>OW121729.1:4172500-6572500 GCA_933228805.2 Hipparchia semele
TATATATTTAGAAGAAGATGAAACATGTATTTCTTTATTTTTAATCGAAAGCCCAAATACAAAGTTTATACAACTTTAAAAATGAAAAACTTTCATACTAACATTCATCCCCTATTTGATCCCTTGGGGGGTGGATTTTTCAAAATCTGTGAAACACATATTTCTTTATTTTTATTCTAAAGCCTAAATACAAAGTTTCATGGATATAACTTGAAAAATGACGGACTTTCATACAAACTTTAACCCCCTATTTAACCCTCTTAGGGTTGAAATTTCCAAAATCCTTTCTTAGCGGATGCCTACGTCTTAACAGCTACCTGTATGCCAAATTTCAACTCAATCGGTCCAGTGATTAGAGCTGTGCGTTGATAGATCAGTCAGTCAGTCAGTCAGTCAGTCAGTCAGTCAGTCAGTCAGTCACCTTTGCCTTTTATATATTTAGATGAAACATGTATTTCTTTATTTTTAATCGAAAGCCCAAATACAAAGTTTATACAACTTTAAAAATGAAAAACTTTCATACTAACATTCATCCCCTATTTGATCCCTTGGGGGGTGGATTTTTCAAAATCTGTGAAACACATATTTCTTTATTTTTATTCTAAAGCCTAAATACAAAGTTTCATGGATATAACTTGAAAAATGACGGACTTTCATACAAACTTTAACCCCCTGTTTAACCCTCTTGGGGTTGAAATTTTCCAAAATCCTTTCTTAGCGGATGCCTACGTCCTAACACCTACCTGTATGCCAAATTTCAACTCAATCGGTCCAGTGGTTAGAGCTGTGCGTTGATAGATCAGTCAGTCAGTCAGTCAGTCAGTCAGTCAGTCAGTCAGTCAATCAGTCAGTCAGTCACCTTTGCCTTTTATATATTTAGATGAAACATGTATTTCTTTATTTTTAATCGAAAGCCCAAATACAAAGTTTATACAACTTTAGAAATGAAAAACTTTCATACTAACATTCATCCCCTATTTGATCCCTTGGGGGGTGGATTTTTCAAAATCTGTGAAACACGTATTCCTTTATTTTTATTCTAAAGCCTAAATACAAAGTTTCATGGATATAACTTGAAAAATGACGGACTTTCATACAAATTTTAACCCCCTATTTAACCCTCTTGGGGTTGAAATTTTCCAAAATCCTTTCTTAGCGGATGCCTACGTTCTAACAGCTACCTGTATGCCAAATTTCAACTCAATCGGTCTAGTGGTTAGAGCTGTGCGTTGATAGATCAGTCAGTCAGTCAGTCAGTCAGTCAGTCAGTCAGTCAGTCAGTCAGTCAATCAGTCAGTCAGTCACCTTTGCCTTTTATATATTTAGATGAAACATGTATTTCTTTATTTTTAATCGAAAGCCCAAATACAAAGTTTATACAACTTTAAAAATGAAAAACTTTCATACTAACATTCATCCCCTATTTGATCCCTTGGGGGGTGGATTTTTCAAAATCTGTGAAACACGTATTTCTTTATTTTTATTCTAAAGCCTAAATACAAAGTTTCATGGATATAACTTGAAAAATGACGGACTTTCATACAAACTTTAACCCCCTATTTAACCCTCTTGGGGTTGAAATTTTCCAAAATCCTTTCTTAGCGGATGCCTACGTCTTAACAGCTACCTGTATGCCAAATTTCAACTCAATCGGTCCAGTGATTAGAGCTGTGCGTTGATAGATCAGTCAGTCAGTCAGTCAGTCAGTCAGTCAGTCAGTCAGTCAGTCACCTTTGCCTTTTATATATTTAGACAAATTGTTAGGTACTACTGATGTCACACACATTTTCAGTACTGTTTCAGTACGTTGCGTTTCTTGTTGATGTTCTTGTACAACTGAAAGGTCATAATAGGTGCGGGCAGATAGAACAGAACATATTATTATCAAATATTCACCAATTATTATATATTTTGATATTTTGACCAATTGGTCATTTATTTTGTTAATGTGGAACGCTTTGCTTAGCTCTTCGACTTACAGGCGAAAAGGTTCACGAACTTTTTGGCCGTATTTTGTTTCACTGAACTGAAAAACAGGTTATATTATAGATACAACTTATAGACTTGAAGATGTAAGAGCAAAAAATCAATATTTTTCACAACAAAAAACCAAACTGGTTTTAACGCTTTCACGCACGATATTGAGAAATCATGGAATTGATTTTTTAATATTTATTAATCTAAATGGCATCTCTTGGTCAATATAGATTTATTAATTTAAAGTAGATTATCACTTTACATTCTAAAGTAACTTAATAACAAATTCAAATAGTTTTTTTATAGAATATTAGCCAAGTTAAAGTTGACTAATATCCTCCTATCCCCTCCAAATAAGCAGAAAAGCTTGTGCTGGGAGTGGGTACGATAAATAATAGTACAACAGGTGACGCTCGAACCTGCGACCTTTCAGTTTTCATTCCGCACCTTTAACCGTTAGGCTATTGAGGCTTCAAAATATATCATCCTGCTAAGGTACAAGGATAAAAGGAAGTTTAATTTCTTCGGTCGCCACAGCCGTAAATCGCCGATTCTTTACCGAACCTCACCACCAATCAGATTAACTAGATAAAAGTTATCATTGAAAAATCTACGTTCTCTATTATGCACTAATAAACAACTATTATTTTTTATCTTAACAAAAAGAAGTCAAGCAACAAAGCAAATGTAACGATTAACCTTAATGGAAAATCTTAATTCCTAATTTTTTATCTCCCCATCTGAACAAGTAAACATTCATTTAAACTGACAGTTGGTTAAACAACGCCTAATTATAAGAAAGTATTAGGTAACGATCGATTTGACAATGTTGTTACAATAAGCGGTCGTAACGAATTGTGTGTAACCGTTTTGTGCTTATTTGTGTTAATATTTCCGACGTTATGTAAATCTGGTTAGTATTACACGGTCACTATTGGAGATTAAGATACCCTTTTTTATAGCTTATTAATTTTATTCATTGCTTGTTCAAGTAGCCTTGAAATTAAATTCTAATAGATTAAGTTCTAGCTGAAACCTGAAACTTCATCTTTGATTTACTTGGTTTTTTTTTTTAAATTCAGATTCCAAACGCCATCCAGTAGTACAAGTTTGGGTATGTATCATGAGACAAGCGTAAAACACTATGAAATGCAGAACTACATACAAAGTATACTATATGATGACCGCGACTTCATCCGCGTGGATTAAAGTTATTCAAGTCTCGCAGGAACTTTTTAATTTTCCGAGATAAAATGTAGCCTATGTGTTAATCCTGGGTATGAGTTATCTCCATTCCAAATTTCAGCGTAGGATAGGATAATTATTAGAATTCATAGGAGGCCCCTGATGATAAAAAAAATTGCAAGAAGTATGTCGACTATTGCTTACTTACAAGTTAGAGGCTTTCTTTGTTAATGATTACATGTATTGTTTTACGCTGCTCATATTCTATATTGTAATAGCAAAATGATTGTAAATAATTCCCGTAACCGTTAACTGGCAGGTCTATTAGCACATGTATGTTTATGGGTGATAATGTTCCCTCATAGCTTCTACATTTCATGCGCATATAAGGCGGGGCGCAAAAACTCGACGCGCTGTGGTGTAAATACGAGTATGAGACGATACCAAACTCTCGAACAAGACTAGATGACGCCCGTGACTTTCTCCGAGTGCATTTCTTATACATTGGAAATTAGATGTGAAACATACTAAAAAAAGAAGTAAACCTTCCTATCTAAGAAGTGAACTCGATCAACCTTGCAAGGCCACCTATCTTGACGATAACGTACCTAACTAACCGGGGATTTAATGCCGATATTTATAGAGCGTGCTCAGACTCAGCTCAGACTCAAGATAGAGGTTAAAACGATACAAAAATATGTCTCGTTTTAACTCTGTCTTGAGTCTGAGCCGAGTGAGAGTGCGGTCTATAGATTTAAGCCTTAGATTTTGATAAGAGAAGAAAAGTCGTTCCGATTTATCGGCTATGTACGCGATTCGCCCAATGGTTGAACCCGCGTTCAGTAAATAAACACTGTGAGGAAACTTTTATATGCAGACCTTCTGGAGTAGGTTTATGTAGACAAGCTAACTAAAACTTAGCTGGTGCAGTGTGAACTTTAAAAGCCAACGTTTTCTCTCGCGCATGAGAGTGAATGCCATAATATTATCTTCCTTTTTCTTAAATAAAAGCTGTGCCCTTTTTCAGCCACATCAAGTGAACGTTATATATAATAGTACGGAACCGAAGAAGTAGATATACCAGCGTCAACAACATAGTCACTAACTCTCTTAACTGAATCGACGAAAGAAGAAACCTTTGGAAATAAATGGCAAAACACCTCGAAATGTGGAAATCCATTCAGGAGATAACTCTAACGACGTTTCTAAAAATATATTACATAATCCACAAAAAGCTTTAAGTAAATTAGCTACTTATGAAGTTTGAAGACTATCATTATGATAAATTACAATTTGTGTATTGGCTCGTAACCCGCGTATTCACACCCGCAAATTACTTTTTGTGCAAGAAAATTGGCGATTAACGCCAACTTACTGGCACTCCAATTGAAAACTAATGGAATATATATTACGTGATGCTCAGCTTATGAGATTTTGTAGGCGAGAACAATTTAATATAATTAATTTAGGTACATTTTTTGTACAGTTTACGAAAGATATTAGAAGGCTCAATATATGTGTTTATTTTCTTGAAACCGACCGCAGTAATTTTAGAGATATGAATTAAGAATTAAAGAGACTTTACAGCAAGTATAAATTGAAAATTTAAGACATCCCCGACGTTGAATATAGCTGCTGGACTAGTTATGTGCGATATACTTGGCATTCCACCAGTTTTCTGCTCCATCATCAGATCCTTCTTGATCCTCAATCATGTATTTAATCATTTATCTAATAACCTACTCATTGAGACTTCTAGGCAAGCGCGTACCATCTTAGGCTGCATCTTCACTTACCATCAGGTGAGGTCGCAGTCTAGCTGTAGTCAATATATACAGAGAGTGACAGTGGCATATAAGTTACTTATTATGCTTGAAAACCAATTTCTAAATGAATAGAAAGATTAAACTTTCATTAGATATCAAATAGACATAAAAACAATGAGTGGTGATATTCATAACAACATAAAATACTTGGAAATTACCAAGTCACGTGCTAGTTAGCTCAAATCACCGCGATGCGATAGGATCTGGTTACAAGCTGTACATAGTCGCAAATACAGTTCATATCTATTTAAGCATCTCACGTGTAAAGATGCATATTTAATGAGATATGTAATTAGCTTTAAGTTGGCCTGAATTTTATATGAATGAAACGTTTGTTGAGTAAGTAAATTGAGAGTAAGTAAGTGAACGATAGTTAGTTATGTAGATGGTGTGTCTACGATTATAGAATTTACACTACTGCGAACGATTTTTTTTACTACCACCGCCATTCATGCTCAGTGCTTTAAGAGTTTAAAAAGTTACTCTTTATTTGATGTTGAATTACCAGTTGATGAGAATTAATGCTGACAGAATGGAAAAGCATAGTTTTTCTTCCAATAAAGTTTTACAAAGTGCTTTTCATTAATACATGGGCGGTTTAAAAACAAAAAAAAAAATAGGGAAACCCAAAAGAATCGCTGAAAAAAAAAACGAAAAATCTAAATTGGTAATTTGTATAGAAATCCCCACTTCGGATTACTTTTAATAGCTGATGGTCCCGGCATCTATTAAAAGCTAGTAATATAAATTTGTAAGTATGTATAATATAAAGTAGGGATTAGTAGGATAATAAATGTATACGAGTATTACAGCTACAACTGTCAAGGGCTTTAAAGCGTAATTTATGTTCAGAGAAAAGAACGACAACAGCTTATTATCACCATAAAGGAAGTTCCATAGCATACAACATTTGGTCGCACATTGCATTCACAGTTCACACAACAACGGCATAATGTAACACATTATCACATACGCTTCACTTTCACGATACTCGTATATTCGCGAGTCACGATCGAACCATTATTTTCCTTCCTAGAGCTGATATGAGGGAATTCTCGCTTGACGGAATCAAATTATCCCATTCTTCATGCCTGTTCATTACTTCTCATAATGAGAATAGGACTCTTTCTATCTCTCTAGATTTTTTTATTAATACTACTTGTAGATCTACATTACTACAAAGAGGAACCGATTAGGGGTATGGATGTAATTTACACTGCCATACCCGTTTCAAATTAGCCCGCTACCATCTTAGACGGCATCATCACTTACCTACCATCAGGTGAGATCGAGGTCAAAGGCTATCTTATCATCGAAATAAAAAAAAGATTCTTAACAAAAATCGTAAAAAACCTCTTCATCTTTAATTTTGATAAGTTTGTATAAAAAAATAGCTTACTTGTATTTAATATATATTGTTTTATATTGTATTGTATTGTATTATATATAGTTGTATTTTTATCGTTGGTTTTCAAAGTAGATTTTGTGAATTCACAAGATATTGATATAATTAAGAAATGATTTCTTAATAATATTAAGTCATCCTACTACATAAAACTACCTATTATAAATATGAATACGAATGTAAATAATATGTTAATTGTAAGAGGTCATTGGTAAAAAAACATTTTAAAATTAGCTCAACAATATTTTTATAAAAAGAAAAATAACAAAACATTTATTTCAAGTTCCGTTTATATCGCCTGATTTGTTAAAAACGTTAAAATTGCAAAAATCAGAAAAAACTAAATCGTGACTTTAAAATTACTATAGCAAAGTCGACAAAAAATGCTTTTAAAAAAGGCGTAAAAAAACTTGTGAAAAAAATCTCGTCAATCTGAGTGGAGACAGTCTAAAATGGATCCTATTTTCACTTGGATGAGGTGCAAAATAGGAAGGTGAGTCATAGCACATGCATCCGCTTTCGCAGGTGCCACAACGCACCTTGGCAAGTCATGATAAAAAGTCCTTTCTGAACAGCTGTTCAATCTCAAAATGCAAATGCTCCGAAAAATTAACATTCTTTTACGTCCTTGTGAATTGGGTATATGAATAATTTTTTTATATAATTAAAATTACAACACAAAAGTTTTTAATATTACAACACAATGTCATTTTTTTTTTAATATCTTAATTAGTCTCGAAAATATAGAGCTTTTAAGTTTCCGGATAGAAAAAGAGAGCGCTATTGCAATATATGACGTCTTGATTTACTGCACTAATATGGCTAAAACACAGAAAATGACATCAGACACTTTTAGATAGAAAAATTGACCAAATGATAAATTAATTGCGTATCTAGTTTTAAGTTGTTTTTTCTTTGAACAGTATAATGAAAGATAAGATTGTTTGATTAAACTTTTACGTGAAATGGCAATTATGCAAATTATCTGCAGACATAAGAGAAAGTACTAGATTTAGCTAACCTAAGTGTGTAGACCATATTTGGGGAGAAAATTGTATTAACCTCTACTCTATTATTTGTATACGGATTGGTATACAGAAAGTATCAACTCATGACATGTGAATTAAGTTTAGAAATACCTCTAGCAATATTAGAAACGATTCTGGTTGTAAAATATTTCTTAATAAAGACAAAAATTTATTATATAGAATCCCTACTAATATTAAAAATACGCAAGTGTGTTTGTTTGGCCTCAATCAAGCAGAAACGGGGCAACTGATCGAGGTGATTTTTTTGCATGGTTTTATTACACTGAAGAGTGGCAATAACATAGGCAATAGGTACTTTATGTCTCGGAAAAATCAATAGATCCCGCGGAATTTTTAAAAACCAAACTCCACAAAGGCTCGTCAATAGTAGAGCATGAATTAAACGTACAAGTTAAAAAACCGCGGTTTTTTTTGCATCGGCCTCTAGTGGTACGTAACACAAAGAGATCTTTATACTTTGATCACGCAAACTGTAGATCAAGATCGTATTTAATGAAGTATTAAAGTCTTTATTTCCATGTTTTTAGGATTAAATTCAAGCAGACGTATTTATAAACACATTGATGATTTCCGAAGGTTCCAGTTATTTTTGGCTGGCGTGAAACAAAGCGTTGAATGCCTTGATCATATTTTATGACTAAGTTTCGTATTGACTACACGTGATCTTCAATCGGATCTCGTTCTTTGACGTGACAAAAGCTAGAGATTATTCATTCGTCTCAAGATTCTTTTAGCAATCAAAGAACATCAGTTATGATTTTATCTAATGGCTCCTGGTTTTCTATGTTTCTACTGTTAAAATATTCAAAGGATTTAAAGAGCCGTTAAAAAATTCAAAATTCAACATTATATTTTATATCGTGTACCGAACTACCAACTTGAGTTCTCTCGGCGGCTGCATTTTATGACGAGCTTTATTAGTGGTTACCGGTTTAAACGGGAGTTATCTGTAAACATGCATTTTTTTAATGTAAGAATTCTCAAATAATTAATATCTATATTACACTGCTATACCGCTTCCAAGTTAGTCCGCTACCATCTTAGACTGCATCGTCTCTTAAGGTGAGATTGTAGTCAAAGGCTATCTTGTCATCGAATAAAAAAAAATCTGTATGAAACGATTGTGTGAGACGGGTATTCTCAAAATATACCAACAAATACCAATAAACTAACCCAGAAGATTTCCCTCCAACAAAACGAGATCCTATGTACTGTACGTTACAAAGAACATTGTAATTGCATAAAGGATTTCTCTGAAGCTTTCACAGTGACGTCGCCAATTCTGTATCTAACATCGAGTCCCACGCCTCGAATGATGCTTTAAGTTGTTTTAGTTTAACTGATGAAATGTTATCTCTGTATTTATTGTTTGCAAGTGCTTCAATGTAAGATGTACGCCCGTAAACAATTCTCTCAATTGTTTACACTGTACATGTATCATGGGAAACATAACAAAACATATAATTATAAATGCAAAACAATGGCGGTTAGTATTCATCACGAAGTATTACAAAAGTGTTGAGATATACATACTTGTGAAAATTTTGAGCGATGCCGATGATATAATTGATGAAGCTTCTTGCGCTAACAAGCTAATATTTAAGTATCTATTGTTCTTTTGTCAGGCTACTGTATAAGAAAGCCATTGCCGTAAGCTCGGCGACCTTAAAAAGAAGTAGCAGGTGGTGAATTAGAAAATGTTGCAGATGGTCATAAGCAAAAGAATACGTGAAAAGTGGAAGAGGCTAAAGAAAGACAACGCCTAAAAACAGCCGTGATATTATGGGAAGTTTTTAGACAGTAGGCCGTTGGGCAATAACCCCAACGAAGTCGGGCATGCTTTCCGGCATTTATGATGATTTTCCTCCTTCCAGGACAAAATACGTCAGAGTCTGGGATCGAACCATGGACCGAAAAGGAGGCCATTATGTTATCACTGCTACTATAGTCTGTTATAATACGAGTAGTAAAAGTTGTAAATACATTTAAATTTTAAAGATATTAGAATGTTTGACTTCAAATAAAACTGCTCTAGTGACAGTAACTATTGCTGTAAGTCCCTATACCTATACTTTGATTTCTTGAAAAATGCACACCAATCCAAGGCTAAGAATCGGATATGACGATGTAACAAAAATATCGATAGATGTCGATCGAACAAAAATATAAAACTCCTATTATTCAATTTCGTATGTACCAAATACTTTCTCGCAGTAAATCCTTTCTGGTATTATTCTCGCTTGTCAGGGGACAAGGTTGTTAACTTGTAATGTAAATTCAGCATAATAAACCACAATCTGAATACATAGTAAGACATAGTTTATTACCAGATAGCTCAAGCGAAAGTTTAATAAAGATCACGTAAACGATTCATTTTAGCAAATTGATTAGAACTCAGGAATGAAGGTCGTGAGACCTAGGAATAACGTTGTGACTATTGAGAATACCTCGAATATCTTCAGGTAATTATAATAACTGACACTAAAATTTCTAGAGAATAACTATCTTGAAAGAATGTAATATTATACTTAACCTAACTTATAAATACAGTACTTAGTAGAAGTCAGAGGATTATGTGTAACTTTGTAGCGCTAACAGTGCTTTTAAGCGCGTATGCACTTTGGAGGCGGCATTATAGTGACGATAGTAACTTTTCGAAAGATTAGATTTCGTATTTTACGTCAATAAAAAAAAATGAAGAGCTATAGTCTGATTTTTAATTCCGTGGAATTCTGACGTATCTTAATGTTACCAGAGATTTAAAAAATCCCACAAAAAAGATAATAAATTGAAACTTATACAAATAAAAATATTATATTATTTAGCTTTTATTTTTGATATTTACGTTTTAGTTTTAATTTAGTATTTAGTTTTATATTATACTAGCTTTTGCCCCCGCGACTTCGTCCGCGTGGAATTATATTTTGTGGTGGAATTTTCAAAAACTGTGACACACATACTTTTTCATTTTTAACTGAAAGCTCAAATACCAACTTTGATGGAAACAACTTGAAAAATGACGGAGTTTCATATAAACTTCCATCCCCTATTTAAACCCCTTAGGGGTGGAATTTCCTTCAAAAATCCTTTCTTAGTGTGCGCCTACGTCATAAAAGGAACCAACTGTAAAAATTTCAAGTTTCTAACTTCAGTAGTTTAGGCTGTGCGTTGATATCTCAGTCAGTCAGTCAGTCAGGACTTTGAATTTTATATATATAGATTAAGTATTATTATTACATATCTTATATATTAGAAAACCAATAAAAATAATTACAAATAAAAATCAATGGATATATGACAAATGCCTGACAGATAGTTTGGGGTAAAATCGAACTACAGGTGGTAATACTGTTTTTCATACAAATAGATCGCTCTATTTATAAAATGACATCTGTCAGAATTCCACCGAATTAAAAATCAGACTATAGACTAGACACTAACCTCTGATACCAGCTCTCGTATAAGAACAGGTGAACGACAATGTAACAAAGATACATTACCACAGTACATTAACGATTTGAACCGGTCTGACACCGCACATTTCTCTCGTACTAGTTTCCTTGAATCCCTTAGGATTGAACAAAAGAGGTAAGGTACAAAAATCATATCTCCACAAGAAAAAAAAAAGATCAGGTCAATTAAGTTTTTCAACCAAATTGGATTTCCTTAAAACAGTGTGTGTTGCTATATAAATCTGTCTCATTTTAACTCTATGTTGAGTTTAAATGAGACATCTATGGATTTCCACTATTATAATCTATGATTTCATTGTTTCCGTTGTATGATTTCATAGATTAATTGTTTATAGACGTCGGTGCACCATTTGCAATGTTATTAGTTCTAGAGACACTCGTATGTCAAATGTGGCGCTTCAAATAAATCCATAATTAGGCTGTCATTTGTATAGAGTCAGCGAATCCAGTGTTAATCATAGATTAAATATAGAGGTCAGTACTTTTACAGGTCACTGTGGAGTGTAGTAATCAAGAGACGTATGCCCATTAGTGGACGACGTGACACAATGATTAAGAGTTATGACCTAAAAGAAATTATGCATGTATTTTATGAAACCTAAAGTCATACTGTGTTAATGCGATACGTTCCGGTCCAGCAGGTCTATTTACGAGTCTTAAATGGCCGATTTTAGTCATTACTATCGCGGGCATCTGATTGTAATCTTTAGCACTTTAGACGCTTGCGTAACCCAAATGGGTTACCAAGTTACGCCTCAATAGGTTTCAGAAGTTAGATAGTAATCGCTGAGCGTAACACTCGTAAGCTCTCCATTGAGGGCTGGCTAATAAATCTTAATAAAAGTCACCGTTTATTATTGACCGAGCGAAGCGAAGTCTCCGAGTCTACTTGGGCGAATTTATACTTGTCCAGTCGCATATAACTCCTAAAAGTTAGAGTTGCTTGCTTGGGATCGAACCCGCGACCCTCTGAATAAGAGACCGTAAGCGATAGCCTAGTACTAAGCAATAGGCTATATATATGTTTTAACTCCTGAATGAACTCTCGGTTGGAACGGCATTCCGAACCAGTTCAACTCAGCACTTTGAAAAGTTTATTTGAATAAAAAAAATACTCTTTTCTAAATAAAGATAATTACTTCAACAAAAAATTAATTTAAAACTATGATCCGAAGCACAAATAACTTACAAGTTATACACAAACTTTATTCAAGAGGGCATCCATAGAAGAAAGTGGGAGCAAAAAAGTTTTCGCTTTACATAGATTTGTGGGGTTGAGTTGTGCTGAAAAGACAAGAAGACAAGAAGAGAAGAACTCTTAAACCAGAGTACAGGCCGTTTTTAGACCTGTTTCACATCACACACTGTCACACCACTGTGTCTATAAACACACAACACATAAGAATTCAATGGTTTAGTTTCCTAAATCCTTCTTCGTCCATAGATATATTATCTACAATTTCAAGCTACGCGGGCATTTCATTCAATTAATTAATTTAATGATGACATATTTTCTACGAATACGGAATGGTTCGGTTTTAGCCCTACAAGCAAAGCCGCGCTGCCAAGTGATTTGTCGTTTCCCATAAAAGTCATTAACAATTAGTCAGTGGATTAGTTCAGTTTCACTGGGCTTGACTGAAATACAACTGCTATTACCTTGTACCAATGGAACTTTATTTTCTCTAAGTTTCCACTACCTTCAGTTTATGCCATACTAAACTACCACTTTCTTGTTAGAGAGTTCAGTGTTATTTTTCAGGTTTATTAATTATACGTGTATACTGTTTATTAGTTTCTTCTATTTCCCTTTAACCGCGCGTAAACTGACTATACTGTTAGACCATCTTTTAGTTTTGGGTGTCTACTCACACGCAAGCTCTTTTAAATATGACTAACTCTTGACTGTGATCGCACTTGATTCTGACCTGTTGTGAAGACGCAGCCTCAAATTGATTCGAATGGATCCAAGTCATAGTTAGCAAGTGAAGCTATTTTAGCTTCGCTTAGTACGCAATGTTTGTCGCACCCTTAACTATGTGAGATTAGATTTTAAGCTTTACGATCTAAAATTCTCTAAGGCTCCGCTGGTCAATTGCGGAAAAATTGCATCAATAGTAACAAAACAACAAACAAACACAACTTCACATTAATTTATAAAATTAATAACGATACCAATTTTAGTATAGTATTAAACAGGGCACAAAATTCGCAAAGAAATACCTAATTGAATTACATCATCGAAACGAATCAAAGGCGCTTAATAAATAAAAGTGCAACTTGTAAACTCACATCGACGATTAATCAATTACTGTCCATTATATAATGAGACGTCTTGCGTAAAAAGTCACACATAAAAAATTCATTACACCGCGTACGACACCGTAATCGACCAATCGATCATAGGTCGTATTAAACAATTAATCAGGTGGGTAGACCACATGCAAAGGCGTCGGAAACGAGGATAACCACGTTTAAATTATTTCTAGGATTATTCCATCATCATCGTGTCTAAATGTTCCATTTTGCCTAAAGCGCAGTATTGGCGGAACCACTAGGTAGACTAACGACATCAGACGAATCGCAGGAAGCCGCTGGATACAGGCGGCGCAAATCCGAGACCGTGAAATCCATGCACGAGACTGATGCCCTTTCTTTTGATTGATAAAAAATTATAAAGAAAAAAGATATTAAATTATTATTTCTTATTTACTTCTTAGACGACTTACTTAAAGGACTCAATTTTTTGGCTATTTTTTTTTTGTATACAAAAATTTCTGCTGCTTTGCAAACTGCTGAGTTTCTTACTGGGTCTCTGGAGTAGAACTTGCATTCCAAACCCGTCCTAGAATTTTGACTTGCAACGAATACGCGAAATAAATAGTTTTGATTTTTGATTTTTTCTAACGTTTAGCATGAAAGTCTCGCATAAAAACCAAAATTTTGGAAGCCCTACATAAGATACGAGAGAAAGTGGCTTCCTACGTACGACAATATGAAATGGTGATGAGAACGGTGACGGGTACATTTTTTCAATTACCCACGTATAACGAGACGGCCTGACATTTAGTGGGTGAAGGTTGAAGTTCAATTGGATCCATTTGTTTTAAGTTACACAGACTAAGAGGAAATGATAGACAATAAACAAGCCGTCAAAAATTAAACTTAAAGATCAAATGAGAAAGTGAACAGAATAAGAAATCTCTTCACCGTTGTTTTTTTTTTGTTTTTCAAAAAATAAAATCTTTTATTCAGTCCAAAATAACAGAAGTATTTCAGTTTATGTGTTAGTAACGATTGAAATAGTGTTGTTCGCAAAGACTTTGTCCATCTTTCTCAATTAGTCTATGGCTTGTTGAGGGAATTTCTCAAATGTTGTTTCAGTAATTGTGTTAAGTGGTGCAACGTGACTTTGAAGATACAAGTAATAGATAAGCACAACGAATAGTCGGGATCTTATCTAAAATGGTCTGCATTAATTGATACGAAGAACACTGTGGAGTCCTCAGTTTTCAAAGGTTCATTATTTATCTTTAAATTTTTACTGACAGTTCTCGGGTTAGGTAATAAAAACTCAACACACTTTGTTTTTTTAGTATTTAAAAGTAGATTATTTGCCGTAAACCATTCAGAAACTTGAGATGCATTATTTACATCGTCAAACTTGTCTTTCATCCTATCGACTTTAAAATTCAAAGACGTATCATCAGCAAATAGTACAATATCGCAAGTATTGTGGACAAAATGTGGTAAATCATTTATGTAGACCAAAAACATGAATGGACCTAGAATAGAACCCTGGGGTACACCCATTACTGAGGCTGATCCGGATGATTTTACATCATTGACACATACTCTTTGGACTCGTTCACTGAGATAAGACGCAGTGAGACTAAGTGCAAAATCTTTAATGCCATAGTGGCTCAGTTTAAGCAAAAGAGTCTCGTGATCAACGCAGTCGAATGACGACAAATCACAGAAAATACCAATGCCACTCTGTGAGTTCTCCCATGCATCGAATATGTGTTGTAACAGCCTTGCGGCTGCATCGGTTGTTGATAGACCCTTTGTAAAACCATACTGCTCAGTGTGTAGGAGTTTATTTCAATTAAAGTGTAAAAGCAGTTGGTTGAGCATTATTTTTTCGAATATCTTGCTGAGAGTTGGCAAAATTGAAATAGGCCTGTAGTTATTCGAGTCACTTTTGCTTCCCGATTTAAAAAGCGGTAATAGCTTACTACATTTCATAAGGTCTGGAAAAGATCCAGAATCTACTGATTTATTAAAAATTAAAGCAAGATACGGCGCAATAATATCAATTACATTATGAATTATTTTAACTGATATCCCCCATAGATCTGCTGTTTTCTTATTTTGTAAAGATTTAAATGTTTTGACTATGTCATATGGGGGTAACGTGTTCAAACCTAAATAACTTATTGCACTCAGAGACATTGCTCCTTAGAAGATGATAGACTTCTGCTGGCGAGGAATTCAGAGAACTGGTTGTAGTAATTGGAATATTTTTGAAAAAGTTCTCAAATGTATTTACAATTTCTGTATCGGAGTTAATTACATGATTATCACTTTTAAGCTCCAATTTATTATTATTATGTCCCTTATGTTTACTCATTTCATCGCCGATGATGTCCCATGCTGTTTTAATTTTATTATCAGAATTAGCAATTTTTTGTTTTATGTGAAGTGACTTTGCTTGTATGCACACATTTTCAAACAATTTAGAACAGTTTCTTACATATTCAATAAACGCGGGGGAATCATTATATTTTTTTTCTGCATACAAGTCAAACAGCTTATTTCTACGTTTATAGATTCCGGCAGTTGGCCAGTCACTAAACTTAAGATCTTTAGACAGTCTTTTCTCTATCACCTTAAAGATAGAGTTATATTGTGAGCTTAACAAATCAAAAAACTTGATTTGTGAAGATGTTCAAAAACCCTCGTAGCCCAGTTATACAGTAAAAGTGAACTTAAGTTCTTTTACCTGCAATAATTTTAACAAAATATTGAGTTCATTATTCTGCAAAAAGCAACTAATGTTGTTTAGTTCGTTTTACTTTTTAGATACATCAGCAATTTCTAGTATATTAATAAAAGCTGAAACCTGTTAACGCAGGTTAACATGTATTAACAGAATAATATTGACATAATGATAAATCAAGCAACTACATCTGAAAAGTATTATAATACAATACATTGTTTTTGTGGTATAGATTTATAAATCTAAATTATTTAAATGAGTTTAGTTCTTTTTTTAAGAAGGTAATTAAATCATACCTGTAGGTAGTTGCTTTTAACTCTAGCTATCTCCGTAAAAAAGCGTCGTAGCAGATAATGGGTTTTACCTACAGCTTCGCCGTGAGTTGAGGAGTCGATTGATATATTTAACCTAATTTTGGTACAAAAATGCAGATAATCGGTTTTTGCAATAAGGGTACGATATTCGCTTTTTCAGTTAAGTTAACGTTAAGTTTTCCTTTCAATTGAGTAGATACTATTATAATATGCAACTTCTAGATTTTATGGTGATTTTAATTAAGTATCGAAGTGTCCTATTTTTTCGATGAAAATAACAATCATAAATATAACAAAAGTATTATATTACAATACTGCGTATGACCTATGGTATTTATTCCACTTTGTAAATAGAATAAAACATCACAATTTCGTACTAATTTAATAAAAAACCCGGTATAAACTATAAATCCTAAAAATTTAAAAGCTCACAAGCTCAACGCTAATACACTTAGTACATTCAGTAAATGCTTAGTCACGAAGGTTCCGTCGCTTTTGTCGACTTATCAGGCGTTTTCTAAATTTTAGACTTTATCTTCGCTCTCCTTGACTTGCCTTTCTTCCGCGCCTGTCCTGTCCTATGTGTTTGTACGCAAAGTGCCTGTTAATAACTAGTTTTGATAAAGATATGTCGATGGTGAAGTGCTAATACCTCCTATCCGCCATTCGTCAGATTTACTTTTTTATGGCTTTAAACCTTCGAACTATATACATTTTTAATTCTTCGCCATTGATATAGGACTGCAAGGCTTAAAAGAAGTCCAAGAGCTGCAAGAGGCTGAAAGAGATGTAATAATATATAATGAAAGAGATAAACTACAAATTCAGCAACATCGTGTTTTCCTCAAATTGTATGGAAAGGGGAATAGCTCACATTAGCATTGACGCAACAGTCATTACGCTGACTAATATTGATCATAATAATTTAAACTTCTGGAAATATATCGATAGATGGTAAAGCGCAAGGCAAAGCAGGAAAGAAAGTACCTACATGATTATACTGCTTTATTAGGCAGGCTGTAGATTATATAAAATTAATAACGATTCAGCAACGCCAATTTATATCGGCTCTTTCGTGTTAATCAATAAAGAAATAACACTTCAGTGAGCGGAAGTGAGCATTTATACTCCTACTTATTAGAAGGCTCTCACTCTATCACTACCCATACAAACGAAGTTTGATTCCAATAAAAGATAACATTCCGACCTTTCTTCTTCCTGCTCTTTATCAAATTATAGGATTTTTTTGTTGAGATTGGCTTGCGCTTGACGACAATCATTGATGAGGTCTAGGTTGGAGCGCGCTTGCCTAGAAAATATCTATTCACTCTTGCCTTGAAGGTACTGAAATTTTGCTGGTACTTTAACAAAGTACTTTGGAATCGTCAAATGAATCTACCACTGGTTCAGAATGTCATTCTAACCGAGAAGAACCAGCAAGAAACTCTGCAAACTCGGTTGGTTGGTTTGCCCTTTAATAACGCAAGAATTCACGTGTTTTTTTATCCGTATAGGTGAGAATCGCTACGTGTTAACCGCGGACGCCCACGCGGGCGAAAGCGTCGTTAAGTCGCGGGCAAAAGCTAGTTACAAAAAAATTAAATATACTATGAACCCTATCTAAGTTGGCTTCAAGCGACAACCGAAGCGAACGGGGTATCAATGTGATCGAGACCGTTATTAACAATTTTGCTGTCATTCTCTAATTGCACATCCATTCCACGTTAATTTCAATCTAGTTCCATAATGATATGATTGGGCTAACCACCATATTCAATCAAATAGGAAAGTGAAAGTTTTACGTAATACGTATATAACACATTAAAATAAATATTATATTAGATTTTTTTTATTCCTATAATTATTTTAAATTAGATTTCGTCATATCGCCTTCTCGGAGATCGATAAGTTTCTACGTCTCATGTGCGAAGGCTCTATATTTAATTAATATTATTACACGTCAACATGTTGGGTTAGATATTATCCTACTAATATTATAAATGTGAAAGTTTGGATATACAACGTGTAACAAAAGTGTGAAATAACCCTGAAAGAGATGAATGTGCTTATGAAACTGAACAACATTCCCCAAGAAACATAGGTCGAAATATGAAAAAAAAATTTTACCTCCCATAGTAAATCAATCAGCTGATTGTCAATTTTGTATGGGAGGACCACATTTTTTTTTTTCACATTTCGACCAATGTTCTTTGGGGAATGTTGCTCAGTTTCATAAGCACATTCATCTCTTTCAGGGTTATTTCACACTTTTGTTACACGTTGTATAGATGGATATTTGTTACTCAATCACGCCGCTACGTCTGAACCAATTTGGCTTTTTCGCACAGAGATAGATGATAGAATGGAATAACACATACCTAGGCTATATTTATCCCGGAAAATAAGGGAGTTCCCGCGGGAACTATAAAACCTCAATCCACGCTAACAAAGTCGCGGGAATCAGCGTAATTGTTATTTATGTTGTGGTCTTTAATTTCCTAGAGCAGTGTTTAGTCTGGCCCCTAATTATTATTGTTTCAGTATACTCTTTAATGATGTTTAGTTTAACCGACGCGACCGGGCAGTGCCACGGGCGAAATAAGTTTATTTTTAGAACTTATATTTGTATAACGTAAGTCGCTTGTGGGGAATTCTCTCACGCAGCCTAGTTGACCCAATTCCTTTGTTATTTCGTAACATGTGTCGAACAGATTAAAATAAATTTTATTATAATCGATTACAAATAAAAAAAAATCATATGTGGGTGGTATTTGGCAAAATTTATTAGAACTCTACCGGACTTTATTATGAATAGTATCGCACCAGTCTGACAGTTTTGTTAGACAATCCATTTTAATCGATGTTTTATAGAATAGGAGTTTATTTCCTTCATTGGATAACTACAATAGTTATCAATTTTTTATCGATATTTTATGGAATGCATAACCGTATTGCATAAAATATCGATAAAAAATTGATTGTCGAAGAAAATCGTCCTACTTGTTACGATGCACGATGCTATCCACACAGTCCGGTAGAGTTGGTGCAAGAAATATCGACAGGAACTTTAATGTCTAAATTAGTCTAAATTCAAAATGGCGAACTAATGCCGCCGTCATGCTAGATGCAATTTTGAATTTAATGACTTTTAAATTGAAAAAAAAAAAAAAAAATTGCCTTAAAAACTTTTTTTGAACCACTCGATCGGACTAATAAGTAGTTGCAACTAAGGCTGAAATCTATAGACCGCATCTCTCTCTCTCTGCTCAGACTCAAGACAGGGTTAAGTTAAGAGTTAACGAGACAGATTTATGTCAGAGCATCTTTTGTGTCTCGTTTTAACTCTATCTTAAATCCGAGCTAAGTCAGAGCACCCTCTATCGATCTCAGCATCTATAAACAATCATGCTATAAACAATTTCATCATAGTCATCATGCAATAAACAATTTAATCACATTCACTAACCTTTATGTATGATGATGTCAAATAAATTGTGACCAAACAGACAGGCTGATTGACAGATTTTCATAGGAAACCTCTTTCACATCTCCAAATGTTATTCGGTACTTTGGTCGTAAGTCGTAACATTAAAGCTTAAACTTATTACGGAACAAGGGTGAATCAATTCGCAACTTGCGTTTCGGCCCATAACATAAATAATTTGTACATTCACTTTACCAAATAAGTATGTAGGTACGTTATGGGAACACACGACAAATTACATAATAAGACTTGCAAAGTCACAATCACGTTTATTGAATTCCGACTAACAATTTGATTGCTTAAATTTTGACTAAGTTTCGCTTTTGTTATATCAAGGTACCTGATTCGAAAGCACTTTGTAAAAGTTTATTTGAATACAAAATTATTCTATTCTATTCTATTCCTACATTAAATCTATCTGTAATACGTCGATAAAAATTTACCAAGTCCCACTTTCAACAGCATGAAATAAATCTTACTCGAGAGTAAATAAGCAGTTATTCGAAGAATAAACTATATTTTTCTTATACCATAGCCTAATTTGCGATTAAAATCGCTACTAGCAAGTAAATCATTACTATTGATCAAAAGTAAATAAGGAGATTTAAATAATTCCTGGTATCGTTATTTTCGAGAATAAGAAAGTTTGGTGAAATCGGGTCAAGCAACATTGTTAATGTCAAAAGAGCCCGTACAATTTTTGAGAAAATTATAAGGTTGCCATACTAACTTATCGACAGATTATATTTTTAAGAGCGCGCTTTCCTATTTAAAAATAATAAACTACCGTTATATACTCGCACATATAAATTCTGCTTCTACATACTATAAAAATGTTATGTCACTTTAATTTTCTTGAAAGCATTTAATTATCTAGCTAATGTCCACATTAAAATGTACACAAACATTTATTATGACGTAACAGATAAATTCAACCCGGACTTTAAAACACTATTGTTGGAATGGCCACCAGGCGTATCGACACACTAAGTAGGGCGGCTCTATAAATTGTGCGCGTGAGTTGTCTAAGCTCTAAGCAGACCAAGGTCGGCTGGAAATGTTCCAGAATTTTTATTTTTTTATTTTACCACTCACACATACACCAATTTTATTGGCCGTGGCTTCAAGTGGGTGAATAATTTTAGTGGGTGACGTGTAGCTAGTAAACTTGTAGTTAGTCACTAGTGAAGCATCATTGCGTGTAATTATATATTCTTTGTTCTCTTCAGTTAGATGGTTTCTCACGTTTCGTATAGCATTAATTTTTGAAGCATTAATTTAAGAATCTTGATTCTTAAAAATTTTCGTACCTAAATCTGTCTATCTTTCAACCTCTACATTATGATGATGACTAAGGCAAAGCCAAAAGAAGGGTTATGATTTTAGGAGCTTATGTATGTATACGTAATACATGTATGTTTGTATTTGTGTATGTTCCACTATAACGCCTAAACTAATGAGCCGGTTTACTGAGACAAGACATATTTTATAAGAATAAAGTCAATATGACGGATACATTCACTTTATTCGCAGACGGGTTACAGTTTTTAACTTTTATCAAAATTCGAAATTTCATGTAAGCCAACTAGCATATCCTGCTGAGAAGAGCCGGCAAGAAACTCAGCAGTTGCTCTTTTCATAACAAAATATTACAATATTAATGTATAGCTACATAATATTACAATGTAATGTGTATCCTTGTTTAATTAAAGCTTTTATACGGAATCACACGTACAATTTTTAACTTGATAATAATAATTTTGCAAACATTTTCATACACGAAAGATAGATACTTTCCCCAATCTTATCACTTGAATCTAATCTCGATAAGGACCAATAAAATTTATGGAAGTGCTACTGCACTCACCGGCTAGTATTTATATAGAGAAAGCGTTTATCACACCGTTGTATCAACCTATATAAACATGGCTGCCTAACCAGAGCTTTTTAAAACTAATTTTAATAACCGCACTATTGCGCATTGTTGTCAGTTGCAATTACAAATAATTTACAACTCTTTACTATAGGTACTAGTGTTAAACACTCACTGCCCGCGATGCAATAAAATGGGGAAATAAGACGCCCCCTATTGCGCTCTCTGGCGCACTTACAGCAGACATGAAAAGTTTTCTTTTTATTTTGCATTATTATTTACTTTTTCATTAACACACGTAGGGCGTCACTATGCCTGCCGTAAGGCACGTAAATGCGACAGAAAGCGCAACAGTCGGCGTCCTGTTTCCCTATTTTATAGCACCGAGGGCAGGGAATATTTAACACTAGCATAGTCATAATATTATGTATTAACGAATAACGTACCATTCTTAAAGGTCAGTTGCCATCCTCCAGGCAAAAATGTAATCCCACAGTGATGCTTAACGACTTCGTAAGTGTGAAGAAAGTTGAAACTAATTATCCGAGTCTCCGATAGATCATAGATAAATAAAAAAAATACTACAACTAAAAATGTATTATATCGACTCTATAAATAAGCCTTGAAGGTAGATGATAAAATAAATGTTAACCTCATGGCGAGTTTAACCTCATTCTTCATGTTAACGAACCAAATTGCACTTCGGTGTAAGGGTAATCAAATACGTCTCTGACGACTACCTCTTAGGACGATTCATTATTATTATAGTAATTGGAGCCGTGACCTAAACAAATAACTCTACTTCTAACTCGTAATTAAGATACAACAAATATACAACTCTAATTTGTAAGTGTTAAAGTTGATTTTACGATTGTTATAAAGTTCACTAATTGGCTTTTCCTGCTTTGCCTTAGCAGCTGCAAGTGACTAATTGTTTTGACTTATACAAATTTTCGGTTTCGATTTGGTAATCACTGTAGTGTTTCAATTTATGTTAATTTTTCAAAGTATTGTCAAAGCTGTAAAATTTTAAAAAAAGTAAGTCAAATGACGTGATGTGTGGTAACATAGTGAAGACCATTAAAAAATATTACTTTTTTGTGTGCGGAACGTTTGTGTGTACGAGTATTGTGTATGTCAAGTACCTACCTAAGAGTTCAATCGCAAAAGAGCCCCGTCAAGCGATAAAAACGCCAATCGCAAATGCTAAAAGATGTCGAGTGTGCGTTGCCTATTACTTGCCTTTCGTTGAAACAACGATCGATCTTACCTGGAATCAAAAGACAAAGATTGTTAATAAAATTATTATTACAGTTCATCCGTGAGAAAGTAGAAATAAATCGACGGTTAACTAGTAAGAAAAAGAGTAAAAAAGAAGAAGAGAAGAAATCTATGATAGACTTCTGTAGGTATCTTATAAACATACGTAGTTATAAACATAAATATATGTACCTAACACTTAAAGGCCCAATTTTATCACAGTCCAAAAATAGTGTGACCGTTAAATTTTGGGTGTCAATGCGTTGACAGCAGCGCCAGATGTCATCTCTCCCACAGAACAGTTTCACGCCTATAGCGACAATAATTACGACATTTACTCGTAGTTTTTAACAGAGCATTTTAGATATACATAGTATGTTTATCTCACGAAGTTACGGGCACTTTACTTGTGGTTACGAGTACATGCACTTTGCGTAAGTGTGCGTGCCTGTCAGGAGCCTAGGTGGGAGCGGTCAGGCGCTAGCAAGCTCTCGCTCACACTTGTACAGATGTCCTTTTGAATTGAAAGTACGATAGTAAACAAATCTATAATGCATATAATATGTACTACAAACTGATATTTAGGATAAGGACGACACCTATATTATATTAAAAGTTTGTTCAAACGACTGGCGTCCGGTTGCTAATAACATATTCAGTCATATAATACGCAGCAACCTCGTTATTTGTCTAAAATTGTGGACACGCCATTAGAGCATTGGCTAAATGTTCTAAGGTGAGGGAGTTCTCAGATTATGACAAAGTCACCCTGAGACAGTTATCGGTCTTAAGAACCCTTATCAAAATTTCCCTCTGATATTATTTATAACCAAACCAGACGTGTAGAAAGCGGACACTATCAGGACGCGTTGGAGTGCCAACTGATAATTCTGATAACGCCGATATGATAATGCGTTCGATTCTATCGATTAGATTTATGGCGATATTTAATATTATATTGATTTTGCGGATTGGCGCACCAAATTACCTACTTCATCGTGAATCGTGAACGTTCTGTTGTTAAGAGCTATAATATGTTATCACTGCAAAGTTAATAACAACAACAATTTTTTTAAGCCTCAATAGCTCAAAGATTAAAGGTGCGGACTGAAAACTGAAAAGGTCGCAAGTTCCAGCCCTACACGTTGCACTAATGTCGTATCCACTTTTAGAAAAAAATAAAATTTTTTGTAGCAAAAGCTTTTTGCTTATTTGTAGGGCAGAGGAGACTATAAGTCAAGTTCAGCTTGGCTAATATTCTTAAAAAAAAATTCATTCAGGAAATTTTTATTACCTGAATGCCTGTACTCATGATTGTCCACGGCTGGAAATAGGACCTACTCTTGGAAGAATCGCCCGAAATCAATTTTTGTGCGGGGCTTGTATCCAGTCGCTACCAACAACTTGCTTATGATCTTCCGTCCACCTTAGTAGGGTATTTTCTAAAGCTGCAATTCCGAGTGGAACCCCAATGCCCATCAGTTTTATTTTTAGCTGTTCGTTCATTTATTTTAATTCTTAAGAAATAACCGATTTGGCTGTTTGGAATGGAGATAGCTCATAGCCAGGATTAACACATAGGTAACATTTTATCCCGGAAAATTAAAGAGTTCCCGCGGGAATTAAAAAGCTTATTAATCCACGCGGACGAAGTCACGGGCGTCATCTAGTTATCTATTATACAAAACGTACCTACCATTAAAATGTATAAAGACATCTCACATGCTACAGCAAAACAAACAACAGCAATTCACTGTAAACTTTCAAAAGAGTTAACAAAGGGCTAAGAGCCTTGAAAATAAACACAACACTCCTTTCCACTGAATTTCACTGCACAGTTACTTCTCAAAAGGGTTTAAACTTTAAACATTTCCGAAAATTGCTCTAAATTGAGTCGCTCGAAGGCACTTGCTTACAAAGAAAATATCAGTGCTGGAATGACGCAGTGACTTTGAAAATGCTTTTAATATACCACTATCAGACGGCGGTTTATTCGCCAAATTGCAGAATATTGATTTTGTATTGCATAACTGTTTAGTTCGGGGATTTTAATGGTTTTGCTGACGAATATCACGTCTACATGGAGAAAAAAATATTAATAATAGAATACCAATTACCAATATATATACCAATAAATAATCAATATATTACCAATATATATATTCAATCAATCAATCACAAGATAAGCCAAGTCTTTATCTTCGCTTTCCTACCATGCTCCCAGTATTTATTCAATGTTTTTTTATTGTTCTACACTCGTAGCTGTAAGAGGATAATTCTTCTTCTTTTTCAACTTATGGACGTCCACTGCTGGACATAAGTCTCTTGCATGGACCTCCACAGATCTCGGTCTTGCGCCGCCTGAATCCAGCAACTCCCTGCGACTCGTTTGATGTCGTCGGTCCACCTAGTGGGGGGTCTGCCAACACTGCGCTTCCCGGTGCGGGGTCGCCACTCCAGCACCTTGGGACCCCATCGACCATCAGCTCTTCGAACTATGTGCCCCGCCCATTTCCACTTCAGTTTCGCAACTCGCTGAGCTATGTCGGTGACTTTGGTTCTCCTACGGATCTTCTCATTTCTGATTTGATCTCGCAGGGATACTCCGAGCATAGCTCTCTCCATCGCCCGCTGAGTGATCCTGAGCCTTCTTAAGTCAAGAAAAGGATAAGTCATAAGGCCTTATTTCACCATCGCCAAGTAAACTTTAACCGACCTTACTGGAGTTTTTGACAATTTTCAGAACTACAACAAAAACTGTTTTCGTTACTGTCATAAGTCATGACAAATCATGACAAGACATGATGAAAACAGTTTTTTTTCTGAAATTCAAAATATTCAAAATATTTTTTTGGGTTGTCTCTATGTAGAGTAACCGTATAGCTGCATCGTTTTGGAATGCCGATGATATTGAGATTAAAATCATCACACAATTAAAAAATCGTAACAAATAAAATTTTTGAAAAAGTTAGGATGTTTTACTTTGGCACACACGTCTCATTTGACGGCATTCTAAAAACCACTCCACACTTGGGGAAAAAACCATTCATTTTTCTAACACCCGTCTGTATGTATGATCGTACTTTACGATTTAGAAAGAAAAAAAATTACTGTCGCGAATTTGTCAAAAGTATGTCAGCACTCAGCAGCTGGACAAGTGTGTTGACATCGCGCTAGTAAAATTACTTTCTTTAATTATTATCCGCACATATCTACCTGACACAGACTAAAGAAAACAGATAAAGTCACAAAAAATTTCTTCAAACAGTATTGTATGTGTTTAAAATTATTTTTCATTGTAGAAAGCTGTGAGATGTCAAGTGTCGATGAGGAGGCAATCCAATCCCGCATCTGCGAAGGTCCAGCACGAATTTTGCAGTGATGCGGGACTACAAACACGAGCTCTGAGGGGTTAGTGGGACTGAAACATTGCTATTAACCGCCTACCTCTTGCGTTAGACTGCACTGCACTGCTAACTTTCAGCACCGCTTAGAACATAAGCCTACGAAGCCTATGAACACCTTTCGTTTGCCTTATGTCCTAGAAGAGCGGGATATTTGTGAGCTTAAGAGTTATCTCAAATGAATTCTCCCATACAACAATTGACTCACAGTAGAGGCTAAAGTTCAGCACCTACGTTCAAGGATTCTATATAGAAGCACATTATTAGTATTTTTCAGGACTTTCTCTACACTAATAACTCAATATTATAAAACATATCAACACCTCTATGGCACACATAATATGTTACGTGTTCGCAAATATACCGATTCCTTCAAACATACTCGAACCACGCGACCGATTGTTGACGCAATGCAATAAGCAGAAAATACAACTACATTGCCTGATATAAGTCACGTAGATACGTTAATTTCATAAAACCGGTGTAATTTTTTTGCAATAGACAATAATTTAAACGTAAAAATTCTTTTTACAAAACCGACTTCAAACGCCACTACAAAGTATACCAATTGTGCCTATAAAATTTGAAAAGTTCCCTCGATTTCTCCAAGATGCCATCATCAGATTCTCTCCTAAGGACAACCTAGGAAGTATATCCTTTCAAACAAAAAAAGAATTTTCCAAATCGGTCCAGGCGTCTTTGAGTAATCGGGGAACACACATAAAAAAAGATTCCGTATAATTGAGCACCTCCTCCTCTTTTTTTTAATCGGTTAAAAATGCTCTTGCTGTTGTTGTATACGCTGTTATTGTTTACTAGCTGATATTAGCAATTGCTTGATAAATGGAAATTCATAGCATTAACCAAGTGTTGCTAAAAAGTAATTATATTTCTTTTCAAACGTAATGCTAATGAAGTTATGCAATCGAGTTTTCTGTCCATTTTTCTAAGAGTAAACACTCTCCTAAGCCGTTAAAAAGTACAGAACGACCAATTATGAAGTGTAACAAGTGTTACCGACCATTAAAATTCATTTGGCGTCCGTTGTTGTTAACCACAGTGCATAATTAAAACAATAACTTTGCAAAGTGCGAATCGGACTCGCGCACGAAGGGTTCCGCACCACCGGACACAGTTCACATAAATTATTACTTAAAAGATGCCATAACATATAGTAGTTGTAACTCGGGACTCATCGAGTACGGAAGCCTATTTTTTTTTACTACTTGCACTACAATCTAACCTTCAAATTCCCTTCAAGAAAATGCCAGTTGTTCGAAATTTTGTAGGTACTGTTAGGTACCCCATTAGGGTACCATTGTTTTATTATTTTCCGTGATTAAGATCATTTTAAAACGTCTTCAGAATTTATTCAGTGGCTATTACGGCTGAAGATGTACACCACGGAAGGATGAACTGACAGTGGAAACTTAGTAACAAGGACCCGTTTCTTCCCTTTAGGTATGGAACCCTAAAAACGGCCAAGTATTATGTTTATTATGTAACAATGCGAGTGGTAACGAATAACAAATAGTCCAACACCTCGCAATGAGTAAGAGGAACTCGAAATAGATGCAGTCTACCGAGAGCATCCGGCCTCTGAGGAAAACGGGTCAGTTATTAGCACAACAAGTGCCTGTGCAGAATCTAGACATATAGTGCGAAAATATACACAGCACATGTAACATATTGTTATCTCATTATTTATCTAAGATAAATCTTTTGATATCTAGGGTGACGGTGAAGAATAATTTCATCATCACCGCATATAAACATTCCACTACGTCAGTCTGAAGAAGAGAAGATAAAGAAGAAGATACATATATATTGATATATTTAGAAAATTAGATACCTACCTAAAGAATACGTTCACAATTTCAAATTACATATTATTTTTATTAGAATTTGACTACACACACTACAGACACAAATTAACAAAGAATTCCATAGAAATAGTATCGCAAACAAGCAGTGCGCGGTAAAACGGCCTCGACTATTTTCAATGTGTGCGTGACGCCGTGAGCGGGGCGTGTACGATACAACCTCAAACTCTCAAATGTGTGCGCCTAGGGATACCAGGAATATGAAAAGTATTTGCACAATTTTTATAAATAAATCAATCCGTAATAAAGTGTACGATAAAATTGTTTTTATTAATATATTTAATCTACGTCTGTGTAAATTGTTTCTTTAATGTAAATCGATAGTTTTCAAGGAAAATAGTTTAATTAGTAATTATTTGATTATAGAATATTATTTATCTATCTCATTATCTAAATATGGGCTGGACCTATTCTGATGAAATTTTTGTATGTTAGTGTGGATTCCAAAAAAAGTTTTTATCTACAATTGGACCCAGTAGGTGGCGCTGCAGTCAGGTTCTAGATTTTCTTTTTAGTACGGATTGTCAATTTTTTTTTTTGTGTTTTTTGTCCCTGATAGGTTTAGATTCATAATAATTGGATCTGCGCAGGTGGCACTGTAATCGGTTTTTAGGTTCTGAGCAGCACAATGTCCGCATGGCTCTCTTATTAAATATTATTATTAACTAGATGATGCCCGCGACTTCGTCCGCGTGGATTAAGGTGTTTGATTCCGGCGGGATTCCTTTAATTTTCCGAGATTTAATGTAGCTTACGTGTTAATCCAGGGAATAATCTATCTCCATTCCAAATTTCAGCCAAATCCATCTAGTAGTTTTTAATTTTGTTTCTTCCATATAGTGAATTCTTAACTTATTAAAATAAAACTCAAAATATTGTTTACACACAATTTATTAATTAATCTTAGGAAACTTTTAAAACAATTAAAAAAATTAAAACCCGTCTCTTTGTGTTTGTTTTCGGTATACTTTCCTTTTTGATTTAATCTCGCAAGCTATGTTATCTGATTTACAAATATGGTAGCACCTTATTTGTAAATATTTTTCTATTATAAGTTTTAAAAGACTCGATTTGTGATGTTGACTACAATCACCCATGCTTTTAAAATACTCATTACCAACAAACTGACTAGTTATTTTAAGAGATATCTTTTTAAAGTTTGAGGGCTCTGTCACTGTGTGACCCTGCTTCATAAAATCCCTAATGACATATTCCGCTGCCTTACAAATTTTAAAAGCATCTTCTGAGGCATATACGAGGCCACCTTTATCACGAGCACTGACCAATTTATGGAAATATAATTGTTCGTTAGATTGAATTACTTCAGCGCAGCTACTACATTTGATCAGCTTACAAATACGTCGAACAACAAAGCCCGCTATATATCCTATTATTTGTTCAAAATAATCCGTATATTCTGGGTCAATTAATAGAGATATGTCAGCATCTGTCACATTAATGTCTAGTGGACTAACACTTAGACTTTCGCACTCGTTTTCATCGTCTACCCGTGTATGAGCCGTAGTTTCATTGATGCATTTTACTGCAGATGTACAAGTAAGGATACTTAAACATTCTAATGGCACACAATTACCCGAATCAGCAGCTTTGAGTTCCATGTGGCATAGAAGTTTTCTATAAATACCCTTGAATTGTTTCGCATTTGGATTATCGTTATACCCTCCATGCATGCGTACAGCCCCAAAAAGTATTTCTATATGATCCTGGCTTAAGCGGTAGGTACTTAAATATTTAAGTTTTTTTGTAGCTATCAATGACTGGTATAATTTTTTTAAGCTCTCGATACATATTAGTATTCCTAAAAAGCCAGTAAATACTTGGGATTGCAGTACAGGCGTAAAATTTTTGAAAATAATCTTTTTGGACTGCTCCTGCTCTAGATAGGTTCGTTTTCTAGATGTTTTTACACTTAAATTCAGAATGTATTGTTTTGCTTTTTGCATTAAACTAAACACTTCTTCTTTATTACACACCAATAATGGATGGGCAAAACCATGTTGATTGAGATTTCGACTATTGAATACATCGAACACGTTATTCATAAGCATAATGAATTCTTCAGTATCTTTACTCTCCTCGAAACCAGGAATTTTCAAGTCAACACGACAAAACTCTATGGCTTTTGCAACACTCCTACTGAGCACTTGTGTTGCAAGTTTAACGTTCATAACCGAATTTCTAAAAAAAATATGCTTTTTTGTAAGTTTGTTTGCAAGCCTTAATCCAGTTTCACTTTGCAAATCGCACAATTTTTTTACATATTCCCAACTAATTTTTCTTTTATCTTCATTTAAAAAACATTCCTTAGACTCAAAATGATTCCTTATCAATTTGAGCATGTGACAAGGGTCTAAGAAGACAACAATGTCATAATTGGCTGTGGGATGTTTAAATGTTGTTTTGAGTTGTGTTGGATCACATTTCACTTTACAACCCAAGATTTCCATAGCAGTCAGGTTAGTAGGATGCCCGTCAAAAGTCAGTGAAACAACATCCACTCCTACGTCGCTACATTTTCCAAGAATCATTTTAATAATATTAGCTTTTTGCACACCCGTTAGCCCGTGAATAAGAAAATAGGCCACTGGTAACTTCCAAGGCTCGTTTAAAGAAACCAACATAAAAACATAAGCCTCAGAAGCCTTCGTGTTAATATTTTCATCTGGACCATTGCCTATATCTACGAGTCCCTCGTCTTTGTGAGTTTTACTGTTCCAGCACTTCTGCTGTCGAATAGCCATTTCATCGGCGACTAGCGCACATATTAAATTATTCGCAGACTGCTCTCGTTTTAACTTAAGTGTTTTGAAAGCATCTTCAGTAAATCCCGGCGACCCGTCTATATTGCAATACCATTTTGTAATCGTTTTAGGATGCGGGAGACATGTTTCGAATTTCCTTCTAACAAAGCTATAAGCGCGTGGAGACAAAAAATGAAGGGTCAAACAAAACTTTCGGAATTCTGGTGAGTACTTAGCAGGCCTTTTACCTTGACCTTTCAATTTTTTGTTCATTTGAGAGTATAAATTTGCAGCAAATAAATTCCCTTCCAAAGCATTTTGTATATCTTCATTTATAAATCTTTGATTTTTCAAAGTACAAATAATATTTTTAAGAGAGGCATTCTTTTTTTTTAATCGAATACTTTTCTTTCTTAATGAGCTAATGACAGCCTTATGTTTGCGTTCTTGTGTTATTTTGTGACGTAATTGTTTACGCAATTTTGCTTTGCGAGGAGTGTCGAATATAGATTCTAAGTCGGAAAAATCTTGTAAAACATTCTCGGTATCATCGAGCATAAGGTTCACCGTCTCTTTAGAACATGAAGGCCTTGTCTCAGTATCAGTGTCCATATTAGATGCAGATGATTCCTGTTAAAAACATTATAATCAAAAACCAGCATTTCAACATTTTCAGCCATTAATGCTATTACTACTAAACTACTACCAACCTACTAGATAACTACTATGCTACTACCACACAACTATCCAAGTCTAAGGAGATACATTCTTTTCTACCACTTGTTCGACGGAAGCGTCTATAATAATTTATATTATGAATATAATATGTATATTTACGCTGTGCTACTGTAATAAGTACTACCATATACTATAACTATTTTGGCAAACAAATAATAATAATATGGAAAAATATTACAGTTGCATAATAAATTTACTTTTTGTATGTTTGTTGAACATTCTATTTCCGTCCCTGATAAAAACAAGCACTGTAACAACAGAACGGTTTGCAATTAATCACACTAATATTATAAAGGCAAAACTTTGTATGTGTGTATATTTGTTATTCTTTCACTCAAAATATAAGGGTTCCCGCGGGAATCAAAAACCTTAATCTACGCGGACGAAGCCGCGGGTGTCATCTAGTAAAGTATAAAATAAAGACGTGGTTGTAAACCATACACTACTTAGTACAGAATTTTAACCAATAGCTGAATAAGTCTAATAATAAAAACTAGTAGAGCGTGAGGGTGCACGGCCCGCAAGGCGACCGCGATTTTTCTGCTCATCAAGTAGACTTTCAGATCCTGATCATTTTCTACCAGAAAACCACTCTTCCATCTTTTATAATCTCTGAGATAGACACCGACGAAAATATATATTACTATCTGATGCTCGCAACTTCGTCCGCGTGGATTTAGTTTTTAAAATCCCTCGCGAACTCTTTAATTTTCCGAAATAAAAAGTAGCCTATGTCACTCTCCAGGGCCTCACCCAAGCAAAAAATCACGTCGATCCGTAGCTCTGTTGCGGTATGATTGAAGGCTAAACCAACAAACAAACACACTTTCTCATTTATAATATTAGTATGAAGTATGATTTTGTTTTACATGATATGATTTTTTTTCTTTATTTAATACATACCTTGCTTGGTACAGCTTCCTTTTTGAGCCTTCTAGACCCGTTTTTTGTATAATATACAGAATCAGGACTAAAGTGCTCAGAACATACGACGGACCATTTAGTTGGTTTCCAACAGTCGTCACACCGTGTCCTCTTTATGATAGCTGTCCAGCGATGTCTTAATATTGGATCCGTTGGAAATCTACATTAAGTATTAATAATAATTATAAACTAATTAGAAATTTATTTTTATATTTTATTTATATAATTTATATTAATAATCATAATTATTTAAAATAATTTTTTTTTTAAATATTTTATCGGTCAAAATTTAGTAAGTAAATTAATAATGCAATATTAACTATATTCCGGGACATCCCTATATTTGTGGCAAATTACAACACTACTGGCAACAAATTGATTTTATTAATTATGATTAATGTTCAAGCACATGTATCATACAACAAAATATTTTTGCACAATAATGTGAAAAATACCACAATACTCAGCTGGTATCACTGGCCACTTTTACGTACCTAAAAAACGTCGAAATTAAAAATCGTGTTTTCTTAAAAAATCTTACGCAAATGTAAAAACTTACTGATGATATGAGATCTTCGACTTCCTATCTTGCTTTTTCGTATGATTGTGACATAATTTGACCGCACAAATCGCCATATTTATTTATTTTGCGGGAGCGGTTTACTGCGTAGTGACTCAAGTGACACTAGAGTAGGTGAGAGAGGTTTAAGCGATATATGTCGGAAACTTTTGAGGACATTTTCGTGCGTTACATACTCAATCTTGTCATGTATATAATCAAAGCAAATTAATATGAGAATCTAAAGCGTGTGTACAGAATTTTACTAAAATTCTTTGCTTAATATTAAGATAACAATCAAACTTCATTTGTATGGGATACGCTCGGGAGCTCTCCGAGGTGACTCATAAAGTGCGGTCGCGGAATAGGAAGAATTTCGTACATTAACCTGTTACTACCTGTCTCTGTCACTCCCGCATTAAAATAATGCGTCACGCTCGCACAGATGCAATGACCGCCGTCCTCGGGGATTGTAAACCTTTTTACCTGCGAACCTAAGGCTTGTTTTTGTTTGCGTGTGAATTGAATTTAGGTAGTCTAGATCATAGTATAGACAAAACTGTAGATTCTTTCGTTATAACTGTGACAGGCGAGACGTCGTCGGAAAGTAGTTACTCCGATACAGAGAAATCGGATTTTGATTTTTGAATTTTAATTTTTTTATTTCTATGTAATAAGTAAATATAACTCGATTATTATAACTGTTTAAAAATAAATAATTTATTTAATAAGCTACTAATTTTTTTCTCCTTCAAATATTTTATATAAACCACACTTAATAGAAAAATGTTTGTGACCACTGTCAGTAGGCAAAGAGGTCATTGTACGAAATTCTTTCTGTTCGGCGACTGGACTATAGTAGGATTAATATCCTATAGTTTAACGTGTGTCATACCACATACATGTAAATTAAAATATGTGCCATGGTTGTCGCTTAGTTTAAGTAATATTCTCTCCCTATTTAAATATGTACCTATATCAGAGACTAATCGTCTATGTCATTATATTCATAGAAATATAAGATAAGAAAATAAAGGGTCTATGACGGGAATAAAGTGAACGAAGTTCCCCCATTTTTATCATCACTCGGATAAAAACGTACTTCTGTATTAGTCAATGTTTAACTTTAATCATGTCCCATCTATTTCAGGTACAAAACAATAAAACATACTTCCGAAAATCTATCAAAGTAACATAAAGAATAATTTTACTAGAAACCATAGGTAACAAATTCACGGAAAGGAAATGAAACACCTATTAACACTTCCGTTTGGTGAGGGTTTGTTCGGCAGTCGGCGTCACCACTGGGTTGCATCACGAAATATTTTAAAATTATCCTTTGATGTGGCGAAAAGGCATTGCCTACCAAAAATAAACATTTTAATGAAAAGCATCCATCAGCATCAGCATACAAAGCATAATATGCTTGCTTATATTTTAAGTTTTAGGAATACCAGGTAATGTAAGAATTTTTATTGTATTTATACTCTAAATCTATCTATCGCATAGGCTACGAAACCTGTAAAGGTAGATAAGTGTGTGTAAATAAATAAATACATTTTAAAAGTATGTACACGTAAGAAGAGTCAAAGAATTCGTTCCCAATTATACATACGTATAACCGTGTAAATGTATTACTTAAAATATACATGTATTATGTACTTTGAGACGGTTTGGGACACGTGTTTTTTCGTATACATCCATTCATTATTCATCAGTGATGAATGAATATCCGCTTAAACACTTAATTATACGAACTAGAACAAAGACTCCTTAGAGCTTTCTAATTGCTCGTAACGGTCGTGAAAATAGGTGTTTTTTCTTCATTATTTTGTTTCAAAAGTCGGCTTTATTGTTTTCGGTATAAGACCTATAATGTAAAATCGATTGTTTTCTAGCAATTTATTTGCTTTAATGGAGTGTGTAACACGGTACAGTATAGTGGTATAGTTCAAGTGCCAAGGTTGGTCAGGTCAGGGTGAACGACCTCGCGGTTAGTGTCAGGCTACGGCAGGGTTTCCACATACGCTTACCCTTTTAGATATCAACGCGGTTAATGTGATTACATTGTATGCGTATGACTGCTTTAGGTCTAAGAACTGTTATAGGTCTAGTAGCTTGTTTGACTGCGTATAACCAATTACAGTAAGGCTAACATGCGAAACCACGAGAGAATTTTGTCTACCCATTTACTCGTGAAATCTCATACAAATTCACGAGTAAATAGGTAGACAAAATTTACTTGCTGCGCGCATGCTTGCTCTATTGGGTCCAAAGACTCAGATCGGGCCAAACAAAAATTGAATCGGACAGATTTATGTCAAAAGATATTTGTGTCTCATTTTAACTCTATCTTAAGTCCGAGCTAATTCAGAGCCCAATAACCATGGCCAAAGACTACCACTATACAAAAACTACTACACCTACCATTGCTGAGGTGAAAACTTCTGATAAAAGTTAAGACTAAATTACTTGGTAAGACACACCTGGGGTGGTAACCCTAAACGCAGGAGGGCTAGGCCCGTATTTACAATGTCGGGGCACGCAAGTGTTGATTCAGACAGCCTAGGCTCCCGGCTTCATTAGGTAATTGCCTTTCCAAGTTATTCTGCGCTTCGTGACGACTTCCTAATGGCTCCTTTGAGAGGTTTATGGTTTCCATTGAAAACTTTTTTATATTAATACATTTAACTTACTTAAATTTTAAGTAAAGTAATTAATTCATTTTCATCATCGCAATAGATATACATATAAAGGGACATACGATGCACAACACAAATTTTGACCATGGCGCGGGCAATGTCGGGAATTTTCCGTCATAGAGTATAATAACATTATAAGGAATGCAAACAACGAATGCACGGTCTGCAGTGCATGTCAGTTGAACAAAGTGAGTGTTTGGAACGCCAAATCTATTGCGTAGTACATTTTCATGATGACTTTCATAGACAATCGTCGATGTAGACAATGTGATACCTGTAAGTGCGAAAGTGTGTTTGCTTCATGCCGCCTTTTAACGGCTCAAGCGCAGAAGATGAAAAGATCTTGAAATAAAATTCCGAGAAAGAAGAGAAGAATTCATAACTTGTGTTGTTCTATGTTGTTGCAATCGTAAGGCGTTCTTGACTTATCGAAGTATCAAAACGCTTGGATGTATCTAAATGTCTATCTAAGGCTGAGATCAGTCAGGAGTCAGGACATAATATCGTCTCATCTAGAGCAAACTTAGAGCATAGATAGGCGCATTCTGCAGGGGAGCGGATGAAGACGGAATTAATTAAGACGAGATTTTTTTTTTAGAAACTCATTAGATATAACAAAAATAAACACAGAAGTTGTGACAAACATAATATTATACTGCTAAAATAGTGGAATTTACCTGTTACAACCGCCGCCGGATATCTAGATGTAATGTACGAAGTAATAAATGGTATACTGGTCTTAAACAGCGAAGTTACTGTATAATAGCGAGCTTGTACCGGTTGACCTAATGTGGGCACTAGTAGGGTTATAAATACCAGGAACAAGCCCCTTTGCTATAAATCGCAAAGAAATTTTATATTATGTATAGCGACTGCATGCACTGTATCAGATAACTTTAAATTACTTACTAGATATTTTATTTAAGAACATGAATATTTAATTATTGTATTCGATTCATAGTTTTTTGTGACTCTCTATCCATATTTAGAAACGGCGAAATAGACTTTTAAAATTGTTACTTTTTTATTTAAAATAAAGTCGAGTCCATTTCCTTGCCCCAGTTCATTGAATTTCAATTAATTTATTTTCCGCTTTTTATTGCCTGATTATATTCTAAGAAATTTTTTGTTTGAAACATTTCGATTTCACCTCGAGACATTTAACGAATTAAATAACAGTTATCAAATTTTTTCAGAATAACTTTATTCGTTTAGATAATTATCGATAATTAAAGGAAATAATAATTCCTAAAGTTCTTCTAAAATTCAATTCAATAGCACCACTCAATTCAAATGAAATTAAATGAATGATTACAAGTAATTTGTATAAAACGATAACATTCGATTAATGAACAAATGAACATTGTAAACGTTTATTTGGTCGTAAAATTGATAATTATAAAAAAAAAATTATGTCTCGATATAATGGTTATTTTTTCCAGTTTAATATAATCACCAAAAGAATACGAGAATTATAGATTCAGATTGTTTTCGATAACATTGGAATCGTTAGTGTCCATTTGACGCGTGTTACGTTTGCGGGTCGTGGAGTATTTACAAGGTCCATTTATAAAACTTTAAGCGTATTATAGTAAGGTTTTAAATAAATAATATAGTTTGAATCATAATTTATGACTTTCTTAACTTGTTTTTCAGCTAACAAATCGTGGAATTTTTTTTCTAGACTGTGATGATATAGATAAAGCAGGTTTAATGCCGATTTTACTGGTTTAGACGAAGTTTCCGGAAGAATTAGTGCAAAATATGTAGATAAGTTCTAAAAGAGACAAGGTAATCTTAACAATCCAAAGGTTATGAGAAAGAAAACCACCTCTAGTGTAAACTGAAAATAAATAAACTGGGTTTCAAACTATACAAGATCGTAATGAAAAGTACTACTACTCTTGGCCATTCAAACACAAACGAAGGAGATAACACACAAATCGAAGAATAGGCTAACTTATAGGTGCCTGTAATGGACACGCTTAACGCAAGTTCGAGGTCAGTACTAACGTTACAAGTTTTACAATGCATCGAGAAGCAGGAAGACGCAAACATAAGAGACAATTATTGATATTTTAGCATTATTTGAGATATCACAACTGATTCCTATATTTGTACAGCTTAAACTTTACAGTTAACAGCAACTAGAAGCATTAACAAAGCACAATAATTTCTGTAAACACGATAAGGATATCCTAGACAACAATAACAGCGAAGCCAGAGTCAAGAAACTAATTCATGAGTAGATTACAGCGATTTATGATCCCTGTGGGAGTACCAGGATGTATAAACGTGAATGTACGCCGTGAATTAGTGAACGAATTGGGAAGTACCCTATTTCCACTAATAAAACGAATTCGTAAGTGGAGCACGTGATACAATTTGTCTAAGAAGTCTAGGATAAAGCACGAGATGTTGATTTCTTCTTCTCCAATCCTATCGATGTACTAGTGATATCAGGACTTTTTAGGGAATATAGGAAAGGCACATATACATTTAGCAGAATGTATCAGTCTGTGCGTTTATTAATTTGCTTGTGATGAGTTCTATTGAGGACTAAGAGCTTTGTTTTAACTCTACTAGAAGCAATATTTACCAGAGGTCACTGACAGTGTTTTATAGAATGCAAGGCAAGGAATGCTGAATGCTGAATCATGTAATCCTGATCCACATAGTCATAGTATATGCTTAACAACAATGAGTCAATCGTGAGAAATATAAAACGACGACGAATAGATACGAATAGATAAAACTAATAAAGTAACTAAACAAAGTTATAAATAAAATGAAGTTAGAACAATATCAGTGACCAAATAATTTTATGAAATGTCTTGCCATCATATAAACTCGTCTCCGTCTTACAATCTCAGAACAAGGGTAATTGCTGTACTCTTCAATTTATTTTCAACAGTATCACTAACTAATGAAAAACAGTTACATTGATAGAGGAATAAATATGGCGTGTTTTCGATTTCTCACTCAAAGTTTACATCTTGAACCACCCTTTTCATTAAATACCTGCCATCATATGGCGTGACAAGAGGTACACCACGCCTTTTTTGTTTTATACCACAAAACACTGTACGCAGTGTAGGTACGCACCATAATATATCGGAACGCTATGTATGCTCTGTTCATTAACGTTCATTTAAATTTTACAGCAATAGCGTGTGCCGAGAAACTAGGCTGGGTTTGGAAAAGGCCACGATGATATGATACCACTGAAATTTTTAACACAGTAGAACATAACAACTTACGACTACATGGAATTTTACTAGCTTCGCCTGCGACTTTAGATTTACTAAAAATCCCACAGGAACCCTTTGTTGAAAAGGCAGATGAACTCCGAGCTGCTCGCAACACTGTATATTACAGACTCTTGATGTTTAGACTCTACAAAGCCAGGAACTTTATTCAACTGCCAACCACAATACAAAACGTTAACCTCTCAATAGATATCTAGATCTTTATAGTTCTTACTATAACACTATGTTTATAGACTAAAGCACGGCTGTGACAAAAAAGATAACCAGAAACAATTCCAACAAAATGTAAAATATATATAATAAGGTAGGTATACCTACCTTACCCAGGTAGTCAAACTCATCACTACACAAGGAAGGTCGTCAAAATTATTGGATAAAATAGTTTTAACATACTAAAACTAACAGTTGATGATGGTTATACGTAGAATAATGAAGCTATAGGGAAAGAAATGTTTTTAAAGACTTCAACACCGGAAACCCTGTACCGTGTAGTGTAGCCTGAATGCCGCTCCCCTATTTATTCTTCCAATAAGAGTTTACAACTGTTAATGACGAAGAACAATTACTTACTCCCTGATTTCAGAGGGTGCAGGCCCTTATGTGGGACAACCGGTCGTTGACTCCATAGTTAAATGGAACCTGCTATTATGACCTATTTTTATTCAGTTGTGGGATTGTCTAACAATGATTGCCATATATATGACAGTCGCAATCAACTTTGATCATCTGAATATAATAAATACCGTTTTTGCTGCATCATAGTATTTTAACCAATAGCGAGAGAGCACCAGCCAACCAGAGGAGATTGCCATCGTCACACCATAGAAATCATTTCTTAGACAATTTCATAGAGTAGAAAAACTCAAGTAGATTCGTCTCTACTAATATAAAAATGCGAAATTGTATCCGTTGATTACTTCAACCACATCGCAACGGAGCAACGGCTCAACGTGAATTTATTGTATGGGATAGTTCAGTGCGTATTTTTTTTTTTTCGATAAGATAAGCGTATTACGAACGAGTAGTCAAAGCGTTTAGTGCATGTTCGTGGGATATCAACTACGTACGATACAGAACCATGCGACCCGTTGCGGTCCAATAGCGAAAGGATGACGGGAGAACTAAGTTAAATAGTACTTGAGCTAACTCTCAGTCATATAGCTTGTAGAATTCCATGAAATGTGTAACCGACATAAACATTCAATGGATATGGATCATGCTAGTGCATATCCAACAATCGTTAGTCACGGCTATCATGCTCGCTGCGAATGGGAACAAGGACGCGTTTTTATGGCGTGTAAATTAATACGAGAATGTGTTTCACACTCGCCATAACTATGGCTAATTAATAACGGAGCTCTGTGCTTCGAGACGCTAAAGGAGGTGAAGATTGTATAAAAAGGTTTTTATTTATATCAAGATTGCGACCTTACAGGATCCTTCGGATGATAAATAGATAGTATAATGTTCAATTGTTGATTTAGAACAAACGGGAGACAATGTAGCATTTCTACGTTAACTTATTATCAATAGGCAGAGCGAAAAAGTTAAAAAGTACTTAATTGAAACTGATCAAGTAAACTTAACTGAGGGGTAACTTTCAGCCCCACATTCAAATTAATATAACTCACATGTTAACATTATAGTATAGTGTATACCTAGTTAATAAACCTAAGGCAATTACATTATCAGTACTGAAAAAACACCCATTTGAAAAAAATTGTAAAAAAAAGTTGCAGAGAGGACGTTATTTTAAGCGAGTGTGTTGAGTGTAAAAGAATTAACCCAGATTTAAACAAGTTGCTCAAGTTAAGTAGGATTAGGTAAGTAGTAGCTTGCATACCAGAGACAATCTATCGTTGCATAGGTACTATCTTTAGATTCACTAGCGTATCCACATTCAGTGATAAACAAAATTTTCTCAATCGGATTCATGATATCGCTATTCACCGCTAGAGAATAAGACTAATCGTCCGAGAATGAGAATATAAATAACGCAATCTGGTTCGTATTCGAACTCGACCAAATACATGGAATTAGATATTCGGTAATACATATATTTAATATCGTTAAACCGAAACCGGAAATACGAGAATATCCTGAATTGAAGAACTTACAACTGCAGCTGTAACTGCCGTCCAATTTCTATGTACATAAGACCGCAATATTTTTCTTTATCGATTTATTTAGGTCATGTAATTTTATCATTTACAATTGCTGAGGTACAGAGACATACGGACAACTCGATTATTTTCATAATTTTCCATTATTCAAATATAGTTAACATAATATTATTAACTGAAACTAGAATAAACTCGTATTTTAAACATAATACAAGCCTTAATAACCTTACATAAATCCAAATCACTATTCAAGCTTAAATTTCTAGAAACATCAAGTCTCATGTTTTTTGGTCAAAATTCTTTTTTAACCGACCTCCAAAAAGGAGGAGGTTATCAATTCGGCCGGTATCTTTTTTTTTTCTATATATGCCCATCGATTACTCCGGGGTTTTTGGACCGATTTACGCGATTTTTTTTTAATCGACAGAGAAAGCTCGCGAAATGGTCCCATAATTTTTTTTACCTTCAACTCCTCAAGCCTGATGCTGCAGAGGTACTTTCCTCCTAAATTATGGGATTTTAGGAACTGTTATTTACGAATTGGTATGCTTGGTCTAAGCATATACTAGGTCTTAGAGCTCCAGATCCTACTCCTCAAACCTGATGCTGCAGGGTACTGCCCATCTAAACTGTGAGGATTTAGGAACTTTCGCTTGCGAATTGATATTGTTAGTATTAAGCATAGTCTACATCGTGGAGCTCAAGGTCCTAGCTCTTCAATGCTGATGATGCAGGGTACTGCCCACCTAAACTGTGAGGATTTAGGAACTTTCACTTTCGAATTGATATTGTTAGTATTAAGCAGAGTGTACATCGTGGAGCTCAAGATCCTAGCTCTTCAATCCTCATGCTGCAGGGTACTGCCCACCTAAACTGTGAGGATTTAGGAACTTTCGCTTGCGAATTGATATTGTTAGTATTAAGCATAGTCTACATCGTGGACCTCAAGGTCCTAGCTCTTCAATGCTGATGATGCAGGGTACTGCCCACCTAAACTGTGAGGATTTAGGAACTTTCACTTTCGAATTGATATTGTTAGTATTAAGCAGAGTGTACATCGTGGAGCTCAAGATCCTAGCTCTTCAATACTGATGCTGCAGGGGTACTGCCTACCTAATCTGTGAGGATTTAGGAACTGTCGCTTACGAATTGATATTGTTGGTACCAAGCATATACTACATATAAAATTCAAGGTTCTAGCTCCTCAATCCTGATGCTGCAGGGTTGGAGGGATTACGAACTGTCGCTTTCGAATTGATATTGTTGGTACCAAGCATGGACTACATCAAGGAGCTCCTGGTCCTAGCTCTTTAGAAATTGTGTATTGTTAATAAGTACTGTAGGTACCAAGTGTAGACTACTTTAGTACCGTAGCGTTGGAGGGAGGGGAGAAAGAGAGCAGGAACAAGCTACACTAAAAAGCTTAAAATAAAAATTCTTTACAAAAAACCGACTTCAAACGCCACTACAAAGTATAAAAATAATTTTATTTTGTACACGTTTGTTGAAGTCGGGCGGGCTTAACTAGAAACGATGAAATCGATGCGCGACGCTTACCTTATGGTGACATATAAGAGACACGTTTATTGAAATCGGGTGAGCATCGCGTATTGGTTTCATCGTTTTTATTTAAGCCACCCGACTTCAACAAACGTGTACAAAATAAAATTATTTTTATACTTTGTAGTGGCGTTTGAAGTCGGTTTTTTGAAAAGAATTTTTATCTTCATCAACCGATGAATGTCCACTCTTGCACATATACTTTCACAAGTCTCAATCTTGCGCCGCCTATATCCAACAGGACTCTGAGACTCATGAGATGACGTCGATCTAGTTACCAGAGGTCTTACTTGCTCCAATTACCCTGGGATCCCAAGGACCAAGGCTCTTCAAACTATAACTAAGTTAGGTAATTTCACTTTACGGCTTTATCAGTCATCGGGCGGCAGAGTAACTCAGAGCAGTTTGGTAATTTATTCCTACCTTATTTATTACCTACAAAATGTCATTTATGCTCTCTCATTCAATTGATTTAGTTGCGAAACCTTGAACCCACAGGACAAAGCGTGCGTAGGAGTCACGTACCGCGTTCACCGTGTATTTTGTAATGCTTCCCTTCTCCAAGGACAGTAGATATCGACGTTGCTTGAATACACTACACTCACTTAAAGCTACTAAAAATTTCAAACTTATTTCATGTCCGTATACACAAACTTTTTTATTTATTTCACCATTTTCCATCAATTAGGTCCTTTGTTCTAAGATTGCTTATAAGATTGACAACTTCGCCAGACTATATTGCGCAGTGTAGTCGTATAAGTAGGCGATCTTGGAGTAATTTGAGAATTTATTATTTCTGAATAGTCTCCGACGTATACCGTCAACGCGAAATCTGTCCTCGTAATTGAAAACACAGTAAGTTAAATAGAAGTTACATTTAAGTTACTGTGTGTTCAATTACGAGGGCAAAAATATAGTCGTCATCATCAGAGCTGTCTTTAACTTCCTTCTACGTACCATTTTGCTTATATTATATTATTCTTATTCCATAATATACCTTGTAGGTACTTAACGGTTTAAAATTCTGTTTTAAAAATGCTACAAATATTAATATTAACGGAATCCTTTCTACAGCGCCAAAATGGCGTAAATATTGCGTCTCCAACCCGGGATCTAACAGCAGTTTCTTTTCTAAGACACTATCTTTCATCTATCGTTATTCTTAAAGTAATGACCTTACCCATTAAATATTATCGACTAAACAGTTCCGTCCCAACAAGTTGATAGGTAATATGCATCTTACAATTCATCTCGAGTGAGATTAATTTTTTGCGTCCTCGACTTAAAAAGCAATTCCAAGGCAGAAAAAGCCTTGGGGCGGAATCTAGTCGCTAAAATGATTTAGTGAAGGTTAACGACCGGTGGCCAAAATGGCCGACTGGTGAAACACTACAAGTGCCTCGAAAACACCGAAATGATTCGCGATAGACATTGTTCAGGTACAGCTTACATGCAAATTCATACAATTTCTTGCAAGCGGAACATTTTACAAGTAGGAAGTTTGTTTCCTAAGCCAAAGCCTTTCTTATCTTTTCCCATGTTTCGTCTTTTACGTCCGTTTTACTTTGCCTTTTTAAAAGTCAATTCAGTTTAAGTGCAAAATTTTCTATATCACCTATTTACATTAGACTTTTATTTTCCCCATATAAGAAATCCTAAGTTATCTTTTTGTCTTTTGTAATCGTAATAAAGTTTTTAAAATTATTCCTTTAAAGTTTTTGATTGATCATACAAACACATGTTTTCTCTTTTAACTGTTTCTTAAGAACATTAGACATGATATATTTACATGAACACTTTCCTTCCAAACTTCCATTCCAAGTAAGCGTTAAGCTTGTGCAAAGAAATATTACGACAACAATGCAACGTTTACACAAACCAAGGATAACATGAAACGGTCTGAACAAAGAAGTTATCTCATGTCATTGAGAAGTTACGAGTTGTTTCAAGTTCATTAACGAAAACCTACGAAACGTTAATTATTCAAAAAAATAGACTTAAACCGTGACTCACAGTCGGATGCTGGTATCAGTTTGCGGTAATCAATATGCTAATCGTACGGCCAATTAAAATTGTTAGTTGGTCGTTTTAGTATCAAATGTTACATGTAAATGTATGTAACCTAATTTACTGTGATTGCAAACTATAAGAGAAATCAAATTATGGAAACAAATACAATCGATATGCATTCTGCTAATATTTTGATTTTTCGGAATTTCTATCTTTCCCTTTCATTTAGTTTCCGTCTAACACTTTACCACTTTTAAAGCTATTTTATATAGCTATTTAGCACGCATGAATTTTTTGAAATTCGTTCCTAATCAATTCAACTATTCGTATTCTAAAATATAAGATTCGATACTAGTCCACTACTCTTACATTAGCTTTAGAGTTCATGATATTATCATAAAATATTATTATTTGTCCTTTTAAATTCATTCTTATTCTTGCAGGTACTTGAACTCCTTAGTGAATTTTTTACACATCTTTTTATATCATTTTCTGCTTTATAATTATCTCGGATTTTCATTGTTAAAAAAGAATATGTTGGCACAATTTCGCAAAATTTTACATAAAAACTGAATTCTAACAATACCACAAAAGGTTATTGAGACAAGAATGGCGGCGGAACCAATGTAACGGCCTTCGGTCACGAATTAGTAACAGTCAAGTGTACAGAAATACAAAGAGTTGAAAATACGATCGCATTTTTATTCAATCTATGTTTGAAACCTGAAAAATGGAAGGTTGTAACCCCCAGCAAAGATGCAGATATTATAATTTACAATATCTGCATCTTTGCTCTATTTCATTGAACGTTTCAAGTTCAATGTTCAGAAATAAGCAAGGACATCAGAAATGTGCAACGTCCTTCAAAATCCATAAGACGTTAGTTTATTTTTAACTAGTTATATTTTTGGTCATATATCGTCTAAGAAGAACCGAAGTATTTTCCTACTCTGTAAGAAGTTTCGATCTTTAATAATGCGAAGTAATGGATTTAAACCTTTGGAATTACATGTAATGTGTATTTTGCCTCGACGTTTTCCTGTTTTTGTGAGACCATAAATAAAATAAGTACCCAGGAACCTAATGTATAAGTAGAACTTATTTTAGAAGGAAACAAGCGTTGCGTGACTCTCGTCCGTTCAAAGGAATCAATAATTCATGTGTGGTCACTTTCTGTGTACCAATTAATATAAAACATAAATAGTTTACAGCTACAGAGCAATTGAAAAGGCGTCACTAAATTAAGCTAGGCAGTATGCATTAAATATTCAATAATTGTTTGCTGGATTCCGTTGCGTAAAATTAGCCGTGAGCGAATTTCGAGTGCATACTCGTACAAAACCATGTTATATCTGTCTCTGCGTCTGAGTTTGCCCTTTTGTAAGTGTTAAAGATTGGATCTTTATGGTTCTACTAATAACAAAATCTATCTGTGGGCGGTAATACAAGAGGTTAGATATCTTGGATCGATATCCTTAAAATGCCTTTGGAAGAAAAGGTTTCAGAAGTTTTTATAAAAGGTTTCTCCATTACAACTTTTTCGCCTTTAGGAATGGAAATCCAAAAATTCCTCTTTAGTTGGCACATTTTGGGTACGTATGGAATGTTAGCTATTTTATTATGTCATGGAAGTAGGTTTAGGTTGTCTGTCAGTCGATACATAGCTGTTGTATTTCTATAGGTATATATAGCTGATAGAAGCAGAAGGCTTATTTTGGAAAAGTTAGAAAGTACAAAACCGAACATATTCACTATGTTTACGATGAAATGTCCTTAGTATCTTATTTAAACTAGCCGTAAAAAGATTTCCTTTTCTAATAAAACACTCAGCACAAAGTCCGGTACCTGTACCACGACCGATCTCATAAATTCAACCTGTTCGGACCTCTAGATAAATAGGGCTTTTAAGTGTGGTTAAGTAATTTATTATTATTTATTACAGCTTTCCTCTCTTCCTGGTCATAGAAAACTTGCCAACAATATACAACTCCGAGGGCATTGCATAATTTACATGAACCAGGCAAATAATTATGGTGGTCGTAAAGAATTATTTATTCGCAAAGGTGCAGCCACGGGTTCAGGGGGCAAAGAAAATCTCTAAGTGGGAATCGCACAAAGATTATTCAGTTTCAAAGGGCTTATCTTGTTTAATTTACATAATTATTCACAGATACCCTTATCGCGTAGCAGTGATAACCTAGTGATTAGGACTGTGGTGTCTTATTAGAGGGATCGCAGATTCAATCCCTGCACGCACCTCTGACTATACGTTTATGCAATTAAATATGACATGCTTAAAAAAACAGTTCAGGTACACAAAGCTCCATCCCGATAAAGCAGTCTCCTTTGTTTCATTAATTTTGTAAAGACTTGCTAGAAAATTGCCAAATTTTTTCGAAAATTAATTAAGTATTTGAATCATTGTTTCCTGAATACGTGGCTATCAATATTTTTTTTCTTAGTTCTTCGTTAACTGATGGTGTCAGTTGTGTGATTTGTGACGGCACAGTTTCATTTCCCTAATAAATTTTAATCCAAGGAAACTCACCATTAGGCTTATGTTTCCGGCACATCAAAGTGATTTTTCGGAAGTGAAAACATCTATGGAAAACAGTGTGATAATATTTCCTTTAACGAGCCTTACTAGCGCAATTGGTTTATGTAGGATTGAATATCAAATAAGTACAAAAATTAGAATACTTCCAAAAGTAAATGGCAATTTCTGGTAAAAAAAGTTCATGATGAAAAATTCTCATCATTATCATTAAGTTATCTGATATAGGGTGGCCTGAAAGAAATAACTATTAGTTTTACTTTGTTTATTTATTCAGATATTTTGTTCTTTTTCACGCAATAAAGTTGTAAAAATAAAAATAAAAAAATAAATCTCAGAACACACTGATACGATTTTGTACTTAAATCCCTTTTTGTACTATTTTTTTTATCATGTATTTTGTGCCAATAGACAAGTTTTTCTCAAAGGTACCTTTAATAAATTAATATTTAAGCTAGTTTTTATAGAAGATATAATTATTTCCTCGACTACCGCGATCATAAGGTTAATAACAAAAAAACAATAGGCAAGATCCCAAGCAATTTAATCATGCACCGCTTTAGAACAATGTCCGTTCCGTATTTAGTTCTACCCAGTTAATGAGCAATGGGAGGGGGACTGGGAATCGAACACGTGTCCTGCCCGCTTCCGCCGGGCCTTGTTTACAGTTTCAGATGTTTGGGTTATACGGGGCCTGGGCATAAAGAAAGCGCGACGGTGACGCGGGCGACATAAGCGTTTAGAAGAAAGTTAAGCTGAACGGGTGCTTTGTAATTAAAACTGTTTTCAATTGACACTTGCACAGAGATCTATAGAGCGTTCTCTAACTTAGCTCAGGCTTAAGATAGAGGTTGAAACGAGACAAAAATATGCTCGGACATAAATCTGTTTCGTTTTAACTCTGTCTTGAGTCTGAGCTGGGTGAGAGTGCGGTCTATAGATTTCAGCCTTGGACTCTACATTAACTATCGTACACAAATTATGGATATACTTAAGGATTTTTATTATATTGAACAGTAAACGCTTACAGCTACGTTAGATTATATATGTCTAGATCAAACTAGAAAGCACACATTTCGGGGACATTTTACTTTCTGTTTGATGACGCATCTTCTAGAATCTAACAGATACGTTGGACAAGTTTACGTCGTCCGTATTTTCTTGCCAAGCCTTTAATGTCTCAGATGTTTGGGTTACTTTGTTTCCACGTCTATGTGGTCTCTGGTCTTTATGTGCCGTGCCTTAACTTGAACGTTAATGTCGGTAATAAAACGGGAGTTCGGTTTCGCTGTCCTAGACGAAGGAAATTGAAAGCCAAACAGGAATATTTTTCGTTATAAATTTCGAATCGAGAAAGTCAACGGATTTCTTATCTCATTGTGCTATCGGTTCCGGGAAATATTGTATTACTTACTGGAGGAATTGAACCATTTATCTAAATGCACAGTTTCCTAATACGTTCCCCAATTTTTTTCATACGTCTGCGCTACTATACCTACCTAGTCCCAAATGAACATTTTTCGACCAACTTCATTTACAGTCGAAAAACATGTATCCATTGTGATCATGACACGACATCACAATAAAATTATATTACCAATTAATTTATGCTATCACAGTGCTTTAGCTTTTATGATGGATATGTTTTTGGGTCAACAAATAAAGTTGACCTTATTAAACATAAACCTCATTTGGTTACGGAAATCACACGCAATGGATTAAATGTTTTATGTGCGGAGACCGGCCGGCCGGAAAAAGACAGAAAGATATGGAATCTCAAAATAGTGTAATACAAATTCCGGAAACATGAAAAGAAATATGAGTAAAAATACTTAGAGCATAAATAGTTAAATGCTCTAAATTAAAAATACATCGTCAACTTAAAATTCAAGTCACGCACGTACTTGCCCTAGCTTAAAAAGAGGTCACACCGGCTAATCTCATCGAACTAGCTGCGGCATAGATAAGTCAACACAAAGTGCTCGTATGTGCCACCACGCAGGCGATCTCGTTACAGTCTTATCGCCTTTCCCACGCCCCTGCGAGACAGAGTCAACCATAGACAAGAATTAACTAACAGTAAAGAGTAAACATTTTAAAACAAAATTTCGAACGGATGTCAACAAACACACTTTGTTTTTATTTTCGAACTTGCCAGTAAAACAGCTGAACTGAGACCAACTGTGCAAATAAATATAGAATCAACATTAACGTTCAAGAACTGAAACTAGTTGATTAAAATTTAATACGCAAATAATATAGACTCAAATTTTTTGGAAAAAATTGATTCACAGAATACCTATATGCTATCTATCTACTTTTACTGAAAAACTCCTTTGCCGTTTTAGATAATTTTAACCTTATTACTGAGATCTTATATATCACGAAAAATATTAAACTAGAATATGTCAACATCTTAAATCATAGTACATAATACAAATGTAGAAGATACATACAAACAAATGCGGGGTTCACTGATCGTATCATATTGTAGCGTGCTTACCTGAAACAAAAAGGAAAAATATTGTCATCAAACATATTCAATCGAATTATATAGGTATAATAACATACCTACATTATACATACATACATAAATAATGCACATAACTTTGATTGCTGACAATCCTATCATACACGATAAGGATAGCCTGATAAACAGAACACTTGAGGGACATCACGTAGAGTCTATGTAAAAACATAGTACAAAGTACATACAAGACGTAAGTATTTCATGACGTTATGGGTTATGGACTACATATGCAATAATTTCCTGTAGTATATCCATACTTTGTATACCAACAGTAATTCAATAGTGATTTAAATTATTTGATGGTGTTTTAAATATCAATTAAATTGAACTTGGGGTAATATTCGACCTTTATCTTTTCTCACCTCAAAAACCTATTTTATCGCATTTATTTTTTTGCATTTTGAGTAACATTGGACCACATTTTAAATAAAACACAGTACTTCCTCAAATACGCAGCTGCAAGGCAAACAAAAATCGCTGTTTCCTAAGAAACATGAAATCGTTTGTTCATAAAGTAGTTATAATAATAATTATAGTAGTCATTCATTTACGGTTGCTGTCATAGCAGTTACCAGTTATCTACCACTATGAATAAAATAATTACACCGTCGTAAAAGTTCCAATAAATTCTCCCACACCTTGAAATAATAATTTTATTCTATTGTACTTTTAACTAATAAAAATATCTGCTATATCATTAGTGTAAGAACCAAAACTTAGATTTACTAATATCTAGATATTACTCATCGAGCTCCAAAAAGAAACAATCGGCCAGCCTCGGCGTCGCAGAGTTTCGTCTCTGTCACACTTACCTATGAGACGTTTTGTCATCTCAACAATATATACGTCGTAAAATGCAATTGCATGGCTCTATCTCGTAAGTTATCAATGTTATACCAAACACGCGCTGAGCCAGCCCACGCTTACCTGTTATTATTTTTATTCATTAGACGTATTCGATATGAAACTTAATATCAAAGGCCAATGAAACTGGATCCTATTGTCATAATAAAGGTAAACGTCGCTTTTATCGGTTAATTTTAGATAACACTTATTCGATGTCTGTTCGAGGCATGATCAGATTACATAAAATTGGTTTGTCTAATGGTCAAATTAGCTTATGAATGTCTTATATTATATCTTCAGCGATTTGAACACTGAACTGAGTTCTTCATCTATTAATTATTATCTTTGTCGACGGGCAACCAACGATATCATACTGTTTTATATCTTTATAAATAAAGTTTGATAGACGATGTAATCAATTCCTGTATAATTGTACTGTAAAATAAGCAAATAATTTAAATCCTTCAGTAGTAATACAGTTTTAGAATACTAACCATAGATAAAGTTATGCAGGAATGACATATTAAGACAAAAGTTTAAAAATTAAAATTATATAATACGTAAATGAACGTAATTTACGTCTGTATCAATTAATATCATCATGATCCTTTCAGCGGTAGAGACGTAAAAGGTAACAAACAGACAGACAAGCAGATTTTTTCTTTCTTAATATTGGTTATCTAATCACAGAAAATGAGAAAGCCCAAAAGGACAACCTAAGCCTCTAATTTGAAACAAATAAGGCTGAATTCACTTCCTACGCCGTAAAAGGTCAATACCATTTGTAACATTGAAGATGTTAGTAAACACAAATCATCTCCATCATATCCGTCAGAAGACAATCGCATTAACGGTATCAATACTTAAGAGCAACCCACACATTCCGAGCACAATAACGATGCATTGAAACTGAGGAGTAAACGTCTAATTACAATGCAATGAGGTGATCCATTGAAATGCTATCGGATAACAACTAATTAGATACTTGTAAGGCTGCTTTTCCACACTGAGATGTGCGAGGAGGCAAAGCAAGAGAAGTGTGTGAAAACCCACTAATAAGATCTTAAATAAATATATTATACAAATACTCTTTGCTAACAATTTTTTTTAGTTTTTAATATTTAACATTTATTTATTTCTACGATCGCTCAAATTTCTCTTAAAGGTAAAGAAAATTCACTAAAATGATTCATGTTTATAATTATTAATTTTAATTATTTACAATAAAATCGTCACTCTAATTCTTCAATGCAATTATTTTACTCAATTTAGGTGAGTGACTTACAAAGATTTACTCTTGTTTCGAACCGGTACTGTCCTGTCCATACCATTACATATTGTGTTTATGCAGTCATTTAATAAATAAGAAGAATAAACCTGATAAAACCCCACGAGGGTCTGACCGTGCGTCTCATTTTTAAAGGGTTTCATCCCATTCTGTACACACGCACTCTTTTTCAGCAGAGCTAAGATGAGCTTCATGAAATAAAACTTCGATACTGGTTGACATTGTATAAATCCCTAGTTAAACTAAGATCACTCTGGTGAAATGTCAGCTTAAGACTTAACGTATGAGAATTGTGAACTAGAAGATTCATTAATATACTGTTACACAAAGAAAGCAATACAGGTAAACGTTACAAAGAGAACTTTGTAACTGTAAGATCTTAATTAGGTGCAGTGAATTGAACATTTAACCAAGTTGATGCTGTTACGGTAGAAGACATAGATTTGTACATTAAATAACATCGGTCTCATGCCAAAACGACGAAAGCAATAACGTTTTAAATTGAAATAAATGTTTGATGGAAAACAATATTGTAACAATTTAAACTGCCAAAAGTTACACCTGGAGCATTTACAGTATAGAAAGTAATGTTACAATAGTTTACTAACTATGCAACATATTCAATTAAGTAAACTAATAAATGGTAGGATTTATTTATAAGGCACCCATTGATTTAATGCATTGCGATATTTCACACGGGTTCCCTTCATATAATTACTCGCACAACAACAAAGATCGTTAAGCCTACATCTCGCTTTCAAATCTTAACGCAGTATTATGTTCATTACTACATTTATTATTATGACTAAGTACAGTTAAATAACAGCCAGATTTAATATACTTATTATCATAAGAAACTAACTGGAGAGCTATAATCAGAATATCCCTTAATGCGCAAATCAGAAATGACAAAATAGCCCATGACTGCGATCGCATAATTGACAATGCAGTCTAAGATGCGGGCTAACTCGAAAGGGAGTAAGACAGTTTTTAATGCTAATCGGTTTCTACATCATGTTGGAACACTGATTCGCTTGGCGGCTCGTCTTTGAAGACAGGGTTGTAACTAACCACGACCAAATTCTTCAAGGTACTAAACAAAGTTTTTATCCTAGCGTTTGCTACGTTCGTCCGATCAAACCGGGTCGATCGCAAAATAACAAACATCAATATATTTCAATAATTCAAAAATACCGTTGTTAGTCACGCAAACAGCCGCGAGCGTATACAGGTCCACATTATACTGCAAATCTTCTGAAACGATCAGCTAAATTGCGTGTTAGTCAGGCCAATGGGCGAAACGATTTGTCTAACCCACCTTAACCCTACATATCGAAGGTGCGCTAGCTGGTGTTGATAAAGGCAAGGACTTTAATACCCAATAGACTGGTGAGAATACCATTTTGTGCAATATTATATTAAGGCCACACTAAAGTTTCTACATGAACATTATGTGTTTCGAAGTATTTTTTAAACTGCCTCATTGATCTAGTGGCTAGCTTGTTCGGCTGTAGATAATGTAGTCCCAGGTTAGAGTACCGAAACGGCTATTGGGATTTGTCCAGAGATTCTCAGTGGCAGCCCAGAGTTGGGGGACACCTGATGATACACCTTCAATGCCTCGCATTGCACATAAAGTCGGTCTTACGCCTGATCTCCTCCCGATCGTATCAGAATGTCAATCAATGAGACTAAGGAAGTAAGGAATCTAGAGTGCATCTTTATTTGTGCACACACTTGTGCACTATATAATATCTCCTACCCCAGCCTTACTTGGCTGATGGCTCATCTTCGCCTCCAGTTCAAACGGGCCGAATGGGCCGTCGTTCTTGTTTCTTATGAAATATTACATAATTATTACAAACATCATCAACGACTGCATGGTATTCATTTATTTTTGTGGAAGTCATAAAAATATGATCAAAGTTACGAAGTAGTAACGAGTTTTTGAAAATAAACAATGCTATAACATTCCTTTCCCACACGCACAATTTCCGTATTACGGCGAGTTACCGGGCCATACCATAGCTCTACAACCGGTAATTTTATTGAAATTTCCAAGTTTCACTCAAATAGCTAACAAAATAATGACTGAGCAGCTCTGCCCCCTCGCACTTTATCGGAGTTTCTCCTAGGGCTTGCTTTATTACCTCTGGTATCGTACTATTGTGTATCGCTGGCAGCAAGTTATAATGATATACAATCAGCTGACGATAAGCAAATATGATAACTCTGATTATGCTTTATGGCGACCAGAAATAGAATGTTTTACCTTGATCACGTAGCTCCTGTGATCAATGATTTTAGTGATGGAAGGAGTAAGGAGTTCACATTACATATTAAAAATTTAAAAAATATAAAAGGCGTGTTTTAATCAGTAAATTAGGAATAGATTTTTAATTAAATACTTAAGATTTCAAGCATTGCTGACTCACCCTCTTGAGTTCAATTAATTTTATCATTATCAGTCTCCAAAATTTTGACTTTCCATATTAAATGTTTTTGACTATTATTATAATGACAAAGACGATGATAATGGTGATGATGTGCGCGAGTGTGCATTATTGAGATTATGTTTCTGACTCATCTAAACAAGAGAGCGGAAACCTGAGCTAGAACAAAATCACAAACTGAAGTGTCGTATTAGTTTCCAAGAAATTATAATTAAACTCGATTTTAATATTATGACCAATAATAATAACTAGTTCCAACATTTGCATATTTGCACTCTATATCACTGTAGTAAATAAATAGATAAAACTAAGAAAAAGTGAAATTAATTTCTCTAATAACAAAAATAAGTATGCCAAGGAAATATAGCACTTATATAAAATGTCGTGAAGTAATAACGAAGTGGCTCAAATAACAAGAGCAGATAATCAATTTGCTCCAGCAGGAAACGTGAATGGAGTGGAACAGTCAACTAAAAAGAGGAAACTATTAACTTGTCACTGGTCTCCTATAACCGTAGCATCGACAGGATAGATTTGTGCACCGAGACAGGCGGGTTAAAAATAACTGAATAGACAAATGTGATGGACGCAGGGGCTTGATGTCTCACTTCGGGGAATATATTCAATCTGTTGTTTATATTGAAAACTATCCTTAATTAACCTAAACAAACTAACTTTCTTCTATTTCATTACGAGTGTTTTTTAAATTGTTTCTAATTGGAGGATTGTGCATTCGTTTGACTATTATCCAAATATATAAAAGGCAAAGGTGACTGACTGACTGACTGACTGACTGACTGACTGATCTATCAACGCACAGCTCTAACCACTGGACCGATCGAGCTGAAATTTGGCATACAGATAGCTGTTAGGACGTAGGCATCCGCTAAGAAAGGATTTTGGAAAATTTCAACCCCGAAGGAGGTAAAATAGGAGTTTAAAAAATCGAACCTAACGTGAGCGAAGCCGCGGGTTAAAGCTAGTTTTATTATCAATGTGATCTAGATACTACTCACTATCATTTCTAAACTTTACCTATTACTGTGTCGACTAGTTTACATTCGTGACTTATTATTTATTACTAACAAAATTATCTAGTTACTTCATTAACCTGCTTTTTATGCAGGATGACCTTTTTAATTTTTTAGTAATTGAGAATTGGGAGGGCGCAAAGCGTGTTTTGACCACATTAAAGTTGACCTAAAAGCAACAAAAGGGGCAGATTCGCTTTATGTTTTACTTTCAAAACAACGTTACACAACGCACTCATATAGGCTTAATATTATTTTGCGGTTACGTTTTTCTACTTTAAAGACTTCTCGTATCTTTTATGACTCCGCAAACAACGAATATAATTGACTAAAGCTCTTGAAGTGAAATCTGTTTTCTTTTCCTGAATCGCAGTAGAATTTCTTGCAAAAAATCGGTATGATTCAGAGCTGTAAACATAATGCATTTGACAAAAGCCAACAACAACGTGAATCTCCCAAAACCTGTGCCTAAGTATTGATCATTATCCACCACAACAACGCTATTAAAGATGACCATTACGTGCGATAAAATGGTTTGCTGAAAGTATAAGAAATTCAAAATCATCCGACGAGAGTCCATTAGCAACAAAAAATGACCTAGTCCGGATATCAAGTGACTGCAACGCTAACGGTAATCTTAGATTACATTTCGCCCGATTCTACTTTCGGGGGCCATTGTTATACGCTTTTTAGTTTGCAAACAGCCAGATCGAACAATCGACGGATTGAGCCGAAAATGATGTGGATAACTAGAGGAAACATGGAAAGACCTTACAAGTTTTATGCTTCATATGCACCGTTCAAATGCAAAGGATAGATAAAGAGACGAAGTTACGAAGTTAAGACGATATGTTTAGATGATGATGTCTCCAGGATATATGAGTATCAAAATCGTTAAGATTTGTTCAGCCAGCTGTGAAAGGCCAAGAGACACATTAAATTTAATTAACAATTATAATATTTATTATGGTGCACCGGTACAATACAGTTAATAAAATTATATATTATATATATCATCATCATGTCCTTGTCCTTTTCCCACGCTATGTGGGGTCGGCACAACATGTCTTTTTCTTCCACTCACTTCTATCATTCGTCAACTCATTATCTACTCCTCTTACACGCATATCCTCTTTCACACAATCCATCCATCTCTTTTTTGGTCTTCCTCTACTCTTTTGCCCTTCTACATGCATATTTAACATTCTTCTACTAATATGGTTTTCTTCCCTCCTCATTACATGCCCATACCACGCGAGCCTATTACTCCTCATCTTTTCGATTACTGGCGCTACTTTCAAACTTCCTCTTATATACTCATTCTTTATCTTATCCATTCTTGTCACACCACACATCCATCTCAACATACGCATTTCGGTAACATGTACTCTTCTAACATCCGTCCCTTTTACCGCCCAACATTCTGAACCATACAATGTGACAGGTCTAACAACCGTTTTATAAATTTTCCCCTTTAGTTTAAGGGGCATTCGTGGGTCGCAAAGCACTCCTGAGACCTGTCGCCATTTCATCCATCCTGCATTCATTCTGTTGCTTACGTCTCGGCCAATATTACCGTCGCTTTGAAAGAGCGAACCGAGGTACTTAAAATCGGAACAGACTGGTAGGGGTACACCATCTAAGGCAATTTTTGAAAAATTGCCTTAGATGTAATTTGCCTTAGATAATTTTTAAAAAATATATATTATATATATATGTATTGAAATTAACATTATCTTATACAATATCCTGGTATTACATACAAAGAAAACCAAGAATGAAATAGCGGTATTTTAAAAAAGATAACAACTTTAATTGCAAAATGCGAGGATATTTAGACCATTTAATTTACTTGTTATGTAACTAATTAGATGTGCCGATTTGACATGCCTGTAATACATGTGTTGCAAACTTTAATTATAGTTAAATTAAGAAAAGAGTTCCGCAAAATCTAGAACGCTTACATCCGTTTACGAAATACACATTAGGTACATTTTATTTTACTTATTAAATAAAGTAATTTGGAAATACAAAACTTGAATATTACTAAGCACAGGACTTGAAGAAAAATGGTTCAAATAACCAAAAGAGTAATTTTGATGTTACTCAATAGGCAAGTAAACAAAAATAAGTTGAATAAACTCAAGGAAAAAAACGCAGTATTAAAGGGTTGAGAGTAGAACGCATTTAAGCGCAAGGAATGTGTCATAAAAGCTAAAAATATAATGGCTATAAATTTTTTATTTTTTTTATGTCTGTCGTAAGTCCTGAGAGTGTGGACAAAATTGGCACTCATGCGTACAGCCGATGGTATCTACATAAAGTAAAAAAGGAATAACGTTAATATAATCAGTGAAATCGTAAATAACCGCGCAGTAAAAATTATTTTACGTAAATGACGACGACATAAATACCATATTTATGTCGTGTCATGATATGATGTAAGAAATAATACTAAAAAAAAAAGTAAACTCAGAGCAGTTAGAGCCAATTGTACTTTATGGCTAGTCAGATAAAAATATTAAAGTCACCATAAGAATAACTTGTCCACCAAGAAGCAAGCAAAAGTGTTTCAAAAGACATAAACTTAATTTGTTTTACGGGGGCGACATAATCACGAAGTGAAAAAGCCCCAGCAAATAATAAACAAAAAAAAATACTGTATCCACCCTCTATGGTTAACAACTATAAAACCTTGACTTGTACAACCCGAAGTGGTCTTTTTGGTGCACGATAATTAAAGAAAACCCCTGCTATACACCTTACTCTTAGGTAATAACAATTGTTCATGTAAATTCTACTATAAATAATAACGATCACCCGTTTTCGTTTACAGATTCGCCTAAAAATAGAGCTGAAGCACAACAAAACGTAAAGTGAGCGCCGCAACTGGAGCATGAAGAGATCGCAACTACAGAACTACATCCGGACAGGCCGAAACCTGCGAATGAGCATTTATTAAATGTAAATTTACGTCCGGTTACGATTTCACCCCACTGACAATAGACGATAAATATTATAAAAAATATCGGTCACTTTGTAACATAGAACCAAATTTCGCGAGTCGCGGCGGCCATTCAAAATTATTTATTTCATGTAATCCAACTTATATGGCTCTATCTAGAGCTTCATATGACAAATAAGACTAACACCAGTTCGGATAACAGTTTCTACTATGAAGAACCGGCAAGAAAAACATTTGCTCTTTTAAAATAAATTAAAATATTAATCAAGAAAAGGGTTAATAATAATAATTAATAAATCAAAGGACAGTCTTCGCCACATGAAGAATCGGAAGGCAGTTGGCCCTGATAACGTCCCGATAGAAGTGTGGAAGTCGTTAGGCTCTCGTGGTGTGTACTTACTTGCGGATCTGTTTAACCGCATCCTGAACACCCGGAAAATGCCAGACCCCTGGAGGCTGAGCATTATAACTCCTGTATATAAGGGTAAAGGAGATGTACAGGACTGCTCTAATTATCGCGGTATCAAAGTAATGTGCCACACCATGAAGCTTTTCGAGCGCATTGTCGAGTCGAGGCTGCGGCAAGAGTGTACAATCTCTGAATGTCAATACGGATTCCAACCTGGATACGGTACGATGGACCCCATCTTTGCACTCCGAACTCTCATGGAGTCACACAGGGAAAGGAACCATCCCTTGCATTTCGCATTTTTAGACCTGCAAAAGGCCTTTGACTCTGTGCCTCGACAAGTCATCTGGTGGGCACTAAGATCCAAAGGCGTACCTGAAATCTATGTTGACATTATCAGAGATATGTACACTTATTCCGAATCTATAGTGAGGACTGCCGTTGGTGACACAACGCCTTTTACTGTTACAGTCGGTGTTCACCAGGGTTCTGCTCTGAGTCCGTTTCTATTCAATGTGTTGCTAGATACCGTAACCGAAAGCATTCAGGAATCACCACCCTGGCTTCTTATGTATGCGGACGATATCGCACTTGTGAATAGAGACAGACAGATGTTGGAGCGTAAGGTGAATACTTGGAAAAAGACGTTGGAGAAAGGTGGTCTGCAGCTTAATGTAGCGAAAACTGAGTACCTCGCCTGCTGTAGCGCGGATCCGGGAAGTATCTCTATTGGGGAGGAAAGTGCACGTCGTGCGGATTCCTTCAGATACCTTGGATCCGTGCTGCACGAGTCAGGTGTTGTCGACCACGACGTGAAAGCTCGCATTAGCGCTGCTTGGTTGAAATGGCGAGACTTGACCGGTGTGCTCTGTGATCGCAGAACGCCGCTTAAGCTTAAGGGACTCATTTATAAATCTATTATCCGACCTGTGCTCCTGTATGGTAGTGAAACATGGCCGGCCTTAACGAGGCACGTGCAAGAACTTCGAGTCACGGAGATGAAAATGTTGCGGTGGATGTGCAACGTTACACGTTGCGATCGTCAACGCAACGATCACATCCGCGGCAGGCTCAGTGTCCGTGACATTGGAGATAAGCTGCAAGAAGCCCGTCTAAGATGGTATGGTCATGTAACACGGAAACCACAAAGCTACGTCGGTAATAGATGTCTTAACATCGCCGTCCCTGGAGCTAAATCTCGCGGCCGTCCCAGAAAGCGCTGGCTGGACCTCGTAGGCGCCGACATGAGAGCAAATAAATTAAGAAAATCGGATGCACAAGACCGGGCAAAGTGGGCAAAAGCATGTCGGAAAGCGGACCCCACCTAGTGGGATAACGCTCAGGCGAAGAAGAATAAATCAAAGGACTTGGATATTGTTATCTGTAGTGTCTATTGTGGTCCGAAGCATGTAAGAAATAGTACTTGGCAAGACAACATTCTCGATATTCTACTTTAATCAGGAATGACGTAAGTAATTGTGGTAGCTGATAAAACAAATCGGTTGTTTTACATAATATTGGTTTAAGATCTTTAATAAATGTACGTAATGTAGTAAAACTGGCTGACATGGAAATTGTAATTAAAGAAAGGAACAAATAATTCTGTCAATTTCCTAATCATATGTTTTATGTACGATCGAATTATCATGAATTACCATATTGAAAGATATATACGTAAATGGCATTTACATAAATCTTCAAAAGCTTGAGTATACCATTAAATTTACCATAACCATAATTAAGTAAAAGAATTATCATGATAACTATCAACAGCTAACTGCATCTTGTATACCGCCGTTCAGTTTTGTTAAGAATCCTTTCTTTTTTCCGCTCAACTCGGATTTGGGCCGAACTGTGAATGTGTGCGTGTCGCTTACAATACGACTGTAAACAGCTTTCGCACGCTAGCGCGGTACACTATTGTATCTCGGAGAAGATAGTTTGATACTTTGTACAATTTTCGAATGGTGTAACAAAAGATCTTACTTTTACTTTGATATTAATATTTCGTTATATTTTTGGGTAGGTACTTAATAGGTGGTTATGTAATAACTAATATTATAAATGTGAAACTGTGTTCGTGTGTCCTTTAATCACGTAGCAAATGATCGACGGAGATTGATGGAGAGTGAAATAGGTTCAATATTCCGGAAAAACATGCCGTTTCTGAGGGGTTCAAAAACTAAGTCCATGCGGACGATGTCGCAGGCACAAACTAATATAACAATAAATACCTATCTAGTTATTTTTATAATTTATTTGTATCAATTAATACAAAATTTCAAAATCAATTCATATCGATACTACAATAACTATAAAAAGGTAAATCTGTCATTCAATAAAATTTTGTGACAACTTGCATCTTGACGAAAGATATACATTTCATGCCGGAATATCTACCTCAACATAGTTTTACAAACCTAAATCATCGTAAAGATAGAACCAAAAAAAGTTAGAACTTGTCGGCCTAGTCAAAATAAAAAAAAATACCAATAATTGGGTAACCATAACTGTTATCATAAAACATTGTCTCTAAAGTTTTATGATAACAGTTATTGTTACTCAATTGAGGACTGGAGCAGGCACGTGCCCAACGCCTCAACCTTTGCAGGTACCTTGTCATATTTGATTTTATTATTTTCTGGCCAGACCATATTGTTTGAACACTGTTTGGAATGCTATCTTTCTTATCAATAAGGGCCGAGCTACACCGGAATGGCAGCGGTGCGGCACTTTCAGTTTGAAATAATTTCAAACTTTAACTAAATCATCGCTAAAGACCAGTATCGCTTGACGCGTGTGGCCGCGTGACCTTTTTGAGCTTTTCAAGCGATATTGGTCTTTAGCAATTATTTAGATAAAGTTTAAAATTAGACCTAGAATAGAGACCTTTCGTCGGATACCTAATACGATACATTTATCTATAACTTTATTTGTATTTTTGAATGAAAGAATTTCTGCTTATCAATCAAATTACAATTGAATCAGAAATAATTTCATTACAAGCAGCACGTGAATCTAAAACAGATGCTAATATGCGATGGAATTTCAGGAATCTATGCAATAAAAAAATTAATAGTAAAAAAATATCAATAGGTATATTATTATTGATGAACTTTGATTTGAGAATGATTTATGTACCTATAATCTATAATTAATAGCCATTTTTTAACATTATAATTATTTTGCCTAACACAGCCACTAAGAATTCACATTATTTTACAAAAAAATTACTTTGAGTACATACAAAATTCCCTATTCTAATTTCTAAAAATAACATCCAATATGAGTACTACATTTTTCCTGCCTAACGTTCTTATAAATAAAAAAGATAATGTTAGTTTAAACTACATATGAAAAAGGAAGTCTCATTTCAAAAAGCCGAGTCGGTCGCGCTATGTATTGTTAACAACTCGTAATTTACATAACTTAGTTGCTCACGCACACATGCGCAAGTACCGCCCGGTTCAGCAACACGTCCACCCTCGAAGAGCGCTGAGCTCGGTATGCCGGACTTACAGTCTGCTGTGCCATTTCAATCGTGAATTAGAGGATACTTTGATAATTTATATAGGTATGAAATTCAATAACTAGAACTGTATTTTTTTTTAATTTAAGCTCAGCGAATACTAAACTATTACACCTTATTTTTTTTAGTCCTTAAAAGATAATAACTTTCGAGAAATACCTACTATTGTAATGCTTATAAATTGCAAAAATCGGGCATACCTTTATGCATTTTTAATTTACTTATATTGTATGAAACATATAAAAACTGGCCTCCTTACTCCGGAGTAGAGAATGTGTTTATATTAGTGGTATTTTTTATAAATTGCCTATAAAAGTTTTTAATGGATAAATCTTGTGTTCCAATCTCACTTAAAAGCGTAAAAATCGTAAACGTCCTTCACGAGAATTTCGATTTGAGTACATTTTTTTTATAAAATAAAAATTTTATTCTCGTTACTCCGGTGAGGAGCGTTGGATCCATAACATGTAATTTTTTTTATTATTATAATCATAATACCTGAAGCATAAACCCAATAGCAAGGTACGTCCAAATCAGCACCTAGCGGCCAAGGACTCTTAATTCGTGATGGGTAATTACAGACAGATATATGAGCGGCTTTTCAGCGTCACATTTTTCTTCTAGTTAAGTTTCATTTATTTATTGACTAGTGACAACATTGTCACAGTAGTTTCTGATTGCTTCTAGTAAGTTGTTAAAAAGTTCTAAAATGTACATGAACAGCTTAACAACAAGTACATAGTTGCTAGTGTACCTTCAAATTGATGTGCGTTGTCATCCATTGCCGGACATTCTTTTTTTAAGATTTCACCACCAACCATGTTCTTATTACGTTTATGTCCAGCGACGATCAGCGATTCACTCCAGATTTTTAGTATTACTAATTAATTTTAAGTATAATAATTATTATTATAACAAAACCAAAAACTTACCTATTAATTTGTATCATCCTGTTTCACGTAGAACGTTTTAGACAAATCCTCTGAGCCAGCATGAACTTGTGGGTTGGAACGAAATGTATTCAGTAGCGAGTGGTACACTAGATAATTAAAATATTGTATCAAAAATATATTTAACGTTTGTACTTATGTTTAGTTTAAGAGCACTTTATGTATCACTAAATTTCTTCGATCGTTGGTCCTAAAAAATTTAAACCGTCATTTTGGTCCTTTCGGTATCCAAAATAAATAAAAACTAAAGCCACAAAAGTCTAAACATGCATGGAAACTATGGTAAAAAAAACTTGTTAGGATTCAATGATCCCATGCCGGTTCGATAAACCATTCCCTTCCCATAAAATATTTTTATAGGCAGGGTTTGTAACATTCAAGTAAATTTTATGCGGGCGCCTGGTCCCTTCAACTATTTCAATAACCATTTCAAAATAAGAGTGTTATTTTAAGGCTCAAGACACATTGCGGCAAAATGAAACTTAAGCCATGCTTTCTATTAATTAGTGATCGCTGAATTTAGAAGAGGATTGAAGATAAAGTTATCTAACTTAGCAACATTTTGGTAAAGACGAACAGCGTTTCTCCGACTTCCGCAATTTGCCTTGAGCCTAAGTAATTTAACTATCTCGCACATAATTCAATGGATAAATTGACTGACGACTAAAGTTTCAACAATACATCAAACAGATGGAAGATTTTCTTACTATCAAGGATTTTTAGACATTCACCTCGAACGAAACCAGGATGAGTTAGTTAGTTTAAAAAAATAACACTCCTAAAACAGAATAACTTCCTACGATTAAACAACAACAAAATAAAGGCTTATTTAATAATGGGTTTAACGTAATTAGGTAAATAAAACTAGCATTTATATTTTAAACAGGACGGCATTTTTTGTTACGAGTAGGTAGTATAATTGGTTAGTTGAGTCAGAAAAATGAAATTCCAAACAGGTTTCTTTTTGTTTCCTAATTATGTATATTTTATTATCTAGACTACAATCCACAGCCCGAGCTTCACTATGCTTTATTATAAATAAAATACTACTTAATTTTATTTTATTTGTAATAAAACTGGCTGATACCCACGACTTCGTTCGCATTGACTTGACTTAGGTTTTAAAGTTGTTGTGTTGTAGTTGTTATGTTACTTTATTAAAACAAAATTCCAAAAAAAGAGGAATTCTTAGAACATTTTTAGGATTCCTTCCGACTAAAGTAATAGTAATATTCCCTCTCAAATCTATATCGATTAGAAAAGAAGAAGTTGGTAAGTCAGTAAGGCACGGTTTGCGGAATATTTCATTCTTACTATTTATTCTTAGAACCCCTAAGATTTTACAAGTGAATCTTCTGACACTTCTTAGAATAATTTAGGCAACCGAACTTCCAACATCCAAATCACGAACAGATACAAAGTTATAGATAGAAGATGGAAAATTTATATTACAAATACAAAATTTAAAGTTGATTTACAACGTTAAATTATGTATCGGAGTCAACGCGTGACGGTGATACAAAAACACACAAAAACAGCTCAATCTCAACAGCAAAATTGGGTAATTTGAAACATGATTGCAAGTTTTAGTTAGATAAGAGAATTCGTGTTGATATCGCGTTTAAAAAAGTTGGCAATGAAGTCACGTTTACGAAATGAATCCAAGCGTGCAACAAGTGGCGAGAAAACAAGCAGCTTCTCGTCGAATCCATTTAGGGCCAACGCACACACGATAAAATAGAATAGACAAGTATAGAATTAAAATTACGTTCTACAAATTAAAAGTATTGATTGTTAATTTTTTTTCTTGTTTTCTATGTATTGTACAATACAGGTAAAGTGCTTAGAATCAGCGAGTCCAAAAATCTACCACTGATTTAATAATCAGCAGTAATAAACTCGGCGGCTGTTCTAATGCTTCCAGTATATCTTATGCAGCTTATTCGGTTCTCTCTTTCTTCACTTCTCAATGCTCTCTGCTTTAAAAGATAGCAAAAATTACAGATAAGATTCTTTGGAACAGAAAAATTTAGTCAGCCCCAGAATTTTTCTCATTAAAATATCGCCAGCATTGTTTGTGAGCGAAGTGAAGTTAGCTGTCAATTTTAATTTTAACAGCATTTGAAAGGCCACAGGACATCAGCGATTTGATTGCCATAAGTTCTAAGCTGCGATTTAAATTTTTACACAATAGGAATGGCATTGATGATACTTAAAATTTGCTTACGCTAACATTAGCAGGTGTGTTTTGGCCTTTAAAGAGATCGATGCAGACAGACTACGATCAGCCATCTGATTTATTTGTGCCTATGTACGGTACTGGAGTAGCAATAAAACGGTCCTGAACCAATTAAATGAAGTAGCTTAGTGACTAACTGGCGCCAGGACCTGCTACCTCTCGAGAAATGCTGACAAAAAGTGGCAGGTGACTAGGCTTGCCTGCAAGTATTAGGAGCAAATTATCTAAATCTCATTCTATCTTTGTCATAATGCTCCCTGTGGAAGAGGATAGCACTAGATGTTAACCTAACAATCAATTGATTTAATTTATATTGTGTACAACAAAATTAGCCACAATAACTTAATAAAAACATAGAAACCCTTTCATCGTAATTTTTTCGCAGCATGAAAATAATTGTAAGTTAAGAGAAACTTCCATACAACGAACTTTGATTCTTAAGATAAATCACTATTAACCACTCACGAGCGCACCGCAAACAAATGAATGAAGATTTTGATTGAATAAATTTTAAATTTCAAATAAGAATCAAACAATTAATGCTGCATAGTACCTACGCTAAGGCACTGCAACTTACACTTTTTAATGTTAACCAGAGTTATGAGATTTAAGAGCCAAGCTCTAAAAACTGACAGGTGTTTTTGATTTGCCAGATTTCCATAAAATATAATTTGAAAGTTACATGCACACGCCGATTTGTAATGCAAAGTCAAAGGTGCGAAAATCTGACAAAACCACAAAAACTAATTGGTTAAATATTCTAATAAGAATCAATCTTCGTTTGTATGGAACGCGTTCTAGAGAAACTCCTCTTAATTACAACAGTCTACCGACAGACTCTCAAGGTGCACGAAGGATTTGATTAACCTCGCAACTGAAAGTTGGCTGTCAGCATTAATCGCAGAAACGGTCAAGGTGAATCAGTACAGCTGCTTGTTAGGCATTTGATAAAGTTTAAAAAACATGTGAAGAAGGACATTCAGCACATGATTGTTTTGATTGGAATTTTAAGAATATTTTGATTACTTTAATACAAATTAAAATTTCAACAGTATGTAAGTTTAGTTGAAATCCTTGAAGACGCTTCAGATTTTGTTGTATTATGAAAGGCGCCCGCATAACACTCAGGATAACCACGAACTAAAGACCACACTCGCAAACTGGTTTTGGTGCACTATTATTATTAAAGGCTCGTGCCAATACGCGAAGCGTAGCGGGCACCGGCACAAATCACCAAACAAAGCGAAAGAATAAGAAAGAACATAAAGAGGAGTTAATCGCAACACAATATACCGAAAGGACAAAATGCAAGATGCTCCGAATATCACACACTGTTAATCTTCATCGGCGATTATTTTTTAATGTCAATACTTTATGCACATAAGACACATCCAGTAGTAAGGCACTGTTTTATTTAGTACTAAATATTGAAATTGTTTAATATGAGTTAAAATAAATTCACGAATTGAGCGGAACAGACTGTCTGCTTGAGTCGGCCATGCGCATAGCCGGCGACTTGCAAACTGTTCCGTTTCATTTCGAACCGAACATCAACGGCCACGCGGCCGCCCTACCTTTCCATCTCCCTCACCAGACGAAAATATATAATGTGTGACAGGGACGGCAGCTATTTACGCATTGTGGTCGTGTTATCGCAGGATAAAGTTAACTGCGACGTGAATAGTTTCCTAGCATTAGTCAGAGTGAAACAAAGTATTGTTTTTTTTTTGTGCATTTGCAGGACTTTTTCTGTTCAGGTCGGATGTTCCAAACTTTGAATAAGTTTTGGACATCTATTTTTGATATCGACACTCATTCTGAACCAAATAAATGCCACACTACGACATTTAACTGTGGCCGGAATGCTGACTTTGTTCGAGTGAAGATTCTCGGAAGCCGGTTTAAAATAACAATCGTCAGGAGATAATTTGTGTAATTATAAACTCTATATAGATCAAGGTCACTGCCCAGCTTATTGCTAAATCTAAATCTGCGTCTAGGAACTGAGATACTTATCTGATTTTAAAAGTTAATGCTTACTCAGTTACATTCCCATTACATAAAACTTGTAACAGATTTAAGTGATTGTAATTTATTACTTTGTAAAACAAAAAGCTGGCCATCCTCTATCATTCATCGATCGTCACTCAATCTAATAAGTAATCACTCATAATCACGTAGGTACTTCTTGTTGTTGCGTGAATTTATCTAAGTAATTGACGCCAGTTTTTATAAATAGATTTGCAATACGGCTATAAGTGCTGTACAGTGTACGTACAGAAGCCCCAGTATGAGTCTTGTAATCTATTCCTTAACACTGTAACGCATTAGAATCGTAATGAAAAATGGTGTTAGAAATATTGACTACCGTACATCAACGATGACCTCAATTCAGGTGCTATCTAAAGAGATCTTCAATCGATCATATCGCGTATCAAATATGACGTCCCGAAACCTACTTTTGGACTGCACCATCATGTTTTACAGTCTTTTTAATAACTTTTAATTAACTGGGTTAGATTTTGCGTAACTGCGTCTATTACCGCAAGAATTTGAAGATTAACTGCTGGTACGTATTTTTAACGTCTACATTTAATGCTTGTCGGATTTCAAAATTTGTGGGATCATCCCTGCACTAACGTAAATGCAAATTATGAAACCTTCTTCGATATTCATAGTAAACTTTGATGTTTGATCTTAAGGAGCAGATAAAGAATATCATCAAAAGCCGGCATTTAATTATTGACAGTTCAGTTAGTATTAGTCAAAAACCCACTCTTTTGCTCAAAATTCATATAAAAAAGTAGGATGTTAGGATTCATATAAGAAATTAGGTTTAGGAATCAAATAATACGTAGGATTACAGTGGATTTATATTTTATAAAAATGTATGCAGAAGAAGTAGAGAAAGTTTCAAATAAAAAGCAATTGATATTAGAAGCATGGCTCAGAAAACAGAATATATAAAGTTACGTAAGATATGGATGTAGCTTCAGGAAATGATAATGACAAAGAACACAAAGACCATAATTGGTTCGACGATATGTCTAGCTTTCTCTATAATATTGAGGAAATTGTTAAATATGTACCTACATCAAAGACAAAGAAAATATTTCATTCAGTGTGAAATCGGAAATGATACGAGTGAATACACTATAAAATTTCTTATACGTCATATTTTTATAAAATTGAGCCGATGGATTTTCAACACAACACCTATGACTTACGAGTAAGTACCTACTGATAAACTATGAAGTATATGAGTAAAATTTTATTTAAAAGCATAAAATTAACTAATTTAAATGATTAAAACCAACTTATACACAATTATGTGTTATGATTTATACAAGACAATGTAAGCTAGCTTTAGGAAACAAAATATTGTAAAAGACGACACAAGCAGTGTCTTTTAAGGAAAAGTTAAAATTTATATTTACAATACTTCTTTAACTTACTCATAAACTGGATATGTAATAAACATATTATGATCATAGAGTATTACTTTTGTTTATGGGCAGTAAAATTTCCACATTTCATTCGGAGGAAATGAGCATTATGAAACAATGTATAGTAAAATCATATGCCTTCAATGTAACAAAGGTCATCTATATCTCTCTGAAGCAACTCTCATTGAAACAATAGCCAAAGGTACAATTGTATGTCTACGTTAATGAAATAACAGAACATAATAGCAGCACGACGACATTCAAAGTCATGCGCTTTCTAACAATGAGAGCAAAACAGACCGTAGAAGAGATTGATGCTTGAGACGAATCTGTATCGGGTCTTACAATGGAAGAACCGATCTACCAAAGATGTACCAACTTTCACTTGGCCCTTAGAAGCACAAAGCGTAAAACTATTAGGGCCATTTCTCTGTACACACGTATGTATCGATTACGGGCACGAATTTGGGACGTTCACGCCGAGGCATAATTTTCAAATTATGAAGTTTGAAAGCGAAATAATTGCAGAGAAATGTAAAGGTAGCTACCGTGTAGGTAGCTATTATTATTAACATTCGAAAACAATTTATACAAAACGAAGCTAGTGAAATTGAAACCCGGATGCTATTAAGTGTTAAGAAAAAATGACGTACGGTAGTGTATTTACGACTGGCGTTTAGAAAAATAAAGAAATATGCACTCCAAAGTGTGATTATGTGCAGCTAAAACTGTAAAATATTCCAAATATTTTACATCTTCTTGCCTCATCAGATAAAAAATGCCGATATCGTTAACTTAAGTTCCGATCATGGGGTCCCTTGGTTCCCATACTTGATGTCATAACTAGCCATCATTATTTACACATTGTAAACTATTATGTCACTCTGTAAAAAGGTCACAAAAATGTCAATTTTGTAGCGTACTCTATTAGTGGATTGTTTCAGCTGTGAGCGCTTGTTATCTAATAATTTTTAATTAGGAGCAAATAACTTTGTGAGAAACGTGTCTAAGATCGCTAACTTAGATAGGTTATTTGTAACACAGTCAAGACAATACACTTCCTAGTCATCAGTCGATCACACTCTATGATAATTTGTATCGAAACGGCGGAGTTATGACTATCCTTCCTTAAAGGCTTGGACAAATACAACGCTCAACGACAGCGTAGCCAATGCAGCTTGAAGATGTTGTATTGCAAAGAACTGTAATTCGAAGGAAATCAATTCTAAAAGTATATTCACTTCGCAAGCAACATAGTCATTTTTTATGGCTGAAGAAATTATTTCCATTTAAGTAATATTAATTTATCTGGTATGTTCCTACTCACCAGACTTTCACGAAATAATTTTTCAGTTCTTCAGCTAGTTTTTCAGATAAGGAAGCGTTGGTGACCCCACAAGGTGACTACTCCAAGTATTCTGTGCTAATCTTTGCAAAAAACAACTATGTCTAATTATTGAACGAGCGAAGTTCTCTGAGTCAACTAGGGCGCTTGCCTACTAGACAGAGAAGTGTGTTCGTCTAAATGTCTGTCAGAGCCCTATAACTTCTGAATTACTGAACGTAATTACTTCAAATTTAAATATAATATGTAAACTGATGGCCTTCAGCCGAACATTGTATAAAAAAATATAAAAAGCTTTATTTCAGGGGGACTCTCATAGAAGCGTATTTGAAGTAAAATCTTGTTTGTTGCTCTACATAGACTTGCGATATATCTTTTTAAAGACGACTTTGAACAGAGTACAAAAATATATTTTTTTTAATTTTTCCCTAAAAATTGACCAAATGGGGGGGTTTCAAAGTGGAGATTTTAATTTGAGCCATATGTCAAGAATTACTGAATATTAGAACGTGAAACTTGGTTGAAAATTCAGTTATATCCTGTACTTGAACAACAAATACTAAAATTAGATAAATGTTATAAAGAAAAGAAATTATTTAATTTTAATGCGCCATCTATTAGCATTATTGTGAAGCTAATAGCTTCACTATAATGCTTCACTATAGATGGCGCTGTGTCAGTAAAACAGTTTTATGTCAACTATTTTTTTTTTTATTGCGTCTAATGTTAAAAGTTAATTATTACAATATACAGGGTGTCCCACGGCTATGCCACATGGAGGGGAAGTACCTTAAATATTGTAGATGGAACATTTTACTGAAAGAAGACTTCATTTTAATTTAAAAAACAATTTAAACTGCATTCATAGATTTTTAAATAATTGCCTGGTTGAACCGGGACTCGAACCCGCTATACGAGAAAAAAAATTAACCTGTATCTTTATCATACCGATCGGAAGGCATCGTCATAAGGATTATTTTTTGTTAAATAACATAGCATGAGAAATAAAAGGAAGACCATGAATTTTAGCCTTTGATGTACAATTTTGTTCAGAAAAATGAAATCGACATACAACTGACATTCAATCCCGCTGCAACAGAGCTAAGAATTGCAGCGGGATTGAAAGACAAACCAATAAATCAACAAACAAACACACTTTCGCATTTATAGGTAATATAAGTAAGGATAGTAAGGATCGGGAAATGATGCGTACTTTTCAAGTGGGTACTCATTAGTTCATGTCAGTTGTATGTCGATACGCCAATGTCAGCTTTTCACTTTCTGAACAAAATTTTACATCAAAGGCTAAAATTCATGGTCTTCCTTTTATTTCTCATACTATGTTATTTAACAAAAAATAATTCTTATGATGAAGCCTTCCGATCGGTATGATAAAGATACAGGTTAATTTTTTTTCTCGTATAGCGGGTTCGAGTCCTGGTTCAACCAGGCAATTATTTAAAAATCTATGAATGCTGTTTAAATTGTTTTTTAAATTAAAATGAAGTCTTCTTTCAGTAAAATGTTCCATCTACAATATTTAAGGTACTTCCCCTCCATGTGGCATAGCCGTGGGACACCCTGTATAATTAAAACTTTTGGGAATTATGGGATATCGCGAGGTCTCAGTTCGGGGCGAACCACTAGTAGTAGACTTGTGTAGATAAAATACGGTGGCGGAGTGTATGAACGCTGACGTACTTTGAACAGTTTCTTATCAAAATCATACACAATTTCAGCTGAACATGTTTGAAGTGTGCCGCGCTTTTACCGTCGCGCTTTATGTCTGCCCGTGCCCTTAATACAGTACAATCGGTTTATCTCATTTATATCGAGTTACAATTACTCTTCGCTTCCCGGTGTTGCTCTCGTTGCGCTCGCACTTCCGTCTTTACTTGACGGTTGATGTGCGAACGGTATTTTAGATTGGCTTTTTGCATTATAGTTATAATTTACTGAACTGGTACTCCATTGGTTTAGTGACTAGCTTGGTCGAATAGAGTAAGGTAGACAACAAACTATAAGTGTTAGTTAGCTAATCGCTAGTCAGTAATCGTTAAAATAAAAATATGTAATCCGCCGTTTTGTGGCGGCGGCCATCTTGGACCGATTTTGAAAGAAAGAAAGAAAAGTTTATTTAATGAATTGTGCCACACATTGCCCAATAGGAATACCTAGATTAGGTTGTCCCGGCGCCTCCACCACTTGACTATTAAAGACAAAAGGCGTCAAGCAGAAGAAGCGCCGGAACAACTAAGTCATTTGTGTTTCATCAAACACAACACATCAGAACAATCCCGACTAATTTACCTATTAAACTAAAAAAACAAAATCAGAATCGGTTAAAGAATGGTATTGGGGTTTTTGAGGACTACGAATTACGATATCAAACGAGTCGCATGGAGCCGCTGGACACAAACGATCCCTTCAAAAGACGTTGGTAAGTATATCCATCAGTGAAAGTTCATCTGTTGAGACGACATATGGGCGCATTAGACGGTGACCATCTAATGCGCCCATAATGGTAAAAAAAAAAAAAATGCGCCCATGTAACCATGGGGTTACACTATTATTTTATGTAGGCGATGTATTACATACATCATTCCAATTCTTTCACACAGCTCACGTGTTGTACTCGTATCATTAATAGGTACTTACCTAACCTGTCTAGACTAGATTTTATAATGAACATTAAATCATTCATTATTCAATGATACACTTTTCACTAGGTCAAAGCTAGGTTAAGATTTGAGAGTTTGTCGCATTTAGCTGCAGGGCTAATTAATTACAAAAAATTGCACCAAATTAATTAGTCCGTATAATCGTTATGAGTTCTACTTGTGACATGAATTTAAAATTTAAATTAAGTATGAAAAAAATTTCGAAAGTATTAGGTAGATACCTTTTTTATTTTTAACGAACACAATTATTGACTGATTATAAATTACATAATTACATCCAATATTATAGAAAAAAAAAGTTGTCTATAATCAAAGTCTAAAACGGAAAAGATACAAAAAGTTTTAAAATGTTAATTACGCGCACTAGAACAATATAACAAGGAAAAAAACGTCAAATAAGTATTTAAAAGTAATCGTCTCGAATAGGAGACACGACGAAGGAAGAGGTGTGAAAAAGCATGTAGGTATAAAGAAATACAAAAATAAACACTTACAATTGCCAAGTGCATAAAAAAATCATTTGAATGGAGTCATTCACCTGCTGTTTAATTCACACTTTGCCTTGGATATTTGCCAATATCTAGTCTACAGGAAATTGTAAACACTTTCAAATTCGCTGTTAAAAATATCAATCTTCTAGGTCAAAATCCGCGATGAGACTTAAGATAGTTAGAGAACTATCTTAAGTCTCGTCGCGGATTTTGACCTGAGTCAAGTTTGAGCTCTATAGAGCTAAGGCTGCTTCAGCAGCCTTACAAATTTTATTTTTGGTTTCTATATTCAATCTTTCGGTAATCTGAAGATAAATTACCTAGCAACATTGCTACTTGTCAAAAAATTCATTAAAATTTTTGATTTTATTAACAACGTTGCTAAGTAACTAAACGAGAGATTACAGACGGATTGAATAAAGGAAACCGACCGGTAATAACCTTTGACTAACATTAAACTATCGATTAAACAATGGAAACCGAATCTGTTACAATTTTTTCGTTCGATATCGAGTGGCGTCCGTCGCTCCCCTTTCCAAAACCGTCGACAGGATGTCGGGTTCCCAGGTAATGAGTTACCGAACATGGAAATATTTCGTGTGATTAATAACCTTCAGGTCTTACTTCTAAAGCAATATTATATTGCGTCGTCATTAGCATAGCACGTGGGTGCGTATGGGGGCGGCTTGCATGAGATGCGCCTAAATATAATGAATATAATGAAGCCTTGTTCGTCTCGTGTGCCACTGATGACTCATTTGGCACACTTAATTACATTTTCATTGATAACAGGTTTGCGTTCGAATGCGACCTCACCTGGTGCTATACGAAGGATTTAGCGACGAATTAACGTTTTAAGTCACTAATCTATAGACATAAATTAATTGCTGTTCGCCACTCTGACTAAAAGTCATAAACGGCTTGAATCCATTTTGTTCGCCTTAATACCAGGATGGTTTAAAAAAAATGGGAAAACCCAAAAGAACGCTGTAAAGCGGAAAAAAGCGACTTAACAATGCTGTATTGTCTAGTTTCACTAGCTACTAGACTAGCATTGTAAAATCGACATCTCCTGAGGATGCTCCGGTGTCGGGGCGGAACGTGCGTCGAGAGTAGTATAAAAGTCTTGTTTGGTGGTGTATGTGAGTGGTGGTGGCATTGCTTGCTTGGCTTTCTTGCTTGGTTGGGGAGATAAGTGGAGCTTAGCTTGTAACTGCATATTTGATTTTTTCTGTTGGCGGATTATAGCAAAATAATTCTAACCTTTTCTTGCTAATCATGAACTTCCGCAAAGTAACGCCTGTTTCCATCCAATAGCTAAGATAACTATCAAAATGAACCACCCTTACTAGAAACCCTACTAGAAATCGAATTCGCAAGAGATTTCACCGAAAAGTAATAAAAAGACACAAAGAATACATTGTCTTTATTGACCTGTAGCAAGCGGACGCAACACTAAACAGACACTTCCTTCCCTCCACACAACTGTGAAGTCTTTAACCATTTCCGTCTTTTGCTTGAATAGATTGCACCCAAGTAAATCGGCCGCAATAAAAGACACCATAGGAAACCCATTCGCCCCGAGGCATTGTCGCGTAATTCCTCACGGAGCCAGCGGACCGTGGGTGTTCTGGCATGTGATGCAAGACTGTGTCGCGTTGTTTTATCATGGCAGATTACTTAATCGAAAGCATGTTGGTGGTGTGTCTATGGGAAAGAGTAAGAGTGGACGTAAATTGGCATACCTTACGAAACTGGTAACGGACGGGGCATAAGTATGGAGAACCCAAAGACTTTTTTTGGAATTATATGGACTGCAATCACACCTGATGGTAAGTGATGGCACAGCCTTTTATGGGAACCGCGTGTAATCCATCACCGAGCTAGCGGACCGTGGGGGGTTCTGGCATGTGATGCAAGACTGTGTCGCGTTGTTTTATCATAGTAGATTACTTAATTGAAAGCTCATGTTGGTGATGTGTCTATGGAAATTAGTAAAAATTGAGGTAAATTATTGACTTGTGTTAACAAGTTACGAAACTTAAGTAACAACAAGTGTGATGGACCAATAGTCTTTTTTTTTTTTTTTGTTAAAACTTACTGACCAGCACTTGATTGCGATCAGACCTGATAAATGGAAAGCGCTTGCCTAGAAAATGCCTATTTTATATTGATTTGAAGGCATCCCAAAGTAAGTACAACTTTGGGATCAAGAGGAGCGGGATTTGGTGACTACTACAAAAAACTCCTTCTGTACTTACAAGTTTAAAATTAAATTGAAGCCTTAATGCAAGTAACGGTTTACGTATTGGATTGACACTACGAAGTTCAAATACTACTCTTTGAATTGCCACAGGTACATACAGCACCAGTCTTAATTATATCTAGTTTTAAAGGGCAGCCAAGAGACTAAAAAAATGGTATTTTAACATAAGACAGTTATGATGCAGTCAGTCAGTAGGAGGTCACATCTCAACTTTCACTATTCATTTGCAAACAAACCTTAATTCAGTTTAGCAAAACAAACGGCAACGTAACATTTGACTTCTGAACCCTTAAAGCCTGAAGCGATGCACACATAGACAAAGTACACGGTAGATACATACAGGGTGTAAACTAAAACCAGGGATTCAGTACATGATTCTGAATCACTCAGCGTTGAAATTTTCCATTTTTAATAATTTCTAACATGAAAACGTGTATGTAACCTATCTCAGCTTGATTTTAATTGAAACAACAAAAAAATGACAAAACTGAATACCAAACAGCGATGTAATAAGCGCGCGATCAGCTGTTTATCAAAAGTGCACCGCACTCGGCCCAAGTATCTACAAAACGCCGCTTGCGACGCACCTCACCTAAAGCAACTATCGGTATGGCAGTTTGTTGTTCGCGACACATTGCGTGCTCAAAATTTCAATATTGGTAGCCATTGACATAATAATACTATATGTCAACCTTGGTAGCCCATCATCTTCGAGATGAGTGGCATTTGTTATTTCATTATAGTCATTAAGGCTGAAACCTATAGACCGCCCTCTTACTCAGCTCAAACTCAAATCCAGACAGATTTATGTCAGAGCACATTTCGCTCATTTGCGACAAGGGTGACATAATTCAAAATTCACCAATTTTAGTATCGAAAATTTATACTTTTTGCTATAAAACCAACATTACGTTAAGCACAAAAAAATAAGAGCCAGACAGGTTGTGACTTAATGCTCAGTTGCTTTTTTGGCCGCTATGTTGCTTCGAGACCGTAGCATCCACAAAACATTACTCTCTAACGAGAGAATTTTCTCATCGTCGATTTTGAATTATGGCAACCTTGGCGCAAATGAGCGAATTATGTGTCGTTTTAACCTCTATTTTGAGTCTGAGCTGAGTCGAGCACGCTCTAAGATCTCGGCATAAGTGTAACCTTATTACAATGTTTCGTTATGGTGTCCCTTACACCCTGTATACGGAGACGAGAGCACGTAATGTAACGGTTGTAGAGGTAAAGACGAAATGTGTGGAGCTGAGGCGGAACGGAACGGGTCGGATCAATGTGGTGTCACGGGGTGTCACGGAATGGCGCGTCGTCGATCACTCGTGACGTGACAGATGGTGGTGCAGGTGATAGTGTAATAGCGATAAGGAAAAGAGTATATTATCCTAAAGTAGAAGAGGGCATAGGCACAGAATACAAACTTAGTAGGTACGTTAGGAAGCAACGTAAAAGTGCACGAAGTACGAACAATGTACATATATTTGTCGTGCTGCTATTGAATTAAACACAATAAATAGTATGTAGACCAGCCGGTGGCCTAATAGTAGTAATGGATAATTTTTTTCAATGGATTGTAGGGAATATTGTAGGTATCTAGGCTACCATTGCCTGGAAAAGGCTGATGTATCATACAAACTGGGCAATGCGATACTTCGTCGAAAAATGTATGAAAAAGACACACGTACGTACGTTGTTTATGGTACTATCTTTATGGTATGTAATGTGGTATTTATCTTTATGGTATAAGAGTACTCACTCATTCTCCAACTCAACTTTACCCAGGCAAATGCACTTTAACATTTATAATATTAATTCTCAGATTGACGACAACACACAATTTTATTCTTCATTTGTAGGAGAAGTAAGTGTAGCTCGTAAGCTTCGTGAGTCGTCATAAATATCATTATTAAGGTTACACTATCCGTTCCTCGATACACAGTCGTATATCGTCGCAAGTCGCGTGGTTGGCCGTAAACAGTTTATATCTTGAAACTAGGTCCTAATTACATTATGCGTCCGCCGATAACGCGGGCGGTCGGCGGATAAACATAGGTGTAACAGTTAATGCGGGATTAATGACTTCTATGTGAGGATTGAACCTTCCGTTTCGATATCAAAGTTGTTTTTTACTTTTAATGGAAAAACCTCAATGGAGAACATAGAGCACATAGTCGAAATGCAGCCGCTGGCGAATTTATATATTACGTTTTCAAAACTCGCACTGGAGTCGACTTTGTAATTTTTGCTTTCTTATTCTTTTCAAACTATGGCTTACAGTCTTAATTTTCTTCAATTGTCATGATTTTCAACATTTTACTTTCCAAATGTCCTTTATCAGATTTCCTACCTTCAAACCTTTCAGGGATATACGCGTTTTAAGCGTTTAAAGTATCACTCGCTTTAAGATTAAAGAAACGCTGCAAAACCTATCTAGATGAGCAATCTTCAATCTGTGGATTAAATATGTTGCTTAGTTAAATGTTAAGCCGTTAATTAGTTTCTATGAAGAACCATGTACCGGAACGCAGTCGGGTTCGTGCAGCGTCTAAACAGTGTGAATCACTCATGTTAACAACGACCTTTTAATACTAACTTCTGTTTAAGCTTTAACCGTGTACTGTTAAGCGATAAACATTGGTCGAGCAATAACAGGACCAACAACGCGGTTAAGTAATCGGACATACATTAAATTTACTACCATGCAACTTTCTCTCTGAAAAGCCATTTAGCAGAATAAAATGCCGAATTGTTCCGTAACAAAACGGTACAGTATTGATATTGTTCTACTCGGTATTTCTGACTAATGAAACTACATTTCAAAATAACTATTACAGTCTGGCCGCACCCAGCTGACTGTTATTTTTGAAATCTTTGCCATTGTTCATGTTCAGGATGTATAAATGTTTCATTTGCCAATTTTTTAAGATTTGCAAAACAAAAATATAGTACGTACGACTGTCGCGATCGCTATTAAAACCATAAAAGTTTCGAAAGGGATTGAAACTTCTAGAAACAACAAAAATACCTACTACGGCGCATCCTGATACATGTGCGATGATCTTTAGGCCTATTCAACTTTAGAGCTTCAACAGGAACAATACAAGCCCTGAACAATTGCCAGTATAATGTGAAGATTTCAGTAACAGACATTTCAATCCCTTCTCGAGACATAAGAAAAATACGTACACTTACGGCGCATCTTGATACATGTGCGATGATCTTTAAGCCTATTGAAACTTTAAAGGTTCAACACGAACAATAAGAGCCCTGAGCAATTACCAGTATAATATGAAGATGACAGTAATAGACATTTCAATCCCTTTTCCAGACATGACAGCTAGGAAGCTGCCAACAAGACGTGATAAAACTGATATGTATGATAAAGGTCTAAATCTGAATTATGAAACAAACACTTTGTGTCGCAACAATGACACCATTATCCACTGAGATGCTCAAGAGACCTTATCTCACATTTATGAAAATTATCTAAGATCAGGTGAAAGATTTCAAAGAGGTGCTTGATCAAATCTGAGATATAAATATAAAATAAAATATATCTTAGATCTTTATAAAATAGCACCACTAAATTACGAAACATGAATACGACCCAGTAGATAATGGATTGTGATTTTTGGATAAATTCGCATTGTCTTTTGAGTGACCTAGTACTTTGGAGCAACTAATTCATCTGTCATTGATATAACTAATAACTTACAATTAATTATTAGATTAAGGTACTGCAATTAGCCCACCGTTTAATTAAGGAATGTCTTCCTAAGAGGTTCCAAAGTAGCAGCGCAGTCACAGAGGGGTTCAGGTAATTTCAATGTGCGCGACATTTAACGATTGAGTAGCTGGAACGGGCTATTGACATAAAAGTTAAGCCCCTCACCCCTCCCGCACTACGTAGCTAACTTCATTTCAGTCAAACGGTAGACTATACATACTTTCATTAGCAATTTGAAGAATAATTCGTGTAGAGGCAATTTACATACCCATATTACTCGTAAATCGTAGAGATCACACTGACAGTAGGAAGCTTTTAACAAGTACCTCATAATTTCCCACTGTCTCTTGCATATTCTCTTGTATTATTATCAAAAGGAATAGAGACCGCACAGTAATGCCGACCAGTCACAATACGTTCATTGTTCTGTAATTATAATGTCTCTTTAGGCTACTCGGTTAAACTAAAGTTTACCGACCAAGATTACACAGATAAAGCCAACGATTAAGTATAAAAGGTCTTTTATACGCACTTCTTACGCAACGTTCGTATGAAAATTTCGAATATCGAATCACCTTATGGTGTATGGACCTGTATACCTGATCTCTAGACGTTAAACATATTATTTTAGAACTCGCCCTGAAGAGTTTCGTACGTACAAAAATTGTATACAAATGTCGAAGGACAAGAAAAGCCTTTTACTTAAAAATTCGTAGGACAATTGTAAAAAAAACTCACTCTCGTTATTCCGTCGTTGATAAAAAGGCACGAAATGAATGATTAGATTTTCATCAAACATCACTAAAAATATGTATTTCTGCAAGACCAGACAAAGAATAAAAAATCCAAATAAATCCATCACATAATTAATTATTTATACATAAACAAATAATTTACGTAAACACATAATTAATTATACATTATTATTATTGGAAGAAATCTCTTCCTTAGAGATAAGCTGTCCTTGTGCACATCCTTTAAATGTTTATGTTTAATTTTTGTTACCGGAACTAAATAAATAAATTACCTTTACATTCGTTTGGTATCGCTGTATGTAGTCGGAAAATTAAATCTACTCACCCATACTTAAGATTACGACCCGATTGTGCAACGTACCTGTAACAACACAATGAAAGTCATTATTTTATAATTTACGAGATACTATCGCGATGTTTTAACTGTTTTCATTCCAATGAATAGATAAACGGTGCAATATACCACCGCCAGATCACAAATGAAGATATTCAAAGACCAAAACATAATACCTACCTTTCGAGCATTTTTTTTTATAATATGAATAGCGGGCAAACGAGCTGGCGGGTCACCTGATGTAAAATGATTACCGCCGCCCATGAACACTTGTAGTACCAGAGGCACCACCGATTTTGCTTCTTAGTGCCAATTTCATCAACGTCGAATGACGTTTAACCGAGGAAGTAAATCGGGCGTTCTGCCAGTTTTTCAACCGACGAAAAAAATGAGGTTCTCAATTCGTCCCGTATATATTTTTTTTTATGTATGACCACGCATAACTTTTCGCGGAGTCGTCCGATTTTGATGATTATTTTTTTAATGGATAGCGGCTACCTCCAAGTTGGTCTCATTTAAATTTGAAAAAGAAATTCCACCTCTAAGGTTAGTGGCACACGATTCTATCATGCACAACTTTGTACTGAGTTATGCGATTTTGATGATTTTTTTTGTATTGAAAATTTGCCGAAATAGTAGGGCTTGTTTTACTTTGGTGGAATCGGCTCTTAGAGCCAAACGTAAGTCCCAGTAGTCCAACGGTTAAAGGTGCGGAAAACTGAAAGGTCGAAGCTTCGAACCCAACTCGTAGCACTACTACACTATTGCGATATCCACTCCTAAACACAAAAACAATTTAACCAACGCCAAGTAATATTTACTTTACCGAGAAATAAATCAGATAAAACGTCAATTTTATTCCTCGGATAAACGTTTTCAGGGATCGTGAAATTAGTACCTATAAGTAGGTAATTCTAAGGAATTAATTTCTTTTTCCTCCAACATCCAATAGTCGAATAAAAATCTTTATGCTCTACATCATATAAATTTTTTCAACGAGGGTTTTTAATTATGACCGGTTTTGACCACATTTTGAGAAAATTTTGGAATTTTGGTCGTAAATATCGGAATTCCATGTTAACTTTCCGTTCACGAAAAAAACTGCCCTACATTTTTTTAAATACAAACCTGTTTAATTAAAACTTGTTAAGACGTTCAAGTTTGATGTGATTGTACTTGATTACTAAAGCTGATCACATACTCGTATTAAATGGTTCCAAATGGTGGATCCAAAAAAGCCTATTTATCAATTACAATACTGAACTTCTTATGTAGTTGTTTATTCGATGACAAAGCAGCACTTGCGGCTGCCATCCAACTTGCGATCTCGCCTGATGGTTAGTGACGATATAGTCCAAGATGGTAGCGGACTATCTGACTGGTAGGCCAATCCCCTTGTAAAGTGTAAATAAACGCATACCCCTAATCGGTTTCAGTACGCTACGTACCGCTCGTGTACCGGAACGCTAAATAGCTGGCCGGCACGTCTTTGACGTTAGGGTGGTAACCACAAAAAAGCCACAGCCTCCCACCATACGTAAAATAACTAAATATTTTATATATATAAGTGCTCGTAATATCATCACCATATTTCACTATACCTACTGGGCAAGGGTTTCTTCTCCGAATGAAGAGAGTTTAGGTTATAGTCTACCACGATAGGCAAGTGTCGCTTTCTATACTTATAACGCAGTATACTATATTGAAGAATAATATTGTGTATAATCCGCATTACGCATTAACCTTACGGCTCTTGCACGACTGTACGATCAGAGATCACCTTTAAATATAAAGTAAGTACTTGAAAATTATAGTCATAAAAATCTTTCATTTAATAATTGGTATATGCTTATTTTTAATTTGAATGTGTCTTTGTTTCACAGTTTTAGCTTTGAACCAATCTTTAGCACAGAGATGGCTTGAAAGGATAGGTACTTTTTATCCTTAGAAATTAAAGATACTCACGTAAATTTTTAAAAGCCTTAATCCAAGCATACAAAGTCGTGGACATCAAGCTAGTATTGAGCCGACATCGCGGATATTTCAATTAAAACGTCTAAAGTGGCATCTGAATGGTCTATTCTATTCTAGGCCGGCGGTGTTTATTTATGCTAAAATAGCGTCCTTTGCTAGCGTTCACCTCAAAAGAAGGGTGTGGCACAGTCATCCGTCATACAACACCTCTGTCGCTATCAAAGATGTGTACACGTTAGTGACAGATAGGACTAAACGTAACTATTATTTTATTACTTTTATGCCCGGCTGAATTATCCGGGTTTTTTTATCCCCTTCAAATAAGAGTAAGGCTTGTGTCAGGACCCGACATTAATGCAACGAGTGGGGATTACACCGTCAACCATTCGCTTTTAATTTTTTTCGCTTAAGCATTGCACTTATGAGGCTCTATTTTTTTTATTTGAATTTTCCTTACAATTTAAATTAAAGCAAAATTACTGTTAAAATTAAATCAATAAAAAAGGCACTGTGGGTTCCAGAAGTCAATATACTTCTACTACTAATCTTTAGGAAACTGACTTGTGCAACTCACTTTGTTAGTTAACGATAACTTTATTTTAACCGCTCTTAATATGGATTTTTAACTGCACCAATATAGATTATAATCCGGAACCTCCGATAGGCTGTTTTCGCTTTTTTAAAGTAAAGTAGTAAGTAATGAATACTTAAGTAAATTACTTCGTAAAAGAGATTCGCCCGCTTGAAAGTGTGTAAAGACACATTTAATAACACACAGTTAATAAATTCCTTAATGACAAAATTGCTTGGAACCAATCTGCTTTGCTTCAGCTGTCCACAAGATAGATAAGCTACATATTGTAACATTTTTTGTTTTGAAAAGAGCAACTGCTGAGTTTCTTGCCGGCTCTTCTCAGCAGAATCAGCATTCCAAACCGGTGGTAGATTCTCGACTTGTCCTAAGAGCCACAAGTTGGCCTATATGAAATAAATTATTTTGAGTTTGAGATGTTAATCGATTACCGCTGTCATTTGCAGCACTAGAGATCTAGTCTACCACATTGACAGGCACGCAAAACTAGCTGATGCCTTTTCAGGAGTTTGTTTACCCTATCCCTTATGTGAGCAGCAGATCTATCCTTTTAGGTCTCTATGGTCGCTATGAATTATTATCGCCTATGTTATTTATTGACCTCGCGCCTGTTTCGATTCCGCGTTTGGTTTCTCTTGTCAAATCCTCCAGTCGAGATACGAATCCGAATATATAAGGTCTGGGACGAATAAAATGTTCGGCGGTAATTGGAATGTATGACGTCACGCTGGTTGACTTTTCGTAGTACAGGGAACTGTGGAGACACTTGCATACTGCAGAGCGTGACGACAAAGGCCCGCTATCGCAGTGTAAACACCTGTCACTTTAATACAATTATTATTTTAGATAAAAAACGGCATATCTTATACCGCTTAGTAGGCGATTTATCAATCGATACAACACTGAAACACATTCAAATGTAGCATTTTTCAGCATTGACAAACCTCGCAGGAAAAAAAGAAAAAGCAAGTATTATGCCAGTCTTGTACAGTATGAGAAGATGGTCAGTACCTACCTAATGCGAAGACACAACCCCTCCACTATCGTTCAGCGTTCTTTTTATTTATTACGCTTCAACCATATTAAAACTTCAAGGAACCGTGTTGGTCAATTTGCGTCGCGCTTTGTATGTCCAAGACTTTAAGCTGACATGTTACGTAATTCAATGGTAATGGTTGTCGCCATTGCTATCAATAGCTTTGTCTTTTACCATAAATCATGTTAAACAACGATAGATTAAGAACAATGTACAGTAGTAAACTGTGGAGTCAAGTATGTCTAGCTATGAACTCATGAAACTTTACTAAACTTATTTTACTTATGTTTTAGCATTATTTTTAACCCCCGACGCAAAATTGACGGGGTGTTATAAGTTTGCAGTGTATGTGTGTGTCGCTGATGATTTTGTTTTTTTTTTTTGAAAGGTAAATTAGTCCGTAGTTGTTTGATGAAAATCAGTCCAAGATGGCCGCCGCCACAAAATGGCAGATTACATATTTTTACTTTAACGATTATTGACTAGCAATTAGGATGTTGTAACATGTAGGAGATGTTTAAATTTTTCAATTTACACTTGTTACACCCAATTCTTAGCATGTACTTTACAAAAACACAGCCTAATCAAAATATCAATATACATGCTTATCATTATCGAACACGTTCCGACAATCACGTCCGCAGTTGCCGAATGCAACGCCTGCCAGTTGCTAAGATCGTGAGGTTCACTGGGGTCGTGTCTATACGTACCCACTTATAAGCCCACCCTACAGCCGGTGGGTAGATTGCTTCTTGGAATAGACGTAGATAAGTGAGTAACTTCTGTGTAACATTGTCAGGTGAGGTTCTATTGAATCTAGTTAGGAACTCTCGCGTAAGCATGCGACGTTTTAGAAATCGTAGATTTTTGATATTTTAAAGCAAGAACTTCAAATTCATAAAAAAATAAACGGCTATAGCCGTTATGCTTTTTATGTCGCGTGCTAAGTGTGATGCGGCGTCGCAAAGTGTTTGTTTAATCGTATGCCACTTGAATGGCAAGGCGTTGCCAGTGAAAATTATATAAATAGCTTTTGCCCGTGGCTTCGTTCACGATAAGTTCGATTTTTCAAACCCCTATTTTATCCCCTCGAGGGTTGAATTTTCAGAAATTCTTTCTTAGCGGATGCCTACATCGCAATAGCATCTGTACGCCAAATTTCAGCCTGATCTGTTCAGTGGTTTCACCTGGGCGTTGATAGATCAGTCAGTCAGTCAGTCAATCAGTTAGTCAGTCATCTTTACTTTTTATAAACTTAAGATTGTGACAAGTATTTGGAACCGTGTCGCAGATCACAGATGTCTGTACACAGGGCCCCGTCGCTAATTGTGACGGTATCTTCGTCTACGTGTAAAGGGCCTTCTAATGATTTCCATTTTAAATATAGTTGTAGCGATTTATAATTTTCACATATCTATTATGTAGAGCTCCTAGTAGGAATCTCTTCTTTAGATAAAAGAAAATAAACTCTGTACTTTGGATCGTCTTACTCTTGTTTTAAGCGATTGGAAACAAAAAAGTCAATAAAGACTTACTTATTGAGAAATGTAAATAATAATCTTATCTTAAATGTCTTTCTAAAGTAGCCTATTACCATTCTAAATACGCTGCACAGAAAAGTAATAGGCTGCAAAATTACATAAACTTAATTGACGATACTTAATGCAAATCAAGTTGATGGGATCAATTACATAAATGAAAGGATTATTTTAATGAGGAGCTATTATTTCTAATAGAGATAAACGTAAGAACGCACAACTCGACATCAGGAACCGATGCAACTGGAAAGCAGGGGCGTGGCTAATCATTAAAGGCTGAAACAAACAAGACGCCGGACAGCAATCGCCTTGCAATCGCACTTTAAGGCCTATACCTACTACCAGCGCTAGCATGATTATTTCAATTTTGGTTTGACGTGTCATACCATGTCAATTTTAAAATTATTAGTTTCAGTTTATTATTATATGACATCTCAAAACAAAATTGAAATAATACTGCTTTAGACATTGACACTTTTCAAGCAAACTTACAAGAGTGCGTAAAACTGTGAATTAGTATGGATGGAAGAGTTCTCCGTGCCTGTCTTGTCACCACAATAAAAAAAAAATTTTTAGGTTTTAAAAAATATTTACACACACACCTTTTCACTATTCTAAGGGGTCAAGAGGGCTGGTAAAGCTTCTAACATCTATCCTTAGTGCACCTCTACTACTCTAGGGATATTTCCTCCAAGTTTAACTACGTGCACCGGCTTGGGCTGTGCGTCTTTCTGTCAGTCACTCAGTCATGACTTACGGTACTGTTTTATAGGTATTGATTTTAGTAGGGCAAGAAGAGCTTTTAAGGTAGCATGTGGAGTGCGCCACTACTAAATTGTGTAATACCAAGAGATGTCATACTGCAGAAACGCACAACTTTGGCAAAAGAAGCACGCCTTCAAAGCGAGCAGCGAGCTTAACAATGTGAACGTTAATACAATTCCTTGTTGCAACTTGCAAACGAAATTCTATAAGTCGCGTTGGACACGCTATCGCCATACGTTATGTTTGCTGCAGGCACAAGCTCCGAACGCGGAAAACTTGCATAAAGCAGACCCCATGCGTTTATAACCACCGTGCCGAATTAAGGTATCATTAATAACAAGGAAACAACGTTATTGTGTAAGAGAGCCCTATATTCTGCTTACACTCTCGTATTTGAAGAGAGAGTACCAATATAACAAGTATTTGCGTGCGTGGCTGTTAAACAAATTGTACTGTAATTGTTGGCATTTATTTATCGTTGCTACTGAAATTATTCGAAAGTGTGGTGTGCTGATAAGAATTAGGTAGATACTTTACTTTTTAAACATCGATAAGTCTATTATCAAGTACCCAAAGGTATGTTCTTAACTTTGACAGGTTTTTAATTATTAATTTTGTCGTTATTTTCGTATTCTAAACCAATAAACTTTACGCACAGTCTCTATGTCTATGTCTCTTTCAAAGATCGCCGCAGAAAACGCTCTTATACTGTTTAGATCCAGTTGCTACCAGCGAATCACTTAAAATCATCCGTCCACCTACTCCACCTAGTAGTGGAGAGCTTTCTACGCAGCGTGTTCAGGTGCGAAGTCGCCACTCTCAACCTCCTTGGGGCCACAACGATTCTTCGCGCTATGTGTAATGTGCCCGTCGGTAGCGCTGGTTCTCCTACAGATCTCCTCATTTCTGATTTGATCCCGTAACTCCGAGCTTAGCTCTCTCCATCGCCCGTGGAATAGTTGTCCAAAGTAACAGACCATGTTTTGGATCCACAAGCCATCACTGGCAACTAGTGCTAAAACATTTTACTGAAACAAGTTAGCAATGTCGACACCAATAACTTCAACAAAAAAGTAAATCTGATAGACTTAAAGTGTCCACAATAAACAAAAAAATATATAATGCTTCTTTTGTATTAAATTATAAAGCATAACAACAGTTTTTAGATGTGACTACTGAAAATTTTATGCACAAAAACTTGAAGGTCTTTAAAATATGTATTGTTACAATAAGAATCCTTAAGAGTTGCAAATTATAATAACAGAACTAAGTAAACAGTGCAAGTGACAAATCTCGATGATTTTGCTCATAACTTCATCCACTTGGAGGTTTTTTTCTTAAAATTCCCGCAGGAACGTTTTTTCCGAAATTAAAGATAGCCTATGTCACTCTTCATGTCTTTAACTATACCCATGCAAAAATTACGTCGATCTGTTGCTCCGGCTGTTGTTTCGACGTGATTGAAGGACAAACCAACAAAAAAACACACTCACATTTAAAATATTAATAAAGATAGTTCCATCATACAAATAAGATAATACTAGACTTGCAACGAATATTCGGTTACTATTCGGTATTCGGCCTATTCGGCTGCTTTTATTATATTCGGCCGAATACCGAATATCTACATATTATTCGGCCGAATACCGAATACTTAAATAATTTATTTTGTCATAGAGAAATAATTGGTAAAATGAAAAATTAAAATCGATTGATTACGTATATATTCATATTTTCATTTCTGTTATAATCATTTAAGTAGTCATTGGTACATAACACAGGTACATGCTGCAATCTTAAACAAACACGGAAATTCAAAGGAGGTGGGTTGATAAGGCCCAAAATCCGCCCCTCATACACTCGAAAAAAAAAGTTCCAGATTCCGACAAATTGTAAATGTATTTATATACTTGAAGATATAAACTTTATTTTAATATAAAGTTTAGATGATAAAAAAAATAGTAAGTTACAGAAAATATTACCCAAAAAGAGAGTGTTTCTTTTACTTTTCTTACATTTTCATACATTTTAGTCGTTTTTTAAGCTTTGATTTAATATTTTAGAATGAGGCGCTCCATGAACCATGGTAAACGTAACTGATAATGATGCTCCTTTTTATAAGCTTTTATATGAGTATTAATTTATTTTGGTTCATGGAGCGCCTCATTCTAAAATATTAAATCAAAGCTTAAAAAACGACTAAAATGTATGAAAATGTAAGAAAAGTAAAAGAAACACTCTCTTTTTGGGTAATATTTTCTGTAACTTACTATTTTTTTTATCACCTAAACTTTCTATTAAAATAAAGTTTATATCTTCAAGTATATAAATACATTTACAATTTGTCGAAATCTGGAACTTTTTTTTTCGAGTGTCTGAGGGGCGGATTTTGTTGCCTTATCAACCCACCTCCTTTCCTCGCTTGCCACCATGTATACGGGTTGTCATGACGTGATATATTACTTATATTTAAGAAAAGATCCATTTCTGTTGAAACTGCATTTTTTTCTGTTGCAATATACCGCGCAGAGCAACAGCGGGCGCGCGGGCGATGAGTACATTAGAACAAAACAAAGGAGCGCGAAACAATCACGTCTGTACGTACAAGTTTTTGGCGCTAAAATCCAGCCGAATACTTTTGCCTAATATTCGGCTATTCGGTCAGGGGCCTCGCCGAATATTCGGTATTCGGTATACTGCCGAATATACTATTCGTTGCAAGTCTAGATAATACTGTACGCGCGAATTCCATAAAACGAAATAAATAAACAGTCAATTGAAATAAACGGTAATGTTTATACAATGAATATAGCCAAAGAAAGCAAATAGCCTTTTGAAAGGTTAACAATTCCACAAATCGTTTTCAATGTGATCGCCAGAGTCGATGCAAATTTTCTATAAACAACATTTGTCGAACCTCCCATCTACAAATATGGCTTTTGAATGGCTTTTCATAAAGCAAATACGTTTAAGGTGTTCAAACAATTCTAAACTGGTTTCCTTAGGTGCTAACGTTTCAGATACATTTTGAGTATTAATATGTGTAAATTAATTACTACCTAGCTTTCCAATACTTGGAGAGTAAAGTTAAAAGCGATTGTTCTAAATTCAAATCGCACCTGTTCGAATTTTGAACTTTTGTTGTTCTCTTAAGGTGCTGATAGACTTGAGCATTCACTTGTAACAGAACATCGAGCATTCGCCGTTTTTATTTTTGTCGAACTGAACAACGAGCCGAGCCCAGCATGGAGCCATTGCTACGAACATCTTGGGAATTCTAGCGAACGCTCTATTCGATGCTCGTCAATTATTCATGAAGATTTCAGACTTGACGGTCGCGTGTAGCAAATCTGCTCGCTAGAATACTCGCCAGAACGCTCGCTAGAATGCTCGCCAGAACGCTCGATAGAATGCTCGCTAAAATGTTCTCGTATTTTTCTGTGATGTAACATTCGCACGAATGCTCATTACGAGCGAATGCTCAAGTCTATCAGCACCTTTACATTTTCTCCATAGTAACTACATAAATGAATACACACATATTATACACCCGCACACAAGACCTCTCTGAATTGGTCTATTTATCTAGTTATGGTATAGTTGCCTATAATTGAGGACCTGAAGAGAGAGTGGCAGTAACATCTAAATTACTTACACAAGCTTATGCTGATATCGATAGAGCGAGCTCAGACTCAGCTCAGATAGAGGTTAAAACGAGAAGCAAAATATATGCTCTGACATAAATCTGTCTCGTTTTAACTCTGTCTTGAGTCTGAGCTGAGTGAGAGTGAGGTCTCACCCCTCTTTTTCCGCCGGGGTTAAAAATTATATGCTTGAGAAAATAATAACAGGGTATTAGCACGCATTAGTACACGCAAATTAATCGCCAACAGCAAAGCACAGTGGCTACACATTACCGCAGTCCTAATTATAAGTTATAACGGCATGATCGGCAACGATGCAGAACCGGGTGACATATCTAGGGTCGGCAGACTAAAGCACATAAGTCACATAAAGTCATATTTTTTTATTTAACCAATATATATTCATTTATTTTAACCGTCTAACTAAAGCACGTCATAGGTAAGTCAAAGCCGTTAGCTTTAATTTGAAGCTAACGATTTCTCAGGCGAACCGCTTTAACTTATATGCTGTAGTCAGACAGTGTATTAAAAAAAGACGTGTGGCACTCGGGGACTGCCGCGGTAAAGCTATTGCATAGCATTTTTTATCAACGCCATCTAGCGGCTCACCGTAGAGGAGTCCCGTGTCAGGTTATTTTCGTTCCGGAATTTCTGGATTCGGTCTCCACGCTGGCCCGCGATAGAAGCTATGCAATAGCTTAATAAATGAATATTGGTTTAGTAAAAAAATATGAGTTTTTGTGACTTATGTGCTTTAGTCTGCCGACCCTAAATATTATGCGTGAGCGCATCACGCTATGATGACTTTGTGCTAACGGAAAATTGCCGACAAATGACTGGTGGTCAATCGTATTCAGGTTGGAACAATATAGACTCGGGCACCCGAGTTTGGTTGCATGTCATCCAACACTAGCTTTTGCGTGGCTTCGCTCACGTTAGATTCTATTTTTTGTACCCCCTTAGGGGTTGAATTTTCAAAAATCCTTTCTTAGCGGATACACACGTCTTAAATCTGTATGCCAATTTTCAGCCAGATCGGTCCTGTGATTTGAGCTGAGCGTTGATAGATCATTACTATACTATACTAGTAGTGAAAGTAAGTTAAAGGAGGTAGGTTGATAAGGCCCAAAATCCGCCCCTCATACACTCGAAAAAAAAAGTTCCAGATTCCGACAAATTGTAAATGTATTTATATACTTGAAGATATAAACTTTATTTTAATATAAAGTTTAGATGATAAAAAAAATAGTAAGTTACAGAAAATATTACCCAAAAAGAGAGTGTTTCTTTTACTTTTCTTACATTTTCATACATTTTAGTCGTTTTTTAAGCTTTGATTTAATATTTTAGAATGAGGCGCTCCATGAACCAAAATAAATTAATACTCATATAAAAGCTTATAAAAAGGAGCATCATTATCAGTTACGTTTACCATGGTTCATGGAGCGCCTCATTCTAAAATATTAAATCAAAGCTTAAAAAACGACTAAAATGTATGAAAATGTAAGAAAAGTAAAAGAAACACTGTCTTTTTGGGTAATATTTTCTGTAACTTACTATTTTTTTTATCACCTAAACTTTATATTAAAATAAAGTTTATATCTTCAAGTATATAAATACATTTACAATTTGTCGAAATCTGGAACTTTTTTTTTCGAGTGTATGAGGGGCGGATTTTGTTGCCTTATCAACCCACCTCCTTTTTATGGACAAAAGATAAAAATAAAAAATAGCACGGATACATATTATGATGGATATATATATTAATCTCTTTATTATATTTTATAATTTAAGGAAATCCCGCCTTATCATCTAGGTTTTATGATGAACTTAGGTGCCCATGCGCAATGTCTAGTTTTTAGGTCTTATGGATCTGTTTTTTAGATCAATTGCCAAAAGACAACAATCAAAAGACGGGGCATTACTGAACCTTTCAGAAAAGCGTTAGAGGCCATAGTTCCCCACGCTGGCTTAACAAAGTCTGCCAATTTGCCAGACTTCACACACCTTTGAGAATACTACATATTTAGAACTCATAATATAATCAAAAATACCAATATCAAGAATTCCAATCCATTCATTCATTCCAACATGATACCATGATCGCAAAAGACTTCAAAAAAAGAAGTACCAACGATAAAATTAATAAGTACTATAGTCATCAATCGACAAGTAATAAGTCGTAAACGTGATTGAATCGAGGAGAGACAGGATGCATGCACAATGACTTCTACACCGGATGCACGGATCACAAAGGGTTTAACCTTGTACTACGATTAGGTAAACAACAATTGTTATAGATAAATCGTCAAGCCAAAATAAATTGAACATGTTAAGAAGTTATTTTTATACGACTGCCTGAAAAAAGGATTATATTAACCGGCAGTTCATATTTGACATGGCCTGACTGCAAATTCATAGACTGTCGTTTCGGTCACACTAAGCGACAAAACGTCACATGGGCAAGATGATGACCACGTTTTGCGAAACCAGGGTTGTAATGTAGAACAATGAACAGCAGGTAACAGGATTCTCAGCTTCATTCTTATTTATTTATTTATGAGACGCGCAACATATTATGGCAATAGAAAACAAAAATAAATAATCTATGCATTGATCAATTTGCCCAACAGAAGCGATGGTAGGTAATATCGAACAATCGCGACGGTCTACGTTGGAAACTATGAGAAATAATCGCTTGATTGTGACGCTCGGCTGCGATACAAGATTGTAAAGAGGCGGTCAAAACAATTTAGGTCGCACTGGAACCGAGTCTAAGATCTAGATTTTATTAAATCAAATGCCTGTTGTGATAACATCTGGGAGAAGTTAAATAAATGAGAAATTAAATACATAAATACAGCCTTTAATTTTATTGATAAAGTGGCTAATGTCCGCGACTTGGTTCGCATAGATTTAGTTTTTAATAAAATACCGAAGATACTCTTTCATTTTCCGGGATAATAAGTAGCCTTAGGACTTAGAGAGTGGCATAGGCTACTTTTTATTTAAAAAAAAACGAACGATTCTTGCGTGATTTTTAAACAACTAACTCCACGCGGACGAAGTTGCGAGCTAGCAGATAGGAGGTACTTAATTACTTCAGTTAGTGAAACTATCGTGAAGATTTAAACTTATTTTAGATAGCACTTAAGTTCCGTACGGTAATTAGTTAATAATAATCTACGTTAATTAAAACGTAATTGGTTCACCTTCCTGACATAATAGTAATAGCTATGATCGAGCATAAAATATCACGTAATTTTGAACAGACACCTTCCTGAACGGCTTTTAGCATTTGTAATACTGTGACGTCTAATTTTAGTAAGATAAAGTGGCTATAAACTTTGGAATTACTGTAATAACATGTGCACATTGTTTCAGAAACGCTTTTCCATTGAGTTATATACCCTAGAGGTGGAGGCAGTGCTCGTACAACGGCCTCGAAAAAATCTAAATTATTATTTAAAAACTTAAAATTATTCTAACATTGTTTTTATTTATTTACGCGTCAGTATAGGTCTGTATGTTTGTCTATCTTTTCGCAGCCTAACCGCAAAATCAATCTTTATTATATTTATTTGATATATTGTAACAACATTGATGATTATATTATGAAACACGATAAGAAATAATTAATACTTTAAGGATAATCTTGACGAAAGGCACAGAGGTGGTTTGCATCCCAGAGATCAACATTGACAACTTTTATACCGAAAAATCCGAGTTCCCTCGGGATGTTGAGGAAAGTATCCATCAAATATTAAGTCACGGTGACCATACTCTGTTATCCCTATTGGTGACTACCATAACGATTCACTACTTATGACGTCATAGCCACTGACACGTGGAAGGCCTGCTGTAGGCCTACTCCATTTATTTTCTTACTAAAGAAAGTGTCAAAATCCAAAAGTGAGTAAATACAGCGAACCACCAAAATGACGTAAAGCACGTAACTTTAGAGTGATAGACCCAGTCATTGACTCCATAATGCAGTTATACGTATATAATAGACGCTTTCATTAGTGTACAACTAAATTACTTAGTCATCGAGCTAAGAAACACCTGCAAGTTCTTTTGTTCGTTAGCTAGATTGACTATTGAGGCCGTTTTCATGGACACCACAAGTCATCACCTCTAGTGGGCACCTACATGACACCTCTATGCACTTTTCAACCATCAAGGGCCTAGATCCGAGCAATTACACGTCAATTAAACCGTAGCCTGTTATTACGCGAACTTTCCGGGAGCCCCTGGTAATTATATAACGGCGCGTTGAATTATGGTCTGACTAATATACAGATCGCGATAGCAACACTAGAGTACGCAGATTTATGAGTCCTGTTGATAAAACGAACATAAGAGATAAAAGGAATGGGTACGTGCTTCAAATGTTAAAACACACACCGTTATGGTCCTTTCAGACGTGCCACAACCACACCACAAAATAATACGAGAAAAAAACCAAAATTAAAAAATATATACTTCCTAATGATATAAATACGAATGTTTCGAATGTTTGGATGTATGGATGGATGTTTGTTACTCATTTTTGGCTACTTTTTATCTCGGAAAATAAGAGAGTTCCCGCGTGAATTAAGAAACCTAGCCATCAGCTATTATTTCATAAAGTACAATACAACTTATGGCTTTTATTTAAAGTTACATTAAACTTGTGGATTCTACTAGAAGGGCGGACAAGGAACTCAAAATTAAGGATTTAAGTTGAATGCTGCGACACTGCAACATCAGTGTAACTTTTCAGTTTACTTTAAGTGACATATCTTTTTCATTTAATATGGGTAGAAAGGAGACGGAGAATTATTTCATCTCTTTTACGTCATACTAACTGACAGAGACGAACAGTTAATGTAAAGGATGGAAGCTTATAGGTAGCTGCAGTGAAACCAACACAAATACGAACACTGACTGGCGTAAATTTTTGCCGCTGTGGAGTAGCTGTGATATGGCTGAGTGGACACTTACATAAAAAGAAATAAGAAAACAGTGAAACAATAATTACACATGTTCTTGAAATATTAAAACAACTTTGATATTACATAATGAACAATAACATGAAAACAATCTTGGACATCATTTTACTATGCATTATTTTAGAAAAGTAAAAGTAGAAACTTTTGTTTAAAATAACTTGTTATTCGTGTTTGATGTTTACATATACAAAAACGTTTTCATTTTTTCTCTTGACCTTGGCTAACCTTAAGTCCAGATACAAAAAATATTAATATTCATGATCGTTAGTCATTTGTTATGGATTAGGCTTATCCAAATCGATTAAGCATCGCTACTTAAGTAGAAATGATAGACAAAAATACATTAAACATCATAAAACGTTAACGGTTTACCTTAACCCATAAATGTATTTTCGGCAATAAATAGAGAATAGGCTCGGTGATGTAGAGCGTCGTCTTTGTCAATGTAGCGATGTCTAATATTATATTCTGCCGAGTACTGTATTCCTAATAGAATCATTACAAATATTATAAATGTGAAAGTGTGTTTGTTTTCTGGTTTATCCTTCAATAACATCGCATCGGAGCAAAATGGGTCGACGTCTTTTTGAATGGGTATTGTTAAGGTCCCCAAAAAAGATATGATGATTTTCATAATTTATTTTATATATTCCTGTATGGTAACATTATTATATTTACCATATTTATAAATTTTTAAATCATAGTTATATACCTCTGTTGCACGCCCGAAGAGGCAAACTATAATGTTTGACTTGATTTTGAAAGATTTCGCGGGAAAAAGCTAGTAGGTACAACATAAGTTAGTTTTCCAATATAAAACCATTAACATATAAAACCATTTTATGGTCTGAAAATGTAATTTCCATAATCAGTCCTATTATTCGCATATCTAGGTTCCTTCACGCCCTACTAAAGTTCTATACCGATATGTATCACACGACCTGCATTTCCCGTGTCAGATCACATAAAGTACGGCAATGGAATCGATATTTTTTCCGATACCATTATCGGTCACCATGGCAATAATAATACATCGTACTTTAGGTACGTTACTGGGTTAAGGGCCTGAATAAACAATTCGCTGGAGAAATCGATATTCGATACGATAACGCTATCGTCGGCCACCCTTTCAATAATGATGCATGTATGTATAAAGTACGAGTGTAAAAGTGATCGCACATGACTGAGTAACCCAGAAGAGCCGCAACAGCCGCAAGATGTTGGTTAAAAAATTTGAATTCAAAATTATTTATTTTATGTAAGCCAACCTGTGACTCTTGTGACACGTCAAAACTCTACCACTGTACTTTAGTGGGTGGCTTCAGCTGTAGCTAATCATCATTATTTCTTCGATTCGTTCGATGCAAATGATTTTGGCTATTGATGTCTTCTCTTAGTTCACGATCTCATGGCAATAGGGTTCTGATATGTATTTAATTCTAATGTGCGATCATTTTTACAAACCAGTAAAACTTATCTGAATACTACAACAATGCGTAAACATTTCCCGTCGATTATATAAATTCTAGTTAAGCTTCAATAATGCGTTCAAAATGATACCATCGACCCCCAAGTGAGAATAAGCAATAAAACGACAGAGAAACTGGTTTATAATAATGTTAGTCTCAGTACCTAGTTAACTGACTTGTAAGCTTATGACTAAAACAAATTCAAGATTAAAAATATTTCTATATCACTATCTATGTTATTAATCAAGCAAACAGGCTTTTGTTATAGATCACCTATTACATAAAATGTTTTGGGGCTATGAGTTTTATATCATAATATATAATCTATTAACATATAATATAACAATTTAATTTTAGTGATTATGTAAAAAAAATATTTCTTAAATCGGGGTCAAACTGACATGGAAGCAGCCAACTTTGCAATCAGCTGCCCATAAGAAAGTATATTATTTAATTAATAGTGGTAAGTTTATACGCTGTGACTTGGTGTATTAAAAAGAGTAACAACTAAAAACCGATACTTTTCAGTAGAATCTGCTTTCCGAAGCAGTCGATGAGCCTTTACTGGTCGTAAGAGCTACAAGTTGAGCTATATTAAATAATTTTATTATACTAAATAGAGTAAATAGTAGTTAAGGTCTCAAAATGAACAAGTAGGTGTCTGTAAAACTAAAAATCTATACTTTAGAAAATAATAAATGTGAAGTTGCTAAAATAAATATCAACCATGATGAAAAAGTAGAACCGACCAATATATATTAGTGAAAGATTAACCTAAAAGATCGAAAGTTTACAAGTCAACAAGCAGTAATCTAAATCATCAGATCAGATCATCTTAAATGGTACAATAAATAATGCCATAAATTGACAGCATCGACACGATGAAATTGATACTGTCCCAATAATTCCAATTAGCTCAAAGTCATAACATAAAAAATCGCCTCGAGGTGCATAAATTATCTTTTTGCAAATTTAGAAAGCACCGTGAAAGCGGTTCTCCGTTCTGGCATGCAGTATGCGATATCATAATATGGCAAAAATCTCCGACAATACCCGCTTGCGTTGCCGAAGGCGATGCTATAAAGCCAGGCGTAGAAAAGACAACGGAATTTAAGGAGATTGCACACAAGAGGTATAAAACACTAAACAGTCCTGAAAATCCAAGTTACGTTCACGGCATCGAGCATACCCTTAAATGCGGTAATAGAAGTCCTTACAGCACTAACCTCTCCTGACGTTACTCACATTTCTTCAATCAGTCCATAGCAATCTCTTTCACCAAGGCTAAGTAATTTTGCACTACAGAAAATCTCAAAAACAATAACTGTCAAAGTCCATATTTTTCCGATGGGTAACTTCAGCATTAACTTCGGTGACCAATCGAAATGACCTCATAAGCACTGAAGGGATAGAGACGGATTGCACACTAACATAACGGAATTATTTGTTTGACACTTATCGTAGTGTACATCGAAATACCATAGATATCTATTGAGATACATAACAAACAGGCTTGGTGAGGTCTCTTGCCCTTCCTGCTGATCTTCGCGGTCGTACTTAGGTATGCGATCTTATACCTTTACTGTGGCGAAAACGCTAACCACCGCAGTATTATGCCTGTTCGTGCAATGTGTAATGTAAATGATCCATCTGTGGATTCACAGGGGATCACTTGATCAGGTTATTTACTTCCTTATGATGCTTTACTACTGTGGGAACATCATTTCATTACAGCTTATCGGTTATCATTCTTCCAAGCTCAAGTGTTGTATTTTTGCAACAAAGAACTTAATTTCTAACTGACACTCTCAGACGGGCCTTAAATTATGCCTCATGAGTAAATAACTAATTATTATCATTTATCTCTTAATAAGCTATAATAAATAAATCTTAAATCTTTGTTAAAAGGTTCAGCAAGGAGTCCTATAAGATCTGTAACCTTTATGATTAAAATTTCCAATGCAGCCTTGGTGTTTTTAGTACAATAGAATAAAATTTTATTTTTCATATTGGATTTTTATTCTGAATCATTTTAAATTTGCCATATCAGCTGCTACACCACTTTTGATACAGTCCACTTTTTTGTTCTTGTAGTGATATTAACTCTGGTTAAATCACCTAACATAAACTTTTATGTCCTTAAAACATCAAATTGCCTTTAGATTCTAACTCTTCAACATAACAAATTATTACGGTTCATTTCGCCTCCAGTCATACTGTCGGTTTCTAATTCGACTACGTGTCTGTTGTTAGAACTGAGCTCTATTTGAACCTGCCCCGGCAGAACTTCAATTATCGCCGGCAAAGTATCTTCATCCCATCGCGGCAGCAGGGTGAGGGGTCACCTTGCCTATAAGCTACCCGTCACACCATGCCCTTTGCAGTTTACGTACTAACACTCGCTTTTCGCTTACAATTTAAACTTTCACTCAATAACAATATTTGCTTAGGAGCCTGGTTCCGCTCGAGTGTATTTTCTCTTTTGATACTTCTTAATCTGATAAAATTATTTCTCGCTATTTAATAAGAACCATTTCAGTTTAATTAACGTGAGCTAGAATTGCTTCCGCGATTATTTATTTAGTGAGTATCGGTTATATTCTGATTTATTGCTTCATATTAATTTAAATTACTAAGTGTCTAGTTTTGGATTGATAAAACTTCAAAGTAAAAGATTTTTAAATATTTCTTTTATATTTACATTATAAATGGATGATTAATAAATATTGACTTCGAATAAAATATTAAAGATGAAAATATAACTCTTTGCAAATACAGATGAAAAAAATAAAATACAAATCAATATTCGCGAACATTCGCACCACAGATCGATCTTAGATATCGTTTCGCTTTCGACCAATGTAGTCAAACATTGTCAATGTTCTGCAAAATCCTTTTTTACGTTTTTCACAAAAGAACTTTTTATCTATACGCTCTAACCCTAATCAAGAATTCACTATTGCTATTTCCAAGTAAAGTTAATTGACTGGACGCGTTGGAAAATACATTGTTTCCCCTTTCCACCACACCTTTATCAGTATGGGAATTGAACTTTCTTCACACCTTTCTTTAGTATATCAAGTTACTAGTTTACAGTACATAAAGTTCTCCGATTTCCGCTCACTAAAATAATTTATTTTCATAGAGTTACAAGCAATTTAATCCACAATAAGGTTCACAATTCCACATTAACTTTGTCTTTACTAGCTATCCTAACTCCGTTAGCAAAACACCTCCTTACTTTTTCTTCTCTATCTTTGTTTTTTTCTCCTCTTTACTAGGTATAAGTAAACAAACGTAGGTACATATTTCAAGTAGCATTTACTGAGAGTAGATGTAGTAACACAAGTATTTGGATTTACAGCATTACGGGCGTGAAATACTGATATCCGATACTAAATAATAATAATTGTCTCTTTACCAATTCCGACAAGCAGCACAACCGCGCAGCTGTTCATATCGTACAGCACGATACTACGATAGTATCTATGCTGATGACGTGAGAGAATTATAGACGTCCATTTGCCTATGTTCAAGCTCTACTACGAAATTTTGCATGTATAATCTGTTTTCCTACTCTTTAGCTAAGTTCTAAATAACCCTAACAAGTGTAATAGCTGCCAATCTTCAATTATTAGCAGTATAATCGGAATTATTATAGTTGCGCGCTACATAATAATATGCTTACAAACGATAAAACAAATTAACATCCGCAACTGGAATTCCAAAACCCACATACCTACTTCCCTAGATCCACAACAGAAGAATGTAATAAAACTAAGTCTTCGTACACCTATAATTTTAAACACGCGTTCATCATAACTCAATTCAGATTGCTCATACATTACAGTTTAAATTAAAATTACTTGTGTACGCAATTTGTAATTATTATAATCGTGGGTACTGTAATTATCATAAATATGCATATAAATAAGGAAAGAGAAATGTGATAATTAATAAATTATTGTGAAAAGCGTAAAAATGAGGAAGTACTAAATTTTAAGAAAACAAAAACGTTAATGTTTGTTGATGTTGTATCCTAAAAAAAACGAAAATAAGTTTCGTGAATCTACTGTTTTGAAACATAATCTAGGAGTAATTTTTTTTAATCTATTTTTTTTGGTTTTTCAAGGCGTAGATTAAGGTTAGTAATGTTTGGCAGAGAAGAGAATCATTTGATAAATTTAAATGAAGGGAAACATCTTTTTCCAAAAGGTCCCGCTTTCTGAGGGCCTAATAGTGTAAACCAACTTAACTACTAACTACATTAACTGCATAAGTCTGTTATTTAGTATGGACGAAAAAAGGAAGCAAAAATTCTACGTCCCCTTCCCGTTCAATTAAATGACAGATTTACGCACAGTCGAAGTCAAATTGGAAACTTATACTAGAGCTCTACTACTATACTAAGGCTCTAAAAACTTTCCGTTCTCAATACGAACATATAAAACTTAGCATTTTCAACGCTGTTACAATTACAGTTTACAGCAGCAAGTTAAGGTCTAATAAGGGTCTAGCTACAAATTAAATAGACTTCCGTAAGGCAAGCGAAGTCTCGGTGAACTGCTAGTTAACGTATAAATCACTGAATCGCCTCCGGGAGCGAAAGCTGGCTACCACACAGATCTTACACGTCGATAAATTCATTAATAACCCCCGACAACTGCACGTTGCTGTTTGTTTTCTCAACGCGAACCGCGCCTAATAATAATGCCATAATGCTTTAATTACAGGAAAGCGTTGATTCGAAAACGATATACACATTCGATTTGACATAATCGATCTAGTTTACATCTTGATTTATTGCGACCGAAAATCGATCTGAGATGCCGATACTTGATTGAATTGAAAACCAGAACGCCGAATGTAAGCACAGGTTATTCTGTGGAACCAATCAATGTTCTAATTAACTTAATGGGAACACAATCACCTGGTACATTCGCAAGAGCTTCTTTAGTACTGAAAATGGTAGTAACGACTGGACAATACCATTTGGGATGGGCAAACAGAGATGATGTCAGCCTCAGACTTTTGCTGGCTATTTTAGCGTTTTTTCGATGAGTGCGACAACATGCAGCTTCTTTCGGCTTTTAAGAATCGTCACGTGATTTCCATTGTACGATTCTCTTTTATTTAAGAGGTTGAAAGAATAAAAGAGAAATGGCAACGACGAAGTCGAATACGAAACAGAAAGGATTATTCATACACCACCACTTAACTCTTCCACCTTTTAGATCACTATTAAGCTTTCGAAACAGTAAAACCATGACGCCTAGTTAACAAAGGCAAATCAAGTATTTCACCGAGCGCAATCATAACGCACGTCTGTCTGATTTATGAACCGTTTGTTGGTCTGTCACGAGTAACGAGTAGAAAATTGCATACAACGAAGTGCATAACGCATGACCTATACACAGCTGACACATTTTATAAGCAGTAAGTTTGTCACGACGTTTGATTGGCCGTGGAATGCAATAACTTGATTTCTTATCTAACTATATTAACATAACGTTGTGATTGTTTTCTAAAATAAGCTGCACAAAAGGTTTAAAGCCCTTCCATTTTAATGCCTGTAAGCGTGGAGGTTTACTAAAAACCTGGGTTCAAAATTTCTTCATCTAAATTGAGTAAATCATTATAGACGTCTACTGCAGGACACAGGTCTCTTGAAAAGATCGCTTTTCAGGACTTTTCAGGACGGTTCCCAGCTAACTACTTCTTTGATACGGTCCACCAAAAGGCCTTAATGATTTTTACCTCCTTTCTCCAGCTCACATTCAGCCACCATCACAGAACTATGTCATCACTGCGTCAAACCCTAAGATTCACGGTAAAGGTTTGGGCTATGAAATAGCATTAAAAAGGAAAAGCAACATAAATAAATGTAGTAAATACCTACCTACACAAGGGTAATTTTAAGTATCAGCATGACAAAATACAGAAAGTTATCCAACCAGACATTTCCTATTAACCATGTACGCGAAGTATCAAAACTATTCCATCCAGATAGATGGGCATGTCATGAAAATCGACTAGAAGTTAATAATAACGGCGAGCATAACTAAGCGTAGAAAGTTTGCGAAATCGATACTCTGTATTTGTCAATCACGGTAACCATTAAAACTGTTCTGTCGAGATAGATGTGGCTTGTCACGAAAATCGACTAGACATTATGAGTTTAACCTGAGTCAAAACTGGATAAAGCTCAGCCATTTGTCGAAACTGATATTCGTTATATATCAAAGCAACAAAATACGACTCACACCAAATCAACAACTAGGCGACAAAGAGCGAGAATTATTAATTTTCAGTTATTTGTGAATTTTATAAAGGAGTGAGAGTAACACAACGCCTCAACCAACGACTCAACGCCTCTCGAAAGAGTCTCGACAGCAGATGACATATATGACGTTAGGAGCTGAATTCCGCTCGTCTTTTCACTACGGTATTATTACGACCACTCAACACTAGATGGCGTTAGTCTCGAAAGTGTTACGACCACACTCAACTCAACTCACTCGACACTAGATGGCGTTAGTCGCGAAAACCGGGTACGCGAACTTACCAGAACTATCCGACCCGGCTGATCACTTCCGCGCACGTTGGGAATATTCGAGAAAGGAACGTTCTGGAACGTCTCGGCTCATATAAATAGCCGTAGAGAGGCGCCGGAGTTCAGTTCAGTTCGAGCAACCGTCGAGGCGACTTCGAAGCGAAACCTAGTGATCAAAAGTGCTACCAGTGAAACCTACGACTTGGCTACGACCTAGGACATTGTGAGTGCTTAGTGTTTGGACCTAGTGCTTTGTAGTGCTAGTGAATAAAGTCTTTCAAGGAGTCAGCAGGTCTTTCTTTCCAAATCCAGCGAACCCTAGCACGTAACAACTGGTGTCGGAAGTGAGATTTGGAGATGCCATTGACTCCGAGAGAGGACTTCAAGGAGGACGTCAGGACAAGGGCACAACGAGCTGCGGAGGCCACACCCAATGGGGACCAAGCTCCACCCACTGGACCCGCCCACCAGGCTCCGCCCACCGACCACGCCCCTCAGGCCCCGCCCACTCAAGGTCAGGCCCCGCCCACTTCAGTTCAAGCCCCACCCACTTTGTGTCAAGCCACGCCCACTGGCCACGCCCACCGGGCTCCGCCTACTAGACAGGCCACGCCCACCATCGGCACCGCAGCTTCTACAGCCCCTCAAGTGGCCCTTCAATTAGGAAGTTTAATTGAATTAATGGAGCTGCAAAGGGCTGAAATTCAGGCAATGAAGGAAACACAGGAACGCAAGCTGACTACGATTCAAGAGTTTCAAAAGGCTGAAATCAGAGCGATTCGAGAATCACAAGAGCAACAAAAAGACCTCCAGGAAAAAGCGCTTTGGGCTATAAATGATGTTAGTGACACGGTGACTAAGCTTCGAAAAGATGTCGACGTAGTGGAAGAACGAGTTACCGGGTTAGGATTGGATGTTGAAAATGTGAAAACCGGCCTTACTGAACTACAGAAGAAAGTAGTGCGCCTCGAAACCACGGGAGTTGCGATGTCCAGTGGAACTACCGGAGTGGCGCAAGGACCAAGAGTGAAAGTGCCGCCATACGACGGCACTACTTCTTGGAGCGCTTATCGTCAGCAATTTCAGACTGTTGCTACTGCCAACGGATGGACGGAAGAACAGTGCCTGACTGCTCTCACTGTTGCGCTCAGAGGGCAAGCTTTGTCAGTCCTGGAAGCACTGCCACATACAGGGAATGGGTTTCAAAACCTGATGGAGGCACTTGAATCCAGATACGGGGAGCGACACTTGGAGCACGTGTTCCGTGCTCAACTTCGTGACAGAGTTCAACGCTCAGGAGAAGGACTACAACAATGGGCGTTGGAAATTGAAAAACTCGTCAGGAAGGCACATCCAGGAGCCGACTCCAAGATGGTAGACACGAATGTTGTTCAAGCATTTGTCGACGGAATCAAAGACCTGGAGGTCAGGGCTGCAGTGAGGCTTCGTCACCATACCTCGCTAAAGGAAGCATTGGCGCATGCTTTGGAGGTCGAGGCTGTTCGCCATGACATACGGCAGGCCCATAAGATCCGCGAGGTCTCTGAGGAAGTCAAGGAGGTTAAGGCTCCTATGAAGAAACGTTTTGGAGTCATGTGCTACAAGTGCGGCGAGAGGGGCCATCTTCAGCTCAACTGCCCGCAGAAGGAGACCCAGATGGCAAGGATGAAAAGGATCGAGGAACAAATGGAGGAGCTGAAGAAACAAGGGGTTCCGTCCCCTGCCCGGGATCAGGGAAACGAATAAGAGCCAGGACTAAGGGGCGAGTACTGGCTGACGCGGAGGGAGCCCCAACAACTGTTATCTCCCAGGCTTGCAGCGGGAATAGTCTGGCGATTCAGGGGACTATTAACGGGACGGATTGCAAAATGACCCTAGATACAGGAGCCTCTAGAACAATAGTGAACCCAAACCTGGTAAAAGCCGCAAGGGGACACAAAAGGAGAATTAACTGTCGGCTTCTTACTGCCTCCGGCCAGCCAATACCCGTCCTGGGAGAAGTGTCAGTTACGATGTATGTAGGGGAGTCCTCATACTCTCATGACGTTATCGTGGCTGAGATTATGGATGATTGCATCTTGGGTTTGGATTTTATGAAGAAACACAACTGCAGAATTAATGTCGCTGAAGGAGTCTTCAAGTGTGGTGAAGAAGAAATCTTCATTCTTGGAGGTGCCTGTGGGAAAGTCGCATGTGTAAAGAAAGTGATTATACCTGGACGAACGGAAGCTCAGGTGCTGGTGAAACTGCCGCCAGCTGGAAAGAAAAAGGCAAACAGATGCGTGTTGATCGAAGACACACCTACCAAGACATCGGCGCAGAAACTGATGACGGCGAGAACCCTTGTTAGTGGAAGCAGTAACGCTGTAGTCAAGGTTTTGAATCTTGGTGATCGCGAGATCTGCTTGAACAAAGGTGACGTCATTGGAAAGTGCGAGGAAGTTATCTCGATGAAAAAGTGTAGTTCGATGACAGGCGCAGACTCAGCAAACAGCAACAACTACGGATTAGTGACTGAGTTACTCGATGACTGCAAGAGTAATCTGACTTATTCGCAGGGCATGAAAGCTAAGAAGTTTCTACAGCGCTACGCGAATATCTTCTCCAGTCAAGAAGGGGACCTTGGAAGAACGTCGATGGTTCAGCATAGGATAGATACCGGAAGCGAGAGACCAATTCGTCAACGAGCAAGACGGATACCGATTGCAAAGGAAAAAGAAGTTGAAGGCCTTTTGGAGGACATGAGAAGGAATAAGATTATTGAACCGTCTGCAAGTCCGTGGTGTTCACCTGTTGTATTAGTGAAGAAGAAAGATGGTAGCACGAGATTTTGTGTGGACTATAGGCGTCTGAATGATGTCACTAAGAAGGACAGTTACCCGTTACCTAGAATCGACGACACTTTGGATACCTTGAGTGGCATGAAATGGTTCTCGACCCTAGACCTGAAATCTGGATACTGGCAGGTGGAAATTCATCCAAAAGACAAGGAGAAGACAGCTTTCTCGACCGGCAAAGGTTTATGGCAATTTAACGTCATGCCCTTCGGATTGTGCAACGCACCTGCCACATTTGAGCGACTCATGGAGTGTGTACTGGCAGGCTTAGTTGGAGAGGCTTGCTTAGTCTATTTAGATGACGTCATCATTGTCGGCCGTGACTTCGAGGACCATTTGCGAAACTTGGAGCAAGTTTTCGCCAAAATAGAGGGAGCCAAATTAAAGTTGAACCCGAAAAAGTGTCGTTTATTCAGGAGAGAGGTCAATTATCTCGGCCATGTTATCTCCAGTGATGGAATCCAGACAGACCCGGAGAAACTGGAGGCAGTTCAGAAATGGCCTACCCCTAAGGACAAAACCGAAGTGCGGGCATTCCTCGGCCTATGCTCATACTATAGGCGTTTTGTCAAGGGATTCTCAGAGATAGCCAAGCCATTACATCGGCTGACAGAAGATAAACGACAATTTAGTTGGGATGGGACTTGCGAAGATTCTTTCCAGAAACTGAAGAAACATCTGTGTGAAACACCAATCCTGGGGTATCCACAAGCTGAAGGTCAGTTTATAGTCGACACGGACGCAAGCAACACGGCCATTGGAGGAGTGTTATCCCAAAAACAGGGTGAAAGAGAAGTTGTTATTGCATATTTCAGCAAATCTTTATCCAAGCCAGAGAGAAACTACTGTGTGACAAGAAGAGAACTCTTGGCTGTTGTAAAGACGCTACAACATTTCAACAAATATCTCATCGGCAGACAGTTTTTACTGCGAACTGATCACGCAGCCTTGAAGTGGCTACTGCAATTCAAGAACCCAGAAGGTCAAGTAGCTCGATGGATTGAACAGCTCCAGGAGTATGACTTCAAGACTGAACACCGCAGCGGAAAGACGCATGGGAATGCCGACGCACTCTCACGAAGGCCGTGTTCAGAAGACTGCAAACATTGTGTTAAGCAGGAATCCAATGAAGAAGCATTAAAGCTAACGAGAACAAGTCCTTTGGGTCCCTGGGAGAATGATGCTATGAGGGAGGCTCAAGAAAGAGATGACGACCTTCGGCACATCATCACATGGAAGAAACGGGGTGATGTAAAACCAATCTGGAGTGAGGTTGCACCCACTGGCGCTGTCACTAAGGCGTACTGGGCGCAATGGGACAGTCTGATACTCCAAAACGGAATACTCTACCGGAAATGGGAGAAGACTAACGGCAGAGAGTTCCATCTTCAGATAATTGTCCCAAGAACGAGAGTACCAGATGTTCTCCGTGAAATACATGATGGCGTATCAGGAGGTCATCTAGGTGTCAAGAGGACGTTAACAAAAGTGCGAGAACGATTCTACTGGTTGCATTGTCGAGATGATGTACAAAATTGGTGCCGCAAATGTACCAGTTGCGCTGCTGTAAAAGGACCACAGACCAGGAGCCGTGGGAACCTGCGGTTGTATAACGTCGGTGCACCGTGGGAACGAATTGCAGTTGACGTAGCTGGGCCATTTCCTGTAACGGAATCGGGAAACAAGTATTTTATGGTCGTCATGGACTACTTCACCAAATGGCCGGAAGTGTTCGCCATACCAAACCAAGAAGCTACAACAGTCGCTTCTAAGTTAGTCGAAGAAGTGATATGTCGCTTTGGTGTGCCTCTAGAAATCCATTCAGATCAGGGCAGGAACTTCGAATCGCAAGTATTCCAGGAAGTGTGCAGAATTTTGGGCATGCATAAGACGAGGACCACTGCGTACCATCCACAGTCTGATGGAATGGTGGAGAGATTTAACCAGACCCTTGAGAGGCATTTGGCGAAAGTGATAGACGACAAACAAAAGGATTGGGACAAGTATATACCACTCTTCCTTCTGTCGTACCGAACCGCCGAGCATGAGAGCATAAAAGCTACCCCGGCGTATGTCAATTACGGTAGAGAACTACGAATACCAGTAGACCTATTGACAGGAGGGTCACCAGAGGAACCAGAGACCGTACAAGACTATGTCTGTGATTTAAAGGAAAAAATGCGCTATATACACGCCTTGGTTCGGGAAAATGGATTACAGTCAAGTGAGAACATGAAAACCAGATACGACCGGAAATCGAACACGAGCGGCTTCGAGGAAGGATCACTGGTGTGGCTGCATAACCCAACTCGCCGGAAAGGGAAATCTCCAAAGTTGCAGACCAAGTGGGACGGTCCATACAAAGTGGTGACCCGACTGAATGATGTGACTTATAGGATTCAAAAGCATCCAAGGGGGACATTCAAAGTGGTACACATAGACCGCCTGGCGCGTTACCATGGCAGTAACAGCGATGCTCGGGACGAGCATCTCTAAGAGGGGAGTAGTGTTACGACCACTCAACACTAGATGGCGTTAGTCTCGAAAGTGTTACGACCACACTCAACTCAACTCACTCGACACTAGATGGCGTTAGTCGCGAAAACCGGGTACGCGAACTTACCAGAACTATCCGACCCGGCTGATCACTTCCGCGCACGTTGGGAATATTCGAGAAAGGAACGTTCTGGAACGTCTCGGCTCATATAAATAGCCGTAGAGAGGCGCCGGAGTTCAGTTCAGTTCGAGCAACCGTCGAGGCGACTTCGAAGCGAAACCTAGTGATCAAAAGTGCTACCAGTGAAACCTACGACTTGGCTACGACCTAGGACATTGTGAGTGCTTAGTGTTTGGACCTAGTGCTTTGTAGTGCTAGTGAATAAAGTCTTTCAAGGAGTCAGCAGGTCTTTCTTTCCAAATCCAGCGAACCCTAGCACGTAACAGTATTAATCTGATTTATAAACGTGAAGTATGTCTTTTCCGAGCGTCTGATATTATTTTGACAAGTGTTGTATTGAAAAGCTTCCAAGTATCAAAATGCTTGGATAAGACTTATTTTACGTTGGTGAAATGGATCCTCATTGAAGAATTTTTACTTTAAACATTGTAAAACGGAGAACTTTGCGATGCAGTACTTTTTGAACTGTTTCATACAACAGTTTTTTACCTAGGCTTTTCGAGTTGCCATATTAAAACCTATTTCTTTTTAATACCAAACCTAATCTAAATATCACATCACACATGTACCTATGTAAATACGAGTATGGAATGTGTAAAAAATGATAGCTGTATTTCCACGCCGAACAGCCTTCTGTCACCAGATGAGGCAATTAACCGAGTTGAAATGTATAGACTAGATTAGTTGATCACAAAACTGTACTTCGCTTAGGTAGTTGAGCGTGTCATGAAAATTGCTTATCCGTGGTTAACATTGCCAGTAAGCCGGAGAAAGTTACTCTACATCAGTCAATCATGTTAAGTACCGAAAATTATTTCGCCCCGATGGATAGGCCTGTCGTGAAAACTTACTAGACGGGGATAACACAAGCTCGCAAGCACAACACGACGCGACGTAGAAAGCTGGCGGATCCGATGTTCCGTATTTGTCAATCAAGCTCGTATCGAATATCGAAGGCATTGTTCAGATCCGTCAGTGTATGTTAAAATAAGACGTGCTTTATTCTCCAAGGAAAGATTAAAAGCTTACGTTACACGCTTAATATAATGTAGAGATAAGAAAGCAGTTTCATGTGTGTAGGAAAACATGTCTGTTAGTGATAAAGTAAATGATCATGAGATTTTTTGTCACAGTTTGACGAGTCGGATTTATGAAATTTTTACAATCGTAATTTTGATTTCACGAAGAGACAGTTCCAGTCAGCAGTATCGGAGGCCGGAGCACCACACAAATGGATGAGCAGAGTTCACGACAGCGCCGAATTCTGCTGAAATCATCACTATTTCGTCGGTGAAGCTGATGTGCCCGTTCCTTAAACTCGTCAATTTTCCAATGTTTTTAATAGTTATTCTGCTATTCGGGACGGAGACAAATACATCAAATCAAAAATCATGAAAATCGGTCCAGCAGTTCTAAAGTTATAATAAGTGTTCGAACAAAGCCGACTTTGTATATTAAGATCTTCTTCGCGGGTCTTGCGGGTCTTTGCGGAAAAGTTGTAATAAATCTTTACTTGTGGTGATTGCCTAAAATGACGTTCTTGCTACAGCAACTAGAAATCATTGTAATAATCGTCTTATCCTAAAGTTTGGATGGACGTAAGTTTGTTACTCAATCACGCTGCAACGACTAAACCGATATGGCTGAAATTTGGCACAGAGACAGAATATAGCCTGGAATATCACATAATAATGCTACTTTTTATCTCGTGAAATAAGGGAGTACCCGCGGGAAATAAAAAGACCTCAATCCACGGGAACGAAGTCGCGGGCATCAGCTAGCTAGACAATAATTAATTTATATATATAAATAAAAGTTTAAATTAAAAAAAAGTTAAATGACTTGTTGGCAATATTCAATTGTAGTAGGACGTAATTAGCTTACCCAAGTAATCTAAGCGTGGTTGCGGTTTTATCGACACATTTATGTCCCCTTTAACTTAATTGTTCCATAAACTTAATATACTAATTACGCAATCTGCAGTACTTAAAAGTAATGCTCACGATTCGCTTTCTTACCGTAGGGCCACTACTTTTACGCATAAGCGATGAATTAAAGGTGAATTCACGCTACACCCTCCTCGGCTTATACACCTAATGGAATCTTGCCATGGTCTCTTGTTTTTCTTTACTGTGACATTCTACTAGAAGTAGGGACTTTCACAGTTTTCGGCCTTGTGCCGCCAGCTCCAGCGACTCTAAATTAATCAAACATTTACAGACTAAATTGTGCCTTAGTAGATGAATATAATAATAAATACTGGTTAGGTACAATTTATATATTTAATGTTTAAATGTATAATACTCGTAATATAGTTAACGAAAATAACTTGTACACCCAGTCCCATAGACTCTAAACTCTAATAATAATAGTGAAAACTGTGGATGAAACAGTTTCCCTTATGTATTACAAGATGAAACCCGGCAAGTAAGTATATTTTTTAAACATAGAGGGCATTTCTATATAAATTCCAGGTACGTAATTTGGTCTCCTGTTCGGGGGTTGCAAGTTCGATCCCAGGCCACCACTTCCGACCTTTCGAAATTTACGTTCGGAGTAGTGAGCCCTTAATGGGTTTCTGTTGATGATGTGTGCGCCACTCTCGACTACTGTGCAGCCTCAATAGCCCAACGGTTAAAGGTTTGGCCTGAAAACTGAAAGGTCGCAAGTTCGATCCCCATCCGATGCACTTTTGTCGTACTCACTCCTAACGCAAACTTTTCGCTTATTTGGAGAGCTAAGAAGAATACTAGTCAAATTCAGCTTGACTGATATTCATTTTTCAAAAAAAAAAAAAAAAGAATAGGTGCGGCTTGCACATATGCGACATAGCCGTGGCCCCGCGTCACTCTTACGCTATCGAGGAAACAATCCCGCCCTAGATAAAGACATGTCACACAAATTCAACGCGCTGGGGTAAATGTAGACGTCGTGCTAGAAAGTCGGCGGAACCGATTGCTTCCTATTAATCAATTACTTCATATATCGGACGCGGGCATATTTGGTTCAATCGACGCTCAGTCATATCGTATGTACAATTTTCCATACATTAATTTAAAGCTAAGTACAGGTTGTACCTTCTACGCGTTTACGAACATGTTTACGAAATGGATGTTCGTCGTTCATAATGTGAATGATTTTTGAAAAAGGAAATAAAGACGTGTGGCACTCGGGAACTGCCGCGGTAAAGCTATCGCATAGCATTTTTTATCAACGCCATCTAGCGGCTCACCGTAGAACAGTCCCGTGTTATTTTCGTTACGGAATTTCTGGATTCGGTCTCCACGCTGGCCCGCTATAGAAGCTATGCAAAAGCTTAAAAATTTATAAATTGTGACCCAACTACGGAAAATTGGATATAACATCCGTCATATTGATTATGTGCGTATAAAGTTTAGCCTATGTCACCGGACCATAATAACGAATCGATTGATAATTACCTCATTCGACAAAATCGGCTCAGTAACTCAGGCGCAGGTAACAGATGAGTAGGTACGTAAATAGATACATGCATGCTGCTAAAATCACAACCCTTGCTCTTTGATGTACTCGGGTAACGCAGAAGCAGCGAGACAACTGACATTGTATAGCCTAAACATTATGGAATGGAAACTCCAGGTTATCCTTAAAAATAATTATGAAAAAAAGAATATATATCAGGCGTGCAAAGTATGAAATATACTCCCTATATACGCTTCCAAAAAATCTAACCTAGGTTTTATGTTTTACTGGTCATTCCAACAAGACCTACCTGCAATTGAATTTTCAAATAAATAAATACAGATGTTTATTTAAACATTATTATTTAAAGATTTAACACTAAAAATTTATTTAATTACATCTAAACTAATAACAATCTTTTTTGCTAAAGGTTATCCCATACAGTACCCCTCAAAAGATATAATGATTGTAATCTGTAGGCTAATAATAAAAATACATATCTGAAATAATTGTAACTTTACACCTACTGGACCCTGAATCGATCAGTCAGTCAAACGACAATGGCGTTCTTGTACCAGCTACCGGTACAGGCTCTCTCCTAATTAATTAATAGCTAGAAACAATAAAGAAACAGGTTTCAAACTTAGAATTGCGAAAAAGGAGGTGGGTTGATAAGGCAACAAAATCCGCCCCTCATACACTCGAAAAAAAAAGTTCCAGATTTCGACAAATTGTAAATGTATTTATATACTTGAAGATATAAACTTTATTTTAATATAAAGTTTAGGTGATAAAAAAAATAGTAAGTTACAGAAAATATTACCCAAAAAGTATATTTTAGAATGAGGCGCTCCATGAACCATGGTAAACGTAACTGATAATGATGCTCCTTTTTATAAGCTTTTATATGAGTATTAATTTATTTTGGTTCATGGAGCGCCTCATTCTAAAATATTAAATCAAAGCTTAAAAAACGACTAAAATGTATGAAAATGTAAGAAAAGTATAAGAAACACTCTCTTTTTGGGTAATATTTTCTGTAACTTACTATTTTTTTTATCACCTAAACTTTATATTAAAATAAAGTTTATATCTTCAAGTATATAAATACATTTACAATTTGTCGGAATCTGGAACTTTTTTTTTCGAGTGTATGAGGGGCGGATTTTGGGCCTTATCAACCCACCTCCTTTATTATACTTAACATAAAAATAAGTTTTTATTACGTAAAAGTTATGAAGTTACACCTAAAACCAACTAGCTACAAAACAAATAATTCACATATCTATTAGCATGATCTCTTAATTACACATCTGCAAACAGCACAATGCGGGTTCACGTGCGAATATAATAATTCAATCGGACAAAGGGGGCCGATCGGCGCGATACCGTGGAACAAAGCGCTCTCGATGGCATCTGGGCTAATTAAGGCCACCGCAGCATCGCCGCTGCGAGGTCTTACCACACTAATGACTAAACTAGGTGCAAATTATTAGAAGTCACCTGAAAATCAGCGCTATGACTATTCTATGAAGCAATGTCCCACTAATCACACTAATTACATCACATCACACTAATTTATTTATTAGCTGATGCCCGCGCCTTCGTCTACGTGGATTTAGTTTTTAAAACCCCGCGGGAACTCTTTGATTTTCCGGGATAAAAAGTAGCCTACGTCATTCTCCAGGTCCTCAATTATAATTCAATCGGACAAAGGGGGCCGATCGACGCGATACCGCGGAACAAAGCGCTCTCGATGGCATCTGGGCTAATTAAGGCCACCGCAGCATCGCCGCTGCGAGGTCTTACCACACTAATGACTAAACTAGTGCGCGTAGCGATTGAAATTCGTTAGCAAATTATTAGAAGTCACCTGAAAATCAGCGCTATGACTATTCTATGATACAATGTCCCACTAATCACACTAATTACATCACATCACACTAATTTATTTATTAGCTGATGCCCGCACCTTCGTCTACGTGGATTTAGTTTTTAAAATCCCGCGGGAGCTCTTTGATTTTCCCGGATAAAAAGTAGCCTACGTCATTCTACAGGTCCTCAACAATAATTCAATAGGACAAAGGGGGCCGATCGGCGCGATACCGCGAAACAAAGCGCTCTCGATGGCATCTGGGCTAATTAAGGCCACCGCAGCATCGCCGCTGCGAGGTTTTACCACACTAATGACTAAACTAGTGCGCGAAGCGATTGAAATTCGTTAGCAAATTATTAGAAGTCACCTGAAAATCAGCGCTATGACTATTCTATGATACAATGTCCCACTAATCACACTAATTACATCACACTAATTTATTTATTAGCTGATGCCCGCGCCTTCATCTACGTGGATTTAGTTTTTAAAATCCCGCGGGAGCTCTTTGATTTTCCGGGATAAAAGTAGCCTACGTCATTCTCCAGGTCCTCAACAATAATTCAATAGGACAAAGGGGGCTGATCGCCGCGATACCGCGGAACAAAGCGCTCTCGATGGCATCTGGGCTAATTAAGGCCACCGCAGCATCGCCGCTGCGAGGTCTTACCACACTAATGACTAAACTAGTGCGCGAAGCGATTGGAATTCGTAAACACATTATAGAAATCACATGAAAATCAGCGCTATGACACACTAGCCCACTAATCACGCTTATTACATCACATCACACTAATCACGACACATCACATCACACTAATTTATTAATTTACTAGCTGATGCCCGCGACTTCGTCCGCATGAATTTAGTTTTTAAAATTTTATTCAATTCCCAAATAGAAAAGGATTCGATTGTTTCTATCTTTATTTTTTGTGGAAGCTTTCTCTAATATTTTATAAGAAGTTGCTCCGTTGCTGCATGATTGAAGGACAAACCAACAAAAAAAAACATATTTTTGCAATTATAATCGCAGAATAAATCTATTAATTTGTGAAAATAGAATGTAAATTCCAACTTTATCAGGGTTTGACTTGAAAAATCAGTGTCGATTCTTTAAAAATGATTGCATCAGTGTAACGATCGCATTGGCCTCTGATTGGCTACCACGGTACCAGCCAATCAGAGGTCAATGCGATTGTTTCTTCTTCTTTTTAATGTGCCGTCTCCTTGCGAAGGTTGGCAATCATTAGGGCGATTTCGACATTTGAGACCACTGCTCTATGTAAATAGTGCTCTCGTGCTTTTCCCGAACCAATGGCGCAAGTTTTTCCGCCACGATATCCTTCTGTGGTCAGGCCTCCTTCTACCTGCCACTTTTCCCTGCATGATAAATTGAAGTTCATATTTCGCGGTGTTATCGCGATTGTTACACTGATGCAATTATTTTTAGAGAATCGACACACAGTATCACTGTTCTGATCATTATATAACATTGATTTTGCATGACAAAAGTAAAAGCATGCACATACATACATACCCGATTCAGTAGATAGCTTTATTACTTGTATGGTGTGTATGCATAAATTATATCAAGAGAAACAAAACTAGTGTATCGATAAGATCGGTATACAAGTGAAATGCCTGTGAAGAAATAGCAAAACGATACCAATCTACATTGTAGAAATAACAAATTGTGTAATTTAATGTGAACTGCTTTTCTCCGTGCAACAATTTACTTTACTATTATACCTACAATTAGCTTTTGCCCGCGACTTCGTCCGCGTTGCGTAGATTATTATTTTTCCGGGGTAAAAGGTCACTATTCCTGCCATCAAAAGAACAGTTCAATACAAAATGTATAAGAAAATTAAACTTTTTCATAAATTTTTTTTTTCGTGAATTTTTCCGATATTTTTATAGTTATTCTGCTATTCGGACAAATACAACAAATCAAAAACCATGAAAATCGGTCCAGCCGTTCTAGAGTTATAAGTGTTCGAACAAACCAGACTTTGTTTTATATTTTTAAGATTGGGTATTTGACTTTTGTCAAAATGTAAATATTCATTAATTACAATCGAAAATGTAACATGTGAGAATAACATCTGTGAAAACAGAAAATAAATCGGTCAAAAAACAAATATGTTATAAGCTGTTTTACTGCGACTGAATCCGTCTCTTTCTAAAATGAAATTTTGTATGGAAAGTGTATCGAGCTACTGAATACGTCATGAAACTTAAAAACTATATTTTCGAGACTAGTTATGATATTAAAAAAAGGAAAATGATATTATATTAAAAACTTTTATTTTAAGTTTATAAAAAAATTTAGAGCAAAAAGTAGAGAAGACTTATACGCCTCATTAAAGTGCAATAGCAATGTCATCGCTATATACCCAACTAAAGGCCTTTCAAATCAGATGGATCCACGCTTTGACGCTCTCGCAGCTTTCTTACCCCTCCCGCACCGCGCTAATAAATAAAATAAATAAATAATCAGACCAAACATATACCATAAGCACCATACCATAACTTAGGACCATACAGAACCATACCATAACTTAGGTATACTCTCAATAAGATATCAGAAACTGGTCCGAATCTGACAGATCGCCTTGAGGTTGTCTCCTGAAGAGACGCGGAGAGTCTGATAAGTAACTACAATTAATTTTTCCTTAGCTTCATTAAAAGGTACACAAATCGCAGAAAACCGACGTCTTTTTTTCACTTATTTTTACTTAGTCTTAGTTGCTACTACACTTCTACAACGCAACAGATGCAAAGTCTTAAGTACATTGGCACGGAGTCTAAGCGAAGCGAAGCATCTTTTCTTAAGTGCAGCGAAGTAACGCTTCGCGATTTTTCGACTCTACGTCAGTATGCTTTGCCTTGAGGCTTGAACTTGAACTTAATATACAAAGCACTTTCTCAAACATTTATTTTAATTTTTTATTATTTATGCACATATAAACAGTTACAAGAAAATATTATTAGAAGAAGTACTTGAACAGGTGAAGCTTATCTCTAAGAAAGAATTTTTTTTTCAGTTTCCCTTGAAAGTGAATAAAGTGAAATTATTCCACTTACATTGCGCAGACTTTGCTATAATAATTTTGTCAGGCGATAAGAAAAATCGACGGCGCCTACGAAAATCATTGAAACTGAAACATGTCGATTTTTTTTCATCAGCTTAATTGGCTTCTATTATTTTACGTCCCGCTAATGAAAAACAATCAAATCTTATTTTAAGGCTCTCTTAAAATAAGTCTTGATTGTTTTTCATCTATCTCACAATGCTTGAGCGTCTTACCCATGCAACGTTTATTTACAAAAGATACTGATTTCTGAGTATCATTACTTTTATAGGACTCATACGTTTTTTGCGTCTCCTATAAAGTTTGCATTTTTTGAGTCATGTGGTTATCACTCTAGAGTAGAGTTAACAACTCTATCTTTCAGTAATTTGTGAACTATATGACAGATACGTTTTTTGTTTCTCCTGTAAAGTTTTATTTTTTTAGTTATGTGGCTAGCATTCTATTAAGCCATCGACAAGTCTAAGGGCCGACCTATACCGGAATAGCCGAGCACTTTCAGTATGAAATATTTTTAAACTTTATCTACATATTTGTTAAAGACTAGAATCGCTTGAAAAGCTTAAACAGGTCACGCGGTCAGCGCGGTGCCACGCGCGTCATACGATACTGGTCTTTAGCGATTATGCAGATAAAGTTTAAAATTATTTCACATTGAAAGCGCTCACAGCGCCGCTGTTGGGCGCTGCAATTTCGGTGTAGATCGATCCTAAGTTGTGATCGATATTACAGTACAAGCTCACTGACCTGGTGTTCGCTGAGCTTCCGCAACAGCTCGTGGTAGGGAGCCGCGCGCGCCGCGCCCAGCGCCGGCGGCGGCAGGCGGCCCTCCATGACGTGCAGCCACCGCCGCAGGCAGCGCAGCTCGTGCGCCGTGTCTACAAACAAAACTCTATGGTTAAGAGGAGCTTTTTTTTTATATTTTTAGCGAGCAAACTAAATTTTTTAAATCCCGCGGGAACAGTAAAATTTTCCGGGATAAGATGTAGTGTGTGTTAATCTTGGGTATGTGCAATTCCCGAACCAAATTTCAGCGAAATCGGTTCATGACGTGAAAGAGTAACAATAAACATCCATCCATCCTGACAAACTTTCGCATTTATAATATTAATAGAGTTAGTAGGATTCATTTTAAATATAAACCCTATCCATATTTATAAGATTCTTGGCATACCCAAATGACACGTGTTCATGACGTCATAATTAGCATTTTGGAGGAATAAAGGACGTAGCCCACTTACACGACACCGCTCCCACACAACCAAAGTATGAGCATTCAAATATGGACTTAATATCGTGCTGTGGAGGTGTACTTTACAGTAATAACACAAAATAGAATACAGCGCGCGGTACCGGTACCACGCGTAAACTGTACCACTGTAAAGTGTACCTCCAGAGCACGATATTAAGTCCATATTTGAATGCTCATACTTTGGTTGGGTGGGAGAGGTGTCGTGTAAATCGGCTACGACCTTAAAGCGGATAAACGTGCGTGGATGTGCTCTTCAATGGGCATCCCTAATTTTGAGTAGAAAAATGTTCACCTTCTGCTGGAATTGTCTCTGGCCTTAGTATATATTACTCCTACACTAATAATGCGTACATTCTATTTACATTGGCAACATGTTAACGTCAAAGTAGCACTTATGACGAACGTAAATTGACAACATAAGAGAAGGTAAGAGGAATTCAGAATCTTGCTGCATCAATGCATTTTAAACAATAGCGGCAGGGTTGGCAGGGCCAATCAGAGGCCATTGCGATATTTACACTGATGTAATCATTTTTAGCGAATCGACACGATTTTAAGGAATTAAGGCCTTAGCAATCGTATACGTATAACGAAACTCCTCTAGTGGCACACTCTGGTTTTTTGGGTTTTGTACCCGCACCACTCTCCTTTGCTAATGGTTGCCTGGTAGAGATTGCTCTGTAGCAATAAGGCCGCCTTTGCATGCGTAGTTTTAAGTTTCATTAATTTTTGTATCTTTCTTGTGTGCAATAAAGTTTTTATCTATCTATCTATCTATCTATCACTCTCCATAGTAAGGTCCACGAAGCCTTGCATGTCGCAAAAATTAGAGACGCATGGCGCGACATCATCTACAAAAGAGCCGTTGGTGGAAGGGGTCACGACCCTCAGTAATGGGGAACACAACGCAGAGAGGGGGTTTCGTACCCAAAGGGTGCCAACGGGAATTGGACCATATACTAAGCCTCCGCCGTTCATCCGTCTGTCAGCGGGCTGCATCTCTTGAACCGTAATAAGTAGATGATAACTACTTAAATATTCACTTGGGTCACTTGGGTGGTTATTCATAGATTCTTAGCAAGCACAAAAAAACAACCTAGCACAAGCGTTACGCTTATTTGGAGGGGATGGGAGAATATTAGTCAACTTCAGCTTGGCTAATGTTCTTTATTAAAAAAAAAAAAAAACACAACTGTTCAACACGACAGATGTGAGACTAACCGACAGTGTCGGAACACTCCCCGTCCCGGTTGAGCTGGTCCGGGCTGAGCAGCAGGCGCAGGCTCTCCCACTTCACGTTCAGGTGCTCCATGCGCCACGTCACCTGCCAATCAGTAAACATACGCTGATCAAACTACAAGTCAAATGCGAAAAAAAAATACAATTTGTGAGCATTAGTAAGGGAAGGATAGTACGGATCACGCCACAACGGAGCAACTAATCATGATTTTTTGAAGTTGAGGACCTGGACAGTGACATGGGATACATTTTATTTTTTACAAAAAGTATTCTTTTTTTATATATTTTTAGCGAGCAAACGAGCAGGCGAGTCACCTGATGTTAAGTGATTACCGCCGCCCATGAACATTTCGTAGCACCAGAGGCACCACCAGTGCGTTGCCGGCTTTTTAGGAATTTGTTGGCCCGCCCCTTGAATAACCCCATGTTGTAGTTTAGTGGGAACACCGTCGCAGGAAGTTGGTTCCACAGTTTCGTAGTACGTGGAAAAAAAGATCTGGCACTTACTTCTACTTTTTATCCCAAAAAATCAAAGAGTTCCCACAAGATAATTAAAAACTAAATCCACGCGAACGAAGTCACGGGCATCGGCTAGCTTTATATTTACTATAAGAGGTTAGTGACTCCGCAACTATTTGTACGACACAGCAAGGAAAAAGAGGAAAGTATAGGGAAATCCTCACCTCCGCAGCTGCCTCCGGAATACGGTCGAGAATCGCAGTGGCCTGTTCCATGAACTTGGCGCGGCGAGGCTCCGCCGACACCAGCTCCGACATACGGTTCTGAAGCATTACAAACAGAAATTACTGCAGGAATTGCTATAGAATTATTATCAAGCCGTCAACCTCTCACTACAGAACGCAGCTCTCCTATCAGAGAAGGGAGCAGATAAGCGCGAACATATCGAAGGATACCTCACTGCGATACATCGCGGTACAGCGAGGTATCTTCGACATGTTCGTGCTCGTTTGTTTGCATACATTTGTTTTAAATGGAGGTGACATCGAGGTAGCGAGCTGAACCGCGACCGCGAGGTATCGCAGTGAGGCATCTTTGGCATTTTTTTACCCTTATAAGGCCATACGCGCTGCCCGATGCGAAATGGCGCCTTCACACACTTTCGAGAATATTACTGGAAACTCTCAGGTTTCCTCACGATGTTTTCTTTCACCGTAGAAGCATGTGATATTTAATTGTTTCTTCTTCTTCATGCTTCTCCATTACTGAAGGTCAGCAGTCAGTTTTTTAAACGTCTCCTTGTCCATGGCTAGACGGAATAGTTCTTGGACTGTCTTGATGCCAGTCTACTCTCTTATGTTTCTGAGCCGACTTCTTTCTTCTTAAATTGCTTAAACGCACATAAATTCGCAAAGTGCGGTTGAAATGCTATGTTGTAAGCTCACACAGTAAGTGTAGTTGAATTTTAATCCTAAGGATCTTAAATTAATCTTTTAGAAGTAACCTAAGAAATGTTAGTAAAATCCAAACTCTCGATTTCCTGCTAGGCTCAGGACTAAAATTAATCTCTTTTTAGGCTGAAACTGGCTCTTTTTTTGATTGAGAGATTGTGTTCTGACTTGGCTCAGACTTCGAATAAAGTTAGACATGACATGTCCCATTTTAACTATGATCTTGAGCCACTGGCAATGTTTCACACAATTGCAATATTGCCGTAACCACTCCTAACACAATCTTTCCACTTATTTGGCTAATATTAAAAAAAACAATTATTGGTATAATCCTTACCATTCTCAACTTCCTGCTGGACAGGTTCTCGGGACTAGAATATATCTCCTCTTGCACGTGCGTGAGCCACCGGCAGAGTTCATTGAACTCCGATATCAGCTGGTTCAGCGACCACTGGCGGTTGAAGCTCGACGTGGGGTTCAGGAGACGCGGACTGTTCTGCAATACTGACGAATTGTTTGACAACAGCTCGCCGTTTGCCTCCTGTAACGAGCAAAGGGTAATCGTCAAGGCAAGAGCTCAGCAGTACTTTTGCTCAAACACACATTCGGAGAACATAAGCATAACCTTTTCCATTTATCACATCATCGTTATCACATTAGCATGTAGACAACCATATAAGCCATTCGTGATGAGTACCACTACACAAGATCCTCACTCAACCTTCATCATTCAACCTTTCTCCACTCTTTGTATCGTCGGTCCACTTTGCTGGCGGGCGTCCAATACTGCGCTTTATTGAACGAAGTTTCCACATCTTCAGGACTACTTAGTTTATTAACTTGACAAAGAACCAATATCTTTGACAACTTAGTAAACTTGATTCACCTGCGGATATCTACATACCGGATCTTAAGTTTCAGGGAAACTAACATAACCCTCACAATAACGCACCATACGCTAAGCAACTTTGAATTGATTCAGACCACTTTTCAATGTCCGCGTCTTAGCACAGTAAGTGACAACGGAAAGGACATACAGGTTGTCGACTCTTATCTTTTATCATTCAGGAATTGCCTAGCCCAGCTGCAATCCTCTGATAGTTTCCTTCGTAAAATTGTTTCAAGCACAGCATGGCTGCGCTTTTCCAGCTACACCGCCACGCCTCCCGAGATGGCTCTACTGTGACGTACCTTACACGTGTCGATGATCTGGTTGTCCATGATGTACTCGTAGTGGTGCTGCAGCAGCGGCCACAGGTCGTCGCCCGCGCTGCCGCCGCTGGCAGCACTGCCCCAGCTGCGTCGCCACGCCTCCCGACATGGCTCCTTCCTGAAACGTTAAATACAAGGACTTTAAAGGACAAAACGTTAGCGTTAATTTAGATTGAGAAAGGCCAGATCTAAGACATCCCAATTTGAATCCTTAGTCTTACCTACTCCTCATTAATATTATAAATGCGAAAGTTAAATTGTTTGTTTTGTTGGTTTATTCGTTTGTTGGTCCTGCTTTGAACAAAGGCCTATTTGCAAGCTTCTCCACTAGCTTGACCATATTTTCGGACCAGCGGAATGCTTGCCTTCCCATATTTCTCTTGCCAGTTCGTTATCTCCAATCTAGCTCCATTGAAGCTGATAGAAGCAATAGATCCTTTTAAGCCTATAAGCTTGCCCGCTGGTACATTAGGGAATCGCTGGATTAATCATTGCTATAGTCTCAACTCTCAATTGTGTTGATTGGATGAATTAAGGGCATTTTTGGTGCAAAAATGAATTTTAGCTAATTTATTGCAAGCCAATAAATGAGAGGGTATCGGCCGATCTGCCGATAGGCTCTGTGATTGTTTGACAGTTCCACGGCTGAACCGATCTTCATCAATGACAGAATGATCACAAGAGAGCTTACCTCTTTTTTGTTAGACTGTGGTACGGCCGCTCTAGCTGGTCACCAGTGCCGTTAGGCGGCGCCGGCGCAGATCGGAGCGAGGACAATGAGAAACTGCTCTTCAAAACACTTGCAGAGTTCTCGTAACCTGAAACGTGAATTAGCTTTGGTTAATTTAGTTCTCTAACTTCGATTATAGGGACAAATACTCGTAGATCATTCCATTTCCTAGTGCCATTACTGCGTTACGGTATCATTTCAATCAAACCATTTAGCGGGGACTCAGTGATCTTGACATAATTTAAAATAGTTACCAAAGTAGGTATCCTATAAAAATGAGTTGTGCTTTTATTTGTTAGTTAATTTCCATAGTGACAACTAAATTAATTAGCGACTGAGACACAGATTAGTCCGGTAGGACATTTGTCAACCTGACTACTTTTTAGGGCATTCCTGAATAAGGAATATCCTTCCATTGGATCGATTAGGAATCCTTGGGGAGTTTGATATGGTGTGTGATTTTATGAGGAGTTATTTGAGCTGACCGGCCCAGTACTTTTTCTGTTTTTTGCGGATTATATTTTTGGTGTTCCTTATGCAAGTATTACTAAACAACAAGGACAAGAATAAATGTCCTTGGGACACTACATAATAATCATGTTCAATGCCTTAATGATAAAGGTTCAATGAAATCGACTTTTACTTATTTTAACGTTGACCTTAAATACCTACGCGATGTTTTCTCAAATCTTCATTAGTTACAGCGTGTTATGAAGTAATATGCGTTATATCGTTGAAATATTTACAATTATTTAAATTATCTTTCTCGCATTTTTTCACCTTCGAATCGCAATCATTTTCCGGTTCGACGACATTAAGGTTAATGTAAAAGGACGAGGTCACTTCTTAACCTAAAATTTTGTTAAATTGGATATTGTCATATAAGTAAAAAGTTATTACTTACTTGTGGACATCTTGACTGGAGTCTCCGGGAACTTTCTAATTTAATCAATTTATTTCTTAAATCAACATTAGGCTTCCCGTTAGTCTTTTGTACTGTCTCTTCTCTTTGTACTAAGTCTTGCTTTACGCTTTCATTAATGTCTAAATTGCTTCGTTTTAAAAGAACTACGGCGACTAGATTCGTTATGTTAAAATTAAATATACAATAAATAGTGTGCTCTTAATCATGTAATCTTGACACAAGACTCATGAATTTGAAGATTATTATATTGGCTGTTTTGCTTTTGGTGCATCGGTCGGTGGTCACATTTTGCGTTTTTTGTTGCCTCTTTGCCGTCTCGTTGCGCTCGTTGTGTTTTACTGATCCGGTCCTGGAAACAAGAAAGAAAAATTCTATTAATACTCCTATCGTAAGCAAATTCATACTTATAATAAATATTACTATGTTATTTCCATGGTTTTGAAATACGTAAGTATGTAGTTAAAAGATAATTTTCCGTCTTTATTGATAAGCTGATCAAATTGAAGAGATCTATGAAAAAGAGGAATTAACTAAATATCAGAGAACACAGCGAGTAGAGAAGCTGAAATGACAGCGGGTGGATAATTCATAGAAGAATTCGAAGAGAACTAATACACGATGAAATAGAAATAGAAATAGAAATATTTTTTATTCAAATAAACTTTTACAAGCACTTTTGAATGGTCAATGAATCTACCACTGGTTCGGAATGCCTTTCCTGCCGAGAAGAGCCAGTAAGAAACTCGGCGGTTGCTCTTTTCAAAAAAATATAAAAATTTACAATTGTTATTGAAACTATGCTATGTATTCAGTGCTTCCACGATGAATTTTCCTGAGTACAATACAAGTAAAAATAAATACAATACAAATACAAATAAATACAATTCAATACATGTTAACGCAGGCAGGCAAAAGCAGACCCATTCCCGTTGGTGGTGATGAGGTTACAAGGTGCTAGAATGGTGACCTGGTTGCGCAAAGCGCAGTGTTGACAGGTAGGTACTAGGTTGGACATCAAACAAGTCGCAGAGAGACGAGGGAAAATACACTGCGGTGGGGGCAATAGGGGCTTTACAAAAGACCTATATCAGTGGGCACCTAGGTATCGGTTGACGACAACAATTTTCATTTTTTTTTTACGAATACGAATTCCTCGTAGACCCACTGGTGGGAGAAGCGGGTCATTGGCCCATTTTGATAACCTTTATTCACTTCTTCTTATAATATTTTGCTGAAACTATTGATATGTAAGTACATACTCGTAAATAATAAAACAAAAATAAAAATAATAAACAACAATTTCACCTGATACCGAGCGTTAAAATACTTTCTCAACCACAGTACAGTAACAGTATAAGTAAAATTATATGTATATCAATAATTCTTATCCGGTATCGTAGATCAAACATTTTTTAAAAGCGTTGCTTTATGGTTTCATCTCTACCAATTATACCTCGCAATAAATACCGGTGAATTGATCTTAAATAACAACAGTAATAACTTGTGTCTAGATAATTTAATGTTGATTTAGTATTTCAGTGTTGTTAGCCTTGAAAACTAGATTTCGTTTAAACAGCAATTTAAGTTACATTTATCCAAGCCGTTGTTTATGATAGTTTGCTTCCAATAAATATTGGAACTAAGCAGATAAAATCAGATCGAGAGCGAAATAATTTTATACAGAGATATCTTGTCTATAATATTACTTTAAGTAACATTTATGCTTTATGGGGCTGCTTTCGGTTTAAGTATTGTCATGGTGAGTGCGCTCAGGAATTGCACAACCTTCTTCCACAGAAGAGAAACGTTGGCATTCTTATGTTTGAAATACATTCCACTCGCTCAAAACCCTTTAGTTCAACGTTTCTGAAACGAACCGCTAAGGTGTGGAACGCTCTTCCGGCGTCCGTGTTTCCTGCCACTTGAGTAGGTACCTTCAAGGCAAAAGTGAACAGGCATCTTCTAGGCAAGCACGCTCAAAACTTGACCTCGTCAGTGCTTTCCACCATTGATTGTCATCAAGCATAATTTCTAGCATTCTAAATGACAGGTATAATACCTACACTAGACGTTGCCCGCGATTTCATCCGCGTGGATTAGGGTTTTTTAATTCCCGCGGAAACTCTTTAATTTTCCGAGATAATATTATGTAACCTACATATTATGTGTATATGTTAGTCCTGGCTATGAGCTATCTCCAGTACAAATAGCCAAACACACCCACACACACACAAATATACATACAAACTTTCGCTTATATAATACTAGCTGATGCCCGCGACTTCGTTCGCGTGGATTAAGGTTTTTTGTTCCCGCGGGAACTCTCTTATTTCCCGGGATAAAAAGTAGCCTATGTCACTCTCCGGCCCGTAAATTACCCCTATGCAAAAAATCACAGCAAGCCGTTGCTCTGTTGCTGCGTGATTGAAGGACAAACCAACAAACCAACAAACCAACAAACCAACAAACCAACAAACACACTTTCGCATTTATAATATTAGTAGGGATTATTAGTGTGATATATAGTGTGACTATGTGATAGATTCAGAATAACCGTGTATATAAGGTAGCGCATGAATATAAGGAGTAGATAAAGCAACAGAAATCTGTTCATTGATGCCCAATTGATATGGACATGGTTCGGAATATAACCGGAAAGCTTAGTCGCTTGTTCGAAAGGCTTTCCTAATCTTAAGATACTATGAATCGGTGCACATTAGATAAATAAAGGTATCAATATGATATAAAGCTTTTCTATATCGCGACTTCGTCCGTGTATATTTAGGGCTTTTTAATCCTTTTGGGATACTATTTCAAGAAATCCCTCCTTATTGCACCTCTATGTTAGGTACTCAAGCAACAATTAACATTCCATTAGGCTGTTTGCGTTTTCTATCGGTTAGTCAGTCAGTCACGATACTAGGTCAGATTATTTCGGGCAAATTCTCACATGTCTCATTCATTAAGTCTCATGACAATCCAAAAACAGGTTACCTATTTATATAAAAATTCAATTTAAAAGTCTATTTAGGCGCTCTATTTTTCGCTGAGTAATATGAGAACCAATCTTATATAATTTAGCACTGATTCAGATTTTAGCTTTACTTAAATGAGTAGTACCTACTTGTATGTTTGAATTTCAGTTCATATAATAATCAAACGCGTTTGCAAAAAAATCCACTTAAAAGCTAAGCATAAACCGTTAAAAGTACGGTGTTCAGAATGCTTAGGTTTAGGTACCTTTGCAGCAAAGTTGTAGTGGACCATAACAAGACAACAACGCAGCCTCTCTTTATATATTAGGGGGTGGAAACCGGCCTAGCAAGAAGAAGAAGTAGTCTTCCCGAAGCAGTCGTTCGCGTTGTAGGGAATTGCGTTTTCCGAGTTTATTTATCTTTTGTGTTGTACATTAAGTAATTGTTCAAACATAGATTTACGTTTGAGTTTCGATAATTTGTCTATTGTATGTAAAAGTTATAGAAACACTAAATGATGTGAAACTAAGAGAAAAATGGCGCCCAGTTGGCGACTTTTCACGCACTATAATGTCACTTGCCTCTAGTGAGTGGCGTACTTGGGAGAAAACAATTGATTTTTGTCGGAGAAAGTCCCAGCGTGTGTTAATGTATCTTCTGATCTTCGATTGGAATGTTTAATGTGGAATACATTGTTGTTTGCTGCTTAATTGGATGATTCATTTGAATGTTTGAGTTTACGCCCTTCTTTCTTGACCCTAGAATACTTCGCGCAACTTTTACCGAACCAATTAACTGCGTGCGTTTTGTACTTAGTTTTTATTCATAAGTAAATGCCTGTGAATTTTTTTTTATTCATTGGCAAGATAGTCCTTGACTGCGATCTCACCTGATGGTAAGTAACGCTGCAGTCTAAGATGGTAGCGGTCTAACTTGAAAGGGGTATGGCAGTGTAGATTCAACCCATACCTCTAATCGGTTTCTACACGCCATCGTGCCGGAACGTTAAATCGCTTGGCGACACGTCTATTCTATAGCCTATGTATGTAAAATAAATAAACGTACAGAGGCAATAGAATTTGAGATTAGTTACAAATAGTTACAATAGCCAATAACGACCCTTACGGCGGAGAAATGCGGCCCCGATTTCTTTCCCATAAATGTATGTGGTTTAGAACAAGTAGATTTTCAGGCTTTCTGGGTCAACGAGGCTACCGAGGGCTCGGAAAGTTAGACAAATGGACGCATTGAGAGAAATTATATCACGCGTTTGTGTAGAGAAAACTCAGGAATTGTTAGGTACTTTAGGTCGCACTTCAAATGACAACAGATAGCTAGGTATATAAATAAAAATCAATAGCCGCATGACAGATAATAATCAGAGAAAGGATCGACCAATTTGGCAGATTATTTATTTTTGTGTTCATAATTATTATCAGAACAAGGTTTATATGAAAGAAATTTTTGGAAAACCCACCGGAAATGTCGACTTGGACGATATTTTTGTATGAAAATCTCAATTTCTTCATTAGTAGATTGCCTATGCGAAGCCGGGGTGGGTCGCTAGTATTAGAAAACAATACATCTATTATTATTATATGTATTATGTAATACAACCGAGAAAATAGGTAAGAACAATTTAACGGGTAGATAACTTTAAGTTAACAATTTTAATAACATTAAAAGGCTGATTTTTGACATTTTGTCAAAATATCAAACACGCAGTGCTCGTAGTCACTAAGATTACCTATCTTTTAGTGTACGGCCGGCCGTTAGGCAGGATGTAGGTGTATTTTTATATTAACTTCCATCTAAAATTGCGTGTATTACGTCAACTTAACCGACACTTGTTATCAATTTGTCGCCATCAGCTCATAATAACCGTCGTTATGATGATACTTTACACCTGCTTCCCCTTAGATTACAGACAAAAGAATTGTATAATGAAATACTTGATTGTGTAATGTGTATATGTTTATCTCATGAAGATATTTTTATCTATTCTATCAAGCAAAATTAAAATAAAATAAATTACCGCTGAATATTAAAAAAATCTGAAAGTTAAAAGTCCTAAAAACGTGAGTAGGTATTATTAGCATTAAAACAGTCATACATTTAGCAGCTTTTAATTAAACATCGTTGTTCCGTTATTGAACTATGTATGCTTTCAAAATGGCGTACTATCCACAACTTAACACATCCATGAGCTTATCATTTATGTATGACTAGCTGATGCCCGCGACTTCGTACGCGTTGATTAAGGTTTTTATTTCCCGCGGGAAAAAGTAGCCATGTGTTATTCCAGACTATAATCTACCTCTGTGCCCAGTCAAATCGGTTCACTCGTTGCGACGTGATTGAGTAACAAACATCCATCAATCCATCCATCTAAATTTTCGCATTTATAACATTAGTAGGATTAATGTCTTCATCTTCATCTTCATCAAAATTGAAAGCGATGATGTACGGGATGGATGATACATTATCGATCGCTACCTAGAAGAGAGATGCAGAGAGTTTCTCTACGCGATAAAATAAGAAGAAATAGATTCGTTGAAGATTCAGGGTTCGGTATATAACTCAAAATTTTGCGAAACTGAAATGGCAGAGATCAATAGTTATTAAAAATTCTTAACTCTATAGATCACCTGATATAGCTAAGTCGGATACATTGTAATTAACAATAGATTGATGATGACAGCTTTTAAAAGATAAACTCTTCGCTTACTCTTAGTGACAAAATGTATCATTATTCACCATAAAGATTAAGGCGATCATTTTATTATGTCCTACAATCCTCAGATAAGCTCAAATTTCCCGTGCATAGGCGACAGTTAATTACAATTTAAAAAAAATAATCTAACCACCCAGACAAGGAGTAATGACCTATCTTTAGTAACATTAACGTTTAATGGCCTAACATAAAATCCCACGTGTTTGCATAATTATACTCATTAGTACCTACGTTCGACAACTAGAAATAGAGTTCAACAGGAAAGAACTTCTTGATTTCTAGGTGTCTAATAGGGCCTACTCCACTATCGCTAAGTAAACTTTATCCGACGAATAAAATTGACTTTTTGACGGTTTCTGTAACGGCAATCTATCAAAACGTTAAAATTTAACTAAGCGATGGTGCAATAAGCTCTTAGACTAAAGAGTTAACCGTTAACCTACTCGTAGAGTATGGTTTAAATTAGTTTACCCAGCCGAATGCTACCAAGAAACATCCCTTAAAGCACAATTAAAGTTAAACTAATTAAAACAATAAAAGTTGACCATACATATTATTATGTCAATAATAGTGAAAATTGTGCTTACCTATGGAACAAAATACAGATGACCCAAACATTTAATAACACCAATATCGATGTCGAAACAAAATTGATTGAGAATACCGCTATTATTAAATTCAATAAGTAATAGCTACCACTTTCAATACTATTTTGAATAATTATAAGGTTGCGCGTTAAAGTAGGGAAGTATCCTGATGATCTCTCATATCAGCCTACTAACTAACAGGTTAGTACAGCATAAACGATACCATCTAATCGATAGTTGTCAAGCGAACCATCAATTTTCACAGGCTAACCACATTCCACGCAATTTCCAAGGTAATTTAGCACTAAACTAACCTACTTATAAGGAGCAAATTATCTCAGCTGGTGCCAATTCAGATCAAGCACGACAATGATCCGTATGGAAAGCACGCCGCTTAAACCGTTTACTTTCTAATAATAATCCATGGATCGGTTTAAACTGATCAAATTGACCCCCGCAAACGTATTGTAATCTCTTCTTGTAACGATGAGAGAACGTAATGTGGTTTACGGTTTACTAGTTACGAGTACATACTCGGAAATGATAGTGATACACGTGATCGGAATCATGTAAGCAAAGTCGATCTCGAACCTACCGCAGAAGTTGTGTATTGATTTTTGAAAATAATAATTAATTTAATTTTGATTGTGATTACGTTATCTGATTTATAAGATATGCTCGAGTCTATTAAGAAAAACAAACATTTTTTTTCATTATTTTAATTTTTTACTTCAAACTTGTAAACACTTGTAAAGCAAATACTTCCATTTGTACATACAAAAATTTGTACATACAATAAAAGCCATCTGACTAACTCAAGTAGGCTTTCAATAGTACTAATCCAAAGAAGGTAACTGTAACTTATAACACAGCAAGGGATCTCGCATTTAATTTAATCGTGGCAAGCAATTTACTTAATCTACAACTTATGTTCAAGTAAAGACATGATAGAGGTAAGCAGTATAATAATTTGCCACTAGTACATGCTGAGGATGTTGAAATTATTATATTAAACCTTCCGTATTATGTAATGACGCCACGAATTTGTAATCGGCCGCGTAACTGACAGACTAACGAGATTCAATATATTGAAAAGAGGAAATTCGAGTGATTAGGGAAACTGGGAAAGCAATCAATGATGTGAAGCAAAAGCAGACTGCGACGGATGACGCTAAATAAGAAATTATGTGATTCATCCGTAAATCAATGGTCACAATGATTAATGACTAAGTTAATTTTGACGTGGTCTTTCAAGCAACAGTAATTAATAAGGGAATTAGATATCCCACGTTACAAGTAGATCCAATATCAGTTCTTCTATTACGAGTCTTTGTTATTGTGTGAAACGAAATATCGACATCGACTTCCAAGCTCTAATAAACGTCTGTAGACACTTTTCGTAGCGGATATTTTGTATAATAAAAATCAATAATGTGAAACTAATAACAACATATATGTCGGCGCGCGGCGCCACCGGTGTCAGCTCGCACCTCACCCAAATATGGGGAATGCGATTGTTTATGTTAGCGCGTTTAGTTTATCTTTCCATTGCCCACAAAAGCTCAGAACAAAACATGAACTAGCCTAAGATTGCCCTCCTGATGACGACCCGGAGCCGCTCGCTCTGATATATATACATGTAGCTTTATGTCCCTACGTGTGATTGACAAATTAGGATAAAGGGCGCAATAGAAACAGTCACAGACAAAGAGAAGCTAGTTAATTAAAGAAAAAGCAGATTTCCCCTGAGTAAAAACAAGTTGACACAGTGAGTGAAAAATAAAAATGTACCAATCAAAATAACTACGTTAATGTTGTGAATACAAAATGGATGTAGTAGTCAGCTCGAAGATTCAGTCCAACAATCAATCACGCTAGCCTACTTATAGTATATTTTATGTTGATATGAAAAAAAAGCTTGCTATCACGTATCACATCTTAAAAAACCGATATTGGAAATCGTCCGAATGACATGAAGAGATTTCTATAAAAAAAGGCACAAATTAATTGAAATGACTCATGTTGACTCGAATAGTAACACTAGAGTCTCTGAATGGTAATTACATGCTGAGCAGTCGTGCGAAAAAATCGTAAGTAGGTATTCATTTGAGACACGCAGTCGTATGAATTACACAAAAGTTAGCAAACAGAAACTGAATACAGCTTTATAGCAGCTTTCCTTTCAGATCCATATCCATATCTTTAATAGGCGCCCGTGTTCATTTAAGATTAATATCAGTTTGATTAGTAGCATTGCCTTGCACTTAACCAATATAACTACGTAAATTAATCTGTTAGCTATGCTACTATAAACATCAACTACTACCTCCTTATTAGCCGAGCCCTCCATCCTAACGATGATGATCGCAGATGGCCAAGTGAAGTAAATGGCACAGAAAATGCCTCCCTGTAATATCCAGCATAATTCAACGGTGCTTAACCACCATTATTTATTGTACGCTGCACTAGCAATACTCTCAAATTATCTGTAACAGTACCTTTTCAATGATCTTTCATTAATAAACTGTTACGTAAAGTTTGCGTGTATCTACGTAAATTAAAATTTGACGCGACTACATCAATGTAAAATTTTACATCGATGCGCGACTATGACGATTTGAAGACCATTTTTAGGTATGTTTTCGAATACTCCAGCGTTGCATCCGCTAAGTTGATGTAGAATGAAAGTTTTCAATGAGTATCCCAATATTCATATTTAGGTAAATGATGCAAGTAATTTTTAATCATTTGGAAAAATTTCAACATGTCTGACAGAAATATATTACTGTTTTTGTGTTATCGTAAGTAATCTATCAAGATATAACTTACAAGTAGGTATAAATATAATTAAAGCTTATTTTACTAAATAAATTAAAATTGTGTAATAATTATTCATACACACGTTTTAATACTGTAAAGGTGATTTTAATGACCAAATTGCGTTTATTTATATAACTCATATATGTAACTAGGCGATGCCCGCGGGATGTTTTTTTTTTTCCTTTGTGCTATTCTGATGTACTTATTATATTGTGCAGCTTCATCAAAATCCGTATCCGTAGTAGTTAATGCGTGAAAGAGTAATCCATCTATGCATCCATCCTCAAAAACTTTCGCATTTATAATATTAAATAGGACGTTTCTACTCTAAGTTTTTCTGTAGATTATATTGTTATGGTAGCGCCCAATTATTTTTTATTTCATTCCATGCTTTAATTTCATAAATGTGTGCCAATATTTTGGATATTTCGTTTCCTTATTCTATTATTAGTTTTACCATTCATTTCGGTCTCTTTCAATTTGCATTATTAATCATACTTCTGTGTATTAGTACTACTCTAAACAAAGTAAAGCAATTGCAATTTTTAACAATAGACCCCAGAGCATTGAGACAACATTAACTCATTATTGTTCTCATTAAAAATAAACTATGGAATTTGACAGCCATCATTAAAGTATTCTCTATCTATCTAATATGTTTCTAACAATAAAAATAATTTGTTTATACTGTACAAATAAAACAAAGCGTTTCGAATATCAATTCTAAAAATAATAGGGCAGGTTCCAACTTCCAAACAAACAAAAAAGATAGTGGACCTCCAACGCACCATACAAGTCCAATTCCTAGTAACGGTTAACGACACTCATGCGATAAGGTATTTTATAACGTAACATTGGTATTAACTTGTGGCTTCGTTGAAATTTTACGAGAAATATTTGATCCTTTAGAGTCTAAAGTCCTTAACCTTATGATTAAGCGTGGTGTTGACATAAAAAACGATGCAGAAGAATATCCCTGAGACCGACACCTTCCTTGGTGTCGGTCCCAGGGGATATTGTTCTGCAATATTTAAAAAATAAAACAGTAAGATTATATGAGAACAATAACAATGAAAAGATATAACAACACTGGTAAGAATATTTTGCAAGCGCCGCTCGCCCACAATCTTTTGTCAAGCGATTAACTTGTGAATTATAACAGGTATTGCACAGATTAGTAATATAATAAAATTCCTATAAATATATTTGGACACTTTTACTTTTCTGTAAAAGTTTCACAAAAAACATGAATCTCAAACCTCATATTGTCTTATTTGTCATATCATGCGGGCGACCAAAAAATCAACAACTCTTGGGACTCTTCTGCATATATTAAGAGAATATCAGTTTTTGATCGGACCACTACTTTTTAATTTCATACTGCAATATGCTTGCCAAGTTATCAGTATCTAGTAGAAGTAGTATTCAAATAATCACAAATATAGAAGGCATACCCAAGTGAAGACAAAATTTTAAAACAGAACCGGTTCTTTCTTCCACGCCTATTAGAGGGTGGCACGCTACAATAGTGTAATTATGAAGATCAGAGGATATCACGGTATAGACCTACAAAGACGTATGTACAGGTGTTCCGTGTTTTTGCCGTAATACCTACTGAGTTTACAAACGAAGAACCGATTCTTCATGATAGTGTGTTATTTTGATTGCACTTGTCAGAGTTCAGTGCGCGTCCGTACTTTTTTTTCCACATGCAATTTTCTGCTCCGTTCACGACAGATCTTAAATATATTTATCAATATCGACAACACTACTTATCTAAAAGATTATCGCGTGTATATTATGATTGGTTACCTCTAATATTAGTCAGTCGAACAAAACATAAATGTTGGCAACCCAATTTTTGACACATCTGCATATAAGTATTCTGATTAACAAATAATATTATACAGTTTTTCTGTTTTGTTAATTTAAAATTTTGAGATACATAATTAATTAATCTGTGTCCGATTTTAACTAATACGTAACTGGAGTTATTCTTGTTTGGGCGATAACTTTGTTCCAGTTTATCTACTAGAATCCGCTGGGCCAGTTTTCTCTCTAACAGTCCCTTCTCAGCCTTCTCATAAATAATCTTATTAACTATTATAATCTCAGCTTATATTATTATACACTGCTCTTTGTTATGTGACCGCATGCTTTTGATCTATGGGCACTGGGCAGCCATATACCTATTTGGGATTTTGGCATTACGAAGTTCTTGGACTTTGACGCTACTATTTCGCAATACGCACTCTTTATAAGACAAATTAAAGACGAAATATATAGAAGTACAATAAAACTGTTAAAGCTTTTTAGCTAGATTTACAATTTCTCCATGATAGAGTAAAATCTAGAGTGTTCTCGCTTTTTATATCTTTAATCCACGCTTATTCATAGGTGGCTCTACATTCTACAATAGTGTAATTACGTTTAAAAGATTCAACGGTTCCTTTGAATGGTATGATCAGGTGTTCTTCGTTTCCTTTTTCTTTATATCGCTTTAACCTTTTATCATTTTCAAAAGATTTAATGAGTTTGACAGATTTGATATTTTGGAGGAGTTCATTAGCAAAGATTATTTTAATTCAGTACAGTACAATGGTTTTAGTAAACTTCTAAATAGATATCATTAATATATTAACAAAAGGTATTTTTTTATTGATAAAATATAAAAGAACACTCTCTAAACATTAAAGCATCACAAAACAACACTTGTAAAGCAAAACGAATCGCAGCCGTAAGCCGACAAAAAGAAAGTTTTTTTTTTATGAAACAAAATAGGTACGCGGGAATCACTGACCTGAATTTAACTGGGTCCTTTTGGTTGCTTTGCTGTACTGGTAATTTTAAATAAATTGGTATAACGACTCCCGAGGAAGATTATCATCTCTGCATCATTAACAACAACAAAATATGATCCTTTTTGAAGCATAATAGTATATGGGTGCGACTTTTAGGAGTAATAGGGGGACATTATTACAGTTTTCTTAATATTACAACAATAAGAAATATTAAGTGCTAATTTGACCAATGCCAAGTATTGAAAATCTGCCAAATCGGCACTTAGAATCAAATATCATGCCCAGGAACGTACGATTGGTCATATGAGACTACGTAGATTTAAGTAGAGTTTTTTTAATTCGTTGTGCTTTATCTGACTTTATTGATAACTTTTGTCGACTAATTTTTGGTCGCCGTTCCGCAAACTATTAGTACAATTCGTGAGAACTTATCTCAGCTTTGTATATTTTACGTAAGTGATATGGAGGAGCATCCAGAGTTGTACGCGAAGAGGGCAGAGGACTATAGACTACGAAGTACATCTTACAATCCTACACTTCTCGATTGTATCAACATGACGATGACGTCTGCTAATGACTTTGGCTTTAAATGCTCTAAGATAAAGTGTCATGTAATGTGACAAATAATGTCGATCGTATCACAAAATGCATTTACTATTCAAGAGATATCTGTGGTCTCTATAATCAAGATGATAATGAAATGAAACCATTAACTAACAAATGAAATTAGTTTAGAGTTATCGTCGTCGTAACCGCTGATTGGCTCTTTTTGATATCCAGAACCATTACACTAATAATTTCCCATATATCATTCTTTAAATTAACGATGAAATATAAGCAATATCTCGTACTCATGACAACAATTTAAACGTTTCCGTTCACTTTCGCCGCGTGACATAACGAACCATATATTGTAGATTAAACAATGCCTGTCTCTATTTGTCATAGACGATTACTTTCGGTAGATAATATCTTATTATGATACCACGGTTGTTAGTATAGTTACAGCTAAAGGTAAAAATTAAAGCACAGCCATACATTATGTGCGAGAAATCCTTTAAAGATCGTTTGTACCGACAACTGGTAACGACAACGATATAGCACAAAATCGTCTTGAGAGTGCTCTAATAAAAGTGCTCTCACGTGATTGTACAACAGAATTATATTTCAATCAACATGTAAGGGTGGAAGTGTTGGGACATACTCAGATATTAAATTATTAAAATTTGCACTAAAATTAATATTTTGTTAACGGTAAGGCATAGATGATAACGAGAGCAATCGATATAGGATATTTTAAAAGTCTTAGAACAATGAAAAATAAAGTTATCAGCGTAATACGTTTGTATGAACAATAGCGCAAGTAGCGTAATGTTAAGAATGAATTATTATTATAAGCATGAATATTGAATAATGACAAATTGGTAAAAAATAATAAGACACTAATAACTTATTGACTCTCGAAACTGAAGTGGCAATGGGTGGGGCACATAACCCAAAGAAGCTGATAGACGTTGGGTTCTCAGGGTGCTTGGTGGTTCTCGATCGGGTCAGCCCCATCTACTGAATACAAGCGGCTCTATAATTGCCCCATGATCAATACATTACCTATCATCATGAAAGTATATTCAAACATACATTTATATTTTAGTGAAATCATTACGATTTTTGCTGTGTTGTCATTGTAATTGTGGTAAAAAGAAATCGCTATCTTTTACTAAACAAAAAGCTATTAGCTACCATCGTGAAAGTTGAACGGTAAAATTAAAGTATCGAAACTCTTGATTTTAGCACAAACACATAACATTACATAAAAGAACTTACTCGTAGAAGCGAAATTATAGAAGCCCCAACTCATAGATTTTTTTTAACTATTATTTTACTATGATTTTTTCTCTCTCCCAAGCGATTTCGGTGATTCCCTATGCACACCTTCGTCGCGAAATAAATATAGAAAAACCGAATGTAGAGATGTGTGAAATCGCGTGGGAGATATATCTGCACAGCTTTGCTTCTATTTTGCATGTCATGCCGTCAGCGTTTACGCTAGTAATGTTTCGCGGCGGAGATGTGCTGCAGGCCTAAGAAATTCTATTAATAAAATAATAGTTACAAATTACTCACGGCACCAAGGTGCGAACTTGCGAAGTTATAATAGCTCATTACTTTGCCTTAAACACATAATAACATAGATAAGTACTCGTATCTGATGACCACTTAAGTATAACTACTTTATTACATTGGCCCAAACAAAAGACTCTCGTTAATATAATTTTAAATTGCATTCTAGCATGACCGTCAATGGAGGCAGAAAAGAAAGGCCAAGTTCACAAACCTTTGATTTCACTTTTCTCCACATGCCATAACTCATGATAAAACTGAGAGTGTAGCAGCAATAATATTTGTCTATTAGACACCTGAAAGGGCTCGCCATAGAGAGTGAGCTATTCGCTTTATTGAAGAAAAAGTGTTTTATGGTTGTCAAAAACAGCTAATCGAAATGAAGCTTTATACGCACGCGGTTAAGTTCAAAATAGATTGTTACAGGAGGATACCTTTGATGAAAAAGATACAAGAAAATGTTTGTTTCTGTTTTACCAACACGCTTAGTTGTTTATGAGGTTTGTTTGAAAGTGCAAAAGGATCGCTTTGAGATCTCTAAAATGTTTATAATCCTCTAGTTTTGGATAGTTAAAACTTCAATCTTAATTATACTACTGTTTTAGGTAAGTATTACAGTAATTTTAAGGAGAATGATCACAAAACTTAATATTTTATTTATTATATCATTCGGCAAATTCAATACACTTACTGCAGCACTTGCTGATATAAAATATTTAAACATCCAAGGGGAGAAGCTCGTAAAAAAGGCAGGATAAATTATGACTGCCATTTCACTCAAATATAAGGGTCGCTTTGGGGTCGCTACACGCAACCTTCAGAATGTAAACATTATACTTCACAACGGTCATCGGTCAAGGAGGTAAGAGCTATTACATTTTATTACTACATTAAAGAACAGCAACCTGCCCTATTAGTATTATGAAAATGTTAATTTCACGTCATATCATCTATTCATTGAGTCCATAGTGGATGCAAGAGGTAAGTCAGGTTAGAGGTGAAAAAGTACATTATAAAAGCACTAAAGTGTCAATAATAATGGGAACTAAAAGGATGTTATATAGTTAATTTATGTGAGTGATAGTGATGTAGAAAAAAATCGCCATTTCATGTTCTATTAAAACAACATTCGTTGAAAAGTAAACTCACAGAAGAGTTAAGAGAGAGAGACTCATAGAGAGAGTCTAAACTGAGATTTTGAAAATTTGAAAATTAAGAAACATTTAGACATATTTTTTTTGAAATAATCAGGATTTTTGAAATAAAACCGTGTCGCAGAAACTAGCGATATGGAACACATAAATTATCATTGCTAGTGAAGAAATTACAGTGAGGGACAGAGTGGCCAACCTTACGCTCTGGATTGCCAATTTATTTGAAAAATCCACGGAGTCGCTATTTCAGAAAACCAGTTTCTATGAAAATATGCAATGAACATTAGTTAATCCATTATTTTGACCTTAAGCAAATCCCGGAAACACCGAATAATGATCTACGAACGATAAAATCGTAACAATAGGCAAGGCAACTTAAATAGGCAATATGTTTAAAGCTGTTGTAAAGGTATTTAAACGGTTCGGCAAGGATTCGCGTGACAATTGCCGTTAAACATGCGACGACGACGACGAATTTAAAATTAGTTTGGGCCTTAGAATCACTTTTTTATGCTAATAATGTCGAAACACCGAGAATACGAGTTTAGAACGCAAGCAATGTTTTGAATCTGGTAGCTAAAAATAACTTACAATGTGTAGTAACGGAACTTTATATTGTCACTTGCTGTCAATTCAGGCATAAAATGTATCCTGTTGTTCCTTAAGGTCTAAGCCTTGCAAGCTATTTTCTTGCCTATCGAAATCGGTCAATCGGTTTAGGTATGAAAAGGTAAATAAGATATTAGGCCCATGAAGAATAACATTGCTCATCACGATAAATTATAAAAAAAGTTACACAACTGTGTAAAAAGCTTTAGATTGCCAAGTGAATGACGTTCTTTCCGGCAAATAATATACAAGGTAAAAGTATAGAGGAGACTCATAGCAACGCCCATTCATTCATAAATATTCGATACGCGTGCGGATACTTTGAGTTCGTATTCCAGAGACATAGGTACACGCTGATAAATTTCATTGTTCGTATGTTACTTGTAGTATGTTTTGCAATGATTAAACAGATATGAAGAATTAATTTAAACTGAAAAACCTTAATAGTAATTAACAAATCTAAATTAGTGCACGCGTTTTATGAGCCTAGATAGAACAAGTTTCGAGTAAGTAGACCAAAGTGGAAGATTTTGGTGCCTTATACGTAGTTATCAAATTCACGAATTTTTATTCAAAAAATCATGTAAAATGAAAATAGAAATACTGTGAATTGGAAAAATGAATTTTATCGATAAAAATCAGTAATAACTAATAAGTAATAACCATGCAACACTTAAAAATATAAAAATAGATAATAAAACAAAAAAAAATTTCATTAAGCTCGCTTCCAAGCCGCAACTTATCAATTAAAACCGAAAGCGAGTTACTCGTTTCACGGAATTGACACTGGACAGCGTGTTCATAAAAGTGGTTCAGTCAACGAGGCGCACGTCGCTTTCTTAAGTAAACATGCGGCTTGTAGTGAGAAAGCTGTGAGAAGTAAGAATGCAGTAGGTAACCAAGTCTAGGCTAGCAAATGAATCACCGCTGACCACAGTCATTTCATAACAACCACGCGGTATCATGATTCACGACACTCCTGCGCATGATTTATAAGATTTGAATTACCGCCCCGAGGCATGTACATTTGAACTACATCGTTTACATATTAATATCAATTGAATTCTTGACAATATTGCTACTATAATTCAAAAAAAACGAGGAGCCTCAAATTCATTGATAAGTACCTAAATAAAATAATCTAGAGAACCAAGTTAATGGACCATGTTAAAAGCCAATAGATACGACCAATATGATCTTGATCACAGTGCCCTAAATCTTATATAACTGAATATTGAAATATCACAACCAGTTTTATTTCAAAACATTCTAATATATTCAGCTTATGCTCTACAGCATAAAAATGACACAAGCGGTAAACATAAGAAGTTACAGTTAGACACGATTATGCCTACAATGCGTCAACCTGATACACAATGGTGAAACAACGTGGGTGTCAAATTGCAACTGGTTTGGTTACAATGCGCATCTTCGAATGCCGACATACCGTAAAGGACACCAGATACTCTTGGTACAGTCAACAAGCGGAATGGAAAGGTGTAAGTACGTGTAAATTATATTTAGAAAACTTTTTAGAGCAAGAAGTGATAAATGGCACTTAAGATGATCATGATTTCGACACATTTGACGCTCAATCTAACGATAACTAGTAAACATGCCATGCTGGTAACCCATGCTGAGGAGTAATTTCAAGAAAATGCATTAAATCGTTTCAATTTATAATATTGTCATAAAAATTATTCGAACCATTGTATGTCCTATTAATGGCAACAATGCCATCGAGCAAATTTTGGGCTCTGTTCTTTGCACACGTCTTATATTCGAACCGTTACGACGAAGCAGTGAATACCAATGAATGTTTAAATTGTTTGTTCACAGGTTATGGACCTAGATCTACTTACTTATTTTGCATGTTCCAACTTGCCAATGAAATATTATTTTTGCATGGTCCGGAGGAAGTTGACGACACTCGTAACACAAGTCACTTTAGTACGAGTGTCTAAGTACTCCTTTGTACTAAAATATAAATTTAATTTAATTGTAGTATTAGTAATAAGGAGTAAAGTAACAAGTTTTTTTTTTTTGAAATAAATAAATATTAATTATAAAGATGATGAAAACTCCTTTCAACTCTCAGCAATCTTCCCAAACTTTTAATCACTGCACACAAAGCAGTGTCAAAGCTTAAACTTTAATATAATTATTCGGTAAACCTAACCACAATGGCTTCACAGACTCATTACAATAATTTGACTCTATGAATCCAGAGAACCATAAATTAAACCACCCGCAACCCATTCATCCTCTCACCAATTGAAGATCGTTATCAAGTTAACTCATTAGAGCACGATTAGAAAGCACGTAAGAGTTACACCGACAAGTCATTTGTCGACATGAATATGGTATGCCTGTGAATGCGTTGACAATGAAGGTAGAACTTGCCACTGTTATTATGCTTGATCTAATTCTGTATTGTAGCATGTAGTTTCTCACGGAAAGTCATATTTCTACTTTACACAGTTAATTGTTTGAATGGGCAAATGCAAACTTTTCTTCGGTAGTAAATAATATACATCACATTTCCTACTAGCAAAAAAACTTTCAATATCAAAAAGTTCAATTTTTTCTTATAAGTATGCCATTCAAGTGTTCCTGGTAAAACTTAGTCGTAGATTTAAATATTTTTTTATCCTTATTTCTTTATCCATAGATATTTACACGTAATTATTTCATCACAAATGCAATTTATCTTACATTTGTTGTGGTTTTTAAAAGAAAATTAATTGTCAAAAAATATTTCATACATCTGAATAAATGAAAGAATGATGAATGAAAGAATGACCTTGAATAAACTAGGGACGGAAGTGTTCCGGTCATAGAGACCTGTTCTATAAATGACTCAACGTAAAAACTACTAATATTAATTAGCTACATGTTTTCATTGATTTGTCGGTTATATAATACACCCGAGGTGGCATGGTACAAGCCAATTACTTCATCAGACAACGCTTTATGTTCGAGGTTTCTTACTTTGACTGCCTTGCAGTTTTGGCTAATAAGGTATAAATGTGTTTACTTTTTTTTGTTATTCCATTTATTTTATTTATTAACAACACAATAAAGGTCGGCGAGATCTTGATCAAAATTCAGATGTTGACTCACAGGTTTTCCTTTTGAGTCGGCAGGGTGTGGGATGATATTTTTCGTTATTAGACGCATGTATTCTAAAGCAAAATGAAAGAAGATAAAACTTTCTACAGTTTTGTCTCCTTCTTTAAGTTTATTCCTGTATAATTTCTGAGATATTCATTAGCAAAAATGGAATGTGAACCAAACCAAACAAACTACTAACAATCAAAGGAGCATGACAGAATCAACAACCTTTGAGTATAATTAACCAGCAACAACACATCACGTTATAACAAACTCCCATCACATCGTCGGATCGGGTGTTTTTGGTGTTACTAGCTGTTCTGCAGTAGAAATTATCGAATCATATCAAAATAATTAGCTATACTTACTATTTGGAAGCGTCAGTAATAAAATTTTATGTGCTGCGAGTTTTACACTTGCATTCGCCCGACTAAAAAGCATCCCACCTCTATCTCCGCCCAATTGTTTCTTTATATCACCGTTCTCACAATAAAAGTGAATACTAAAACATCAACATTACATAACAAGCAGCAACAAGTTAATGACTAGTTCCGAAGAAGACACAAATAATAATTAAAATCGTGTCCCAAGCTGAACAAAGACGGTAAAACAATATCTCAAAGACAATATAAAATATGATGATTGCTAAGCTTCTGGCTATCAACAAAATGAATGTTTCCTGTCGACTGTCCAGCTTTCTAATGCTTACATGCACTCAATAGTCAATATCACTTTAACACTCTATTTTCTATAAGCTTTTACACGGAACTTCTTTGACCTAAATATTGGCATAATAAGATTAAGTTTATAAATCTTGAGGAGCCAGCGGAAAGTATCATTAGTTCAACGAGTTGCGAAACTGAAGTGAAATTGGGCGGGGCACATATTACGAAGAGCTGATGGTCGTGCTGGAATGGCGACCCCGCACCGGGAAGCGCAGTGTTGGCATACCCCCACTAGGTGGACCGACGACATCAAACGAATCGCAGGGAGCCGCTGGATTCAGGCGGCGCCTGTGGAAGTCCATGCAGGAGACCTATGTCTAGCAGTGGTCGTCTATCGGTTAATAAAGAAGAAAAAGAAAATCTCTATTCTGTCATCAACAATTGGCACGTTAAAAATTTAAATGATACACATTCACACAGGGTGAACGATAATGATCGGATACGTGATTTTTACAGAAATTCCATAATATGATGTATTGTTAAAGTAAGTTTTGAATTCAATCATCATTTATTGTAGGATACCTACCTACGTATAAGGATAATCTTCTCTGTAACATTAGTCACAGTAAGGCACGCATAACTTCGGTCAGCGATGCGAAGGTCAGCTTAACCAGTTGGTATTATTTACTTCAATAGCGACAACTCGTTTTAGCACTAAATATGTCTTAAAGGCTATCAAGATAGTCAATTTTACTGTTACCTTAAACGTGTAATTTTGTAGTTTAAAGCTTATTTCATAGGTCAATATGAAACGCAAACGGGAGATTTCGAGGAAAAGCAATAAATTCTGTCTGCAATACTAATGTCATTGGTAGATTTCAACCAACAAATTCCACTAATCGTTTTCACGGAATGTGCTCGCATGTGTAAGTACTACATATTGGTAGAGTTATCGATCATTAAAAATAAGCCGTCACAGTTCACAAACAGAAGTTTATTCATGACAAGTTGACTACACATTTTATTTAACTTTTCTATTGAAGAAGATATCAGGTTTTCAAAATCGCTGCCGTTTAGGTAGCGCCTTTTTGCTTTCTCTATTGTGTTTTTCTTAAGTTTACTCGGTACTGTTATTACATCATCCTTGTAACACAAAAGCATGTCATTGACCCACTTAGCAACCGTTTGTAGAGATTCTTCTTAAGCGTTTACTACACCAATTTGTTTACTTTAAGTTTTAAGTTTACTTAGTTGATTTGATAATAATATTAATGACCGCTTTTACTAAAATCAATGTTCTTATTTCTTGTCAATTCAATCTAAAGAAGTTCATAAGGCTACACAATAATAAATGTTATGTTTCCTGAATTTACTTAGTTCAAATTGAGCCAAAGTCATATGTTATTATTTCTCATCCAAGTGTGACTGAGTTTTACTTAAAGGTCAGTCAGTCACATCTGAGAAGGAGACTTGGGCGTGCCGTGATCTAATATGACCTGAATGCGCTGTTGTGCATAAACTGTAAAATACATACGGTAGCAGAGTATTTAGCTTAATTTTACCCTATGATATAGTTATAAATACGCTAAGTTTGCTGCTAAATTAGTTAAAATAACTACAATAATTAAGTTTGTTAATGATAAAACATATTTAGAACATAGTCAAATAACATTCAAGGTGTACTTTTAGACTAAGCAGCGAAGTAGTAAGAATGCACATGGCTCAAGATACTGCAAGACTCCACGAAGTCGAAAACCACCTTTCTTCTCGCCTCTATAATTTTAAGGTTCGTAAAGAAAATAATCAAATAAGCTGTTAAAAACGAATTTAGGATAACGATAGTTATGATAATGAGACAATGGTTAGAGATGACCTGACTGGTCGAGGAAATTTCGATCCGTAAAAATAATTATCTTGATCAAAAACGAACCTTTATTAGTACAAACCATTACATTTGAACAATATATTTCAAAATCGATTGCCGAAGGGAACAGCGTGAACTTTAAAAGCTAGTAGATAATAAACGATCATAATAAACTGAAAGGCGACAGGTTAGGGTCTAACCAATGGTTTGTGCAACCATTGCAGTCAACTGAAAGTGCTGTCGGTGTTAAAAGGTTATTTGGTCAACCTAGTTCACTATTGATCGTCAATATGTACCTAAGATATCTTGAAGTGTTTTTCTGTCTTTACATGCCCTATCTCACAATTAAGAAAAAAAAAGGTGCTAATTGACACAAAGAATGTGTTTTTTTTGTGTATGATATATATCTTGAAAATTGCTTGATGGTAATTCTAAAGACGAAACCTTTCAAATGAGATACGGAAACTTACCAAAAGTATGAAGCTGAGTTGTTTCAAAAATGTTTTGACCTAAGAAATGTAGTACTTATGGTTTCAAATATTGATGAGTTACCAAACGCCGTAATATTTATCAATACTTATGTACAATGCAATGCAGCACCCGACACCAATTCACAGAATCACAGCAAGAATCTTAAGGAAAGAATGCTATACAAAACAATTAACATAATAGCTTTCAAGGCATTTATTTCTATTATAATGTTTTGAATAACTTACATAAAACAAACAGCAGTCCAGCATTTAAATTGGTTAATACCAATAATACCTGAATAACATTACTCAACAGACATAATGGATATAATAACTATAAGCTGAGTTATAAATCAAAAGTTGCCTAAGGCTGCAAAGAAACTAACAATGTTAATAATTATTTTTAGTAGTAAAAGAATTTCCCACAGAGAAAGAGTACCAAACTGAAGGGTTTCAGTTTTACATTAGCTCTTAAAACTTATCACTTGCTCAAGTGTAATCTAGCAAATCCAGTTTTGTGTTTTGTAATATGCACTATGATGTATTGCATTTAGTATATGAATAACGAACTACAAGGTTTAACTAGTGACTCAACAAACCAATAATATATGAGCGGGGCATGCCATAATATAATGTCATCCACTCATCACCCACAATGCAGTAAAAAAGTGAAAAAGCACACAAAATGTAATTTAAACGTTATCACGACAAACAACACGTATGAAACCTACGCAAAAGATAAAACCGGTTAGTTATTAAAAGTTTCGCTGAAAGAAAGAAAGCTGCGAATCGATCAAACAATTTCGTTAGTGAAATCGAAATTATCCGCGCCCGAGGTAATTGCGAACATTACAAATTCATCAATGATTTGGTCATACAAATAATGAATTTTCGATTGCGAAACTTGAACATTTAAAATTAACGATCTAAATCTATCATTAAAAACTATTGAATTTGAAGAGTAAGAATCGAATGACTATAAAGAGTAAGAAAGTACGTACATTAAATAATATAATTTCCTTACGACCGAATCCGGCCACGGCGGCCAATTTCCGCAGAGATTCGCCATCTGCACGTGAGATATTGTAGTGCACAAGTGTGTGCCCAAACACAGGTGCACTCTCTATTTTGAGAGAGCTTTGCGTGCTCTCCGAGGCACAGGGATGACTCGCCGCCAACTTCCTATTTCCGGGCTAGTATTGAGAATTTCTTGACAGAAAACCCCATACATTTTATGGTCCGACCCGGGAATCGATCCCAGACCTCATCATCTGCAGTTGAACTTGCTAACCACTAGACTAACGAGACAGTATTAAATAATATAATGCTACATCAATATCACTATCGAAATTTTTAAATGGTGTTTTACGTTATGTTTGCGATACCCATTATATAAATCTGTTACAACAATAAAATCATAATCACATCCTAGTACTGACAAAATAATGGACATAATAATTTATGTGGAGTGATTTTGTTTATCAGTTCGACATTCGTTTAAGTGTCTGCCTTAAGTAATTTAAGAGTGCTTACTATAAAAAACAGCCATAAGTTACCTAAGTACAGCTATTAAACTTGTTTTTAAAATTTTCAATTATTTATTTATCAGGTCTTACTTAAACTTCTGCAATTATTTTACTTAGTCAAATGTTACATAAGGATATAGAATTCGAAACGATCTTTTCATGGAACACTGCTTGTTCTAAAACTATGTTGCGAACTTTCCCTTATAATATTAGCATAGATAAACTGCGGCATTTCAATAAAGCTCTCCTACCGGCAATGTTGGCGTTATTATTCAATCAGTTTCCATTTCAACCTGCCTTTCAAGGAAACGATTGATAACAATGTATAATCGGTAATTATAGGATTTACGATTATATGTATAATGATCTTATACTTGTATTTCTTAAGGTCACGCTAGTCGCGCGCTTCTTTATACAAACGTATCACGTTGATAAGTCTACCTATTAATAGTCTAGATCTATAACTAAGTCCTATCTAGTTTTGTCTCTTCATCATCTTTTAACAACATAAGCATTATTGTTTTGAAAAACGAAATAAGAAACCACAGCAATATGTTCGTGCAAAATATTTTTAAATTGTGTATCTTATTATTGAAATACTAGCGGACCCGACAGACGTTGTCCTGTCTTAACTATGAATATTGAAACTCCCCTTTTTACCCCCTTGGGGAGAGAATTTTCAAAAAATGTAAAATACGTAATTCTTTATTTTTGATCAAGAGCCAAAATATCAAGTTTCATAAACATAACTTGAAAAATAACTTGAAGAACGAAGGACTATCATACAAACATTCAACCCCTATTTAATCCCTTAGGGGGTAGAATTTTTAAAAACTGTGAAACACCTACTTTTTTGTTTTCAATTTAAAGCCTAAGTACCGAATTTTATGGGTATAGCTTGAAAAATAACGGAGTTTCATACAAACTTTAACCCCCCTTTTTACCCCCTTGGGGGAAGAATTTTCGAAATATGTAAAATACGTAATTCTTTATTTTTGATCAAGAGCCAAAATATCAAGTTTCATAAACATAACTTGAAAAATAACTTGAAGAACGAAGGACTATCATACAAACATTCAACCCCCATTCAACCCCTTAGGGGGTAGAATTTTTGAAAACCGTGAAACACGTCCTTTTTTATTTTCAATTTAAAGCCTAAATACCGAATTTTATGGGTATAGCTTGAAAAATGACGGAGTTTCATACAAACTTTAACCCCCCTTTTTACCCCCTTGGGGGGAGAATTTAAAAAAAATGTAAAATATGTAATTCTTTATTTTTAATCAAGAGCCAAAATATCAAGTTTCATAAACGTAACTTGAAAAATAACTTGAAGAACGAAGGACTATTATACAAACATTCAACCCCTATTTAACCCCTTAGGGGGTAGAATTTTTAAAAACTGTGAAACACGTACTTTTTTGTTTTCAATTTAAAGCCTAAATACCGAATTTCATGAGTATAACTCGAAAAATGACGGAGTTTCATACAAACTTTAACCCCCCTTTTTACCCCCTTGGGGGGCGAATTTCAAAAAATCCTTTCTTAGTGCTCGCCTACGTCATAAAAGGAACCTACTGTCAAAATTTCAAGTTTCTAACTTCAGTGGTTTAGGCTGTGCGTTGATCGTCAGTCAGTCAGTCAGGACAAGCCTTTTTATATAATTATAGATTTCGGTGGTTTGATCAGCACACGACCAATTCCAGCGTCTAAATAGCTTTTGCTTTTACCGGTAGGTAAAGTCTTCTGAGCAAAACAATGGTTCAATTTATAGCACACCTTTTTAATCTCAGTACCACTTTAAGCAAACGTGACTATTCTAAGAGCTAACGTACAATTTGACGGGAGATCATATTTGGCATTATTCTTTAGTAAATTATATTACTATGTAAATTACATATTTAGAGATTGCTAACATGGACAACAAAATGTAACCCTTGAAACCAAAATCATTACAATGAATCGGATCAGTCCGTTTGTTTAGTCTAAAAGTAAAATTTAAAAACACTAAAAAAACAAGTTAAAAAGCGTGACTAAGAAAACGATACATAACAATCATTTCATTAACATAAATAAATCGAATTGAAATAATTATAGGAAAGATTAAATTACTCGACAGACTAATCGTGTATTTTTAGGAAACATTAAATAAATGTTAATGTTCTATGATATAAGGAGAACATTCCATGTATCGATATTAAACGTGATTCGAATTAAACATTTACAAACAGGCTTTTTATATAGGTTACAACTATTGAATAATCCCAATAAAGATCTATTAACTTTAAAAATCAACTTTTCAAAAACATGTAGCGACATATTTATGTGATGTAATAAACAAAGACTTAAGAAAAATGTTGCGGTGCATTTAAAATGATCCAAGGGCGCCACAGGGTTATAAAACTAAGCTTTAATGATAATCATAAAACGCGTTCTAAAAGCTCTATACTGTGGCTTCCTTCTAAAGTAAATATTTGGAAATGTTAACTTGTCTCTATGTTACAGGATATGTGGCTTACAGCTTCAGTTTAACCTCAAACTTTCTTACTTCCTTAATTTGTGGTGTTTTAATAAAACCTTTGAATTCTGTTGTGCCAATTCTTTGTAAATTGGTCGTAATGGTAAACTGGTAAACTGTCTAATCATCAAATTCCACCTGTTCCGATATTTTTTTAATGTTTGCAATAGGATCCAGTAGAAGTTCAAAAACTAAAACCTAACATATACGAGTATGTTTGCATGAATAAACATATTATTTTTCGGATCTTTTATTTGATTTAAATCCAACAGATTTATCTGAAATTATTTTTCCTGATTTTATTGAATTTGTCATGACTCCATATAGCCTACGAAACACGAACGTTCCACAACAAAAATAAAATTAAACAATAACAGGGCCTATACTTCCAACGCTATTACTGCTGTAGGCATTGGCAGAATTAAAGTAATAGCCTCAAATGCCTAAAAGTAATTACTTTAAGGTTTTCATTATAATATGAGATCTCAAAACAAAATTGAAATAATACTGCTTTAAGCGTTGGTGGTATAAGCCTAGGAATCACAACAAATCCGTTGAAGTAAAATCACACGTCAGCGGTGAAACATCCATAAAACTTTCCTCCGTAGCACTAGCACTACTATTACGTGTCACGAAATAAATCTTTCAAATCCCTTCTACGAACTATCCAAATGGTAACCAAGAATAGAATAGCGTTCTATACATCCACTTCCTACAATACAAACAGTTAGAGCATGGATTACTTTAAGATTGATGGCACGCTTTCTAATTTATAAGACGTTAATATTGAAAGATGTGTTATTTACGGCAATAAGCAAAGAAGCATAACCATCTTTATTCTTGTAATAAACTTATTATGAACTTCCTTGAACATGTTTGCTGTAACGTTGTGAAATTGAATTAAGGAGTATTTTTATCCTCTCTTGAGTAAAAAAGGTTCGGACAGGTTTCTGCTAGACCACAATCACAAATGATGATTGATTGAAAATGATGTCTCGCTTGAAATCGATTTTAAAATCTGCGTCAAAGTAAGTTCAATAAATCTCAACCGTAGAATACAATAATAATATTAAGTAAGAGTCCATAAATGATGACTACCAATGCAATGCAACCTGTGGACTACCATGCCTAGTTGTGGGCCAACGATAAGTTTTGATGAATTCCACCAAGCATTTACAACCGCAACATGATATTTCTGTACTCTATATTGTTAAAAGGTAGATGTAGTAAATAAAAAGACCAAAGCTCCCATGAGAGAAATTACCACAGTAATATACATTTGTAAGTTCGAAAATGCAATAAAAAACATAACAATAACCGTATCTATTAAACCCAATAACTCAGAAAGTCTGAATATTAAACTAAGTGCAGTCGTGCCAACCGGTGCCAATAAAACAAAACTAACATTCATCCAGTCGCGGCAATCGCAAAAACATACAAACAAGCCGTGACCGATTGAATTCGAGTTATTTATACCTCAATAGAATGACCGCCGGTGTCGTGAGAACTTGAGAACGTTCAAATTTTATCGCACCTCGATATCGATGTGGCTGCTAAAAAGAAAGGCGTTAGCGGTTATAATATGAATAATGATAAGCTTTGGAAGCTAAACTGAGTATGGATCCAATAAGATCATCTTATAACATCGGTCACGTATCACCGTAACAATCATTTATCCATCAGTATCATTGTAATCTTAGAACTATGTCTCACAGCATCCTATCATGATATGGAAGCTACGAATTCTTTTGCGATTTACGTACCCATTTAAACATTAGTCGACGCTGTTAATTCAAAATCATGCTTTCACCAATTTTAAATAATTTATGGAATTAACAAGCAAATTAGATACATTAATCTTTGAACTAATTAGTCAAAGTCTTCTATTACTATAAGCGTAGACCCTCGATTTATCTTAGTTAAGAGACGGCAATACGCTCATTGAAAATGCTAACCGACCAAACCGTTACACTACCGTAGCAAGAAACATTAAATGACCTCGAGAAGGTATTACGACACTAAATCAAACAAGATTCCTTATTCGTATTTCTGTCTCTGGTCGGTGCAGTTAGCAGTTACACTGTTTAATTATAACCTTTTAGTCGGAACGTTGCACTTAGGTGCTAACCTATATTCGTTATCAATCGGCTTAGCCGCAATTTGTATTTTGTTGACACGATTAGGCTTCGACTTAGTTTTGTGACTTCCCACAATCGATTGTATACATATAGGTACTATTTTAAATCTCAATTTAGTTAATGTTATTATTTAGTTAATTTAACGTATTATGTCCAAAATCAACTTTCATTGTTTCATTGCTTTAAAGTTCACACTTACTAACAAACTAAGTTTTATACTTCGTGATGGTAAGATTATTATCGACCTCTTGTGTTACTTTATCGTTCATATTACACGTAAAGTGAATGGTGGTATAACAAAAAATGTAGAGTTCGTGAGCCTAACTTATTTATGGAAGCCAAATTGTTTAAGATTATAGATCTCAGATTCAATAATCAGATAATTCGATCTCTTCAAATTATACGGGTTTTAGAAATTTGTGACATCTTATTTTTTAATATTGTAACTATTTTTTTTCTGCTAGCCTCCGGTTTGCACGGCCATTCTATACTACCACTTTTATATGCAACTACAGCACAAAAATTGCGAATCTTTTGAGAGTGATCTCAACTTCTGGTGACGATGCAGTTTAAGACGGAAGCGGGTTAACTTAAAAGGCATATGGCGCATAATTAAAACCATAACCCTAATCAGTTTTTATATTTTAGTTGATCTTTCCCGGACTGACAAAAGTTATGCTGTTTTCACTAATGATTAAAACAGGAATCACAATCTATTGTTAGTCCAACTATTAAAAATTCAATCAAAAACAACAAACGCACCATTGTGATGCGAAAAAATTATTACAGGGGAACTGGCTCTGAGAAGAACACTTCGGCCGAGGTACTTGTCTGCCCTACATCTCAAGACTTTATATTTGGACAAGTAAAAGTATTCTACATTAAATCGCAGTTAATATCACTTCAAAAGATAACTGTAAAAACTAATATATTCTTATGTGACTCTTGACTCCGCCAATGCGAACAAGAATGCAGTGTCGACTTATGGTAAATTACCATACGAATCACATGACATTAATACGCCGTGAGAAGAATGCCTATATTGTACAGTTTTCACCTTATTCGTCGCAGCATTTTTAATGAATAGGCAGGTAGGTGCATAGAAAATAGGAAAATAGGCTAATGGAACACGAATGTCATTCTAAAATTGAGAACTTTCCCATATTAATCTAATAGAAAAGCTATAGAAATGTGTATAATAATATGAATTAACATAATTACTATGATTAACAATAAAGACCAATAAAATACAATTCTCATCTAATTCACAATATTATGATTAGGCAGAGCTTGTACTTCGTATTTGATTGTCAATGGAACAAAGTTGGAAAGCATTTTTTCATGTTTATTTTAATGTAATTTTGAATTAAAACTGTCCAAGTGAAACTTTGTTGTCAAATTGTATCAAGTCGCTTTGACTTGATACAATTTGATAGCATGGATAAGACACCGAATTTATCTAAATATATAAAAGGCAAAGATGACTGATTGACTGACTGACTGATCTATCAACGCACAGCCCTAACCACTGGACGGATCGGACTGAAATTTGGCATCCAGACAGCTATTATGACGTAGGCATCCGCTAAGCAAGGATTATTGAAAATTCAACCCCTAAGGGGGTAAAATAGGGGTTTAAAAAATCGAATTTAACGTGAGCGCAGCCGCGAGCAAAAGCTAGTTAGTAATAATATTACGTCTTTCGTTTAGTTAGTTTTGGGGCCCGACCACGACTTTTGCATAAACAACCGAAAAAATTAATCGCGTTGCCGCTGAGTACGACTAACAGGTCGTCATGGCGGGATTCGAATACACATTTTACAAGATTTTTTCTCACCCTCTCGCCGCCCCGCACTAAGATTTCGCTTATATTATTCGCTTTCGCGGCAAGTTCGTGGCCGAGCACTTTAGCTGGCTTAAACAAACTATAATAGATATTACAATTAAAGCCCCATTCAATAATTTATAAACATCTTTAAATTACCATTGACCGCATGTCTGCGGCCCACTAACGCCAATCTCAATAATTCCATTCGATTGTGTCCCGCTGTTTGGATTGCCTTAATTCTTATCGGTATTAGTAGAAAGTATAAAGTTTTTGGGGTCATAGGAATATATATTGTTCATTTTTTATCGCTTCAATGAAAGTTCTTCGCACTTTCCATAGTGCCTTCTTGACCACTTTACCTTGTTCGGTCAATTAGGTAGTTATTTACTTCTTGTGCTCGTATTTACGATGTCCTCGTTCTAATAAAGGATTAGAGACAAATTTATTTACGATCTAAACTAAAAGGTGTGTTTTCTTAGGTTAGTTCTCCTTAACTAGGTATTAATTGACATTTTGTGGCTTCATGTTCCTCAATGTTCTGATAGGTGTGTGAAATTTGGCAATTTGCAATGGGCTAGGGCTTCTCTGAGAGACCTGCGCTGAGTAGTGAGCCGTTAATGGGTTGCTAATGATGATGATGATGATGATTTGAGGCTTTTGAAACAACATATTAAAAGTTCAAAACAATGGGTAGATCGGCTCACTACACATTATGTCACAAAAGAAGATGCTCTACGTAACGAGTATGCCCTCCAGTGAAGTAATCACGTAATATCAATAAAGGTATTAGAAAATACTTATTTATCATTAGCTAAAAGGCTATCGGGTAATGATATATTGTAAAACAAGCAGTCAGTGCTTATAAAGCATCAACATGATAGCTAGAGGCGATGTACGGTACAAGAACCGGATGTTGAGAGTCTTGTACAATGTACATGATGGTATGCAAGAGCACCATAGCATTATGTTATTTATAATAGAAATATCAAATGGTATATGAAGACATTGCGTTTATGTTTAGTAATTTGTTGCAAAGTTTCTTTTGTGAACTTGGTAGACAATAGGGAAAACATTATGAATAATAGTAGTAGATACATTCACCAAAGGGCACATCGCTGAGAGTTCAAAAATTAAGTAGCAGATTTAAAGTAGATTTCAACATCAGTAGAAAATGTAGTGTAAAGCCCTTCTCCCATTACGATACGCACAGGCGATTCAAGTATCCTGCAAGTTTCGGAGACTAGTCGTCACCAAGTATTTCCAATACATTTGAAAGCAGGCTCGAAAAGGACCTTAGTTTAAGATTAAAGTTCAGTCGAAACATCAACAGTTATACAATTCATTAAGGTGAGACTAGACGTTAATCTTACGGTGGCATTACCATAATAAAGCATAATCAATTAATCAGGTTCATAATAGAAAGCTGTTGGAATTCAAAAATTGTACTACGTATATCTACCCTGAATATAAAATTTGTTTTGCCTTTAAAATAAACCTAAGAGCTTCACTTAAAGAAATTAATAGGTATACAATACACCGCCAGATACATAAATAAATTCAATACAGAATATCTTAATATGTAAGTAACTAATAAATCGAGACAGCTTAAGAGCGCCCAAATAATTTAAAGTTCAAATTAAAAACATAAACTTTACAGATTTATTATCCAGAAGAGAAAAAGAACATTCAACAGTGTTCCATTAATAACGTTAGATACGAATACAATGAAAGAAATAAAATGCGTGGTAATTACAAGTAGCGCTTAGCACGAATGACATAAAATAGCAAAGTTGTCCAGTTGTCTACTCCATAACATGAAATCATAAAAAATGGTAGCTTGCGAGCTCAATTATCTTACTATAAAAGATATTTTATTAGCACTTAAGCTATTTATAGAGCGTTTTTAGAATGAAACAACTCTGATAAAACGGAGGTGCATAAAACTTCAGAACATCTACAGAACATTTTTTAATTAAGAATTCTATTCCGTTACAGATCAATTAAGTTATAAGTATTTTTGATGACTATCTATAGAGATGTCTGTAAGGGATGATGTCGCTATTGAATGATGGATAAACGGGATCCCTTTTATAATTAGTTTGTTTGCATCGCGTTGATGCGTCTCGACGCGTGGAATGAGGAATAACTACAGAAACTGGAAAAAACTTGCTTGATACTTTTAGAAATTTTACTTATCATTCGAATATTAAGTGAACATCCTTTGGCTCTTCTTCCACCTCTTCCTTCAACCTGATCCTTTCTCGTGTGGACGAAAAACTTCAGAATAAACTACAGAGAACTAAACTAAATCTACTAATATCTTATCCGTCCTTCTTTACCCATCTTCTGGCCCATTCATTTCTTTAAATGAAAGGGCTAGAAGATTACTTGTCGAGATTGTTTTGGCAGGGTGGTAGAGTCGCAACTTAAGCTTCCCACCACCAGTGTATTCCACTTTGAAATTCTTTATGAGCGTAAGTATAATTAGCTTTAAAGGCGCGGCCAAATAAGCCGGCCTGCTAATTTGTAATTTCACTTTCGTATGTTGAACGGAATGGATTGACCGCGCTAAATACTTTATCTCTTGTATCAATCAATAACGACTCGCTTTGTTCTTTCAGATATTCAGGTATAACTAAGTGCCTGCGTGGTCAGACAATCATGATTTAAAAGAACATTCTGTGAAGTATACAATTATATAAAGCAAATAAATATAAATAGAATGATTTGATAGTACGTACAGGTTCCTTTAGTTCTATACATAAAACGTGTGCGTACGAAACCGAAACTAAACCAATAGATATGAAGGCTTTTGCTAGTATTTTCCTGCGGCTTCGCCCGCTTAGTTTCACCATGTAGTACAATAGGCGGAACGAAAAGGCGAATCTAACAATACCCCATTGGCGATTAACCGTTACGTACTAGTATTTTAAGTGTGACACTCGTGCAATCATTTTCGTAGGATTTACGGTTAAAAACAAGAGTTAGCGGCGCAAACAAAAACATGTTTAGAGGCTGTCATGTTAACACTGATTAATTATTTATGTGTTATTTAGTATGTTAATTTCCTTACTAAACAACAGTTTTCATTACTCGTGCACTATAACCTCAGGGCCTATACTACCTACGCTTGAAGCAGTATTATTTCAAAATTGTTTTGAAAATTGAAATAATACTACTCGCAGCCCTAGTAGTATAGGACCTGGTCTTTGTGTCCATCGTGCACTGCACAGCTTTTTCAGCAAGTCTGCGTATAATATTTGTGTGTCCGATAGGAAGATTACCTATTCTTTTCTTTTATTGTCTTTATGAAATGGTTATTGATTACGTTACATAGGGCTTATTTTTTACAATCGTTAAATAGTGTGTACAGTCGCTAGGGACTGTAAGCTGTCAATTTATAATAGTTATAATACACGAAATAATAAATTTTTACAGTAGACTGTGTAGTAAACTAACAAATTAACAAACAGCCACTCATACTAAAGCTGGGACAGCAGACATTACCGTCGCAGCAAAAAGCGGATCGGCTATTTGGAGTTGTTATAAAAAGAGGTCCAAATTCCATTTAGGTATTTCAGGAAATTAGGTTATTAGCCGCTGCTCATTCGGACGACGAATAAAAAAACACATCCACGTCTAACCTTGACGAAAACGGTTACGAAGCACTTTATTAACAAAAATATTACGGGCTGTGTTAAACGGAAATAAATCTGGATGCTTGTTTCCATATTGTTCCTTTCGAAGTTTAGACCCAAAAAGGAAACGAGAAAAATGGAAGTTGACGTTTACAGTTACTATCCTATTTCCTATTATAAATGCGAAAGTTTGGATGTATGGATGTTTGTTACTCAATCACGTCGTAACGACTAAACCGCTTTGGCTCAAATTTGGCACACAGATAGATTAACACCTGGAATCACACATAGGCTACTTTTTATACCGAAAATATGAGATTTTCCGCGGGAATCAACAAATCTTAATCCACGCGAACGAAATCGCGAGCATCAATTAGTGATAAATTAATTAGAGCGATTAAAACCTAAGTTTTGTTTACTAATTAATCACATCCACAAAACCTAAATTTGTTTACTAATTAATCACACCCAACGTACCGGAAAATTTAAGGAACCCTACGTGTGTGCGGCCGCTTAATTAAACATTTAAACACGTAACAAACGCCAAGAAAATTTATTATCTAACATACAATCTTTACGTAGTACGGTTTTGAATTTAATGTAAGTAGAGTGCCTTAACTTTAAGAAGGCACTTACTGTATAGAATTCTATTATTATGAATAGGCAACTTGCAAGTTATTATTGCCAACGAAGACAATATACATTTTTTTTAATTCGATGATAAGATATCCCTTCACTGCAATCTTGCCTGATGTTAGGAGACGATACAATCAATTACAGTCTAAAATGATGCAGCGAGCAAACTTCGGAGGGAATATAGCATTGTTTATTAAACCCATATCTTTTTCGGCCATAGTACTGGAACGCTAAATCACTCAGCGACACATCTTTGACGATAAGGTCATTTCGACATTGGTTTCATATGTTTTGAAGACGCTACTTATTATAGGAACTTATAGAACCATCATAGAACCTATATTGTATTTGAGAAGCAATTTCATTTTGGTACATCTGTTTTTGGACGTCTCCGAATAGCTTGGATGTAACACGCGAAGGTTTTTGTTTTTATTACTGAACCATTCGGTCGTGTGTTCGACAACTCTTCTCCGAAGTTTATTTTTGAGAGTCGACACTCAACGCTCTATTTCTTTAACAAAAAGCTCACCTACACATTCTGTTTAGTCTGTCTGTTGTTTTTGTCATCTCTTTGAAAGGTTAGAGTTTTATTTCGATCTCGTATGTTAGTTATTATGGTGATGATGACTATATATCACACATAGAGTCATAATATGTTCTGCACTCTAGCCCTCGGTAGAATCGTCTTACTGGTGCTTTAGCCACGAAGTCGAATCACGTGGTTGAAGTGGTAATGGGCGGGGCACCTAGTTCGAAAAACCGTTAGAGTTCTAAGATATTGAAATGGCATCGGAAAGCAAAGTGTTAGCAGACTACAACTAGATGGAAAGACAATATCTCACGCGTCGGAAGGAGCCGTAATACACAGGCACAATACAAAGTTGTTTTTGCTGCCATACGACGTTCTCAATGTGTTTTTCAACCGCAAATAAAGGTGACTTTTTCAACGTTCATTTTAACGAGGTATGTTTAATTGTTATCTATGTATAGGTAGTTTTAGAATGTGGACTATAAAATTCCAATCCTCAATTCAGAGAAAAACGTATCGAAGTTTACTTGGTTACCTAAGTAAAATGTTTTTTTATTTATTAACTTCTTTTTTTTGTTTTTTTAAAAAGAATATTAGCCAAGCTCAAGTTGCCTAATATCCTCCTATCCCCTCCAAATAAGCGGAAAGCTTGTGCTAGGAGTGGGTACGACAATAGTGCAACGGGTGGGATTCGAACCTGCGACCTTTCAGTTTTCAGTCCGCACCTTTAACCGTTGGGCTATTGAGGCTTCAACCGTTCGTGGCTCGTGTTTTTTGCCGGTCAACTGTGCAAAAACACGAGCAAAAACTGCGTTGATTTTTTACAATAAATGAGTAAACCTCGATCAGCATGCCAAACAATACACAATAACCGTACAGATGTGGCTGTGACAGACAGCTGATCAAACTATAATGAAATCGAAAGTAGATGACACCGATAGACCCTTTGAAATGGAGGCTTCTATAGACACAATGTATCACTCAATGTGATCATTGAATCTATTTGACATTATATAGAGTAATTGATATCCGCGATTTTAATCGCGAATATAATGTAAGTGCCTCAATTTATATTACCGGCGGAGAAATTAGAATTAGAATTATTTCTGGTCTGGTCTGATGGGAGGCTTTGGCCGTTGCTAGTTACCACTAAAGAAGCACCGCTAAGTAGTTTAGTATTCCGTTATCGCGTCTAAAACTTTGGTTTCCGGAATGTCAGTCTCCAGGATGCAAGCTGTCATTGTGCCAAATATCGCTAAGCTCAGTTAAATGTTAGTCGTAAAAAGCCAACATACAGACGGACACACTTTCACATCCTTACTAATATTATTAATGCTAAAGTGTCTGCGTTGATCTGTCCTTCAATCGCGCAGCATCGTTGAAGACTTGGAGAGTGGCATAGACCAGCTTTTATAAAAAACAGATAGTTCCCGAGGGATTTTAAAACCCAATTCCACACGGCCAAAAGCTTTTATTTCTGTAAGCTTCATAAAAGCAATTATTTGCTTGCTCTTATCACGCTGGTAGTGTAGTAGGAAGGTTATTATGCCGTGACAGGTGAAAGATTTACATCGTAACGGAGATCCCATGCTGCGAACAATACCATCGCGAAAATTATTTAAGAGCCGGATTCACTTTCGCCATAATAAATTATGTCGGACACTCGTGATAGATTAGCCAGAGGAATGTAATCACGCTATGGCCCAGGAGCCCATAGGAAACTTTAAAAAAACTTTGTTACATCTGCGTTAAGTGATGTGTGTTAGCCAGTTGCGTTTGGTTCAACAGCTGTTATATATATTTTTTATGGGTAACTTCGGCGACTAACCGAAGTTCCCTCATTAGCATTGAGTTCTTTTTAAGACTCGAGTCTCGCCTCAAGCTTGGCTTTAAAGAAACTCCCGAAACTATAATTCATAATTAAGTCGAGTCTTCGAATTAAGACACGAGTCCTTTGCAACATTAGTAAGATACCGAACAGGCCTGCAGAAGTTAAATTTTAACCTAAACAGGCATCTAAAATATAAAACAATAAGGGTTGTAATAAACATAAAAAAACATAGTCTCAAAATTAAACTTTACAGTTCATATTTTATTTCGATGATATTTGAACATGGCATGTGTTCAAGAATATCATAATGGCAGATGATGCCTTTTAACCTACGGTTGGTACAGTTCTGCATAAATTCTAAAATTATGAAGATCGAACGAACCAGCCGGCAGGTGTATTTTGCTAAAACCTTTTATCAAACACCTATTCCATATAGTCTATGGGCTCTCGTATCACAAAGGAAACGACATTATTTTGCGGAAGTAAAACGTATACTAATTGTAATAGAGTTCAATTCAATGCTCTATGTCTTTCTCTTCTTTAATAATACAATAATTAAAGCGTAACTTGTAATTTTCGTACCGCTGCACTTGTTTTCATTACGGTATACTATGAATTAAAACTGCATTTATTAGAAACTAACTTTTGTCCGTAACTTCATCCGTGTGTAGTAGGTTTTGAAATGAAATGAAATGAAATATCTCTTTTCCTGAGATATAAGTATTCTATCTTATGTATCCTTTTAAGTTTTTAACTATAAGAATATAAGAAATCCATCCGCTACCTACTCACTTGCGTTGCTGCGTGATTGAAGGAGACACACAATTTTGCATTTATAATTTCTAAATAGGATGTCCAAGAAACTAGAGTAATTATTTTACTGGTATCGGATAATATAGGTACTTTTATAAGTAGCTAACTCTACAAAACACCTAAAGGTAGGCAGAAATATAAAACCTTATCTATGTAAGCAATTGTATATCGTCGAAGAAAACTATGTGGCTTAATAAAGTGGAACTTTTTGGTCAGTAAATATTTAAATAAATTGTAGCATCAAATGTTTCCTTCCAGAAACGTGCGTAAATGTAGATGTACAATTTAGATAACATATCTAATGGAATTCCATAAATACGTGAAGAACGACAAGTTAATAACACCCTAACTGTAAGCATATTGTATTAGCTATGAGAGTAGAGAAACGAATGAGGATTTTTCTATGGTTTTTCTAATAGCTCCTTACTCTTTCCCTCCTTTTAACTAGCACATTGAAGGGCCCATTTTACTATCGCCGAGTGACGTTTAACCGAGGAATATATATAACGTTTTATTATTGAAAATCGGTCAAATGTATGTTATTCGTCAGTCCAGTTATTTTGGATTTATTTAGGGTCCCGTTTGGTACCTTTAGGGTACAGAACCCCAAAATGTTGACTATGCGTAAGATCGCATGTATCACAGTGTTTTCATACACTGCACGTGATTATTCACGTAATTAGTGTTTCAACTTGTGACGTAAATCACGTTGCCGTGTACTTTTTAATTGAAATAACTTTATCGCCTACATATCTCATTCTCAGCCCGTATGTTTCAAAGATCGCAATCTGATTACGTACGCATACATTTTGAAAATTGCATGTGCATGTGCAGAAAAATTATATAATAACCTCGAGAAGTTAAACAAGCTTTACGAAGGTAGAGGCTGTACCTCCATAAGTTTGATATAACAATGACAAGTATGATTTTATAAACAAGGCTTATTATACAATTAAAGTGTTTATATATATATCATATATTTATTTAAACGCATCCAGACATCTTCGAAACAACCATTCATTTTTCAGAAAAGTAATAATAGAATTAATTATTATTATAAAGTGAGTGAAAATGAATAAGATACTCTTTCTAGAAATCGCAGCAATGATTAAACAAAAGATAGAAGAGAGAGAATAGCTTTTCTCAAGAAAAGAGAATTTAAGAGTGAGCAAAGATGTCGAAGAAAAGAAAATAATAATAATGAGGGTGAAGACAATTCGTAAATTCAGAGGCCAAAATTGTCTTTGGTCGCTGTGGCAATGAAGTAAAATGATATATAATATAAGTAAAGGAAAAATAATAACCGAATGGGTATTAGAAATATAAAGCAAATGAAACATATGACGAAAGTCGTTCCGTATAAGAAAATCTCGTAATCGGTAAGTAATTATCGTAGTAAGGAAATCTTTAGAGAAAGCAAACGACTCGATACTTTCTTGTACATCATCGGATAAACATGTCTACTTAAGATTTAAACGCAAACGTCTGTTTGGATGCTTACACCGACTACAAATTAATTACACACCGTTAACTAATGTTTAAGTTTTCACGTGCAATTGGTAGGAATTAATATTTATAGGTGGAATAGAATTAAAAATAATTTATTAAAGCAATTAAATATCACTTGTTTTAAAGTCGAAGGAAAACATTGTAAATAAGCAAGGAAACTGCATGTCTGAGAATTTTTCATAATGGCCTAAAGCCTACTAACTCTGAGGGAATTGAGATGATTTCTGTTTATTAACAGTACATTTAAATACATATGACATATGTAAAAAAAATATAAAAAAGTAAATACGAATAAAAAAACAGCTCGTTGTTATATTCGTCGCGACGCATAAAACTCTGAAGAAAATGGGCAACCTTGTATTCCCTTTCTGCGAATTTTAATGAACAATTAATGGTACTATTAGGAGACGGTTCTATTTAAGTCATAACTACCCACAATAATGTGGGTGACGCAGCATAGTTGCATCTATAAATGCGAGTGCACAGTTGTGCACGAGGCTTATTCTCTCTGCACCTGTCGAACGGGAAAGTTGTTGGTCGCTACTTGGAGTAAGATTGTTCCTTTGTTTTTATATTTGTCGTAAAGTGGGTAATTGTTAACGGTTGTGCGTGATGTAACCTCTCTATTGAATTATAGTTTGGAATTATGTGAATTTGAGTGTAAATTGAAAGTAAATAAGGCCAAAGTGTCATAACCTGACTGTTATTATCCTGACTTGCTAATATTTTAATCATATTCCGCTTCTGATTCGCTAAGAGTACTTTATTTTGTACGGCTGGTGCCTTGAAGGATATAGCCAACGCTGGTGCAGATAGAAAACATATAAATTATACAAACCTATAAATAAATATGTATAGGACGGACTAGTTCAAGTAACCCGAAAATATGTAAAGAAAAACTTAAATAAATAGAAATATTTGTATGATAAATTTGAAATCTAAAGTCAGTATTGTGTAAGTACACCTGAGTGAATTTCTAAGTAATGTGTGCCCATATCAAAGTTTACTTATCTTTGTGTAAATACCACGTGTGTGATTACTGATTATGCAATGTGTGGGTAGAGTTTTAACTGTCGCAATAGAACAAGTGACTTATAGTACGAGTACTTACCTGCACGGTGTCGTGTATAAGCCAATTAGAGATAATTTAACCAGGAAAAGTAACAGCAATATTTGATATTACCTTTTGCAGTTTAACGCGTCCCATCTTAACCTCTTTCCTATATTCAATCTATCTGTAACCTGAAGATAACTTAAATAGCTACACCGCTATTTGTAAAAAAAATCATACGAACTTTGAAAGATATAAATACTAAAGGAGAGATTAAAGATAGATTGAATATTCTGAACCAGTCGTTAGACTACTTTATTTCTTGCAATCAGATGAGACCGTAAACAAGCGCTAATATTCTTTTACGATCGCATACTCTATGTTCAGTATCCACCTAGCTATCAATAATAATAAGTAGTCTATTGTTTTTTAGCTTACAATATTGCATCGCATAAAGATGACTCCAGACCATATAGCTTACCTGCAAAATAAAAAATTGGTATTATTCACTTATCATAGTTCGTTACAACTTTATTTGTACATTTGTAACTATTATCGAGACCGTTGAAATATCTCCGTGTCATGACAAAATAGTAGCGAAACTTTCTGTTTTAACGCAGAGTATATTTTGACGTCAGTCACATCTTTGCATTTTGGTATTTTGATGTATTTACATCGGGAATCGGGACGGAGTTTTCTACGGGATCGTCATTATCACGTGTAAAAGGGGTAGGGTTAACATGCGCGCCACGACAAAATTTTGTCTAAACATGAATCTCTATAGAGATTTACATAGAGATTACGAGTAAACGTGTAGACAAAATTTTCTCGTGGCGCGCATCTTTGTGCGCATACAGTTGTATAATTCTATCATACAAGTTTGCTGTTTTGCTTTATTTATTTCGCGACGAAAGTCTGCCACAGGCTTTGGTTGCTGTTCAGTTTGGTTGCTAGTCACAAGCTTTAAATTTTAATGCAGTATAATTTCTTCGATACTCTTCAAAGGCGTTATTTCCATCAATCCACTTTCACACATTAAGAAAACGATCAAAAAACATTGGCATAGTGATCCGGAAGCGACATAAAAGTTAAACCAGAGCGCGTACTTGGAATGATGCATGTTAAACTGGAAACGACTTCCTAAACCAAGTATCCACTACAAGATATCAATTTACTCAAAACGAAGTTGATAACCGTTTGACAGGTGACGTCACATTATGACATGCACCGGCGCAAGCGATGCCTCAAATCCGTCAATCAACCGACACAACATGCATAATATGAAACTCCGGAACGTCCATCGTTACCATACTGCATACAATCGAAAACAAGTTGCCATTTAATTCTAATTTACTGTTGTACGGTCATGCAACACGCCTAACGCTAGTTTTGGGTTCGAGTTTTACATAACTTCAATTTCAATAACGAGTTCTTGTGATTAGCAAAGAAAGTTTAGAAGAAGCTACTGAATATGTTAATGCCACAATTAATCTTCTTCAACTAGGCGTCCCACTGGGTGGGGTCCGCTTTCCGGTATACTTTAGCCACTTTTCCTGATCGTGTGCATACAATTTTTAAAGTTTATTGGCACTCTTATTTAAGCGCGTATTATGTCTAGCCAGTGCTTTCTTATATGACCACTAGGATTAGTTTAAGAGCTGGCGATGTTGAAATTTTAGACATCAGCTATTTACCATAAGTCGTCAACTCGTCACCGCGTACCACAAAAAGATTTACAACATTCCGTGCTATTATACCACTAGTGAAATTATAATATCACGGCGTTTACAATAACCCTGCGACATCTATAAGCAGATAAACAGACTTAATCACGAAAATGACAATTACAGTCAATATTTTGACGTTTAATCGCATTGTATCTCACACCTTTCGACTGCTGTGGTCAGATGACAATCGCTCCTTGTAAAAGCAAGACTGTCAAATCTGTACAACAACGCACGCCTATACTCTTTCACTATCCTACTTAAATTGCAAAGCACTTCAAGGTACCTAATACTATCAGTGACTTGCGATCGAAGGCCGTGGCTCGTAAAAGCATTTATTTTTCACTTAGCCACCACTGATCTACTCTAGATAAACCAACAAGCTTGCTATCAAGTGACCCATAATAACGTTTACTACTTAACTCAATCACTACTCTTCGACTCTTCATACCTGTTATGAATTTTTATAAAACAGAAGTCTTACAGATTCTGACACATTTTACACAAACACGCTAGCTTTGTAAATGTATGTACTCCAACAGACGGTATTGTGTTGTTACAATGTCACAAAACAAAACTAGAGTTAAATCTGGCGATGTAACATTCTTTACAAATGGAGCATTAGATGATGCCAAATCTTGCCATTGTAAGTTGTAATCTAAGTAAGTGTAAATGTGAACATCATTCGTACGTAAAGTATTTTTAAGTATAGTCAATAGTCAATAGTCAATAGTCAATTTATTGGTAAAGAATTTTTACAAGTCATAGGTTACATTGTATATAAGAATTATATACATTTAATAAATATCTAGTAGTATTATAAATCTACTATCATTAATATTATTGTTATTAAATATGTAAATTATATTAAATATTAAATAATTTTACAATCTAAGAATTCATTGTAGCTATAGAAAGACCTCTCGACAAGCCAGGTTTTCAGCTTATTTTTAAAGATCAGAAAACTAGATGCATTTCTGATTATTAGTGGTATTCGGTTGTAGACCTCAGCGCCCATGCCCTTAACGGTTTTTGATGATTTTTTCAATCTTGCACCATTAGTCAATAACCTGTTTGGGTATCGTAGGTTACGGTATATCTAAACTAATATTATATATGCGAAAGTAACTCTGTCTGCGTGTCTGTTTGTTACAAAAAGAATATTTACCGGTTCCATCCGGTCACAAAACATCTAAATACTTTTCCCTCGCTTGCCATACTTAATCCCATGCTTTTCACCCGCAATAAAACCTGTTCGGTGTGGCCGATCGATAATAACGATCACCGATATCGGAATCCACCATTATCATAGAACCTTGCAATCTATATCCATTTTTATTTAATTGAGAACGTATTTTTGCTGTCTGTAACTAATCTATTTAAACGAATGCAGCGTTCTCTACAAATTACAAAGGTGATTTTGTTTTACAAATAATTTTATATTTTTCTCCCAAGTCTGTGTTTGCTGACGTAAGCGGATGTACATAGGTTTTTTTTGGGTCCATTACAGTTTTAACATAGATTGCGGTATACTATTCGCTTTCGTTGGCCGTGGCATGAATGGTTCTAATATTCACAGCCGTTCTGTTTATTCGACAAAATATTTTGAAAATGTGAAGATTTATAATCTCAATATTTAGTGAAAGCGCTGTCTTTTATTTACTAGAACATTAGATCCACATCTAGTGACTTTACTTTTCTGTGGTTATTGTTATCTTCCTAAGTTCTAGAGAATGTCACGACCGCTTAACATAGTATGCAAAAATATGGGATCATTTTAAACTCCTGTGAAAAATATTACAATTAATTCAAAATAGCGGTACATCATACCAAATGCGTTTGTGGGCTAATGAAGTCATTCCGCTTACTGCATCTTCCATACAATAACAGTCTACAATTAGAGTCGTTAGAATTTTCACACATTTGGAGATAAGCTACCAAATAGTACTAACTCTGAATTTTTTAAGTTATTTCTGTCAATTGTTTTTCGAATAATCCTTCAGCAACTGGGTTTTGAGTAGTTTCTTCTTTGTGTTTCCTACTTATTATTACCAACGTTATTTCTATATTCTATAATCTTACAGCCCAGAAGGTCCAATTCGCCGAACGTCTAATATGTCCGTTACGTCTTAATCCCCGAAATGTTACATAAATGTAACAATTAATCTCAATTTGTTTTATTTCATCTCTAGTTACCAATTCATTACTGACTTAGTTCTTTCGAACTAAGTCAGTAATGAATGACCTCACAGAAAATGTTTTCTAAGCGAATGACACCTTTTTTACCGACAAATATGTTTGTAAACTAATCAGTTAGACGTCTCGCACTTTCGGCGAGATTATATCGGTAAAAACTATTAGCATACGTAACTTGTAGTGCACGTGTAGCGATGACACGTTTTTCTTTGCTTTTACAGCGTTTTACCGTGATATTGACATTGAATACTTGTTTGTTGTAGGAAAAGTGCTTGTCCAAGTGATTTACATTAATATAAACCAAGTGCTTATTATTGTTATCAGTTTCATTAATCAGATTATTTCGATTCTAACTTTTATAAATGATATTAAAAACCTTAACCTTATACTTGGGTCAAAGATCAGCTAGTTGCAACAACCAAACATTAGACGTACCTAACTACCATGTCACAACTAGACATTCTCTGACATTAAGTTACAGACTAATTACAGTCTAATTATATAAAGTTAATAAATTATAAAATAGCATAAACATGCCAATGTAACAAAAACCATCAAAGGTGAATATTAGATGCGTACCTCTAAAAGTTGCTCAATGGAAGATCTTTAGGAATAGAGCATGGTAAAATACTTTTAATAAAGTAACTAAATAAAAGAAAGTCTAGTCACTACAACTGAGTCAATTTCCTCCGGTGAATAGAATTTTAATATAATACATATCAATTATTTTTACGATGCTATTATCTGTTGCATAAGTGAATTGGTAATGCCGGTAAGAGAGAAGGTGAAGATATTAGATTGGTATCAATTTACATATACACTTATCGGAAAACTAAAAAACGTCACAGTCGGCACGGAGGTAAATTCAAGGCATTACAGCATAGACCAAATCTGTTATATATAAGTCAGTGAATATACAAAATCATTTTTATATGAAGAGCGTCAAAAAGATACTAGAGAATTATTTAATTTAATTCAAATTAGAAGTAAGAACAAACATGATGCAAATAAACAAAATCATGTTATGGCTAACGTTTAGTTTTTTTGTATACATATTTTTAGCAAGCAAAGCAAGAGCAGGCCGATCACCAGATGTTAAGTGATCGCCGCCGCCCACGAACATTTGTACACCTGAGGCACCACCAATGCGTTGCCGACTTTTCAAGAATTTGTTAGACCGCTCCTTGAATACCCCCCATGTTGTAATTTAGTGGGAACACCGTCGCAGGAAGTCGAAGGAAGTATAGTGACGAAAAGGCATCAAAAGGCCTTATAAACAATGCTACCAAGTACTATGCAATCTTAAGTAAATCATGGAACGGGCTCTATATTTACAGGTGATTACTAGGAAGCAACGAATAATTACTTTAAGGAAATTACGTCGCCCAACAAGTAACAATGCTCACCCGTGCAGCCATAAGTCACGAATGAAAGTGGTCGACCTGCCTATATTGACCCAGCCAATCATTATCTTAGAATGATCGGTGATTCTGTAATTGCACGAACTCCAGGTTAAAGTATTGACTATTAAAATAACTACTGTGTAATAGGCAGTGTTACATTTAATAGCAGAGGTCAGGACGCAAACGACAACTCAGTGGTAGATGATGAAGATAGAGAAAATATAAGGCACACCAATAAATAACTAACTTGAAAATTGTAAACGAAACCTCTTGCAGATTATAAAGGTAAAAATAGTCCTATTAGTAAACTAGGACATGATTGATGAGATGATGAGAATCTAATTTCCAAAATTCGCATAATTCATTCACTTTAAATTAAAATCTAAATCTGTGAATCTTTACAAACGAAAAAAAATGTCAGATCAAATGCACTTTAGACATTTTTTCTTACATCCATTAAAAGATGATAACGACTATGTATAATGTATGTAAGTGCCAATGAACATAATATTATAATTGATTAAAAATGACATGATGCTCATGTAAAATTCATTTTCCAGTCGTAGTTATAACAGTTAAAACGGTATTTTTGACTGTCACTGGGTCATCGAGGTTTTTGATAGCACGTTTCATCAAATGCAGTAAGGAAGTCGTGATTTTTATGTAAGTTTTATGAATGATAATACTAAAAACCGGATATATCAATATGAGATCATGCGTACTTATGAATCAGTTTATAGTTATTGCAATTGAAGCTGACGTACATCCGCTGCACTGCTTATATGGTAGTGCGTATTTATACTGATCGTCAAAACTTATACTATACCACACTATTTACATATAAACTACGTATTTAGTACGATGGCATCGTAGATCCAACAGAGTATGTACGAATATCAAATAACAACACTGTTTCAGATTGGGTGAACGAACTTTAGTGGTATCAAATTCGGCCTTTTTCGCAATGTGGTTCCGGGGAGCGCGACCAAAAAGGAGAGGAAGTCTAACTGAAAACGAACATCCATGAGAATATCTCTGATTCCCACAATAAATTAAATCTAGTTCGACAAATTCTTAATTTATAGTGAAATGGTAGTATTCGTCCAGTATATAAAGTGAATGTCATCCGTCTGCTCTCGATTAGGTATTCTCACCACGTCTTGATGATATTTAGGAATTCTAGCTTATCAGGAAGAAGTTATTGCGGAAGACAACAATAAAATATTGTTTTATTATTTTCAACTACTAACCTCATTTAATTGCGCTACGCTTCTGATGTAATAAATTGATGGTATCAATTAACCTCAAATATTATCTTAAACCCTATACTGTTTATTCCCACGAGAATTTCAAACAATGGTCATTAAAATTTTACCTTCTTACGCACCAAAAATGATTTCTACTACTCACTTTAATTCACTTTCTGTCAGGTCAAACTAGAAACGCAACAAACACGAAAAAGCTGTTAAAGTTGAATAAGTCATATCACATGCAGATGATACTAGTAATATAGGGAAAATTTTATATGCAAGAAGTAAAAACTTGTCCAGTGAGGAAACATACATAATCTTGGTATTCCCTATGGACGCGGTCGATCGTCACGTCGTCGGGCTCAGACCGTCACAGTGGGAGCTCACATACACCGGAAAAGGGCCCAGACTATTGAACTTTCGGCATGCAATGGCGGGCGTCGCGTTTAGTCGCTGTTTTTAATGACCTGTTTGTGACTCACGAAAATAAATATTGTAAAAGCAGTTACTGGAAATCTACAGTTAACATTAAAAAATATATATATCTTATTGATGATAACATACCTATTATGGGATGTAGATTCCTATTTAATGAAAAGTGCAATATTGAGACGAAAAGCTCTAACTTAGCTAGAGCATTGCCCGAAACGATTTTGCCTGTAGAGCCAATTGTTATCGATAAAAAGTTTTCGACCAAAGTTTCCCACAAAATCTCTTCGAGTGAAGACATCAGGAAAATCTACAACCATAATTTAAAAAAAAAAATGTTTTTCTTGAGGATGGTGTTTTTATTCTTATTATTGAATTTTTCGCTGACGTTAAAATTATATAAGTCAGTTGTTGAAATTTTATACATTAGTTGACAACATATTTAAAACAGTTACAAATAACAATAATCTCAGTCAAAAGGGATGCAGTTAAAATTTTTACTGCTTTTATTAGTTCTTATAGCACCAGTAAAATCTGCTACAGTTAACGACAACCTAATGATCGCCGTTAACAAATTCGAGTGCAGAAAAGAAAGTTATAAAAAAATTAAATTTGAACATGAAACACATAATTGATTACATCAGCATGCTACCCGATCTAACGCTAGATCAAACTCCATCACGTAAAGTTTTATGCTGCGACCGTGAACTTCGATAAGTTCAGAAACTTAAGTGTTAAATACAGTACCGCAATAAAAACCATTAAATTAAGTCTATTAGAATTCAAGAGACACGGTACTGGAAGCCTCAAAATAATTAAATGCTAATGTTGAAGTAATTTTTCAAGGGCACGTTGGAAACACAATTATTATTTTACTACTAAAAAGATGTAAATGCATATAAGTACTAATGAGTTTATTTGTTCAATATTTAGAAAATTATTGCATACACCAAGTTTTCTTGAAGAAATAAAGGATGACGGGCTATCATTTTTTTTAATCATAAAAGTAGGATGTTTAAAATTAGTAGTTAATTTTTGTACGAAATTAGAATTTAGAAAACAACTTTTCAGGCACTTTTCATGGTTTATTATATTTAAAGCTTTTAATTTACATTTGTTTAAAATCCATTTTCTATAATATTTTACCCAATAAAAAATCCTTAAAATTTTTTTACTACCCTTTCTTTTCCATAGCTACAGAGTAAGAAAAAAATCAAAATGCGGCCTATGATTTATAACTGTTTTGATCCAGTTTCAAAAGGAGTGCTATATGATATTTAATCTGTCGTTTTATTCAGAGATTAGGATAAGATTAACGACGCGTCAGGATTTTACTGAGTTGCAAGGTGTTGAGGCGATTATAAGGTAAAACAAACGACGATATTCAGGGAAGTGGAAGTTTGCTTAGTTACACGCGGCATCCTGCATTACGCAAGTCAGGTTAATAAAGCAATTAGTATGAAAATCTTTCGTCTCGCTCTAAGAATTGTTACGACGAATTTACCTAACTAGTCCGCGCTATTTGGTTTATTTAGTTAACCGGTAACTTTGGTGGTGTTCAATTAGCTAACGATTTTAAGCGGTAATTAAATCTAAAGTTATTACTAGACTATATATATACTATACTAGTTACTAGACTATAGTTATTATTATCTAATGTAGATTATTATCATCAGATTCCGTAAGTGATTGATATAAACGTAACCCTGTTGCGAAATAAATACTTTCAAGAATCTTATATTATTTGTAGGTATATGCATTCCAAACTATCGTTTTGCAGTTATAAATTTCATTTAATTGCACAATAAAATCTTATCTAAAATCAAATCAGTTGCATTTTACTTCTTTCTCTATTTGTGTTTCATGCTCATATCGAGTTTTAATTCCTTCCTCTTCTTTTATTTAAAAAAACTTAATCTTGATTCGAATTAAATATAGCATTGTACTTCTACGTATAATTTTCTCACCTACAGGAAATAATTAAAATTCATTGTCATTGGTCTGAGAAAGTAGTTCATTATGAAAACACAAGTAAAAGTTATAAGTTTGTCATAATTTAGGCTTCGTTAATTTAATTACAGATTCAATCTATGCATGCCACATTATATTTAACTACATATATAACGCAAATAATTTATATATGTATATTACGAGATAGACAAAACCGTAAATTTTCCTCAAGTACCATAAAAATACGATGATTTAATACCGGTAGAGATCTAGGAAGAAGTGAGTGCTAGAGAGAAGCCTGTACTAGCAAACACTCAAAAATGATCCTGACAAGTAAAAGTGTTTTAAATAACCTCAACGCCATTCAAATTGTAGTACAAAGGAAAGTTGTTGTCAAACCTAAGACAGAGATCACGATCCTTTACTCAGCTCGTGACGAAGGGTCAAGGTGCGGATACAAATAACTGACAAAGGCGGGGGGTCGATAAATAAACTACAATTAGATGAACCTTTCACGTTTGTTAATCTTTTAAACTTAATATTGTCTAATAGATATTTAGATCTAAAATCATTTGTTCCGTTCAATGAATGTAGTTTTTTTAATACGATGCGATTGTTGAACAGCTTTGTATAATTTTATAGTCATAGAAAAAATTATTATTGAAGCATTTATCTATTCAAATCTTTATATAGTATAAAAAAAATCAATTGCTATAAGTTAATCTGGCAAAAACTCAAAAACGTCTTGACTGATTTGAATAATATTTTTTGCTTAGTTTGCCTTGATATAAAGATGGTTTAAAGACAAAAAAATAATAGACAAAACCCAAAAGAACATTTGAAATTCTAAAAACTAAATTAGTAATTTTGTATAGGAACATAATAACACCACCTCGGATTACTTTTAGAAGGAGCGAAGCCACGAATAAAAGCCAGTCATTAATATAATACGAGAAACTTTAAATTGAAATTCTAGCAGGATTAAATTAACATAAATAATACTATTATACGATAACATTGCAGGCGTTAGACACTATTATATTATATTTTAAAACATTATAAAACTAGTTAAGAATATTACCTTAATTTATTCAGACAGTTTATTTAGCTTCTATCGAATTTACAAAAGAAATAAAAAACATATTTGCAAAGATAAAAATTATACTAAAATATTTTATTAAGTACTTATTCACATATCTTATAATGCTTATTATTTACCTACGAAATTCGTGAGGTTCAAGGTACGGATGTAAATAACCGACAACACAAGGGGGTCAACACATAGTCTGCTAATTTCAAGCTTTCAAGCTTCTATGAATATTTAAGTGCGTTTAGAATCTATTAATGGCTCTGATAAAACTGGTACAAAGTTAAACTTCATGACAACAAACTAATAGTCTTCAGAAAGTTTTCTTAATGAAGAAAGTTTCAAAGTTTCATTTCATTTTAGTTGATTATGCATATAAAACAGTAACAAGTTACGTTGATTTTCTGACAGAAAATACACTACCTAAACCGAAGAACCTACCTAGATATTTGTTTTGAGTGTTCCTTTGAACACTTCCGAAGTGCACTAAAACATAAATCTATACTGACGAATTTTTAGGGAAAGGCATGTATTGTTTAGTATGTGAAACAAACTGTTACAAGTGTGAGAGGTCAGTACTATCCATTTAAACTATTCAATCTATCGAAACTTTCACAAACCCAATAAACAAATTGTGTTCTTATGCTCGTACAATTGCAAATACATATTGCATTTTCTTTTGAATCCATGGATCAAATAGATACGATGCAAAATACTAAAGATCATATCCATAAAGCCATTTGAATTGTAAAATTTATTCTACAAAGTGAAGGTGGTCTGAATAATGTTGCTACCATTTTAGTTTTAGTATGAAGGAAAGTTACGGCTAAACGAAAACAGAGATCAAGATAGTTTACACAGCTCGTGACGAAGGGCAAAGGTCGGATAGAAATATTTGACAAGGCAGAAATTTAGAAGGACGATAAATCTAAGTTTACCTTTTCAGATTATAAGTTCTTCTTAAATCTTGCTTTTCTTGGTAATAATTTATAGAAAATACTAGGCAATAAAAACAAGTAGGTACGTAGTTCGCATACCTAACTACTTAAATTAAAATCTAATGAATTAAGCATTATGAAATCGAAATAGAGCGAAATAAATAGAGCGATAAGATAAAACGTGGAGTTATTTATAAACAGAAAAACGTTTTCACGTCTCATTTAAAGTAATCTAAATCTAAAATCTAATTAATACAATCTAATTGGCAACTCTTTCATATCAAATATCTACAGGTGAGTTTATCAGATTTAAAGTCAGTAGGTCAGTTGCATAAAAAACCATACTGGTGCTGAGACGGTTGTAAAAGCTCTCTAAACTAAATTGACAAAACTAAAACAAGGGATATCTTTTTCACAATATTCTGTGAATAAGATGACGGCACTAAGTTTAGATCTTCCAATTTAGTTTAGACATTTAAATAAATCTGAGTAAACATAATTATTATTGTCGTACAATTTTTTTTCTAAAAGGACTATCACTAGACAACTAGAAGGAAAATATTGCGGTGAAAGGTTCTGATAAGAAAAATGGAATGTAAGTTACTTACATTTATATACCTACATAGTTTTCGATAAGCTCAATGTCGTAAGCATAAGCGGTAAATATCACGACTATGAACAAGTTGTGAATCAAATTGATACCACAAATGACGTCTAGTAAAGTTGAAAAGCTAAATAGATAAAAGAAATGTAACCTTAAACCGGTAATGAAAAATCTTGAAATCTTTTACGATAAGTACATTTTTAAAATTGATGCATATGTTGATAAGATAAAGATTTTCATTTATACAAATATAGGCCTCATAAATAATACAACCTTCGCAGCTGAGATAAGTTGCGGTATACATAGATTAAAAAGTGAACGGAAATCACAAGTTCCAGTTTTGAACATTTCGCATACAATGCCGGCACCACTTGCGTCGATTCGCAATTAATAAATGCTGTGACCCACTCTCAAGTACCAAACTGCGAACTTTAGAATCGATCTGAAGCACGTTGATTGATATTTTTCTATTTACAAAACTAAGTTTTTGTTGAATCATTGTTTTCGTTTTTAGTTCAATGTCACCTACAAACATTTTTTTACGAAACAAATGATTAAGTCTTTAAATGAGTATTGGATTCCCCGCAATTTAGTCTCTCGAGCAGGTTTAGCTCATCCTTGGTGTCATTGAAGCACAATAACGAAATACCTACGCGATAACCTTTGTTTTCTTGTTGGAATTCTTGCAATCTTGTTTGAGAACCTCGACGAAGGTTTCTCTTATTATATTATTTTGGTTAGTATTCACGACATTGTTAGACTTATTAACTTAAGCGATAATTCTAGTATCCTTAAAATAGTAAAAACAAAACATACCATGTAACAATTGAGAGAGGGCCATACGATGTGAAAAGTAAGCGCTCCAGATGAACAAACCCAATCACGAAAACAATTCTTTGTTATGTGATCAGTTACTTAGCAAACTTAGCACTTCCACAAACTCATTGCTCACATTCCACTGCACTGAATAGACACTATGCTCGCGAATACCACAGGACAGGAAGAGTTGCACACGTTTCCTCACAGACGTTAAGACACAAACATAACGAAGTGAAGTACGTCTCCTTGGCAATGCGAAATATGGATGTCCAAAACAGACACGCGCCGTTTAAAAACGACAGTTAAACCGACATTACCGGTATAAAACGTTCCAAAGTCGTTTCGGCAAGTCGATTGCTTATTCGTAAAGCGCGAGAGTGAACATACGAGTGAGCTGCGCGGGCTGCGCTAGCAAACTGAGGGCCGAGGCGCCACGGTGCGGTGCCCGATTATGCGACGCGAAGCATCTAACTGAACGATGTGGACTTCAAACTTTTACACTGACGAATCGAAAAACCTCGACGCTCTACTGTAACTTGACTGTAGTAAATGTACATTTAAATTGTCAGGTTAACTAAGTTGCGATTAAGCTCACAGTTACACACACGGACAAGTCACCTGGGCAAGGCTTTCAAGAAATGGCTATCATATAGATACGCAACGATTACGCATGCTTAATCGAATCGGTTGGAGCTCCTGTTGATATTGACCGCAGCAGAAAGTGCAATAACAGCACTAACCGCATTATTTATTTACGAGTAGCTTTTGCCCGCGACTTCATACGCGTCAAGTTAGTTAAAATCCCGCGGAAACTATCTGCTTTTCCTGGATAAAAGGTCGACTATGTCACTCTCTCCATTTCTGCGTGATTAAAAGACAAACCCACAAACAAAAACACTTTCGCATTTATAATAGTAGTAAGAATTCTGAGGATATCGAGAAAAATAATTATTGATAACTATCATATTAAGTAGAATATACATGTTTTGCAAGGGCTAAAACAGATTTAACAACATTTTCATGATTTGTGTTAACAAGAAAATCTATTGAAAACCATAATTAGCAGAAATCGTAAACACGTTATAATAAGTAATAAAATTGTAATACATGCACATATTTCACTACCAGCTTATTACACTTCTGAAGATAGAGAATCAATTAAAATTATTACAAAGCCACTCCTTATAATGCAACTTAATCATGAAACAGATTATTAATACTGGCAGTTTAATAACTGACGACCTATTGCTGCAGTGCTGCTCCCAAGGCAGAATTAATAGCTACTAAATAACAGTGGTACTCGTATTCTATAAGCCAATATTGGAAATGGATGTTAGAATTCAAGTTTTCCAATTAACACGTAGTACTCAAGTGGAATATCAAGGGTATATCAAACGATTAACGATTAAACAGTATTAATCCAAGGCGGGAATCCAATCCTCGACTTAAGTATCGTCTTGCGCGTTAACTACTCCCTATTATGTTCCAGAAGATATATAAGAGAATTTCTGCGAAGTGAAATATAGTTTGTTTTATCATTAATCAAGATTAACATTTTGTATATGCCGACGAGTTTGTTGTAAACCACAGTCAAAAATAATAATTAAATAAGAATTTGATAACGTTGTCAGAAATAAAATACCAATTATACTATGAACGTTTTATTAATTCCGTAGTCACCTGTTAATGGGACACACAAATAATTTACATATTAAGTTATACATTTTTGAATACAATGAAGATAATCTATAATTAAAATATCAATTATTAACGGATGAATTAATACAACAAACGGAGGTGTATCCAAGAATAGTATTCTCCATAAAAATTATCATAGTTCAATAGCATCAGTTAATGATAGTGCGTTACGTTTGACTAACTCAGCATAAACTCACTTCAGTTGGGGTAAATCTGAAGCAAAGTTGTTTTCCTTTTCTTTAAAGTTTCGAGTTAATATACATAATTAAACATCAAATTAATATAACAAGATTTTCAGTCATTCAAATGCGATGGGTTTAGGCTGGGGCCATAGTCTATCACGCTTTATAAAAAATTTGCTAATACAAATAATTTATAAGCTATCTACTTACTAACTTAACATTGCATGGGAATATTATAACGACTTACTAATAAAGGAAACTACTATTACGAACTTTATCAACTTAAACTTATATTTAAATATAAGTACCATCGATACGTCCTGTTCACTATAAATATGTATTTTTTGTAAATAAAACAGCAAACATGTCAAAGCAATTTACGATAAAGCTCTTGAAAGCAACGCCAGATAAACCTATCATTATAACATCGGTGGTGTCCATTCTCAATTCCAGCCGATTCGTCACGCACACCAGGACACCTGCAATGTACTCGTGTTGTGAGAGAATATATTACTGCTACTCTGAGAGCTGACGATCTTGATTCTGTTTGACACAAAACACAAAAATAATGCATAGCCACTTGAACTATGTGTCAAACAAAATCAAGTATTTAGTGTATCGCACACGTTGTGATTTGTCAAATTGGTCGCGAATTGGCAGACTTCACACACTTTAGAGTACATTATGGAAAACTCTCGGGGATTCAGGTTTGCTCACGACGTTTTCCGTTAAAGAAAAAGATATATAATAGCTTAAACTCCGAGAAGTTAAAGCAGCGTGCTAGGAGCTAGGATTTGAACCCCGGACCTCTCGGAAGTCTTAACCACCACGCTATCAATACTTGTTCTATTAAATAAATGCAGCACTTTAGTAGCACGCTTTAAGAGCTACAAGATTTGTGTGAATTCAGAAAGCAATGTGGGCAAAAAGATAGGTTTTTTCGACATTTTTTTCTCGCAGATATAACGCGTCGCTAATAATGTTACATTGCAGAAGATTTCCAATTTGCCCCTGGCCTTACAGTGACTATTTTGACTGTCTAACTGGAGTAAATATACCAGTCACAAGCTCTCCGTCTAAACGTTGATGATTTTCATTTATACCAACTGTAACCTGGTTGCGGTCTCAGAACAAGTCTAATTAAGGAGTTTGCATGTAAAATACCCTATTGCTGTGGAAACTGGATTCCTGTAGCCATGAGAATCGTTAGGCTAGAGTGCTTTTATCTACTATAAAACAATAAGTCCAGCATGAAATGTTATAGTCCTGGGAAAATGAAGATGCAAAGAAATACATTGACCATTTGAAAAGCTACAAAATGGAGAAATACTTCGACGATATTGTTTAAATCTGAGTACCATTATGAAGATGCAATGTTAAATGGAGCGTTAATTCACTCTTGTTTTATAGTTTCTCAAGTTAAAATGTTAAAAAAAGAACGGAAACCGGAAGAAATTTTCAAATCTTGGCAATGAGTATTAGGAATGAGGAAGCAAATCGGATAATATATAAATGCCCAATTGTATGTATAAATAAAAATGTACCATGTATAATTTATATAAGACTTAGGAGTCTGGCGTTTACAAAATAGGCTAGGAGCAGAATGAATTGAATCATTAACTGTGATGGGAATATCGGCAATTACAAAGAGTGACTCGCCCAATTAAATTGAAAGCCAAATACCAATTGTAATCGACGACTGGATTCGATCAACGGTAGTTAAATAGGATAATGGTGCACTCGTTATCACTAATAATAAAATATATTCCTCTAAAATTTGAACAGTACCTAAATAGATTAGAAAAGTTGTAGGTTAAAGTGTAACATTTATTATATATATATTTTTTGTATTCTTAATTTGATGAGACGAAATCTTTCGGTAGTTCTCAAGACTTGACAGATTCACTCACTTAACATCAGGTGACCCGCCTGCTCGTTTACTCGCTAAAAATAAAAAAAAGATTATAGGTACCTTAGCGTCAACTCCGCGAAATTGTCTAATTGTTTTTTCTTCTATTCTTCTGTATGTTATGTGATATACATTAATTGGATCACTGATTCATTCACCTTGTCACCAAGGTGACATCATACATAGGTAGGTATATGACACCAGGGCCTCTTGAACGCTTGAAAGTTTTTTAATTTTTGACCAAAAACTTACTCGTATAACTGAAAAGGAGTAGGGTGCTTTCAAAGTCCCAAAGGAGTGATATTTTAAACGTGAAAAATGTCTGCTTCATTGACACCTCAACGAAGTTAAGTTATTTACGAGTTTCCTTAAAATAGGTACAAATGTTTGAGACATCGTTTGGTTTTGAGAGAACTAATGAGCGTTCGAAAGGGAGAATAATTTTAGAGTAAGAACATTTTCAAAGAAGACATAGACCCAAAAGACAATGTAAAGGAAATAAATAAAACACTATAGGGTGGTTTCGGGGGTTACGCGACCGGGGTCAGTTAGCCGACCACTAACAGGTCCTACGGCATTAAAACGAAAATAATAAGAATTCTATTCTTCTTTTCCAAATGAAATTCACTTAAGTAAAGAGGGGGATAGACCTATTAGTTTTACCTACAATAGTTGGCAGCTTTGTGTTTACCCGAAAGCAAACAAATCTTAGTTCAATCCGCCGCTCATACTTTCGGCGCGTACACGTTCCCAAAACAACGAAAAAAATAGTGAGTAAGTGAAGCGTTCGAGGTAAGTAGATCGTGATGTATTTATTTGAGTCAATTTTTTAATGTTCTATTAAGTGGATATATATATGTTTTACGTTATTTGTACATTTATTACATGTAATATACAAAATCAGGTAAAAAAATTGAATGGTCGCTAACTGAAATTGGAATTATCCAATAACTTCAGTTGGCGACCACCTGGCCGCCAATAGACATTTAGAAAGAAAAACATTTATTTTTATTTTTTATAGACTACAAATCTAATTCGGAATTTAATCACTTTCAATTTAATTTGGTTATTTTTATCCGTGTATCTTTTAGTTTACGACCACCAAATTATTATTATAAAACATCTTAAAATGTATGGGTATCAAGTGGTCGCCAACTAAAAATGAGCAAATTAATATGTGGGTTTACGACCATTTGCAATCACTACTTATAATCTTATCTGTTTTTTGCATAATGTAGGTGTTTAATATATAAAATTTTCATTACAGATGTCCTCCACAAACCGTATTAGAAAATAACACCGGCTTATTCCCAAAGAGATCTGGAATGTGCTTTAAAAATATAAGAGAAGGAGGACACGGTATTAGAAAAAAATGTAAAATGTATAACATCCCGAGATCTGATGATCTGATGATTTGATTCTAAACTTTTGTAATTGTTGTTTAAAGTGATATTTTTAATTTTGTACTTGTGTAGGAAAATGTATTATACTTGCTAAGATTCATTTAAGCTTAAGCTTGAATATTAAAGTGTACCTTTGATCTCATGAAAAAATGTGTTTTAATAATTTGTTAAATGTATGAATAATAAAGCATGAATAATAATTATTTTTTAAACATTAACACGTTCATATTTTTTATTTTTAATTAATCAAATTTAGTTTTCCCTAGCAAATCGAGAGGTCGCCAACTAGATAAGAGGGCAGTCGTCAACTAGCAAAAGTGGTCGCCAACTAGCATTTCACATAGTTTTTAAGATTTATTCAATTTAAAATGTTTTCACAACTGTAATTCTTATTTTTTTACTTTTAAATATAACTTGACAATATCTAGGACCCCGTCATATAACTTTAATACATGTGCTATGGGTGCAACATACTTAAATATTGACGTAAAGTTGAATATCCCGCTAATCGGTCGCCAACCGGCGAACTCACCCTACACCAAAAAAGTAAAACAATCACCTAGCGAGTGTGCTAATTCAGTTGTACCAAGTGAGAATGTAGTGCTTTACTTTTCGCAATGTTTCCGGAAGATAAGGCTGGCACAACTTTACACCACTTTAGTTAAACATAAATGCATTACCTAATTAGCATCATTATACACTGTTAATTAGCTTTCATATAAAGTTTGTCTGGTGGGAAGCTTTGGCCGTGGCTAGTTTTCACCCTACCGTCAAAGACGTACCGCCGAGCGATTTAGCGTTCCGGCACGATGGCGTGTAGAAACCGTCAAGGGGCATGGGTTGAAAGTACACTGCCATACCCCTTCCAAGTTAGCTCGCTACCATCTTAGACTGCATTATTACTTACCATCAGATGAGATCGCGTCAAGGGCAATCTTGTCATCGAATAAAAAAAAAGGGACATTTTATTTCGCTGAAGAGCACCAACAATAACAAAATGTTCTATTTAAGGCATATGAGTAAAAAACTACTATGCCGTTGATGTTATTAATCCGCTAGTTACACTTGGATGCCTTAGGGCGACACAAGCTACACAAGTATTCATAGCATCGAATGACGAGCTCCTATAATTGCTACACTGCACTGAGATAGGAGATGCATGTAAGTCATGAGTTTACAACTTAACGACTATCTGCTGTGGCGTCCAGGCCAGACATTAATATTATAGAGATTACTTACAACGTGTTTCTAATGAATTTCAAAAGGAGGTAATTGATTTTAACCAATAAAGTCGTATTGTTTCTTTTAAAGTTTGCTGAAGTGTCTTTCATATCTTTCTTTCACATAATCAAAACGATAATAACTCTTACTTAGTATGGTGTTTGTTTTTTGGTTTGTTGGTTCGTCCTTCAATCACGCTGCAAAAAAGCTACGGACTGACGTAATTTTTCGCATGAGTATAGTTGAGGACCTGGAGAGCGACATAGGCTACTTTTGATCCCGGGAAATCAAACAGTTCCCAACAGTCCAAAAGGATTTTGTAAACTAAATCCACGCGGACGAAGTCGCGGGCATCAGCTAATTTAAAAAATATTTCTGTTCTGATATGTAGCACCCTCGCATCATATAAATCACGAAATTTTGCTGCTCCAAATGTTTTCGGAATTTTTTTAGATGTTCTCAGTAAAACATTTTGGTATTAGGTAGGTACCTACGCCATGACAAAATCTGACCAATACAAAGGTTAGCAAATTGAAGGCATACGGTTAGCTAAGGTAACTAACCCAAGATCAAAATAATAGCTGAACGGCAACAAATAGCTGTATCGTGATGTTCAAAACCGTTAAATAACTCACGTGAGGAGCATAAACGCTTCCGTATATAGGAATTTGATGGAACTCTTCAACATTCCTATTGTTTCTAGCTCGTGCTTATAGAGTATCGATTATATTACTTCATTCAGAAACAGATAAGCAAAAGGCTATTTCGTAGCTAGGGGATTGGGGAGTGACTGCTAAGATTTATTTAGCTTCCCGCATGTTTGTTTCATTTGCTTGGCTAAACCATAAAACAGATTTGATAAAATTGGGCTACTACATTATACATAGGACTTACTAGGTACTTTTTTTTAATATGGCTATGGTGAAAATGTTTATTTTTATTTTTATTTTATTGTCCAATTGTTTAATACCATAATATTTAAAATTTAAGATTAATAATAATAATTTGAATTGTAAAATTTTCAACGCCCTGATCGGGCATCATATTTGAATGAATTTTTGTATGCATATATGTAATAGCAAATAAAGAATAAAGGATTTGAAGGAGCTCTAAACTTAAGTTTCATAATTCATGTGCATATTTATACATATAGTAATTTTGGTGGTTATCACACAGATAATTTTCTCCATATCCTTTCACTGGTAAAAAGGCAGCTGAAAACATTTGAATTCGAACAAGGTCACGGCTAACATTTCACAGTTAAGTGTAAACATGACTAAGCTATTACCCAATAAAAAAGAAGAGGAGCATACGCATCTTTAAACTGTGCCAATTAAAAATATCCATCGAATAAATAACTGAACCACTTATCTTACCATTCCAAATATAGTACGCAAGATGCACTAGCCTAGGCAGATGTCATTAATTGTAAGTTATGAGGCATCTGCAACCGGTGCTACGTGCTACTGATGGTTAGCTATAAACCTGATCGCAGATTATAGAATGGGCCGAAGCCTTTTTTTTACAAACACGTCAATAAGATGTCGATTGGACTGGTAAACTGAGTTATAAGTAGAACTCTTTTTACCAGTCAAAGTAAACACTATGTATTTGTGCAAGGTATGCAATGACTTTAATAAGTTCTCAATTTTACTGCTAAAGAGTTATATGTACTAGCATTATATTTATGTATAAGATATGTTTATTATTTGTGTTTGTTTTTGTAAAAAGATTAACAAAAAAAGTAAAGTACAAGCTTATAGACTTTCTTATTCTTATTCCTAGACAACTTTAATAATCAGCAGCTATTTAAAAAATATAAAACCTGACACTTCAGCCACATAGACACGAAGTGCAGATAACGTCAGGAGCAGCCACATTCATAAAGCGACGTTCCTCTCGTCAGGAATCCTAATCACGTCACATAATTAAATCATCAGATTCGGAGATGTGGTACTTGCGCCTCTCGCAACGCCTCTAATGTGCGACGAACTTTAAATGGCTATCATAATTATTTGGCCAATGCTCATACAGTAAAAACTGCTGCATTTAATTTAAAATGTATTAAATATAGTGTTCGTGGAGTTCTATCTATGGAATACACCTGACCATAAAAATATGTAGTTAAGTTTTTCGCATTGTATCTAGGTATTAACATTTTAAAAGATCGTCTTAATTAATTGATATATATATATATATATATAAAATTTAAAAGCCACCTTCATAAGTATAAAATTAATATATTATTTTGATATAGCAAGCTGTAGCTCGTTATAAAATACCTTACTAGCACTTTTAAGGATGTCAATAAATATGATTGACATCAGGTGCCTTTAATTGCACTTTTTACATTATTTAAAGTTAAAATATCAAGTTTAGCAAACATTCACGGAATGCCTTTTATGAAATACACTTTCGAAAATAGCAATGTATTATAGAATTCGTAGAATGTCAGAAAAATTTGAATAGTAAGGGCAAAAACACTTGTGATGCTCAATTTAACCTATTTAATCTGTATGCGGACAGACATTTTTCCGTCCATCTGTACCGAATAGCAGATTAATAAGGTAGGTACTTTGATAATTTGGAAAGGTTTACTTTGAAGAGGTACTAGTAAATACGAGAACGTGTGAATATTTTTTCCCTTAACATGGATTATATTTATTTTAAAAAATTCTTATAATTTCTGCCGTATATTCAGTAAAAAAAAAAACTTCCTCTTTTAATAGTGACGCTTAATATAAAAATGTCTCGGTTCAATTAAATCAGGTTTTCGAGCTTCAAGGTTAAAAACTTATTAGAGCTAGATGTAATCTAAAAGAATATTTAATATTTTAACATTTGGCTACTTAATTACAGTTGCTACCCTGAAATAGCTTTTAGAAAATAATATCTAGTGCATTAGAAATCGTGATAACAATACCAGTGTAAAGTTACGCAATACATAAACAAACATAACCTGTTATAAAGTATTAGTTATTAATATATATTTCTACATAACAAGGTATCTTTCAACCACAGGATAAATATCTAGTTATCAGGTTACTATAAAGTACCTATACACAAATACATAATATAGTTCTAGTAGATACCATCATTTACGATGTGACGCCATTTACTATAGGCAACGAATAAGTGTTTCTCATACTATATATGGTTTGTTATCTGAATATATAAAAGGAAAAGATATATTTTTTTTAAATTCGATGACAAGATAGCCCTTGATTGCGATCTCACCTGATGGTAAGTGACGATGCAGTCTAAGATGGTAGCGGGCTAACTTGGAAGGGGTATAGCAGTGTAAATTCGACCCATACCCCTAATCGGTTTCTACACGCCATCGTGCCGGAACGCTAAATCGCTTGGCGGCACGTCTTTGACGGTAGGGTGGTAACTAGCCACGGCCAAAGCCTCCCACCAGACCAGACCAGAGACAATTTAGAAATTATAAATTCCTAAATTGCCCCCGCCGGGAATCGAACCCAAGACCTCCCACTTATGTATAAGACCACAGCGTTCACCACTGCGCCAGGGAAGTCGTCGTTTGACGGACTGACTGACTGTTCTATCGAAGCAGAGCTCACCACTGGACGGATCGTGCTCAAATTTGGCATAGCAATTTGGATAGTTATTATGGAGTAGGTACATAGGGGTAAAAAAGGGGTTTGAAAAATCGAAGTTAATGTGAGCGAAGCCACAGGCAAAAGCTACTCGTGTTATATAATGATTTATACCTTTTATTTTTATATACCTAACTGCTTTGTGTGAGCACCACATGGTTTTGACATAAAAAACCTCAACCGACAAAACCTTGTAATAGATATATTCATCAGTGATCATTTTAAGTATAAACACGGTATTGTGAAATCATTTATTTTTTAAGGAAATGAACACCGCTGAGGTCATGTACATAATTGTAACAAAGACTACTTACTCCTACTACTATTTACTGATTTCTATCTTTCTTTAGGGAGAGGGCAGACTGGAATCTTTTAGCGGCGGCGATCGGCGTCTGCATTGCATTTTCTCGAATCAAAAGCGTTAGATACGCAGCTAAAATAGGCGATTCGGTGTCTTTTAATGCGGCATCTAAAATACGCGGAACGCGGCAGTTAAAAAACGCAACTCGATCGCTGTGATTGATTTTTGCAAGTATGTCCGATTAAACGTTCAGACGCGGAATTAAACAGTCGAACAACGACTAAAAGACGCGAAAACGCCCAACGCTGCCTCTAAAATAAGCCAGTCTGCCCTCGCCCTTAGTCCTAACACTGATGACGAATACAGTAAAGCAAAGGAAAAGTAAAGCTCTAAGCACAATCTACTTCTCGAGACGGTAAAGTCTTGACTTAAAGACGACAAGAGTCAAAAGTTAAATAAATAATATTAGATCTGAATTTAGTGGGTTGGATAATAGGTGCTCTCTAATCTAATCTAAAACCAAATAATTATTTAGGCAATAAATAACTTACGTAAGATGAAAATAACTAATTGTCAAAGAATAAATATTAACAGCTCATTATTACAAATCAAGCGATAACTGAAGGCATATTAATTATGTAACCCAATATGTTGAAGTAAGTAATGAAAACAATTCGTTAATGTATGCACACGACACCTAAATCGCAACACAAATCAGCTACTGAGTACCTACCAATTCTTTTGCAATCAAATCTTTCGCAAAGCGCACTGAAAGTTGCTTATTGTTTATAACATGACAATACTTTGGGACCACCTATCATTTTCCATTCAAGGAGACCTTAGAAGCATATCTTGAATCGAAATGAAAGGTTAAAATATGCTATGGTACACTGGTTTCATAATGCTAGAATTAATATGATGTGGAACCTCATAATTACTAGTTACTAATGAGTAAACATTACTACATAACTTCGACCAATGTATCATCCCGATAAAGATCGGGATTACGACTACAATTTAGTTGAAATTTATATTTTTGCAAGTACTTAACCATTATCTTAGGGCTCTTGTAATCTGAAACACAATTTTCTTAATTGAGGATTTGTTTACATCTTTTTCTTTTCTATTTAATAACTTCAAACACTTCACATAACTCATTTAAATGGTAACCAGAACAAATTTCAAATAACTTGTTCAAAATTTTTCAAAACACATGATCGGTTTGGTCCTTCGAGCATTTAAAGCTTTGGTCATCTATCAAACCACTCATCATTTATTTCACACAATCATTGAGAATTTGAAAATAGAATATTTGAACTGTTAATAATGCGGTTTCGCGATCTCGATCACTAATAGTTGCAACACATACAACCTCATGAAAACAATATAAGGGCATTAGGAACATGTTATGCTAATCCGTAAACACAATCGGGGACAAGTGAAACTGCGAATTGTGTGCATGTTAAACCACCTTGGTATGGCGAAGATAAATGAGGACGCCGTGATAGTGATCAATCATCTTATGTTTCCATTGAAAGACATAATAGGACCTTAGCTAGAAATTAGGCTAAAGCATGACATTAAGCATGTGTAAAACTATATTAGCAGTAATATCTGGTATATTTGTTGCGTAGTAAATATTTTATAAATCTTTGCGTTGTATTTACGATAAAATTGGGCGGAGAGGTTAAAGTTTATTAAACTACTGCAAAACAAAAATGTACCTAGTGAGGAATAAAATGGACTAGATGGATGGAATGGATTGACATCATGAAATCCCCAATAAATAATGGAGCATTTTTAGATACGAAAAAATTGAAATGCAAATGCACAATTAATTGTAATTGTAATTAAAGAAAATTACAGCATCTATTTCAAAAGTGACCTAAAAAGAGTTCTTACTTTTTGACGCCAGTAACCGCAAACATCATTACTGCCGAACGATTGACCATGTTTGTGTGGTAAAAATACTTAGCAACAAAAGGAACTTTTTCAATGAGCTAACCTACCAATCAATAAGTAAAGTCAATAATAGTAACTGATTTGCGAGACACGTGGCTTGAAGAACTGTTTAACTGAACTCTTGAAGTACCAGAATTTGCAACAAAAAGGAAGAAGACCCACTAAGTAGAAGAACGAGCTCAAGCAGCTCTGGAAACCGCTAGCAAAATGCGGCAGAAAACCACGCTCTTTTATCACGAAACCATCGCCAGCGCTAGACGTCTATCTAGGCAGGTTGAACTTTAAAATCAATCTCAAACAACAACTTACACAATTCTTTGCGACAATCAGATACAGAATGCAGACCTGTTACATATGTCTTACATCTTCATTCACGCGCCAGTTTAGGATGTGCAATTAATCAAAATGCATTAAAAAAGATCGTGAATACAAATTACAATACATGAATTGGTATAAATGATGTTTCACTTTAGCTGCTTGTCCTAATCGATAGAGAATAGTGTAGAGAGTAGGTACATTCCAAGGATGGAGTCGAAACTCGAAAGTAGCTCTTGAGTATTTATTTTGTGACATGACGGGATATTACGTAAGTTTTAAGACTTGTGTAAGAATTTCAAAATGGCACTCATTCATCAGCTAAATTGCAGAATCCATACATATATTATAAATGTAGAAGTAACCTTTTTCGTTTGTCTATCTGCTAGCTTTTGACGCCTTAACCTAATAATTGACTTTTGGCTGAGGATGATAATGAATTACAAAAATATTTTACCGGTACGTCTACCGGATGATAAAAATTGCGATCTGGACCTGTTGCATGCATAAACATAGTATTGATGGTTACACGCTTAAACGTAGTATTATATATCTTTATAGTTACGCGGAACTTATGTAAATACCTTAATTTTATGCACCTCCTTAAGACACGGCAGTGAAGATGTTTGCATGACAAAAATGTGCTACATGCTCAATCAGTCATTCATCACTCATGATTGAAGAAATTAACTGATGCCGAATCTGTCATCTAATGGACACCTAAGGAAGGTTATTCAGGACCGGCGTAGAGTTTTATAAGATCTGAACCAATCGAAAATAACTAAAATATTTAACAAGTAGCTGCTCTATGTTGTACATATAAAACTAGTAGGGCGCGTGGGTGCGCGGCTCGCTAAAGCGAACCGCGGTTTTTCTGTCCACCAAGTAGACCTTCGGGTCTTGATCATATTTTTCCAAGGAACTACTCTTCCATCTTTCATAGTCTCTGAGATATACATCGACGAAATTTCTATGGCCGCCATCTTGGATCCGCCATTTCGGAGGGTTTTTTCAGCTCTCTGCCAATTGGATGAGGTTTCGAGTGACTTTTGTTTGAACACCCTCCACCTATCTTCAATATCCTGACCGTGCTCCTCACCCGTCTCCGAAATCCTCAATCATCAGCTCCCTCCATATTTTTAATCGAAATGAATTTTTGTCCTCTATACGAAATCATCAGAAATTTCGGAAAGGAACCTATCAAAGTCTTGCATACATTTTATATGAAAAAAATAAATTCCGCCATCTTGAATTTTTTTTCTATTCATCAAGTAGACCTTCGAGTCTTGATCATCTTTTTCCAAGAAATCACTCTTCCATCTTTCATAGTCTCCGAGATAGACACCGACGAAATTTGTATGGCCGCCATCTTGAATCCGCCATTTTGGAGATTTTTTTCAGCTCCCTGCCAATTGGATGAGGTTTCGAGTGACTTTTGTTTGAACACTCCCCACTTATCTTCGATACCCTAGCCGTGCTCCTCACCCGTCTCCGAAATCCTCAACCATCAGCTCTCTCCATATTTTTGCTCCAAATGAATTTTTTTCCTCTCTACGAAACCATTAGAAATTTTGAAAAGGAACCGTATTAAAGTCTTGCATATATTTTGTATGGAAAAAAATAAATTCCGCCATCTTGAATTTTTTTTTCTGTTCACCAAGTGGACCTTCGACTCCTGATCATCTTTTGCCAAGAAACCACTCTTCCATCTCTTATACTCTCCGAGATAGACACAAACAAAATTTGTATGGCCGCCATCTTGAATTCGCCATTTTGGAGTTTTTTTTCGGCTCTTTGCCAATTGGATGAGGTTTCGAGTGACATTTGGTCGAACACCCCCCACCTATCTTCGATACCCTGGCCGGTGCTCCTCACCCGTCTCCGAAATCCTCACTCATCAGCTCTCTCCATATTTTTGTTCCGAATGAATTTTTGTCCTCTATACGAAACCGTGAGTGAAAAAAATTTTTTCCATACAAAATTTTACAGAAGAGGTGATCAATGAGTCAGTCAGTGAATCAGCACGAGTAGCTATATACACTGGACAGCAAATAAACCGGGCCACCCGCTACCTTGGCACTCTGATTCGATTTTCTCAAAAAATATAAAACTTACAAATATCAAAGTTATACCTACAGAAAGTGTGTTTCTTGATGATGAAAATGAATGGAAATTCATTAGGATTAATCAATTAATTAAGTGTTTATTGAGGATTTTACAAAGAAGAGTCGTTTTCCAGTCGTGTTAATCGTTCGTAATCATAAAATGAAAATTAAAATAAAGTCAGAAACAAAGAAAAAATTAAAGAAAAAGTTTCTGTTCAGTATTCAGTATTCCCTCCCCTTGCTCGGATAACTGCCAGCATCCTCGTATTCATTGACCTCACGAGCCTGACGAGGAATTCTTGAGGGATTGCATTCCACTCCTCTTCAATTACGATTCGGGGCTCTGGAAGCCTTACTGGACCAGGTACCCGGGCTCGAACCCGACGTTTCAGTTCATCGCATAAGTGTTCTATCGGATTCTAGTCCAGGCTTGGAGCTGGCTAGTCCATTGTACGAATGCCGACGTCGCGTAGATACTGGGCCACCACATGAGCAACATGAGGCCGTGCATTATCAAGCATCAACTGTATATTCTGCCCGATACATTCTGCGTAAGGTACCACATGGTCTGCCAGGGTTTCAGTAATGTAGCGATAAGAAGTCAATCCACGTGTACGGCCCGTCAGTTCGATGAAAACTAACGCTGTACATGCGGTTAGCGAGATGCCGGCCCAAACCATTACAGATCTTCCTCCATAAGCGTGAGCGTCACCCTCCAGGGTGAGTCTACATGGAAGTGATCGACGTCAGAGAGTATATCGTCTCTCTGGAGAACGTTATTCTCAGTGTTGCATCGAGCAAACTGATGCTTATGGAGGAGGATCTGTAACGGTTTGGGGCGGCATCTCACTAACCGCATGTACAGCGTTAGTTTTCATCGAACTGACGGGTTGTACACGTGGATTGACTTCTTATTGCTACATTACTGAAACCCTGGCAGACCATGTGGTACCTTACGCAGAATATATCGGGCAGAATATACAGTTGATGCTTGATAATGCACGGCCTCATGTTGCTCATGTGGTGGCCCAGTATCTACGCGACGTCGGCATTCGTACAATGGACTAGCCAGCTCCAAGCCTGGACTAGAATCCGATAGAACACTTATGCGATGAACTGAAACGTCGGGTTCGAGCCCGGGTACCTGGTCCAGTAAGGCTTCCAGAGCCCCAAATCGCAATTGAAGAGGAGTGGAATGCAATCCCTCAAGAATTCCTCGTCAGGCTCGTGAGGTCAATGAATACGAGGATGCTGGCAGTTATCCGAGCAAGGGGAGGGAATACTGAATACTGACCAAAAATTTTTTCTTTAATTTTTTCTTTGTTTCTGACTTTATTTTAATTTTCATTTTATGATTACGAACGATTAACACGACTGGAAAACGACTCTTCTTTGTAAAATCCTCAATAAACACTTAATTAATTGATTAATCCTAATGAATTTCCATTCATTTTCATCATCAAAAAACACACTTTCTGTAGGTATAACTTTGATATTTGTAAGTTTTATATTTTTTGAGAAAATCGAATCAGAGTGCCAAGGTAGCGGGTGGCCCGGTTTATTTGCTGTCCAGTGTATATAGTAATGTCCAGTGAGAGATTCCGTTCCTTTTTAGACAATCAAAATACACACAATCTATTATTCAGATTTATGATACCACGAACTGGCTCGACCATGATAGCTGCTCTGTTCTTATTTTGTAATGTTGTACTAGCTGGATCCCACGATGTGGTTTCTGTGAAACTGAGCCTTTACAAAGACCTAATAACAAACAATTTGACTTCATAGCTTTACGTAAAGTATCACGATGATATAATTTTTGATGGATATACTAGAGCATATTTACAAATTGGTTGCTTGCTTGCAATAGGGAAAATTCCGTCACAGTCGTTTTTTCTACTTTGTTTCAAACATGCCTTCATTCCTCGAGATGAGATAGAAGAACTTTGGTATTTTTAATTGAACCTCGAAAGCCTTTCCTTTATCTTCACTTGTTTTAATATCAAGTTGTAAGAACTAATAATTTATAATTGTCAGGTGCCTAAGTGCTAGCACATTCCCAGTATTCATCCAGGATCTACTTATTATTCAAAACTCATATTAGTAGACTAACGTGCTTTACGTGTCTAGTCGATACTTATTTGCTTTAAAATGTAAACCTTGCGCGTTTCTTTCTCTCTCTTCAATACATCTTTAATATTCAACAAGTAGAAATATCTGTCCTTTGGATTATGAAGATTTTTATACGCTTTCCATTCGGGAAACAAACTAGACTACGATTCTTACTGCGTGTATCATATTAATATTTTCGAATTCATACTTGTAATATATATTCATCCATGCATCCATTCATTTTAGAGAAAGCTTTGGTACTGTTATGTAAAAGTAAACTCAAAGATTTTTTCTCGCAATACTTAACACAACCATTTATAAACCTAATAATAGTACCCACTTGTAAGTTTAAAACACAAATGCCTTCTGAGCAGACAATGTCATAATACAGGCGATAAATTACCTATCGGTAATGTGTGGTTCTACATTACAACGTATCATGGTCAGGCTATTAATAAAAATGACAACACCGATATCTTATAGCAGGTATGGAACTAGTGAAGAACCAAAGAAGTTCATTCTTTGAAGATATTAAAATGTTAGAGTATTTTGATACTCAAATGTAAGAATATCCGAATAACTCTCGTGTCGGTTTATTTTAGTGACAAAGCTAAATGGCTATCCTAAACGTGTCAACGTTCTATGTAACAAATTGTGCAATTCGAAAATCCTCAAAACGTTTGTGTAAAATAAAATGATAATAAGGAAGACATAGAATAGCTTCTCAGTTTGACGTAGATATGTTTGAAAACTGTGGCGTTTACAGATGTAGCATTATGTTTGTGGCGGCGCCGATTCGATGTTAAAGTTTAGGTTAGTATGAGTCCGGTACGATTTATACTCGTATATCGATTTCAATTCCTTAAACCCGACAGTATTATAAAAATATAATAATGACAAGAATAATGATCAACTCACAGACTCTAGTAATTAACAAAAAAGGCGAATGTATATTGGGCAATTTATGTAAAATGCAAGCATTTGTACTATTTCAAATAAAGTTCTCATATCTTATCAAGAATTATTATAATAATGCAAGAATTTCAGCCGTACAGACTGACGTCTTCATCTATTGTCAAAATGTACCTACTTTCATGCCTATATAACTGCAGCAGACAATAGTTTTATTCTTATGATCATAATTTTATTGCATAATAGAGTATAGACAATATTTCCTTGATGTAATCTAATCAAGATCTATTAATTTCAATTCAGTACGATTGATTGGCATTGTTATTTATTGTTATAAATTAATGTATGCTTGTAACTTCATTTAGTCGCACTGTGAAATTCGATTAACGGGGCATTACGCCAAACACGCTCTCTGCTTACCATAGTTTAACCCAGTAAACAGATATATTTTCAAGAAAAAAAAATTTGTGTAGCTATTTCGATAGTTGAAGTTTATTCAACAACTTTATATATGATACAAGTATAATACTTATTGAGAAAAAAAATTTCAAATATCACTAAGAACTCACTTTTACTAGAAAAACTACTTGTGGAATTCCTAAGAGCGTGAAATGTTCTACTGATATAAACCAGAAAAATAATTTCTTTTTCAAAAGTAAAGGAATCAAAGTATATTCAGCAATTTTTATTTTAGACTTACATCTTTTCATTATTTAATGAAAAATATAATCATAAAACTCTTCTACAAATTAGTATGGGGAGCGTTATAATAGACAGCGCCAGCCCTCCAATTTCATTCCCATTCGGGCTTTCAAGGAGGAAGGACGCTTCTCGGCGCAATTTTTTTTTTTCCAATTTATTTTACGCGCGAATTTGTATGTCGATAGTGGAATCCGTACAGTGCGTACCGAGGTAGGGTTATCAAAATCGAGGAGGAAGGTTTGTATTTTTATAAAATGTTGACTTTGTTTTTTTCTTAGGTTTTTATGTATTATTATTATACTTACATCCTACTAATATTATAAATGCGAAAGTGTGGATGTTTGTTACTCAATCACGTCGCAACGACTGATCCGATTTGGCTGAAATTAGGCACAGAGATAGATTATAGTCTGGAATAGGACATAGGCTACTTTTTATCCCGGAAAATGAAAGAGTTCCCGCGGGAATAAAAAACCCTCAATCCACGCGAACGAAGTCGCGGGCATCAGCTAGTAATAATATAATATGTAATACCTACCTATACATTTCTAGCGCATAGCGTAGCACCTGTGATGTGTGACGTTGTGATGTAGACGAGGTCCGAGGTTCGATTCTCGGGTCGGGTCACAAAATGTACCTACTTATTGGATTTTTCTGTCAAGAAATGTTGCAGTCGGTAGGTACCTAGCTATTAGCCCGCAGTTTGAAAGTTGGCGGTGATCCACCGCCATGCCTCGAAGAACATGTAAAGCCGTCGGTCCTGCGCCTGATCTCTCTCCGGTCGTGTCAGATTTCCGTCCCATCGGGCTATGAGAGTGAGGGAATAGAGAGTACATCTGTGTTTGCGCACACACTTGTACACTATACCTATTATCTCTCGCGCAGAAGGCTAGCCTCTAAGGAAGCCACCATGATTGGATTCGGTCGGAAGGTCATTATTAGGTAAGTATTACAAGTATAATTTGCTCAAATGTGTTCACTCTATACCATCAATTTTATACTTTTATTTGATGGTAATGTGACTTGAAAGAGATCAGGCGCAGGACCGACGGATTTATTACCGTACCGTACCTACCCACCTACCTACCTACCTACCTACCTACCTACCTACCTAAGTACCTACCTGGTGTATACAGAGAGGATATAACCAATAGGTGTATATCACTGATAAAGATCGTACCTACCTACTTAGATTTTTTTATATGAATAGCGGGCATACGAGCTGGCGGGTCACCTGATGTAAAGTGATTACCGCCGCCCATGAACACTTGTAGTACCTACCAGAGCTACCAGAGGCACCAATTTCTTTACGAACTGTCATGGTCTACCTACTACCTACCCTGATCTGCCTGGTCTTAGTTTAAACACAGAATACCTAATAGTTTCTACCTAGTTTTAATTCCATTGATTGTATAAGAATTTGATGACATTAGTGTCAAAGTAAAATGAACCTAATTTGTAAAATGTTAAAGTCACAAATTCAGTACAACTGATTTTAATTTGGAACGTATAAGAATGCATACATGAATTTTTTTATTCGATGACAAGATAGCCCTTGACTGCCGTCTCACCTGATGGTAAGTGACGATGCAATCTAAGATGGTAGCGGGTTAACTTGGATGGGGTATTATAGCAGTGTAAATTCAACCCATACCCCTAATCGGTTTCTACACGCCGGAACGCTAAAACGCTTGGCGGCACGTCTTTGACGGTAGGATGGTAACTAGCCACGGTCAAAGGCTCCCACCAGACCAGACCAGAGACGATTTAGAAATTATAAATTCCTAAATTGCCCCCGCCGGGAATCGAACCCGAGACCTCCCAATTATAAGACCATAGACCATAGCATAGTCGGGCGAGCATCGTGTATCGGTTTCATTAAACGTATTTATTTGAACTGGGTAACTTGCACGTGCTCGCTTTATATTATACTTCGCATCTTTCCCGAAGATGATTATTGTTTACAAGCAGCAGATCGCGAGGTTATGCTGGAGAAACAGAATCAGATTTCGAGTTCTATGTCTATCTGTAATTGGCCAAGAAGTTATTAAAATACTAAGCGTTGGAGGGCGATTGCTGTAAGCAAACAAAAACAAGATGTATAAAATAATAATTAAAATGCTATAAGGCCATTTCTACTTCTCAGAATTGAGATTTAACAGCGATAAACCAAATCAACTGCGCTCTCAACCGAGTGTTTCGATTTGCAACCCGGAAACTCTAAACGCACGGGGGGCTCCGCGTCGAGACGCGATTATACTTGCACTAGTATCAGCATCCCCTATGGCGGGTACCACAAGCGTCTGAGTCCGCGCCATGCGAGTGGGACGGGACACTTTAGCGTTCGACCCTACGCGCAAACTCCAAAGGTCCTTTGTCACAGGTACAAAAAACAGAAAAATGTTTTGACCTATCGCTGGCAGACTGCAGTATTTTCATCATGACTGGGAATGATAAAATCATTTTGGATTATAAAAATTTTACCCTTATAACCTATAAAAATTAAAAGGTTAAAAAATTCCATTTCATAGTTCTAGAACATCAAACAATTAATAAATCTAAAATAGATCGTATTCTCTCAAAATCAGTGAATGCATTACCGAATTGTTATATTCAGGTTATATTTTGATTTGCCTTCTGGGTAAATTCATCACACAAATCTTTACAGTCCCTAAACCCTTGGTTTATGAAATTTAAAAGATTTTAATAATCTATGCCATTCACTTGAAAATTGATACGGCATTAATGTTGATCTATAAAATTTGCTTCATGGCCACTTTAGACAAAAAATGCATATTTTTTACTACCAGTGGCTACAAGTGATAGAATCTTCGATTTACATGAAGCAATCGACTGTATTCTACCCTCCTCAAGCTATAACGCCGTTAACCAACATTTGACCAAATACGATTTTTTTGTTTTTTATGCTATCTTACTTAAAAAACTCTCTATCAATCCATCTAATTGGCATTCTCTTTACTGCTGTAGTTTTTGATATAGCAATTTGAAAAACGCAATTTCTTAATAAATTGCAGCTTTTTGGATCATAGATCGAAATACGGTTTTGGTCGTTAACAACACTAGCTTTATTATTAACTGTATGAATTTAAAGTTTGATTGTTTTTCGGTTGTACTTTACTATCTCTTTTGTATATTACAAAAGATAAAGTTATTGAAACCTTTCCTCCGTCTTCAAGTTCGTTAGGTCACTTATCAATAATTCTTTTTTGACGATTTCTTGTGTATTGGAAATTTTTTACGCATAATGTAAAAACAATAATTTTACCAGTATTATTTTATTCAAAGATTCATAATGTATACAAATAAGGTTTTTTAACTAATTAAGAAAATAAAAAAAGTCAAACTTGGCCCACAGAAAAGATATTTATTTGTGGGTTTTAAATTTAAAAAGAAAAAATGTATAAGTACAACGTAACGTAAGAATGCGTACCCTTGAACTATCCAATATTGAAAAATGTACCTACCATCAGAAAACTAGCTAGTTATGTTGGTTTGCTGACGCTAGACAGCCCAGTGACTATGGATGGGTTGTTTATAAAAGGAGAATTTTTTGGCACTCAACTATTTTGACAATTATAACAAATAATATATAATATATATGACTCTTTCCGAACGTTTAACAGATGATTTCGTATGGCGGAAGGACTGGAAGGATTATATTGATTCTGCAGGTTCCTCATTTTAAGACTTTTCCCTAGTAGAATAATTCACAAAATACATATATCGCCTTCTTCTCGTCTCACCTTGCTTGTAGCCTTTAAAGTCTCAGTCATGCATCATGACTAAGTAATCGCAATATCTTATGAGGAATAGACAGCTATTGCCTATATCAATAAAATGGGCGCTATATTCTCGCATCTTGAATGAATTTACACTGCTATACCCCTTCCAAGTTAGCCCGCTACCATCTTAGACTGCATCGTCACTTACCATCAGGTGAGATCGCAGTCAAGGGCTACCTTGTCATCGAATAAAAAAAAAAATCTTTCAAATAAATTTGGGTGCCTTCAAATCAAGAGTGAAAAGGTTCTGGGCAGGCGCGTTCCATCTTAGGCTGCATCTTCACTTACCATCATCGCAGCCAAGTGTTAAAAAAAAAAATACCAACACAATCGCACGTAACATATGGCAATGGTGTGAAGAATCCAATTTATACTTTTATTGCGTCAGTCCAATACGAACCTAATCTCAGATTTTGAATCTCGTCAAACGGTTAATATAAACACTGAATAGATTACGCGTTTCGTCAGATACAGGAATTTTTTGATACACCTGATTTGGATTTATTTACCAATAATAAAAATTATGAATGTCAGAGATACGCTGCATGGAAATTAAGCTTAGTCTGAAATTATTGATGCATTCAACTTAAATTTTTATGTTTTTTTTTTACAGATAAATCTAATTGCTACGCCACATTAAATGTGTCAAGGCAGAGGGCTTTGTCGTACTGCTATATTGGCACATTTAGCCTTGTGCCCGGTACAGATCAACCTGCGGGTTTCGAAACCACCTAACCTATATTAAAATCCTACTTATCTGCTCTTTCAAAGAGCATCGTCCTTTCCATGTTAATCTAACCCTAGTGGCAGGGAAATTATTAGACAGTCACTACTGAGGCGCGATGTCTCTAATGCATCGCTAGACATAGTAATGGTTTCATTCCTAGTACGATTAAGTCATGGTTGTTTTATGCAAGAACAAAGGTTTAAATTATTGTGGTTCTAATATTATATTTTTATTTCAGGAAAACAGTTATCAGTTCGCGCTATCTTTTTATCTGGCCAAATAAGCGAAATCTCTGGTCATAATACTACGGTATAAAGGTCTTTAAAGGTGTCTTGATTTCCTAATCTAGTATCTATTAAAGTATCTACAGAATAATTTCCCTAATGAATTAATCTCTCTAAAAGACTTGTCTTTAAACACATTAACTCTTAAAAAAGAATGCAAGCATCCTTAGCCTTATAAATATTCAAAACATTTCCTTTTGAATCGGAAAATATTCGTATTAAAATAATATAAATTATTTATATAAGATTTTAGAAAGGCTCAAAACCAAATAGTTTTTAACCGTTCATTGTTTTGCCATATACTTATTAAAGAAAATTTTAAAGTGTATCCAGTTCTCCCTTAAAACATTTTGAGATAAAACCTATTCCTTGCATCAGTAGGAAGGTTGTCTTTTGTCAGTTAAAAAAAAAAATCTCCAATTTTATCTCATTGTGTTAAATCAATTCTGGATATGTGGCATTAATTACGTATAACATTAAACGGTGCCCCTAACACGTGACATGCGTCGAAGTTAACTGACCGCAAGGCAGGTGTTTCTAAAAGCAGCAAGTTAGTCTGAATCCTCATTTAATATATTTTAAAGTACTATTACAGTAGTACAATAAAACTTCTAAAAATCAGGTAAAACTGAATTCTTCGATACTTAATTTTAAAGTAAAATTATTATTCAACAAATAACTAATTTCTACCTTAATACAAGAATAATGTAGATGTTATTTAATGACTTATAGTTTGGTATGTAAATTATTTCTGTCGATTAATTTGTCAAGTATCAACGAACAAGAAATAATTTATGTAATGTTGTTGCATTTTTTCGATGCTCTAAACATCTGCTTGTAAACAATAATCATCTTCGGGAAAGATGCGAAGTATAATTAAGAATCAAACGAACTTACCTTGTGAAGTTTGATATCTTATTATACGAGTGTCTTGACCGAAGATGATTACAAACCCACCCACCCTAATTTTTTCAAAATCCCTCGACCTATCGAAAAAATACAGCTCTAACGAATGACACTAAGCGGGATTTCAAGCGGCCGGATGGTGTGTTTGGTGGGAGGTTAGTAATACTCAGTGGAAGTAAATAAGAAACTTTTTTATCATAATAAAATTTAAAAATAATAATAAAATTATATATTTTATATATATTAAATAGCTCTAAATGTGTGATAAGGACAGCATAATCTCGCGATCTGCTGCTTGTAAACAATAATCATCTTCGGTCACGACACTCGTATAATTAGATATCAAACTTCACAAGGTAAGTTCGTTTGATTCTTAATTATTTCTGTCGATTAATTTGTCAAGTATCAACGAACAAGAAATAATTTATGTAATGTTGTTGCATTTTTTCGATGCTCTAACCATCTGCTTGTAAACAATAATCATCTTCGGGAAATATGCGAAGTATAATTAAGAATCAGTAGGTACCTACAATAAATACTTTAAATTATTATTTGTATAATTAGTATGTCATTTAATTTTAAAAGTGTATCTACAAATCTTAGTTTTAATTTATTAGGTGCTTGTTTCATTTACCGAGCATACCTGGACATGAGTAAAAACAGATAAAATGCCCACCATTTGAACAAATAAACTTGTATCGTCGTACCTACCTACCGACTCAGACTAACTTTTGTGTTTTATAAATTCCCGTGATTTCGTCCGCGATTTATTTTATGCTTATCATTATCATAACATTGTCACAATAATACTCCGATGTTGCAGGATCTAAGTCTAATCAGAATCTTAAAATATCCACTGTATCTATTACAATGAATTCAGAAGAGTCATTTTTGCATTAACCTTTGGTAGGTACCTACCTATATTACAGACACAAAGATAAATTTCTAAAAAGTCAGAGATGCGTGACCGGGATCGAACCCACGACCTCCCGAATACCCCTAGGTAGTCTCCTAAGACTGCAGTCCTAAACATGGCTATCACAGCTTTACTAGCTAGTATACTTGTTTCATTACTATAGTATAAAAAGGAGCCTATGTAACTCTCCCGGTCCTCAACTATACCCATGTAAAAAATCACGTCGATCCGTTCGTTGCTTTGTTGTGGCGTGATTGAAGGACAAACCAACAAACAAACACACTTTCGCATTTATAATATTAGTAGGATATTTAGGATTTAGTTTAAATTTTTATTATTAAAAACATTATATGTTTATTTATTGTTATCATTATATATTTATTGTTTTTCAGTAGGTGGTTAAAATAAACTTTCGAAAACTTCAGTTTAGGTAGTTCACCTAGTTTTTCCAAACTTCGGAAAATGATAATAGTTTTATTATTTGTCAAGTCCCTGGTTTTGTACGAGTTCAATGCCCACTGTTCCTGCATATAGTGTGAGCGAGAAGGAGCGAGCGCGCCGACCGATTCTGTGCTGGCGCAAATATACCTAAAATCGACAACGAGCCGCGCCGTAATGAACCCTTAACCTAGATCACTATTGCTAATTAACATGTTTTTGACACGATTATTAATTAATCACTCAATTTACTTCACATATGTGATTATTACATCACATTTAAAAATAGCGACGTTAAGCTTAATCAAATTTTATACATTTAATCTCGTAACGATATGTTTTAGTTATACTTTACAATGATTATAATATAAAATCAGCTATAATTATACAGAAGGAGCTAAACAATAATTATTAAGGGTGGATTACGTAAACTCCAGATTGCTACTGAAACCATTGATAGAACCAATCAGTGGATCTTTGTGGATTGAAGAAAAAGTATAAGGATACGACACGAAGAACGGAAACGTCAGTCTATTATAAGATCAACAAAGGGATGACCTAAATAATATGGACATCCTCATATTTCTACCAATTCGGACACTGTTAGGTTAACAGGAACAACAAATCAACAAAGTCGTTAGTTATGCAGCCAATAAAACTTTCACGATTAATTATTTTAAGTAGGGAATGCTGAAACTTTCTAAGATTTATAACCATAAATTAGCGGTCGCTTTCCGTGTTCTATTTTTTACTTCAAGGGGAAGTAAAAAATAGCAACGTCATGTTTTCGCAGTCAATAAATTAACGTTTTTTTCTAGATACGTATGTATATTAATTTCGATTCAAATTATAATTGTTTTGCACTTTGCGAGCCAATATACTGAAAAATAATAAAAACATGAAATACACTATCTAAATACCCAGTACGTAGTATCAATTAACAGCACATTGTACCTATTTTCGTTAAAGATGATTTAACTCTAAAGGAAATGGGCAACGTTGAAGGAAGATGGACGATAATTATAGGACCGCTGTTAAACAGCTTGTCAACATGTCAAAATAAAGTCGGACGCATACTGAAATAGTTAGAAAGGAACCTCATATTTGGTTACAGGATTTAATATTATTTTTAACATAAGATGAAAGATAATATGCTTTCCTGTCCTAACGCATTCTTAGCAAGTAATTTCATGGTTCTACGCCCTTATTACCAAAAGCATCTTAGAAAGGTCTGAAGAACTGTCCACGTATGATCCTTACTAATATTATAAATGCGAAAGTGTGTTTGTTTGTTGGTTTGACCTTCAATCACACTGCAACAGAGCTACGGATCGACGTGACTTTTTGCATAGTTATAGTTGGAGACCTGGAGAGTAACATATGCTACTTTTATCCCGGAAAATTAAAGAGTTCCCGCGGCATAAAAACTAAATTCACGCGGTCGAAGTCGTGGCTAAATAAGATTATATAGTAAGAAGTTTTCAAGCAACTATCATTAACCTTCTTCATCTCAACCCATTGCTGAACCACAACAGGGCACGGGTTTTTTCAATAGTCCATCCGCTGGCCAATTGCGTATTGATAGACTTCACACACCTTTGAGAACATTGTGGAGAACTCTGAGCCAGGTCAGTTTGTCTCACACTTAAAACCAGCGATATTAAATTCCTTAAAACGCACTAACTCCGAAAAGTTACTAGTTATAGAATCCGTATACCGAAAAGGAGGCTGAAGTCAAATTAGCCTTTACTGCGAAATGTATTCGAATTAAAGTTGAACCAAAACTTATTTTTGGTTTACTTTCGAACACACAGTAGAAATCTCACGATTTAAATCATTTAAATTTTTGGCACTTACCATGTTAGGAAAGTGACGTTTGTAGCGAGTAAATGTGACACTATCGGCGATCTCTGAACACAATCTATTCATCTTATAAAGTATTTCTTTATAGATACCTACTTCATTTAATTCAATTTTTTGCCATATCTTCATTTCTTTCATGTCTTTAAATGTTTAGAATATGGATCTATTTGCAATACGCAATCGTTTGACCAATTTACAAAGAAATTATAGCTTACTAGCGGACGCCCGCGACTTCGTCCGCGTTCTTAAATTGTTGAAATTTTTCTTGAATTTTCTTTGCTATAAACCTCACGGAGCCCGAGACCTTTCCAACGAATGGAAAACCGTGGAAATCGGTTCGTGCGTTCTGGAGTTATAGCGTCAGGAAGGAAAACCCGACTTATTTTTATATAATAGATTATTTATTTATTATTATTTATTTATTCAACACTCACTTAAATCTATCTTTACAGGTACTTATCCTAATACGATAGAAAAAAGGTTAACGTTAAAACAACTAACAAACTATTATCTTCCTAAATTAAATTAACATTACTAATAAAACCTTATCGACTAATATTTACAATGCACATTACGCAATATATACAATATACACATTACGACCTTTGTGAACTCGGCCAATGTAATGTTATATGTGTGGTTTCCAAACTTACACTTCTAAAGTGTAGCTTTCTTCATTTTTCTATATTTTTCTCTGAAACTCTGAAATTTTTCTTTTCAAATTTAAAAGGGGAAAGACAAAAATCTTTAGTTACGTCGGCGGTGTCCGCAAATGAAAACGTACCTACTTCGACTCTTCTGCGTTTTTAACACTAGCGTTTCAAATAACTCAGAATATAATATGTAATTGTGTCTGATTCTGTCTAAAATAAAAGCTTAAGTATATAAAACTCAAAATATCTGTCAAGATACCCAAATGCATACCAATTCACGGCATACGGGGAAGCTCGCGATGAGTCAGATAAGTCCTAAATTGTCTTATACTTACAAGTTTCTGATACCTAAGACTCCAATCGCCTCCCATAGTAACATTAAATGCTAGACTTATTTGATATTGTACCTACAAATGCTCTAAAGTTATCCGATTTACAGATTTTATAAATTTAATGTCTACTATAAAAGCATTTAGAATCATCGAGTCTAGAACATTATTGATAGTATCGAAGAAAATAACGCTAAATAGAGAAATTTCCTATCTCCCAATCAGGCCTTCGTCCATATCCTAGCTAGGAATCTTAACAACATAATTGGACCACCTTAGTTTATTTTACGTATCGTTGAAATATCTCATGCTGACGTACTTAACGACGTTGTATATTTTTATAGAAGAATTTGGCTTTTTATTACATTTTTATCTCAACATAAGTGATGATGCAGTCTAAGATAACAACCCAAGTAGCACACGGAGGCTGCTTAGCAGCTGAATAACAAATTCCCGTCACGCTTAAAGCTGTATAAAAAAGCTGCATAAGGGCTGTATACGGCCGTATACAGCTCTTATACCTCTTAAATGGGCACAAATTATACAGCCTTAAGTTCAAATAGCTGCTTAAGAGCTGTATAGCAGCAAAATAACAGTGGTATAAAGGGTAACGACAGTACTATGCGCTGAATAACGACTGAGTAAAAGATAACAAGTTACTCTTTATTCAGTTAAAATTACGTCATGTGACACATGACGTAAAAGTGAAATAGCAAACTTTAATCTATCAAATTATAACCTTGTAGCTTAAAGACATTAACACAATTTCGTGGAGTGAATTGAATACGTGGCTATATATTCAAAGTTCCCTGATTAGTAAGAAAAATGATTGGGAATGTAATTTTACTGACATTATACATATATATTACCTAAGAAAATTTAAGTGCGCCACGAAAATATTCGGTTTTTAATTAGTTTCGTGATATAAATAAGCCGTGATGAAAACTTGAATAAACAATTTTTAGTGCTTTGAAAAGAATTATAAGATAAAAAGTTATTATTATGATATACGGAAGTAAAAACTAATGCAATCCATTCCTAATTCATACACAAAACATCATAAAAGTTGAAAAATGAATCAGTATATTTATGTGAGGTTATACAATAAAATGGTGGATTCATGTTATAGTTACAGAGCTGGTGATCATTTACGTACTTATATGATTTTAAAAGCCTATAGCTTAGGCCTATATAAAAAAAGAGTGTTCGTCCGAAAAAAAGTAAATAAAAACGGATCTTTATAAGTTTGTCTGGTGTAAGAACTGCGTAATATTAGTACGTAAAGATGAAACCGACAAAATACATCATATACGATCTAGCAAGGATATAGAGAGATTGGTGAATCTAGCCACCACTAAATGAAGTTAGGTTATATTTACTAACAATCGACAACCCTCATAATGCACTAAATGGAATGATTTCGTGGACAACGGAGAAGTAACAAACAACTTGTGTACTCTGGATGTAAACATAAGTCTCAAGAACTTTAATTGGAAAACATAATAAAGAACAGCTCGAACCAAATTCATATTGTCGTTGTTACTGAAGCTAACATAAGGGTCACAAACTCAAAATTGTTTCAAAGATGACTACAAGATGTTTTCGCAGCCACTGAATCACCGACGAAGTGATGGTCTAATCCTCTATGTGCATAAAAGTGTATTGTTCTACAGGTTAACAGTGAATACAAGCTACTCTGAATCAGTTATTGGTGAAATTGTCACAAGTTTAAATTAAGTATAAATTAAGTGTTTGTGCATTGTGCTGACCTCTGAATACTAACCAAGTATGTTTCATACAGGAACTTAAACAATTAATCTCTCAATTTTCAGGTAAAAGTAATCTTGTAATTAGTGGTGATATGAATATAAACATAATGTTAAACGATCCCAGTGTACTTAAATTCTATGAGTGAAGTAGGTATTGACTGTGGTATAAGGCAGTATACACGGATAGAACCTAAAGGGGATATGATAACTAAAAGTTGTATTGACCACATATTCATACGATGTGTGGACAATCCCAGCCAACATAGCTTATGTATACAAACAGCAGTTATAAACAATCCTATAGCAAACCACTATTTTACCAGTTTTATGATTATCCACAACTTGTTACAAACCTGTATAAGTAAGTATTGTACTAAAATAAATCATAAAAAATTGCTAGAAGAATTATATAATGTTGACTGGGGACAGGGGTTATATTGTAAGAAAATCCTAATGATGTCATGAAGTTTATTTCCAATAAATATAATTATTTACTAAGCAAATGTCAATATGTGGCTAAAATAAATACAGGGAGAAGGTAGGCATGTTTATGGATAAACAATAAAGCCTTTAAAATGTGTATTAGGAGAGATAAACTATTTAAAATATGGAACGATGATGAAAGTAATATGGAAAATATTACTTTCATCATCGTTCCATATTTTAAATAGTTTATTATATTGTATGATATATATAGAAATAAAACAAAGAAGTATATTAATTATTTAAAAAATATATTCAAACTCAAATAACAAGTAACTTTAAAACTCAAAAAAAGTATAGGAAATTGTGAATAAACTGTGTGGGAAGCTTAGAAAATCCATAGAAGATATTCTAACTAATAGATTAAAGATTCTGTAATAAGTTATGGGCTGAGTAGCTATGGCAGAACCTTTCAAACTTATATACAGGATATTTACAAAATACAAATAAGATTATTAAAGGTAATCGTTCCCAACCATGTTAAATTACTGTACAAAGATGATGGAGGGATTGTTTAAATATTGTAATGTTTTCAATCAATCCATCAATCAATCAATTTCTTTATTGCGAATTTGGGTAATATACAGGTGTTTACAAGTAAAATAAATGGACAACCAAACTCTGCTTAAATACAGCATGCAACATTAAAAATTAGCTTAAAATCTATTTCATTACATTACTATTAATTTATTACAATACATTATTATTAATTTATTTAAGTTAGAAGCTTTGTGTTTACATTGCAATATTATTTAAATGTCTAATATAAAATTTCTTATTAAAATGTCAAAAGTTCATAATTAAAATTTTTCCATAAGGTAATCACTGGTTTTATAGTATGTCCTGTCAATCAAAAATTTAAGCCTTTTTTTAAAAAGTGGTATTTCTTGTGTTTCTATAATATGTCTAGGAAAATGAGTTTCTTGCCGGTTCTTCTCAGCAGAATCTGCATTCCGAACCGGTGGTAGATTTTTGACTTATCATAAGTGCTACAGGGTAGCCTACATGAAATAAATAAATTTTGAATTTTGAATTTTTTGAATTTTTGAATGTTTATATAAAAGGGGCCCAGTGCAGAAGAAACTCTTAGAAAAATGTGCACAACAACTGGGTGGTGGACGCAGTTCAATTAGGTACATGCCTTTTGCTGTGACGATTTTGAAATAAATTCAAGTTACTTTTGGCAAATATGACAGTTTCATATATATACAGACATGGCATTGTAAGAATATTATATTGTTTAAAATAGGGTTTACAACTATCAGTCGATTTTAATTTAAATATTGCCCTTAAGCATTTTTTTTGTACCTTTAATACAGCCTCTTTTTAAGTGGAATTACCCCAGAATAAAATACAATATCTCAACAACGAGGCAACATAGCCATGGTAAACAGTTAGTAACGCTGACACATTTACTGTTTTCCCCAACTTATAAAGTGTGTAGGAGAATTGATTTAACTTTGTGCAAATATGACTCAAGTGTTCTTTCCAATTTAGAGTAGAATTAATATTCAGACCTAAGAATTTTGTTACATTGACTTCATTGATAGTTTTCCATTCATAATTTACATCTAAAGCAAATGATGCATTTTCTATGAGCTTAAAAGTCATTAAGTTCGTTTTGTCTAAGTTAATTATGAGTTGGTTTATTATTTATTTATACAATAAGATACAAAATAAAAAGAACTATCACAAACTTTATGATTAAATAAGGGTGATTTTGAAAATAATTTATATATACATATTATATTACATAATTAGAACATAATATTATATATTTAAATATATTATTTGTTAGAATTAATTTATTTGTGTTTTTTTATGTAATTAAAATGTAAAAGTATACTATGTCTGCGCAAAAACCCTGCGTGGTTTGTGTGGAGGCTTTCACAAGAACCTTGTAACAATTTCTCCTTTATGTTTGGATAATAAAGATTAAAAAAAGGTATCTTTTTGGCTTTTTATGATCATTTTACTTAACTTCATAAAAAATCTTTTGAAAAAACCTACTTCTTAGATTGTCCCTGCTCTCTTTCTCTCTTCCCTCCAAAACGCTACTAATGTAGTCTATACTTGGTACCTGTGGTACCTACTTATTAACAATCCACAATTCCAAAATCCCCGCAATTTATGTGAGCAATATCAGGGTTCAGGAGCTTGAACCTAGAGCTCCATGATGTAGTCTATGCTTGATACATACAATATCAATTCGAAACTGACAGTTTAGGTAGGCACTACCCAGCAGCATCAGGATTGAGGAGCCAGGACCTAGTTCTCCTTGATGTAGTCTATGCTTGATACATACAATAACAGTTCGTAATCTATCATGGTGGTAGACGAGGTTCTTGATGTTTCTTAGGGTATAATTATCACTATTAATAACGTCTGCCATGTGTGCTGATCATATAGAAATTTTGCTCGCCAGCTCCCTAACTATTAAACAGCGACGTGAATAGTTAAAACTCTGATATTCTGCCAAATGCTGTCTAATAGTTCACACGTGCCCCCTTAATAAGTCAGTGTAATAGGAGTTCACAAATACCTTCTTATACAGCATTTGGCTAATTTTATCCACTAAACAGCCTTTATTGCGGTTAAGGCATTAAAAAATGTTAAAGGCTGAATAGAGTCGTAAAAAATATACCTTTATAGCACTCTTAATCAGCCTAAGCTGTTTAAATATCACTGACAGCTATTATGCAGCTGTAGGATCACCAGTGTACTCTTAAAAGAGTCTTAATACGCTTAGAGGTTCAAATAGGTCTAAAAGTGAATACTTACGCAGCTATCTGTGCTACTTGGGAACGCTTTTGATAGGACTATGGAAAAATAATGGGTCCTTATTCAGTTTCTAATCGTCGATATGACAGCAAAATTGCTGACAGTTTAAGTCGAAGAACGTATAAAATAATAATTTATTATTATTAATTAAATTATTAATAAGAGATTACTTTCTCAAGATGAATGTGCTTCATGTTGATCAGCGCCATCTAGTCTACTAGTAAATTAACTTGATCGCTCTCCGTTTTAAGGACGCAGCGCCTGCTGGACCTGCTTCCGGAATGGCTGGACAAATGGAGGATGGCCGTCAACGTGGGGAAGACGGCCGCTATCCTGTTCGGCATCGGTAAGCCTATATGTCAGCTCCGTTACCGAGGGCAGGACATAGAGTGGCAAACTTCGGTGTGCTACTTGGGGTGCCGCATCGACCTCAGCATAAACCTGGTGCCCATGATAAACCATGTTGTTAGCCAGGCCAAGGCAGTACGGTCGATGCTCCACCAAGTCTTCACCTCAAGCCTATCGCCGAAGACCAAGCTCCTAATCTACGGAGCCTATGTCCGCTCCAGTGACGTACGCGGCTCCTGCCTGCTCGGCAAGCCAGAAGAGCCACCTACAGATCCTCCAAAATAAGTGCCTCCGTCTGATCGTTGGAGCTCCGAGGTACGTGAGTCAATTAAGAAAAAAAACCTGAATCAATTAAGAAAAAACATATGCCCAACTTACCCACTGGTCTTGAGCCTCATTAGGCCTCAACAAACACACAAGAGGTAGTTAAAAATAACTATAAAAGTACTTGAAATGTCTTAAATAAATTTCAGAAAAATGTTGCATCAGGCGTAGAACACATTGCATACCCAAATAAAGAAACTGTAGATGTTAATTAACAACTTAAATAAACCACCTTGTAACTTTTGTGAAGTAATGCTGGTAGGTACAACAGTAAACATTGCAGGTGCTTCTTTATGAATTAAATGTCACTTTTCAAGCCACACGTATTCAACATATTTTAAAAGTACCTAGACTCTTACATTATTTAGGTACCAAACTCGAAGCAATACAATATAGTTATCTAAATTTTTTTGCGTGGCCTATGTCTGTTGTTATAGTCTGATATGTTGGATTTGTCATACCCTTATGAGCCATAATACTTGGAAAAATTAACTACCTATTGCGGACTTGGCTAATAGACAAGGGTCCTTTCATGGTAATGTAATGTAAACTGCTTTTTTTTATTTTTTTTTGAAGTGTTAAGTAGATCGACAACTGTAATGTGTCGCTACTAGATGTCGCTAACAGTTGCTATAAAACTGATTGAAAAAGTAGATACATATCACTAATTTCGTGGCTGACGTGTGGATCGCCGTGGTGTAACGGATAACACACTCGGGCGCGATTCCCAGAGAGATGTGGGTTCGAATCCCGCCGGCCTCGGAATTTTTGATATGTATTTATAAATCTATTAGGTTAATGTAAACTGCTGTTTTTCGATAAATAACTGTATGAAACTTTTTTTCAATAGTTTTATAAAAATTAATTTATCTTTTTACCGGCAAGTTCGAGAAGATACGTTTCGCAAACACATCATATAAGTTTTTCGAAATCAATTCTTTTGGTAATAACATACGGTGCGCAATTGTTTTTTTTTTTAACCGTTTTTTTTATGAATGACATATAATATATTTCTTTCGACCAGTTTTTTAAGCAACAGAAATAGATTATTAGTTTCTGATTAAAAAAAACTGGTTTAAAAACCTCTTCGGTAGTATGCCGCTATCGGCAAATGTAACTTCTATAGTCCAACGTGTATGTGCCACTGGCTTGCGGCGCAATTTTCCATGTAGGCCGACACTCACCGAATGCATTGAGCCAACGTAACGCACGCAACACTTAGACAAAGCACATGCATATCGGTGCAGATGTATGTTTATGTAATTGTTTCATGACCTACCTGGCGCAGTGATCAGCGCTGCAGTCTTATAACTGAGAGGTCTCGGGTTCGATTCCCGGCGGGGGCAATTTGAGAATTGATAATTTCTAAATTGCCTCTAGTCTGGCCTGGTGGGAGGCTTTGGCCGTGCCCGTAGCTAGTTACCACTCTAACGTCAAAGACGTGCCGCCAAGCGATTTAGCGTTCCGATAAGATGGCGTGTAGAATCAGATTAGGGGTATGGGTTGAGTGTACACTGCCATATCCCTTCCAAGTTAGCCCGCTACCATCTTAGACTGCATCGTCACTTACCATCAGGTGAGATCGCAGTCAAGGACTATCTTGTCATTCAATAAAAAAATAAAAGTTACATGCATATTGCTGTCTAATAAAAATATTGTTAACATCACCTCAACTATGTGACATAACAGGGAATGCATGAACGTGCAAACATATAGAAAGTTGATTCATAGCTCTACTATAATTGGGTAATAAAATTACAATAGACTGTATCCATTCGGTACAAATTCTGCTTTACAATGTGACACTATTAAACAGTTACAATCGTACTATACTCCAGTCGCCATTAAATCAAATGAGAATTAGCTTTAACCACGAATACCATTATTACATACGAGACTCAATCCATTTGAAAACGAAAGTCCCATAAATATCTATCAAAGGCACTCGTTATATAGTTCCTTTAAGGAAGTAGACTAAAAGATCCAATTAATCGACAGCTCGACAAACGTATATATCTTTATCATACGCCTACACTTGGAGACAGTAACGTCTAAAGATTTAACAAATTCTATCTCAAGAGACATATTGTTTCAATCTTATCCTATTAATATTATAAATGCGAAAGTTTGGATATATGAATGGATGGATGAATGGATGGATGGTTTGTTACACAATCACGCCGCAACACTGTACCGATTTGTCTGAAATTTAGCACAAACTGGAATAACACACAGGCTACTTTTTATCCCGAAAAATAAAAGAGTTCCCGAGGGAATTAAAAAACGTCAATCCACGCAAACGATGTCGCAGGCATCATCTAGTAAAATAATAAAAGGACCACCGGTTGAGAAAGTAGATTCTTCTGAAAAGAGTCCACAAGAAACTCTTTTCAAAACTCAAAGTTACTGTACACAACACACGGAAAACATATGTACAACAAAATTTTGATTTCATTGGCTTGTGGCCAGCTGATTGCAAAGCCGATTGCTTCCATTTTCCTTTGTTATTAAGAAAATCATTAATTATGTAATTAGCTCGACTTAATAAAAATAATTATGTTTTCCACATGCTTAAAATAAGTGGACTGGCAAATCTAAGAGAGTGTCTTAATTCCAAAACTTGTTTCTGGAACTGTAAATAAAAATAGTGCAATAGTCTATCGTGATAAGTAAGCCAGTTTACTAGAATTAAGCGAGTAGGTAACAGTTAAAGGGTGTTAAATGCGGTTCCAATTGCAATTATCATTTATCAGCTCATAGATTGCTATCTTCCTCCTACGTTAACATAGACCAAAGAAAGTCAGTCGGCTATATCATAGCTTAAAGTTAAACCCTGTAATGTAAACGTCTACAATGCTGTGTAACGCCTCTAACTGGTCGTTTATCAGGTATGTTGAAACGTGAAAGTGTTTGTTTGACAAACGGTTTTAACTGTTAAAGAAGTAATAAGTCTTCAGACAATGGTTGTGGGCTGGCACTGTGCGAAAGTGAATTTTGATTATGTGCAAAACTTCCTGACACAGCTTTAACACTACATAATATTTGTACAGGGTGAAACCGATAAGTAAGAAGAAAGCAGGCGCTTATTTTTATCTATTGTTAGTTTATCTATTGCCGACATAGGAACATACGGATGAAAGCTTAGAATGTAAAGGCGGTTGTAACGCTTTAAGAGAAGAAGACTGACCACTTCAAAAGATTTCGAAAAAACGCTGCCTGGTAATCAAATAATTGAAAATATCTATGTCTATCCACTCTTTTATTTTTTTGCTTCCAAAAATTGCAAAATTATAGAATTTGTAAATTAACAATTAAAATTTCCTCAAAATTTTGATTCCATACCAAATGGTAAAGCCATTTTGGTTTTTTTTCTCCATTTATTCACTTTTTGGTTTACACCCTGTATATTGAAATTGTAACATTTGTGATGTCATCAATTTTATGTTATAGATACAGTATTGATTGGGTACCAGTACATTGCATTAGCAGTTGAACGAGTTACAAAATATTGTTTTAGCTGTAGCGCGAAGGAACTAACAGTGGTATTCAGAACACAATGTGTTGAAATAGGTCAGGGCCGAGAGCTACGTGCCAGATGTTTACCAAAGATTTGATTTGTAAGTCAATAATAATGGTGTTACAATACCAAATGGTATACCACAAAATGTTATTGATGTAATCCTTCAACTCAAAATTATAAGTTTCAAAGCTATTGACGATTGCCCACAAGATAAGACAAGAGTATTGACATAACAAACATATTAAATAGTAATATATTTGAATGTATCTAGAAGTTCCTATAACAAACCTATGCAATGGGAATCCATGGCTAACGATAACGACGACTTTAGCCCTTCGAATATATAAAAGCAGGCTTATTAATTAAAAGCGAATTTTCGCATGTAGAGTTAAACTGCCATAAGTCATTAGTCATAGTCACTAGTTTAATAGCAGATATTTTAACTGCCATTTTGCACGCCATGCATATATGGCAAAATGTGAAAGGATATAAATATATTTCACTATCGACCAATAATGTGCCTACTATTTTTACTCACATTCATGGTCAATTTCGGTCGTTGTATTTGTTGTCTTCAGTCAAATATTTAGTCATGTTTACTAATTACTACACAATACTGAAATCACTCCAAATATTATGAATAGGTACTAAGTAGTAGAAATTGTTTGTAAATATACGGTTGGCTTTGTACCATTAGCGCTAGAAACAACATTAGCATCGGCCTTTCTCCGGTGAAAATATGTTAACTCGTCAATACTGTCGTCTTTGATAAATAGATCAAGATCCCGGCTTAATATATGTGTATGCTCTCCTAGTTGCACTGAAGCAACATCTACAATTCATTGCGGCTTAGATAAATTATACCACTAGGCTGTTAATATAACAGGTGCAATAAAGATCTAATAGCGCCTACATTTTCTAACTATGAAACACATAATTCAAACCTCTGAAGTTAAAATATAGCCTTGATTTCAACATGTCCATAAAAACTGGAATGAGTGAGCGATAATAAAAAGTTGGACGGAGGCAAGCGTTGTCATTGCTTCAATCCATACAGCACAAGAAACTTTTTTAAGCTAAAAATCAGCCATACCAGATTAATCTGTTCATTACCGTCAGAAGGAAGGCGAGCGGTGCATAACGCATACTACATTTTGTACTATACGGATTTATCTGATTTAGCCTCCTTGGATTTAGCGGATAATAGCAACATAAGCTTTATGCTCCTTGTGACTCTATAACGCTTTGAGAGGTCTAGACGAAATTCATTTCCCACGCGCCTTTGTGTCAAAATGATCATCAATTGTTGCTATGGCTTGAAATTTGAACTTCAACAGCTAAAGTAGGAGGCATGTTTAGCTAGAAAACTAATAAAACTCTTTTTACTCACTCTAGCCAACCTGCTTCAAAAATCTAATAAACAGTGTTCATATTATCAAAATTTTCTTTTTAGTACTTCGTTTATCTCAATTCTCAAACCATCACCAGCCTTACGGGCCGGCCTCTCGATAGAAAGGGTCAGGCCAAAGTTCATCAAACTGGTCAAGTGCAGATTAGTCAAAATCTTAACCACTAGGCTACACTACCTTTGGTAGGTATTTGTCAGATGGTAATTAGGAAATTCCTTGTGAGCAGGCTCCATTTGCTCCTCGGATCGGAACTAACGCGTATTTAATGCACGTACGCAGAAATTATTGCACTGTACGGTGTACCTACTCGTACTTTGAATACCCTTTGTCGTTGATGCACAAATCGTGTCTAGTATTACGAGTAGGTCAGTGTTTTTCTAATCTATGTCATGTCAGACTTAATTCTGTTAATGTTTAAAAACTTAAGATTATGAATAAGTAGAAGTGCCAGTAAAAATTTGAGGCCTCAATGGGATATCCTTACTAATATTGTAATATTTGTTGGTTTCTTGATTTATTCTTCAATCACGCGGAATCTAGTTTGTTCGTTTCCTTGGGCACTCCTTTTAATGTCTTTAAGGTGCTAAGCAAATCGGTCTAAACAGTCCTAACTCCCAGTGAGAAGTATTAAATCAAATGACCCACGCATCCGCATTAGTAGCCCAATTTTTCTGCTAAAAGTAGGTAGCCGCTTCATTAATCATAATGATCAATAGAACTTGAAATATCAAATCGATACAATAAATTATTTGGTATAAATATTATAATAGATGGGCAGTTTTGCATATCAAAGCAGTTCTGGTCAGCCACATCCGGAATTTCGTTTTATACGTAGGCAAATAAACAATAACCATAAAATATTATGTTAGTTGCACTATTGTAGTACTCATTCCTAACACAAGCTTTCCGCTTATTTGGAGTGGAGAGGAGAATAATCTTTATAAAAAAAAAAACCCCATCACCGAGAGTACTGGGCACAGGTTTCCTCGCAGAATGAGAAGAGTTAAGGTCTACCACCCTGCCAAGTGCAGTTCGTGATCAGAAGACTAAAAAAAATACCTAACACTGTTTATAATCTTAGACAATACAATCATATATTTCTAAAAGGACATAGACAAAGATAAAGAGGGGGGAATTGCCGTGACATAGTCAACGCTTGCTAGTAAGCAACAATGTTAAATGACCTACATGCTCATATAAAGCGCATCGATTAAGCGCGCAGCCACGAAACGGAAATCAATCATCTCAAGTATGACCATAATAGGTTGACCAGTGACCATGATTATCATGTTAAACACCTCTTTTTTTCTTTTATTAACCTACAACGCAAAAATATTGGGGTAATGTGTTGCACCTCATAAGAAGGCCCAGGGTTACTCAGCGGTCGATGGAGAGAGCTGTGCTCGGAGTATGCCTGCGTAATCATATCAGCAATACGAGAACGAGAGATACCGATATTTTTATCGGATTACGAAGCTAAAGTGGCGAAGGACATGGCTCGAAAGATAGTTGGTGAATTTAGGGTTTCCATGCTAGAACACAACGGCAAGCGAGCAAAGTTAAAAGGTAAGACCACGCCTACTAGGTGGATTTACAATCTCAACTTGCTGGCAGCCGCAAAATATGTATCCCACACGACACAAAATGACCTGCCTACACGAAATAAATCAATGAATTTTTAATTGAATTTTATCAATGGACATCAAATCCACTTTAATTAGGCAATTGTTTAGATTCGGATGCCTGGTAAAAACTTGCATAATTTGTATCTGAATGTGCGAGCTCTATCGAAAACTCAACAGTCGCTAATACCAGACATAGGAATTCTTCGTATATCGGAGTCGCCTCCGCTATATTCGTATTTACTTTAAGCTCTCGAGTATTTCGTCTTTATTTGGAACGGGCGGGGTCAGTGAACTGCCTCAGTATTTGTACAAGGCCACCGGTATTGTCCTCGTGGCAACAAAATGATTTATGGGCTTCCACGCTTCTAATGCGTTTACAAGATTTGTGGTTAGCCTGACATCGCCTATCCTAGTAACTATACAACTTACTGCCATAACTTGCGTTGGTATTCAACGCATACCTACCGTAAAAATGGACGGTGAATGTTGACTTTCATATTTGTGATAGCATTGATCCGAAATAGGAACATAAATGCTTGTTGCAATATTATGGGTAAATCTAAATTCTATGACCATTTTGTGTGTAATAATACATAATTCTACGTAGTAATAAACATTCTGTACAACAATAAACAAACGCTTAAAAGTGCCTAAAATCACTCAATAGAGTTGGACTGTAGAGGCCATAGAGTTTTCATATTATTAAAACAGCAGCCGAACTTACCGCAAAATAGAAATAACCTAATTTATGCTTTTATGTTATTCAGCACACTGAACCTGCTTTTGCTTCGTTTGTCAATAACGATGCATACGAAGCAATGTTAAATACGGTAATCTTATGGAGATAAAATAAACCTACAAATATTAATTACTAGCGTTTCCATTATCATTAGGTGGGGGCGGCGCTTACAACCTGTGGGACCTACTGGTGTAGTTTGATCATCTCAATCATCATTCAGCTCGTATTGGCTAAAATGCACTGTTGCAGCAATCCTATTAATATTATAAATGTGAAATTTTGGATGTATGTATGGATGGATGGATGGCCGCAACGAATAAACCGATTTGGCTGAAATTTGGCACAGCAATAGATTATAGTCTGGAATAACACACAGGCTACTTTTTATTTCAGAAAATAAGATTTCCCGCGGGAATTAATAAACCTAAAGTAACCTAACCGAAATCGCGGACATCAACTAGTAACACCATAAATGCTAGCAGCAACAACTGCGATTACAGCAGTGTGGTAATCAACATTTTCAGTAGGAGTTCGGATGTATGAATTGCTACTCTATGGTCTATCTCAGTGGCAAATGTCGTACTACGAAGCGTGAAATTACTTCGATGCTTTCGACTAATTCAAGAATCGCTGGGCCGTGAGAACATTTTACCGTCTTACGAAAAGGAGCTTATAAAAGGCAAAAGTCATTACAGAATTGATTATAAGACAGTAGAAACTATTGTGGTAGATGTTACGGAAGCTTAGAAATAACCTACCTCTACCATAATTACTCTAAAACTTGTATATGTTTATTATTAAACCTATGTAATATAATAAATTAGTCCATAAGTAGAATGCGTTGTCACTTTTTATCAGGTATGTTGGCAGTCAAAGGCTAACTTATCATCAAATAAAAAAAACAAAGCAAGTCTTTTTAACCGACTTCTTATGCATAAGAATATAAATACAATTAAACTATCTATTTAAAAGAGGTTCTAAGAACTTGTGCATGCTTAACTCACTTCTTTTATTTCAAACTGGCCATAATTTGAAGTTTATCATGATCGCCTGTCAAGAGTACCTGCAAAAAAAACTATTTTAAAAAATATAAAAAAAAGCTTCTATGTTTATGATTACAAAATTGTTACAAAAAGACACTGAAATAAATCAGACGAGCTCTGACTCGATAGACTGTCTCTCTATGGCCTTCTTCCATATATTGCATTACTACCTGATGCCCGCGACTTCGTTCGCGTGGATTGAGGTTTTTAATTCCCTCAGGAAATCTCCTATATTCTGGGATAAAAAGTTACCTATGCGTTATTCCAGACTATAATCTATCTCTGTACCCAGCCAAATCGGTTCAGTCGCTGCGGCGTGATTGAGTAACAAACATCCATCCATCCATCCAAACTTCAGCATTTATAATTAATGATTAAACGAACTTACCTGTAAGTGAAGTTCGATCATACTTATACGAGGATTCGTCCGAAGAGATTAGTGAAAACACTTGTAGTATAGTATCGAATATAAATAGGATGTATAAAACTGCATATTTACCTACAGGGTGAACTTGAAAATACCAACAAACAACAGACAACTTTTGTACATAATTCTAAATAAATAAAAAAACAATCCTTTACCAGATATGTCAAACATATATCTATATATATAAAATTCAAAGTCCTGACTGACTGACTGACTGACTGACTGAGATATCAAAGCACAGCCTAAACTACTGAAGTTAGAAACTTGGAATTTTTACAGTTGGTTCCTTTTATGACGTAGGCGCACACTAAGGAAGGATTTTTGAAAATTCAACCCCTAAGGGGGTAAAATAGGGGTTTGAAATATCGAACTTAACGTGAGCAAAGCCGCGAGCAAAAGCTAGTCCATCTATAAGTCGTCACGACTCACATACCATAAAAGGGGTGATGTCAAAAAGCAGTCATTTTAAGTACTTTACACCGCTGTTTCAGAATTCAGGCGTTCCCTTATTATGAACAAGTATCCGAACATTTCACAAGAGTGGATGTTGCTTTAAAAAGCGCATAAGTTATTAGTTTAATTTGCATTCCTTCCTCTCTAGCCCTGCGGTGCTCTAATAAAAGAGATGACCGGAGCAAGCTGGCGTGGTGCCAGAATCGTGTTATATTTCAAGCGATCCTTTTACATGTTTTATTAATTTAACTTGAAAGTTATTTTCATCGTTGATAAGTATGATAATTTCGCCATTTTGTTGTAATATTTTCAATTTATACCTAACTTTTTTCTTTACTTAATCGGTAGAGAGTTTAGAGTTATTTGGCATTTTTATAAAAAAAAATGTGTTAAGTAATTTCAAAGTCACTCTCTAGGCTTTAGAGCCATACATAACAAACACACACAACAAACAACACAAGCTTTTGAATTAAAATAGCAACATTATAAAAGCTTCTTACGAACTTTTATATTTCATAGAAAGTGATGAATTGGTGATTTAAAGAATCACAAAACAATTTTTTTTTTAAACTTATACCACAATGTTGCGGAATCATTATAATCAGCATCAACATCAATATAAAAATCAATTACGCTGAAATTGACTTAAACTACTTTAACATTCGATAGAATATTATCAAACTTAATGCGTATTAAACTTCAGTTACGTCACGGTACAAAATCAATTAGCGAGACCGAAACTAATCGGTCACCCACGTAGAAATTATCAGAGTAATAATTAACCACAGTAGTTAGGTGCCTAATCCATCAACCAGAGCTGACTTGAAGCAAAATAGGTAGGCTATTAAATAAATGTTTTGCCGATTTACGTGAAAATTCACCGACTGTATTCAGTTAAAATGTTAGTGAAGTAACTAAAAAAAATTCTTTTCAAAAAACCGACTTAAAACGCCACTACAAAGTATAAAAATAATTTTATTTTGTACACGTTTGTTGAAGTCGGGCGGCTTAAATAGAAACAATGAAACCGATATGCGATGCTCGCCCGATTTCAATAAACGTGTCTCTTATGTCACCATAAGTTAAGCGTCGCGCATCGATTTTATCGTTTCTAGTTAAGCCCGCCCGACTTCAACAAACGTGTACAAAATAAAATTATTTTTATACTTTGTAGTGGCGTTTTAAGTCGGTTTTTTGAAAAGAATTTTTATTTTAAGCTTTTTAGTGTAGCTTGTTCCTGCTCTTTTTCTCTCCTCCCTCCAACGCTACGGTACTAATATAGTTCTATACTTGGTATCTACAGTACGTATTAACAATACACAAGAGCTAGGACTAGGAGTTCCATGATGTAGTCCATGGTTGGTACCAACAATATCAATTCGAAAGCATCAGTTCATAATTCCTCCAACTCTGCAGCATCAGGATTGAGGGGCAAGAACCTTGAGCATTATGATGTAGTATATGCCTGGTATCAACAATATGAATTCCTAAACGACAGTTCCTAAATCCTCACAGTTTAGGTAGGCAGTACCCCTGCAGCATCAGAATTGAAGAGCTAGGACCTTGAATTCCACGATGTAGAATATGCTTGATACTAACAATATTAATTCGCAAGCGAAAGTTCCTAAATCCTCACAGTTTAAGTGGGCAGTACCCTGCAGCATCAGGATTGAGGAGCTAGAACCTAGACCGCAATGGTGTAGTATATACTTATTACATACAATAACAATTCATGATTAACAGTTCCTAAATCCCTATAATTTATGTGGGCAGTACCCTGCAGCATCAGGATTGAGGAGTAGGACCTGGAGCTCTATGATGTAGTATATGCTTAGGCCAAACATACCAATACGTAAACGACGGTTCCTAAAATCCCATAATTTAGGGGGGAAATACCCCTGCAGCATCAGGCTTGAGGAGTTGAAGGTAAAAAAATTTATGGGACCATTTCGCGAGCTTCCTCTGTCGATTCAAAAAAAAATCTTCTGAATCGGTCCAGAAACCCCGGAGTAATCGGCGGGCATACATAGAAAAAAAAAAAAAAAATATACCGGCCGAATTGATAACCTCCTCCTTTTTGGAAGTCGGTTAAAAAACACCGGCTACAGAAAACTAACTAACTAATAAAACTGCATCCAAACTGAAATTTTTACGTCGTGCAGTTCAAATGCAGTCTGTCTATAGATGCCTTAAGAGATTTTTTTTAATACGTGTAAATAATAATGTCCTCCCGACCGAATCCGGCCACGGCGGCCCATCTCTACAGAGATTAGTCATCTACGCAGGAGATATTATAAGGCACAACTGTGTGCACAAACACAAGCCCTCTCTATTCCCTCACTCTCATATTCCTATGGGATGGAAATCCGACACGACCAGAGAGAGATCAGGCACAGGACCGACAGCTTTACGTGCTCTCCGAGGCATGGGGGTGACTCACCGCCAACTTCCTAACTCCGGGCTAGTACTGAGAATTTCCCGACAGAAAGCCCCAATACATTTTTTGGTCCGACCCGGGAATCGAACCCCGGCCCTCATCATCGGTAGTCGAACTTGTTAACTACTTGACCAACGAGACATTTAAATTCGTGTAAAATGTATATTAAAATGACATTACGCCCATGATATGTACCTATAACATGGTACCACAGTTGTCCAACGGGTCGAACCTGAGTTATTGAGGCTTCAATTTGGAATTGAATGGTTACAACACGTGGTCAAGGTTTTGTAACCATTGCAATCCTTGGTTGTCGAAACTAGACCAAACCACCCCCGCGCACATATTTCCAAGCGTACTCAAAAATAACCAAATCACTCCATATATTCAAAGACCAGTCCATTCAACCGTCACCATACATGGTCTGTACATTGTCCTACTGTATTGTTATAAAGCCTACGTTGCGTAAGTGTTACAACATACCCATATCCAAATCAGGTTATACTTGTACTGGCTTAGACTAGCTCAATGCTGATGACAACAATGTACATATACTTACCTCGGAAAATATAAAGCCACACACTTCATACTAAATATTTCTCTATAACCTAGAATAAAAAGTGAACTATTATTATTAATCTTTCTATTCTTTTTCAACTTATAGACGTCCACTGCTGGACATAGGTCTCCTGCATGGACCTCCACAGGCCTCGGCCTTGCGCTAGTGAGAAGCTTTCCTAGCACAAGCTTTCCGCCTATTTGGAGGAGAGAGGAGAATATAAGTCAAATTCAGCTGGGCTAATATTTTTTTTTTATTTAATTTGGCAGCCCAAAAAAGCTAATAAGCAAAAAGGGTTGCATGCGTTATATTTCGTTTATTTCGTTAACTTTGTATATCCTAAACCGTTACGACCGAACGCGATTGATTATAGTGATATTAATTTCAAAATGAGCGGTTAACAATAACAAGTGGATGGCTGGATGGATATTATATTTGACAATTTGTGGTAGCACTGGGCACTGGGCAGGTTAGCAGCGATGATCTGTGCCGTTGTTACTCATTTTATAAGACGAAATGGGGATTTTATAAATACCACTTTGCTAAGTTCGTGCGGTGTGGAGCGATAATCCTGGGAACTTTACTCTAATTACACTCGAATACATAACAGTTACCTAACTTGACATTTTAGTGCCACCGCAGCGGCAGCACCACTTACTGTTATTATGCTTCTGGCACGACCTGACAACAATGTTTAGTCTAGTTCACTAAATTATCGGATACCATAAATAGGTACTCTACTGGATTAATGCTTTAAGATAAAAAGAACAAGTTGAGAATTTCCTCTTTTTCAGCAATCTGTTAGTGCGGTTACACAAATACACATTTCGGTACAAACAGGATTTAAATTAATCATGAGGAACTGTAGAGCACGCTCGAAGAACCTCTCTGTGTGGAATCCCAAAAAAAACCCAACAAATTGACTCACAATTTTTTTTGAAAATGGTAACATAGAAGAAAATTAGTAACACTATGGAGCGCGCTCTTGTGAATTTTAAAATATATCTCTGACTCAGCTCAGACTTAAGATGAGGTTAAAACGAGGCACAAATCGACATAAATCTGTCTCGTTTTAACTCCGTCTTGAGTTTAAGCTGAGTGAGAGTGTGGTCTATAAATTTCAGCCTTAGAATCTGCTCAAAAAGGATAAGTATACAAAAATCCGCATTAAAGCTGACCCAGTAACATTTCGGGAATAATAAATGCAAAAATTCAAAAGCAGTCTGTAAAAGACTATTTGAATAAAAAAAAATTTACTGTGCCTATTCTATTCTCAAATGCTCTCGAAAAAGTACTTAACCGTAGATAGAATATAAAACAAGGCTCCACACAACACTTAAAGTGGAATGCGCATTTAATTTGCAAGTAACCTATTTGTGTACATTAGATGCATTAGCGCAGCCGCGTTGAATCACGTGATATTAAAAGCAACGCGATACATGGAAACGTGAGAAACCCTGCTAGGGACATGTTTACAGTCGAGCGCCGCGATAATAGGCACGAAACGTTTACTACTCGTATAATTACAAATGAGACCTAATTGCAGTTCACTAGATACATTCACATCCACAAACTGACGGTTGTTCATTACTTTAGGCTTCTAGCACGTCTCTACCGCCAATGATGCAATTATTTTTAATGAATCGACACACAGGTTAACATGCGCGCCACGAGAAAATTATGTCTACCCATTTTCTCGTGAAATCTCATACAAATTCACGATTAAACGATATTTTTAACATGCTACACCTCAGATCCTTCAAGTGAACGATGCTTTCGAATGGCGACAGATGTTAGAAAAATTAATATTAAAAAGATACTGAACGCAAAAGGAAATTAAAACCACCGCAATAGATTCAACCTACAAACCTATAAGGAAGTTAAGAGTATAAATATGTAAGTATGCTGTAGAAAGGTTAAATTGGTACTTGGTTGATAATACACAGTACATTTAATGCACTAGCACCGTTCCGTGGGATTCGTAAGGGTCAATGTACACATGATACGTTTAGAAAATCCCCCACCCTTCTGAGAGGCAATTACTCCTGACAAGGACGACACTATACGCAAATCAAGAGTGACATTATCAGATGCAATGTCTCAAGACTGTACCATCGACTGTACCGGAAAGCAGAAAATGCTGAGAAGAAACTCAACAGTTGCTCTATTCATAACTCAAGTTTGACAATACTTTGTCTTATCAGTATTAGCAATTATTACACCATTTTGTGGGCATCTGAATGCAAAGCCAACTTGAAAAGTTCCATGGGAACTTGGTCATTAAGAAATTCGTTAATTGTGTCGACTTTACAAAATAAAGTGATTACACATTGTTTAAATGAGTATAATGCCAAATCTAAAACTTCTTTGAAATCATGTTATAAAATCGTTTATATACTCGTATAATAAACCCAACAATTATTGTAGTAATTGTGATCGGTTGACTGGAATTGAAATCCCTACTAGGTACTAATATTACAAATGCAAAAGTGTGTTTGATAGTTGGTTTGTCCTTCAGTCACGCAGCAACGGTCAGGAGGAACGGATCAACGTGATTAGGCTGAAATCTATAGACAGCAATCTCACTCAGCTGAGACTCAGGACGGAGTTAAAACGAGACAGATTTATGTCAGAGCATATTTTTGTCTCGTTTTAACCTCCGTCTTGAGTCAGAGCACGCTCCATAGATCTCAGCATTAGACTGCATCGTCACTTACCATCAGGTGAGATCGCAGGCAAGGACTATCTTGTCAACGAATAAAAAAAAGTGTGATATCGATCCCGGAAAAAACAAAAAGTTCTCGCTCTATTTTTATTATAAAATCATGTAGTGAATAGTTTATAACGGTTTCTTCGTAATCGATTATTTATTTTCCTCCTCTCAGATTATGAAGATCGTGTGTGCAGTGGCTCTAATGCATTTCCCGCTGGCCGATAGCTAAAGGCTGGGTAGGCAAAGCATGTAGAATTGCAGACTATCATTGCACACGTAGCCTAGTGCCCAGACTGCGTATTAACTTACTAGTAGATAGCTTATACAGCAATTGAGTAGCGCAGCTTTTAAACTGTTTAACCTAGGCTAAACAATATTCCAAGCAAAGATTTAGCGGTCCATTACAGTTATACGACCGGTTTTGCTATCAGTGTCGTCTCAGTCAATCCTGCAACTGACCTCCTACTTAAGTGATAACTGACTGATAACTGAGCCTAAATAACGCAATGGTTCCCTGACCAATGAATGAATGAATGGTCGGCAGACTTTAAGGCTGAAAATTGAAATCTATAGACGGCACTCTTACTCTGCTCAGACTCAAGACAGAGACAAAACGAGACAGATTTCGGTCGGAGCATATTTGTATCTCGTTTTAACGCTTATCTTGAGTTCGAGCTAAGCCAGAGCACGCTCTATAGATCCAGCATAAGCTTCCAATAGCGCAACGGTCAGGGCGGCAGACTTTAAAGCAAAAAATCTACGGTTCACACCCTACCTTTTCACTACTTTCGTAAAAATTTTAAACTAAAACTTAAAATAAAATTATATTTTTTTTAAATCTCGTTTAGTGAAAACATGATTTTTATTTGTTTATTGATTAAGTTTTGTATATTTACGTCTTGACCAGACACTTCTACTTTAACTCAGTGGTCCGATCAACGGAATTAACAAAATTTTCTAAGTTAATAAATAAATTATTATTATACCCGTTGGTTAATTTATCAGCCTCCATTTCTAAGGCGCGTGGCTTCGCTTCAAGGTAGATCCTAAATGGAAATACCGCTTCTGATTCATTGATTCGACACGCACTGCCTTCAACGATTTTGACCCTTTTAAGGTTGCAACTATTATTATTTTATTAGATGTAAACCCAGTTCGATACACCTGTCTACTAATTTAACTAACGGTAAAGGACAGAAAGTACAGAACAAGAAGAAAACCCTTTAATCAAGTAGGAAATGAGCTGACGATCTTCAAACGCTTGAGCGAATCTTCACAAATTATAGATGAAAACAAAAATGAGAAAATTTGAAACAGAGAAAACAGCATCAAAATTTTTCTCCCCCTTTTTTCATCGGGGGTTAAAAAGATCATCCGTACGGGCAGGTGTTCTGCTAAATTAAGTAACGGTTTATTGCAGATGTGGGAAAGTGACTTGCATACATAAAAAATAGATTCCGACGAATTGAGAAGGTCCTTTTTTTTAAGTCTGGTTTTCTTAAGTGGTTCTGAGATTAGTTAAGAACAATAAACAAAGAGAGTTTTAATTAGTATTACGCATTTTAATTTAGCCTATGGAAAAAGATTTCGCTTCGGGTGGAATAAGCTTCATACGCTTCATATAAACAAGATTTAAAACAAAAAACTCTATCAGACTCTCTGTTTCTCCAAAGCATCAATGAAAAACCATTAAAAGTAATTTATGTGTCTAAATATTTTATGGCAAACACTTAAATTCTCGTAAGAAGTGGTATTCCTACTTTCGACACCCAACTAACTAACTAACAACGTAGAAGAACATGCTATCCTAGAAACACAAATGCTAAGGTCGAAAGAGGAAAGTCACAGTCAAGTACTATCTCCACGATTTAAATAGATAGTATTTGAACAGTATTGGAGACCTAATCAAGTCGTTAAAGCAAATAAATAGGCTCTAAATGCCGACTCTCACGAATAAAGTAAGAGCTATTTGACATGTTTCATTTCAGTTGAAAATATCCTAATGTTTGTCTAACAATGTTTCGCCACTAAAAAGAGGGTCACGTCGAACAAACTACAGTCATTTTTAGCTTCGAAAATTGTGTAACTGTCCAAATAGCAAGTATAATAGCGGCAAAGAGCTGTATATTTCTATAACTACTTCAAAAGATGAATAATCAAACAAAATATCCAAGATCCCGAAGCCTTCGCTTTTAAGGTTCGGTAGGTACCCAAAGGGTGCCAACGGGACCTAATTTTCAATTTAAAAAAAATATGAAAGGACGTATCGTCAGGTTGGTCTCATTTAAATTTAGTGAAGATCTGACGAATATCTTCGGAGATAGAGGTCGGAACTGAATAAGAGCAAATCGCTCGTGATCAGAGTATGTATGAGTGTGGCTTTTAACCATGCATAGTTCATAGCAAACATACATATTATGCTAAATTTCTATTCGGCATCTTTGATCTACTGGATTGGTCCTATGAAGCTAAACTAAAAAGCTTAAAATAATAATAATTTAAAAAATTCTTTTTAAAAAACCAACTTCAAACGCAAAAGTATGAAATAATTTTAGTTCAGACACGTATGTTAAAAAGTCGTGTTAGCGTCGCACATCGATTTCATCATTTCTATTTAGGCCCACCCGAAGTGGCGTTAGAAGTCAGTTTTTTAAAAACAATTTTTTTATATTTTTGTCATAAACACAATTTATTTAGAACAAAACTTCAAGCGTCGTTGCGTCGTTTTCTCTAAACAATCTTTTCTAAATTATTGCCCTATAATCATCACCACGGCATAATAGTGTCGTATAAAAAATATCTTATTTGATAAGTACTTACTTCGCAGAGCAACAAGAAGTTTGACTTGGAATTTGTGTGGAGAATGGTGATCATTACGACACTAAAAAAGCACATTCTTGATCCTAATGTGTCTTGACCAGATAACGACTTGACCATCATTAATGTAATGCGAGGATTAAAATAGATATTATAATATTGCCAACATTGTTATTTGTCTGATTTTAGTAATTTTTGCCTTTCGACCGATGAAAAAGACAATCCCTTGAAATTCAATAAACGGGATTCATTCCTTAATTTTCAGTCCTCAAGGGTGGAAAATTTTATTAAATGGGACCACCTATAAACCTGTTCCTATATAACCTATTCAATCCAAAAAAGAATCACCGAAATCGGCGAAGATATAGTAGCCAAGAAATAAAATTACAGTAGAATGGAGGTAGAGAATCTTTTTGAACTAAATAAAATACTCGACATCTAGTCGCAGAACGACACCACGGAAAATGCTTTTATTCTACTCCCTTGAGTGAATGTTTCTGGTAGTGGGCTTTATACCTTTGTGGGGTGTGTTGATTGATTACTATCGTTACTAAGATCAATGGGGTCTTTTACTCCCCTAATTACGTAATTTCTAAATTTACCGTTTTCGGATTGTGTTAACTTATAAGTTAGACGGGAAATTATAGCCGCATTTTAAATAGACGGTGAGTTTTACGTCTATTTGGAGAGTTTGGACGCTCTTGAAGTAAGATCAAAGAACGCTGTTGCTGATTGATATCGTTGACATGTTTTGCTTTTTGATCCTTTTTTGTCCGTGTTTTTTTTCTAGAATTAGACATAGTGCCACAGCACCGCGCTACAAGAGTATGGATGCGCGAGAAGTATTTTTTGCTATATTCTGCCCAATTTATATTTAGGCTGAGAAAAATATTTGAGTCATACTACGATCAATAAACTCATGATCATTGATCATGATCATAATTCATAAATGCCCGACAGTAATAAATGCCTATTTTTGAAGAATTTTTTTTTAAGTGTATGGGTACAGTTCAGAACCTATTTTTAATACCGGGAAAATAAAAAGTTCCCGCGGTTTTTTTTAGAAAAAAAAAACATACTCCACGCAGACGTAGTCGTAGTATATAAATTATAATAGCTTTATTGTTTTGCATTGTATTATTGATACGATCGTTGTTTTAGTTACAATCAAGGTAATCGTATCGTATCACGATCTACATTACGCTGGGCAAAGTAGCTACAGAGTGCTATAGAGTTTAGTAGATTTGTAGGGAATTGGCATGGGACAATCTAGCTCATTATTTCTTGAATTTGAATAAGTAATAAATTCAAAACGAGCAACTTTCACGTTCTCTGAGGCTCCAAGGTTGTTGGCTGGCTGTGACAGTTTGCGCTTTCTGCTGTCATGTTTCAATTTGACTCCCTGATTTAAGTATGCAAATGCAAGATGAAATGATCCTAAGTGAAGTCTCGAGCGCTCTAAACAAACGAAGTTTGATTCCTATTAATTTCATTAGGTTAGACCAGTTGTTACTTTTCACATTGACCTAAGTTTACTGTGGGAACTCTCTTATTTCCGGAATATAAGTAATCTAAACCAGTCCTTTTATAATCCTCCACCCGTGGAAGTCCCATCAAAATCGCTCCCGAGCATTTACATTTACATTCATTTTTAGAGACATACACATTTTAATTAACGTTGAAAAATAATTTCTTTTTCGGCTTATCCGTATTTGGGTTTTGACGACCTTACATAACCAATCAAAATCGTAGAATGAGACTATCGTTGAAATAATCGTACGAACTTTATATGAGGCAGTTATTTCTAAATCACACACAGTGTACCTGGTGTATCTGTTACATAGGTACTTGTATCTAAGAAACAAGAAAACCGATGTAGTAACCAAAGCGCCTTTGAATCTACATACTGATAACCGTGATTCGCATAGAATTACACAGGCGTCCCTTTAAAGGAATTGCATAGAAAGGCGGAAAAACGTGAGATTGTCAGATTACGATGACATCGAAATGAAACATCGCGTCGCATAGAAAATAATAAAACGCTAAGCGTCAAGGAAGCGACATCGTTCAACTTTTGGTTCGTGTTACATCGATTACTACAGGTTATTCTCTATTTAGCTTATTATTATGAAATAGCTGAAGAAGGGCGGATATACAATCCTCGACATTCGTTCTTTTCGCGTTTATAAATGTTTAAAATGCCCTGATCATCCGAGTTGCAGAGATAATTCAATGATCAGGGTGTGCGGTGGAATATAAGTCGCGTTCAGTTCTTCATTTTTGACATGTCCATAAAGCCGAAGTTACATTGCGAAATTCATCAACAATTTCACTAATTTCATGCAAGAAGTTAATGCACGCATCATGAAATTAAAAATTTACACGTGAAATTATTGATGAAATTAATGTTATGAAACTAATTTCATGACACTAATTTCGCAGTGTAAATTCTTTCAGGCTTAAGAACTGTAAACTAGAGAGGAGATAGAGAATAGCTCTACTGGTAAATGCTCCCTAGTCCCTAACTCCTCTGAAACGAAAATTTTCAGTGAAAGTCTACCAAAACTGCAAATAGATGGCGCTCATAGTTATCAGTTAGATGGCGTTGCTATAATGTCGCACACGGACAAACCAACAAACAAACACACTTTCGCATTTATATTAGTAAGTTAGTAGGTATACTAGGATGGTTTGGTGCTTTGACAAAGACACGTAACATACCACGTCTAACCACAAAAGGCAACTTGTCGCTCATTAAAACAACGAGTACACTCAATAACATAAATATCCTTAACTGTCGCCCGAAATGACTTTAGCACGACTATAAAATTCCTAAAACAAACGTATAGAAGTAACAGTTTAAACTTTGAAAGGCCATTTAAATAAGAGATTATGTAAACGAACAAAGATTATATTTTATGCAATCATAACAAAGTTATTGTGCTCACAGTCTACATCGAATTCATGCAATTTTATGCTACATCAAAACCTACACAGTTCGTCATAAAAGAACCTAAGTCAATAAGTGGGAACGTAATAAAAAAATAGAAGCTTGATCAAAGTAGTTCTGTAATAATAAAAAAAATACAATGATGTATCGGAATTTGAAGCAAATCGTTTCAGAGAGACAAAGAATGATGAAGAAATAGACTTAATAACTAGTTACAGGTAAGTAATTTAATTTATTTTTAATTGTGTACCTACGAGAGCTACATATTCAAGCCAGTGACTCAATTCTTTAATTGAGAATAAAAAAAAAAGAGTACGAGGAATTTGAAAATTTCTGGTTTCGCAACCTTTCATAGCTGTGGCACAAAAGCAGGCGAGCAAAACCACGATCACCAGTTCAAAATCACAAAGGACACGCACGTAAAACACTTTTTAGTACGCTTTTTCGTAGTAACTCCTTTTAACTACGCAGCAAACTGTCTAAACAAAAAGGAAGTCCAATAAGTAATAACTTAACAGAATAATCGTACCCAGAACACTGTTAAGGAAAGGAGCTATACCCTATTTTATCCCCTCAATTCATGATCCAGTCCAACGTCACAAAATAGTTTATAACGAATAAACATGCAATGAATCGTTAAAGGCGATAGGGGATTGTAATTGGGACGTAAGGCGTGGTAATGTGATTAAAAACATTGTTTTTGTTTTGGATTCTCTACCTGAAATGCTATGAAGACTTGACTTGACTTGAGATTATAGCCACATTAGCCCAGCGGTTTAAGCTGCGGGCTGAAAACGGTCGTAGGTTCAATTCCCACCCGTTGCCGTTTGTCGTACTCACTCTTAACATAAGCTTATTTGGAGGGGAGAGGACTTATAGTCAGTTAGTTCTTTGAAAAAAACTAATGATAGTGTTTTCGGCATGACAACGCAACATGTTGTGGTAGGTACAGCATCCAATTAATCACGTCGCGTATGCAATGTAGGCAGATGGAATATGTGCTACTCGGAACTACAATGAATCCGATCTTTATATTTAGATCACATTCAAATACAACAACGAGAACTAAATCGAGTGCATTTATAATTAAATCATAGGGCTTTTAATCACATAATAAATAGTAGTATAGTTATAGAATAGAACAAGAGCAAGCAGAACAACGAATGCGGTTGAAGATGTAAATTAGAGTTTACACAAGATAAGATGCCGGTTAGTTACCATTAGTTTTAAAAATAAAGATAGATAAGTGCTTCCATGTCACGCTCAAATCCAAGGCGCGTGTAGACTACCTCTACACAACTATGGGAAAGCGGTGCACATCCTTGTTGCACTGAGTCTAAGGTAGTTCCAACAGCGATCTTAGGGCATTTGCTGACAGGTTAGACTGTCAGGTCAGTATCTTCTCAGACGGATCGCCTAGCATACATTGCATTTTTTTAAATTATTTAAGGCTACTCAGTAATTAACGAGAACGTGCACTACAATTTGGCCGGTTAGAAATATGTTTCCGTAGTGTAGCGGTTATCACGTGTGCTTCACACGCACAAGGCCCCCGGTTCGATCCCGGGCGGAAACAAGATTACTTTTTTTATCTTATATAATATATACTTTATTAATATAAATTAGAAACTTTGATTACTCGATAGTATATTTACTAAAATTATGTATAAATGGTCCTTAGTATAATATTATAAAATAAATGCAAAAAGTAAGCAACTGTAGGTTTGTCCGTCTGTCTGTATGTGTGTTACCTTTTCACCGCTCAACCGCTGAACCGGTTACGATATTTGTCATCGAGATAGCTCGCATCCGAAGAAAAATATAGGATGCTAGGGAGTTCCCACGATATTTTTAAAAGATTTATTAGTTGTACGCATCAGCGATAGCAGAATAACATTAAATCTGTTCTTGGCTATTATTGCACTCATATATTATTATACATCATAGTTACTCTACTTTCTATGTGAAATTTATCTCTGCCCAAGGCTTACGTTTATCTAGCCTAGATAACATTGTTTTTTTATGTATTAAAAGATAAATGATATTTTGGCAAGGCTACGTTAAATATGTATCGTAGGTTACCTAGGTAAAATAATATATAATCTAGAGCCAGTCATGCAATTTATGCCTGAGAGTTACCTTTTGTGAAAAAAAGTGTCCCGTACCTTGAGCTCTATAATTTTATGCACGCTTCAAGTACGCAATAAAAATGTATAATTTAAGACGTATACATGTTGTACACATATAAAATGATAAACCATATCGATTGCAGGATTTATAGTTATATGTACCAGTTGAATTATACTATTATCTTGAAGTGAAGAAATTGGTAGGTCGTATTACTGATAGGAACTGTAAAAATTAAATATGGTTTCGATTAACTCAGAGTTCTGTTCGTCATTTCTATATTATTTGTATAAAGTTTGGAGCACAGAAATATACTGTATCAAGATAGAACGGAAAAGTGATAGGCGCACGTGTCAACAATTTGCATTATAGTGAAACTGCTAGTGCCCATTAAAATGCAATATATGTAATACACTATACATAATTATAGAAATAAAAGCTTGGAAAATAGTCTTAGAAAAATGGCATTTCCGTCCACACAGTAGCGTGCCGTAGGGTTCAAAGATAGGCAAGCTAGACGTATCTACTGTGGCTTTGAAAATCATAGTCACATTCCAAATAATATTCTAATGTTCAGATATTAGGCAAGGTGGGTTTTTTGGCTTATAAAGAGAGTTCACCACTGCGTCCACAAGGGAGTGTTTATTTCCGAAAAGAACAATATTTTCAAATAACAAGAATAGCGTGCTTTTGTCCAGAAATGAATCCTTAATAAAACAGTGGTAAAATAACCATTCTACCTCGATATTTATTTTTGTGGTCTAGAGTGCTTACATTATTATGTAATGCAAAAGACTACATGAAAATCGGTCTCGAAATTTTCGAACGAAATAGTAACGACAAAAAATTTACGACAAGTAAATCAACTTTTCGATTTCACTAATTACAAAGAAATGCGAAAAATTTCTCAATGCGGATATCCCATTAAAACTAAAAGTGACAGTATTATCGATACTAGTTTACGTTAAAAATGCCTCTCTTATCGTACTTATTTACATTAAAAGTGTCCGTCTGTTAGTTACCTTTTCACAACCGCCGAAGCGATCTTGACGAAAGGTTTACAAGTTGTATTCTGAAGATGGACTAAAGATAAGTAGGTACTTTTTTTGAAAGTTTCTAACGGGATTTCCTATTCCTAAATACATGTGGTCAAAGTCACGGAACATCATCTAGTTTAATAAGATTTTTTGAAATAATGACGTTGATTATCCTACTAATCCTTACTAATATTAAAGAATGCGAAAGTGTGTTTGTTTGTTGGTTTGTCCTTCAATAACGCTGCAGAGCTAGGGATGCAGAGCGACTCGATTTTTTGCATGGGTATAGTTGAGGACCTGGAGAGTGGCGTAGGCTACTTTTTATCCCGGAAAATCAAAGAGTTCTCGCGGGATATGAAAAACTAAATCCACGCGGACGAAATTCGCGGGCATCAGCTAGTAATATTATAAATGCGAAAGTTTGTGAGGATGATTGATGTATGGATGGATGTTTCTTACTCCTTCAAGCAACAATTAAAGAACCGATTTGGTTGAAATTTGGAATGGAGATAGCTCATACCCAGGATGATCCCGGAAAATTAAAGAGTTCCCGCGGGAATTAAAAAACCTTAATCTACTCGGACGAAGTCGGGGGCAACAGCTAGTTAATTATATGTGTGTATATATCCGAATTTACACACAGTTAATCACCAATCACCATCATGTTCCTGTAAAGACACTCGCAAGTCGCGTGCATTTCGTAACATACAAAAGTAAGAAGATACGGAACCATAAATAAGGTTTAGCGCTTAGCGCTGTTTATGACCATAACTCTTTTCACAGAAGCCCATAAACAGGAATGGCGCCTGTGCAACTGCCATAAACGCCTACCAAAATTAGCTTTTTCCTAGACGAAAGAAGTTAATTGACATGTAAAAATTTCACAACTACCCGACTGACAAAAGTTCAACGTCCCAAAATGGTTCGACCTAGTTAATAATCATCAGCGTATTATTACTTATTGGCAAAGATTGAAATCATAATTGTAATTTAAAACAATAGTGCAACAAAGAGAACGTAAGACTGAGGATTTTGCGTCGTTTTTAATTCAACGCAATTTGCGCGTTACGGACACTGAAACTTACGGGTAGACTAGACATATACAAGAATAGGACATTAAAGACATATTAAAGGATCTAAACGACTGCCCGTTGCTTTTGATGTGCAACCTCTTAAGGTGCGTTGAGCGTTTTTAGTAGAGGAAAATCTCTGTCATATTCATATTCATTTATTTTTTGCATTCCAATGTCATAGGTACAATGATTCTTAAAACTGTCAGCAGTTCCCATGACTGCCCATGTTTTTTTTAACCCCCGATGGAAAAAGAGGAAAAGAGGGGCGTTATAAATTTGACGTGTGTATCTGTATATCTGTCTGTTCCCTCGTAGCTCCCTAGCGAATGAACCGATTTTGATGCGGTTTTTTGTTTGAAAGCCAACATAATCGCTCTTATTTTCCCTATAATTTATGAAGATCTCCTCAGGCGTTTGAAGATCATCAACTCATTTTCTACTTGATACCTTTAGGTTCAGTACCTCGGAAAGCTCCTGAAAGCTGTACCACTTCATTGAGAGAGTTAACGCTATACATGAGAAAGAGAATAGTATATAAACTATAGTCTGCTGTTGGAGTTGTGAAATCTAGTGATGAGATATAAGTATCGAGTAATTTGGAAAAGTATTAAAAAAATTATGCCAAGCAATATAAGTTGATTCATGCTCATCATAATATGTTGCCACCTCCAAACTAAAGCTCAGCAATCATCCCGAGAAAAACAGACATGTGCTATAGACTTAATTTCCTAGTAGTGGTATTAGGTCAGTTTCTTATTTAATAGGTTTATAAATACATATCAAAAATTCCTATAAACCTATTAGGTTATTTCCTTTAAGTGTAGGTTAACACTTCAATAAAAAATTAAAAATTGTAACAAGCAATGTGGCATCTATAATTTCTTAAGAGCTCCATTGTAAAATGGTGTCTTGGAAAAAAAGTAGATCGACAACTGTAATGTGTCGCTACTAGATGTTGCTAACAGTTGCTATAAAACTGATTGAAAAAGTAGATACATATCACTAATTCCGTGGCTGACGTGTGGTTCGGCCGTGGTGTAAAGGTTAACACACTCGGGCGCGATTCCCAGAGAGATGTGGGTTCGAATCCCGCCGGCTTCTGAATTTTTGATATGTATTTATAAACCTATTATATTATTTCCTTTAAGTGTAGGTTAACACTTCAATAAAAAAATTTAAAAAAGTTTCTTATTTGTGTCTAACCACTTCTTTTGTCACCCAACTTTCTCAGCCTCACCTTCAAGGGTCAACCACAGACTCCTTGAGAAATTCTCTCTGTAGGTAATTAAACGCAGGCTTCTTGACTTTTAATTTTAAGAGTAAGAGACCAGTTAACACATTTTTCTTGCCATAGACTATAAAAGAAGTTAAAAAAAGATAGGAAATTAAAAAAAATTGGTAGGAACATAATTTGGCATTTGGGATGATTCTAACTTATCAGATGTTTCAATATTCTATCTGTACATCATCATAATTAAGTGAGAATCAGTTATTATTAGAAGATAACTTCATCAGGATGTAGCTACCTATCAACAAGTTGCAAGAAACATTAACTTAATGAACTTGTAATAGTTGCTTTGTACTTGTATTTGTATCTACATAATTGAAGTTTCGTAATTACAGTTCAATTCAAAACAATCTATTCCCTCCTACCAAGGACATTGGACAAAGAGAAGATACCTGATAAATAAAAAACCAAGCACTGCATCTAATTGCATACACGCAAATCGATAAATCAAGGTTGAACCAATGCGATTGCATATTGTTGCATGCTTACTTCCAAGTTGTAAGTTGTATAGTTGTATTGTGATCTTTAAAACTTTGTCAAACTCGCATAATTTGAAAGAATAATAACACCTGTAGGATTTTTATTAATGCCTGATGCGTTTTTCTTGTTTAATAATGCAACATTATAGCTAGAAACTCACCGGCGACAGGTGTACAATGCAACACGAAAATTCCAACACGAAGCTCACAATGAAAACATTTTAACGCACAAAAACTTAACACAACATAACCAAGTTAATTGATTGTTTCACTAATAGTTTTGTTTAACAATACTTCTGTATTCTATATAATATTTAATAATTAAACATTCGATTCTATCAAAGAAATCAAATTAATCTGCGGACGAACCGCCCGTAGTACCGCACGCGTAGATTGCACTTTTTAAGCCAACTTATAGAATAGACGTGCGACATTGTACATTATCCGATGATTTTTACAAAATTATTATAGTTTATATGTAAAGAATTTGATTCTTCGGTACATACAGTTACTTATTTGTATAATTAAAAAAATATGTTTATCATTTATATTTCAATCGTTTTAAAGAGACCTTTAATTTATCATTTTGTATAAAATGAAACTATTATAAAAATATCGTATCGTGAAGCACCAAAAGGAAAATTATCGTATTATGTAAAGACCACTTTTCAAACTGTCAAAGTCCGACGTTGTCTGTGGATGAATCATTTGCATCCTGCGCCATCTATTGGCTACAAGAGCGAAATTAATATGCTATTGTAAACTTGCCCTATGTGTAACTGACAAATTGAGCTTTCCAATGGGAGGCCCATGCGAGCTAGGGTTTAAATCAGAAATCTTAGATTAAACTTACTTTACCTATGAATAAAACCAATTATAAATTAAGTAAATCTAATTTATTAACAGTAAACTAAAGCGTAGATGTTTTGTTTATTTATTAGCCAAGTTGCGGTTTAGACGGTACAAATGTACGTTTTCTTGCTAACTTCTTGCGGGAAACACGCATTTGTTGCAGTTGATTGTACACCTCGCTCCATATCTCGGTTTGATCTTCAGCTGGAATTGTTTTCCTAAAAGTAATGTGAAAAAATTATTTATTTTTAAGTGTATAAACAAATATAAGTAAATTATCTTACTCCTGTTCCTCATATGCGCAGAAATATTCATGAAGAATACATAACAATATATACATTATATACATATGTTTACAAACGTGAGAACCATAAGTGAATATGCAACATGTTATTTCGACCGTAGCAATTAACATAGTCGTATGTGAAAAATCACTACTTTAGGGTGCGGCCGTTCAAAGTTTCAAATATTCAATGTATTGAATATGAATAGTCAATGTACCTACTTTTTGTACTTGCAAAACCCACAAAGATGGTTGGTTGATTTTAAAATAATTGGTGGGAGCATTTCTATTCTTATTCTAAGACCTTTAATGCAATAAAATGAAAATCGCTAAAATGTAGATCCGACAATGTTAATTGCTACGGTCGATTTGTTCCCACACTTGTTTATGAATGTTTCATTTTGCTTGCGATTTTGTGGATCTTAGTTCATCTGAATTGATAAATGAAGATTATTTTACTGATTATTAATACTTTTGATACCTGTATTGTTTCATTAAATCATATTTCTCCCATGGCGTTTTTCTGAGCTCCCTTCGAACTCTGTCTTTTTCTTTTAAGTGTTCTTCAATATTTGAGACACCTTTCAATTCTTGTCTCTCCCATCTTTCGAGCCAGGGCTTTGGCTTTAATTTTACCTGTCAAGTATAAAAACATTCATATTACGCTCACTCAAAGACTTGTTCACATTACACTTACAGCTTGTGGCTAACTGTGAGCCGTCAGTTAGCATTCAATATTATTAAGAATAGAGAGAATATACAGATGAGACGTAATGTTGTTAATTACTTTTCTAATAAATAAATAATTAAATAAAAAATCTAGAGGTAGGGCAGACAAGACTGCATGGAAAAGGGGTGCCTGCATTTAATTTTTAGGATATAATCAAAGAATAATTTATTTACCTGTACAGGATTAACAGGTACGGGTGTACCTTCTGGCAGTATCTCTGGGTCCATGTCTTGTGGAAATGTGCAGTATTCAGGTAATGCATCACGCAAGTAGAACAATTTGTCATCAAGTCGCTTCTCTAGCCTGAGTACTTGAATTGATTGTATTGTAGGATCATATAACTCATATTTGACCTGAAATAGACATAAAATAAAAAAAAACCCTAATTGCCCCTACATCAAAGTATGAGGCATATATTGTCATGAACGTCATGAACTATGTGGAGCTGCATTTTATCAACTTTACAGTACAGCCATTTGAAATAGTACCAAATAACAATTGTTAATTAAATGTCCAAATATGCCAAAGGGTCATTTTTGGACTTTTTGCAAATCAGTTGTTCTACGATCATGACAATATATTCATTCATTCATTTTCATATTTTCCTAAGAAGTAGTTCTTAAGAAAGAACATGATTAATTTTTAAACTAAATTGATCTTTGAGAAAGATTTTATGTTATCTTAGTTATTTATAAGTCCTTATTAAACATTAACCTGTCAGTATTTAAAACATAAATAAAGTAGTTAATTACATTAAATGGGTAAAACAATAAAGTATTAAATGCACCACTACAATGACATTTTGCACTAATTAATGACATTTAAAAATTTAACACAGCATACCACATAAAATATACAAGGAACCTACCTCTATTCCCTGATGATCTATAACATTCCTCAATATAAATTCAGCCCTGAGACCACAGCCCTTGCGGTCAATACAAATGCCAACAAATCTGTTTGTTTTGCCCTGTGCATGTGGATCTGATATAGTCACTGCCAGAATTGAGCCTAAAAATGATAAATTATGAATAATAAATAGAATACAATTAATCAGAATTGAGGAGATACATAGAAGAACTAGAGCAACTGACATAGCTCAATGAGTTGTGAAACTTAACTAGAAATGGGCTGGAATCATAGTATGTACTTATAAAATACTTCTTTTATTTGTGTTTGTTTACGAAACTCAAACATCACTTGTGCCAACTCATCTGAATAACCATTCCACACATGAACGATTCGAAAATTATGTGGACATTATACCATTGAGTGACCTTTTTACATACCAACATAAAATTCTGGTATGTCAATTTGACTTCTTCTTTTGAGCATGTCGGTTCTTTCCATCTTTTCTCGTAAGCTGTTTCGCCATTTCGGATTAGGGTCCGGAAGAAATTCAGGATAAACATGTCTGTATTCAAGAACAGGATTGTTAAACCTCTGCTTTCGACCGGCAGGTCTTTTTTCACCTTCTTCCTCAACCACCTCTGCTTTCTCAGGTAGAGTAGATAAATGACGACAATCTGAAAATAAATTAAAACGAATACAAATAAAGTTTACTTTCAAAATTAGGTATTTTCAAAATGTAAACTTTAAATAACTACTCTTACTAACCTCTTCGTAAGATCCATTTTCCCACAGAGAAAATGTCAAGAGAAGATTTTCGCATAACCAAGGACATTCCAGAAAATTATTTTTGTACTAACTTTATATACTAGGTACAATAAAATAATACTTTATCTTTTAAAATGAAAGCACCAATTTTTAATTACAAAAACACGATTTTCGGATTTTTGATTTTTATTTTTTGACACTCACTCACCACAGATTAGTGATTACTATAGATTAGAGATGAGACTCTAATCACACTCGATTCGAATGAATGACGGTAAAAACGGAATCGAATGAAATTTTATTTTGAATTTTTGATGATTCGAATCATCGCTTGATTCGAATTTTCGAATTGATTTCATTCAAGTCAATTTGGATTCATTCAAGTTTTTTGCGTTTAGAGTTTAAAGTTTTTCTTGTAGGTAAAAATAAATATTTTTGAACTTTATTTATTTTGTATCTGTGGGTTAATGTCAGTTATATGTCAGCAAAAATCACAAATAAAATGTCAAATCAAATGTGTCAAAATATTTACATTTTATCGATTTGATTTGACCTCAATTTTTGTATGACTTTGTAAAGGAACTGATCCTAATTCTGAGCAAAATGTCTTCTCTTATGCAAAAATGTAACGATGACAATATCCCCTTAGCCGACGATGATCCCCAAGTGATAATAACAGACGACGTGGATAACAACCGCTTGGACCACGGTCGGTCCATGGATTCACTCCCAAGTTCTTACACAGGGGGTTCTTCTAGCCCAGGATTGAATGGACCACCTAGTTTTGAGCCAGATTCAGGAATAGATGAACAGGAGGAAAAGGCGCGTTTAATATCACAAGTTTTGGAACTCCAGAATACATTGGATGGTAAACATCTTCCTTTTATTTAGTTATTATTTCCTTTGTTACAATAGCTTAGAGCCTAGTTACAATTTAATTACATCGTAAAATAGCAACTTTGTTTTAGAACTACAAAATTCTTGAATACAGGTTAATGTTGTAAATAATGTTATAAAAAATATGTTTGGGAAGAATTAAGGAACTAAAAATGAAAATAATTATTTTAGAGTTTATTGTCGCTCAAAAAAAAATTTATTTTACAGATCTGTCGCAGAGGGTGGATTCAGTGAAGGAAGAAAATTTAAAACTCCGCTCAGAAAACCAGGTCCTAGGTCAATACATAGAGAATTTGATGTCTGCATCAGCAGTATTTCAATCCACCACTGCTAATGTTCACAAGAAGTAAAGAACTTGTTAGTGCACCAGCATTTGTCCTTCAAACCTATATTTAGTCAAACTAATGAGCAGCACTCTTAATTTTATTTATTGTTAAAAACTTAAACAAGAACCTAAAGAGCTTGATACACATCAGCTGCTGTGTACAGGTCCATTTGATGTATTATTGTTCGCACAAATTACAGCTGCAGGCTGTACACTTCACATTGCAAAATTGGATCAAGCTTAAAAGGCTCTATCTATTAGCCTATAAAATCTAATAGATCAGCCAATACATTGTACTGTGGCCCAGATCAGCCTGCTTCTAGTAAAAGATAGTTCATACAAAATGTATGAAAATGATGTATGACTATTCCTGAAATGCAATGTGTTGTTCACTTTTGGGCCAGGCTTTAGGATAAGACATACTTGTTGGTTTAACATTAAAGACTAAGATCTATGAATAAGATTTTCTTAAATCTTAATAACTTTCACAGTTATCAGCCTATGTATTTTTTTATTCATAGTGCCGACTGAAATTGCTGCAAACACCAATTTTTTCACAATATTACAATAAAATGTAATCACCGTTTTACTGCACACATGACACTAAAATATGAGTATTTTCCTTTTTTTAGTTTTTTTAGTTAAAAAAATTAAATTTTAATGTTGACACCTGCTAGCTACAATGCTGCCTATACCAAGAAGTAATTAATATCCAATGGATGAATGCAATAAACTAGTGTGATGTGCAACTTAAAATCTTTGCTGATTAAAAGCAATGCTGCAGTAATTTTTATTACCAAGTTATAGGAATTTGTAATATAGGGTAATTAATTAAAATTAACACAATAGAGTTTATTATTTAAGTTTATTTTTAAATAATTTATGTGATAATGATTTACGATAAAAATGTGGAATAGCCTATTGCAATTAAAAATAAATACGACCAACTAAAATATTATTAAAAAAACTGTTTTCACTTTCATAAATCTACATTCCATACACTTATTGTTTTCACTCGCAGATTTTACTACCAATTAATAAAATTAAAAAAGAGCTCTCTTTGTATGCAAATTAAATTTAAATATACTAATAATAGTGATAAAGAAAATTGCTAGAAGAAAGTTTTGAATAATTATTATTGATGTACTAAAACAGCTTTTAAATATATTAAATTTTTATTGCATTGCTTTTATTTTAAAAGGTACCCACTAACTACTTATTTTTAACTCAAAACCTCTTGATACTTGTTAGCAAAGACCTTAGATTTTTAATTATTTTATAACTTGTTGACAGATTGAAATAATTTTCAATAGTTTCCTTAATAAAATAGTATGGAATAGGACGAAATCGCGGGCAAAAGCTTCCTCAAAACACACTACCTAACAAAGTCACACTCCTTTAGTCATAGATCATGTCTCCAACACGATGTATTGTGACTCAAAATCGTGTACATTATAAAAAAATTGGAGACTATACGTATGAAATCACGATGAGACTGTATGGAGCTAGAAAAACCTGCATTACCTAAGCAGCTTGGTACATAAAAACTTTAGTCATGCAACACACCACACAGGTCATGCAACCGGTAGACGCCGATCGCGTGAAGTATACGTGACCAAAACGTGACGTAGTAATGGACAGTGTTGGCCTGCTATGGGATTTGCCATAATTAAAGGAACATGGTGCTGATTAATACCTAGTAATTTTTTTTAGGATTAATCCATTATGTTAGTTCTCTTTATCAACATTTATATTACTTACGATTTAAAGTAGGTAAGTACATTAATTCTTCTCATTTACCAACTAGGCGTGCATAGTTAAATAAATAATTCAATGGAAGAGATAAGAGCTTTTACAACTTTTGAGTATTTTGCCTTCCCGGCGCAGTCTCAGGTTAAATTCCTGGCGGGCACGATTAAGTTAAGTAATTTCTGAATTGACGCTGGTCTGATGGGAGACTTTGATCGTGGCTAGATACCACCATTAAAAATATGCCGCAAAGCGATGTAGCTTTCCGACATTTTTTTAAATTCAATGACAAGATAGTCCTTGACTGCGATCTCACCTTGACGATAAGTGACGATGCAGTCTAAGATGGTAGCGGGCTAACTTGGAATGGGTATAGCAGTGTTCTTCAACCCTTACTCCTAAACGGTTTCTACACGCTATCGTGCCGGAACGTTAAATCGCTTGGTGGCACGTGTTTGACGGTAGGGTAGTAACTAGCCACGGTCAAAGCCTCCTACCAGACCAGACAAGATACAATTCAGAAATTATAAATTCTTAAATTGCCCCCGCTGGGAGTCGAACCCGAGACCTCCCAGTTATAAGACCACTGGGCCTGGGAGGTCGTCAAATACCTACTGGCGTGATGAACCGTACTATCGGTTTGATGAAACTATGGTAATTGGTATACGTGTATGGATTTAATTAAAACTATGGCAGTTTTAATGAAAACCCCTCCCTGCCCCTCTTGGAAGTTAACCCTCTACTCAAAGCCCTCTACGTTATTAGACTGCATCGTCATTTTTATCATCAGGTGAGTTCACAGCACAGCTGAGTACTATTGTTTTACAAAATCCTTGACGAGATATTTAAACAATGCTTTACCTGAAAGATTCAGTTATCATATTTTCCGGGAAATTGTGACAACATCGGGAAAACATTTATGCGTTGTCCCTTTCTGACACGTAAAGAATCAATATAGCGCAAACCGTTGCTCTTTGTATTGGTCAAAAAAATTAGTCTATCATTGACAGTGCAAGTGAGTGAACGTATTTTGCATCGTTGTTAAAGTGATTTATTTTAAAAAATGCCGAAAAAACTTAAAGTTGTTGTAAAATCTCTGTATTCGCACGAAATTCGTAAAGATGTAAGCCTGGAGAGTTTAAAGTCATTAAAACTTGAGGATGCTTGGCCATTTATCAGGGATGAAATCGAGATCGAAATTGGGAGCAACCAGTTGGTTTGTATCCCGCATATAACCGAAGCAGATCTGTATAAAGTCACGTCTCTATTTGTACCTAATGAAAAACAAACAAACGGTAAAATGTTCACACCGCTTGGAGAGCTCAAGAAGAACATAAATAGAGAGAAATCTGACCCGGAATATGTTGACTTGCTGGAACAGGGCGATTTTCAAGACCAAGACTTCAAGTTTCCGCATGAAAGCGTAAAGGTATGGATGACTTTAGAGTAGTTAGCTGTAGGTCAAATTAGGTTAATTTATAGATTATCAATCAGTTATCAATTTAATTTAAATAAATTCGTATGGCAATGACCTTGTGTGTCCTGTGGCCATAACTTTTATGTTTTTTAGGATAACAGCGGGAGAGGTCGCTCATGTCAAAACTGAAGGACGTATTTTTTTGTGTAATAAGTAATTAGGTACTTATATAAAAAAATATATAACATGTGAAGTAGGTATTTCCTTATAATATAGGCTAGGGGAAAAAACCTAAAAATGAATCATCGGTTATTTTAAATGTAAATTAATTAAATAGCTTAAAAATAGTGATAAAAGCTTTATCAAGATTTAAACAACGCTTTCAAATAAACAGCATTTAAATTGCAGTAATTTACACAACTTTTATGAGTTTTATCCATGTTTTATCGTTTTCCGTCGTAAGTAACTTAAATTAGCTTTATTTTAATTAAACTACTAGGTATATATAAATTATTAAATCATTGCACAACAGAATAGCTTATAGACACGTAGGTACCTATTTTGTACTCATCATATATGTTTGATTTGACATAGTGCTAATTTCATAATCATAGTTAGCATTAGTTATGATATTCTCAACTTCATAAAAACAAGCATATTTTACTGTATCTACACTCTACATAACTAAAAAATAGTACATTATGGTACAAGTGTAAAAGTTGGTAATTACCGCTGAGGCGCTATTGAGACCCGAGCCGTTTTCACTGTTTTGTACCATAATGTACTATTTTAGTGTTATTTTCTTCACAAGTGTGTTGAAAAACGTCGTATGATACACGTGTATATTGATGATTACCGTCCTCGGCTACCTTAAGACCCTCACCTAACGGCTCGGGTCTCAATAGCGCCTCAGCGGTAATCACCAACTTTTACACTTGTACCATAATGTACTAATGTTCCTCTTCTTTTACAGATAACATTACAAGATGAAGCAATAAAAAACAAAGTCAGAGTGATTATGGTGAATTTCTCCCAAACAAGAATTCCTAAAGGCAAGGATTTCGTAAACAAGATTTATTTAGATGTAAAGAACAATAAAGGTAAGCAATAATAATTGGAAATGAGATCTTGAAATGAAATGAAATTCTTCTTTTCTCATGATTGTTCAAAAATGACAATACATATCAGTAGTTTAGTTTGGTACGTATATAATTCAAGCATTGACTATAAAATGAATTTTTGGTTCCAGCCCTGGAAGGCAAAAAATCTGTCTACATGATCACAAGTGTATTAATGGCAAAAACCATAGAGTTTAGAGTGACCCGTGGGACATCTTCAAGAATTTTCCATCTTGGAAATGCTTCTCCACTTGTCTTTGGTTTGGAGGAATTTCTAATAGGGGATGACGGAAAATTAATTGCGAAGGTATGTAATGTATATTTATCTCTAATAATCCGAAACTAACTCAAGTCATATAACGATAGAAGAACTAACTATATTATAGTTGAGGATCTGGAGAGTGACGTAAGCTACTTCTTTAATCTACCTACTGCTAATCTACCTACTCTAATATCGAAACCGGAACTGCGTTTACGTTTTATCAACATAGGTTATACAAACATAGGAAGCGTCTATAGGATAAAATGACTACTGCTAGTCATTTTATTGTGTTAGTCACGTAGTTACAAATGCAATACAGTTATTTAATTAGTTATCACGTCCACGGTTAAATAATCTTTTTTTTAGTATAGATATCTGAGAAAGTCCTAGTTTTTACTGAATAAATGGTTTCGCAGCATTAGAAACGCAATTCAAATTAGAAACCGGTGCAATTAAATAAAATTAACTGTTAAATTGAAAAACGAATGCAGAAAAATAATTTCAACTGTTGCTTGAAAGTACACTTATTTTATAACAGATTTTTTATAACTACAAATAAGAAAGACTAGGTTGCGAAGAAAGTTTTAAGAAGCGGTAAGATTTTACTTGGTTCATAGTAGGTACTATTAAAGCATTATAATAACTTTAATATTAATGCATTATTTTCCTAAACAGTAGTTATGACTGCAATGATATCGATAAGATAAGGCAGTGAATGTTTTCTATGAATTCAAGCATTTAATTATTTTAGCATAAGCTTGCACCATATACCTAACTACTGATAAGTAGATAATTTGTATTTATCTCTCATCTACTCACTTATCAAAAGCCACGTATTTAGATTTCATAAAATAAGATACAGGCCAAACTTCAAAAGATCATCGCAAAAACAATAATATTTGTCTGCTATTTATAATTTGCCTGTCTAAGACAGTGTGTATTTAAATCATCAGCCATGACGTTTCTTAGTGTATTTCCATAATATTATGGGATGCCTGAAACTCGCATGGCTCGCATTCGTTTCCAATTAACCTTAATCTACTCTGCAGTTCAGTTACTGGCAACGTACCAAGTCTTTCGCAATAAGATTACTTAATTATTATTCAGCGAATAAACAATGTGATATATTGAACTATTTCTTATAAACTGTAACTATAAATTATTGCGTCTACCACGCAGATACCAATAATTTTTTTTACTAGTATTTGTATGTTCACTACTTACATATCTAGCTTAGCTGCTTTAAATTATTATTAGTAAGTACCTAACTCTTGAACAATCTTGTTATCCTCGACAACAAGGAAGGTAAAATATCCTTGAAAGTGACTTGATGAGCAAAAACTTAATCTCTACAACAATGTTAGTTTTTAGTTTGCGTTTTTCGCAAAATACAATATCATGCCTTTTGCCTATAGCTTCAACAATCTGATTATAGTTAGGTAATCTACATCTAGACATCTACTAACAAATAAACGTAGGTTAAAAAGGTTAAATTAGAAATTATAGCCAGTAAAGTACATTATTTGTATAACTCTTTAGAAATTATCAATAGGTATTTCAGATAAAGATATACTAACATAAGTAGGTACTGTATACTTTTAAATAATTAAGTTATATGTTATTGTTCTATGTATAATAATACCTACCATACAACTTCATTATCTCATCTATATTATTATATTTATGGTCATCCTAGGACCTTGAAAAAATACTGGGTATTTTACTATCGATATTTGATACGAAGTAAATAATCATTTATATACTTATATTTTTTCGTTTTTTGAGTTTTCTGTAGATGAGAAAAAATATAATGTTAGTATTAATAACTACATATTTGTAGTGCGACGTAATAACTAAAGGAGGTGTGTCTTCATTAATATTTATCATGTTATCGATAATTATTTGTGGATATATGCTTTGACGTAGGTAGATCTACTGCGACATATTAACTGCTACATAATAATATGTAAATATTATGAAATGATATACATAATACGTAAAAGAGGTCAAGGTTTAGATAGCTCAAGCGCGTATCGATATTTCCTGTGAATATTAATATTATTTATTAATCTTAATATATCTATACCTACATCCTCCTGACTTCATTCTCCTTGATCTAATAGACAGACAGTTTTGCTGTTATGATATTAGTATTAATTAATCACAGGCAGGTAATAAAATTATAATAAAATTATATAACAGCTGACATTGCACCTAATCTTCTTCTTCTTCTAAATATATAAAAGGATAAGGTCTGATCTATCAACGCACAGCTCAAACCACTGGACGGATCGTGCTGAAATTTGGCATACAGATAGCAATTATGACGTAAGCATCCGCTAAGGGATTTTTGAAAATTCAACCCTTAAGGGCGCAAAATAGCGGTTTGAAAAATTGAACATAACGCGAACAAAGCCGCTGGCAAAAGCTAGTTGAATTTAAAATTAAAGTCGCAATTTTCTACTAATTTATTGAAGAACTACTTCTTCAATACTTACTACTTACTGAGGTACCTATCATCATGAAAATGTAGTAATTTCTTTGTATTTATTAAGTGTTCGATTTTTGATTAGACTAATGTTTCTGTTTATCAGATAATATCGATCGTATCGTCAAGACGCAGAAACCTATCACACACACTTACCTACATGATAATATATGCGCATGTGAATGATATTTCCGTTCACAGTCCTGAGGTGGTATCAATTTAGCTGAATTTGTATTACATTTTTCATTACACAATTAAAATCGGTCTAGGCAATACCACGATCAATATTAACGATATACTAATTGTAACGAATTTCACGTGTACATTAACATGAATTTTTAAAGAAAAATCCAATTTAAAAATGTATATATATACTAAAGATTTTAGACTTGATTCGTGGTTTACTGACATAATTGTTATTAAATATCACGAGTACGTACCACGGTAATTATTTTAGTAATTGGATCGAAATATCGACAATCCCAACTAAAATAATTACCGTGGTACGTACTCGTGATATTTAATAACAATTACGTATATATATAGTTAAGTATGAATTGCTGTAAATATACTATAGGTCCATTTGTAAGTAGTAAAAATACAAAGCTCTAGAAATCGTTATTTAAATGATATTCTAACCTTAACACCAATGAGTGCTAACTAATGTCTATAATTCCGATTTCAATCACGAGAAACCTCTCCTTTACGTTTGTATTCCAATGGCTTACAACACTACGGAAACCGTTCAAGAAACAGAAACACGGTTGAAGCCATATAACTCTGTTGTTTGGTAACAATCTCTTTGTATATTTACGGTTCCCGCTCCTTTGATAAGAGAACAACGGAACCCTTACAAAATTACCTAGGTACTTATAAATTCTTAGTCAAAAGACAGGGTAATACCTAATTAACTACCTACCTGGTTAGTCCCAATTTTTTTCAAAAACAGATGGACACATTAAAATACAGTCGAAACCAACAGGTTCTACTATAATAAGTTCGTCTATAAAACTTAAGAAAAAAATATTTAATTTTTTTTCTGTCGATTTTGGTAAAAAAGCGATCGAGGTCGTTTGTGGAAAGGCTGCATTGCATCAATATCTGCGCTATCTGCAACGATATTACCTCAGAATCTTTAGGTATTGTTATTTTTTTTTATAAACAAACAAAACCGTTTCTTTTTTTTCAGGAACCGGTGACAATCAAATCGAAGTGCCTGCACTGGCAGAAACTTTGCCCCTCGGATCATCTCTACATCCCTGAGACACAGGACACTGCTTGCGCACAGTAGAAAGATAACCCCACATTTTATTGTTAGTGTAGAAGCAGACCTTTGCATATGGGTTCATTTCGTAAGAGAATCGGTATTTGGAAAGCTTAACTACTTATGTCATAAAAAGTAATTGTGCACGAAAATTCCATATAAGGACGGGTACACACGAGTCAACAAAAATTAAGTCTAAAGTCAGGGCCGTACAGGCCATTGCGATTCGACGGCGACGCCATAAATCGTGTTTTGCTTGAAATTATGGATAAATTGCAAACAACCTTTTTTTTTTAAATTTTAATGTGAACACTTTTATTATGGCTCAGAACACTTCATTATAGCGAATGATTTAAAGAAATAAATTTCGCACGTCGCTTAGCTGACGCAGGCCCAATGGCTTCATAGAAGCTTGTTTTAACAGCTGGTTTTATTTTGGCCAAGGAAAAGTCTCCGGAGATGCCGCGTCTGAAGATAAAACTTGGTAAGTCGAGAAAAGTCGTTCGTGCCCTAAAGTAGGTAGGTACCTACGTAGTTACTCGCTGTATCTAAATGTAGACTACCTACCTACTCTTTATTACTGACTATTTTAAATCGTTAAATAACAATAAATGTTGATTATATATTACCAATAGATGGCTGATCAATGCTGCAATGCAAACATTTGAACAATAGTTACTAACCATTTATGAGCTATGTAGTTAAAAGAAACACGTACACTACAGTATCAGTATATGTACTGCGTAATTAAAGGTCGTAACAATAATGTAACGGGATCACGGACAACACGGGAAATAGCCTTTTGATACTAAACTTGCCCTTCCTGTTATATAGGTACCTATGTATAAATGCTTGATTGTATTATTTTGATTATCCTCAGATCTATACGGTTTTTCAATAAAGTAATTAAAACCGTCATGATCGTAGAACAGTGACGGATTTGCAAATAGTCCAACAAGTCTGTGGAATATTTGGACATTTAATAATTAACAATTCTTTTTATTTACGACTATTTTAGAACAGAACCTTTATATGTGATACATTGGTATATATTTTTTATTTAAAAAGTAAAGTTCTGTAAATTTGATAAAATGCAGATCTGTCGTTGTGCTACGATCATAATGAAACTATTTGTAAGTATGTACTTAATGTAGTAAGTACATTCTTATATAAAAAAAGTCCAGAGTGCTAACCATTATACAGCTTTATTTATTTTGTTATATGGTCCAAATTGGTGTATTTAATGAAAATAACATACGAGCTCAGTGGTGTATATATAAATTTTTTCAAAGCGAACGTACAGTTAGGTATTATAAATAATTTATTTATTGTAATGTGCTTTCAGCCTAATTGAGCCGCTTAGGAATAGTAAGAAAATTTGGACCACATTGATATCGGTTCCATGGTGTAATGGTTAGCACTCTGGACTTTGAATCCAGCGATCCGAGTTCAAATCTCGGTGGAACCTGAACTTTTTGTTTTTTTTATTTTTCTTTTAACAAAAATCCTGAATTGTGTTTGATTAAAAATGTTTGAAACATTTTTCAGTCAAAAATTCTTAATTTTTGGGTATTTTTCTTTTTTGTATTTACTGTATCACATAATATATTCTCTCTCTGTGGTCTCCATTAATCGGATAAACACGCTTTCAAATTAATAACGCCGATTAATTCATAGCTAAATTCAAACCATTGAGGATATTAGTTTGTAAATGGCATAGCCATGACTTGTATTAGGAATGTAGGTTTAATGATTTTAGTGAACATTACAATACCTTCTTTAGAATGATTTGTGATAATTATGACAAAATACTTAAAGCAATATTATTTTGTGAAAATAATATTAACCGACTGTTAATGCAAATTTATTGGAAAATGCATACATATTTATCTACATTCCAAAAAGCAGCTTTTATGTTTCATAACTTTCCCTCCTGTGATTTTGAGTTGGTACACCAGTATTTAATTCAATAATTTATTGAAGTATTATACCTATTTAAGTGATAAAATTGTGATTTTCAATTAAGTATTTAAGTACTTAAATTGTTTTTACCATATTTGTGTGATTTGTGTTAAACATTGACTTGATGTATGCTTTAGAAAATGATAAATAAAGTGTTTTAAAAATTGTTGTCTTGTTTTTAATACATCTTACAACTGCAAGCCTCATAATTAAGTAGGAGGTCCCAAGCAGAACTACATATTATTGAGCAACTTGTTGCTTGCTTGCTTTCCATCTTTCCCCATAGAAACCTTTGGAAAAATCAAGGGGAATATGCTTCTTTCTATATTGTGCAATCTGCTACATGCTTAATATATGGCAGTCTGTCAGAAGTCAAGCCGAAATCCAAACTTATGAAATGTAAATTATTTAAATAAGTTGTCTGAGAAACTTTTCCAATACCTGAGCAGTTATGGGTCATCACAAAATTAAAAAAATTGAGTCAACTTTCACACCTCAGAATGAAACTACAAAATTATTTTTCTAAGGTTTTTATTTCAGACTTAAGTTTACATACTTACCATATCTAGCTTAAAATATGTATGAACAAAATACTACATTAAAATACATGTTACTTAAATAGTTGATTAATGTACGGAAGTAGCAAGTGCGCTAATCGCCGTGTAGTCAAGGAATTAAGTAACAAGTAGTGTACATAACTTTATAGCTAGCGTAGCCTAAACCCTCTCAAGAAATGCTTATCTAAGTTAAAATGGACTACTACAGTCAAGATTATTAATATTAATATATTACATAAGTGCGGGCTTATGTCAAGCAGTGCTATAAAACAATGTTTCCAATCTAGTACTTCTTGATAGTTTTTCTGATAAGTGCCATTCTCTGTTTGTGAGCTTCCGTGACTGCAGCTCGTTTGTATGGTCGTAGCTCATCATTTCCAAATCCAGGAATCCACATATTCCATTGCCTTTCTGAAAGAGCAGAATTATTCAGTTAAAAAAAAAAAGAACTAAAGTTTGCCGGTAGAGATAGTTACTAAGTGATAAGGCTTCCTTTGAATACTACTTCTTTTTGTATTTAACTTGTGGTGGACAAATATGTATAATATTCTTATTATCTAAACATAAATTTTAATAATACATTTTCACCATCAGATTTTGTTTCAGTATGTTTGAGTGTTTCCTAGGCAAGCACAATAGATCAGCGAAGGTCAACGTGCTACAGGGAGTTGTGATCTGCAAAGCCGCAGCCCAAGAGAGAAGGAAGAACTATTTCCTAATATATATCAATATATTCAATACCTGTTTAATTAAGTAAATTGGGGATTCCTCTCAGACCAGGGCCTATACAAAACCCTCGTAACTTTAGTTCTAAGTTATTATAAAGAACCATTGGTAATGGTATACCAACTTATTGTTGTCATTCAATAAGTGTACAGATCTTTGAAGAAAGTGTTTGAGGTTTTCAAAGAGAATTAAACCTTTACCTAAATATATCTGAACATCTCTCAGCTCCACATTGGAAGCATGTCTGTGCTTGGCAAGTGTGCATGCTGCACTGAGGGTGGTGTCAATAAAATCATCCGCCAGTTGTAAGAGGGTCTCCTCAACCTCTTCATCCAACTGAACTGTGGGATCCACTTCCCTCACTAGTTCCTGAAGCCTGGGTCTTGTGAGATACTGGAATTGACAAAGAAAGAAGATCAATTTAGTCCTGTACTGTTCTATGTATTTAGTTCTGATAAAAATAAAGTAAGTACAAAATAATGTGCAGTTCTATACCATAGTTAGAACCTCAATAGTGCGATTGTTAACACTCTAACTGAAAATTAAGAAGTGGCTAATAGTCTTTAACAAAATGTAATTGAAATGCCTAAGTTAGTATATACACATCTCTTAAAGCCCACTGCATTGTTTACATTAGCTTTCTTACTGAAAATAAGATCACAGTCAAGGTGAAAACATTTTCATTGTCATATTTTGACGACCAATAGGACATAAGACATTTAGCAAAAGTTGGCTAATAAAAGTAAACAATTCATAGAATAGTGTAACTAGTTTCAGGCTTAGAATGGCCAGCATGGTGGACTATAGCCCAAATACACCTTATTCAAGAGACCTGTGCCCATATGGGCCAGAGATGAGTTGAATTGGATGAATGTAATGAGAGAACTTTATGTAGGTAGTTTTATTTTACCTGTGAAGCCTGGTCCCCGCCTCCCTGATTGACTTTGGAACCCACCTGTGGCTGGGTACCCATCGGACTGTGCTGGGAAGGCGAGCCTTGTAACGATGCTGACTGGATTTGCGGACTCTGGAGAGGGTTGTTCACGTACTGAATGCCTTGATTGTTGAGCGATCCGAGTGTGGGCATATTGGGAGCTTGGCCTAAAGAACTATTTGACATATCAACATAGGCGCAGACGTGTTTCTCCCCTTTTTTTGTGAGAAATGGAGATTAACTAATGAGATTACATGAGAATTTGTTTTGCGATCAACCGTCTACAGTAACAGGAACACAACAATTTAAAATTTTTGATCTACTTTTATTATAAAATATCTTTTCTTTTTAGTTTTCACTTTTCAGTTTTCATTTCACCTTTTCTTCCACAGACCAGAAAAAGATGAAAGATGTGTTTTCAGATTTGTCAATGTCATTGTGAATGTGACAATCGGTGACAATTCATTTTGGTTTGCTTGCTTTACGGCTCTGGATTCTAGTGTATTATAACAATGATGATGACCTTTGGTTTTTGGAATAAGTTATTTTAATAGTTTTTTTTTAAGATGAGTTATTTTAATAATTTTTCTTCATGCTCATTCTATTTAAAATGATCAATATAATTTATAAGCGCCGTTTTAAGATTTTTAAGCCCTTCCCATACCTTAAAAGACTAACGTTATTAACAAAAACTTAATAGTATTTTATTTTGATCACCTACCGTCATTCAGCGAATGAAAATTTTCAATCGCTGCCGTTATTATTACAAGGGTAAGTTCGTTATTTAAAGGCTAGATTTATTTTTAATCGGACTTTTGTCGTACCTAATTGTATTACTTGTAGTTAGATATTAGATAACTAAGTATAGTTTTCACTTTTCAAAACTGTAAAGAAAGATGTGGTAAAATAAAAAATCCGACTAAATACCTACTGATATTATGATTATTCCTCAGATAAAATCATAACATGCTAATCATTACTACTTTTCTAGTTAAAGTTAAGTAAAATATTGCTGCAACCCATGGCCATAGAGTAAATTAATGCTTGTTGCAACCATTGGCTATATCCTTCAAGTTGCAACCATACATTTATGATAACTAGGCTAGTCCATACTAGTTGCTACATAGGAACGTAGCTGCTACCTAACACAATATTAAGTTGGTTGCAACTTGTAACCTAGTTGCAACACATTTTTTGGGTATGTATAAAAAAGAATAACAATAACAAATAGTATAATAAAAGTTTAATTAATCAATTTCATCTTCATCTATAGATGACAACGTATCAGAAGAATCTTCTTCATTATTCACTTTCTTTCGTCCAAATTTATCAGAGCTTATGGCATCGTTCTTCAAATCCATCATAAATTGCTTGATCGCTTTCCTTAAATCCCATTCTTGTTGTTTGAGACGGCTGTAAAAAGAAAAATAAGGCTGGAAATACATTTGGCTAAAACAACTGACAACTGTCAAAATGGAAAATTTCAGAGCACAGGTCTCTTCTTGGAGAAGGTTTATAACTTATAGGCCTGCAATGTTAGCTCATTGCAAATTGGTAGACCATTCAGACATTTGAGAAAATTATGGAGAACGCTCGGGCACAGAATACCTAATAGTACCTAAAAGTACAGAAGATTCACTCCGCAAAATGATTTAAATAAATAGCGACTCTTGTTACCACACAATAAAGTGCAATTCAGGTTGACACAGCGCTACTTACCTACCGTCTTATTCACCTAGACTTTTCTCTTTTTATCACGTAACTCTTATCCCTTCGCACTCTCTAAATTTAGACCCTTCGATGAGGTACGCCATATAATTGTAGGTAGTTTACTGCGCCAGGCCTGTGTGTATGTATGACCTAGTTCGGGCGTGCAGGTTTCCTCACTATGTTTTCGAATAACTACCATAAGGTCAACTGTTCAAACCTCACCTAATACACTGTCATACCCACGCCCAATACAGAAGCTTTCCGCTTATTTTAAAGGATAAAGTAGAACATTAGTCAATTTCAGCTTGGCTAATATTCTTTTTCTTAAAAAAAAAAATTGCTTGATAGAAAAATCAAGCAATTGTTTTGTGTCAAGCAGGGACGTTATAAATCGCTGAATTAGCTAGCTAAACCACTCACTTTTCCGCCTCCTTTTTGTTAAGTTTTGAATAGTGACTGAAAATAGTACAAAGGGTTTTTCTATCTTCTTGATCCGGGTCGATCAACGACAATTGATTTATATTTCTAATTGGTTTCTGAAACAAAATAGGGTTATTAATTATTACAATGGCAAAAACACATTTAGACAGGTTTTAAAGTGTTTTAAAATGCCTATTTCAATAATGATGCCATTTCTGATATAGTTCTTTCAATTCACGAGGGCAAGTGTCTCATGGTTGTGTGTGTATCGTGAACGAGAGCTTGCTCGCGCCTGACCGCTCCCACCTAGGCTCCTGACAGGCACACACACTTACGCAACGTGCATGTACACGACGTAACCACAAGTAATGCGCCCGTAAGCTCGTGAGAGTTTGTAAATTTTGAAATAATATTTTGTAATATAAGTTTTAAATTTAGTTTAGAAATCTTTACAATCTTAAAATAAATTATAAATAGAAACACAAACAAATTAAAGCACACCAAAGACCCTTTTAATGAAAGGTGGACCCTGTATAAATATTAAAATAAAAAAAAAAGTTCGTGATAAAAACATACTATACCTTCTATTGTCTCTTACCTGGAAACTATTTCTGATGAGCTCAGGCGTTGCCATAGAAACTGAGAACATTTCGTGCACAATCGTATAACTTGTCAATACAGTGTTGTACTCCTTGGGGGAAACGTACAGTATGAACGACCTTCTGAAGTATATTATTCGTTCTTGGGAGGTTTTCGGCATCTCCTTGTACACACCGTCTATGACAAAAACCATGGATTTGCTCTGTAAATAAAAAGAATACTTAAGTCAATGAAAACTAAAAATAACTTAGACAGCATTCCACTCCTTTGAAAAGAGAATACTGATAGTTTGGTGCTTTGGAAATGCCTCCTTTTCTGAGGTTAACTCTAAAATTAAAAAAAAAAATTCTATAATTAGACATATTTAGTGTAATATACTTTAATAGGACTTTGAAGGAGTTCTTGCAAGTTGGCACACATGCCTCCCATATAGATCGAAGAAGCTGAGCAAAACGTCAGAAAGTAAGGAAAAACGTTAAGTGAAAAGAGGTGACCGATCAATTCACAAAAAACAAATAACAAAGTGTCATTCCACAAACAACGTTTAGCAAAATAAATGAATCATTTATTGATCATTATAAAACTTCTGGTTCCACAAATAATTCGCTTGACAAAACAAATTACTAGACAAATTGTGATTTCATAAAATAATATTTGACAAACAATTGATTTCTTAATTGTGTTAATTAGTAAAACAACATGTAGCATATTTTTTTTTTTTTTGATAAAATGAACTGTTCAAGGCTGTGGCGGGAGCTGCGCTTCGCTATAAATTAAATGGGCTCCGCCAGAACCGAAATGGCCAACCCCAACTCCACGTAGTCTTGTCTGCCCTACCCCTAGAGTGTTTTTATGAAGCGCGAAGCCAGAATCTCGCGAATGAAGGGGCGACGGAGCGAGTCTTCTGGCGTAGCCCATTGCATTTCAAAACGGCCCTGTTTTTGATAACAGTTAGCCGTAATACGGCGGATTTATTATTTCACCAAATTGCAAATTTGGTGAAATAATAAATTTTAAAATGATATTTTAACATCCAGCACATTTGCAAAATAAAGCATTTGCGAATAGAATATTTGTAAAATGATCTTTTGTAAAATGATTACTTTGTGGAATACGACGTTTGTGACTTGATTAGCTTTTAAAACGTTTTTTAACGTTTTTTGTTTAACGTTTTTTGTTAATCATTAGTGAACCGTGAAAAGAAACTGAACAAGAGCTGAAGTATTTTTTATTCCGGAAAATCAGTACCCACGGGATTTCCGGAGTTCCCACGGGAACACAAAAATCCATGATGTAAATGTACTATGTACTATATGTGGTGTTCCGAACACTCACTTTGTTTAGCTGAGTTGCACGGTCGGCGGTGCATTAATTGTTTTCATTCCTTACATACTGTACGACGGAACATTCCCCACCTTAGTCCACGCGATATACAAGTTTCATGTTCTGTTGTGCGTTGCTGTATGTATAACTATTATTAACCGACTTCCAAAAGGAGGAGTTGATCAATTCCGCCGCTATCGTTTTTTTTTCTATGTAGGTCCATCGATTTCTCTGGGGTTTCTAGACCGATTCACGCGAGTTTTTCTGATGTCAAAAACTAAATTACGCGGCTGAAGTAGCAACACTAGTCTTAATATAATCTGTGCGAGGTACGCAAAAAAGTAGAAACAAATGGCGCTTACGTCATGTTTCAATACGTCGATATTGAAGGTGCTTAGGTCGTGCACAGTTTCCGGCAGCTGACAGAGCACTTGGGTAGCCGCTTGCCGGTTCCTGTACAACCTCCTGTACACAGGATATGGACGCTTCGGCGGATTGAGGAAGTTTCGTGAATGCATCATGTATGGTTCATTTATTGCTGGGTCTGAGGTTTCTAGAACAAGAATGTTATCCTTCAGTTATCAGCCACTCTAACATCAGTTAGTAATAGATTTATATATTTCTTTTTTTTAATAGATTTATAAATACATATCAAAAATTCCGAGGCCGGCGGGATTCGAACCCACGTCTCTCTGGGAATCGCGCCCGAGTGTGTTAACCGTTACACTACGGCCAAATTGAACGTCAGCCAAGAAATTAGTGATATGTATCTAGTTTTTCAATCAGTTTTATAGCAACTGTTAGCGACATCTAGTAGCGACACATTACAGTTGTGAACTACTTTTTTCCAAGACCGTATATAAAAACAAAAAAAACCCCATAAAAAAATCAGTTAGTAATAATAATAATAAATAGAAAAGAAGATAAATTTTGCGACTCTGATTTATATCAGTCACTTTGGTTTTTCTACGAATCTTCTCTTACACTCCTGGGACTGAAGTAGAAATGGGCAGGGTATATTGTTCGAAGAGCTGATCGTCTTTTGGGTTCCAACATGCTGGAGTGGCGACCCAGTACAAGGAACGCAGTATTGGCATACCTCTTTTTTTTTTTTTTTTATAGACAGGAAATGCCTAGCATACCCCTCCGTCAGGGGAAACGGAGGGGTTATGTGGGACTTGCACCCACTAAAACCTGTCTGTGGTCCTAAACGGCCCCTGGCAGTAGCGTGGGTTACACTTGGCGGAGCATTCACCACACCACCGCTTTGGCATACCTCCTACTAGTAAAGTAGGTACGTTAGAGAAAGTGGCTAGGTAGACCGACAATATCAAGACGCAGGGAGTCACTGGATACAGGCAGTGTAAGATCGTGGCGAGGATGCGAGTTCTTGGGTTCGATTCCCGGCGGGGGCTATTTGGGAATTTATAATTTCTAAATTGTCTCTGGTCTGATCTGGTGGGAGGCTTTGGCCGTGGCTAGTTACCACCCTACCGTCAAAAACGTGCCGCCAAGCGATTCAACGTTCCGGCACGATGGCGTGTAGAAACCAATGAGGGGTATGGGTTGAGTGTATACTGCCATACCCCTTCTAAGTTAGCCCGCTACCATCTTAGACTGCATCGTCACTTACCATCAGGTGACATTACAGTCAAGAGCTATCTTGTCATTGAATAAAAAATAATCCACTTATAGTGAATTAATGAATAAGCGAATAACATTGCATATGTTATGTTAGCCCCTCATATGCATGAAAACAATCTTTTTCGCGCTTTTAAGGGTACGATAGATATTTATATAAGTAAATGTAAAGGCCATGTTTACCTGGGAAATCAATAGAAATAGATAAATTGGCAATTGGGTCATAGAACAACGAGATTTTTTTGCGATTCGTGTCGTAAAATGCGAAGTAAAGCGAAACAAATTTCTCAATGACCAATTTAGTTTTTCTGTCCGGTGTGAGTATGAAGTTCTTTGAAAACGGCATCATTAAACCGTGTTCGTTTAATTTCACACCATCCTGTAAAGAAGTTGAAAACAAATTAACAAAGATCCATAAAGTTTTCGCTACTACTATTAGAAATGCAAAAGCGTTTGTTGATAATGCATCAACAGATTCAAAATGGCTGATTAGTTTCATTAAAACAGATTGCCACTCTGCAGATTTGATAAAAGAAAAAAAACAAGGGATTGAACATGGAAACGTGATTTTGTGAATGAGTATGGCTGCTGTCTTGGAAAGTGATATATGTTACCCTGAGATTTTTTAAAACCAAAAAATGAACACGTCAAAAGAAGGCAAAAGTTAAATAAAATAAATAATTTTTTGTGAGCAAGTTTGTCTTTAAGAATAACTTTAGTTTAAGTGCTTAGTATTACCAATTCAGTCAATCTGGGAAACTTCTGTGCAATTTGTCGTATATAAGTGACAGGATCCAAGTCGTCTTCACAAAGAGGATTCCCCTCTACCCAAAGCTTTTCAATTTTGCTGCTGATCCTTTGTAACTCAGCTACTGATGGGATCTGTAGTTATATTAAAAAAGTTTATGTAAAAAAAGAATTTTTTTAAGATTTTAGAATATTTTCATGATACATATAACGACAACTTTTATGCCTTCTCAGAGTATGTACTATGATAAATACTAAGGCTCGGTTGTTTCAAACAGTTTTTTATTGTTACACACATTTGTTAAAATGGTTTTCTATGACATTTTGTTCTATGTTTAACGGTTATGTGTCTGTTAAAATTAACTGAAGCAACCGTGCCTACAGTACTCAACAGGTCCAACTAAATGTTTATAATGTACTGTATAATAAATTAAAATTAAAGAAATTTAAGTTTTTATTCTTGTAGATTTTTATCATGTTAATAAAAAGCATAATATGGTTCTTATAAGTCATATTTTTTAATTACTTACATTGTTATTACTTAAATTAACACCTATTAAGTCTCCTTTGATAAAAAAGTTTAATATATCCAATGGGACTTGGCTGAAATAAAATTTGTAATAATATTAGAAGATTTCTTAAACTGAAGACCAGAAAGACCAGAATTTTAGGCCATTCATATATAGGGCTTTGCACTGACCAAGCCAATTTTTTTTTTAATGTAAAATTAACATAAATTAAAAAAAAAACTGATGGGGGATTGGGTATAAACTTCTTTCCCATTTAAAGAATGTAAAATCATCATGCCTACATCAAGTTATACAGAATAAAGTTAAAAGAAAATCGTTTACCTTAAATTATTAGAAGATAAGTTTAATATTTTAGTGTCTCTCCCCATTCTGATCATCAATATTTTAAAATGTGAAAGCAGACTTAATTTATAAAAATGGATTTTCTTTTCTTTAAGTTCTGAAAATAATAAAAAAAATTATTACTGCTTATACAGGTTGTTAGGTAAACACTAATAAAAACTGAAACCAGGGATTCAGTACATGGTTCTAAGTTGCTACATTTTTTCATACCTATTTTGTTTAAGTTCATTATTTTTCTTTGTAACTGTCTGTTTTGCTAATAAATAGTATTTTTAATATACTGTATACATAGCATAGTTTTCTTACGTATTGTGAAAAAAAAATTTTTTTTTTGTGAAAAGAGCAACTGCTGAGTTTCTTACCAGCTATTCTCAGCAGAATCTGCATTCCGAACCGGTGGTAAATTTATGACGTGTCATAAGAGCTACAAGTTAGCCTACATGAAATAAATAAATTTTGAATTTTTTTGAATTTTATTTATTTAATAGTACTACTTTGGAGTGCCTTTACGGTTAAGAGTCAAGTTTACCCAGCCGAGACTTTATAGACTCTAAGAGACAGAATTAATAATATTACCTGTGTCATTACAGAAGTCCGACAGATTCAATTCACAGTGTTCATTAAAACGATGACTTACAACATGGGTGATGATTTCATCAACCGTAACCTTTTCATCGAAACACTCTGTAGATGTCTTGTCATTTAGTAATATATCTAAACTGAACATATTCCGGCAGTGTGGGAACATAAAGTCCATTTTCATTATCTTCAAGATCAACATCAAACTGTTTGTATAGAAAGATGTAACTAGATTTGTTTCTAGAAAGTTTATAGGCATGAAAGTGATACCAAAATATTCGCTTAGAGTTTCAAACAGTTTTATGTCACCGTCTGGCCATCTGCAAACCTAAAAAATGTATATAGTTATTGGTTAGGTCAATATAAGTTTCATAGTTTCAATCAGTTAAACAACAGACCATGAAGACAAATTGTACAGAATATGTGAGGCACGATTTTGCTGGTAGGGCTGAACTATCCACTGAGAAGGCTACTACCAAAATAATATAAGTATATTTTTTTAATATACATATAGACTAGCGCTTCATTGCAATCTCACCTGATGGTAAGTGAAGATGCAGCCTAAGATGGTGTGCGCTTGCTTAGAAGATACCTATTCATTCTTGATTTAAAGACTTATTAAACAAACAAATATTTAAACATTATAGTTAGTTGGAAAAACAGAAGCGAGAAGGGCATTCCAAATTTTTGCAGTGCATATTAGGAACTGGGAAGCAAAGCGCTTAGTACGAGATTTTGGAAGAGATAATTTAGGTATTTACCAATAAGTAATAGTTCCTTAAAATCAAATATTACATTTATGCCAGGAATCCAATCCAGGAGCTATAACTTCCACACACCTTCCCACAGCACTAACCACTTTAGCATTGAATTTGACAAGTAAAAATTTTATGTATGAGCAAAATCTATTCTGACTGATCTGACTTAGCTCAGACTTGAGAGAGGGAAAACGACACAATTAAGTGCCGACACAAATCTATCTTGTTTTAACTATGGCAAATTAAGTCTGAACAAAGTGAGAATCAGAGTAGGTACATTTAATATACTGGTAGTGAGATCTCAGTTTGAAGTAAGTACCTACGTTACGATTTATAGAATTCGTCAGTCTCAAATTTTTTGTGGTACATATATCTAAATATATAAAAGGCAAAGGTGACTGACTGACTGACTGATCTATCAACGCACAGCTCAAACCACAGGACGGATCAGGCTGAAATTTTGCATATAGATAGCTATTATAACGTAGGTGTCCGCTAAGAAAGGATTTTTGCAAATTCAACCCCTAAAGGGAAGGCCAAGAGAATATAAGTAGGTACTTACCAAAATTTTATGAAAGGAATGCTTTGCCATTTCGTCCTCCGTAACTAAACTTTTTTCAATGTATTCGAATACTTCTTGATTCGAAGTCATTCTATTCAAAAGGAACTTTCTATATTTATCAAATTGATACATTTTTATGTGAATCTCTCACTTTATTTTAAATACGCACTTATCTTCAGTGAACAATTGAATATATTGGACTTTACGAGGATTTTACCTATATAGGAAGTTAGGCAGTTGATTTTTCATTGATTATTGTTTATTTTTCATTTTTGAAGAAAAAAAGCACGACAAAAGCAACACAGAATACAGATCAAAGACTACAGCAGTTTTATACAGATAAAGCAACCACAAGTAGAGTTGTTCAAAAGTGCTATAAATCAATATCATGCTACTGACTATAAACTATAAAATTTTAGCATGCTATAAAAAATGCTATGCTATAGCAACTTTAATTAGGAAGCCTGTGGGCGGCCGGCGCGCGCGCTATGTCTTGCAACACGCTAAATCATATAGCATGTTTATTGCGATTTGCGATAAATCCATCTGCTAACTGCCCGACCGCCTCAGCGCCGCTGCTACGCGCAGTGTGCTGTGTGCTACACCGCCTACAGCGTGTGATATTTATAGCATCATAGCACCACCGCGCCTACGTATGTAGCACTTGCTGTGTGCTATGGAAAGATAGCATGCTGTAATATGTTGCTAAGTGCTATATTAACCACCTCTAACCACAAGCAAGCAAGCAACCAACAGTAGATAATAAACAAAGACTACGATGTATAAGTGGGTGATAAGTGGTGTATAATTAAGGTATAGCATTTCACAGTAATTAGTAATCTGTGGTAACATTTGACACTAATTGACACTAATAGGTACCTAATCTGTGTTCGAGTGTCGGTATTTTATTATTTGCTAGGTACCTACTTCTTAAATTCTTTAAAAATATAAAATAGCCAGCAATTCAGTTCAGTTTATTGTTATTGTTGGATTAGCCATCAAAATGCAAACCACTTTGCTAAACTTTTGTAAATTGGCATTATTTTTCTTGGTTATAATGAGCGTTGTCCAACACGTAGTGATAGCCACTTCGTCGCCAAAGAAATTGCAAATTGGAGTGAAGAAAAGGCCTACTGAATGTCCTACGAAAAGTAGAAAAGGGGATCTTCTACACATGCATTACACAGTATGATAAAGTTATTGATAAGACTGAGTTATCATCTTTGTTTAGTAGGCACCTTCCTGTGATTTGACTTTGAGGCGCCGAGCAGACTATAATATTATACTATGCTGGTGCCGAGCACAGCATTGACGCTTGTTAGCGCTGAACGGTCAGCGTTCGAAAACGCTTTGTAGTAATACCCCAACTAACAAAATGGTCTTAATATAAGTCATATAAGAATTGTGTAAACGTTTTCGAAAAACTGAATGGCATGAAAATAAGGCTTACAAACGCTTATACAACGCGATTTTGGCGCAGTTACTATTTCTATAAAGTCGTATAGCTGTCATTCAAAAGTCATAAGCGAGAACATAGTAGTGTTGTAATATTATCATTGGTATGAGTATTTAGTCGTATAGTTACCATAGCATTCATAGCGCAGACGTTTACCAGACCAATGAATCTATTTGATGCAGTATTGAAGCGCTTTCAATTATAAGTAATAGAATTTAACTATTAATAAATTCTGCATGTGTGCAGACTATATTTTTATACTTTTATACTATAAGTGTAATCAAATTATTTACAAGTTTGAAATGGGATGTGTTTATGTTTAAGTTTGGAAAACTTAATGCGAATATTACTTTAGGGACCAACTTTTTAGGTTTATTAATAAATTTTAAATGCCCCCTTTATTTATTGTGTATTTAATTATTATTTTTTAAATAAAAAATAAATTATTATATGTCATAATGCCATTATGACTTACGAAATACTTATATACCATGAATACTGCTGTGTTAAGAGTTTAAACTCCCTTCATCGTGCCATTACAAGTTACAAAATACTTGTATACGATGAATACTGCTGTGTTAAGAGTTATAAATTCTTAAAGAACATGGCGTTCTTTCATTACGAACCTATCAGAGTTCCCTAAAACATTGAAGTAAACCGTTATTTGTCATTCCAAAAAATAGTTTTTTACATTAACAGAACATTTTAGAGACCATAAGTTTTTTGGGAATGCGGCAAAAAACATATTTTGTCAACGTGGAAAAATGACATAATTGTCGGTTCCCAACTTTATCCGGGGACTAGGGGCCGTTGTGTTGTGTCGTTAACCATGGGAGGTATGGCCATAATGACTTGATTGACATGATTAAGGTTTCTTTAATTATCAGGGATAAAATGTAGCCTATGTGCTAATCCTGGGTATGAGCTATCTCCATTCCAAATTTCAGCCAAATCGGTTCATTCGTGTTGACATCGATTTTCAACAGAAAAAAAAAGATACCGGCCGAATTGATAACCTCCTCCTTTTTGGAAGTCGGTTAAAAAATAGGTACGGAACCATCACTCTCTGTCGCGTTTATTGGGCTTGCCTGGTTTACATTACTGCGAATATATTTAAAATGTCATGTTGACATGCATAGTCTTATAGCAGCGTTATTAAGGTTGTAATACCAGCCAAAATGTCCCGCCTAAAACGTTTGTATGACTGTGTATTTTCTACGATTAAATTGCTTTATAGCTATTTCATACAGACGTTTGTACAACGACTTTTATTACCTAATTGCATTGAAACTTAAATGCAATATACATGATGCCTGTACAACGTCACATTTTAAAACTTGCTAATATACGACACCTATGTGACGAAATAATCATAAAAGCTTAAAATCTTATGACCATTTTGTTAGTTGGGACATAATATGTACCAATCACAGCCGACAGTCAGCTTGAGAAAAAAACCAACCCTTGTGGTTATTTTCATTTCCCACTTTGCCAATGATATGAGAATTATCATGATTAGTGGTTTTCATAGAGTTGAACAAATTCTTTCATGTCCTCTCAACTGAGACAATGGATATTATGTTGCCTACTCATTGTACTTTTTATACACTTTAGAAATTATTGTAGGTAATGCATAAAATACTTTGAGAATTTGATGATAATCTACAGAACACAAACTCAACTGTGTGTTACTTTGATTAAAATCACTTCAGCTGTACTATTTCAATTTTATTTCTGACTGTACTTTTGGGCCCTTAATGTAAAGGAATAGAAGCAAAGAAGAAAATAAATACAGTCAACATGTTAATAATAAAAGAATAACTAAACTCACAGCTCAATGTAAAGAGTCAATGTGACAAATTCTCCAGCTATTCATTGCAACTTTATTCATTCATTAAGCATTTTTAATTTTCCATCAAGTATGACGCCTAGATGCTTTCAGATTTTAGCTCAATCATTTTGTTCAGCATTTATAACTCCTAACTTTATATGGTATATTTTACATTTCAGGGTACTTTAGAAGATGGTACAGAGTTTGACAGTTCTATTCCTCGGGGCAATCCACTGACTTTTACCTTAGGTTCTGGCCAGGTCATTAAGGGTTGGGATCAGGGACTCATTGGGATGTGCGAAGGTGAACAAAGGAAGCTAGTCATTCCACCAGAACTTGCCTATGGAGAGGCAGGCGCTCCACCAAAGATACCTAAGTCAGCGACTCTTACATTCCATGTTGATCTTGTAAAAATTGAAAGAAAAGATGAACTTTAAGTATAATTTTCTATGAACATTTTTTTAAACTTACAATAAAATTGTTGTATTTATCAATATAATAAGATATCTGAATGCATTTTTTATGTCATAAGTGTAATGTAGAATCTTCTACTTCCCTTGCCATCACATGAAGTAAAACCAATATCACATAATTCTGTTTTTTTATTTTACCTTAATTATTGCCTATTATTTCATGATCATTTTGTGATAGCAACAGCTTTTTCATTATTATTAACATTCCACATTGATTTCATCCAAGAGAATAATCTCTCTGGATTTCATAATGTACAGTCTACTGCCGTTTTCAGCTGTTGCTCTACTGCATTAATGTTAGTGTAAAAGATTTTTTTTAAAAACTGACGTAGGTAGGTAATTATTATAATATACAGGTAGCTGGTAGCACCTTGTCCAACTTTATTTCAATCTACCCTCAAAATATTTACCACCATAGGAATGCTGGAGCTGAACTAAGTATCCCAAGAGAATGTAATCACTCCGTGTAAGTATCGGGGAACTAGGTACCTACTTCCTGATTCCATGTGTTCCAAAAATACTAGACACTCGATGTAAAACGGAGTGATTACATTCTCTTGGGATGTCAATGTCAAATGTCAACTTCAAGTAAACAAAAAAATTTTGAAATAAAATAAATTCATAATTGCAAAGGAATTGTAATTAAAATAGATAATTTAAGTGATTAATAATAATAATAATTCTAAAAACAAAATGGTGAAAATATTATTTCTCCACCCAGATCTGGGTATCGGAGGAGCGGAGCGATTAGTTTTAGATGCCGCATTGGCCTTCAAAACCAAAGGCCACGACGTCGCTTTTTTTACGAACCACCACGATCCAACACATTGTTTTGCTGAAACTAGGGATGGAACTTTTCCAGTGACTGTGATCGGCGACTGGATTCCGCGTTCTATATTCGGTAGGTTTAAAGCGGCGTGCGCTTACGCTCGCATGGTTTTCGCCGCTGTATATTTAGCCTGGTACGTAATACCGGCTGAAGAGCCTACTTTGATTTTCTGTGATCTCATATCACTGTGTATTCCATTTTTGAAAATGGCAAGAGGGCCCTTCAGGGTGGTGTTCTACTGCCACCACCCAGACAAGCTCTTAACTACTGAGGGTGGTATTTTGAAAAAAATATACAGAGCTCCATTGAACTGGTTAGAGGAATTGACAACCGCAAAAGCTGACAAGGTCTTAGTGAACAGTAAATACACAGCTAGAGTGTACCAGGATGCTTTCCAGAAAATTAAAGATGTACCTGATATTTGTTATCCATCAATAAACACTGAATATTTCAATAAAACTACACCAAAAGCTCTCAAAGAAGTAGTACCAGTAGGCACGGATAAGTTTATATTTCTGTCTATAAATAGATATGAGCGGAAAAAGAATTTGCCTCTCGCTTTGGAGGCATTGAACCATTTGAAGAGTATGCTAGATGAATCTGATTGGGAGAGAGTACATTTGATAATGGCTGGAGGTTTTGATCCAATAAACTTGGAAAATATGGAGCATTTCATGGAACTTACAGACCTGGCTGCAGAATTGGATGTAGAAGATAAAGTGACATTTATGAAGTCTCCAAAAGATGTTGAGAAAGTATCTCTTCTGTATCACTGTAGGGCGTTAATATATACACCTTCGAATGAACATTTCGGCATTGTACCTTTAGAGGCAATGTATTACAGCAAGCCTGTAATCGCCGTGAACAGTGGTGGTCCCACTGAGACTATAGTAAATGAGGTTACAGGTTTCCTTTGCGAGCCAAACAGAAAATCATTTGCTGATGCTATGTGTAAATTAATTACTTCCCCAGACTTATGTGGAAGACTTGGGGAAGCGGGACGGAAAAGATTTGAAACAAAATTCTCCTTTGAAGCATTCACTAATCAGCTAGATGGTATTTTGACAAGAGAGCGGCAACTTATTTCTGAAGTGCGGGCTATTGAGTATGAAGAAAAGGTAAAGAAGCGTAAATAACATGATGCAGACACTCCAACAATATTTGATATTGTGTGAGTGTTAAAAACTTTTGATCTCTTGTGATAATAGATTATTATTGTTTGTAAAATTGTGTAATCTAATGACTTATACTATAATCATTCTAAAAACTAGCAGATAAAATATCATACCACATAATCAGAGTGATAATGTTATAAAGTTTAGCATAGCATAATTAATATATGTATAACAGTTTTGCTTAAGCATTTATATATTTTCATAACAGTACTGCAAAGTACAATAACAAATTAATCCGAGTTATTGCACTTTTCGCAAGGATGGCAGTGTGTGTCTGTATAATATACTAAATATTAATGTTTGTTAAAATAATAATAGGTTTGGCTTGCTCATCAAAAGATATAATTTATGTAATGTAGTATAATAGGATGCAAATATGATAGCTAAATAAATTAGTACTTTTTAGAATTCCCTTATAAAACAAGGTATCTTTGTAACATAGCTTTTAAGTTTTCTTATCACTATGCCTATAAATAAATTATATTTTTGACTATAATATGTATCATAGTATACTAAAAAAAAGTTGGCATTGGTTTGTGTTAACTTACAGAGTTTGGTATTGTTTAAAGTTTAAACCATGAAGCCAGTACTTGTTGTTTAAAGATTGATTAATAAGTATGGTAAGTAGATATTACAAGTAAATAAAAAAAAAGTATATTTTTCATAAAATTGTAATTGTTATCATTATAATATTATTGTAGTAATCTTGTACTTGTACTTGTTGTGTTGTAAAAGGACATGACATACTTTATTAATATGAATAAAATCAATGGCAAAATCCTGGCTATTTTGTTATTATATTTAATTATCATTGATGAGCCTAATTACAATTAATGTTAGCTGCTTGTCTTAGCTTTTCATAAATTAGGGCATTTGTAAATTGTAATACGTATTGTTGATGAAACTTGTGTTTTGACATGGTTGATATTTAATTAAAAAAAAAAACTAATGTATGACAGTTATTGAATATCTTCATCTTTAAATTTTATCTGTGTTTATAATAAATGCTTTTGTTATTAAAGATGTTTAATTTTTTCAATTTTTACCTTATCAATTTCGTACCCTTATTGCAAAAACCGATTATCTGCATTTTTGTACCAAAATTAGGTTAAATATATCAATCGACTCCTCAACTCACGGCGAAGCTGTAGGTAAAACCCATTATCTGCTACGACGCTTTTTTACGGAGATAGCTAGAGTTAAAAGCAACTACCTACAGGTATGATTTAATTACCTTCTTAAAAAAAGAACTAAACTCTTTTAAATAATTTAGATTTATAAATCTATACCACAAAAACAATGTATTGTATTATAATACTTTTCAGATGTAGTTGCTTGATTTATCATTATGTCAATATTATTCTGTTAATACATGTTAACCTGCGTTAACAGGTTTCAGCTTTTATTAATATACTAGAAATTGCTGATGTATCTAAAAAGTAAAACGAATTAAACAACATTAGTTGCTTTTTGCAGAATAATGAACTCAATATTTTGTTAAAATTATTGCAGGTAAAAGAACTTAAGTTCACTTTTACTGTATAACTGGGCTACGAGGGTTTTTGAACATCTTCACAAATCAAAAGTTTTTTGATTTGTAAAGCTCACAATATAACTCTATCTTTAAGGTGATAGAGAAAAGACTTTCTAAAGATCTTAAGTTTAGTGACTGGCCAACTGCCGGCATCTATAAAAGTAGAAATAAGCTGTTTGACTTGTATGCAGAAAAAAATAAAATTATTCTCCCGCGTTTATTGAATATGTAAGAAACTATTCTAAATTGTTTGAAAATGTGTGCATACAAGCAAAGTCACTTCACATAAAACAAAAAATTGTCAATTCTGATAATAAAATTAAAACAGCTTGGGACATCATCGGCGATGAAATGAATAAACATAAGGTACTTACATAATAATAATAAATTGGAGCTTAAAAGTGATAATCATGTAATTAACTCCGATACAGAAATTGTAAATACATTTGAGAACTTTTTCAGAAATATTCCAATTACTACAACCAGTTCTCTGAATTCCTCGCCAGCAGAAGTCTATCGTCTTCTAAGGAGCAATGTCTCTGAGTGCAATAAGTTATTTAGGTTTGAATACGTTACCCCATATGACATAGTCAAAACATTTAAATCTTTACAAAATAACAAAACAGCAGATCTATGGGGGATATCAGTTAAAATAATTCATACCATAATTGATATTATTGCGCCATATCTTGCTTTAATTTTTAATAAATCAGTAGATTCTGGATCTTTTCCAGACCTTATGAAATGTAGTAAGCTAATACCGCTTTTTAAATCGGGAAGCAAAAGTGACCCGAATAACTACAGGCCTGTTTCAATTTTGCCAACTCTCAGCAAGATATTCGAAAAAATAATGCTCAACCAACTGCTTTTACACTTTAATTTAAATAAACTCCTACACACTGAGCAGTATGGTTTTACAAAGGGTCGATCAACAACCGATGCAGCCGCAAGGCTGTTGCAACACATATTCGATGCATGGGAGAGCTCACAGAGTGCCGTTGGTATTTTCTGTGATTTGTCAAAGGCATTCGACTTCGTTGATCACGAGACACTTTTGCTTAAACTGAGCCACTATGGCATTAAAGATTTTGCACTTAGTCTCATTGCGTCTTATCTCAGTGAACGAGTCCAAAGAGTATGTGTCAATGATGTAAAATCATCCGGATCAGCCTCAGTAATGGGTGTACCCCAGGGTTTTATTCTAGGTCCATTCATGTTTTTGGTCTACATAAATGATTTACCACATTTTGTCCAAAATACTTGCAATATTGTAGTATTTGCTGATGATATGTCTTTGAATTTTAAAGTCGATAGGATGAAAGACAACTTTGACGATGTAAATAATGCATTATCTCAAGTTTCTGAATGGTTTACGGCAAATAATCTACTTTTAAATACTAAAAAAACAAAGTGTGTTGAGTTTTTATTAGGTACCTAACCCGAGAACTGTCAGTAAAAATTTAAAGATGAATAATGAACCTTTGAAAACTGAGGACTCCACAGTGTTCTTGGGATTAACCCTGGATTCAAAGCTACAATGGGGCACCCATAAAGCAACGCTTGCGGACAAACTTAGCTCTGCTGTATATGTTATCTTTACATAGTATAAAACAAAATCGATTCCCGCTGTCTGGCCCTCTTTATGTACGCGTAGATCTTTTAAACTACGCAACGGATTTTAATTCAGTTTTCATCAGTAGATAGAGTGATTCGAGAGAAAAGTTTACAGTTATAGTGTTTCCCTAAATTCCTACGGGAACGGGACAAATGTAGGTGAAACCGCAAGGCACAGCTAGTTATTCTAATATAATAAAGCGAAATAGTTTTTTTATTTAAATGAGCTAATCTCTAGAACGGCTGGACCGATTTCAACGAAACTTTCTTTTAAAGATAGCTGAGATTATAAGAAATAATGTAGGCTTGCCCATTTCCCACGGGAACGGGAACTCCTCGGGTAAAACCATAGGGCGCTGCAGTTAATACGTACAAAGTTAAATGAAATCTACTTTACCTTCAGCCAAAAGCAACTAAAGATATTTATTTTACACCTGTACTGGCTAAAGTTGAACTAAAACGATTTTTGTCTTGATGATTATTACTATTCAAAACAAGTGATTAAATAAAAAATGCCATTAGAGCTACCAGAACGGTAAATTTGAAAATTTGGTAGTTTTTCTACATTCAGGAAAAACTAACTAAGTGAGCTCCTTACCGGTTATTTTCTTCTTTTTGTTGAAAAATAGTAAGTTTTTTTCAATTATTAACCTACTTAACATTTCTTGAATAGTTTCTTGTTTATAAAAATTATTATTGTTTAAAAATTGACATCATTATAACTAATTTTTAAGTCGTTAAAGTTTCAAATGCTTATAACTCAAAAACTTTTCGCTCAAATTTTGGTGCAGATAATCGGTTTTTGCAATATGGGTACGATTTGTTATTGTGGGTGAAAGGCTGGCGTATAATTTAAATTATTGTTAAAAAAAGGATTATTTTTAGCAAAAAAATTAGTATAGATTCACATATTATTATGTAATAAAACAATAATTAGATAAAAATAATTTATTTTTAAATATTTTTATTATACATAATTATAAATTTAACCTTAAGCATAGTATCACTCAATGATAACTTTATCCATAGTGTCATATACTTTTTCAACAGTTTCTGGCGGGAGTGGGTCCATGAGTTCAAACTGCAGGTCGTATTGCTGGTCCAGACCCATGTAGCTGTCACTCATCACATACAGGGTGTAGATGATACGCCCTGTAAAGACAGGGAAAAGGCTTTTCAAAAGGTGTAAAAAGTATTAGTGGTATCAAAAAATCCAAGGCCGGCGGGGTCCAAACCCATATCTCTCGGAAATCGCGCCCTGAGCGTGTTAAGCAGATTACACTACGGCCAAGTCGAACTACACGTCAGTATAAGATTTAATTCGATTGATCGTATTCGTATACTATGACATTAGCGTCAAAGTAAAATGAACCATAACCACATTGGACTAGAGATCAATTTCGTGCATGCATTCTTATACTTTTACGTATACAGATACGCTCCAAATTAAAATCGGTTGTACTGAATTTGTGACTTTAAATAAGTACATTTAAGATTCGTTTTACTTTAACGCTAATGTTATGACACTGGTATACGAATACTAACTCCACCATATGGATATGGTATTACCTCGTTTCGCAGGGGTATAGAAAGTTACATGCGTGGTGCCCCTGGCGGGAACTCGTTTCAGGGCATGCAGCTCTCCGTACTCCACGGAGCCCAGAGTAAGGAACCAGCCCTCATTCTTGCTGCGAGGGAACCGAGGACACAGCACGTTGTTTGAGTTGCCGCCGCGTCTTGCCATATCGATCACGAGCGTGTATTCCTATGGAGAATAAGATTAATCTAGAGATCGAGCTCTCATGCTGAGATCTATTGTGCGTGCTCTGACTTAGCTCGGACTCAAGATAAGAGTTAAAACGAGACACAAATATGCACTGACAGAAATCTGTCTCGTTCTTCTTTGTCTTGAGTCTGAGCAGAGTGAGCGATCTATAGATTTGAGCCTCACTTTCAGAGTTAATTTTTTTTAATTCGATGACAAACTGCTATCTCACTTGATGGTAAGTGACGATGCAGTCTAAGATGGTAGCGGGCTAACTTGGAAGGGGTATAACAGAGTACCATTCAACCCATACCCCTAATCGGTTTCTACACGCCATAGTGCCTGAACGCTAGATCGCTTGGCGGCACGTCTTTGACGGTAGGGTGGTAACTAGCCACGGCCAAAGCCTCCCACCAAACCAGACCAGAGACAATTTAGAAATTATGAATTCCTAAATTGCCCCCGCTGGGAATCGAACCCGAGACCTCCCAGTTATAAGACCACAGCGCTCACCACTGGGGTCGTCAAAAAGTTAATTTTAGTGACTGGATTGTTATTTTTTTTTGAAGACGCAGCCTAAGATGGTGCGCGCTTGCCTAGAAGATGCCTATTCAAAAAATCCTTCACCTGATCAGCGTGTAAAGGTAACCAATCTTCTCTAGTTGGCGGTTGTTTGAGCCGCTTGTCCTGTTCGCCGTCGCCGTCGAACCACAACCCTCGAATGTGGAATTTCAAGTCTAGTGTGGGTAGGTCGCATATTGCCTATAGAAAAATAAAATCACATTTTTTTGGTGTTGACACATCTTTAGAAAAATAGTATTATTGCCGGTTTACATTATTCCAGTCGATGGGTCGAGTAATGTGTTTATACAGTGCTGGATTATTTCAAACATTTATAATAAATAAAAGGCAATTCAGCTACAAACTACATAATAATAATTTTTTCATGAAATCATATTGACTTTCACATTTTAAAATCACTTAAGAAAGCGACGTTTATATCGTTCGAAACTGACAGCAGTTATAAATAGATAAAATAGTTTTAGATGTAATATAATTATTTTTACTGCATTCCATGCAGTAAAAATAATAATTAGATAGCCTTAGATAAATTAAAAAATTATCTAAGGCTAGCTAGCTTAACTGGCATAGCACTGGAATACTGTGAACCAGCCATAAAAACAAACACTTACCCGATGTATTTCACCAATCTGATTCTCTTCGAATTCCCTTCTCATATACTTGGCTAACAGCTCGTAATTTCTCATACAAGTGACTTTCAACCCGTTCAGAACGGTGCAAGGTTTGTTTGTGTCCCTCGCCATGCTGGTAAACATGTATAAATGCTGCGAGTCTACATGCGGCAGGGTGGTTAGGGGCGAGTCGGTCGGCCAGCGCGCTTGTACTATGCACTGCATTAGCATTTGACAGCTGAGGCATACTGTCAACCAGCCGTTTTCGGCTGAAGCGTCTGTCATTGCCTAGAAAAGAAATGAAATATTTTATTTGTAAGAATATGGGTAACATAAGATCTTAAAAGGAAAAACTTGAAGGTGCCGCATATTCAGTCAGATGATACACAAAACACAGATGACATACAAAATACGAGTTACTTAAAAACCAAAGATTAAAGTTTATCTTCTATTATATAGCATTACACACTAAAATTTATATCTTAGACCTAACGCATTCAAAAAATTTATTCAACGAGTAAAAAAATTTTGCGCTAGCCACTTTTTTAGTGTAAAGAAGGAACAAGACCTTTCATTTAACTGAGATGGTTTGCGAGGTAACGGTGTGGGAGGGTTGATGGCTGAATAGCGGGAGGGGTGACAGTTGACGTAAAAGTTAAGCCGTAACGTCCGTAACTCCGTAGATTGTCTCGTCACTTGTCAAAATTAATACTCTGTAAAAGTTTATTTTAATAAAAAAAAATTATAATGATGATGGTGATAATGATGATGATGATGATGATGATGGTGATGATGGTGATGATAATGATGAACCTAAATCTAAGCGGATTGCGTCTTTGCGCATCAGCTTTCACACTATAATCTTATAAAGGCGAAAGTATGTGTATGTGTGTGAGTGTATGTTTGTTACTCTTTCACGCAAAAAAGCTTTGGAAAAGCTTTGGCAGATTTGGAAAATTAAAAAAAAACCAAATTCAAAATTATTTATTTCATGTAGGCCAACTTGTAGCTCTTATGACACATCACGATTCTACCACCACCGGTTCGGAATGCAGATTCTGCTGAGAAGAAGAATAATCGCGGGCATTATTTAGTTTTTCATATATTGGGTGATGATGAAGTCTTATTCCTTTCGGTCAATTGTTAGACTGATTTGATTTTTCTCTCTCCTAATTCTGAGCACCAAAGTGGTGCTCAATACAGTTACAATCTAGCCTGACTTAGTTGACAAAAAAACTTATAAATACCTGAATGATCCTAATAGTCTGGTCCAATACAGACTTAGTATCGGTGAGGTAGTCGGTATTGGGTAGCGGTAGTCGGGACAAATGCGCTTGTAGCAGCAGAAACGCTTTGACGTTAGACGAGTCGAGTGTTAGCGAGTCTACGGGCATGCGACATTGTTGGGAAAGTTCGCTAGAAAAAAAGTAATTATAAATATATACTGTACGAATATAAAACCTATACAAGTGTAGAAACTTTAAGTACGATGAGGCTGTCATATATATTGTATAAAAGCTCTATAAAATAGACAAAGATAGATTAAAAAAACTTTTTTTCATATAAACACAAACAAGAGAGAAGGGTCTAAAAACGTCAACATTTATCAATGTTGACGTTTTTAGACCCTCCTCTCCTTCCTCCCCCATTGCACCATTTGCGACTTTTGCACCATTGGTTGCCTGGAAGAGATTGCTATGTAGCGATAAGGCCGTCAAATTGTATACTTTATTAAGCTAATTCTATTGTTATTTTTTTTTATGTGTGTGGCTTACAACAAAAGTATATTCATTTTTTTATATTTTTTTTTTTTATTATTCATTCATTCATTCATAAACACGTTAATAGTACGTTTAATTCGAGCGCAACTTTGAGGTAAAAAAAAAAACTAATTACCCATTGAGCACGTCTTCATTATGTCGCACGGGAAGGGTAGCGTATTCTGCTGAGTCAGCCAACAGTCTGAGCAGGTTGTCGAAAGCGAGGTTGCTCTGCATGTTGGTGTGGAAATGGGCCATTGTTTTGTGCGACAGATAGTAGTAGGACGCGATCCGTCCCATCCATGTGCAGTGGATCGTGCGCTGGTCCTAGAAAACATGTCCCATAATATAAACATAAACATTAGCATTCTTCTTACAAAACTGACTTGAAACATCATAATTGTTATAAACTAGTGGTTCGCCCCGAACTGAGACCTCGCGATATCCCATAATTCCCAAAAGTTTTAATTATATATTGTAATAATTAACTTTTAACATTAGACGCAATAAAAAAAATAATAGTTGACATAAAACTGTTTTACTGACACAGCGCCATCTATTAGCATTATAGTGAAGCTATTAGCTTCACAATAATGCTAATAGATGGCGCATTAAAATTAAATAATTTCGTTTCTTTATAACATTTATCTAATTTTAGTATTTGTTGTTCAAGTACAGGATATAACTGAATTTTCAACCAAGTTTCACGTTCTAATATTCAGTAATTCAGAAGTTATAGGGCTCTGACAGACATTTAGACGGACACACTTCTCTGTCTAGTAGGCAAGCGCCCTAGTTGACTCAGAGAACTCGCTTCGCTCGTTCAAATATTACGAGTACGTGCCACAGTAATTTTATTTTAGTTGGAATTGTCAATATTTCGCACCACCGCAACACCGCAGTCCCGTCGTGACCATGGTCCATGTAATTGGACCGAAATATTGACAATCCCAACTAAAATAATTACCGTGGTACGTACTCGTAATATTTTATAACAATTATGTCATTAAACCACGAATCAAGTTTAGTTTAATCACCACTACAAAGTATATTAATTGGGCCTATAAAATTTGAAGAGTTCCCTCGATTTCTCCAGGATCCCATCATCAGATCCTGACTTGATGACAATGGAACTACATGGGAAATATACCCTTTCAAACAAAAAAAAGAATTTTGTAGATCGGTCCAGGCGTCTTCGAGTAATCGGAGAATATATTATATAAAAAAAAGAAAAAAAAGATTCTGGCGAATTGAGAACCTCCTCCATTTTCTAGAATAGAGCCAATCGGGAAATATAGCTTCAATTAAAGAGCTCTCGCGGGAATCAAAAACACTTGATATTTAGAACAATAAGACTTAACAGCTGAACCGATCTTGATGAAATCTATAAAGATAGTTTTCATTCCTAAGACCAAACAGCACAACAAAATCTCTCATTAGTATGAATAAAAAGAATAAGTCATTTCAATATTGCATTAGATCATTTATAGCGAGATTTAAAGTTGAACAGCGCCATCTAGTTTAAACACAAACATGACCTTACTTCTGCTATTCAATAAAATTTGACTGTGACGATTATAAAGTTCCTTAAAATAAACTTACCTCTTCGATTTCCACACAGTTCGCATTAGATAACGCGTCAAGCGAGGTCTGAACTAAATTGGACAGGTAACAGTTGATGTCCTGGGGTTCAATGCTTTCCAAGTTGTAATACGACGGATTCTTCAATAGACGCCGGAAGAAATATGTCCACGTCATGTAATCTAGAATGTCTTGTTTTGTTTGTACCGTACCTGTAAATTATAGAGATATGTATTTTCAATAATGTATGAAAATATTACTTTGAAAAAAAAAAAAAAAAACATTCGCCAAGCTCCAACCAACTCGAACGAAACGCTTTAATTCAACGTTTATGATAAGAACGCAAAACAACGTTTCTGAAAAGACGCAAATAATTTTTTCATTACTCATACACGGAAAGTAGGTCTGAAGTTGCCTGAGAAGCGGGTTGAAAGTAATACTTTTCAGCCCTAGGGAGAATCGTTTTCAACTGACAGCTGTCAAATAATTAAAAAAAACTAGTTGTCACATTTTTATTGGAATTCAAATGAAACACGACATACCCGAGTGCATCCATAGACAAGAAGAAAGATAGACTTTATTCATAAAGTAAAGACAACTGATTCATAGACATTCATAGACAATCATAGACAATACTTGACTATTAAAAAGCTAAATGCATAGCCCGCCGGCTAGGCCAAAGAAATTCACTCAATTTTCTTTAGCTAATTTCTATTTTTATTTTGACTTTCCTTATATTCGTAATGAAAAGCACAGTGTTTACCTCGGGATAAAGACTTATTTAGTCCCTCGAACTATAGGCCCCCTCGCTACGCTCGGGCGCCAAACCCCGTCTCGGGACTAAATAAGTTACTTTCATCCCTAAGGTAACAATGTACTATTTCATCATACCTATTCGAAAAACGAATATTGGCTTCAGAGGATAGCGGGAGCAAAATTTAATTTTTAATCCCATGGGAGTTTTCATTTCTCTCTTCTGATTGGTCCACGTTCATGCTTTAGTATGTGTTTATTACTACTGCGATTGTTGCAGAAATTCAAAAAACTCGAAATTCAAAAATGTTTCAGCAGCTGTTGTCTTCGATAAGTCACGTGATCATAGAAGGTTGATACTCCTAGCTTTTTCTCATAGGTAATGATGAAAAATAGTGTGTGTCACTCGGGGCCAAATTTGTTCTCGGGCGGCGTATATTGAATTCCTCGCTACGCTTAGGATTCTACTTTAGAATCCCTCGCTGTGCTCGGGATTCTACTATAGAATCCTTCACTTCGCTCTGAATTCAAAATAGCGCCCTCGGGGAACAAAAATTTTGTTTGGCCCCATATAACACAAATAACTAGGTATTATTCGCAACTCCGCTATATTTAAGTATCGCAGAGTCTAATTAGTATTCTTTGCCTCTACCTGCGTACATACATTTATAGGGTTGAGTTTCGAAAATTTTTAGTTCACGAAAGAGTTACGATCTCCAGTTACATAATATTTTTCTTTAATTTGGAAATCAAGGACTATCTTGTCAATGAATAAAAAAAATCAAAGTGAACGTACCCGCAACGATTTCGGCGTTCAAATGGTCCGCAAGCACTTCTAGCAAGCTCGACTCCACTGGGAACGGCTCGTAGAGAAACTTCTTATAGAAGTTCTTCTTTTGGTCGTGAACCAATACTACCGCTACTCCTTCGTTGTCGTACTAAAAGATTTCAATTAAATTTTAAATGCAAAATCAGTCTCAAAATTCGTCTCATAGCTCAGCAAACAGTTGCTTGTGTGTGCGTGCGTGGCGTGTGTGTGGTATTGTAGCAGTTGAACGGATGAACCGATTTTGATTTTGTTTTATTTTTTGTTTGAAAGGTTGACTTGACTAATTAGTCGGGAGTGTTCTTAGCTGTTTGATGAAAATCGGTCCAAGATGGCCGCCGCCACAAAATGGCGGATAACATATTTTTTCACAACTCCCTCAATATGTGTATCAAATGAAAGGGCTCGACTAGTAGAATATTATACACTATGATAAATTTGAAATCCAAGATGGCCGCCACCACAAAATGGCGAATTACATATTTTTATTTTCAATTTACACTTGCTGTATATAATGTCAATGAATAAAGGATATTGTATTCTTTTCTAATAATTCCGAATGTGTTTTTGTGTAATGATAGAGTTGTGAATGTTGTCGTCGGTATGTACTATGTATACACTCACTTGCGGACGTCCCGCACGCCCCATCATTTGCAACACGTCAGTGATAGGCATGTCTACGTATCTCTTCTGCTTCCCGTCAAAGTACTCCGTTCCTTTGATCACCACCAAATGTGCGGGGAAGTTAACGCCCCACGCTAGTGTTGCGGTGCAAATTAGAACCTAAATGGGGAGATAATAAAGACTATAATAGATAGGCATCATCCACGGAGGCTCAAAAAGTTGGATAGAAGCCCAGTAAGGAATGGATCATAGGATATCTTCTTTTCTGTTAAGATAGAATTCTTCATGTCTTGGTCTTGCAGGTGCGATGCCGAATGGATATGGCAGTTAATCGAAGTCATACCAGCAAGTTTTCCATTAGCTCGAGTTTCCATACATATGTTATTTTGCTTATATTTATAAACTACATCTAAGATTCTACATATAAGTTTTGTATATAAATTGCATTTATTGCACCCTAATGGGTGAGACATATTGAGGTTTGAAATTGGTTTTTGTGCGGAAAGAGTAAAACTGTTGTTCATTATAATATTTTAGTAATGAAGTTAGTTTTTATTTCTGTAAAATAATTTTAATCATAGAGAAGTCTACGGTTTTTGAATATGTTCCAAGAAGTACTTATAGGTAAATAAACCCCTCTTTTCTTACTTATAATAATACTAACCTGTATCTTCTGATTGATGAAAAGTTCTTCTACGGTAGTCCTATCTTTTTCATGCAAGCCCGCGTGATGGATTCCGATGCCAAACGCAAGAGTGAGTTTCAGGTTCGACTCTCGAATGTTCGACAGGATTTGCTCCATTTCTGATTCTTGCATATGCAACCACTGTTTAGGGTTGTCTTCTGCTGCTAGATATGCGATCAAGTCGAGGGCTGTCAATCTAGAGAAAATTCATACGCTAAAGCCAAACTAGAACGTCAACCGTTTAATCCCTACCCATTGCACTAATGTCGTACCCACTCTTAACTTAAGTATTCTGCTTATTTGGAGGGGAGAGGAAAATATCAGCTTGCTAATACGTAATTGTAAGGAGTGGGAATTGAACCATTACCCTTTGAACAAAATTAGTGCAGAAATTGTGTACAGCCCAGTGTATCTAAATAGTCTGTGGTACAACCGTGTAAAAACATTTTTGGACTTTAAAAAAAATATTAGCAGTGCTGAACTTGAGTACCTAATAAGTGCAATGTTTGTGTAAAGAGTAGATCCGAAAATAGTGCAATGTTACCCGTTGTGGGCTATTGAGACTTTCCATTGAAAGTCCACGACGAGCCATTGCCCAATAGTACGATATGGTATTATGGTATCTATGGCCCGGTTTATAGGATATCTAAGGTCAAAAATAGAGAGAATACGGCTGTTGGTCTCAGCAATTATTAGGTTAGGTTTAAAGAAATTTATTCTCCAAAGAACTTTTTGCTCACTTATAGAGAACTTAAAACTAAAATTTATATAAAATTACAAACATATGAAAAAACAAAAAATGGTGACTCCTAACAATAAGATATTAAACACAATTTTTTTGAATGTGCACTCTAAGTTTTTTTTTAAAGTTACAAAAGACTTTTGAGCTACAATCTCTTGAGGCAGACTATTATATAGTAGTGCTCCCTCAAATTGTATAGTTTTCGCATCATATGTTTTTGTTCTAGCTTTAGGTACTTGCAGTTTATTTTTATTCCGTGCAAAGTATGTATATGATTTATTTTTTATTGTAATTTGTTTTTATAGATTTCGAAAGTATTTTTCTAACTGAAATACATGTCTTGTACTTGTATTGTAGTTATTATGGTATCGGTATGGTATGGTTCTTATATCCAAATTGGACCTACATGTCTAAGGTCAAAAATAGAGTATACGGTTACTGTTTTCAGCGGTTACTGGTTATTTGAGACCCAATTGATTGGGAATCAAAGGTATAGTTGGAGGAAATGTTGACCTGGTCTGTCGTCTGCTGGAGACGAACACGAGCGCGGGCGCGGCGGGCGAGTGCGTGCGGATGGCCTGGAACGTGGGCTTGTTCATGGACATCATACGCGGACAGTAGTGGCGGCCCGGGTGACCCGATATGTGGACCTTGAATAATATAAAACTTCCTTCATCATCATCATCAGCGGCGCTACAGCCCCTTGTGGACCCGTGTCTGCTCCAGAAGCTTCCTCCATCCATCTCTGTCATTTGCTTTCGTCTTTCAATTTTTCACACCAAGACGCTTTGCATCTTGGCTATGGGCATCCCCATCCAAACAGCGAAGTTTTGGCCGAGCAATATTTCTGCGACCTGGGTGGGTCTGGGTGTGATGACATTAATTTTTTTGGGGCCTAATGTTCATCCAGTATAAAACTTCCTTAGACTGCTGTTAATAGACGAAAATTAAAGGTGTAAATCACTAATCCTTACTAATATTATTATGAATGCGAAAATGGTTTGCTTCTTGGTTTGTTCTTCGATCACGCAGCAAAGGAGCATCGGGTCGAAATTACTTTTTGCATGAGTTGAGGACCTGGTGAGAAGATCCAAGAGTTCCCACGGGATTTTTCAAAACTAAATCTACGCGGTCGTAGTCGCGGGCATCAGCCAGTTTTAATTACCTTATACATTTAAAACTACTCAAACCAAAATACCTCTAAAGGCACGGGTCGGACGGAAGGTCTAAAATTGTAAAGCCCCATCTCTCCGATGTTTAGCCAGTTGGCGAGATCCTTGGCGTTGGCCAACGCTGTCGATAGCCCGATGATGCGCAGCCGTCGCGATGTATGCGACTCGATGAAGTTTGTTCTGTTGTTGAAAATATAAAAAAAAATATGTATATCATCACCAGCAAAATTAATCTCTGATTAACACTGGACTGGCCGTTCCTATACAAGTGACAGCTTAAATTATGGATCAACTAGACGATGCCCACGACTTCGTCCGCGTGGATCAAGGTTTTTCAATTCCCTCTGTAATTTTCCGCGATAAAATGTTGCCTATGTTTTAATCCTGGGTATGAGCTATCTCCATTCCAAATTTCAGCCAAATCGGTTCATTAGTTGTGGCGTGAAGGAGTAACAAACAAACACACACACACACACACACACACACACACACACACACACACACACACACACACACACACACACACACACACACACACACAACTTTCGCCTTTATAATATTAGTGATTTGAAGCGCCACATTTGACATATGAGTGTCTCTGGAATTAATAATATAGGGATACAGGAAAAGCATGCCCAAAAGTATCAACTATCAGTCATTCTCTCATTCAGTGTTCTCATTAATTTAAGTTTTTTGGACACTCGCAATAGTGTACAGCGCCAAAATGGCGTCAATCAAAAAAAAAAAAATATGACAGTGTTAATCCATCCAATGTTAATAGTAGATTAATTTATACAATCCAGCGGCTCCCTGCGACTCGTTTGATGTCATTGGTCCACCTAGTGGGGGGTCTGCCAACATTGCGCTTCCTGGTGCGGGGTCGCCACTCCAGCACCTTGGGACCCCATCGACCATCAACTCTTTGAAGTATGATGTGTGTATATTATGGCTTACCATAAAATTAGTATATTAAAGCTAAGTAGGAGAAAATTAGTCTAATAAGATTTTTTTTCAGAGCACTTTACCTGGATACAATAACTTCCAAAACAGGTCCTCTATCCTCACCCAGCAGATGTATCTCGTCTATGACTATCAGCGCTACGTCTCTGACGTAGTTTCTCGTCTGCCAAGATCGACTTATACCGTCCCATTTCTCGGGAGTTGTCACAATCACTTGGGAATTTCGGATCGCTCTAATGTCAGGTGAAACGTCGCCTATGATTAATCAAATATCATTTATTTATGCAAAAATATCATTGTCATACAAATGGATTTAGCCAACAGTTAAGCTAAAATCGTAGGATTTTGTGATTTAGCTGCTGGATCTCTTCGTAATCGAAGACTCAGTTTTGACATTGTTCATTAATAAATTATGCTTAATAAAACAGATTTAAATTAAGAGATGGTACATATTAGAAAATATACAATTTTTGAAAACTAGAAAAATATCTATAAAAAGTAGGTGGGTCGTTCTACTTTTCTACCGACAATGAAACGACGTTTTTCTGTTTTTTTTTGGTTTTTGAACTATCTATAATTGTGTTTTATGTGTGGGATTTAAAAAAAACTGCATCTGTGTTTTCATTAGTACTAATTAAAGTTTCCTTCCTAGCTAATATTGATTCTTTTTTAATGTTGGTTTTTGAAAAAATAATGTGACAAAGTGGCCTTTTTCTGTAGAGACCACATTTCAGTTTACCACTCTGTCACGGCATTATACGGAAAACGAACGTATAAAATATGCTGGTTAGAGAACATGAAAAATGACATAATATTAATAGATAAGAAAAATATGGACGTTTATTCGAACCGAATAAAAAACCGTTTATATTAATACTCCAACGAGATGCCATAATAAGAAGAAAGACAGACTATTGTCGGTAGAAAAGTAGAACGACCCAGGTACCTACATATTAAAACATAAATACAAATGAAATTTACTACTACTATATGACTGGTGCACTTTCATTGCATAATATTATGTAAGTAAATGAATTAATGTCTAAAGATAATTTAATTGTACATCTAAGACAATCAGAAACTTGAAATTTTTAAGCAATAGACAACAATAAGAGACTGTTGATCTTGCTGTGCAGTCTTTTTTTATAAAATTTTCAAAGAAAAAAGGGTTAAGTACAGACAAGATAAAATATTAGCAAAAAAGGTCACCTGTTAACTCCACGACATTCTTTCCAAGTCGCTCCTGCAATCTGACTTTCCAATCCTTAATTCTTTCTTTTACCAAAGCCTTCAGGGGTGCAATATAGACTACCTGTAAAAATTTAAATGATAAAAATGTGCACTGCTAATAATTGCCTTACTTATTCTGGACTTATAAATTTCCAAACCTAGCTTTTGTCAATGACAATGAGACCACCTGGGAAGTAAACCTTTCAAACAATAAAAGAATTTTGCAAATCGGCCCAGGCGTCTTCGAGTAATCGGGGAACATACAAAAAAAAAAGATTCCGACGAATTGAGAACCTCCTCCCTTTTTGGAAGTCGGTAAAAGACATACTCTTTCGCTTTTACAATGTTAGAAGCGATTACCTTGCAATTTGGGTACTGGTTGAAGACTCTAAACATGGCCACCTCAGCGACTATAGTCTTCCCGGATCCAGTGGGCGCTCCCAACAATACGTTGTTATCCGTGTGGTACAGACAGTGGAATATCTGGGTCTGTATCGGGTTGAAATGGCTGAAGTTGTACAGCATTTCGTATGACGGATTGTTCAGTGCCGTAACTGGTAGTGGCTGAAGTTCCAAGAGATCTAAAAAAAAACGGGTGGAGCTGTGTCGGTGCAGACCATCGGGATAAGAAGCCTATGGAGAGGCCCTATTCTACTATAGCAGAATAGGTTATACAAATATATATCAATAGTATGTTGTCTCTTTTTAACTAAGCGACACCTGCATATGCAAAGAAAGACAAATAGATGTTTGCTGAGTACTTATTTATCACAACACAACGTGTGACGTCATGAGGGTGACCGGATATTTACCGGCGCGGACGCCATTTTAATTGCCAAGAGTATATTATCCGGAAGTAAAGTCTATGGTAAAGAAGTAGCCATCTTAAGTGCCATAGGTAGTCACGCTCATTTTGTAGATAGGGCCGGTCCATATGTATATAAGTCAGTGGTGCAAACGGCCATTGGTTTCAACGTGAAACGTCTATATCTGTGAGTTTCGGTTATTCTACGCAGTGCCCCTCCCCCGCCGCCCGCCCGGCCCCGATGCAAACTCAAGGCCTTAGCAACGAGATGACTATACACTCTAAATAATAACATTGGATTCGTGTTTCTATGACTTATAGTTGTAGTTAAGGTAAGACAATATAGACCTTTTCGTTACGTTACATTTTTCTGACTGGTACCCGTATGTTTTGGTGTAATTTTAAAGACGTTTCACGTCAAAAGTGTTTGGTATGATATTTCAAACTAGCGGACGCCCGCGACTTCGTCCGCTTCTTCAATTCACAATCGACAGTTCCTAAATCCCCACAGTTTAGGTGGGCAGAACCCCTGCAGCGTCAGGATTGATAAGTTAGTGTAAAAATGAAATGTTTGAAAATGTCAGGGAAGAATCAATATCAAGGACTGTGTATTTTAAAATGGATAGCACTATTCTTTTTACAATTTTTCGTGTAAAAAAGGATTTTACATTTAGAGACGTCAAGTTTTGCCAAGTTTACTGATGTCTTACCAGTATGAGGAGGATGTGTTTCAGGCAATATAAGGTGTTGGAATGTCAAAGGCAGCACACTTTCTGAACCCAGCCATCTATAACAAAAATGCACCAAAATATAAACAAAGGGAAAGTGTACAAAAAGGACTTTCGAGTTTTGAAAGTTACAAAGCAAAGCTTTTCCTGGCTACTACTCCATTTAGTTTACAAAATCCCGTGGAAACTTACTGTTTTACCAGTCTTTTTTTTTTTAAATATGAACAGCGGGCAATCGAGCAGGCGGGTCACCTGATGTTAAGTGATTACCGCCAACCATAAACATTTGTAGCACCTGAGGCACCACCAATGCGTTGCCGGCTTTTCAGGAACTTATTGGTTCGCCCCTTAAATAATCCCATGTTGTAAATAATTAAGGTTTTGAGCTATACCTAACAAACTAAAAACAAACTAACAAACAAACCTAATCACACTATAATATTATAGTGTGATTAGGTTTGTAAAAGCTTTGATATATTTGTGTGCGTGTATGTTTGTTACTCCTTCACGCCACAACGAATGGACCGATTTGGCTGAAATTTGGAATGGAGATAGCTCATACCCAGTATTAAAACATAGACTACATTTTATCCTGGAAAATTACAGAGTTCCCCTGGGAACTGAAAAACCTTGATCCACGCGGACGAAGTCGCGAGCATCGTCTAATAAATTAGTAAAGATAATAATTACCTTTCGGATGTAGCTCTCACATAGTACTGCGGCGGTAGAGGTTCAGATATAGGTATTGTTATAATGAGCTCTTGAGGTTCTCTTGTTATCACCTGTAACAAACGCAACACAATACATTATAGACCTTTGCCTCCATGATGTGAAAAATTGTGTATATTTGCGCATTAAACAAGGAATTAATAAAAAAAAAATCAAATAAGAATGTACCTGTTTCTTAGTAATGAGGAAATATTCATGGTAGTACATTATATCTGTGTCGGGATCCTCCACCCAAATCCAGAAAGCTTCAGGGGCTTTGCCGTGATATTTGTCATTCCATCTGAAAGAAGAGGTTTAAACGGTTTTCCTTGACGTTTCTAAAGAAACGTCGTCTTCTGAAAGGATCGCTACAGGACTCCTGTGCCGTTTATAACCAGTGAATTTTAAAAATAATACGAAAATGAATATCCTTACTAATATTATAAATGCGAAAGTGTTTGTTTGTTGGTTTGTCCTTCAGTCACGCTTCAACCTTGAGAGTGACATAGGCTACTTTTTATTCCGGAAAAACAAAGAACTCCCGCAGGATTAGAAAACCTAAATCCACGCGGACGAAGTCGCGTTTTTTAGCTAGTTTCAAATAAATATTTTTTATTTTTTATTACATCACATCACACTAATATTATAAAGCCGGAAAATTGTATGTGTGTGTGTGTGTATGTTTGTTACTCTTTCACGCAAAAACTACTGGACTGATTTGGCTGAAATTTAAAATGGAGATAGATTATACCTTGGATTAAAATATATTTTCCATGAATATCATTTTTTATGCTGTAGTGATGTAAAGAACGAACGAAAAGAATAAAAAAATACATGTCTATTTTATTATTAACGTGCAAAATTTTAAAAGGCTCACTTGAAATTCGGCGTGATGGTGAGTCGTATCCGTAATACCGTCCGAGTGATGGGATGCAAGCTCGCCTCCATTTCTAATAACGGGAACTCGTCCGCACATTTCTTTAGGTGCCTCGCTGCCTTTGGATTGCGAATGAGATCACCTAAAATAAAATAATTATAAAGCGTATTCTACGCTTGAAGTACACTTTTTGAGGTTTAACATTTGATAAACACCCCCGATATGTTAAATTAAAAAAAAGTGTAATTCGCCATTTTGTGGTGGCGGCCATTTTGGATTTGAAATTTATCATAGTGTATAGTATTCTACTAGTCAAGTCCTTTGCTACCCATATTGAGGGAGTTGCGAAAAATATGTAATCCGCCATTTTGTGGCAGCGGCCATCTTGGACCGATTTTCAAAAATAGCTAAGAACACTCCCGACTAATTCACCTTTCAAACAAAAAAAACAAAATCAAAATCGGTTCATCCGTTCGGCTGCTACGATGCACACACGCACGCACGCACGCACACACAGACACGTCAAACTTATAACACCCCATCGTTTTTGCGTCGGGGTTTAAAAACATGCGCGCTATATTTTAATCAGTATACCTATTTCTTTCCAATCCATGTCACGTATCTGATCAGGCTTCAACATGGGATACTCTATATGCTTCAACACCTCGTTAGGAAAGCAGTTGAACTGCCTCATGTCGCTGTAGAAGTCCCAAAGCTGCAGTTCCATCATTTTGGCCATCTTCAGGTAAAGTCCCGCCATGTACGCGTTGTTCTTGCGGAGGGTGATCTCGAATAATGCACGCACTATTCGGACTGCATTCTAAAATATGAAGACGTAAAAATTCTTACAAAACCGACTTCAAACGCCACTACAAAGTATATCAATTGTGCCTATAAAATTTGAAGAGTTTCGTCGATTTTTCCAGGATCCCATCGTCAGATCCTGACCTGATGACAATGGGACCTCCTGGGAAGTATACCCTTTCAAACAAAAAAAGAATTTTCCAAATCGGTCCTGGCGTCTTCGAGTAATCGGGGAACATACATAAAAAAAAATTCCGACGAATTGAGAACCTCCTCCTTTTTGAAAGTCGGTTAAAAAGTGTTTTTCATTAAAGCTGAATCTGTATCCACACCTATCAATGATTGTATTGTGCGGAGAGTTAGAAGGAAATTCTTGTGTAGAAGCACGAATTTGTCCCGGCAAGAAAAACTATACGTGGACAAAATTTCGAAATTGTGGTTAAAATATTTTCTGATATTTAGTAAATCATTTTATTAATAGCCTATAAATCCATCAGGTTATGGGCCCAAGAGTGCCTAATGTACTAAAGCAAGAGATGTGACTGACTATCAAAAATAAAAAAATATTAGTAAGGGTTGGCAACTATGTCATACCTGACTTATATAGTTTAAATCGGATTGCAGTGAAGACGCGTTAACGCGCCCTCTTGAAAGGTAAGTTTGCAGCAAAATGTTGATTTTCCAATGAATATCTTCCGGCGGATCTTCGATTCTTAGTTCGCAATACTGGTCTTTGAGACTCCACATTTCTGTTAGTTCTTCTTTTCTTAACTGTTTTTGCGAGAAATTATGTAAGATAAACTTTTAAAATATGTATAGTCCTAAGAAAGTAAAAGTAAACTCACTTTTTAGAATCTCATACCGAAATTTTAATAAAATAACACTTATGATGCGACATTATTTGGTCATGTTATAAACATATTACAATATGTAGCTTATCTATGTTGTGGACAGCTGAAGTAAAGCAGATTGGTTCCAAGCAACTTTGCCATTAAGGTTCAAACCGAAGTCTTTTAAAAGAATATTTGAGTACTAGGCTATTTCATGCGGACTATACTTTGTGTATCTCTGATCTGAGATAAATAGAAGTAGAATAATTTTTTATTTAAATAAGCTTTTACAAAATGCTTTAGAATCGTCAAATGACCACTGGTTTCGAATGCCATTCCACATAAAATTCATAATATGTAACTTTCAAAAATTACTTAATCATTTTAAATAACCCCAAAAGTAATAAAAATACGTTTACCTTGAGTTGTTGAAAATCTGAACATCTGGTCAACATTTCGAGAATGTAACCTTGTGTCATGGATTTGCGGACCATAGAGTTAAAAACTTCCATAGTTTCACTGGTGATGTAGTAATGGCTGGCCGTTCTGCCCAAATCTAAAAATTATAAACTCTTTAATAAAGTATTAAGCTAATTTAGAAGTTATAAAAAATATTTTTTCTTCAATATTGTGAAGGAATTGCATTTTTATAGACCTAGCTTTTGCCTGCAACTTCGTCCACGTGGAATTAAATGTAGGTTGGGCCTAGATTTTTCAAAATTTTAAGGGGGAATGTCTGTATTGTCACTTACCATCAGCCGAGATCTTGTTGATGACAAAAAAAAAAGTTTAATACCTGTAATGTTAAGATCGCCAGTTCTTTCGTTGTATCGCAACATCTGGGTCCGATCTAATTGCATGGCGGCTTGTGTGATCAGTTCACGTCTTTTAGTTTCTAGCATCGGCTCTTCTTGAACGTCACTGTAGGTTAGTCCGTAAACCTAAAAGAAAAACATCTACCATATAAAGACTAAATATAACGCAGACACACGTGTGCCTAACTTGTATAATAAGGACAGCGTATTATGTGTTTTTTAGCAATTAAATATCACACCCTTTAGCGGTGAAGAAAAAAAATCGTGAGGAAACTTGAGTGCCAGAACGTTCTTCATAAAGTGTGAAGAACACTTAAATGTATTATATAATTATGTAGATTTTTTAAAATCCGAAATAGGCTTTCGCTTGACGACAATCAATACTGGATGAGGTCTAGGTTGGAGCGAGCTTGCCTAGAAGATGCCTATTCACTCTTGCCTTGATCTATATATTATGTAGTATATATTATAGATAAAACGTCATGTTTAAATCTATCCTTCTCACACTTTGCTGAAAATCAGGATTTCTGTTACTCTTTGGTGCATCTCTGTGTCATATCTGTTCCAAATAATTTTGTAATTATAACCATTATTAAATTATTATATACACAGAACTGTTATCGAAATCCTGAGGGAGTCAATTAACGTACATATGAACTAAAAATATTAAGCTTTTTTATGATAATTATAATGAAATGCCTACTATAATACTTGCCTGTGGATTTATTCTCATTCTAACGAATAGATAGGTGTAGCTCAACCATTCCACTGCCTCATCGATATTGGTGACGGTTCCAAGAGCAACCTGTAAAAATATTGATAGTAGTAAGTAATAGTAGTAGTATTGGTAGTAATTAGAAATAGTGATGGTTTGGCCATCATTTGAATTGAAATAAAACTTACGTAGTTTTAATTTATTCTTAAAAACTTTTATACGAAAATATGGTTAGTGGTGTTGGGAGTTACATTAAAACGTAAAAAAAAAACATAATATTAAAGTGCAGTAGGGTGAGAAAAAAATCTAAATAACCGGTCAAATGCGAGTTGGACTCGAATACAAAGGGTTCTGTACCAAAACGCCGAAAAAACACGTTTCAAAAAAAAAAAAAAAAGTAAAAACAACTCACTTCAGCGTTCAAGTTATCAGCTAAAAGGTTGATAAAGTTGCTCTCTATGGGGAACTGATTGGTCATGCACTTCAGATAGTGGGTGAGTTTGTCGTGAGCGGTGATTATAATGCCCGTGCCAGACGTGTCGAATTGCGGTCTGCCCGCGCGCCCGAAGATCTGTAGCACGTCTAATATGCTGAGGTCGACGAATGTGCCGTGACTTTGGTCGTATATTTCCGTACCCTGAAAGGAATTAAAAAGATTATAACCCGTGCCGATAAAGAAACTAAGCAAAAAAAAAAAAATTAAATCAAAAATCAATCTTTCTTCAAAAATGATAATCTATTATAATAAAGAGAGAGCGCGAATTTTGTGAGTTTGTATGTATGTCCGGAGCAAACTTTGGAACCAACGCACCTATTACAATAATTCTTTTACCATTTCAAAGGTACATTATTCCAGATGGTTATCCTACTAATATTATAAATGTGAAAGTGTGGATGTTTGGATGTTTGTTACTCAATCACGCAAAAACGGCTGAACGGATTTGGATGAAATTTGGCGTGCATGTAGCCTTTGACATGGAAAAGAACATAGGCTACCTTTTATCCCGATTCCTTAAGTAGTTCCCGAGGGAAAATTGAAAATTGTTTACGAGCTAAGCCGCAGGCAGACAGCTTTGAAATTTGGTATGCATGTAGCCTTTGACATGGAAAAGAACATAGGCTACCTTTTATCCCGATTCCTTAAGTAGTTCCCGAGGGAAAATTGAAAATTGTTTTAGTCCTAAGCCCCGGGCAGACAGCTTTGAAATTTGGTATGCATGTCACCTATGCTATGGAAAAGGACATGTACTTTCTATACCGATCTCAAATAGTTCCTGTGGTATAAGATATAAAAATTGTTAATGAGCGAAGCTTTAGACCCAATTCTGAAGTCCACGCAGACAAAGTCGCGGACAGAAGCTGCTACTACTACTAATAATTTTAATCCCGATCTCTCAAATTTTTTCCGTGGGAAAAGCATAAATAATTGCTGCATACCAATAATTTGTTAATAATCTAATATATAAAAATGAATCGCTTAATGTGTTGGTAAGCGCATCACGCGTGAACGGCTGGACCGATTTCGCTAATTCTTTTTTTATTGTGTTTGTTATTGTTAGGAGAAGGTTCTTATGAAAGAAAAAATTAAGAAAATTGCGCGGAAAATTAGAAAATTTAAGAAATATTAACCACCATATTAAATTATTTCTAATGTAACCGCTTTTACAATTCAAACTTTTTTGATGTAACCTTATGGCGTTTGACATAACATTGACAGAATGCGTGCTGCCAATTTCGTCAAAGAGGATATAAAAAAACTCAAGACAGGACAACGTCTGTCGGGTCCGCTAGTAATATAATACACGCGAAAATTTGTATGTTTGTTACTCAGTCACGTCGCAACGACTGAGCCGATTTGGCTTAAATTTGGCACAGAGATAGATTATGGTCTGAAATAGGACATAGGCTACTTTTTATCCCGGGAAATAAGAGTGTTCCCGCGGGAATAAAAAACCTTAATCCACGCGGACGAAGTCGCGGGTATCAGCTAGTAGGCTATAATTATGTTAATAAATGTATTATGGCTAGATATTATGTGCAAATTTGTTAAAGAAGTCGGAAATTTTTTTGACTCTTAAACGTTTTCAAGGCGTGCGCTGGGTCATATACTGTTATTGGATGAAAATGATGTATGGGTGAATTGTTCCTCTTAAAGAGTTCTAAATAAAAGTCCGCGATAGCATATGTCTATATTCTAAGGATAACTTACAGTAACCATTTCTATCTTTCAAATTTTGATTAAAAATAATGAATTATTTTCGAAGCTTCTTTAACCGATGTGATGTCAATCTATATCTAAATAAATATGTTTATTATCGTAAGTATTTAATTTAGAACATATTTGCCCTTTACACTATACAATTTAAATAAACATCTTAGGAGTTATCGGAAAATTAATATTTCCGCGCGACAAAATAATAAAATGGTGCCGGCTGGCGCGGCGGGGCACGGTGGCGGGTATCGGTGCGGGATATTCGTGTGGTTCCTGAGGTGATTTTATTGACAATCGTCTCCTGTAAGAAGCTCACAAGAACAAATATTTAATTTTCAACCCGGACGAAGTCGGCGCGGGCTTCTAGTGATGGTATAAAATCTTACGCGTTCAGAGTACGTTAATTTCTAAAATGCGCATATATATTACAGATAAAGTACAATAAATGTTATTAAAATTATATCCTACTGGCACCATTGCTACAAAATTAATTAGAATTCCTTGCGTATTGGAGAATGTTGATAAAGATTGGACAATACGCGATTGGCCTTATGCCTTGCATGTTGCAAAAAACCGAGGAACTGAGTAACATAGTGCGATATCATTAACTAAAGAGCCCTTGGTTGAAGGGGCCACGACCCTCAGTAATGGGGAACACGACGCAGAGAGATAAAGATTGGTTTAAAATATAGTTACTTACCCTAATAATGACGGCGTGTGCCGGCAAGTTCACTCCCCAAGCAAGCGTCGATGTGCAAACGAGTACCTTAATGTAGCCTTCGGCGAAATACTTTTCGACCATATTCCTACAAAACAAAAAAATGCCAATAGCATTTTCACAAATCGATATAAAAAACGATTTTTCAATATTTCTTATTTAGTGATTGAGACCCTTCGACCATTTAGCCGGGACGTGGCAAGCGCACGCATTCCCCTCTGCCGAAGTACATGTACAAACGTACGGTTCAGCTTGTAAGTGTGACAGCTTTTGAGTTAGTGTGTGTTCATAGAGACTTTAAGTTTTTACAAGAGTGTGCGGAAGTGAGTAAATGTGTGCTGTACGTGATTACCCCACAACACCGCAGAAAGTGGCAGAATATATTCAGTACTAAATCTGCGTAAAGGCGCGTCCCGGCTAAATGGTCGAAGGGGATACCCAATCTATAGATTTTTTTTTAGAAAAATCGCACCTGTCACTCCGGAGCATACCAGCATGATGACAGGCGAAGCCAGAGGCAAACATCTCCCCTAACAGTTTATTAGGGCTGCTTCCAATACTCTTCTTGGCCTTGAGGAACCCGCCCGTATCTTCCGGCTCAAAATACTTCAAATGCCCCTTCTTTTGGGCCAATTCTTTGAGGATCATTGCGGTCTGGTGCGTTGCGTTACGCGCGTGGACGAACACCATCACCTGATGGCCTTTTTGGACCATTTCCACAGCCTTGTCGTAACATATCTCGTTCATTATTTGTACCTGGATAGAGAAATTTATTGAGTACTAGCTCATGCCCGCGACTTCGTCCGCGTGGACTAAGTTGTGGGCAGCTGAAGCAAAATACATAGATTGCTTCCAAGCAACTTTGTCATTAAGGAACTTTACCCATGTATAAAAACACGTAGATCGATTGCTGCGTCATCAAAAGTGTCAACATATACTGCCAAGATTGGCGTGCAAAAAAACATCATAAAATATACATGGAAATAATAATATGTGATTATTTCACACTTATATATTTATAATTTAAAATTATAAAATTAAAAAAAAATATAAAATAAAATGGTGATATTGTATACTATTTGACATATTATGTCAATACAATATCACAATTTTAATTACATAATTAAATTAAATTAAAATGTCAGTGCAACGGAAAATTAATTTAAGTTTTCAATTAGGTAAATCAAATCTTATAGTACATCTTATTTATAAGCATGTCAAATAGTGCTTTTTTAAACCAACTTAAGGGAAATATTTTTATAGCAAAAACAACATAATGTATAGTGCAACCAAGATAACAACATGAATGTTGAACCGTCATTTTCTATAGCTGTCCTGCTCACGCTTTTCTAACATTGAGCAGGATGGCAATAGAAAATGGCGGGTATTTATATTGATTACACTGTATGTAATTTACCTGTCTCATATGTGCACCCCCACCACTGCCGACTTCTTTGACGCCAATGAATTGCTGTTCTAAAGGCACCGGACGGAAACGCGAGTCGAAAAAGAACAATCCAACGTTTGGATTCACCCGCAGGAACCTAAAAATTTCATCGATTACACACAAAAATCAACTTTAAAAAAATAAAATTAAAGTTCATTTTCAGATAGCAAATCAATAATTTTTTTAAATACCCACAATCCATATTATATTCTTAATCTTAATTCTTACTACTACTACTATTTTAGCTACATTTTTTACATAGCATACAGCCTCGCTGAACTTGACTCATATTCCCCATTTCGCTCCAAATAAGCGAAAAGCATATTAGGAGTAGGTACGACAATAGTGCAATGGATGGGGATTGAACCTAAATCTTTCAGTTTTCCATAGCTTTAAGCGTTGGGCTATTCAGACTCAAATCATTTACTTTTACAACCTATGATTAATAAGTTTTTGAAAAGTCAACTTTAAATCTTTTTAATTGGGTGTATTCTAACCAGGCAACATCAAGATAGGTAAAGTAGCAGAAAGGCCCACAAGCCGTATCTGAGTGGATTCCACTTGACGTAATATATTAGCTTACTTTTAAAATCTATGATTAACAAGTTTCTGAAAACTCAACTTTAAGGCTTATACAAAGAGTTCATTCTTACCTGGCAACATCGAGATAGTTAGGTAAAGTAGCCGAAAGGCCCACAATCCGTATCATATTCTGAGTGGACTCGACTTGACGTAAAGTCCTAGCTACTATAGCTTCTACTATCGGACCTCTGTCCCCGTGTAATAGATGTACCTCGTCTATTATTAGCAGTTTTACAATGGACGCTAGCTCGGTATCCGCTAAAATAAGAATTGAACTGTTAATTTTAAAGTATTACTTATCACTCACTCATGCTCGCACGCACGCACGCACGCACACACGTACGCACGCACGCACTCACGGACGCACACACGCACGCACGTACGCACGCACACACGGACGCACGCACGCACTCACGGACGCACACACGTACGCACGCACGCACGCACACACGGACGCACGCACGGACACACACTACTACTAAATACATATTATATATGTTCGCGCGTGGCGCGACACGAATGTTGTGATCCGTATTTAAATAAATCGTTTTGGTGTGTAACTTCAGTTTGGTGATAAAAAGTTAGTCCTAAAGGAACCGTTTTAGTATTGAAGAAGTGTTGTTACTGTATTCAAGTGGAAATAACTATGAGGCAAGACAAAAATTGAATTTTTGTGTTCGAACATTAACATCGCGCATGAAGTGAGGTTATGCGTCGTTTCTCTTTTTCACACAGCCGGCCAACCAATATTTGCATCTCGCTCGAAGTGTGGCGGTTGAAAAGTAAACAAATATGAATTGTGTCGAATGCAAGGATTTAATTGATCGTTTGGACCTTTTGAACTGTATTGGGTGCAAAGGCAGTTACCACTATCGATGCCAGGATGTTACAGCTGCTGCATTTAGAGAAAATAATGGGCAGATAAAGCGTACATTTAAATGTGAATACTGTTCGAATGTCACTCGGCGCGTTCGAGTGACGGACGATACCCCGGTCCGTGGGAGCCACGCAACCGCGGTGAGCAATCCAGCGGAGCGAAAGCAGGAAAATCTGAACAAGACGTTTGAAGGAGCTTGCATTAAACTCTCAGCGCAGAATACGGATTTGGTACGTACTATAGAGATGGTGGATGGAAAGTTTGATGTATCAGTACTTATGGAGATGGTAAATGAGTCGGTTGCTGGAAAGTTAAATAGCTTGGAGACAAGGTTAATCCAAGAGATCAAGGCCGCTGTTTCAAGCATATCACAACAGCAGATCGATAGTTTGCAGACCGAGTTGAGGAAAGCCAATGAAAGGTGTGCTAGTTTCCAGGCTGAAATCCAGTCTTTAAAAAAGGAACTGCAAAATCATTCCAATAGTAAGAAAACCGCGAAACAGGCTAGGCAAAAGACAATCATTGAACCCCAGCAGGAGAGTAATCTGGACATTCAAGGAACGTCGTTTGGTAAACCGTGTGTCTTCCAAACTCAACCGACGGGAAACGTAGAACTCGAAACAGCCGCAGATGAAGTGTTGTCTGGAAAGCCGTCTTCGGTTCAACTAAAGAGTGCTGTGGAAGTCGAGACAACGATGGGCTCTGGTAGAATGTCTATTAAAAAGACGACCGTGGCTCAGAATCAACCGATTAGCTATGCAGCGGTGGCCAGGAACACAGAGAATAGCCCGCACGTAGACCCGAATTACCACCAGTCACAGTCAGATGAAAGAGATAAGGATAGCTGGATTGAGGTGAGAAATAAAAAGATGCACCCGATTAAAAAAGGGGGGAATATAGCTATTATTCCAATTAAAGCGGTTGAACGGAAGAAATATCTTCATGTTTGGAGGCTACTGAAAGAAACTTCTGAAGATGATTTAACGGAATATATTCGAGCAGTTCTGGGAAACGTTAGTGATGTTAAAGTAGATAAGATAGTGCACAAAACTGAGAGAAGTTACTCTTCCTTTAGAGTATGTGTCTCAGAAAGTGATTTCGAGAAACTGAGTGATCCCGAAATTTGGCCAAAAGATGCGGAGTATAGTGAGTGGACTTGGTTTCGTGGCCCAACCAAGAAACCTTAAACATAGACAATTAGGTAATAATAATAATGTGAATATATTTTATCAGAATGTGAGAGGTCTTCACACTAAAACGGCAAACTTCTTATCTTTATTAGAGGCATCTGGAGCTGATTTGTTTGCAATAACAGAGACCGGCTGTAACGAGTCAATTAATAACGCAGAGATCACTTTGCCTGGCTATCCTATATTACGGTGCGATCGAGTGGATGGACGCAAGCAGGGTGGCGCGCTTTTAGTGGCCACACCGCGGTTCGAGTTGCGCCGAGTATCGATGCCCGACAACATTGACGTGAACAAATATAACTTTGAACTAATTTGTGCTACGGTGCATAGAAAAAATAGGTTTTTATTTACTTTTTGCGTTGTATATATTCCACCGCAGGCTGAGGAGAATGAGTATATGTTAATGTTTAATTTATTAGAAAAGTTATGTAGTAGGTATAAGAATAATATAATAATTTTAGGAGATTTTAATTTGTTTTCGTGCAATAATCAGGTAGGTAATTATTATGAGTATTTTATAGCCTTTTGTGAACTCGTTCAGTATAATGAGGTACCAAACTGTAATGACAGACAGCTAGACCTAGTGTTGAGCGGCCGTGGCGTCGTTCGGGTGCGCTTAGGAGATGAGGCCCTAGAGCCGGTGGACGGATACCACCCGCCGCTAGCCGTGACCGTACCTTTACCGTATTTACATAATCGTGGGACATTTAAACAATGGAATTTTAACAAGGCAGATTTCCAACAATTATATAGTTTAATGGCAGTGACAGACTGGACTGAAATTTACAATCTAAGTGACCCAGAATCTATTTTGAACTTATTTTATAGTAAAATAAATGATATTTTGGACACGTGTGTACCCCTTAAAAAAGAACTCCCTAAAAATAATAGATACATTTACCCAATTTGGTACACTTCTGAATTAATTAGAGACATAGGACGGAAACACATCTTGCACAAGCGATACAAAAAAAGTAAGTCTCAAAGGGACTATGCGGCGTTCGCGCGAGTCAGGGCGAGAGTGAAGGCGCAGACGGCGATCGAGCATGATAGATACCGAGATCGCGTACAGGCCCATTTGGCAACGGATCCACGAGCGTTTTGGGGCTATATGAGGTCAAAGAAAGGTGCCTCAAATCGACCACGGTTGGTTAAGGGCGGCCGGGTGCTATCGGAGCAAGAGTGCGCCGAGGAGTTCGCTGGCTTTTTTGAGTCTGTGTACAGTTCGGAACCGGCCACGCTGAGCGTATCGGCGGCGGTCGCGGCGGGCGGAGCGGACGCGGCGCGAGTCGAGCTTGGGCGCTTGTCGTCGCGGGCGGTGGCCCGAGCGCTCGCGCGGTTGCCGCCGAAGCGCTCGGTGGGGCCGGATGGAATACCGCCGTTCATTTTCAAGGATTGTCATATGGTGCTGCTGGAACCACTGTTGCATTTATTTAACACCTGCATCGCAACGGCAACATTTCCCGACCCTTGGAAGCTCACTAGGGTGGTGCCGGTGCCAAAGGGCAGTGGCGGTTCTGAGCCGAGTGATTATAGGCCCGTGGCAGTCCTGTGTACTCCGGCGAAGGTGTTCGAGTCAGCCGTACATAATTGCTTGTACGAGCAGGTGAGTGCTCGGTTGTCTGACGCGCAGCACGGATTTCGTCCTGGACGGGGAACGACCGGGAACTTGCTGCATCTCATGGAACGATTGGTGCCAGCGGTAGATGCAAGGGGACAGGTAGATGTCGCCTATTTCGATTTTAGGAAGGCGTTTGACACAGTCGACAACGACATCCTGTTGGCGAAGCTCGCAAGTGTTGGCTGTACGCCAAAGACGCTGGCTTTCTTCGCAAGTTACTTGCGAGACAGGCGTCAGTACGTCGACTGTGGTGGACACCGGTCACGGCCCTACTACACGAGGTCAGGCGTCAGTCAGGGTAGCAACCTAGGACCCCTCCAATTTATTTTGATGATAAATGACTTACCGGAGGTGGTCACTGGATCGGCGTGCCTATTATTTGCTGACGACCTGAAGTTAGTGATGGAAGTGGGAGACATTTCGCAACATGAAACCCTGCAGAGGGACATAGATGCAGTCAGCAAATGGAGCCAGGAAAATAAACTTTATTTTAATGTCTCCAAATGCTCTATAATGACGTTCAGCCGCGCGCGCGCGCCACGTCACCACCTATACCAGCTTGAGGGGCAGCCGCTGCGGCGTGTTAAGGAGATTAAGGATCTCGGTGTCCATTTTAACACCGACTTAAATTTTCGACAGCATATAGGGTGACCGACCCAATTATTAGCACTTTAAGAGTTTATCCAATTTCAAATATGTTTTTTAAATTAAAATCTAACCAAATTCTTTAAATAATTGTGTTCATAAGGTTACTTGTTTAATAATATATATAATTAAAGAACTTTTTAAGGATTTTTTTCTTCAATCAACAAGAATTTGAAATAAAATTGAAAAATGACCCAGTCCCCAATTATTCGCACATACGGGATTAACTACTGGTAAGTACTGACTGGGAAGTCGATCAGTCAAAATGGCCGAAAACTTCAGGAACTCCAGAATAATATCTTTCAACTACAATACTGACGTCATTTTAAAACTTTCCAGATTAGAAAGGTTTCGATTGTAAAAAATATGAATTCCCCTAAATATTTTTTAATCTGAAAATTTAAAAACTACAATCAGAAACTAATATTTTAATCTTTTTTGCTAAAGTGCGAATAAACTGGTGCAGTGCTAGCAATTGGGTTGGTCACCCTAGTCAGGGTTTGTAAGAAGGCGTACAGGAATCTTGGTTTTGTACTACGTCAAGCAAACGCGTTCACGAATATCAAGGCGTTACGCGCTTTGTATGAAGCCCATGTAAAAAGCCAGCTGGAATACAATGCAGTCGTATGGTCTCCGAGCGAAGCCAAATATAAAATAATGTTGGAACGTATACAAAACAAATTTTTAAGATTCCTGTACCTTAGATTGTACGGTGTGTATCCTGGATTCCCTTTGCTTTATCCCACTTTGTTTGTTATGGGCATGGTGGGATATTGCAAACTGGAGGTGCGGAGAGAATTGTTTTTGGCCGTGTACTTGTTTAAGGTGCTGAGAGGAAAACTGCATAATCCTGCTATCCTCCAGCAGCTACGGTTATGCGTGCCAAATGAGAGTGTGTCGCGCAGGCGCAGGCCACCGCTGCTGGCTCAGCCGCGCGCGCACAGCTGCTTGCTGAAGAGGGCGCCGCTCACGCGCGCGACCCACACGCTCAACTTAGCCGCTGAACAAATTGATTTGTTCAGTTGCTCCCTGGGCGAGTTCACAAAGGTCGTAATGTGTATATTATGTGCATTGTAAATATTAGTCGATAAGGTTTTGATTAGTAATGTTAATTTAGGAAGATTTTTTGTTTTAAGTTTTAAGTTTGTTAGAAGTTTGTAAATTATTTAATGTTAAGCTTTTTCTATCGCATTAGGTTAAGTTCCTGTAAAGATAGATTTAAGTGAGTTTTGAATAAATAAATAAAAATATTATGAATCCGCGTGGACAAAAGCTTTAAAGTAAAATAAAACGCTTACTGGCTCCTTTTCTAGTGACGACATCCCATTTCTCGGGAGTGGTGACTATCATCTGCGTCTGTTGCACTTCAGTCTTCGTCAGCTTCATGTCACCTGTCAACTCCCTCACAGCGATACCCAAGCCGCGGAGTCGCTTGCCGAAGCTTGCCGTCATTTCCGATGCCAAAGCTTTCATGGGAGCTATATATATTATCTGTAAGAAATATGATTTGTTTTAAATAATATTACCCATGCTGAACATGACTTATCCTTTCCCCTCCAACTAAGACTAACTAAGACAATGCAAATAAGAAAACAGACAAAGACAAGTCTTTTTACAGTACCTAACTACCTCTGTATGTTCTCACTGTTCTCACAGTCGAGAGTTTCTGGAAGAAATCTCTTTCTTAGAGACAAGCTGTCCTTGAGCACGTCCTTTAAATGTTTATGTTTTATTGTTTCTGGTACTAAGTTAATAAGAGTGAATCTTGTCACAAGAGTTGATACGATAACAGGTGAACCACCCAACTTTTGGTTTTCAATAACCTTTCGGTGCCCTATTAAGGTTTTCTAAATTAAGTTAAAAAGCTCTCGTTTGACTATGATTTAATCCAATAGGAAAACTGTTGGATTAATTAGAAAAAATGTTGCAATAAATGGTAGATTCATTGACGATTCAAAAGTGCTTGTAAAAGTTTATTTGAATAAAAAATATTTCTATTTCTATTTCTATTTCTATTAGGAATGGTGTTGCCAATGTGCCTATAAAATTTGAAGAGTTCCCTCGATTTCTCCGGGATCCCATCATCACATCCTAACCTGATGACAATGGGACACTTGGTAAGGTATACCCTTCCAAACAAAAAAAGAATTTTCCAAATCGGTCGAGTAAGCGAGGAACATACATAAAAAAATTGAGAATCTTCTCCTTTTTTGGAAGTCGGTTAAAAATAGAATATACTCAAAATTTTGGATAGAATCAGGCGTTACTTTGCGGAAGTTCATGATTAGCGTGCATGTTTGACCATGCAGATTTTTTCTGTTGGTGTATTATAGCAAAGTAATTTTAACCTTTTCTTGCTAGAATATACTCACTTTAAATTTATTCTTCATAATAACATTGTTTTCGATATGTTGCTTGATTTGATGCACCACAGTGAGAAGGGCTATGTTAGTCTTGCCGGCGCCCGTGGGCGCACATATCAAGAGGTTCTCATTAGTGTTGTAGGCCGTTTGGAATACCACAGATTGTATCCGATTTAGCTCTTTTATGTTTTCGAAAGCCATTTGACCGATCTGAAAATGTTATTTTTTAATAAATATTTACTGTCTAGCTTTTGCAATGTTTTATATTGGAAAACGTAGTTATTTTAACTAGTAATGTAAAAAATATGATGAAAACTAAATTCGTTGCTAAATAAACTCACAGAAGACTACTATAAAATTTCAGAGATACAAGTTCAAAAATTGTAACCTGACTATATAAAATCTGTCATAATGATTTTGTTCATATAAAATGGACAGTATGTCACCCCGACCATCATAACAAATCGATTGACATCTCATATTTTATCAAAATCGGCTTAGTAATTTATTTGCTACGGTAGAACATTTCTAAATATGTAGTCACATACATACATAGACTGCTAAAATCGTTTTAGCTTTGTCGTAGTCGGATAAGTGTTACACCAAATGTTATTCGTATAATTTAATTAAGACTGTCTGAAATAAATGTTTATTTATTTATATGTGTATAGATACCTCGTCCATAGAAGAAATTGGTATGCGTTTGTTCCCAACCTCCAAAGGCCCAGATTCAGTTTTTGGTATCAATACTTCTTCGTATTCCTTAGTATCCTTTCTTACAGCGTTCTCTGGTAACATTAGCTTTAAACCGGAGACGAATCCTGACAGTAAAATAAATTAAATTAAATCCAACGTTTACTTATAGTTTCTAAATTATTATACTTTTTATTAATTTGATTACTAGTTGATAGTAGATGCCCGCGGCTTCGCTCGCGTGGATTTAGTTTTTAAAATCCCGCGGGAACTCTGATTTTCCGGGATAAAAAGTAGCCTATGTCACTTTCCCTCAACTGTAACTATGCAAAAAATCACGTCGATCCGTTGCTTTGTTGCGGTTTGATTGAAGGACAAACCAACAAATCAACAATCAAACACACTTTCGCATTTATAATGATAGATTCATTTTTTTTATGATAATTATTTTTTAAATTTCGCATTTGTAAGGATTATTTTTTCACAGAAACAATGCAAATACGTAATATGTATTACCGGCGGAATTTTTGGCATTTATTGAAGAGTCGTACACATTTGGATATTGCACTTTGGTTTGAAAGTACGAAATCTTCTGCAGTACAGGATCCACGTTTGACTTCGACGTAGAAAACGGCACCACGGGTTTTGAAAGCTCTGCTAATCTACAAGTCGAATAATAAAAATGTTTGGTTGGCAAGCTAAATTTCAAGCAGCATGAATCATATTGACTACAAAGTTAGTTAGTAGTTGAGAAAATGATATTATGTTACCGAAATCATTTGGTACGATTTCATCAAGATATTCTTTGACTGCAATCTCACTTGATTATAAGTGACGATGCAGTCTAAGATGGTAGCGGGGTAACTTGGAACTTGGAAGGGGAATGGCAGTGTTGATTTAACTCATACCCCAAATCGGTTTCTACACGTTATCGTGCCGAACGCTAAATCGCTTAGCGGCATGTCTTTGATGGTAGGGCGGTAAATAAACACGGCCAAAGCCTCACACCAGACCAGAGACAATTCAGAAATTATTATTCCCAAATTGCCCCGCCGGGAATTGAACCCGAGTCCTCCCAGTTGTAAGACCACAGCGCTCACCACTGCGCCAGGGAGGTCGTCAAAACATGTTGAAGCATGCGTCTGTGTTTTATATTGTTAACAAAGCATTATATTGTTAACAAAGAGCGCCTCTGCCTAGGCTATAAGTAGTAATACTGACCGTTTGGCTCGTAATTGTGCAATGTTAATCTCCTGTTCCTGTTCGTCCTCATCAAACCTTTTCGTCTTAGCCTTTTTTTCTTCTTTTCTGACGAGTTTCGCTATCATTTTCTCTTGCCCTGATTGAACTGATACTTGACATAAATATTGCGGCATTTTATTTTCTGGTAGAAGTGCGGCCACTATGAAAACAAAGAAGTCGGTTAAAAATGGAGAAGTACATTAAAATTTTTTTTTTGTTCAGATAAAAATACAAGCAAAATGAACTACAGCTCTGGATGATATTTCATAAATTTAATTAATCAATTTCTTTTTAATATAAAAAAATATATCAGTGTTCAATGGATGGGAATGTATTAAATAATTCCGTGTTCACAAATGCTGACTTTTTCTTCATACTAATGGTACTCAATGCAACTAACAGACTAATTCTTTTTTTTAATTTGATGACAAGATAGTCCATGCAATCTCACCTGATGGTAAGTGACGATGCAGTCTAAGATGGTAGCGGGCTAACTTGGAAGGGAATTCATAACATTGTAAGTCAGTAACTTATTGTCTTACACACTAAATTGACGGTTGTGTAAAGCAAGCAAAAAATTTTTCGTTTAGCCCACTTTCCAAACGCAGAGCTCTTGAGTAGGAATATTATATACTAGATTATACCTATATGATAATATTACTAGCCGACTAGCTGATACCTGCGACTTCGTTCGCGTGGATTAAGGTTTTCTATTACCGCGGGAACCCTCTTTTTCCCGGGATAAAAAGTAGCCTATGTCTTATTCCAGACAATAATCTATCTCTGTGCCAAATTTCAGCCAAATCGGGTCAGTCGTTGCGACATGATTGAGTAACAAACATACAAACTTTCCGGTGTCGGGGCGAAACGTGCGTCGAGAGTAGTATAAAATTCTTGTGTGGTGGTGCATGTGAGTGGTGGTGGCATTGCTTGCTTGGGAACTTTGCTTTATTGCTTGGTTGGGGAGGTAAGCGGTGCTTAGCTTATTACTGTATGTTTGACCATACAGATTTTTTTCTGTTGGCGGATTACAGCAAAATAATTCTAACATTTTTTTGTTTATACAAACTTTCGCATTTATAATATTAATAGGATAGGATACCTAGTTTACTTACATTGTTCTATTGAAGGTTGTGGTGGTGGCGCTTTAAGACTGTCAGTAATCTGTTGTCGATGTTGCAAGATCTCTTCAATGAATTCAAACTTATCAAAACCCAATAATTCAAACAAGTCATTCTGTAGTTCGTCATTTGTTCTGGGCGAGTTCAATAGCGTTATTATAGATTGTAAAATGTCCGTGCTAGATATGCCTGTAGAGTTCTCATAGAGTTCCTTCACTTTGGTCTCTAACCATACTTTGCCAAACTAGAACAAAGGATATTAGATTGAAAATAACAATACATATCACACTAGAGATAATCTTGCTTAAAAAAAATAGCTGCTCAAACTCTAAATTCATGAAATTTAAAAATTAAAAGCTCCTTTAGCACTTTAACAAGTTCAATAGGCTCATGCAAAAAAATTAGTTGATTCATTGCTTCGTTGCGGCGTGATTGAAGGACAAACCAACAAACACTTTCGCATATAATATTAGAAAGGGTAAAAGATGAAATACTGGAGAGCTGTCGCTCATGATTAAGGTTTTACTGTGTAACCACAACAAATAAACTTTCACATGGATATGATAGAGAGGTCTTTTTTTTACTAAAAATAATTAAACGTTAACATTCTGTCACTTACCCTGGAAACAGGTTGTGAAGATGCAGCAGCAATATTTTCTTTATTTGCAGTTTGACTATTATATTTCATAGAGAAATCTGTGACAAAAGCACTAGCTGTGGCCGGTTTTTTTGTTAACTTTGCTAGAGGTTTCTTGACCGGTTTGTAGGGAATATAGTGGCATTGAATATTTTCACCCCATAGCTTTACACTTTGTTTAGCCTCTTTCATTTCAGTTTTAATGTATTCTTTAGTATCATCTGTTATTAGGTTAGATATTTTTGTTACAATCTGAAATAAATTATTGTAAAATTACTTTAAGTATTATGACAAAATGTTTTATCAAAAAACAGACCTAAAAATCAGCATTACAGTATTTTTTTTTAAACTTTACATTAAAACATTCAGATTTTTCGGAATAAAAAGTATTCTTACACCTATATCCAGAATACAAGCCACCTTTGTGCCAAATTTCACCACAATCGATTCAGTGGTTGAGCCTTGAAAATATAAAAGACACAGACCGAGTTTTTTTCACAATTATAATGGACTAGCTTTTGCCCATTCAAAAAATTATGTTGATCCATTTCTCCATTCTTGATTTAAGGACAAACCAACAACCAAACATACTTTTGCATTTGTACTAATATGTAGTAAGGAAATTATTGATAGGTATGTATTTACCGCACAAATCTTATTGGCAGTGGACGACACAACATTTCCAAACATCTGCTTCAACTGTGACAAATGCTTTAGCATAACAATATCTTGATCTAGAAACATCCTCAAGGTGAATACAGCTGCATCCTCGATCATATCGTTGGAAGCATCTCCGGTGATGAGTTTACATGCTTCTTTAAGTTGTTCTAACAGATTAATGATGTTGTCTGATGACGGTTCATTCTCTTTGATGTAGTCGGTTATGTCAGTAAACGTTTTGTACCTGAAAACATTGTTTAGTGTTAACAGTTATCAATGTTTCACCTTTGTCCACTTTTACATTTAATATTGTAATACATTTTTTTTACAAAAATGATAAAAATAAATATTTACTGCGTCTGCAAACTTTGGTATGTTTTAGGAATAAATATATGCAGTTTTTGTGACATGTTGTACAAAAGTATCAACTATTATAATTACTAGCTTTTTAAACAGCTTCAGTTTTGTGGGGTATATAATGGACATTTTTCTTCTACTACTGAGCAATATCCCATCAAATGTCTTATTTTAAGATCATTTGTTAAAATAATTTTGGAATTAGGTTGCCACAGTCTTACATGGATATTTTGATGTTTCAAAATTCAGATAATCATAATAGTATTTTATAATGCATTTTACCTTTGAAGGTTGCTTGGTAGTTTAACAACTATTTTCACATTAGGGCTTGGTTTGAGGCAACGTGGCTTGTCTAACTGTGTATGTGCCCTCAAAGCTCTTGTTATACGAGGCAACTCCAACATTTTAACTGTCTCTAGAAAACCATATTAGTAAGTAAAATATGTATATTTTAGACTTGGATAAAATTATCTATTTTATCTATTTATCATGCATAAAAATGACAGCTTAAGCATAAAAGTGGTGCAGCAATACTATAGAGTTCAATGAATGAAATATTCTTTATTGAAAAAACAAAAAAATTAATGGCAGACTAAAGTAAATTAGATTTTACATTAGATTTTACACTATTTTTTAAAGACTTCTAACTAATAATGCTGGCAATATGGTGAAATACTTATTACCTTTACTTTAACTTATGTACTTACTTGTTTCTTAGATTTTAATTGAAATAGAAAATTCTTAATATTATTATGATAAACAATAACAATAGAGTTACATATTACTAAATGAAAATGGATTTTTTATTAATACCTCCTATTTTGAAACTTGAAACAGGCAACAGTAGGCAAAATCCACAAAATCCTCAACAAAGTTGACTTTTCGTTCATTGTTGACCGTAGACAGAGAAGGCAATAGACGAAGATACTGTGTAACCGCGACTGAGATAGAGATAACATGACGTAACGATGACGTCACATGACAAGTTTGAGTTTAATGTTGCCACAATAACTGCACTCCCCTGTTACCCCAAATTAGATGGAAAATTCTTCCCAGGATTTTTAAATAAAACGACAAAACAGATGCTGAATTGTTTTATTTTTTAAATAACATACCTACATATATAAGGTTGTCTGGGAGGACATACCTATTAGGGTAAGCTTCTATTTTTTACATATATCTTAATATTGTGTGCAATAAAGAATTCTTAGGGATCAGAATTGGGATAGGCCTATGCTCACTACTAGCCTTGATAACGTCACACACAGCCGTTAGTTTTTGTATTTTCACGTTCGAGCGAATAACTTTTACTGAATACAATGTTCTTGTTAAACGAGTCCTTAACCCGTTTAGGTAAACGAGTGTGTGCTAATTTGTTTTACTTCAAGAGAATAATAATATTTAAAAAAAATATTTTTAAAAAACCGACTTCAACCACCACTTAAAAGTATAAAATAATTTTAGTTTGTACACGTATTGCGGTTGAAGTCGGTTTTTTAAAAATATTATTTTTATATTAAAGTTTTTAGCGTAGTTTCATAGGACCAATTCACTAGATAATTTTTTGCTCCTTAAAAAAAATATTGAAATGCCGAATAGAAATTTAGCATATGTGAGTCATTTTGAAAAAAGATGCATGTAACACAAAGGAATATTTTTTTTCGTTACACAAGTTACTAGTAAGAATGTTACACAAAATAATTTGTAAAGAACAGTTTATAATTTTCCTTCGATCGAGTAATGCTATTGAATTAAAAGCAACAAAAATTGTATATTTAGTCATCAAAATCATCATGAATGAAATTAACAGTATATTCCTTTTTTCAGGCAGTCGTATATAAAACTGCAACTCTTCATAGTTTAAGTTAATAATTATTAAAAAAAAACCATAAAAAGTCTGCCTCTAGCTATTTAAAAATGGCTTTAAAAATTAAGAACTTTGCAAATAAAATAATTATTAAGATCGCTAACAGTTCTCGACTGGTCGTTGGACATTCGAACGAAACTTCAGGATAATTCAGAACAGTAACCGACACTATCTAACTGAACACTTTAATCATCGCCGACATATATTATGTAGTATCCATCATCTTTCTTTTCTTTTTTCATAATATTCATTTTTTCCATCACGACATTATTTTGTTTCAACAAAAATTTAAAAAAAAATTGAAAAAGTAGCCAAAGTAACACGCCGTTACGGTATGTCAGAGGACATTACTAAAAAACCTATCTCCGTGCCAAATTTCAGCCATATCGGTTTAGTGTGGCGTGATTGAGTAACAAACATCCATCCATACATACATCCAAACTTTCACATGTATAAGATTAGTAGGATAGGGAAAATCGGGACATTGTATAGGTACCTAAAGCTGGCAACACACATAGATACTAATTTTTTCTTATAACTGTCAGTTTGTTTCGCACAAAAGTGTGGCGACCTTGAAAAAAACTGGTTACACGATGAGGGACAAAAAATTGGGTAGCTGCGTCTCTGTTTATCACATTAATAACTCTATTTCTGCTCTCTTTTTAGTGTGAGTGAGAAAGAAATCGTCACTGGGTCTATGTCTTCTCTGTCTACGTTGTTGACTTTAAAAGTTTGACATTTACATGACACTTGACAGCCGGTTTTGACGGATTTTGATAGGTGGTGCAGTTCAGAAATCGTAGACAGAGAAGGCAATAGACCAAGGTACTGTGTAACCGCGACTGAAATAGAGATAACATGACGTAACGATGACGTCACATGACAAGTTCGAGTTTAATGTTGCCACAATAACTGCACTCCCCTAGTACCCCAAATTAGATGGAAAATTCTTCCCAGGATTTTTAAATGAAACGACAAAACAGATGCTGAACTGTTTTATTTTTTAAATAACATACCTACACATATAAGGTTGTCTGGGAGAGACATACCTATTAGGGTAAGCTCCTATTTTTTTACATATATCTTAATATTGTGTGCAATAAAGAATTTATTATTCTTTATTGCACACAATATTAACTTCAACCACCACTTAAAAGTATAAAATAATTTTAGTTTGTACACGTAAGTCGGTTTTTTAAAAATATTTTTTTTTATACTAAAGTTTTTTAATGTAGTTTCATAGGACCAATTAACTAGATAATTATTTGCTCCTTAAAAAAAATATTGAAATGCCGAATAGAAATTTAGCATATGTGAGTCACTTTGAAAAAAGATGTATGTAACACAAAGGAAATTTTTTTTTCATTACTAGTAAGAATGTTACACAAAATAATTTTTAATGAACAGTTAAAATTTTCCTTCGATCGAGTAATGCTATTGAATTAAAAGCAACAAAAATTGTATATTTAGTCATCAAAATCATCATTAATGAAATTAACAGTATATTCCTTTTTTCAGGCAGTCGTATAAAACTGCAACTCTTCATAGTTTAAGTTAATAATTATTTAAAAAAACATTAAAAGTCTGCCTCTAGCTATTTAAAAATGGCTTTAAAAATTAAGAACTTTGTAAATAAAATAATTCTTAAGATCGCCAACAGTTCTCGACTGGTCGTTGGACATTCGAACGAAACTTCAGGATGATTCAGAACAGTAACCGACACTATCTAACTGAATACACTTTAATCATCGCCGACATATATTATATTCTAGTATCCATCATCTTTCTTTTCTTTTCTCATAATATTCATTTCTTCCATCACGACTTTATTTTGTTTCAACAAAAATTAAAAAAAAAATTGAAAAAGTAGCCAAAGTAACCCGCCGTTACGGTATGTCAGAGGACATGGCTGAAATTTGGCACGGAGATAGGTTTTTTTAGTAATATCGGTTTAGTGTGGCGTATTGAGTAACAAACATCCATATGTTTGTTACTCAATCACGCCACACTAAACCGATATGGCTGAAATTTGGATGTATGTATGGATGGCCATACATACATTCAAACTTTCACATTTATAATATAAGTAGGATAGGGAAAATCGGGACATTGTATAGGTACCTAAAGCTGGCAACACACATAGATACTAAATTTTCTTATTAACTGTCAGTTTGTTTCGCACAAAAGTGTGTCGACCTTGAAAAAACTGGTTACACGATGAGGGACAAAAAATTGGGTAGCTGCGTCTCTGTTTATCACATTAATAACTTTATTTCTGCTCTCTTTTTAGTGTGAGTGAGAAAGAAATCGTCACTGGCTCTATGTCTTCTCTCTCTACGTCAGAAATCAAAAGGCTAATTTTTATAACTGCATGTTTTTAACCGAATTCCAAACAGGAGGAAGTTCTCATTTCAGCCGGCATTTTTTTCATTTTCTTAGTATTTTGCGTTGTTATAGATAAGATATTCTACCTTCGTTCATTTGGAAATAGGTAGGTAGATATTGGTAGTGCCCTTCGAGCATTTACGTACAGCTGTACTTCGCGTTTCATCCCGATCTTCGCCTGACAACTAAAGAACCCTAATATCATGTTAAAAATGATACCTATATAGTTACATTGAAACTATTGCAAACCAATCTGTCAAGCGTAGATAAAACTATATAGGTATAATAGGTACTTTATATTGTATTGAGGACGCATCGACAGTTTGGCGCACTTGAACCACCGCGAAAACAGCGAAATCCAGGCGAAGTTTGGGGGACTGAATGACGGTACCTACCATAAATAATACTTTTTTTTTGTATTAATTAAACTTGATAAAATAGTGGGTAACCTTTGTTAGAATACCTATAGGATCAATCTGCTCATTAAAATATTATAATAGAGGTCAGTACTCCGAGTAGTCCTAACCACTATCAATGTTGCTTAGTATAATAGGATATGTAATAAAAACATTTTTCTTTAAAGTTGCTTTAATTTATTGAAGCAATAATTACAATAAAACTAACGATACATACATACAGATTTAAATTTACTTGTATTTATGTATTATGGCTCTTAAAATGGGATTACATTGATTATGTTTATGATTTGTGTAACACATCTATTGGTGTAATTTGTATTTGAAATTTTTACTTTTAGGTACGAAAATATTGTAGTAAAACCCTACATAATTATCTACTTATGCTAGGTAGGTAGGTACTTATTTGATTTCACGTGTTTATTAGGGTTCCATACCCGAAAGGTAACCAACGGGACCCTATTGCTAAGTTTCCATTGTCCGTCTGTCTTTCTGTCAGCGGGTTGTATCTCATGATTCGTAATAGGTAGACAGTTGAAATCTTCACAGAAGTATATTTCTGTTGCCACTATAACAACAAATAATGAAAATAAAAATAAATTATAAATTAAAGGGGGTACTATACCTATAAATGTGTTTTTTACATTTTTTTGCTCTATCTTTATAACGATGGTACGGAACACTTCGTGTGTGAGTCCGACTCGCACTTGGCCGGTTTTTCTTTCTCAAAAACAAATCTAAACCGGAAAAATAGCTACTTTTAGTCGACTCACTTTTTTTCTTCGTTACCTACCCGTGTTACTAGACCTGCACTGGTAGCATGGGCAGGAGATAAAAGATTTATCCCCAGATTTTATCCACTGACAGGGGATAAAATTATCTTTTCCCTATGCTAAAGCATGGCGATAGAGGAGAAGGCGATGTATATTTGTATAAGTATATCCACTGTGTTATTTCCACCGCTGTGCCCATGCTCGACGGGTGGATAAAGCTAAGCGAGGGGATAAACGTTTTATCCTTTTCCCGGGGATAAAATTTCTCCCGCCCATGCTACCAGGGCAGTAGTAACAGAGGTATTTTGCCCGGTTCCTTCCTTTTCCTTCTAAATCTCGCCAAGTATTTTTGAATTTACCCACAAAATATATTAGGGTAAAATCATAAAATAGTTATACATAATTATTTAGGTACCTGGTTATAATATGTTATTAAAGTACAAGTTTCAAATACAAAAAGCAATATATAGGTATCTACCTCAAAACATTTAAAGACTGTTATTATAATTTATTCAATATTGACTATATTATATTCAATATTTATTTCAGTTGAATACATTAATGAATCGATTTAATACGTAGGTACAAACATCACAATTTACGTAGATACACAATATTGTTAAAACACTGTATTTTTTTCTAATAAGTATGTACTTATTTTTAACGTAAGTACCTATAAGTAGTATTATTAAGTATGCATTTCATTTGTTTAATGAATACATAATATTATTTTAAGTTTAAGTACCTATTCTAGTGTATTCAAAATGGTTTACAAATTTTAATTTTGTCTAAATCTAACGTCTAAAATATTGTAACGCAAATATATCTAGCCTAACTTCCTAATCAATTTTTAAATCATGTAAGTAACCTTGTTGTTCAATTCTCGGAGAAATCAAGATCTTAGTCATTAATTAGACATCCTTAATAATCCTAATATATAAATATCATATTATAAATGCGAAAGTTTGTATGTTCGCTGGTTTCTCCTTCAAACACGCCGCCACAGAGGTTTACATAGATCGACGTGATTTTTTCATGGATATAGGTTTGGGGCTAGAGAGTGATTAGGCTACTTTTTGTTACGGAAAATTAAAGAGTTCCCGCGGGATTTTTAAATACTAAAACCATGCGGACGAAGTCGCGGGCATCAGTTCGTAATAATATAATAATTAAATTCGCGAGCAAAAATCCGGGTCTGGCATGACATACGTAGTATCTATCTGTGGTCATGACTCTCAATTTTACCACCTATATGATTGCGTTTTGCCATCTTTCAGGTTACAACGGTTACAAGCATGTACTATCCGTAAAATTAAAGAATGGTTTTAGAAATGGCGGCTCATTATGCCGGTACTGTCAGCATACACGGGATCTATAGCGAGCGATAATCTGCTAATAATCAATAAATTATAATATACTAGTAAATAATATAAACGTTATATATATTTTTTAATTCAAATAATGTAATCATTTTTGGTTTTATTTAAGAACTAGATGATGCCCGCGACTTCGTCCGCGCGGATAAAGGTTTTTTGATTCCCGCGGGAACTCTTTAATTTTCCGGGATAAAAAGTAGCATATGTTTTAATCCTGGGAATGAGCTATCTCCATTCCAAATTTCAGCCAAATCGGTTCATGCGTTGTGGCGCAAAGGAGTAACAAACATACACACATACACACACACACATACACGTACAAACTTTCACCTTTATAATATTAGTGTGTTGTGATTAAAATAATCTTGTAAAATTATGTTGTACACGCTGTTGATTACCAATAAATAAATAAATAAAGACGGTCATTTTATCAGTTTATTGTTGTTGTCCGTACCGGCGAGTGTGAGTATAGATAGCGACAGTGTGCGAGTGAGAGGTGAACAGAAGCGACGCCATTTATAAAACCATTCTTTAATTTTACGAGTAGTAGACATAGGTAAATTGTACCTGTACTTAACAGGTGGTTTGAAAGAATTTATTCGTAGCTCTGAGGTCATCTATTGTTTAAATTATGTATTCTTGTGACCGCATCAATTATTCTTATACGAAATAAAGCAATTTAAACAAAATAAAAAGTTTTTAGTCCAATAATAATTATTTATTTACTAACTAACAAATAGCACTTTATTTGACGAAGCAAAAAAATATAGTGCTACGTATACACTGTGCCAAAGAAATTTTGAATTTGGTTTGGTAATATTTGGCGTATTCTTTCTATTTCTTGTTTTCGAACATCATTCAGTTAATATTCAACGGCCTTTCAGCAAGTTTTCAGTTACAAGATCACTATTTGTTTTGGTATAATAACGAACACCTATTATTAAATTAATACATACACCTAATACATGAATAAGTTCGTTTTAATCTTATATTATTTCATTTAATATATACTATTTAATAATAGTATTCGCCCAGTTGGCCCAGTTCGGCCCGTTTTTGTCCTTTATTATTTAATTATTTTAATTATTATATCTACACTTCCTTATTATAGTTACTAAGAAATAAGAATAAAGGTAAAAAGTATTAAAACAGTATAATTTAATCTATATAAGTACATAAGATTATATTTTTAAAATGTTGCTGTTTTATCCGTATTTTTAAAATATACTTAAATATAATTTAAAGTTATTTTTAAAATTTCCTAGACGATGTAGCTCATCATATTTTTGTAATAGAATAATCATGCATTTGAAAATAAAAACATCTTTTAAAAATAATGCTTCTGTTAATGCTTTTCACCTTTACCTTATTAAAATATCATTAAAATGCCTAAATTGAGATATAATATAATTATATTTCTGGTGTATTTGGTTTTACCTTACAGTGAATAAGCCCCAATTTTTGAAACACGGGTGGTAAAATATGTTAATATATTCGTAAGGTTGCAATAATATTTATTTTATGCCATGGTCCTGGTTATATTCGTACCGGTCGGTTATAGTACATATACATGTAAGTATTAAAAATTTTGGTGGATTATTGTAAATACTGAAAACAACAAGAAACCCTGGTCTTTGGTTCGACTGCTAAGTTTATGCTACTTATAATTATCTGTATGGTATCCTCACTCTACCCAAAACATGGGATGACCTCTGTATATTCTTTGGGTACGAGTACATTTGTCTGGGCGACATAAAGACATATTTTTTTTATTCGATGACAAGATAGTCCTTGACTGCGATCTGATGGTAAGCGACGATGCAGTCTAAGATGGTTGCGGGCTAATTTGGAACGGGTATGGCAGTGTAGATTGAACCCATACCTCCTAATCGGTTTCTACACGCCATCGTGCCGGAATGGTAAATCGCTTGGCGGCACGTCTTTGGCGGTAGGGTGGAAACTAGGTACGGCCAAAGCCTTCCATCACACCAGAAAAGAGAAAATTTAGAAATTATAAATTCCCAAATAGCCCCCGGCGGGAATCGAACCCGAGACCTCCCAGTTATAAGACCACAGCGCTCACCACTGCGCTAGGGAGGTCGTTAAAATGATGATGATAGATGATGTTTCCCAGAATACTTTAAAGCTAATAGGCTCCGCGGAACCAATATCTACATAAGCTTTTTTGCACTCGGTTTTTTGTTTTTTAATTAGGTCATTAGAGTGTTTATATAAGTTATTTTGTATATTTATTTCATTTAACGATCATTTCATGAAAATGCAAAAAATGCTATTTTTAAGTTGCCTTTACAATCTGATAAATTGATAATGATATTTTTTAAAAGTATTTTTTGTATTTTTGAATATTTTAATTTTACCTAGCGTTTCAAAAAAGGGGGAATTTTTTATAAATTAAACTACATCTACCAAACCTGCTCTAAAACTTTATAAAACACTCCTATTTTAATAACATTTATTAATAACGAAGTGCAATTTGACAAAAACTGAAAATTACACGACTTGCCAAGACGCTTCTTTAAACATACCCTTCCCATGTTTATGGAAAGTCTACTTTAACTCTTCTTCTAATATTGAAACAATATTTAACTTTTCTAGTCTCGTCTTGGATATGATTCCGTCTCATATTCCATGGGTATGTGTAAAAAGGCATTTCATTAAGAAATAGGGGACTTAAGTCGTCTAGGTATATTTGGTACTTTTGACTCAGTATTGAATAAATATACATTATATAAATATTCAATTAAGAAAAAATTATTAATTAATATTCTAAACGAAGATTATTATTATTCATTTACTTAAATATAAAAACCGTACCACAATGCTCTTTTAAGTTTTACTTTGACGAGTGCATTTTTGTACATTAACTAACTAAGTATTAATTAAGCTATACATTACAATTTTACACACAGAAATAGATATTACACTGCGAACAACCAATATATTTAGCATAATATAATTATATGATTTAATAGCATATTACTAAGTAATAACAACGAATTAAACTTTTAGTTTTAAATAGAAGTGAGGAATGTTAAGATTCAATTAATGGACCAATTTTTTGTAGGTACGTTAAAATTGACATAATTAAAAATATAATGTCATCCTTTGCATATTATATGGACTAACTTATATTTTTTGTTATGTCAATTTTTATAGTTTAAGTATAATGTGACACAAAATTGTGGTGGTAAATGGTTGCTTTTGCTTAGGTTTTAGGTAGAAAAAAAGTTATAATATAATATGCTACATTATGTCTTCTATAAAATAATAAATCGTATAAAATATTCTGTTAAGCGGATTGGAATAGAAAAATATAAGGTATCGTAAGTAAAATTTAGTCTAAATTAGTTTTGGAATGGACCAGCTTTTTATAATTTCTTTTACAAACAATCTATGTACCTATTCAACATCTAAAAAGTGATTATAAAAATATTATAAGCAACAGTCAAAGAAATCTATAAAGATTGGTATATAAAAGTTCGACTATAAAGCTGCAGTCACACTAAGGGACATCAAACCGCCGTTATATGCTTTAGCCAAAACCGTTACGGAACATGTGAAAGATATGTAGCACAGGGTGACGATATAGACCGCAAAAGACACTGGACCGTACATTCAAACGTAAAAAAGAATTGAATATTTAATATACCCATTAACTGCAATATAACCTTTTTAATTAAATTCTAGTCACATTAAAAGCACATTGTAAAAGTTGATTTGAATATATAACTTTTATGTATGATATATATATGAAATTATAGATATTATGATATAGTTTAACAAATATATTACGTATACGTAACTCAAAAATACAATACAAATGGAGATGTCACATATATTTCAATATTTTATATTTTAATACAAAACAATTCAAAAGTTTATTTTATGTTAAAATATATAAATTATTTAGACTGAAGTACGGTCCATTGTTTTGCTTTAAATTTTATGATTTCCCCTAAACAGACGACAGGATAGGAAATATATTGAAGTATAAAAATAAATGCGGTAAGTAACTAAAAATTTAACATTAGAAACTTTGGTCCAAATTGAAGGAAATAAAACTTTGTATAGGTAATAATATTTTATCTGTCTCATTTTGAACACAATTTAAAATTACAAGATATGGTATATTTTCGATAAGCCTTAGGTATCTATAATAATAATATGTATAGCAAATAGCAATTTTATGTTGTTACGAACTTTACAAGGTAAATATTTTAACAAAGAAAGATCCTCTAAAAATACTCTAACTATTTTTTTATAGATCAGCTGATTGTGACTAAAGGAGCCATATTATATAGGACGAGTGATTCCAAAATATCTATAAATATATAATGAAATAGAATCCACAGAGGGCCGAAACATTTTTTAATAATTTAAAAAACGCTCAACAATACTAATTTCTAATAAAAATAACATTATGTAATTTTTACACGTTGCTGTGCCAGAATGGGGTTGCTGATGGAATAGGTACCTGTAAGTACAATAACGAATTAGTGTTTGCCTAAAAATAAAATACCTTTAGAGTAACGACAATTATTTTTATGTGTCTTTATTTTTTTAATAAGTAACACAATTAATTATTTATTGTATACTTGTAGCACGGGTAAGCTAAAAGAGAAAGGAGAAAAAAGAAATAATACAACATATCGTTGTAATTTGTAGTTTGTATACGCATTATTAATAATGAATTTTGTTTCTTCGGTCGGTAGTTCCAAAACTCTACCGACCGAAGAAACAAAGCATTTTACAAAATTTTGGCTGAAAATGCAAAAAAATACCTATATAATGTTTTACAAAACACAATATAGATACCTAATTGTTTACAAAACACATTCTGCATAAACATTTTTGGGTTAAGATTATTTTATAGTTTACAAACCTTGGCTTCAATCCTCCATAATGATGTTTACAGACCTAGAAAGTATAAGAAACAAATCAGTATGCATATAAAACAATTTGGCAGGGCTTGAACCGGAAAATTTGGTTACCAAAAAGTCAAAAATGTTGTTGCCCTATCTACCAGTTAATTAATTGAACGAGCCGAAATCATAATCAGTTAACTGTATAATATTTAAGGGAGCCATTTCATTATGTCCAATAAACTTGAAATTAACCGGTCTAAGCCATACAGTAGTGATGTATGAAGTGCTTTAGCAGCATCAAGACAAAGTAGTCAAAGGGACTACGTTGTTATAATTAAAGTGAGAATGAAGCGAAGAAATATAATATTTTTTTTGCTTATTGCTTGTTAGTGGACCCTTATAGCCCTTTTCCTAAAAATTGCATATGTCGATTTTCAGAACAAAATATCGAATCCAGAATCGCAGAATTCAATGAAACATAAAGTTTGATACCTAAACCGGTTAATTTTGATAGATTAAGCGAAATCGAATTGGAAACAGTGGGAATTATAATTATTATTTTGGTACCAGTGATCGGAATCAGTTTGAATTTTTTCCGATTTCCAAGCCCTACAATTTAAACAGTTGAAATGGTTTAAATAAAAGGGATTTCTATTACTTTCTTTATTTTACTTGGTTTCAAAGTTCGTTCATAGATTTAGGAATCCAGACATTCGTAGGAATAAGCTAGTTTAAAGGGCTTATTCGGAGGTAAGCATCGCATTCTTGGATTATATTATTTATTATAAAGCAGTATATTTACTATCTATAAGTTTATATAGTAAGTTTATATGTCTACAGTAACAATAAGTTTTAAACAGCAACAATTATAGACACAAGATAACACAATCGCAATACAAAGCTGAGAAGTTTTTATGAGTCCGATTTATATTGGCAACTCTGATTTGATAACGTCAATAGCGGTTCCAATCGCTAGAGTGTTTTTTTTCGTTGACAAGATAGTCCTAGACTGCGATCTCAACTGATGGTCAGTGACGATGCAGTCTAAGATGGTAGCGGGCTAACTTGGAACGGGTATGGCAGTGTAGATTCAACGCATACCCCCTAATCGGTTTCTACACGCCATCGTGCCGGAATGCTAAATCGCTTGGCGGTACGTCTTTGACGGTAGGGTGGTAACTAGCCACGGCCAAAGCCTCCCACCAGACCAGAACAGAGAAAATTTAGAAATTATAAATTCCCAAATAGCCCCCGCCGGGAATCGAACCCGAGACCTTCCAGTTATAAGACCACAGCGCTTACCACTACGCCAAGAAGGTCGTCAAGTGTGTCATACTTTGGGCTAACATTAAGTGGGTTATGCAAGTGAGATGTCTAAAAAATTATAAATGGTGGTTAAGTTGCAAATGTAAATCAAGACTCACAGTTTCAGTTATTAATCGAAGAGATGGCATAAAGTTTGAGACACACGATTTTACGAAGATACGAGTACAATAGAACAGATAAAGCTCACATTTAGGGCGAATACACAGAGTTAACGGTAATTGGTTAAAAACTGCAACTTATCGAATCACACGTAATCTGTTGAAAGCCTAAGAACTTAAGTATTAGAAATCTGTTGAAACTTGCATATATTTTGATACTAATAGTTGCAATATTCTCGCAATTACAGTTCGAGCTGTATGATGATTAGAACATGGCACAGTAAAATGTTATTTGAACCGAAAGAAAGATAAGGTATTGTAAGATAAGGTAGGTATACTCAAAGGTATTGAAGGAAGGAAAATGTATACTCGGCTCGTACTATCATCAAACTATTGCCATGCTCTCATTCACCAAGCTTTTTCCACAACGACACTGCCCACTTACCAAAAGAGATTATTATCGAATAGTAATAACAAAATAACAACATACTTTATATTACTATTTATTATATTACAACGAGTAACTTCTAAATTAAACTTCGGTTACCGAAACTTGTTCACACAAAGTTGGCTGAAAATATGAGAGAAAATAATGGCATGATTAGTCTAAAAAATTATTAAATGTAGAAAAAAACTTAAGAGCGACATCCTCTAATGTGCACAATATTTTATTTAGTTAGTGTTGCTACTTACCAATGATTAAAGCCAAAATAATGATTCCAATAACAGCTGCAATTATCATCATCTGCAAATATATACATTATCTTTTTGAATTTATTATGAACTTTTGCCCGCGGCTTCGCTGACGTCAAGTTTGATTTTTCAAACCCCTTTTTTACTCCCAGGGGTTTAATTTTCATAAGTTCTTTCTTGACGGATGGCTACGTCATAATAGCTATCTGTATGCCAAATTTCAGGCAGATCCGTTCAGCGGTTAGAGCTGTATGTTGATAGATCAGTCAGTTAGATACATTTTATATATTTAAAATATAATTATGTATTATATTGATAGTACATATTTGTATTTTATTAACCTCACATATGTTACCTCTAACGGCAACGATCTTTATAGAAACGATTTTGAAAATAGTGACGCCCAAAATGGGGCCACATGACTGGTCCCTGATTGGGCGCCAGTTATGACAAACAATAATTTTTGAAACTTAATACTTTTAATAAATATAAATTAATATAGTAAGCTTTAGCTTTAAGTTATTTTTGTGTCAAAATGGATCTTTCGAAACAAAATTGAGTAAATACCTTTAGGTTCTGCAACCAGAATTTGCTTTTAAGTTTTCCAGCTTGTTGTTCAAATTGTGATGCGCCTTGCTGTAGCGCATCTGAAACAAATGACCGAAAGATTAACAAATTATTATGGAAATATTTAGTTTAAGTGACGATCTCCTTGGCGCAGTGGTGAGCGCTGTGGTTTTATAACTGTGGGAGGTCTCGGGTTCGATTCCCGGCGGGGGCAATTTGGGAATTTAGGGGGAGGTATAACAAATTTCTGTAAAGGCGGCAACGCATTGGTGGTGCCTCAGGTGCTAGAAATGTTCATTGGCAGCGGTAATCACTTACCATCAGGTGACCCACCTGATTGTATGCTGAATATAAAAAAAAATCGCAAGGAAAAGAGTAGATAGGCATAATTAATGTTGAAACGTCGTACCTGCTCTATCGTCAAGTTCTGAGAGCTTTTGATCTCTCTCCAGTACCTTCTCCACGTTTGTTTTCATTATGTCGACCACCTGGGGAAAGAAAATTTCAATATCAAAGATTTTTTATTTATTTACCTACTTATGATATTCTTACCAAAGCCTTAGTATCGAATAACGAACAAGTAAGTTAGTTAAGAACAACAAAAATGATTTTCCTTAAACTCTTAAAAGAAATAAAAGAAATCTTATTACGAATTTCTGTTGTCTAAATTTTATATTTCGTTCAGGGGGGCAGGAAGGTGTGCTTGGAACATCGTTATTTTGTGTAACGACTATAAGTAAATAGCATTAGGGAATTTTTGTCGTAACTGGTAATATAAAGGTTAAAGGAAATACGCCGGATATTAGAAATTTCACGTAACAAATCTATTGCCATTCTGACTTTACGAAAGGAAATTACGTAATTTTAATCTTATCATTTCTTTATTAGTCCTAAAATTAAAACTAGAATAAATCGATCGATAGAATAATCGATATACCTCATCGATGTCACCGTAGCGTGGCATAGTATCCAAAATGCTGGGTATGTCTTTAGTATATTTTTAATGTATTGATTTATGATAAACCTCAAGCAATTATATATGTTTATTTTTATTTTTTTAAATTTATAATTAGCTATATTCCTAATTATATTTCTTTATTTATAATTAATCATATTTTCTATATTGAAGTTAGTTGGAAAACAGAATAATCTGCAACGTAATAACAATGTTTACTAACTTCATCCACTTGCGCTTGCGTCTGTTGTAGGCGACGCTGCGCTGCGATCTGTTGTGGTGTTTTGGGTCCTCCCACTGGCATATCATCGCTGGTAGGCGCCAATCCTCCTTCCGTCGCCCTGTCAACAATTTCATCAGATTGGAAGTGCTTTATCAACAGCTGTGTTGTTTGACGACCTCCCTAGCGCAGTGGTGAGCGCTGTGGTCTTATAATTGGGAGCTTTCGGTTCGGTGAGTAGGTTCGGGTTCGATTCCCGGCGGAGGCAATTCGCTAATTTATAATTTCTGAATTGACTCTGGTCTGGTCTGGTGGGAGGCTTTAGCTGTTGCTAGTTACCAACCTACCGTCAGACGTGCCGCCAAGCGATTTAGCGTTCCGGCACGATGTCGTGTAGAAACAGATTAATGGTTTGGGTTGAATGTACACTACCATACCCCTTCCGAGTTACCCCGCTGCCATCTTAGACTGCATCGTCACTTACCATCACGTGAAATTGCAGTTGATGGCTAACTTGTCATCGAAAAAAAAAAGCTGTACGATTGTCTACAACTGATTGCCAAAGTGTGATGGTTGGAATCACCTCCGATTAGCCGGTGCTTCTTTCGCTATTGGCTAAAAATTGTTGCAGAAAGAACGCGATAAATTCAGTCTTAAAAACTTAAGATTATGGCAACCACAATGGCAACGATATAACCATCACGTGAGATGCAGTTGAGGACTAACTTGTCATCGAAAAAAAAAGCTGTACGATTGTCTACAACTGATTGTCAAATTGTGATGATTGGAATCACCTCCGATTGACCGGTGCTTCTCTCGCTATTGGCTAAAAATTGTTGCAGAAAGAACGCGATAAATTTAGCTTAAAAACTTAAGATTATGGCAACCACAATGGCAACGATATTTATATCTGAGCTGAGCGTGAAGTTGAACTCTATAAATATACATTTAAAGTGTGACATCGTATTATTTTATTTGTCCTTTAAGATATTCTTATGACCTTTAAGATGTTCTTATGACCTACTAGTGTTATAAATATTGTAACGAGCTGTCTTTAGACGGTTTCAATCTTAAAAATGTCAAACGGTGTCTTTTATGTTTATATATCTTGTTATAACTAAACAAAGGACACATTCCGAGAAGTCGCTTTTTCAAATTATGCTTAATTAAATGTCTGCTATCGAAATCCAGACGTCTAGCTTTTGAGAATTATTGAATAAATAAACCAACTTTTATAGCTGTTCTTTAGATTTTTTTATATAATTTTATATTAAATCACCCCTGAAGGCGTATAAAATAAAGAAAATAACCGGTCAAATGCGAGTCAAACTAGCATACGAAGGATTCCGTACCAAAACGTGTCGAAAAAAACATGTTTCTAGTTGGTAGTAACAGAAATACACATTTTCTGAAAATTTCAAAATTCTACATACATATTACGGATCATGAGATACAGCCCGTTTACACACAGACAGACGGACAGCGGAGGCTTAGTAATAGAGTCCCGTTGTTTACCCTTCGGGTACAGAACCCTAAAAATATACAAATCACGGATTTTTCAAAATCCATCTATAAGGAATAAAATAGGGGTTTGGAAAAGCGAACTTATCGTGAGAGAAGCCACGGATAAAAGGCAGTCACTAATAAAAACAAAATTAATTCGATCGAAATTAATACATCTCGAGCAAACACGTGCGAACAAGCCAAGGATGCCTCACTGCGATACCTCGCGGTCGCGGTTTAGCTCGCTACCTCGATGCCACCTCCATGTAAAACAAATGTATGCAAACAGACGAGCGCGAACATGCCGAAGGATACCTCACTGCGATACATCGCGGTTCACATCGATGTTTCTCGGCATGTTCGCGCTCGTCTGTTTGCATACATTTGTTTTAAATGGAGGTGGCATCGAGGTAGCGAGCTAAACCGCGACCGCGAGGTATCGCAGTGAGGCATCCTTGGCTTGTTCGCGCCCTTAGTTTTTTAGCTTTGAGCATCTATGTTTTAATAACCGACTTCTTTTTAAAAAAAGCGATTTTAAAATACGAATACTTACCTTCTTTATTTAAAATTTTTCATGATTCTGTATTAAACACGAACAAGGCCACAGAAGAGGTAGAAATACATTTTATAAGAGATATTGTGGAGTACGCGCTACGTTGTCAACATACAGCACACAAAAGGATGAGTTGAAAAGGCATACTTACCGACTAGTAACGTCTTTTGCATTGGACCTTTATAAAATACCTTTCGTATTTTGATTTTCTCGACTATAGCGAGTTTCTTTTTCGTGTAACTTTCTGTATTCATTTTATGAAAAGAAGATAGACCCGTGATTTAGATTAGACTAATTTTTTAGAGGATTTCTGATTATTTATTTTGTGAGTAGTTTACTCTAGCGTAACATTACCCTTACTCTATACTTTTCTATCCCACTAATAGGTATATTATAGAAAGTTTGTGAGGATGGATGGATGGATAGATGACCATTCATTCATTTGCAAGAGTAACAAACATCCATAAATGTTTGTTACTCTTGCAAGCATATGTAAACTACTGGACTGATCTTGATGAAACTGCACAATGTAATAGCTTACCTAAAAGTACTTAATTTATAGAAAATTGAAGAATTCCGGCGGGAATCCCCAACCGGGCAGATAGAATCGCGGGCATCAGCTATAGTATTATGTAGAGTAATATCCTTACAGAGGATTTGGACTTTGGCATCGAAAGACGCGATCGCCTTTCATACTGTAAGTCTGAATACAAAGCCTACTACGGGCTACGGCGTAGGATTAGAACAGTAGATTTAAACACGTCAGCGTTTGAATTTCAGCAGCTAAATGTAGAGTGTTTGTATGCGGTTGTAATCTTGTAAGTTGATACACTTGTCTCAACCTGACAGGTTGCAGGTCTGTGTTGCTTCTATTTTGCGTGACGTATATTTTTAACCGACTTCCAAAAAAGGAGGAGGTTCTGAATTCATCGGTAAAAAGGGTTGTTGCAGCAAACACACCATAAAGTCAGCAACTCAGTACAATTAGGACAATGTACAATTGTGGCAATGGTTGATGCAGGTTTTCAACAATCGCTCATCAGGATGTAAGGTTAAGTCTGTGCTGAATTGTGTTATTTATTTATTTATTTATATTTATTTTTCATGTACATATAGAATTTTCAAGACAACACATATTAGAAGAAGTGGACATAGGTGAAGTTTATCTCTAAAAAAAAAGAGATTTCTTCCAGCTTCCCTTCCAGCAGCCCTTGAAAGTGAGTAAGGTGAAATTATAAAGTGGTGTAGGTCAAAAATGTACATCACTACATATACTATAATACCTACTATATAATATACATAAATAATATATATAATATAAGTATATAAGTGTAGTGTTATGTTGTGTTTCGTTAAAAGTGATTCTATTTAGTGTTTAGGACTTGTGACGGGTAACGTACAGATAAACATTCGCATTAGGTAGGTATAATTTTTGTTACGTGATGTTGTCTGAGGTAAAAATTTGAGTCACAACGAAAAGCTCTCCCGTTTGCACTTTCCACGTATAAGAGCTCTTAAGCTATAAATAAGGGGACGCGCACGACCTGGCAACGTACCAAGTGATACTTTGCTCAAGCAACTGGGCTGAACCAGGCCAAAATGGCTCAATTAAAAAAAATTACGGAAAAAAGGAATCATCCAAGCTGTAGGAGGCTTATGTGGTTATTATGTGTGTGCAAGCCCCACATAACCCCTCCGTTTCCCCTGACGAAGGGGGATGCGTTAGGCATTTCCTGTCTATAAAAAAAAGGTGTATGATAGAACACTTTATTTGGCACAGGTTGGATTAATGTTTACCCGGATGAATACATCATTTTATGTTGTGTTTCCAACACAAGCTGCTCACTATTAGTGCCCGACCCATTATTTTTTCACCTTCGAATCCTTTAAGGTCTTATTGGTGAGTTTGGTTCTTCTACGATAGACTCGTTTATTTGATCACTGTTTTAAATACTCATTTTATTAAGCGTGACCTTAACAGATAACGTCAGTAGTCAGTACCTACTAGAAGCTCAAACCACAACCCGCATGTAAGGGCGGCCTTTGACCGGAATTTAGTTCAGATATTATCAGAGATGTGCCTTAACTAAATAGGTAGTAAACATAAAACTTGAAGTGAAAAAAAAAGTGTTAGATAGGATCACCACCAACTTCCTAACTAGGGTTGCCAGATTTTTTTTCAGCCTATAAGGGACAAATGGTTAAATGGGCAAAAAAATACGGGATTTCAGTTTTTTACCCGGGACAAATAAAAAACAAAATTATTTAGTGTCATTTTTTGACTTTCTTTATATGTTTCCAAGGAACGAGTCAGTTTTAACATTGTCATTTTAACACTAACACTGTCGTTGGTCGATGCGGGCGACGAGTACAAGTTACTTCACACTACACAGTCGCTCGAGCCGAGGCGAGTCATAGATACTTAGATCGATTTCATAATGAAAAACGAAGTACGGTTCAAATACGGGACAGAGTCAGTCCCGCCGGGACATTTTAAACTATGCCTAAAATACGGGATGTCCAGGTAAATACGGGACGTCTGGCAACGCTATTCCTAACTCCGATAGTACTGAGGATTTCTTGACAGAAAAACCCAATATATTTTACGGCTCGGGAATCGATCCCGGGATTGGATTTAGTCATTTGCAGTCGAACTTGCTAACCACTAGACCAACGAGGCAGTTATATAGATAAAAGAGTATGATAGGCCTACTCAGATTTATCATATAAAATTACCTAAATAACTGTTTTCCGAAACCTTTTACGTAAATTGAGAAGAGGATTTAGATTCAATAAGGTTGTGACTTGTGAATCGTCAAAGATCTTCATTCAAAAGCTTAATGTCATTGGGTTGAATATTTAAGTCTTTATACTTGTATTCTAGTAAACTTTTCCCTAATTACAATTATATTCTATTCTATTCATTTATTTATTCATTTCATAGAACAGGGTAAAAAAGCTTTCCGGAGGTTAATACAATGCTTGTTTTTCACTTTCTTCTTTTAATTGCGTGTTCAAATAGCATTTAACTGAACCTGAGTGCATTTTTTCTACGAAATAACGTATTATAATAAGTACCTACTAAAGTAGTATTACTTTCGAAGGTCAAGACACGAAGCACCACATCGACATTTCGTTTGACGTAGACTACAAAGTGCTTGCTTAGCAATCTGCGTAGTAGACGACTGGAGTATTATTTGATTTACCCTCATTTTTATAGCTATCTACGCCAACGTACCTACGTAATATCCAAGCCTTTTGTAAGGACCGCCACTTATTTATATTCTTTTCTTTCAGCTTATTATTTCAAAGAACATTTTCTCGACGTTTTAACGCCATCTTATAATATCTCAATTTCAGTTTAAAAGAGGTTTACTAGTGATTAACAAAAAACGTTAAACAAATGATCATTTCACCAAAAACGTTTTAAAAACGAATCAAATCACAAACATCGTATTCCACAAATTGTTTTGTCAAGTGAATTATTATTTGTTGAACCAGAAGTTTTATAATGATGAATGAATGAAAATGATGAATGAATGATTCATAATTTTACTAAACGTTGTTTGTGGAATGACACTTTGTTATTTGTTTTTTGTGAATTGATCGGTCACCTTTAAAAGACGTTGAATTAGGAAGTGCTGAAGGCCTTTTTTAACGAGGGAGGCTTTTTAAGGCTTCTTTTTAAAAGATACCCGCTTGATCCTGGGGTAGGGTCCCGGGTAATGTGGGGTTTTCCCCCATTAAAAACCCCTCCATGGCCATCCTCAGCGCATATTGGAAAGCTCCGAGATCTCTTAAGAACACAGCCAGAGCCTTCCTAGCGCCCACTGGGCTCGTCTCTGAGGATAGGGTTGCCAGGTCTTCAAACCGAAAAGTCGGACAGGCCAGCCAGTTTAGCCGGACATTTGGGTACAAAGGCCGGACACCCTTATTTTTTAGACCTAGCACAAAATGGCAATTTTTTTCAAAGCTCGTTTGCGCAAGCGTAGCGATACAATATGAGGCGAGCGGAGCGGAAACCAACACATGACAAATATGTAAAAAAATGGTTAAACTTAAAAAGCCTAGCAAAAGTCGGAGAGGCCGGACACCGTCTAATTTGGCCGGACACTCAACCAAAAAGCCTGACTGTGTCCGGCTTAATCCGGACGCCTGGCAACGCTATCTGAGGAGGAGATAGCCCCCAAACTTACGTCCGTACTAGAAGTTAGACCGCTTGTGTCGTATTTCGTCTGTAGCTTAAACAAATTTTTTATACTTAGTTCAGAATTTAAAATAAAGTTGTAACTTTATTAGAGTAGTTATATTGGATTCTTTTGGCTTCCGCGCAGTCGGGTTTCTTTTGTAATGAATAATACATTTTTATTCCAGCATGTCTCCAAACCATGTTAAAATATTTGAAATGTCATAAAGAGCTGAAAATCGACCCTAGTACCATACTATGATTACTAGTACTATAATATTAGAAAACTTACTGAGAACTTTAAAACTTAAACTAGAGAAATGTAGAGCACAACAAAAATACAACTTTCACTTGGTAATAAGTATGTATACCTAATAGGGATGTTGTCAACTAATCAAACCCGTAAGTCTATATCATATACTATACATACACATAGTAGGTACATATCGCAAACATGGGAGCTTGTATGAAATAGTGACGTCATAAACACATGACACGCTTTATAGAGTTTTATCTGTTCTTTTAGAAAGACTTGTGCTAACTGACTGACTGATCTATCGACGTACAACCGAAATCACTGGAGTTAGAAGCTTAAAATTTTGACAGTAGGTTCCTTTTGTGACGTAGGCACCCACTAAAGAAGCATTTTTTGTAATCCAAGGGGGGTAAAATATGGTACAAAAGTTTGTAACAAAAGTCCTCATATTGACGTGGAAATTAGTAGATACATATTTTGGCTTTTGGTCAAAAATGAAGAAATATACGTGTTGCACGATTTTTGCAAAGTTCCACCCATACACCGACTTATCATCTAGTCGATAATAATAATTTAATAAATGTTTATCAAACTTAAAAACAACAGCGGACGTATATTTTACTTATTTTGAAAGACCCCGTATTTAATAAAATCAGTAAGAAATAATTTATTTTTAACATCTACACCTACGAATAAATCTACACATCCCAATTTGACAAATGTGTTGGTGAAGGCATGTGAGGCAATCAAGTTGAATACTCAAACATCCCTTCCAGTAGCCTGGTAAATAATCAATCAATGTGTCACAATCGATACAACGCCATAGGTCAAAGACCTAAATGCACACAGTCCGTGGCTAGCTGAAAACACGTAAATCAATGTCCATAGGTACAACGTTGACGAAAAATAATTAATCTTTTCTATTTCGACATTGTAATAGATTGTTTATTAATTTATTAGTGTACTAGATGATGCCCGCTACTTCGGCCGGGGTTTTATTATTCCCGCGGGAACTCTTTAATTTTCCGGGATAAGATGTAGCCTATGTGTTAGTCCTGTATTCTGTATTTGTGTAGTAGTTATGTATGAGCTATCTCCATTCCAAATTTCAGCCAAAACGGTTTATTCGTTGTGGCGTGAAGGAGTTAAAGATCCATTCATCCATTTATGCTCACAAACTTTCGCATTTATGTAGGACTAGCTAGTCCCACATAAATATGAATGCCCGCGACTTCATTCATGTGGATTGAGGTTTTTTAATTCTCTATCTGTGGCAAATTTCAGCCAAATCGGTTCAGCCGTTTCGGCGTGATTTAGTAAAAAACGTCCATCCATTCAAACTTTCATATATATTTAAATCAAAACTAATCTATTAGATACTGGAATTAACACTATCAAATGTAAAGGGATAAGATAGAAAAGAGAAAATTAAGTATGAATGACATGTTTTGTGTTGGTATCTATTGTATTATTGCTATTGAAGATAGTCGAGCTATGTACCTATCAAAATATGTGTAGGTACCTAGTGTAAGAATTCTAGTTCCATTTCTTTTTCCGCCAGTCCACTACTAAAAGGAGACCTCTCAAAATTAGAAGACCACAGTTCACCTCTTTGGTCAAATGCGAATTGGCAGACTTCACACACCTTTGATGTAATACTCGTATTATGTAGCTATTGCATTAATATTGTAATATTTTGTTATGTAAAGAGCAACTGCTGAGTTTCTTGACGGCTCTTCTCAGCAGAATCTGCATTCCGAACCGGTGGTAGAGTCATGACGTGTCATAAAAGCTACAAGTTGGCCTACATGAAATAAATAATTTTCAATTTGAATTTGAGACCATTATGGGTGAATTCTGAGGCAAGCAGGTAGGTAGGTACGATGTTTTCCTGTACCCTTTAAGAAAGTTATATTTAATTGCTAAAGAATAGAATACAATAATTTTTTTATTCAAATAAACTTTTTTTTTAACCAACGTAACTCCGAAGAGTTAGAGGTTCGTGTCTGGGATTCGAAACTGTGGAGCCTATGAAAAAAGGCCGAAGGGTTCTCGTTATTACATTACTAGATATCTATACATAAACAATATGATAAAACATTATATTTTACTTGAGTATCTCTTTTTTATTTAAGTTAGAATAGAAAATAAATAAAGTAATAAATTATTTTACGAGTAAATTTAACATAATTTGGTTGTGTTACTACAGATATTTATTAAAATACCAAATTCTAAATCTAAAATGATAAAATATTAAACTTATAGGCATAGATATATGTCAACAAGAAATTATAATATAGGTATTTTCCAATCTATTACTCACATTTTCCCACTTGGTTCGCTCTGCTTCGAAGATGGAGAAAATCCGAAATTAGCCGAACGCTTCTACCGATAAACGGTCACAGATAATTTACAATGTTCATTCAATGAAAAGTATCTTCCCGATCTATGCACCTTCACTGCCCAGCACCAAATGAATGTGTTTTATGAATGGGATGCTCACTAGATTTCCCTACAAGTACATCGGGCAATAGTCTATTTTTAGTCTCGCCTTTTCACTCCCTTATACGTTTTTTCCAATATCAAATTGTATCGTAAACTCTCCGAAACGATATCACGTTAACAAATAAAAGAAATAACCGCAGAATAATGGGGAAATGCGCGATATTTAAGAAAATACAGAGAGAAGTGAAAACCTTCCGTAACAAGGTTTTCCGATTTGCATGGAAGAGGGCGCGCCTGTATTTTCCCTAATAGGTTCGAATGGTCTAAAAATACCATTATAAAATGCACACAAAATTCTACTCTACAACTGAAGTATTAAGGTTTTAATTCTACTGACATAAAAAGTAGTACGTTTGTACGTGTTTTTGAGTTTGTGTGAGTTAAAATTTCAGCGCATGCGTAGTAGAACGGGTGGACGGGAACAAAAATCAATTCGGGTATGTGGGTGTTACGTAATGGCGGAGACAAGTTTGCGTTGGCGATTATTCTATACTCTAATTGGGGTTAATCCCTTTTAATACTTTCTTGTAAAAGAGTATTTTCTCAAAGGATAAATGGAAAACGCTTTCAGCATTATATGGATTTTGTCCTGAAAATAGGGGTTCAGTAAGTAAGCTAACTGCCTGCGCGGTTCGATAGGCGACGAGGGCGCGAGAAGGGTACGGTCATCTCTCTTGACTCAAGAGTTTATTGACAAAAAATTTCCATTGAACATACATTGAACTTTCTCATGTGACGACAAGGTGACTAAAGAAATTTTGAATTGATTGGAGTTTTTAAATGTACAGTAGGAATTATTTTGTCCTCATTAAGAGTTAGTGTTCGACCGAAGGTCGATTTCTGGCTGAAGCAGATTAACCTTAGATTAACCGATAAACAATGTCATATGATTAAAATTTCCTTGCACCTTGTCAAAAATAATAACACTGAAATACGAGTATAGACGAGTATTTAATGTCTTTGAATCTTGTTTTGTTTTAATTTCTTTATTTTCTGTGATGGCGGCCGGCCAGTGCAACGCTGTGTTGTAGCCAACGGTTTCGGCCAAAATGGGCCGAAGTTTTGGCCCAAGTTTTATATTTTTGGCCGAAGGTGGCCAAAGCTGAAGTTTCGGTCAGACAAGTTATATTGTAAATGTATTTGTTTGTTGGTTTTTCCTTCGATCACGATTCACGTTAATGAATAATTATATTCGATGTGATCTTGTGCTTAGGTATAGTTGAGGACCTGAAGAGTGACATTTATTATGTGAGGTTATTTTTAAAACAAAAAGGTTATACAGTGCATAAATGAAGTAAAACAACAATGATCAAAAATAGGTACTTATTAGGTAAGTATGTACCTAGGTAGGTAGGTAGGTACTATGAAGTAAACTACGACTAGGAAGTAACTACGTAAATGTTTAATGTAAACTCGGGGATTAAACTCAACACCTGTTGTTTTAGTATTCACTGTTTTTACTTCTACGCTGTAGGTGTTGTGGCATGAGTGTAGGTGGTATTATTTCTCCCCAGAAAATTGACTTCAGTGCTCTTTCACCTTTTGTGCCTTTTGTGGGATAATATACGTGAATCTGTTCGCAAGAAAAAACGATTTGGAAACGTTTTTTTATTAAAGATAGTAGTTATAAAGGGCAAATAAATTATAATAATAACGTTATTGTACACGTGCTTGAAATAGCTGTTATATCGATAACTGTAGCCTAAGCACGAACATTTTAACTTTCGAATAGGGTGAAGTTAACGCCAATGTAAGGGTAAAAACATGCCAAAGATGTCTCACTGCGATACCTGGCGGTCGCGGTTTAGCTCGCTACCTCGATGTCACCTCCATGTAAAACAAATGTATTCTCCATGTAAAACATAAATATGATTTTTTAAACTTGTTCCTTGTTGTGTAAAACTTATACTTACTTACCTACAATTGACAAACAAATAACTCGCTCTACAATAACGTTGTATATTTCGTTCTTCTAGACTGTATTACGTGTTTGTTGAGGAAAAATTTGCTTTGGGTCTTTCCTTTGAATAGGATGAATGCGTAGGTGGCGGTACAATATTAGGTACGTGAAGCTTATACGAGTCGATTCCTAGTAATTGTTTTCCCAATATTTTCTCGAACGATACAAATTGTTCTAATGTTACCTAAATATATGGGTGAAATATATTAACTTTTGCCTCTCTTTTGTTTCTCTTCGTCATGTAAACTAGCAATTGATCATTTTCGTCTCGACTTCAGAATGAAGAATTTTTCGATCGACTTCAGAATGAAGTCTTCTTCAGGAAATAAGCGTAGATACCCAACCGATGTGAGGTCTCATGAACGACTAACGTGGGAGTCGCTTGCTTTGCTCATTGTGCTGTTTATCTTTGTTCTAATATTATGAGTTTATAAAAAAATCCCCGTCAAATAAGCGTAAAGCTTGTGCTAGGAGTGGGCAGGAGTGGGTTTCGAACCTGCGACCTTTCAGTTTTCAGTCCACACCTTTAACCGCACTTTTTTTATAATAATGATATAAATTGTTAATTTTAAATTGTGCGGCGGTGTTGTCTGACGGATTATGCGGTATCTTTGGAACTAATATTTGAACATCTTGTTATCCCGTCTCGTTATTCATTAATACACTGTCTTCAGGTTGACTGAGATTTATATCATACTCTATAGGTATTATTATTATCTACGATGCTGTTACGTGTAAGTTATTTGTATATTGAACACGAAGTATTTGTATAACATAAAAGTCAATAAAAAATAGAGTACAGATTGAGAGGCAGTGTTATATTACGTGAAAATCGATTCGCATTTTCGTGACGAACAAAATAACAAAAAGAGAATGAAACTCACAAGAAATGATTTATGTTTCTTTGTGCATAGGTAAAAAATAGTTTTATTTAAATTATTTCATAGGCTGGTTTGATGTTTAGAAGAGTAACTAATTATTTATTCAACATTTCGATACAATTTTTTGTAATATAAATATTTTTGTATTTGAAAAGGAATATTTCAGCATACATTGTAGCACCAAAGAATAAAGAATAATCAAAATAGACTAGACTAGACCATAGACTAGAACTGGACCGTGTTTTTGTCCAGAAATAGGCGTGTATAACCGTTCTATTTTGAAATAGAGTTTTAGTGAATGCAGTAGCGAGCGGCACCAACTAAAAAGAGATTCCTAGAACTTTTCACACAAGTAGGTACTAACTCAAATGCATGCTTCGATGCCGAACAGTTTGGTGTAGCTTTATAGTTTCATGTATCAATACATACTTACTACTATAGTGTTTAGCGAGGCGTCTTGAACTGCTGTCCTTAAGTTGTATTAATTTTGTTGTAGTCAATTTATTTCTGTTTCCAGTATCACTCCTTATACCATACCCAACGATTCAACATTTCATTTGGGTAATATGTTTGAACTATTTCTTCTACAAAAATGCCTTTTACGCCGCTTAAATTAAAATATAAGTAATAAGAAATTAAACTTGAAAAGAACACTCGTTTTTGTTTCATTAATGAACATTCTATTGAAACCGAGGACGTGGTTTTTTATTCTGAATTTAATTTATAGTAATATTGTTCGTTAATTTGAAATTATTTTGAGATTTACAGCTTGCCTCATAAGATATTATTCATTATTATTTCATAGACCTAGACGCAATACGTACTTATTATATTTCTACTTGTATAAGTTGTATACAATCTATAGTATAAGCCTTATTAATACTGTATTTTTTTTTATGTAAAGACTAGCGCTTGACTGCGATCTAACCTGATGGTAAGTGAAGATTCAGCCTAAGATGGTGCGGGCTTACCTACTTAGAAAAAGCCTATTCACTCTTGATTTAAAGATACCCAAGTTATAGTTAGTTGGAAAAACGGAAACCGGAAGGGCATTCTTACGATGCCTTGCGGCATACAACAGAGGCACTGCAATACCTACTAAGATCCAGGTTTTAAATGATCAAATAGGTAAGATTTATGTTTTAGCCCCTACATTGGTGTTTATTAGCAGACATCTGTAATCACACATGGATCCCCGAATGTGGAACGGAGAACGACGAAGATATCTACAGCAGGAGATTGTTCATCGACGAATGTGATATGTATGAATACAACTGTGACTTCGCAAAAGGTAGGTTACTAAAAAGCCTATAAGATCGTAGAAAATAAAGCCTCAATAGCTGAAAGCTCAATACCTCAAATTTATTTAATTGTATTTAAAGATTCATTAGCCATTATCCATCAATCATCTTTAAGCCTCAATAGCCCAACGGTGCGGACTGAAAACTGAAAGGTCACAGGTTCGACCACCCGTTGCACTATTGTCGTACCCCACTGCTAACACAAGTTTTCACTTATTTGGAGGGGAGAGGAGATCAGTCAAGTTCAGCTTGGCTGATATTCTTTAAAAAAAAAATCTAACTCATAGATGTAAGGATTTTAGTACAAAGTTCTGTCTTCGAAAGTGGGACACTTAATCAGTGTCAGACTTGGTTCAATATTGCTTAGCCAGAGCAGTCGATCAAAACAACATAGGCCATACGCCCCTCAAACTTAAAGAAGCTAATTTTATAATGGAGATATTTTAATTTTTATATTACAGATTACTATACAATTAACTATTCAGATTGCTTCAATTTACCAACCACAAAATGCCCTCCCATGGTTCCTTGCCCTACATGTAAGGGAGGACTTAGAATAGGCGATGGGCATTCTCACGAACCACAGAGGAGATTGCCAGTGAAACCGACAACTTTAGGGGTATCTCTACCAGAGCGCATGTTAAGAGGAAAGAGGAGGTATACGCCAATATGGAGAAAGAAAACTAGGCGAATTACTAGACAAATAGCAAGAAAAACAACACGAAAAACAACAAGAAGAACAACAAGAAAAACAACAAGAAAAATAACAAGAAAAAGGTGGGTAACAGTACCTATTACCACGAAGAAGACGGTGAGAACTAAGGTCATAAATCAGCAAAGCAAAAGCATGATTATAAAAACGCAAAAGGTGATGAAGAATGGTAAAATAATGATAAAGGTTGTAAAGGGGTTCATAGTGAAACGGACAGGACAGAAAACCACGGATAAATCAGACGATTTTCTCGAATAGTTTAGTTATTTATAATGTCTATACTATGCATAAATATATGAGAAAGACATAAAAATTCGTTCGTATGCAGTTATTTTGTAGTTCATAAAATCCTTTGTCGTAAATGCAAAACTCAATTTCGAAATAATAACAAAGAATAATATAATGATATTTTATGTTTATGTAAGTAAAATATTTTGTAATTCACTGAAATGAATTTGAAATAAAAAAGGTATTGAATGTTACAATGCGGGTATAGATAAATATAAAAAATATGAAACCTATTACAAATTATCATAAAATAATAAACTTAGTTATGAATTATGATTTCTAAGTATTCTCAAATAGTTGCAGTGTTGGGTATTATCTTGTTATACAATGTAACAAAACAGCATTATATTCCGGTAAGATTTTTATTATGATTAAGTCTTCTTAATATAAAATATTTTCTACTGATCTCAAGACTACAAAGTCAAATAAATCATTAACTTTAAAATTTTTAGCCTCCCGAGTTTTGTGCGTTTGCAAAAACCTGTAACCATACTGGAGTATCAATTTGTGGCATGGAAAAGATACATTTAAATACCAGATTATTTTTAGATGAATGCGATTTATTTGAATATAACTGCGATAATCACAAGGGTATTCCAGTTCTTTTTATTTCTCTTAATGAAGTACTAATGATAAATAAAATGATTTAGTTGTTAATGAATTCTTTTAATTTTTCTAGAATATACTGAAACGGATACAGAGAAATGTCCATCAAACGAAACAGTATTAAATTCTACAACGATATCACCTATTAGCACAATAATTACTTTAAGTATTTCTGCTTCTATTGAAACTACCCGTGCTTCAGCAAATACATCTGAAGTAGTAAATACCACTATGTCGGAATCGAGTACTAAATCTTCATCAGGTAAACTATAAACTACAAATAATGAATACATGTAAGTGGTAGAATATTATAGTGGAGCTATGATAAATAAACTCAAGTTACAACTTGCTATTGTAAATATTATTATTTTGTTTGTTACAGTATCAGCTGAAATCACAACCGAAATAACACATACTAATTCGTCATCAGCTAAACCTTGTGTATGCCCTACTGTGACATGCCCAGTTTTAAATATCACAACATCTATGATATCTCAAAATGTAACATCAACGTCGATAGCTACGTCACCAGTAATTGTACCAATTAACGAATCAACAAATAATATAACAAATACGGAAGCAACAACCAATTTACCAAACACAGAATCCATTATAAATGTAACTGTTACCTCTACGACTGTCTCAAGGACGCCAAACAGTACAAAGATAGCTTTAACAACATGCACACATCGATTAACTACATCAAACACATCATCACAAACAGAAGAAATTACTACCATAGCATCGACAGTTCCAAAATCTGTAAGTAAAACAATCTCCAATAACAAAGATCAGTGTGTTATTTTATATTTATCTTTTTATTTGTCGTATTGAGCATTAACTGCATATTAATCCGTGCGTGTTTGAAGGATAAATCAATAAACACACTTTAACATAAATTAGTATGATTAACATCTTTCCGTAGACGACAAATAAAGAAGACGGAAAAGCCACCACTGGTAAAGAAACAAAGACATCACAGGATAAATGCGCTTATCCAAAGCATTGCGACAGACCTAGCACTTGGGAGACCACAAGTAAGGGTGAAACCAGGGATTTCTACCAAATACTTAAAGCTCAATTTGGAGATCGCGTGAAACTACTACGAGACACAACACATTATCCACGACGCATTGTAAAAGATATCAATGATAACGAAGAAGGATTTCAGTTCGGTTATCACAATGAAAGGATAAATGAGCTTTTATGAGCTATGGAATAGAATAGTTTAGAATAGAATACCTTGTTCTTGTACTTTATCAACCGATAGATGTCCACAGCTGGTTTTTTATTGATTTCCACCAAGGCCTAGGTCTTGCGCCGCCTGTATCCAGTGGCTCCCTGCTACTCATTCACCACGTGGGGGGAGGGTCTGTCAACGCATACATAGTTTTGCACATGATATAAAGGAAATATAAGATGTATGTATAGTTAAGAGTCTGGGTACAATATAAGACAGTGAAAACCTTGAATTTTTAAATCTTGCACCGTGAGAACCTAATTACTATCACCGACCGTACAATTAACAAGTAATGCCAAGGTGCTATATGTTTCTAAAGATTGAGAGCTGATTATGTCACCACTTTTATTGTTCACTAATCATTTAATAAGTATGCCAAAAGATATCTATCTGTTGGCATCATAATCCGGGTAGTACATAAATTGTGTTCAAATTATTGGATGATAAATATTATTATATTCTTGAAAAATACTAGAGTAGAGAAAGGTTCATTTTTTTTATACGACATGACGTCTATGAGGAGCCCTAGTTGACACAGGTCATTTCGGATCTTGAAAGTTAGAAAGAAATTAACTGTCTTGTCACCATTTGTATAAAAAATAATGAGCGTGTTTTTGTGTTTTTACTTTATGATGGTTGAGTAAATCGATTAATGTATAGAAGCTTATACAATACTAGCTTTTGCCCCCGCGACTTCGTCCGCGTGGAATTAGATTTTAGGGTGGAATTTTCAAAAACTGTGACACACGTACTTTTTTATTTTTAACTGAAAGCTCAAATACCAACTTTGATGGAAACAGCTTGAAAAATGACGGAGTTCATATAAACTTCCATCCCCTATTTAAACCCCTTAGGGGTGGAATTTCCAATAATCCTTTCTTAGTGTGCGCCTACGTTATAAAAGGAACCAACTGTAAAAATTTCAAGTTTCTAACTTCAGTAGTTTAGGCTGTGCGTTGATATCTCAGTCAGCCAGTCAGTCAGGACTTTGAATTTTATATATACATATAGATGTCATGTAACATGTCGGCATTTGTTGCGCTTATAGAGTAACTAGTTTAATGAATCCGCAGCATGTCTGAAATAACTTGGAGAAAAAAGGTATTCGACCCTTAGATTTAATAGTTAACACTAATTAATTGTTATGAAAAATCAGAACTAAAGAAAACAAAAACAGAAAAAACATAATTATGTTCGTTAGATGAACATAATTATCTTTTTCAGACTAATTAAATTACGCCATTAGGATAACAAAAGCCGACATAGTTCATAATAAGATAATACCATAGTCTTGGGTACAGGGCCCCTTCAAAATTACCCATTATCCTTTCCGGATTTAATATAGGAAATTGAATGAAGCCTTCCGTAGAAATTTAACCGGTTACGTATCTCTTTAGCTGTTAAAATAGGTTGTTTTTGCTCAGGCACGTAGGCATGTGTCGTAACCTCGTTATTATTGCATTGAACTTGGCCCCGACTTGAGAAACTGTTCTGCGTGCTGCATGGACAAGTACATGTTGCTCTCGTTAGAGATAAGTATTTTTATTTACATACTAGCTGATGCCCGCGACTTCGTCCGCGTGAATTTAGTTTTTAAAATCCCGCGGGAACTCTTTGATTTTCCGGGATAAAATGTAGCCTATGTTTTAATCCAAGGTATAATCTATCTCCATTTTAAATTTCAGCCAAATCGATCCAGTAGTTTTTGCGTGAAAGAGTAACAAACATACACACACACATACAAACTTTCGGCTTTATAATATTAGTGTGATATTAGTGTGACTAGTTGTCTGCGACTTCGTACGCGTAGATTAAGGGGTTTGGATTCCCGCGGAAACTCTATAATTTTCCGGGACAAAATGGAGCCTACTGTTAATCATGGATAAGAACTATCTCTATTCCAGCCCAATTGGTTCAATCGGTCCTTGACTACGATCTCATCTGATGGTTAGTGACGATGCAGTTTAAACTCGTAGCGGGCTAACTTGGAAGTGTTATGGTTGTAAATTAAACCCAAAGGGATTCCTATCATCCATCCACCATCCACACGGTAGTTAAGTAATACTATGATTATAATCATAAATAAGTAATAAGCTATGTTTATTATCGTAACGGAATGCTAAATCGCTTGGAGACCCGTCTGTGCTTGAAGGTTTGTAACTAGCCACGACCAAATTGTCCCACTAGACACAAAACCCGACTGAAGCGTTCAGAGGACGAGTATTTTTGTACTCCTGTTAACGTTCAAAAATGCTTCGGCAACATATAAGTGTAGACATTTTATAAAGCCTTATACATCATGTGCTCTGCATATTATAGTAGATATAGTACCTATATATAGTAGATATAGTAACTATCACGTGTTAGGATCCCACATGCCAGCTCTTCGATGCGATGTTTTATAACTAACTTTGAGATGGAAATGCAACTTTATACCTTGAGTGGGTGCTTACGATGTGTAAAGTTTATGTACATTTTACACTATATTTTAAAGGGTAACTTCGTTGTCCTTATAGTTAATTAAGTGATTCAGCATAAGTTAAAATTTCTTCAATTAACGGTGAAGTAAAACATGACAAGTGACATTTAACCTAAAATGTTTGAATATTTAAACGAAATCATAAATTAGAAATTCAGTTAATTTTGCGAACATAAAGCACAAAAGGAGGCGTGGGAATGATAACCTGTGGGCGTTAGATTCTAAAACAAACTCATTAACTTAGTACCTACTTTGTTAAGAATATTATAAAAGGATTTTTGAAAGCTCTTACAAATTCTCCTCTTCGGTTACATTATTTTATTGATTGTACTGGTTTCCCCAATTCTGAATTTTTCCCAGCTCGTAGAGGAAATAAATGAAAAGATTCTACCTATCTTTAGATCAGATCATGTTTTTTTTTTTCATGAGAAATATGTAATATTATTTATTTTTAGGTTAAATTTTTTTCAGATCATGTTGTATTAATTTGTATATTAAAGATATCCCTGCTCGAAACGGAGCGCTAAATTACAAGCTTCCATCTAATTTATAAAGTCTCAACGCGCTATCCTAATTGCATAGTTTTTAGTAATAATTATTATGACCTCAACTTTGAAGAATAAACACATAAACGTGTAGGTTATATCTGAGCTTGTTACTTGTAAATGACATCATTATATAAAGTTTTTTTAAGCAAACGATTCACGTGTAACCACCTACGATGCATCGTACAACCTACGAGGACAGCGTACAGAATAAATGCAAATAGTTGCGAAATCGGTTTAGTTACATATTACATGTGAAATCGTTGGATTATAGCGCACGCTCGATGCATATTAGTAGCCGCTGTTTCAAGATGCTCAAATAGCAGCACTGCCCCAACCTTTTTTTTCTGTGGGGAAACCCTCATGGATACCACCGTGCCCGGGGAAGGCATGGAGGTAATGTTGGACTTTTACCGACTAAAACCCCACGGTGTTTCTCTCATCGCCTGATAACTGGGCTGCGGAACCAGACTCGTTCCGCAGCCCAGCCAGTGGCGCATTTCAGGCCCTCCTCCGGGACCGATAAAACGGCCATCAGAGGTGCACCAGGAACAACGGATGCACCTCCCAACTCGAGGAATATTTCTTGTCAGGCGATGGATTCCCCGTATCCATCGACCGGAAGTCCTTTCAAATGGAAGAAATGCCTCAACCTGCATGATTTAAGATGACCTGTGATTTCGAAATTAATGCACATAGTATGATTATTATTTGAAAGTTAGCATTACCCAAACATGTTCATAAAATCCAGTCTGTAGGTTTTTCCGGGATAATCTTTGAAACATCTAAATTGATTTTGACGGACTTTCTAATAGGTAGTTAAAAGGCCTATATTTACCTATAATATCAGAAATTAAAGAGAAAATAAATAAATATATCTTTGGTTTAGAGCTCCCACATTATAAAGCTATTTATATTTGGGACCATTTTTTAAATTTTTTTAAAAGAATATTAGCCAAGCTGAACTTGACTTATACTCTCCTCTCCCCTCCAAATAAGCGAAAAGCTTCTGCTAGGAGTGGGTACGACGAAAGTGTAACGGGTGGGGCTCGAACCTGCGACCTTTCAGTTTTCAGTTCGCACCTTTACCTAACTATTGGGCTATTGAAGCTTCGTTCGAGGCTGTTACTCGTAAAGATTAATCCATTTTACTGCGTTACTGCTGACCCGATCTAGACGTTTGGCACAGAGATATCTTGCATCCCGAAGCCCGACAGATTACTTTACCGAAGAACTTAGAGAGATTTATCTCGGAATGCTTAAGAAATTGAAATCCATGCGGACAAAATCGCGCTTCTATTGACACGAATTCCTTAGGTCACCTTGATAATTATCTAGAACACTCGTTCTTATTAACTAGTTAATGCTATCCGGAACTAGGAAGCGATAGAGACAGGAAGGTAATGTCTCGCCTCGAGCTATGGAGCGAGCTTTTATGTATACGTTCTTATTCTTATGAGCATAAAGACTATAATATCTGATTAAGGTATGTATGTGCAACGCGCCTGACAAGGCAAACTTCTGCTTGAACTTTATTTATTTCTGATCGAGAGCACATTTGTATAGTTACTTAATTAATAATAGCATTTTTACTGGTGTGAATTATTTTTAAAATTGTTGTAGGTACAAGTTTTAATTAAATAAGGTGTTTCCATAAATTACTAGCTTTATCCTACAATTGCGTTTCCGTAGAGTTGGGTTTTAAAAAATCCCGCGGGAATTTGTTCAGTGGTTTTGCTGATAAAATTAAGTCAACTGTAATCATTAACATAGTATTCCTTGTTATTACAGTATGCATGGAAAGCATGCTATCTTTATGACTTTAATAGAACTCCATTCAAACTGCAATGTTGCAGTCGTCGAATGTTATCCAATACGTCTACATTAATACTCGAAGGCGTACAGACACTGATTCCTTTGAACGTGTGGCGGATCCTTATAGCTAGGCGTGTTCTAATTAAAAGTCACGATAGAATTTGGAATATGGAATATGGAATATTTATTCAAAAAATTAGGCTTAATTTATTTACAGTATTCGCCATTAGGGTTTCCGATTTCTCGAGGTTTTTTAGTTCTCGGGTGTCGAGACTTCTCGAGCCTGATTTCTCGGGTCTTCTCGGGTTGTCGAGAAAAAATAAAATACGTCTAAATTTTTGTTTAATTAATAAAAAGAGTCTTTAATTTAACTGTGTTTATTTTACATGAAAAAATCAACATAATTTTTAACAAAAAAAACAAGTTCTCAATAAAAAATCAGCTCAAAACAAAATTGCTAACTAAAAACAATCATACTTCTCCTTATCATAACTAATCTCATCTCACTAATCTGTAATAAAAAACAAAATCTCTGTTAACAATCAGCTTAAAACAAACATCTTAACCAAAAACAATCATACTTCTTCTTATTATAACTAATCTCACTAATCTATTACTATAATAATATACTATTATAATAAAGAGGGAGCGCGAATTTTGTGAGTTTGTATGTATGTCCGGAGCAAACTTTGGAACCACCGCACCTATTTCAAAAATTCTTTTACCAATTCAAAGGTACATTATTCCAGATGGTTATAGGCTATATATTATGCACATAAAGTATTATGGCTAGATATTATGTGCAAATTTGTTAAGGAAGTCGGAAATTTTTTTGAATCTTAAACGTTTTCAAGGCATGCGCTGGGTCATATACTGCTATTGGATGAAAATGATGTATGGGTGAATTGTTCCTCTTAAAAAGTTCTAAAAAAAAGTCCGCGATAGCATATGTCTATCTTCTAAGAATAACTTACAGTGACCATTTCTATCTTTCAAATTTTGATTAAAAATAATGAATTATTTTCGAAGGTTCTTTAACCGATGCGATGTCAATCTATATCTAAATAAATATGTTTATTATCGTAAGTATTTAGTTAGAACATATTTGTCCTTTACACTATACAATTTAAATAAATATCATAGGAGTTATCGGAAAATTAAATTAATATGTGTCGGCCGGCGCGGGGGCGGTGCACGGCGGCGGGTTTCGGCGCGGGAGATTCCTCTGGTTCCTGCGGTGATTTTATTTACAATCGTCTCCTATAAGAAGCTCTGTGCGATCAGTCCCGTAAAAACAAATATGTATTTAAATTTTCAACCCGGACGAAGTCGGCGCGGGCTTCTAGTCTTTAATAAAAAACAAAATCTCTGTTAACAATCAGCTTAAAACAAACATCTTAACTAAAAACAATCATAATTTTTCTCATCATAACTAAAGATCACTCACTAATCTCACTATGTATTATTACAAAGAAAGCTAAGCGTAAAAATGTTTATTTAAACTTCTCGATGTCTCGACTTTTCTCGAGCTGAATTTCCCGGGTACGAGACCGACCGATTTCCCGGGAATTCCCGGGACGAGAATTCCCGGGAACAAACCCTATTCGCCATACACTGTACATAGCTCCGATGAGCGTTGTTTTCCGCCACAAACGTTCTCTACCTTCTATATTAGTGCTTCCATCCATCAGCTGTTACAATTCTATAGTCTGTGGTTTCAAATGAGGCTATCACACTCAGGCCCATTTTACACTACCTATATTATTTATAGGATCCTATTTCGTACTATGGTATAGATTTTCATCCTAGAAATATATAATATTATGATGATCTATTTTATGAAATGATAGAATCTATGGTACGAAACAGGATCCTATAAATAGTATAGTGTAATATGGGCCTAAATGATTGAGGTGAGGTCTTGGTCAAGTGTGATCCTGTCAATTAAAAATACACTTGGGTGCCAATAAAACGATACAATCCGGAAGTACAGGAAGGTTGCATGTACTAGCCTTATATACGGCAAAACAGCGTGCGCCCGCGCACTTATAGTGTTGCTGTGGCCGTGACTTTACCAGTGCTGGTTAGTTTAGATTTATTTGTATTTATTATCTGTTGACTTGTTACTTCACGAGTATAATATTGTTGATAGGATCTAGAAGTGATAATCAAGGTGACAAAGTTTTAGCAACTTTTAAATTCAACTGTTGTAATAAATGAGACATAATTCATGTGCATATTGACCCAAGTGAATTATTTTTAAAGCATCTCAGTTCACAGTGGTGTTGCTTGGATCTTTTTATTTAATCTAATGACTAGTGTATGAAAAAAAAATTACGAGAAGAATATAGTTTAGAATATGAAATCGACATAAATCGAAGAGAAAAAGAAATATACAAGAAAGTTTTTCTTTTCTTTATTATCTACTTTTTTAACTATCTTGGTTTATTTTATAATGTAAAAAAACATTTTACGACGAAAAATTACATAATATTATGTACGCCATTCTAAGTATGCATAATGATATAACAGGCAACTATGGAACCCTACACTGCATGTGGCTTGACACGCAATTGGCCGTTTATTGCTACAAAAAGTTTTTAGTCAAAAATTTCAGTTTACTCTCTTTTACATATCGTACACCTAGTTCAAGAGGGAGAAAACTCAAAAAAGGTCTGTTCCCTAAACGAAAAAAAAGTCTTTCTGGATCTTTTGTTAGCAAAGTTATGAGACTCAATTTTGTTTTAGGTTTCACGACATCATTTATGACCTAAAATAAAATTGAGTTTCATAACTTTGCTAAGAAAAGATTCAGAAACAGTTTTTTTTTTCGTCTAGGGAATAGATACCTTTTTTGAGTTATCTTCCTCTTGATCTAGGTGTGCGAATGATGTATTATGTATTTACTCTTTTCCTCAGATCACAATGCATACCATCACCATCATTGCAGCTCTCATCACACTAGCTCAGGCCCGACCTGGCCTGATCTTCACTCAATCTTTAGCCGCACCCGGGATACAATATGCACAATCCGGGCCCTCGATACAACCCCACCCAGCTGTAGCACTGAACGCAGCCAGTGAAGCCTTACTACCACCAGAATTACTCAAATCCAACGCATTCTACAGCAATCCAGCTATCGCCTCGGGATTGGCGAAGGAATCTTGGTTCACGAAGAAGGAAATGCAAGTTGTGGAACGCGAGGCGGAAAAGATTCCTAGACAGCGTATTTACGATATTGTGAAAAGTGCTGGTTTTCTATAAAATATCTTTAACTTTTTTTATAATATGATATCTGGATGGATATCTTTCACAGTTTTCCACGGAAGTGACGCAGACCAATCAGATCACTGGTAAATCACGTGATTCAAAAATTATGACGCCATTTTTCATTAATCCACCGAACACAATATCGCCATCTCGTTTCAATAAATAAGGTTTTAACATTTGAATTAACGTAGTAGACTCTTAATTATTTTGTTAAACCAATGTTTTTATGATTTGTTATTTAGATATGATTTGTTTTTATGATTTATTTGGATATTAATACTCATAGTTTTTAAATTGTTTTCATATTTCGATATTGCACTGTAAATAATATTAGATAGCACCGATATTTTTATATTATACTTAAATAGCTCTGAGTCAATTTTGTTTCTTTTAGGTTAGGTAATAATTAAGTCTATGTTTTTAATTTATTTATCATTGACTTAGATTTAAGCAGTATACTGTGATCTCGAAATATAAGTTCGTACGTTTTGTGAGTTTTTGTGCTAGTAAAATAATTCTTTTTAAATCTTAATTTTAATACCAATATATTATTTCTTTCTCCTATTTATAATATCGATGAATTTAAACACACATTCTTTGAAGTTTAAGGTAAGTATTAATAGCAAGTGTTTAGTAGTTAGTTACAGTAGCTAGACAGCTTGCTACCGACTAGACAAGTAGCCTACGCAACTAGCGATGTATGATCAGTAGCCTAAGCACGAACATTTGAAATTTCGAATAGTAAAGGTGAAGTTAACGCCAACGTATTGTAAAAATTTCGTATGAAAATGACAGCAGCGCTCCTGTCATTTTCATACAAAATTTCTTGCTGGCGTTAACTTTACCTTTAATATTCGAAAGTTAAAATGTTCGTGCTTAGGCTACTGATTATGATCTCTTTAACCTTTTTTCATATTTAACCTTTCGAACATCTGTTATGTCATTATTTTAGGTTTGGTTAGAGCCGTTATTTGCTGTTTTTAACACGCTTAACCTGTGTATGAAAAAAAGATACTGACCGAATTGATAAACTCCTCCTTTTTGGAAGTCGGTTAATAAATCTTTCCTACGAATAAAATTCTTTATATGAGATAAAACATGAAGAAACTAGGTCAAGCTATTTAATCATGTTCTTGCGGTCACATTCCGCCCCGTAGGCGCTCTTCTTGAAACTTCTGCCGCGTTTACACGTCACCCAGCACTCATGTACGGGCTTTTGAACGAAATCTGTTAAAAAGGGGTCAAAGTTAGAGATCGGCAAATTTTCATTCATTCATTCATTCATTCATCTCAACCCATCGCCGGCCCACTACAGGGCGCAGGAGAACTGCGCAATAAAATTGCTAAATTATATTGCACCTTTATAATTAAAGTGACCCAACTCAAAAATTGCAATTTGTCGGAAATGACCAAAAAGGACTTCAAAAAAGTGTTTTATTGGAAAAAGTTGTTTTTTTGCAGATTTATTTAAGTATTGCATCTTTTAAATGTATTTAAACAGAAGTTACAGGAATTTTGAGTGCGATCACTTCAATTCTAAAGGTGCGATTATTATTTGACGAAACGCTCAGGTTTAATAAGATTTTGATACAAATAAGACATCGTATAATATACAAACAAATAGCAACGATGAATAATCGAAGATTTGAAACGGGCGCCGGCGTGGGTGTCCCTTGCCTAGCTTACTTTGACCTTCGAAGTGATACTAAGCTAGACGCAATTCTTTATTTCTTCATGTCATCTAGGTCTTGTTAAACTGGTTCTCATATATGCGTCACATAGCAACAGACGTCTAGTCATACTTATATTAGATTAGATACCTTTCTTTATAATATACTAAACTACGTCATTTCGTTGAAATTTTCCTTTGACGAAAAGACTAATACCGAAAGCGCTTTAGTACGCAAGTAAATAAATGTAATAATAAATAGCGAGCAAACGGGCAGGCAGGTCACCTGATGTCAAGTGATTACCGCAGCCCATGAACATTTGGAACACCAGAGGCACCACTGATGTGTTGCCGACTTTTCAGGAATTTATTGGTCCGTATCTTGAATAATATCCATGTTATTGTTTATGTATAGGATATATTATGTATGCGGTGTAGGATGGTGCGGCATAGACTATAGAGACTTATTTAATTTACTACAGTCATTCATTTCGTATTTAAAAACTGTGATATTTATGGGTGAAACCGCAAATATCAAAACCAAAATTGTAAATCGCGACAACGGCATACCGAACCAGTGGTAGATTTATTTGACGATTCGAAAGCACTTTGTAAAAGATTATTTGAATAAAAAAATATTCTATTCTATTCTATTCTACTCTATTCTACTCTACTCTACTCTTCTCTACTCTTCTCTACTCTACTTTATTCTTCTCTATTCTACCTACTCTATTCTACTCTATTCTACTCTATTCTTCTCTATTCTACTCTATTCTACTCTACTCTATTCTATTCTACGGAAAAAGAATGCCTCATCTAATTCTAATGTCACCCGCACCATCATTGTCTATGTCAAACCATACTACACCGCACTGAGTGTAGTGGGAACGCTGAAGTATGTAAGTGGAGTATGAGCCTTGAGGGAAGTAGTATCTAGAGGCCAAAGCTGGTTTATGGCGAAGTTGTCTTTTACCTTTTCTGCTATCACAGTTGAACTCGTGCATGTCGCACGTGTCGATGAACGTTCGCATCTCGCCGCAGCTGTCGATGCCGCAGACTGGCACTTGATCGTGCCGACAGATGTCCGCTATTTTGCATTCTTCTTCCAGCTACAAATGCAAGCATTTTTCTCCTCAGTGAGTTTTGACTACAGCAGGTACCTAATCGTAACGGAGTCGCAACTGCTCGGGAGCTTTTGTAAAGTACAAGTATTTTTGCGTACACATCACCATGACAAGCCATCAACGTTTCAATACTGAGCGGAGGTCTCCTCTTAGAGAAAGGTTATAGGCCGTAGTCCACCACGCTTGCTCAATGAGAATTGGCAGATTTCGTACACCTTTGAGAACATTATGGTGAACTCTCAGGTGTGCAGATATCCTTACGATGCTTTCCTTTACCGTTATGTTTATGTCGCATCACAATTGATATATTTAATCTTTTAAACGCTCATAACTCTGAAAAGTCAGATGTGCATGCCTGGGATCAAACCTGCGACCGCCGAATAGGAGACCCCAGTCCTAACCACTAGGCTATTACTGCTTCTTGCATCAGTCAACTTTTGCTTTTTTAAATATTCAGATTACTCAGTACTAGTAGGTAGTCGTAGTCTCCCAACGCTAAACAAGTAAAATTGAAAGCTTAGATTGAAAATTGGGCTAAGATTTTAGAAAGTAAATTCTTCAATTATAATTTTCTCTTTTATTCAAAGGATGTAGAACTTAATATTTGATGCTTAGGAAATACCTTTGCACCGTCGATGTGTCCGCTGCAAATTTTCAGCTTCAGTAAAAAACAAATCGTAAATCTTATAAATGCTGCGTCAATCATCGTATGAAAATGAAACTTCCATAAAAATAAACTGGTTTTCCTTTTGCATGAAAATGTATTTCTTGGTTATTTATGTTGTACCAGTTCTATTTAATAAGTCAAGTTGCATGCAACTACATAGCAAGTATGCCACCCTGATGGAAAGTACATACCTACCTAACGTTTTTGTTCTACGAGATCTTACACATAGTAGAAGGGCAATCACAAAATAATTCAGTCCTTTTTTATGTCTGCCACTATGATATTGTATATGTACCTATATAAAAAGAGGGTCTGCCTCTGTTTATTTCATCGACATTTCTTATTAAAATACTATGCCTGCGAGTTGCGACTTCTTACGCTCGGATTAAGGGGTTTTGATTCCTGCGGGAAGTCTATACCTAATTTTCGGGCAAAAGTAGCCTATGTGTTAATCCTACGTATGAACTATCTCCATTCCAAAAAACGCCACACCAATGAACCGATTAGACTGTAATCAGTTCATTGTTGTGGCGTGAAGGAGTAAGAAACATCCATCCATAGATCCGTCCGTCCATACATCCATACATCCTCACAAACTTTCGCATTTAGGATAAGTAGGATAAATAATGGACTGTGTTCTTTCAAGTATTTATATTTCAATGTCTGGCTTTTACATTTAAATTACAGTCGGTTCTGTATTCCGGCTTCTTGAACGATCTCCCTCGTTTGCACGTCACCCAGCATTCGTGAATTGCTGTAAATGAGAAAATTTTAATAAAAATAAATTAAAATCCATTTTAAAAAACCGACTCCAAACGCTACTACAACGTATAAAAAAATTTAGTTTGTACATGTATGTCTAAGCGACGACGCTAGCCCGACTTCAACGTACTTAGATATCCAAATTAAAATTATTTTATACTTTGTAGTGGCGTTTGAAGTCGGTTTTTTAAAAAGAATTTTTATTTTAAGCTTTTTAGTGTAGTTGCATAAAATCAATTTCTCAACATTCTCTGATCGTAAGATGATCTCTTTTATTATTTGAGAAATTCCGTCCTCTATCTCCGATAATATTTATCAGATCTTCACGAAATTTAAATGGGACGTCCTTTCAAATAAAAATAAATATTGAAATCGCCCCAAATTTGACGGAGTAATAGAGTAACATCACCAAAAAAAAAAACAATATTTTTTTTAAAATACGCGTCGAATTGAGAACCTCCTCCTTTTTTTAAGTTAGTTTAAAAGATTTCTCACTAGACGGACAGACGATTTCAGCAAGTCAGTTTGGTTGATTTGTATGTACCTTTTTTGCTGTCGCAGTTAAACTCATGCATGTCGCAAGTGTCTATGAAGGTCCTCATTTCCCCGCACGAGTCGATACCGCACATCGGCACCTTGTCGTGGACACACAAGTCTGCTATCTTGCATTCTTCTTCATTCTGTAAGGTTGTATCGTCAACTAAAGATGGATTACACCTTTCTCAATTTTTGACAACTTAGGGCCGATTTCACCAACATAAAATAAGTAGTATCCGAGCGATTTATAATTTTGACCGTTTTTGTATTGAAAATCTGTCAAAACATTACGCTCGGATAATTTACGTTGGTGAAATCGACCCTCGACTTAATAATCTTCCTATCACGTAACTCTTATCCCTTTGCACTAGCCATTGCGACGGGATAATGCCGGGTACTTCTTTACCTAAAATGCGGAGTGTGCCATGGCCTGGCCAAATAACAAAAGAGTTTTATTTGTACTACTTTTCTTTTAATTGTACTACAAAGACTGACACTTGTTTACCTTAATACTTTCACTGTGTGATGATACGAACGGGAAGATTATCAAAGAATTTATTGCTGAAAACATAAAGAAGGTTTAGTAAGGGTTTAGCCCATCAACGTGCCGGTAAAACTAGAGACCTAATTTTCACCAAACACAGCCTAGGAAACTTTCTCAAACATCGCTTTGAGAACAACAGACGATCTTCTTAAAACCAACAGACCGCCTCTTTCAAAGCAACAGATCATCTCCTTCAGGCAAATCTCAACGCATGAGGAGCATCTGTAAAAGCATGTTGTGGTATAGGTAGCGCTTTGATCACAGAAAAATTAGAGACATTAGATAATGGACAACAATAACCAATGTATTTAGCTTTTTGCTAAGGAAATTATACGAGTATAACGAAATGACGGCCAATCCTTACCAATATTGTAAATGCGAGAGTGTTTTGGTTTGTCCTTCAATAAAGCTGCAACAGAGCTACAGATCGATGTGATTTTTTGCAGGAGTAAGTTGAGGGCCTGGAGAGTGACACAGGCTAATTTTTATCCCGGAAAATCAAAGACTTCCCGCAGGATATTAAAAACAAAATCCACGCGAGCGAAGCCGCGGGCGTCAACTAGTTGCCAATAAAATCAATATAGATAGGCACGAGTAGAAGAAATAACCTAAATAATCTTTGGTCTGTTGCAAGGCGTTTAGCACATTTCCATCATAGACAACTTTATTATTTATAAATATTCAAGGAAAACCACATCAAGTGTTAAACATTTATCGATAAGAAAACAAGAGAAAAAGAAAAGTGACTCATATTTTGTTCCTTTAATTCTGAATTACAAGAAAACTTTACAAGGAAATTCATATTTTTCGCTTAAAAATTCCTGAAAAGTTTTTGATCTCTTATCCTTGTTACCGGACTATTAATTGGTTTTCTTTTGAAAAATACTTACTGAATACCTTAAATAGTAAAATTGACATTATCTATCATGTGTTTAGTTCTTGAGAACTTTTCATTGTGTCCAAATTTTAATATTACGAGTAATTTCCGCACAGAAAATAACAAAAACAACAGCAACGTACCTAAGACTAGTTACAGAACTCGTAAATGTTACTGCAATTTTATGTTACTGCTTCGGAAAAAATTGATTTACTTAAATAAGAGGTAAGTTTCTTGCCGGTAGGTAATGTGTGATAAGAAATTCAAGAATTTTTGAACTTCGCCTGGTAGTATGTCATTAGCAAACTTGCATCATTCCCCAATGTCTATTTATTTAAAACTAGCGGACACCCGCGACTTCGTTCTCGTCTTTCCCCACAATTACCACAATTTAGGTGGGCAGTACCCCTGCAGCATCAGCATTGAGGAGTTGGAACCCAAACTTTTTAGCAGGACCATCTCGCAAAGTTTTTGTATCGATTGATTTTGATTGTTTTTTTTTTTTGGTTTTAAAGGTGAATTATTCAACAGTGTTCTTAGCTATGTTTGATGAAAATCGGTACAAGATGGCCGCCACCACAAAATGGCTGGTTAATGACATGTGATCGAAGTTACTGACTAGCGATTAGAATGTTGTAACATGTCGGGGGTGTTTTAAATTTTTAATTTACACTTTTATACTGTGGCAGAGTAAATTATGCCTAATTGTAGTGCGCAATAGGTTGCATTATCTTAACTGTACTAGTAGAACAATCTGAAAGGTAGAGAAGTCATTTTACCGTAGGTAAGTCGTGACTACTTCCGTACCCATTTCCATCTTACTTCCTTAAACCATATCTAGGTCAGGTAGGAAGGCTGCTTTTGTACTAACGTGAACTGACAGTCGAATATAGTAGGGTCTCTCATTTTTTCAGGAGCATTTTAATCACTATGATTTATTTTATAAAGAAAAAAAGCTTTTACCGGCGGCATTGCTCACGTTAACTTCGATTTTTCAAATCCCTATTTCACCCCCTTAGGGGTTGAATTTTCCAAAATTCTTTCTTAGCGGATGCCTACGTCATAATAGTATGCCAAATTTCAGCCCGATCCGTCCAGTGATTTGAGCTGTGCTTTGATAGATCAATCAGTCATCCGATAAATTATTGTTAATTTTTTTTTGTATAAAATATAGCCCATAATAGTTACCCGAATCGTAATAATGAATCGACAACTCATTCATCAAAATCAGCTCAGTAGTTTAGGCGCTACGGTGGAACATACGTAAACAAACATATTATTTTTAGGCTTATCCGTAGTCAGTTAAAAAAAGATGTGATTCTGACGTGAGACTTTTACGTCACAAAGAAAACCGATGAAACTTTCCGAAAATTTCCTAGGAATTACCTAAGCAATTGTACTGCAATAATATTGCCGTTTTTAATTACAATTAAATTATTGCATGTGACGGCTGTAATAGTGCAATTTACTGTCTGAGAGCCGTATCGATGCTGGTAATATAATCAGGCCTCGCTAAATGACTATAAATCACGTTAGAAAATATACGTGGATCGATTAACTTTGATATTTTTTGTAATTTTTTTTTAATCTGTCTAATCTAAATATATAAAAGGAAAAGGTGACTGACTGACTGACTCACTGATCTATCAACGCACAGCTCAAAAAGGCTGGACGGATGGAGTTGTTTGGCAAGCAAATAGCTTTTAGGACGTAGGCTTCCGCTAAAAAAGAAAATCTGAAAATTCAACCCCTAAGGGGGTAAATAAGGGGTTCGAGAGTGAGCGAAGCCGCGAGAAGAAGCTAGTAATAATATAAGTTTAATTCAGATTTGAATTGAATAAGCTAACTTCAATGGAGAATATTATTTAAAAACAGAATCCCTACTATTATTGCTAATACTACAAATGCAAAAGTGTTTGTTTGTTGGTTTTTCCTTCAATCTCGCAGCAACAGAGCAACGGATCGACGTTTGCATGGGTATATTGAGGACCCAAAAAAGGGCATAGGCTAATTTTATTCCGGAAAACATAGGGATTCTCAAAACCTACCTCCACGCGGATGAGGTTTCGGGTGAAAGTTAATATTAAAATGCAATTCAATTATCTCCTTTTATCTAGAGGATCACTTTGCATTATCAGTGGAAAACGATTTTTAATAATCGACAATTGAAACATTCTGTGGCTTTTACTCCTATAAAAATATCACAAAACATAATTAAAATCCATCCAAAAATACCTTCTTCTCCTGTAAAGGTCTAACAAGATTGTACCCTTTTCTAATGAATATAAGTAGGTACGAGTACCTATAAAATTCAGAAAGGTAACTAGCCTTTTGACCTTATTTGATATCTTCGTAATGTAGAATATTCGTTTAATCTATATAACTTAGTTCTTGCCAGCTAGAAATTAGTCCCAAGGAGATTCCTTGTCAAAGGAATCCTGGATTTTATTGATCTGATTTTAATATATGCTAAAGCAATACTTGTCTTACAATATTTATTTCAATGAGAAACAAACAATTTCATAGACTATACTCGTATTTGCTATCTTTTTAATCCTATTATCCTATTAATATTATAAATGCGAAAGTTTGGATGAATGGATGTTTGTTACTCAATCGAATAAAATAGTTTATATATCTCCTTTGTTATACAAATTATGTTTTTATAATATTTTTAAGTCCAAATATCTGATACATAATAATTAAACCGAACCCAACCAACCTACGCACTTTTGAGATATTTAATTAACTTTTGCTTACGCATGATATTGATATTATAACCTGAAGTGCTTCGGTCTAGTTATAGATTAGAAAATAATAACGTCTACTCTTACAGCATAATTTTTTTGTATTCAATAAAATAATGTACAAGAATGGCGAATGCTTTCAGATTAATAAATTTGTGAGTGGAAAATAACTTGTATCACTTATAACTGTCCTGGAATCATAGTTATTATTAGTAAATAAACTAACAAGAAATTAAAAAAAAGCATGTTTATTGATTCATTAAAAAATTTGTCTCTTAATGTAAAGTATCAAAACTATTATCGATGACGTGCCAAATTATCGACACTATAAGTGGGGCTTTCTTCGCTTCTGAACCTATTTGTAGGACATACGGAATCACTAATATACACGATGGGGCACTTCCTCTTAGGTAAAAATCTATCCATTAATATTCGTATATATTTTTAAAGAGACATTATACAATGTAGAAAATTAAAAATGAATATATTTTCAGGGTTCCTATTTATAACAATTATAGCTTTTGCTTACCAAGAACCAATAGAAGGCTTACAGCATGTTTTAGTATACCCAATGGAACCTAGCACGGTGAGAATTGATTTAAATTATTTTAAATAATCTTCTGTTATACGACATCGAATAATACATTCTTAACTAAAATCTAAACTAAAACTCAATCCTAAATATCAAATGAAATGTAGAGTTTAAAATTGTTTTAAGCTAAGCAGTGTCATTATTTTGCCAGAAAAGAGCAAAACGTCAAGCACCTGATGTTAATACTAAAACCGAATTCCGTGAATTCGTAGCTGAAAAATTAGTTCAGCACACAGCAGCACTGGAACACCTAGTGAAGTTGACACACAAGAACGAAGAAACCATACAACACCTCATTGAGGTTTTAAGTAGGAAACTCGAGAAGCCAAAACTTCCTGAGCAACCAGAGGTACAACATAATCCCAGACGCCGTGCTGTTGAAACCGATCCCCCACTCGTTAGATTTGCAAGGAACGTTCCTAAATATGGAACGCTCTTCAAGAATATAATATTAGGCGAATTTCGCAATGATGAGGATCCTGTAGCTGTTGCTGAATATGATATATCTAGATTTTAACCTTAGGTTAGAGGGTTGTGAATCTTCTGAAGCAATGTTGAAGTTATTTGCTTGGTACTTATATTTCGTCTTTCAATCTCTTGCCGATTTCGGCTACGGGGCTAATTCCCACTGCAGAAAAAAATCCAAAAGTTTCATTATATATTTGCATATTGCTTGTATAGAACTTTGCTTCAGGTGACAAACAATACATTTACCTTTTTTATTTCTAAAATTTTAGCTCCTAAACTCCTAAAATGTAATAAAATTGTTATCAATATTTTTGTTTTTACTTTGTGTACCTAGCCTTCTTCATTTTTGTGTTTAAATTACATCGTTAAATTTACTTATACCGTTGACATGATTAGTAGTTTCACCATTAACTTCATTTCCCTTTTTCAATTTTAATATTAAAATTTTTGTTAATTATTACATAGTTTCCTTAAATTGTTGTTACAATTATGTTTAGTTTTTTTTTCACATGCACTCTTATTCTGGTAATGGAGACTTTAAGTTTTAAGTAGAAAACTTTTATGATGTAGTTATGACGTAGTTAACTGTTGGCGGGACTGAAAGTAAGACGTTAGCAGTTTCCTTAACTGTTTTTCTGTCGTTTCCACCATATTTTTCTTTTCAGTCTCGTCGGTCTTTTGGTGGCTCACCAATGGTCGTGCCTCGTAATGGAGATAAACCAAGTCCTTGGTGTTCGCTAGCTATATTGTGTCGTAGAAGCATTGACCCCGTTTGTGGATATGATGATAATTTTGGTTACGGGAAATTTGACGATATATGCCATATGTTCCAAGTTAATTGCTACTGGAAGTACAGTAAGTAATCATTTTTTCTTCTTCCATTCTAATATTATAAAAGAGAAGTCGGAATTTCGATCCAATATTGGTTTGAAATTTTTATGTTTGCTTTTCACACGGATATTTCAAAGAAAATTTTCATGCAAAATGATTAAAAATCAATGACGGAATCTCATTAATAATTCCCACTTTATTCTATTTCAGATTTTGCTCTAGTACCATCTTGTAAACCAGTATTATAAACTTCGCAGATCATCGTCATAGGATAAGGAACTTTATACATATACTTTACTTTATTTTGTGTATATGTTTTCTACTATATTTATAAAATTATATTGTATGGCTCAGAAAATAAATGTTGATTAAGCAAATATATAAGTATTTTTTTTTTATTCCAACTTATAATTCCAATATCTACATAAAACAAAATCTTAAAATAATGAACAGTTATTATTAAATTAAAACTAAAATAAATAACTCTTTTTAATTACATTTTTGTTTTAAAAATAGAGAATCATTTTTCATCTGCCTCCGTGATGTAATTCCTTTGCATTTGGACAAACCCCTTCTTCTTCCTTCACGTGTCTGAAAACTAAAAAGAAAAAAATGAAATCCCTGAATTTTGAAAGTATCTATTTAATAATATGTCGTCTCTTAGCTAGTATTTCCTGGTTGTATTGATTAAAACTCACGAGCAAAGATTATGACACTAGTTTAATTTGAAAGATTCTTTGATCGGTAGTTAAGTAATCGAAAAGTTGCATTTTATAGCTTCTCTTCTTTTGAACTGTATTAAACGATTCGATTCGACCAGTCTTTTGAAAATAACACTGGTGGAATCTTTGGTTGAATCAAGTATCAGTGCTTCCATCATTGATTGTTGTCTTGTCAAGCGTAAGTTTATCTCATAATAAACAAACATATATATGGCGCCACAAATATTTCAGTACGGGTAAGCCAGTGATGATATCGACGTGTCGCTTAGGCAGTCGTTCCATTAGATCCAGCGTTGGTCTGGTACGAAAAAGTACACGGTGCCTGACTAGCATTTCAGCGTGGGTATGAAGCTGTTGACCGTGTCTCTCAGTCGGGCGTTCTACTCGATCCAGCGCTGGTAAAAAGCGTTGGACTGGCAGGATGAGGTAGGTATACGATAGCACTACTATTCCAGCGTGGGAATGCCAGCGATGCTGTCGGCAATCATAAGATCAATAAGAATTTGTTTTCACAAAGTTAGGTCTAGGTTATGCCCTTTGCCATTTAAAACTAAACGCTCCAGGTTATGACCTTTGCCATTTAAAAATAGATTCAGCCACGATAAATTAATTGCCACATTTAACATTTACCCATACTGTATTCACAGGAGTATTCATAAAGGTCACACAGATCCAGGAAAGTCCTCGCTTCGTTCACCGATTTACCACAAATCATGACGTTATCATGGAAGCAGATGTACGCGTGTTCGCACAGTTTCTTCAATTCCGTCTGAAAAATTTTTTTTTTATGTTTTATTCGATGACAAGGTAGCCCTTAACTGCGATCTCACTTGATGGTAAGTGACGATGCAGTCTAAGATTGTAGCGGGCTAACTTGGAAGGGGTATGGCAGTTTACTAACAACCCATACCCCTAGTCGGTTATACACGCCATCGTGCCGGAACGCTAAATCGCTGAACGGCACGACTTTGACGGTAGAGTGATAAGACCAGATTAGACCAGAGACAATTCAGAAATTATAAATTCCCAAATTGCCCCCACCCGGGAATCGAACCCGAGACCTCCCAGTTACAAGAACACAGTGCTCGCCACTGCGCCAGGGAGGTCATCAAAAAACAGGTTACTGAAAAATAATATATAATAACTAGCGGACGCCCGCGACTTCGTCCGCGTTCTTAAATTGTTGAAATTTTTCCTCAATTTTCTTTGCTATAAAACTCACGGAGCCCGAGACCTTTCCAACGAATGCAAAACCGTGGAAATCGGTTCGTGCGTTCTGGAGTTATAGCGTCAGGAAGGAAAACCCGATTTATTTTTATATAGTAGATATCAGCCGATCTGTTGTGAATTTGGAACATTGTTGTAGCTATAGTATCATAATTCTATAAACCACTGCTATCTCTGAAGCTGGGAACGTTTTAGGGTGCCGCACCCAAACAGTGCCAACGGGACTCACTAAGGCTGAAATCTATAGACCGCACTCTCACTCTGCTCAGACTCAAGACAGAGTTAAAACGAGACAGATTTATGTCAATTATTTGTGTTTCGTTTTAACCTCTATCTTGAGTCTGAGCTGAGTCAGACCACGCTCTATAGATCTCAGCATAAGTCGCCGCTGTCCGGGCTGTTTCTCATGAACTTATAGGTAGATACTAGTTACAGAATGTATTTTTTTTATTTTTTTATTCGATGACAAGATGCCCTTGACTGCGATCTCACCTGATGGTAAGTGACGATCCAGTCTAAGATGGTAGCGGGCTAACTTGGAAGGGGCATACCCTTCGATCGGTTTCTACGCGCCATTGTGCCGGAACGCTAAATCGCTTGGCGGCACGTTTTTGACGGTAGGGTAGTAACTAGCCACGGCCAAAGCCACAGACAATTTAGAAATAATAAATTCCTAAATTGCCCCCGCCGGGCATCGAACCCAAGACCTCCCAGTTATAAGACCACAGCGCTCACCACTGCGCCAGGGAGGTCGTCGTATGTATATTTCTATAGCCGCGATAACAACAAATAATAAAAAAAATTGTGTTAAAAATTAAATCAGAATGATTAAAAACATACCAAATGTGCTTTATCTCCAACAATGTGAGATTGAACTATAGTCAATACGATGAATGGCAATGTTACTTGAACTAAATACATAATTATTTCAGTCAAACAATTTGAATTTCAGGAGTGTATTCCGGTACGCCGTTGTCTTGTATCTAATAAGCATCTTCTCTATTCAACTTTAGCACAATTAACGGATATTAGGCTTAATAAGACAATAGCAAGTGTAGGTTCGAACACGGTAATAGAAAATACTGTTTGTAGGATGAACATAATAGTTTACTTCGTTAATGTATACCTAGGTTTTGATAAAACTGTAGGTAGGCTTAGATTTGACGACTGAACCAGTCGGGTTAATATTTATTTAGTAGGGCGTACGAGATGTATCCGAGTTTACTCGTAATCACTAAGAGATGCCACAAGTAAATGGGTGTATGTCTAGAACATACTCTTTGCAATACACACAACACCACCAGCTCGGGCGGTGGATGGAAGAACAATGAATTGAAGCTTACAATTCCCATTAAAATTCGGAATTTAAAACATCCATTCCAAATTTGAACGCTTTCGAGCTTTGGAGATAAAAGTAGCCAGCCAGCAGTAAGAACTCTATGGAGACGGTAGACTCCACATATGGTTCTCGTGTGTGCATACTAGCCTTACAGGCCTCATTCTCAACTCATATGCTGACATCTATAAAGGGTGCTCTGACTTAACTCGGACTTAAGATAGAGTTAAAACGAGACACAAATACGCTCTGATATATGTTTCGTTTTAACTCTGTCTTGAGTCCAAGCAGTGCGGTCTATAGATTTCAGCCTTAAATGCCTCTGATAAAAAGCTTAAAATAAGAAAAAATAAGAAAAAGAAACGACGAAACCGACGCTAAGCTCGCTAAATTGCAAAAAATATATACTTTATTTATTTATATTATTTTTTTCGGGATCTAGGAAATCGGACATTCTTTTTTAAAGGCATATAAAATATCTACGGACAACCTCCTAGCAATTTTACTATCTAATCTTATCTTATACAAGCCTTTGCCTGCGGCTTCGCTCAAGTAGAGTTCGATTTTTCAGACCCCTTTATCTCAGCTGATATCGGTATGCGACAGTCCGATCCGTCCAGCGATTTGAGCTGTGCGTTGAGAGATTAGTCAGTCAACTTTACATTTTAAGATGAATTTGTTTTAAATATAATAAATACGAACTGGGATAATCAAATAAAGTTCAAAGAATTATTTTGGTTTTTATTACTTTATTTATGAAATAAACAAGCTTTGGTTCAAAATGATAGATAATGTTTCTTGATGCGGTTTTTAAAAGCTGCCATAGATTGAGGATGTCTCAGCCGGGAATTCATTCCACAGCACAGCTGCTTTTTTTAGTGAATGACTCTGAAAAATAACGTGTGTTACCTCTGAACATTTTCAGTCGGTTATCGAAAGAGGAGCGCAGGGTGAAGTCATAACGAAAGGAGTTAAAGAATTTAAAACTTTAATGACATTACATTGAATTATTAATTTAAGATTATAATTCTTACATATTTTTCATAGTAAACGTCTTAACACTAAATAAGTTAATCATCATAAAAACTGTTGGTGGGTCGACGAGACACTGTGAGGATGGACTTGTCTTCAGGACACGCCGTCTGCTTGTAGTCTGAAAACAGTTTTAAAACTGTAACCCGACTGCATTTTTTGGAGTTATGGAGGAAAAAAGAGTGTTAAGTAATTCAACAATATGAAAAAAAAAAAAAATAACATTATGCAAGTTGCTTTGTGATGATGTAACCGAAAACAGATTACACTAATCTAACATTATTGCATTACCAGCTATTGACAGCGGCCAATGGCTTCTTCCAGAACACTGAGCTGAGGTTAAAGTAAAGGCATATACTATTATGGCAGAGTACAAGCGACGCGCCGGGCGGCGTCAAGTTTTTTTATTAAGTTACTAAAATACTATAAAATAACATAAATTTCTACTACTAAAATAATATAAACGTATAAATTCTTTTTACAAAACCAACTTCAAACGCCACTACAAAGTATATCAATTGTGCCTATAAAATTTGAAGAATTCCCTCGATTTCTACAGGATCCTAATGACCTGACCACCTGGGAAATATACTCTTTCAAAAAAAATATTTTCCAAATCGATTCAGGCGTCTACGGGGAACATACTTAAAAAAATATTTAAAAAAAAAAGATTCCGACGAATTGACAACCTCCTCGTTTTTTGGAAGTTGGCTAAAAAGAACGAGCATACAAGAAAGTATTAAAACAACATAACAGCTGGTTTTATGTAATTGTACTTCGCCCTGTTTACCAAATCCTTTCTTATGCTCGTATGCTAAATAGCTTGATGGCACGTATTTGACAGCAGTAGCTAGTGGCGGCCAGATCAGACCACAGGCAATTCTAGACAAGAGTACTTATCAAATAAAAGGGAAATACAGAATCGCCCAACTCACTCCTCCGTCTGATGCAGTTATAGTCGAACATGTCGCAAAGGTCCCTGAAGCCCATGACGTCACCAGCGTGGCTGATGCCGCATATCGGCACGCGGTCGTGGTTGCACACCTTTGCCATGCTGCACCACTTAGCTCCCATCTTAAGAAAGGATAATATAAACGTAAAAATTATTTTTACAAAACCGACTTCAAACGCCATCCACTACAAAGTATATCAATTGTGCCTAAAAAATTTGAAGAGTTCGCTCGATTTCTCCAGGATCCCATCATCAGATCCTGACCTATTGACAATGGGACCACCTGCGAAGTATACCTTTTCAAACAAAAAAGAGTTTTTCAAATCGGCCCAGGTGTCTTTGCGTAATCGGGGAACATACATCCTATTAATCCTATTATCTATACTTATAATAAAACGGTAGCGGGACGAATACTGTGCATTAAATATATTTTGAAAATTTCAAGCTTATTTTTAAACTAAATTTCTCAAAATAACGTGAGCAAACCATACATTTTTTACCTTCCGCCCCATCGCGATGTCTTCATTGTCGCGGTCGCGCGGAGGTCCATGCGGGGACACCAATGTCCCCAGGAAACAGGTGACCAGAAAAACTGCCAGCCATATAAAAAAACAATATTGCTTTCGGTATACGTAGTGATATATAGTCTGATTTTTAATTCCGTGGAATTCTGACGTATCTTAATGTTACCAGAGATTTAAAAAATCCCACAAAAAAGATAATAAATTGAAACTTATACAAATAAAAATCAATGGCCGCACATAGATATATGACAAATGCCTGACAGATAGTTTGGGGTAAAATCGAACTACAGGTGGTAATACTGTTTTTCATACAAATAACTCGCTCTATTTATAAAATGACATCTGTCAGAATTCCACCGAATTAAAAATCAGACTATAGTATACTTCCCCAAGAGCATACTAAGACCGGTATGGTTTTTATTAAACTGCCAATGTCGGTTATTATATTTAACTTAATTACGTTTCCAATTAACCATTTAGTGCCACTTCCACCATTGGTAAGTAACGTTTAGCCAAGGAATTAATAGGACGTCTTGGCATATTGTCAAAATAAAAACTCTTAATTGACAGTTTTTGTACTAGTACGTCCAATTTATTAAACGTTACCCTTCTATTACAGATTAATACAAACCGGCACTTCTTTACCCGTCAATCTCCTTTGTGTCTTTTTCAAACAACTTGATATTGGTGAAGCGCACTATTCTGGATTGGCACTAATAAAAGCCATTCACCAAAGATAAGAAGGAGAAGTAGGCGTTGGTGAAATTGGCACAAAAAAAAAAATTAATAAAAATTGTAGTTCAAAGTTTTACCTGTCAGCGGCGTAGATACCATAGTTTCAGACAATATGTCCTCGTCTCGACTTCACCGCAAGTGAAGTTGGTTTTGTATTTTCATTTACCTATCCCCTTGTTTACCAAAACATTATATTGTCCTAAGCGTAAGCTAAACATCCTATCGTATTATCTATTCTGTGAATATGGTCTAGTACAAGAAAAATAGTTTCATAATGGCGGAACATGATGGCATCGACTTCTCTGAGATGTTATGAATGCTGCAAGACAAAGACCACAATAATCAAACACTTGGAAACTCTAACATAAACTTTACTATATAATAAAACTTTGGTATAGTTTTAGTCACGTCTATAATTCTAATTTTTGTGTTATAAGCGCGTATCTCGCAATAACTATTGTATAAAGTAAAAAAAATTGCAGTTCGAATATAATGATTTTCTTTAAAGAATATTAGCCAAGCTGAACTTGACTTATATTCTATTCTCCCCTCCAAATAAGTGAAAAGCTTGTGTTAGGAGTGGGTATGACAATAGTGCAACGCGTGGGGTTCGAACCTGCGACCTTTCAGTTTTCAGTCCGTACCGTTGGGCTATTGAGTTTAACCGTTGGGCTATTGAGGCTTAAAGATGATTAGCCAATGACTCTTTAGCAAAGAGGAAGGTCCCATCCGAATTCAATCAAAATACTGATCTGTCAGAATAATATTCGTGTTATAGTACGTTTATCTCACGAAGTTACGGACGCTTTACTTGTGGTTACGTAATGTACATGCACATTGCGTAAGTGTGCGTGCCTGTCAGGAACCTAGGTGGGAGCGGTCCCCAGTCAGGCGCGAGCAAGGTCTCGCTCCCACTTATATAGCTACGACACACCCACAACCATGAGCCGCGTACCCTCGTGAATTGAAAGAACTATACGCGTACTAAACTTTTTCGATCTGCAGGTGAACTTTTTTTACCTTTATTCGGATCGGACTATTGGAAATCATGTACAAGAAAAACCTCAAAACCTCGGCCAAAAATTCAGACCTAAGTACTATAGTGATCCAATAAATACTCACAAGTGCCATATTCGCAGTTAAATTCGTGTATATCACAAGTATCAAGGAACCACCTTACTTCTCTAGTCTTAGGTTCTAATCCACAAACACGGTTGACTCCATGGATGCATGTGGAGGCCTTTAAACAATCGGACTGTAACAAGGATAGTTTTTAAATTAAAATACCAAAATAAAGAGAACTAGATTTTGCCCGTGATTTCATCCGCGTGGAGTTCAGTTTTCGAAAATCCCGCGGGAGCCCTCTGTTTTTTCGGGATAAACGAGTCCTCAACTTTACCGATGCAAAAAATCATGATAATTTGTTGCTCAGTTGATAGAAAGACAAATCAACAAATAAAAGCCTCAATAGCCCAACGGTTAAAGGTGCGAACTGAAAACTGATAGGTTCGAGCCCCACCCGTTTCACTATTGTCGTACCCATTCCTAGCACAAGCTTTTCGCTTATTTGGAGGGGAGAGGATAATATAAGTATAAGCTTGGCTAATATATTAAAAAAAACATACTCTCTCATTAATAGTATGAGCAAGGATAATAAAAATATTATTCTAGATTTACACTAAAAAAAAAATTTATTAGTTGTGTAAAAATTATACAGACATAAAATAGTTTTTTTTAATATAGAGCGTTGCATAAGTAAACTAATAGAAAACATACTTTTGAATATTTTTAATAATATTAGTAAGGATAGTCAAAATATAAATCTAGATTTACTCTAATAGGACCTAGTAAAGAAAAAAAATTGTGAGTTGTATATAAATTGTTATATACACACATAAACAAGTTTTTTCTTTTTTTGATATAGAGCTTCACTTAAGTAAACTAATATAAAACATAGATAAATTACATATCTACAGGATTTGTTTACTCGCATTTTATGTCGATTTGGTTTTCTGAAAGCAAATTTAAATTTTTTTCTTTATCTAGAATATTATTTTTTATGACAAAAATAAAAATGAAATGTTAAAAACGAATAAACAAATGCAATATGCGCGTGAAATTACTTCTACTTGGTAAGCATTAAAAATAAAATATTTTATTTTCTGCTCACACACCTACTTACATTAACTGATATTTTTAATATATTTTATCTTATTCTAGGTATTGCTTACTTTCTGTGCATTTTTGATCAAACTTATGCGAGTCACGTAAGTAATATTTGTTACATAAAATATGAAAAGGTAAAAATTTAAGATATGACAACAATTTGAAATTAATTTTGATATATTATGATTTCTTTAAATTAGGGGAGCATAATAAATTTCGATTTATATAATTTTTACACCTACGCGGCAAACTTGAAAAGTGAAGTTATTATCTATGTGATGCAATCAAACTTAACTTTTTGGATAATAAATATTAAACAGATAAGCTACTGTTTATTGTCTATCAATCAAATCAAAATTTAAGTAATTTATTATTCAAATTAGGTAATGAATTAATTTCATTTCAGAAATGTTATCGCGCAAAGATTTGTATTCATGACGGCAAAGAGAAATGTGGACAGGACAAGGGTGAAGTTCGGAGATTCCTGGATTCCTGTGATATAAAAGAATATAACTGTTTAAGAGACACAAGTAAGGAACTTTCAGTGTTGCACATTCAGTGCAGCATTTGAGTGTATGAAACGTACGCTTTTTTTATGATTTGAAGCCATGGCTTATACTAGTCTCTTTCTTTCTTATAAGAGAGTCTAAGTTACAATTTTTTCAATTTACCGCATTATTTTTTTAGATTTCGTAAAAACAAACTCTGTAAAATGTCGGAATTTACCGCCAATTGATAAGATACCTTTAGCAGATGATAATGATAGAATTGAAAATGAAGGTAATAAAGAATCCAAAGTTGATGACGAATCCAATGAAGCAAACATCGTAGAAAAAGTTGCTAAAGTAAGTAAAGATGATAGAGCTGATGGAGTAACTCAAGAGGAGGTTGAAAACGATGGATTAGATGAAGGGGATGACGCTAAGGGAAGTACAAAAAATACCTCTGATAAAACAAATAAAGTTGACGATACTAATGAAGTGAATATAGAAGAAAAAAATGATGAAAGTAACGTAGAAGAAATTGATAAAGAAAGTAAAGAGGATAGAGCTGATAGAGCAAGTCAAGAGATTGAAAACGAAGGAGCAAATCAAGAGGAAGACAGTATTAAAGGAAACACAAAGAATGCCTCTAATAAAGCAAGTAAAGTGGACAAAGTTGAAGAAGTTGATAGAAAGGAAAAAAATTATGAAGAAGGAGAAGAGCATGCTAGCAGAGCAAGCAAGGAAGATGGAGCTAATAAAGCGAGTAAAGAAAATGGTCCTAGTGAAAAAAATAAGATGAATCAAATTGATGTAGATGAAGCAAATCAAGATGATGCTTCTAAAAATCAAAATGATAATAATGATGATGGTGGAGCCGATGGAGCAAGCAACAAAGATAAAGAGATTAGTTCAGACCAAGAAAATGAAGCAAAAGAAAAAATAGTAGAGGAAACAGAGGGATCACAAAAAGGGGAAAAAAAGAACAGGAGGAGCGTTTTTAAAGTATGAAAAATTCTATGGAAGTGCATTTTGTAAATAGATACACATACTTTCCATTATTATAATTTTCCTTGTAGCTAATTAAATAAAAAAGTAAATGTCCAATAAAAATTTACAAATAATCGTTATTTTATTTGTGCTATATAATTAATAACATTGAAATAATCATCAGTAACATTAATTTCAAATCAGAAACGGTTAGGTAGAAGATAGAAATGCATACACATTGATCTTGTAAAAAAATAAAGAAAGCTTAGGAATACAAGACAGGGTATAAGGAAAATCTTGTGAGTTTGGAAGACGTGGAATTAGGAATAAGACATCATTGTTCCTAATTGTAAAATTGGTAAAAAAACCTCATGAAAATAAAGACTCCTTAACCAACAACTAAATGTGAACCTTTCCTATTATTGTTCATAGATAACAAGATCGAGGAATACAAGAATGACGATACACCCAAGTCAAGCTGCAGTCATTAATGAGTATTGGTGCTGGCGAACGAAGTATTGCCACAGTACCGGCGGTGTAGTCTGTGGTAGGGACAGAAGACTTAATGAGCGACGAAAATTCAATAGCGCTTGTGATTTGTATCAACACAACTGTGATGAAAGCCATAGTAAGTACATACTCAACATTGAAAAATAACTTTCTACCATCTTTTATCGGCATATTTTTTTGTGAGTTAGTTTTTTGATGCTTTTGAGTCTTGATAACAATCAATGACGCATTGGAGCGCGCTTGCCTAGAAGATGCCTAACACTCTTGCCTGCAAGTACTCAAATAATTATAAGTGGCAGGAAACGGATGTTGGTAGGGTGTCCTTAGCGGTTCGTTTCAGAAACGCTGAACTAAAGCGTTTCGCGCGAGTAGGTTGGATTATATTATGGTCTCTTATTACATGATTTCGTATCTATCACAAAAATTAAGCTATCAAATTGATATGATAAAACAAAGCTGGTGATACTTGTACGAATATTTAAGTCGATGTAGCAAAATTAAGAAAAAATAATTAAAATTGTTAAAGTAGTCTTTCGACCAGCTATTTATAAAAAAAAAAATTTAGAAGAAGAAAAACATTTTGTCAGTTGAAATAAGATTGAAATAATAAGTAAGGAATGTCTTCCGAAAACTAATTAGGCCATTTTATTATTCTTTGGTACTCTGTAATGTAAATCCTTGATTAATATTGGAATAATATTATTAATGAAGAATTTAAATAAAAATATTTTCCTTACAGATTTCACCATTACTGACATAAAGTTCTGCAAAGGATATTAAATTCTTCGAGCGTTTAATTAGCTTACGACTTTGCTATAGCAAACGTTAATAAAGAATTGCCTATTTTATTTTCAAACTTGTATTTTAATAATAGCTATGTTCTTCGGCGATATTGGTATTTATTTCTTTCTTTAAAACTGAATTGATAGATTTTATATTTTTTGTTATTTACATTTTAAATTTTTTGCAGTTTTATTATTCTACATTTTATGTTGTATAAATTGTACACCTCTTTCTAATGTGAGTTTTGCATATTTTGTTATGAAACTTTAAAGTAAGAGTACCCGCAGACCTACAATTTCACGTTTGACAACTAATAATAGACATAGTGACTTATGGTAGCCCACACACAGCCCGCACGTCTTATTTAAATAAGTCATTATGCCTATATACTTTGCGATTTAGTTGTCCAACTTGAAATTGTAAGGCTGCGGGCACCTGCTTGCACTCTAGGCTGAAATCTATAGACCGTACTCTCACTCTGCTCAGACTTAAGGACTCAAGACAGAGATAAAACGAGACAGATTTATGTCGGAGCATATTTGTGTCTCATTTTAACTCTTATTTTGAGTCATTGCTAACTCAGAGCACGCTCTTTAGATCTCAGCATAAAACTTGGTCTTAATTTCATTTTGTAAAAGACCAACTTTCATTAAGAAGCCAATAGCGTTAGAAAGAGAGTACCTCTTTTAATTTTAGCATCCGAATAACTATGAAGATCCAGTGGCTAGAGAAAAGTTTGCCCAATTCCACTGCTTTAAACTCAAAACTTGTACACCCGGAGGAGATCGGGTATGCGGTTTTGATGAAACTCAAGCAGTTTTGTCCGAATTTGAGGACATGTGCACATTGCATAAAGTAAATTGCGTAAGAAAAGGTCGTAAGTATGAATGCTTAGCTAAATAGCTAGTTTTGAGTACTAAAATAAGTTCTACTAGTTTTGCCTGCCTCTTCGTCCGCGAGGAGTTAGGTTTTTGAAAATCCCGTGGGTAGATAGATAAAAGGAAGCTGCCACTTTCCACATGCTCAATTATACCCATGAAAAAAAATACATCCATCCGTTGCTTACTTTACTTTCGAATTTAAAATATCTTTTTTTTTAAGTAAGTTTTCTTTAGTAAGTTACATTACAATATTACAGATTATTATTAATGTTACATTACAATATTGTAATATTGTATTATGAAAAGAGCAACTGCTGAGTTTCTTGCCGGCTCTTCTTAACAGAATCTGCATCCGATTCGGTTCAGAAACCGATGGTAGTCTCCACGTGTCATGAGAGTTGGCCTACATGAAATAAATAATTTTGAATTTTAAATTAAGAGCTTAGTTTAGTATCAACGACATCTTTGGATTCCGTATGATTCCAACTAATTATAAAATCTCTAATTGATTCTTAGTAATAATTACAAAATAATTGCATTATTTCTGAGTATAATAATTGTGTTTTTCAGTTTTCAACTTAGTTGATGCACCTATTTGCGAAGGCCAAAAAAAGTTTTTGTCTGCAAAAAGGGACTATGATATGTTTGATCGCAATTTGACATCGCTTGATGACTAATCAACTCAAAGACTTGATGATTATGTTGATTTTATTATCTACGACACGAATAAGTACGAAATTAGGCAGTACTTGGGTACAACTTATTATCTAATGATTATTATAAGTTGTATCTAAGTACAACTATCTACATCCACATCTTACTCTAGCCTCTACGAGTATAATATCATGAAGGCCTGATTTTCTGATGGCCTGACCGCCGATTAAATACTTTTTGACAGATTTTCAATTTTTCAATACAAAACTTTCAAATAAATATATTGTTTTAAATATTTAATCCTATTATTAATATAATATTATAAATGCGAAAGTTTGGATGTATGGATGGAGGGATATTTGTTACTCAATCTGGCCGCAACAACTGAACCAGTTTGGCTAAAAGGCACAGAGATAGATTATAGTCTGGAATAACACAATGACTACTTTTTATCTCGGAAAATAAAAGAGGAAAATAAAGCAGGAATCCAAAAAAATCTCAATCCACGCGAACGAAGTCGCGGCCATCAACTCAACATCAACATCAACAAATCGAATATCTTATATTGTCTAAGATTTTAATAAAAGATGCATATTTTGTTGTTAACTTTTACTTACGCCGTCTATTGGAAAGTATCTGTACTAAATACATAATCCGCGAGGCATAGACTTGTCTCTCTACTGAGTGCGATGCGATGGTTGCAGAATCAACTTGTTAGCGTTGTGATGTTATTCATAGATGTCGCTTTAATATTTAAAAAAATCTTACTAATACTTTTTGATATCAGTTAGCTTTTGCCCGTTACTTTATCCGTTTGAAGGCAGGACTTAAAATTCATCGGGAATCTAAAAGCAGTTATGCTACTCTCCATTCTAGTAGGGCTAAGACTTTTTACTACTTTTTATTACTTTTGTTTACTCGTAATCTCTTTGTAAATCTCTATATAGATAGAGAATCTCTATGGAGATTCACGTGTAAAGTGCAGGCAAAATTTTCTCCTGGCTCGCATCTATGTTGAGATCTATAGAGTATGCTTTGACTCAACTCAGACTTAAGATAAAGGTTTTTTGTTTTTTTTTATTCGATGACAAGATAGAACTTGACTGCAATCTCACCTGATCACTTGGTGCAATCTTGTGAGACACAAATATGTTCTGATACAAATCTGTCTCGTTTTATCTCTGTCTTGAGTCTCATCTGAGGGTGTGCGGTCTATAGATTTCCACCGAAAGCCCTACAGCTCCTCAATTATACCCACGCAAAAAATCACGTCTATCCGTTTTGTTGTTGCTGCGTGATTGAAGAATAAACAAAAAAACTTTAGTATTTTTAATATGTATACGTATATATAGGTAGAAGGCAGTTAGATCGTCTTATAAAAATAGTCATACTTATAAACTTACTAGCTTTTACCCGCGGCTTCGCTCACGTTAGGTTCGATTTCTTAAACTCCTATTTTACCTCCTTCTGGGTTGAATTTCGAAAAATCCTTTCGTAGCGGATGACTACGTCATCATAGCTATATGTATGCAAAGTGGTTTAAGCTGTGCGGTGATAGATCAATCAGTCAGTCAGACAGTAACCTTTGCCTTTTATATATTTAGATTTAGATGATGCCTTTTGTGGTAGATTTTTCAAAACCTGTGACACATGTATTTTATTTATTTTTAATCGAAAACCCGAATACAAAGTATATACAACTTTAAAACCTTTCATACTAAAATTCATCCCCTATTAGATGCCTTTGGAGGTGGATTTTTCAAAATCTGTGAAACATGTACTTGTTTATTTTTAATCGAAAGCCCAAATATGTACAAAGTGTATACAACTTTAAAAATGAAAAACTTTCATACTATTATTCATCCCCTATTTGATCCCTTGGGGGGTGGATTTTTCAAAGTCTGTGAAACACGTATTTCTTTATTTTTATTTTAAAGCCTAAATACAAAGTTTCATGGATATAACTTGAAAAATGACGGACTTTCATACAAACTTTAACCCCCTATTTAACCCTCTTGGGGTTGAAATTTTCCAAAATCCTTTCTTAGAGGATGCCTACGTCCTAACAGCTACCTGTATGCCAAATTTCAACTCTATCGGTCCAGTGGTTAGAGCTGTGCGTTGATAGATCAGTGAGTCAGTCAGTCAGTCAGTCAGTCAATCAGTCAGTCAGTCACCTTTGCCTTTTATATATTTAGATGAAACATGTATTTCTTTATTTTTAATCGATAGCCCAAATACATAGTTTATACAACTTTAAAAATGAAAAACTTTCATACTATTATTCATCCCCTATTTGATCCCTTGGGGGGTGGATTTTTCAAAATCTGTGAAACACGTATTTCTTTATTTTTATTCTAAAGCCTAAATACAAAGTTTCATGGATATAACTTGAAAAATGACGGACTTTCATACAAACTTTAACCCCCTATTTAACCCTCTTGGGGTTGAAATTTTCCAAAATCCTTTCTTAGCGGATGCCTACGTCCTAACAGCTACCTGTATGCCAAATTTCAACTCAATCGGTCCAGTGGTTAGAGCTGTGCGTTGATAGATCAGTCAGTTAGTCAGTCAGTCAGTCAGTCAGTCAGTCAATCAGTCAGTCAGTCACCTTTGCCTTTTATATATTTAGATTCATATCGCTACTCGCTGAGCTATGTCGGTGACTTTGGTTCCCCTACAAACAGTTTCAACTTTTATTAATTCTTTACTCATGCTGCAGAATCGAATATCCTATAGTCTATGATTAATAACTTCCATCCGTTCCTATTTCTTAAGAATATGGGACGAGATCACAAACAGAAAGCCGAAATATCCGTTATTGTCACTTTTAACGGGCCCGAAAGGAACATCGATAGAATCGGCGCACCGTTAACATCCCTTTGTGTTCAAATCGATATAATTTTTAAAAAATCGATTTAAATTCAGCCGCGGTGCCGGGCACGTGTTAAAAGAGCGTGCGTATAGAGCGATTAGAAAGGGTGAAAACAAAGAATAATTTTATTTACCGATTATAAATTCAGGGTGTGGGCCTGTGTCGTGTACAAGCGGCGCACACGTGGCAGCAGACATGAAAATCGTGCGTTTTATGAAATGAGAAGAGATGGTCCTCATCAAGACTAAACATCGATAATTTTTTTTTAGGTAATAGATAAATAGGTAAAAATAATAAATTAACGCTTGACTGCAATCTCACCTGAAGGTAAGTAAAGATGGAACCTAAGACTGAGTGCGCTTGTCTAGTAAGTTGAAAAAACTGAGGAAAATACAAAATACATCACACTAATATTATATTTGCTAAAGTTTGTATGTGTGTGTGTTACTTCTTCACGCCACAACGAATGAACCGATTTGGCTGAAAAGAATGGAGATAGCTCATATCCAGGATTAAAGTCCGCGTGGTCGGTTTATAAAGGTTTCCGCGCTGGAATATCTTTGCTTTTCCGGGATAAAAGCTAGCCTCGCCAAGTCCAACTACATCCATGCAAAAAATCACGTCGATCCGTTGCTCTGTTGTTGCGTGATTAAAGGAAAAGTCCAACAAAACAAACACCCTTTCGCATTTATAATAACGCAAGGAAGTAACAATTTTTGACGTTTACAGAGATTTGACTTATAAAATTTATCGATAAGGAAAACGGTTTCTATCGTCATTGATTGCCAAGATATCGACATCTTTCTTGCAATCTCTAAATTGGTACTCAAGTCGTGCGCTACCCTGTCAATTGTTTTCAATATCAGTTCATTTCAATTAACACGATTATAAGAATCAGCTTTGACGGTAGCTCACTTGGTATGCGAGACATGCCGAGAAGCTCGACTTATGCATTATTGCGGCCTAATTATAATAATTATGATCTTCTTTTGTGTGTTTTCGGCTATATTTCGTAGTACGTGCCGTTCGCCGTTAGAACGGAATACCTACACTGATTTTTAAGCTATTGCATAGCTTCTATCGCGTGCCAGCGTGGAGACCGAATCCAGAAATTCCGTAACGAAAATAACCTGACACGGGACTCCTCTATGTTGAGCCGCTAGATGGCGCATTTTTTATCAACGCCATTTACCGCGGCAGTCCCCGAGTGCCACACGTGTTTTTTTAGTCAACGGAGAAGCCAAAAGGAAGGCTTTAGCAGTCTATGTATGTGTTTGTATTTAACCTCCTGCCTACCAGAGACACTTTTTTTTAGAATATGTTTTTGAAACTTTAGTATAATATTGCTAATAGATTACGATATACTGGAAAAATAGTAAAAAAAATCCTACATTAGGAAAATCTGTTTTTCACTATGTCCTATACGTAGGACAAAAGTACGATATTACTATGTGATTTGTATAGGACATAGAATAGTTTCAGGAAATTAAATGCAATTATAATTGGTTAAGAATCAAAATATAACAAACATTTATTGCCTTATGTTATATACATAATGAATTTTCAGAAAAAATACAAAAATAAAACGTTGCTCCAAACAAAATTATCAAGATAAGAAAAATGTTTAAAAACTGTAACCAGACTATGGAAAATTGGATATAAAATCCGTCATATTGAATAATATGTGACTAATATCATCCCGAATATAAGAAAGAATCGATTGACCCCTGATTTATACAAACTTTCGCTTTCATAATATTAGTGTGATAAAGATTGATCAACAATTAATTACGTATACAAGGAACAAAAACAGGAAATCATAAACTTTACTGCGAGCCGCATAAAGAAAAATAGACAAAACTGATTGTTTTCTATAAATAATATTATATAATAATTACTTATTATATTTAAATTAATCGCTCATTATATTTAAATTTCTTATTTGCAGAAGCGTCGGAGGCATTATTCACTGAAAGATATTATCGCCAACATTTATAAATTAATCGTTGGAGGTGGGCGGAATTTTAAATACTCGTAGTTCAACATTTGTTTTTATTTTTCTTTATTTCAAACGATGTATTCATTTTAAGACTTTAAGGGGATCGATTTGTTCATTGGATTTTTAAGTACAAACGCTCTGCATTATCATTATCTCATTATCAACAGAGCCTTTTTAGAGGAAAGTGATTTTTTAACATAGCCTTCAGCTCTGCAAGTCTTCTTTCTGCCTCGAGAATTGTGAATATAAAGTAGCCTCTGTCATTTTTCAGAAGGCTAACTAACATGCTTGCACGAAAACAGTTGTCAGCCCATTTATTCGTAAAAAATTTGACCAAAAAAAATATTCTCACCTACGCATGCTACTCAAATATGGCCATGCAAATAGTCACGTTCTCTCTTTGTAAATGTAGCTCTGTTGTGAGGTGATTAAAAGACAAACCAACAAACAAATATACACTTTTGCCTAAAGGATAAAACGAGACACTAATATAATATTTATGTAATAAGTACCTAATATTAAGTACTTATAGTAATACTAGGTATATCTAGTCGTAATAGGCAATAATCTGTCCGCGTTCTTATTTTCCTCTATAAAGGGAATCCAGGATGCGAGCATATTTCTATGAATATTTATCGTTGTCGGGTTCTGCTGTAAAACGCATTCTAATGGATTTTTATCTGACACTTCGCTTTGTGCTTCCATTCGCCTTCCGACTTGGATGCGTTACGTTTTATGAGTTGTTACATTTTAAAGGCGCTGGAGACATTTTAATGTTTTATGTTGAAATACGTACCTACCTACTTAAGACCTACTTGTAGTTAAATTAATGTATAGTCTGTTCAATAAGCTAGTTGACATTCTTTTTAGGGTTCCGTACCCAATGGGTGCCAACGGGACCCTATAACTAAGCGTCCGCTGTCCGTCAGTCCGTCCGTCCGTCCATCTGTCAGCGAGCTGTATATCATGATTCGTAATAGGTAGAGTTGAAAGCAGAGAATGTGTATTTCTGCTGCCGCTATAACAACAAATACTAAAAATAAATTAAAAATTAAAGGGAGCCCCCCTACTAGTAATCAGCGTTTTCTGCTACAGATGAAAATCGGTCCAAAATGGCCGCCGCCACAAAGTAGACGGATTACTTATTTTTATTTAAACGATTATTGACTAGCGTTTGGGATGTTGTCGGGGGTATTTTAAATTTTTAATTTACACTTGTATTTATTGAAATAAGATACTATTATTATTTTTTAACTAGCCCGCGACTTCATCCACGTGGATTAAGTTTTTAAAAATCCCGCAGGAACTCTTTGATTTTCTGGGATAAAATTTGCCTATGTCACTTTCGGAGTCCTCAACCATATCCATGCAAAAAATCAAGTTGATTCGTAGCTCTGTTGCGGCATGTTTGAAGGACAAACCAACAAACGAACACACTTTTTCGTTTATAAATATTACGAAGGATAAGGATTAGTAAGGATTATTATTAGTAATATTAGTAAAGATAGTAAGGATGCATCTGTAAACGCTGCTATGCATCCATCACAGGCCGTCCTGCGACACAGGCCTCCTGGGCGTAAAATTAAACGCAGATGCAAATCATATTGGTTTTAACCCGTCCACGTAGCAGATAGCCTAGATAAATAATATGAATAAATTAAGCACCTCGCAGTTTTCCCACGCACCCATCAGGGCAGAGCATAATTTATTAATTTGTTTTCTGTTAACGAGCATTAGTGATGCGAGCCTATGTGATGCTTCTCAAACATATGGATGGTTTTATGCGGCAGGCGACACCGCTTGTGTGAAATAATGTTGGTAGTTTTTTTTTTTTTCAAAAAATTCAAAATTTTATTGACAAACAAACAGTTTAGAACAAATAACTTAAATAAATTAAAACTACCACTACTTATATTTACAAAAAAGTGGTCGATTATGTTGGTAGTTAACTAGTTAGTGTTAATCAATCCTCACTAATATTATGCGAAAGTGTTTTTCTTGGTTTAATAGTTTAATTACGCAGCAACGGAGCAACGGATAGACGAGATTTTTTTTGGATCGGTATATTCTTAGATAGCCCATTTCCATCTTAGATTGCATCTTTACTTACCTGTAACAGTACTACTGTCAGACTAACTTATCATCGAGTAAGTAGGTACCTGTGACTTCCTCCGTGTGGATTAAGGTTTTTTAAATCCTGGGGGAACTTTTTAATGTTCCGGAATATAATGTAGCATATGTGTTAATCTTGAATATGATCTATCTCCGTTCAAAGTTTCAGCCAAATTGGTTTATTCTTTGTAGCGTAAAGGAGTTACAAACATACGCATACACACACACACACACACACACATACAGCAAAGTAAGATAAGTTATGTGTACTTGTAATAGGTACTAACTGTAACTATACTCTTTATATTAAGATTTACTAATCATTAAACATTCTAAAGAGGAACATGTCACAGGAAGCGTTCCGATGTCTTTTCCGAAATATACATAAAATAGTTCCTATTACAATTAGTGTACCTGGCTATTTAAAAGGAATGAAATAAAGAGTGCAAATATATTAAAAAAATATATATATATTCCCCATGCTGAAGTTGACTAATGTTCTCCTCAACGTACAAATAAGCGCCAAGTTTTTGTTAGGAGTGGGTACGACAATAATAGTGCAACGGGTGGGGGACGGGGGTCGAACCGACGACGTTTCATTTTTCAGTAACGCCAACCGTTAGGCCAAGCGTTGGGTTATTGAGGCTTGGACCATAATTTGTTTTCAAAATCTTTATTTTGTCTTTAATGTATCGCATTATATTTGAATGAATGGAAACAAATCGAAATTAGAGCGATAATTTGACTATTTAAAAAATATAGTTTAAGATAGTTCTAGTTTTAAAGTATTGATTTCGCACTAAAATCTGTACCCCATTATAGTTAATCCAGGGTAGCCAATGGATCACGTAGGTTTGTAGATATCAATAATTCATCACAGCTGCAGTCAGGTGGACAGGTTTGCAATAATAATGCCTAAGCCAGAGTTAGCACTTAGAGACCGTAAGGTACAAGTGAACAGCGTATTAAAATTTACATTCGCATTATTTCAACTTAATCGGTTCGGATTTCGTCAGTTGAATCAGATTGTATCAGACTATATCGGATTGGGTCCGATAAATATTGATTGCATCAGAGTTAAGTATGAGAAATGCGACCAAGGCACTGTTGTTGAATGGTAGTATTTTGAAAAAATATCTGTGTTGCATTCGTTCACTTTTCCAGTTTGGAAAGAACCATTTCGCTCTAGACTTAAACCATCACGTAGCCGGTAAGGCTTTTATCAATTTGATGGTTGTAGCGCCACCATTATAAAATGATCTACACTCAGTTCCACCGCATATATATTTCTCAGCACTGTGTGAAATTTCACCAGAGTCCCGGGGGTTTTCTAAGAATGGATGTTTGTTAAGCGCTTTACATGTATTAGGAAGTGCGATACTGCCGTTAATGTAAATTGAACGCATTTTAAGCGATTCGCAAAACTTATGCAAATGTATTAATTGGTTGAATGAATCTAACCACCATTACAAACTAATGTTTCTCAAAGAATGTCTTGTAACCTAATGCTAGAAACTCGTAGCTCCCTCATTTTTTATAAATATTAATAAACTGGTAATTTGTACGTGGACTTCATTAATATTAATTAACTGGCAATCAGAAAGTGAACTTTAGATCAATGAAAATAACAGTACGTTTTGAGAACCATTTAAAATATCCTATTATTATTGTACTAAGTGTTAATTCGTCTTTGTTCGTCTGGAAGAAATTAAAGAATAATTCGCTATCAAAGTTGTAGGTGTACGTAGTATTCTTAGCAAAGCCAAGTAAAGAAATTTCATAATAAATATCATGTCTCTACCAGCCTTTGAACTGCATAATAATTTGAACAACTCATTTTCGTTTTCCAGGCATAAAAAGCAATTTCAGTATTAAAAGTATGTACATACTTAAAAAAGTTAAAAGTCCTTCATTTATTTTTTGTTTAAGTACTTAAACAAAAAATAAATGAAGGACTTTTAACTGGGTTTAATACAATAAAACACTTTGGACTAAATAATAGTTTTAAAAACCATTTATTTCGAATTTTTGCTACTTAACACATTACATTTTACCAGTTATTTACACAAAATAATCTTGTCTTACATTTAAATATTTACAAAAATATACTTCCATCGAAGCTGAAGTACACTAAATAACTCTAAACAATTATTCCTTTGGAATGTAATGAAAAATATTTGGACGGATTCATTTTCCATTTTCTTACATACTATTTATAATTTAACGCTTAACTAATAAGTACAATTTTAACGTCTTACACTAAAAATACTGATAAACTCTTCAAAATCAATTGAGCTTATACTTCTAAATAGTCATTGTTTATTGCAAATTACATCGTAATATTCATGGAAGACCATTATTACATTTAAATGTTTATTTTGTTCACTATATTCATTGCTCAATATTGTATAGAACCTATAGAACTATATTTAGCGATCAAATTCGATCAAATCAAATTTATTGGCTCTGTATTGCATAAATCCTATAGTATAATAAAGGGCCCGGGCACACTTGCATTACCCACGACAACACCGATGTGTTGTTGGGTGTCGTTAGTGTTGTTGTGTCACAAATTACTACGACTTAGACCCAACACTAACGGCGTGACATGAGTCGGGGTGTTGCAAATAATGCTGCCATTAAAACAACGTACAAACTATTTATTAACTTCTCTTTAAGTAACCATAGCTCTTTCAGCAGGCATAGGTATCATGTTATAGGAGGTAAACCTCTGGGTATAATCGGTTATCTTGAGGGTATCCGACCAGGGCGGACTGGGGTTCCATCGGTCCATGCCGTCGGTGCCTTCTATGCTCAATGGACCTGTTGCTAGACGCATCCTTTTAGCAGGCGGGTATTCGATAGCTGTGTAAGAAAATTTGCTGAATTTTAAAATTCTCATTATTACGTACTTCTGCGTACTTAAACGATATTTTTTGGATTGATGATTGATGTGATGTAACATGATTTTTTTATTTGAAAAAAAGAAAATCAACCTAGCTGAAGTTGACTAATAAATACCTTCCTATCCCCTTCAAATAAGGAAAAGCTTGTGCTAGGAAAAGGTACGACAATAGTGCAACGGGTGGGGCTCGAACGGGTGGGAGGATTTCTCTATCTGTGAGTCTATGTTAAAAAAAAAACTTAGTGCCATTGTTTTTTTTTGTAATTTTGATTTTTTTTTCAGAAAAAACAAATATTTTATTAAGGTGTGTTCATTTTACTAAAGTTAAAAATCGAATAAACTCAAGTTGAGCTTTAACTGGGCATGCCGCCAAGCGATCTGGTATTCCGGAAAGATGACTCAACGTAAACCGTTTTAGGATGGGCTTAATAAAACAGCTGTCATATTCCTTCCTGGCCTCCTTACACCTAAGACTGCACCGTCTCTTACCACCAGGTGCAATCGCATTCGATAGAGACAGATCCATGTTGGATTGACAGACTTCACTTTTTAACACAATATTACGAACAAGATTTAGACATGCACGTATGTTGTAGGTATATGTCTCTCGATGTTTTATGATTTATGATCGAATAGACGATGCCCGCGACTTCGTCCGCGTGAATCAAGGTTTTTCAATTCCCATGGGAACTCTGTAATTTTCCGGGATAAATGTAGCCTATGTTTTAATCCTGGATATGAGCTATCTCCATTTCAAATTTCAGCCAAATCGGTTCATTCGTTGTGGCGTTAAGGAGTAACAAACATACACACACACACACACACACACACACACACACACACACACATAGACATACACATACAAACTTTCGGCTTTATAATATTAGTGTGATGTGATGTTTTATCATATGATGATGTCTCGAAGTGGTATTCAATTACTTAAAACGACGTATCACTAGTCTATCACCGGGATTGTAGATGGAATATCAAAAACCGCACGCGGTTTTTCTATTAGATTTTGTCTTGGCCTAAGTAATTCATGAATGAATAATAATTTACCATCAATATTTGTACTGCTACAAGGTTCCTGTGGGTTATAGTGTAAGTGCGGATGCTGCTCGTAGTACTCTCTCTTCGCATGCATGGGATACATGTACATGTTGCTGTTGACCACTATGTCTGGTGGCGCGTCATAGTGCAGTGGAGATCTAAAAGAAGACAATAATATATAATACAATATAGATACATATGTCCATATACCTAAGCGTGACCTAAGCGAATCAACTAAGGTGCTTTACTTCCTCCGTAATTCAGGCGTTTCGGCTTTCGTATTTCAGACTAACTACAACTTGGATACCTTAAGGTCAAGAGTGAATAGGCACTTTCTAGGCAAGTGCGTTCGATTGTAGGCTGCATCTTCAGATGTTCCATTAGATGTGATCGCAATTAAGGCTAGTATACATATATGTATAAATAATTATATTTGTTTGCTTTATTAAAAATTGACTGTATAGAAAGGTTTTTGGTACCTAAACTTTCTATACTAGTATGATAGTCGAAAATAAAATATTAGAAGTGTTCTTTGCTTCTAATAAAGGTGTACTGTATGTATGTACCCTATAAAACGAATTTGGATGTCGCAATGAACAATAAATCATTTCATAATATTTAAGTAGATACACGTACGTTGTTAATCAACAACAAAAAGTGTGTCAAATATTAATGACATCACATTTCACTATTTCATACCAGCTCCCATACAGTGAGTTTTTGGCGTTTAATAGAGTTCCTTGTTTCTGAAGCATCCATGAGAATATCCATACGAGTATTATTGCAAATTGATCTTGAAAGTTGAGAAAGATTTATATACTTAAATCCTTGTTTCGTTTTTTCAAAGAGTCATTGAACTGTACCAAATCTCATTTAAGATCTCAGTTAGGTCCTTAAAAGGACACAGACAGAGTTCACCTGAGTCTTACACCGTGCTACCAAATATAGAGCATGTACCTACGTACAACTCATAAACTTTGTATATTTACGGTATAAATAGTACGTTTATGGTATGGTACAACTTGATAAAAGCGAATTAATTTTTAGGGTCAAGTTCGAAATGTCCATCATACATAGAACCGAAATGAATCAACAAACTCGATTTACTATCTTTTTCTCTTCGACTTTTCATATTTGGTTAAGAATAGGGTTGGCAGCTAACCTATTTATTTTGGACTTGTCCAGATTTATGAAATAAATAAAGTACCTACAATCTGGCTCGGGAGTATAAACGTTTATTGTATTTTATTCGATAACATGATAGTCCTTGACTGCGATTTCACCTGATAGTAAGTGACGATGCAGTCTCAGATGGTAGCGGGCTAACTTGGAAGGGGTATGGCAGTGTACATCGTTCAGAATAAAAGTTATTATGTATGGCTACGCGTGATAGCAATTCTATTAAAAAAAGTGAAATATGTGATAACATCGCAAATGAAACTTTATTCTCATGAAATGGGACGAATAAATGTCGGACGGGTGATGGTAAGGACGGCTCTTCTTCTATTTCCCGTCTACAATATAGTTATTTCAATTCACGAGGGTACGCGGCTCATGGCTGCGTGTGTCGTATCTATATAAGTGAGAGCGAGAGCTTGCTTGCGCCTGACCACTCCCACCTAAGCTCTTGACAGGCACACACACTTAAGCAATGTGCAATGTGCATGTACACGACGTAACCACAAGTAAAGCGCCCGTAACTTCGTGAAATAAACGTACTATACCTACATACTCGTATTACAAATAAAAAAAAGAGATGGAAAACCATGATGTAATTGAAGCATGTATGACAATTACTCATTCAATAAATGTTTATTTATTTATTTATTTATTTATTAGTCAAATTATTAGGCTGACTGTGAGATTTTGTATTAATGTGTACAGAAATCGTGTCGTACGTTACGTTGAAATAAGTTGCTAGAACTTCGTGTCGGATTTAAAAAAAAATGTTACTGCCAACCCTTACAGGATCTGAGAGTGGTAAATCTTTTCTGATGGCCATTCGATTAAGCACTTTAGTTACTGGTGATAGAGTTTATTAGAGTTTTGAACACGTATGTTTTTTGATTGCGACTTCATAATAAATATGGTAATGAAAGGTGTCAAATTACGCGGATGGACAGACGGACGGACAGGGTGATGATTTTCTTATTTATATTCTCGTGTGACATGACGTGTACAAATTGTATAGAGTGACCTTGTCTGTTTGTTTGTTTTTCAGTAATGTTGAATATTGTGAGAACGTTAGTACAAAGTTTGTATATAAAATGATGTTGTAATTCTTTTACTCTTAAGTAGTATTTACGGTAACAAAAATGCGTCAACCAACTCGTATAAGTTCTTCATATTTATAAGTAGGTATGTAATTTAATTAATGTTTGTAACCTGGTGGTGACTAATTAAGAAATTGTTTTTAGGAAATTTATATATCTATTATTTACCCAAAAGCGAACAGTATTTTTTCTAAACATTTTCCTGAAAACTACAATGCCGATTGTAGTAAGGTTTTTGCATATAGTAACTCTTTTAGGGAGAAGGCAAATTGGCTTCCTTTTTGCGGTAGAAATCGTCGTTTTTGCGTATAAAAGTCGCCTCGCATCTTTTAGCTGCGTATTGAATGCTTTTATGTCGCGAAAACGCGATGCAAAACGAAAAACGCCAATCGCTGCCATTTAAAGATGCCAGTCTGCTCTATCCCGTAGCAGTTTTTATATTATGTTTACGACTATAGGCCACAACGGGGCGCCGTATATGTGATAGCTTTCTACTGTGTTACCAATAATTTTCTAGAACTTACCTTTCCTCACTTATCGTGGATTGTGGTGAATGCGTAGAGTAATCCACAGGTCCTCTATCTGTATACACCCTCTCGCATCCATATTCATCAGTTTTATGTACATACGGGGTCATGTGGTAACCAGTATAATCGACCTCTGGGTTCTCTAGATATTGGTACTCTTGGTAGGGGTCAGGATAAGATGGCTCCCGTCTAAAGAACTTTTGACATCGAGGGTCTAGCATACCGCAAGGCTGGTTCTGGTACCCGTAGTACTGATACAGCCAGGAGTTTGAGAGCATTATTGATGCTTCTTCTTCACTGTTGAGAAAATAATTTTCGTAAGCATTCTTTATTAACAAAAAAAAAAATCTATGGAGTCTAAGCATCGACGAAAGTCTGAATGCAAAAAAAAAATTACGAGACCTTTCACCGCGGTTAATTGCCTCATCTGATGATAGAAGGACTAGCTCTTCTTTTCGCAAAGAATCCGAACAACTGTTCAGCGCGAAAATGCAGCTAGTAGGTATTCTTTGTATATGATTCATGGAATGCTGGTAGTTTGTAAGATCAGTTTAGCTAAAAGTTTTATTTTAAAATTTTAGTAAATCCTTTAAGCAAAATAAGAATGTTTTAGCTTGACAACCTCCATTATTCCGTCATAATACCACAACGAACCATTGAGCTATTGAGGCTATAAGTTATTTTGGAAGTCACTTTTGCACTTGTAAGCTTTACCTTAAAACTTGGTTAGTAGCTACAATGAACTGCCGAGGGGTTTCTGCGGCGTCTTTGACTTGTAGCACCATGTGCACCCATAGGAACTGGCCACTTCTCTGCTGGAGCTTCACTAGAAGTATACAGCATTTGTCTTGATCTGACTGTGTTACTGTAACAAAAAATAACTTTCATATCCAAACTTCCTTTCAAATACTGAAGGAAGAATCCGACATCTTTTCAAATGCTGAACATAGGAGTCCATTAGGAGCTTCTATCCGTCTTGGTCTTGTGCCGCTTAAATCTCTGTCTCATAATATGTTGATTGTTGTCTGTCGACATAGTGAGGAACTTGTCATTCCAATACCACAAGGTACTGGAATGGCAAGATACAAATCTACGGATCTTGCCCTCTGGATGAAATCGCTCGGGAGAGAGATCTCTGTGTTAGAACAGAGATCTGTCTTCTTGATCTGTCTTTCTGATCTTGATCTTTCGCGTCTATTTCGCATATAATACAACAGACAAGGCGAAAGCTTTACCGATTTCACTGTTCTAATTTCGTGGTGGAGATAATAGTATGCTAGAGGAATAAAATATTTTCTTATATCTGGATAGAATAATCTAACTTAAATATGGAATATATGGATTTATGGAATATGTATGTTATCTGGATTAAACTCAGCTCATTCCTATTTTAAACTGTAAGTATCCACTAACGCTGTTACTAATTGCTACTATTCAATAAGCTACCTACTCAGATTTATTACTGTAGATGTTATTATGTTATTATAGTTCATAAGCCAAGTGTTTTAATATACAAATCATGTTTGCATACATTGCGTAACAAGAATTATATTTGCATCGCCACGTTGGATTTCTTATTAATTGTGTTGTGGTTGTAATCGAAGAATGTACACGTATGTAATGTTTACTAAATGACGTGATTAATATGCAAACGACATGCCCATCTTAATAAGTGATTGGTTGGTGACTCTCACAAGAGTTTCTATAGAATTTTATATTATATACAAAACTTATAATTAATAGGTAACGCCCGACAAGTAGCATTGTAGATCCATAAGGCGTGGTCGATTTTTTTACTTACGAAAATGTTTGTAATATGTACAAACTAGAAAAAATTAACAAAAAACCATTCTTAAACAATACGTTAACCTAATTAAGAAATTAATTCAGGAATAATGGAAATTGATCTTTTTTTTTCGTTTATTTTTTCGTGATTTTATAGACATAGGTAAAGACCCCTAGAGACTTAAAAAATACATTTTTATCCCTGAAAAAAAAAGGTTCATAAGGGGTTAACCTAACTTCTCATAGTCAAGCTTTAGTAGGCTTTAGTAACACAATATATAAGAATTTATAGGAATATGTTTAACTTACTTAATCTATGTTTGCTCTGCGCTTCTCGTAGACTGTCCCAATGTAGAATTTGATACCAGGAAACGTCCGACAATTCACTTTTCTTCCAACCTAAGTACCATTCCCCACTGAAACAAAGTATTGGATGTAAAATTGTATTGAATACTTACCTATTGATTTTAATTATAATGTGTTGTTATAAAATGTCGCTAACAATTTTATTATTTAAATCGATTGAAAGTAGATGCCTGTCACTAATTTCGGTACGGAAGAGCAGTTAGAACATAGTCGTGGTGTAATGTCAAGACACATACAAGGCGCGATTGCCGACAGATGTGGTAGAGGTCTATCTATATTTTTTATGTCTTTGACTGCGATCTCGCCTGATGGTAAATGACTATGCAGTTTAAGGTGGTAGCGGGTTAATTTGGAAGGGGTATGGCAGTGTAGATTCAATCCATACCCCTAATCGGTTTCTACACGCCAACGTGCTAAAACGCTAAATCGCTTGACGGCGAGTCTTTGGCGGATTTAAAAAATTATTTGGATCCTTACGGGTATTTTTCGTTTTTAATTTCAATTTCTAAATATTAGCACAGTTAAACGCAATATAAGCTCTAATAATATTTATTATTATAATTATATAGTTTACGTCACTTACTTAGCATCTATATGTAAAATTTTCATGTCCATTGAGTGGATTGTCGTAAACACATTGGTGGCGCCGTGAACTACGCACTCCCTAGTTTCAGGCATCGCCAGGGGAGTGCACGAAGCTAAAAACACTGGCTCGTTTCTACTACAGAGCGGTAGGTATGATACATAATGGCCTCGAACTAAAACTACCTGAAAAAAAGTGTTTTTTTTTATCCGATGACAAGATAGTCCATGACTGCGGTCTCACCTGATGGTAAGTAACGGAGTAACTTGGAAGGAGTATGGCAGTGTAAATTCAACCCATACTCTGAAGAATGTTAAATCGCTTGGCGGCACGTCTTTGACAGTAGGGTGGTAACTAGCCACGCCCAAAGCCTCCCACCAGATCAGACCAGAGACAATTCAGAAATTATATATTCCCAACTTGACTAGATGTATGTCTTAAAAGTGAACGTCACTATGGAAAAACCACAATTGACAAATGAAAATATATTACGCTTACCAAAAAAATTTCATTTGCACAAGTAGGTATCGTTTTTTCTTATAAAATTTGTTGACCGGACATAGTTATGGAAGTTTTTAGTAGATATAAGTTTAACTTACTTTTTGGTCACCAAATCTCATCTGTCGTCTAGCGTTTCTGGACACATTCATTCTGCAGAAGAAATGCCTATTCTTTGGTACGTTTTCAGTCTCTCCATTGCTCCCTCTATTTAGTTCTAATTGAACCATTTGGTGGTCTTGTCTATCTATTATATCGTATACACTATCGCCGTGTATTAGGAGATCTTCCTAAAGACAAAAATACATTGATAGAGACGGAACATTGTACATGTTATGTATTTAGTACCTATGAAGATACCTATTCACTCTTGTTTTAAAGATACCCAAATTGTACACGTGTTAGGAAACACAGATCTCGGAAAAGTATTCCAGATCTTAGCCGTGCGAATCGAGAATGAAGACTTAAAGCGTTTCGTGCGCATAGATGGAATATCAACAACGTAGGGATGGAAGAAGTGGTAAAAAGGTGAAGGGGGGACAAGATCACACATTTTTATGCCGAAAGCTAAAAGCCTCAACTATATTACAGCACTTAGGCTGTTAGAACATCTGCGCAACGAATATGTAGTACCTAGCGGAACGAAAGAAATAGATGCATAGTCAATTGGATGCATTAGATTTAGAACACAATTTCACAGCTGTGAAACAGAATCCCTCTCCTTTCGGTGATACAGTTCCACAGCAACGATGTGCTAACAGCCTATATAATATATCAACAGCTATAATTAAATTAGCGTATTGGGATACCGTCATGTCAAAAATAAACATTTTAACTTTGTTGTAACTTGTTAATGTAGAAAAGACCATTATTATCTTTTATACCTACTATGGAAATAAATGTGTAAAAATTACAAGAGATAAATTAAAATAATAGATAAGTCAATTAAAGATAAATTTAAATTAACGGAAGAGAATTCCCGCAAACTGAACAATCATACAAACCATTGAATGTCCTGAGTATTCAGCCGCGTTTTCCGATATCTAATCAAAACTAGCTTTTGCCCACGATAAGTTAGATTTTTCAAACCCCTGTTTAACCCCTTTAGTTTAATTTTCAAAAATTCTTTCTTAGCGGATGCTTACGTCATAATAGCTATCTGTATGCCTTTCAGCCCGATCCGTTCAGCGTTTAGAGCTGTGGGTTGATAGATAAGTCAGTCAGTACCCTTTGCCTTGATCAGTCAGTCAGTCAGTCACCTTTCGTAATATATTCAGATAGGAGAAGATGATAGATAAATCAATAAAAGATAAATACAGATAAACGGAAAGCCCGCAAACTAAACAATCATACAAACCATCGAATGCCCCAAGTATTCAGCCGCGTTTTCCGATATGTACAACAGTTTGCCATTTTGTGTCATCATCATCATGAAACCGTTCATTGCCTGAAAAAGACATTGTAAAGTCACAACTGATATTTATTACTCCATGTTTTACGATCGTAAAGTGCTTGTAAACTTGAAAAAATATTACGACGTTTCCATTGACGTAATGGTTTGTTGTTTAACCTTGAAAGTGGTAGGTCCCGAGTTTGATTCGAATTTGGAATTTTCGTATTTTAAAATTTTTTGGTGACAAAGGGGTTTTGTCGCGTAAAGCCAAAGGATCAACCTGGCTGTCAAACATGGAGGTATTTCTTGTACTATTTCTCATGAGCTTGACATACCTATACAGTCATTGTAGATGTCGGTATATATGCAGTGAAAAGAAAGTGTTAGATACAAAGGAAGTATGACTGTTCTAACGCGAACTTTTTGATTGCATTTGTCCCTTTCATTTCGCTGCTACGGGTTTTCAGGGATGTACTAAGTAAAGAGTATTAAAGCCCGAAATAACCCCTACGTTACCCAAGGCTATGACCACCTCGCCCTGGGAAATCTGTCATGGATCTGTATCCATGACAGACTTTCCCACGTTAAAAAAAAAGCTTAGGGAAGTAAGCTTACCAAACTATCTACTACTGATACTCTACTATACTATTAGTCTGAAATATTATTTTTAAATATATATATTTTTTTAACTTTTAATAAATGAATTAAAAAAAAGAATAGGTTCTGCCTTCGAAGTTCACGAATCAATGTAGGTACACACTCGTAACATTGATTTACTTAGTAGATTCTCTAGTTAAAAAATTCCAACGTAAGTATAACATTTTTATGAACAACTGTAATAATAGTTACCTTTGAAAATCCGATATTAGGTGTCGGTGGCTGTTGTTCCTTGTACTGATAACTGAAGTCGTGACTCTTGAACACTAAAACAGAAAGAAAGACGGAGTTATGGGTGAAGTAATAGCAACGCGAGATAAGATAGCGAACTAAATGCATTTTAAACGTCTTAATACACCGTTTCGTGACTGAAGGTGAAACAAAAACTTTGGGGACGTTTTCAAAACATGGCCGAGATTTAGGATAACGGCAGACGTGATGAGCTTAGGCAAAGAAGCTGGGGCATGGGAAACTGTCGGGGCGGATTTTACACGCATGCGGATTTAGACATTGTTTATGTAACCTACATGAAAAGCACCTAGATACCTGAACCTCTAAATATTTTAAGTCACCCAGCAGCGATGTTAAGAGGAATTGCGGGTTGTCTTTTACTCATACAAACGCTCTCGCCTGTTTTCCTTATGGTTTATGACAATAAAGCAATGATTTTTTTACAGTTAATTGATTTTCCGGGATAAAAAGTAGCCTATGTCACTCTCCCGGTCCTCCACTATATACTCATGCGAAAAATCACGTCGATCCGTTGCTTCGTTGCGACGTGATTGAAGGACAAACCAACAGATACATATACTTTCGCATTTTTAATATTAGTAAGGGTAGTAAGGATTACCTTTTGGGCAACATTTCTCCTACTATTCGTTATCATTTTCTAATAAAGAGTTGTAATTGTTATGTATGTAAGGTCACCTTGCTGAAAATAGTTCATCTTCCGCACGTAAACACACACGAGTGCCATGAGTTGCAGCTGTGAGAGCCTTTGTCTCGTGGAGGGCGGCAGCGGCAGCAGGTCGCGAAGGTTGGATATCTCAGCGTTGATGAGGTCGCGTCGCATCTTACTCGCGCCCTTTGTGGACTTTGTTGGCTCGAATCTGTGTACAATGGTTTGCCGACTATTAGGTTTAGGAGAGGTGAATAAGAAAAAAAAAGACGTGTGGCACTCGCGGACTGCCGCGGTAAAGCTATTGCATAACATTTTTTATCAACGCCATCTAGCGGTGATAGGAGTCCCGTGTCAGGTTATTTTCGTTACGGAATTTCTGGATTCGGTCTCCACGCTCAAGGCACATGATAGAAGCTATGCAATAGCTTAAAATCTTTTATCAAACACTTCCAAAAGGAATAGGTTTTGTCCGGTGGGAGGCCTCGGCCGTGGCTAGTTACCATCATACCGTTCAAGACGTACCGAAAAGCGATTTAGTGTTCTAGCACGATAGAGTGTAGAAACCGATTACGTGTATGATTTAATTAAAATACTGACATTCACCAATAAAATAAGCAGCCCTTAAGTAAGCCTTATCTTAGACTGCTGCGGCACTTAGAATTAGGTAAGATCGCAATCAAGGGCTAACTTGTCAAGAATCCTAAAAAAATTAGCGTATGATATCTAAAGGGTTCAAAACTTGGTAATAGACCTGAACGGACCTGATAACTTAAAAATCCAAAAATAAAAGTACTATATACTAATTATTATCGGCCTAGTTGTTACGCGTCCGCAATGCAACTAGCTAGAATGCCCCCTGCTAGAATTTTTCAAATATTTTGTTGAGCTTAAAAGTAATTTAATATTCAACGTTTGCCGATATAAATATTATTGTAAAATATACAATCCAAGTATTGCCGATATTATCTACGTTTAAAGAAATGAATGAAAATTGATTCCCCACTGATTTAGTATTCCTGTGAAGGATATAGGAAAAGAAATTGCTTGCATTTCAAATGAACTTGTATATTTGCATCACAATAAACATCTTAGAGGCGTAAGGCAATAAATCGAGGCAGGCTTTTTAAGTTCACGATAACGATTGGTGTACGATAAATTTCTTTGAGTCATTTTGGAGACATTCGTTCACGATATTAAATTACAATTTTTATCTAACTACCCCATCACCACCATCACCATTCAAGCTCAAACCAAGAAACATAGTTAGGAAATTAGTTTCAAAAAGGAACAAATTAACTGCTACTGATTAAACAATGATATTTTATCAAAAGTGTGGCTGCAATCAAGAACGGTTAGCCTAACATTAGGTTAAGATTTATTCATCAAGTTTCCACCATCCTTGCTTTAACTTGAGTATCTTCAAAGCAAATAGGCTACTTTTAGACACGTCAACGAGCGCAAAAAATAAAAAAGAAGAAAAGTGCTCTTTGCAGATATACTTTTACAAGATTATATTAAATGTTTCTACGCTCTTCGTACACTAGTATATTACTACTAAGTACCATTTGTTATCGATTGGTGTCAAAGATGCAACAATGTTAGCTGTACTGAGTTGCACGTCAACCTGCACATTTAATCAGTTTTATGCTTCCAGTAGATTAAAAGTATACTTTTCTGGATATACTCGATGGACAGATTTGGTCAAAGCAGTGACCAATGATGCCAGCTCTCAGAAATATTTACCCCTAAAGTGAAAATCAAAAACCCCTAAATCGCCACAATTATTTGAAAATGCCCACCAAAAAATAAAAACAATTTTCGTACCTACTATAATTTTTATTTTATTTTTTAAAAAGAATATTAGGCAACCTGAAGTTGACTTATATCCTCCTATCCCCTCCAAATAAGCGGAAAGCTTGTGTTAGGAGTGGGTACGACAATAGTGTAACGGGTGGGATTCGAACCTGCGACCTTACAGTTTTCAGTCCGCACCTTAAGCCGTTGAGCTATTGAGGCTTTCTTTTTTAAGACCTCCTTCTATCCTATTAGGAAACAATCCTTAGTATAGGCACCCAAAAGTTGTAACCAAGTGCTGGTCGTCACCAATAAAGTCGTGTAGTATAAAAGCACCCCATCCGTCGGCGGCGCTATTACAACAATTCTAATGGTTTGCGCGTTATGTTAATATGCCTGTACCATGCCGACATACACCTGTCCGGAACACTGTATCCGCGCATTGTCTATGATCCTAGAATCCCTTCTGCTTTTTACGTTTCCTACTTTGTTGAGAAATTTTTCCGCCACAAATGGAGAAGACAAATTCCAGAGCCCATAATAATACTCGTACCTACAGGATTTTTATCAGCCCATTTGTAAGTAAACACTATTAAAACGCAAATTGACGTGGATTAATTTTTTCCAATTCTACCAATTGTTTAGGAATCAATAATAACCAATATAATGTGAGTAAAAATGTAAGACTAAGTAATATAAGAATTATTCTTAGATTTATTTTCCTGAGAATCAGGGAGTTGAATATATTATTCTTATTCAAAATAGCATTAGATATCCTGATGGCAAAATACTTTTTTGTACGTAGTAAAATGTTATCCTTCCTTTTTTGATAATAAATAAGATAATGTCGAGACTTGTAAGCATAACTAGCATAACTACTCTCCACATGTAGAAAGATTAAGGCTCTTCCAAACAATCCATCATCGCTGCAGCTCCAAACATATCATTAAACCCGTCGTTTCCGAATCTTTAAAACAAACAATCGAGCAATTCAATCAAATTAATAAAGCGACGGGGGCACCAATCATCGTTCACTTCCCACAATCGTCACGAATAAAAAATAAGCTTAATGGTTACAAAAAGGACTCCCAGGTGAGATGAAACGGCCCGCGAGACGCGTTGGTGCATGTTAACATGACGGCCTGGCTACTCTCCTGTGTCGAAGAACGCCGATAGTCGGAAGTCTGCATAATATATCAAACATGTTACTTTTCTTTTAAGCCGAAACGGACGGACGTGAGGCAATGGAGCTCATGAAATTCAAGCACACACAGTAGATCGACAAGTGTAAGGTGTCGCTACTAGATGTCGCTAACAGTTGCTAAAAGACTGATTGAAAATGTAGATATACATAATATATCACTAATTTCGTTGCTGACTTGTAGTTCAACTTGGCTGTAGTGTAATCTGGTCCACACACTCAGCGAGTGACTCCCGAGGGAAGTGGGTTAAAACCCCGCCGGCCTTGGAATTCTTGAATGTAAGTACTTATTTAAAAATTTATTCGGATATTTCCTAAGTGTATGTTAATACTTTAATAAAAAAAATAAAAAAAGCATACAAAGTCCAGGATTCGATCCCAGGCACGTTTCTTTAAAGAAATTAGCTAAGCTAAGCTTGCCTTTTATTCTCCTGTCACCTCCAAATATACGGAAAGTGTGTGTTAGGAGCAGGTAAAACAATAGTTCAATGGGTTCAATAATCCAACCTGCGACCTTTCAGTTTTCAATCCGCGCCTTTAACCGTTGGGCTATTGAAGATAAAATTATGTGCGTTTTAAGGAATTAAAAAAGACGTGTGGCACTCGGGGACTGCCGCGGTAAAGCTATTGCATAGCATTTTTTATCAACGCCATCTAGCGGTGAGAGGAGTCCCGTGTCAGGTTATTTTCGTTACGGAATTTCTGGATTCGGTCTCCACGCTCAAGGCCCGCGATAGAAGCTATGCAATAGCTTAAAAGTAGGTAAACCTTAATCCATGCGAATAGAAGACAAGAATTTAGGCGTAGATACCGTGAAATGCAAGTATTTCATGCTGTTATAGGGTTAACTGTGTTCGGAATGTGAACTTTTTATTCCAAACCATCGTAAATACTACTTTGAGCTTTTTATGTGAAGTTCAAGTCCGCCGAGAATTCGAACTCTTTTTTATATCATGATCGATAAATAATTTGAAGCGGACAGTCACTTGTGATTGAAGGGTACCCATACTTAAGCTGAGATCTACAGAGCGTGCTCTGACTCAGCTCAGACTCAAGATAGAGGTTAAAACGAGATACAAATATGATTTGACATAAATCTGTCTCGTGTCAACTCTGTCTTGAGTCTGAGCTGAGTGAGAGTGCTGTCAATAGATTTTAGCCTGAGCCAAGTCAATGCAATCTCGACCTTAGCCAATACTGTTATGGCCGTTTTCACCAACCATACCTAAATCATCCCCTAAGTGCCTCTTTACCTAGTCGATTGTAAATACATAGCTGTATCCAATGTTATTTCAAAATTAAGTTATCCCCTAAAGGATCGTGAAAATCAAAATTCTTTCTTTCTTTTTTTTTTCTTTTTTCTTTTTTTTATCCTTTTTTCTTTTTTTTACCTAATAAGCGGAAAGCTTATGCTAGGCGTGGGTAAAATAGACAGAGAGCGTCATCTAACTTAGTAATAGCCAGTAAAATTTAGGGTACGTTGGTGAAAACGGGCATTAGACATTTAAAAGACCAGGCAGATGCTTTGCAGTAGAAACTTCTACCGATATAATTTTCTAAATATACATGATTATGTTTGAAATCAAAAGGCTGTAAATGTTCCATCACATTCCAAGCATAGTTGGGAGCATGAAATAGTTACATTTCACGGTGCGTCCGTCCGTGGAACGCGCCGTGTAAATTACTAAAGGTCTGGACAGACAAAACGCGTTACGTGAGAGAAGCGGTACGACAGCACACTTTGAACGCAACAGGTACGATTACTAAGTGTTAATTTCACCATTGCGTTTAACCGAATAACAAAGATGTTTTGGCAGATTTTCAATAGAAAAACTGGTGAAATTTCACATTTATTCCTCGTTAAAATTGGCAATAAGTTTTATGCTTTGCTTAAAAAAAAAAATTTTTATTCCCTCTCTATATTTATTTAGTCATCACAGCAACCACCAGAGGTACATGAGGAAATAGGTCTCTTGCAAGTATTTCTACATTTCTTCTGCCACTTGTTGATCCTGCGGCTTTCTGCAACTCGTTTCAGATTGTCCGTCCACATAGCGACCCGGTAATCGAGACCCAATGAATAAATATAATTAAAAAAATAAATGACAAAATATTAAAGATTGTATGTAATCACTTTGTCGAGTTCGACAGTAATGTCTTCATACAGTTCTTAGAGTTAACTTTTCTAGAAGTCGCGTTATGTCTGTGTAAGCCTTTATGGTTTCTTGACATAGTATAACTAGATTTATTGGTTGATAATCTTATATAATGAAATATTAGATAAGTTTGAACTTTATAACATTATGAATGGATTTCTACAAAATCGTTTTCTAATAGAGCCTTTAAAACTTTTTGAATAAAAATCTTTATACACCGTCATTTTTAAGTAGATACACTACCACCCACAAAATGAATGAATGAACATTCATGTTGGAAAATATTGTAACACTGAATTGACCGACTGAGTGAGTTTAGGATTTTCAAACGCTCTGTACTTGAAATCTTTTTTTTTATTCGATGACAAGATAGTCCTTGACTGCGATACCACCTGATGGTAAGTGACGGTGCAGTCTAAGATGGTAGCGGGCTAACTTGGAAGGGGTAGGGCAGGGTAGATTCAACCCATTCCCCTAATCGGTTTGCTGCCGGAACGCTAAATCGCTTGACGGCGCGTCATTGACGGTAGGGACGTAGATAGTAGGACTGTGACGTTGACTAGCCACGGCCGAAGCCTCCCACCAGACCAGACCAGAGATAATTCTTTCTTCAAAACTGCAAGTCATATCCTACTTCCTACTGATTCTACTAGCCTGAGTATGTCATGCTCTCTTTAAACATTTCTGTGATGGTGTCGTGTGGTGCGGGTTGTTACATTCCCTCAAATATGGTTGAGCGAAGCAATGGCTGGATCATGCATCATGCTCGTGAACGGGTGCCACCAACGGGAATGGGTCTGGTTTGGCTGCCCATCCTGACATGCGTTGGATTGGTGTACCTACGTATGCATTTTTGCATTTTTGAAGCTTTATTGTGGAAGCACTGTATACATAACATAGCTTTGTAAAAAATTTTTTTTAAAAAGAGCAACTGCTGAGTTTTACCGGCTTTTCTCAGCAGAATCTGCATTCCGAACCGGTGGTAGATTTATGGCGTGTCATAAGAGCTACAAGTTAGCCTACATGAAATAAATTGAATTTTGAATTTTAACATTATAAATGCAAAAGTTTGTGAGGGTGAATGGATGGTTGTTACGCCTTCACGCCACAACAAATGAACCGATTTGGCTCTTTGGAATGGAGATAGGTCATGCCTAGAATTAACACAGGCTATATTTTATCCCGGAAAATTAAAGAGTTCCGACGAAGTAGCGGGCATCATCTAGCACACGTCTGTTTTCGAATACGTTCGTCTATACACAGACGTGCATCGACCCCCGAATAGTGGCGGTGCTTGTAAAGGCGGAAACATACTTACGTGTCGTGGCGTGTCGTGGCGCGCCAGGAGCATATCGGTTTCATACATTTAATATGGTTAGGGACATATTTGCGTGTCGTGTCGTGACGCAACGCGTTCTGTCGTGGCGCGGACTGCTCGCCACCGATTGCGCCAGAGCGGTGGTGGGGATTATGGCGCGACACGGCACAACAGACAAAATGTGTTTCTATACTGGCGCGTGGCTCGTGGCGCAAACATCTAGCGGGAATTAAATTTTAATTTTAAAAATGACTGAAGATCTCATAGAACTCGTAAGTCAAAGAAAAGTTATATATGATTCTAAGTGTAAAGATTACAAGGATCATTTCATGAGAAATGCTGCTTGGGAAGAAATCGCTGAAATCTTAGAACAACCAGGTAAGTCAATAAAGTTGTATTTTACTTTATTATTTATTTGAAAAGAGATTAATGAATAATTATACAAAATTAACAATTAATACTATTTAAGAATTTTGTCTACCTCGGCGAATCATTTCTATTTGCCATGGTACTCTCCCTTCTGGACTAATAAAATACTCTTTGTATTTCTCTCTGACATAAACAGCGTTTTTTGATGGGTTTCTTGGTAAAGATTCAATATTAATTAGACAGTCGATGTTGCTGCTATGGTCAGTAGAATCCATCAAATTTTCTTCAGGGAGCAATGTTTCTGTTCTTAAAAAATTATGTAAGCAGCAGGCAGCTAGCACAATCTTGTCTACCATGTCCGGTTGGACTTGCATAGGTCCATGAAATACACGAAATCGAGCCCGTAAAATACCAAACGCATTTTCTACACACCGGCGTGCACGTGATAAGCGGTAATTAAATATTTTATTTGCATCATTGTTAACTAACTTGTCTTTGTGATAAGGTTTTAATAAATATGGTTTCAACGGGAATGCTGCATCAGCAACAATAGTGTATGGCATAGGTTGTGAGTTTACACTCAGTGGTTCATCCTGTGGTACATTTAATGCTTTCTGCTCAAATAATTTTCCCATCAAAGATTTCTCGTATATGCCACCGTCACTGTTTCGACCATACGCACCTACGTCAATCATGATAAATTTGTATTGAGCATCAACTAATGCAAGTAAAACTATGGAGTGTTCTTGTTTATAGTTATAGAAAGTAGAACCTGCGTTTATAGGACAAATTATGTTAACGTGTTTGCCATCTAATGCTCCAATACAATTTGGAAAATGCCAAAATTGTTTAAAGTTATTTGCAATATCTTTCCACATTTGTTCAGAAGGTGTAGGCATTACAATAGGTGCCATATTTTTCCAAATGGCTTCACACACTTCTTGTACTATAACTCTCACAGTAGAAAATCCCATTCGATAATTGAAGGCCAATGATCGAAAAGTGTTTCCAGTAGCTAAAAATCTGAAAAGAAATAAACAATTATTATTATTTGTTACAGTAAATAAATGCAAGGATGACTGGGCAAAACTAAGGAATGCTTTCGCCAGCGCTTTGAAGCGACGAAGGAATAAGAAAAGTGGGCAGGCTGCGGCGGCGTTAGTGCCCTGGAAATATGAAGAGAACATGAGTTTTCTTCTTCCTTATATGGAATGTAGGAGCACAAAAACAAATGTGACAACTACACCAGAATCACCACCCACAGAAGAGTCTCCCGACGAAAGTCTTCCAGAAAGTCCCAGTACTTCACGCAGTCAATCACAATGCAGTTCCTCATGTGGAAAACCTAATAAAGAACCCAAATTACAAGAGTTGTACGATTTGATGAAATCTTCCCAAGATTTAAGACGTCAGAAGCAAAATTTTAGACAAGACATGGACGAAACTGATCTATTTTTCCTTAGTATGAGTAAAGAATTAAAAGCGCTGCCAAAACTTGAACAAACAAAAATAAAATTAGACTTGCACACCGCTATTTCCCAAGCATTAATACGGCAATTGGAACACAAAGACAAAATTTTAAAAACGCCTATAAAAATAACAACTCAAAGATTCATCCAATCAACTCCACAACATCAGTCCTCAACATACATCCAAACTACTGCAAACGCTGAATTACCAACATACAACCAGTCACCCTCACACGATCAGTCACCCACATATATCGAGTTATCAATTCCTACTACATCTCGCGCACAAAATCATGCTGATTCTTCAACATACATCCAAACTACTGCAGACGTTCATCAATCACCAACATACACCCAGTCACCTATACACGCTCAGTCACCCACATATATCCAGTCATCATCATTTCCATCCGGATCACACTCAAAACCTGTTGTTTCAGATAACTTGAAAGCATACTATGACAGTATTAAATTTTGAAGATGAATAAATTCAAAATAATGGTTAAACTAATGATTTCATGATAAACAGATAATTTTTTAACTAATAAATAAGACAGCAGGTTGTGATTACTTAAATGTTGATTTCATATAAGTTAGTTTCATGATAAATGATTGTTAACCTAATTCGTGCAACAGCACAGTCAATTATATTTTTCAAAGTAAATAAAACTTACCTTAAACATAACGCAAGTCTTTCTTTAGTACCTATGGGTTCACGAAATTTCGTATGTACTTTTTTTATGTCTCCTTCAATCAGCGAATGGACTTCCTCATATTGTGCTTTGTTCATCCTAAAGTACTGATGAAATTTCTCATCGTCACTCTCCAGTTCTTTAAGGCCCAGCACACATGGTGAAACGCAACTGCAACGAAACTGCAACTACTAGTTACTTTTGAGTTTCATTTGAGTTTATGCCATAGATACCTTTGAGAGACAACACACGTCGCAACTAGTTTGAAACCGTTTTGAAACGCGTTGCAGATCAGTTGCTTTGAAATCAGCGTGCAGGAAACTCGTGTCGAATTTGGCGTCTTTTCTGTTCGACAAAATGGCTGACGACGAAAATAAAAACATTCAATTCGTATTGGAAGTTGAGAAGCATCCTTGCTTGTACAATGCAACACTTTCAAGCTACTCTCGCAAGAATGATACTGATAAAGCATGGGCTGAAATTGGAAAAATAATGAATATGACAGGTGAGCTGATTATTTTGTTTATTTAATTATTCTTAAATACAATAAGCCCATTGCCAAGGCAATGCTGTCTGAGGTGCCAAAAAGTAATTATTCAAATATTTTCTTAAAGCTAAAGATGAAGGATTGGGTCCTAGGATCAACTCATGTGGAATTATACCATTAGGTCGTTGACTTGTTCCCCCGCTGATGTTTGTTGCCTGATATGACATTCCTTCCTTGGATCTCACAAAATTGTGCAAGACACAAGCGCTTTTTATTATATTATTGACCACCTCAGGGTTTCGGCAACGTATTGGTGATTCGAATAACATGAATTTTTCTGTTAACATGCCAAAAGTACACTCAACACTTTTTCTTGCACGGGATAGTCTATAATTAAAGACCCGTGAGGTGTTGGTGGCATTCCTTCCAGGAAAAGGTCTCATTAGGTATTTTTCCAAAGGAAAGGCTTCATCTCCAACAAAGTAAAATGGGAATGAGTAATTATTTTCATCAAGTGGTAAACGGGCTGGTGCAGGAATATTAAGTGCATCAGACTCAATAAGACGCTTCATATGTGAAACTCTGAAAATACCTGCGTCACTATTTCTACCTGCATATCCCACTTCTATCATTGTAAACAAACCATCAGCATCGGCACATGCCATTAAAATTACAGAATTGTAATTTTTGTAATTAAAATTTGCAGATCCTGTATTAGGATACTTTTTTATTTTAAAATGTTTTCCGTCAAGAGATCCTAAACAATTAGGCATATTCCACAAAGTATAGTATCGTTCAGCAATTTGCTTCCACTTATTTGTGTCTGGAACCGCCATATATGTATTCATTAAAGTTTCCCATATTTTTTTAGTAGTCTCAGCCACGATGTTTGCAATTGTGGATTCTCCTCTGGCGAAATATAAGCCCAATGCCACATATGTAGTAGATGTACCTCCTAAATACCTGAAAACAAATAAAGCTAGGTATATAGGCAAGTAAAACATTTAAATATTGAAGAATATAAATATAGTAAATCTAAAATTTAAAGATAACATTGAAAGACGCTTTTTAATGTTTTTTTTATTTAAATCTTGTTACAGGTGCCGTATGCAAAGAAAAATGGCGAAATATGCGTGTTGTTTTTATGAGACACTTGAAACCTTTGCCAAGTGGTTCTGGAATAAAAAAGAAGAAACCATACTATTTACTCGATTACATGCAATTTTTAATACCATATGTAAAACCGGTGATTCCGCACGAGGCAGGGAACTTGCCATCTACTACTTCAAGAGAGAATACGACAACTGATGTGTCAAACGATGTGCCTACCGAGTTCGAGCAATCTACTGAGCGCAGTAATGTAGACGAGCCTAGCCCTCCTGGTACTCATGATGATTCCGCTCATCATTCTTCAAACCCAAAGCGAAAGAAATCTTCATTGCACGAAACTGATAAGCATTTCATTAATTATTTAAAACAGAAATCTACTCGCATAAATGAATCTCAGACGTCCACGGACTCTGTTATGTCGTTTTTAAATAGTCTCGCACCTGAATTAAGAGAAATGAATCTGCAACAATTCAAATTATTCAAGAGACGTGTACTAAACCTTATTGATGACATATTGAATCCAACTCCTCCTACGCCTGAAAGTGCAGCAACGAGTGAATCAATTACATTAAATAACGAAACGTCCTATCAAACAATATATTCTCCGATATCGCAGTATACAGAGTATGCTAGTCCTTCATATGCGCAGCCAGTACCAACACCTAATCCTCTGGACTTCAGCGGAGTATCTACACAAACACCATCAAATTTTACATCAGAAGACAATCTTGTAAACCAAGAAGGAAACCAATTTAATTTTCATTCAAAATAAATGTTTGTGTTCTTATAAATGGTATAGGGTAAGGATGCCGAATATGAGATGGTTGCCAAATATGAGATAGTTAGGTTTTGGTGAAACTAATCGCCGCAGCTATTTGGCGATACTGTCACCAGAAGCCGCGTGGCAACAGACCAAAACATGTGTTGGTGCTTCCCAGTTCGAGGCGAAGTCAGGTTGTGTACGTGCGGATTTTTACGAAACCACAAAACCCGATTTTTGACACCAAATATTAACGAGGTATGTTACAACTATATAGTCACACTAAATGATTTAAATTTACAGTCATTGTATCAGTTATATGATTAATTTTACAATGCATTTGCAGTTTAGTTGTATTTTCTTCGTCAAGAAATAATAGGCAGCCTAGTTTTTAAATTTGGGTGTTTTCCTAATATGAGACACGTGGGGGCTCCTTAAATGAGATATCTCATATTAGGATGTATAGAAATATGACTATTTAAAAACCTCTTTTTCTAGATGCCGTTGATCAAAGAAGTCCTAGGACCACGATGCCATAATACGGGCCGTGAGTGCAGTGCGAAGCAAACAAATATGTTACCTAACAGCGTCAAAACTTTCGATGTTCCTAAGAGTATCCTAGAACGTTATGTCAAAAAAGATGCTAATGCAGAAGTATTTGTCAAGGTTCATGGGAAGACCTCCAGCTTTTTCTGACTATTTAGAAGCAAAAATAGAAAAATATTGTAAAGTTGGACTAACGATTTTATGGGTTACATCTACATCTGAAGAACATCAAGCACTTGGCACAAGCACATGATAATATATTATTAAGTTGTTACTAAAACCTTTTTATTTAGTAGTACGATGTTGTAGATTAATAAATATCGCCAATAAAAAGTTTTTTTGAATTGATTTCTTTCCTTTTTCTCTAAATCTATACTATCTCATATTAAAAACCCTTGGTATCTCATAATAGGAGACCATTTCCCTGAGACGTAATTTCTGACTTTTCTAATATTATCTGATATAACAAAAAATCTATTATACCTAGCACTAAACGGTCTTTCAAGGATAAACTTCATTAAATAATTATCGAATATAAATGATTTTCATAGTCATTAGTGCAATAATTTATTTTTTATGGCCGAATATGTAAATGGTATCTCATATTCGGCATCTTTACCCTAAATAAATATTTTAAATTACTTACATAAGTGTTATTAATAGCCGTTCTTGAGGACTCACACATTCCCTCATGTTAGTATTCTGTTTCTGCAGCTGAGGTGTCATTATTTCAACAAGCTCAAGGTATGTCTTTTTGCTCATACGATAACAATCCATGAATTTTCTGTCAGTTTGTTGAAATTCTTTAGCAGCCACAAACATACGGCAGTTGATATTCTTCTCAATGTAGGGATGCAACCACATACTTCTTCTTTTACGCCTCCTTCTTTGTCGAAGATACAAATACAGAACCACAACTTCTTCATCACTTGAACTAGACATTTTGGAGACGTCTGTCTGGTCTCAAAATCGGAATGATTGTGACTAATTTCATCATATTTAGGTTGCGGCGTGTGTGGAAAACATTTGAAACTGGTTTCAAACCTATAATTTCAAAAGGGTTTCGTTGCAGTTGCGTTTCACCATGTGTGCTGGGCCTAACAAGACGATGAAATTCACCTTTGTCTTGTCTCCCTCTGTTTATAGGGTGAACCCAGTATCTTCTTTTCTTTTTTTTGCTCTTAAGAAGTTTCATTGCTAAGAGAAATTGAAGGTCTTCATCAAAATCACTATCCGAATCAGAAGAAAACATTATTTATGTTTGAACGCTGCAAAGGTTCGTCAAGTACTGTTCAGAAATAACGCCAGAGTACGCCACGACACGACACTTTAGTGTGCACACTCACCGTCACGACAGTAAGCGTCACGACACGCCACGACACGTAAGTATGTTTCCGCCGTAAGCATTTCTCGGCTACGGAGCCAATTGACGTGATTACTTGATTACATACGATAATTCTGTCAAAAGCGGGCAGATTTGACATAATGACGATCGAAATATTTTATCCGCTCGATCGCTTGGTATCGACGACGTCGATCGACGTTGTTACAATAGTGAAGTCAAGATGGATAATCAGATGTTTTATTTCGGATATTTTTTTTTGTTCACCTTAGAAACATAGAGGCCAGCTTTTTGATTCAATGTTCCATAGAGTTTTAAAGATTCACTGCCTTTTCATGTTGGCTTTATCTGTTATCTTGCGATGCGTTTAGTGAGGATTTTGTTTGCTTTATACTATTAATATCGTTCATTTAATTTTTCTACGTCGCAAGTGACTTAGGTACACTTGTACCAACCCCCTAAATATGTTTAAGTTAAATTTCTTGTACCTGTCCTTTTCTTGTTCTTGCTCTGAACTAAAGTTGCCAAAAAGTGACAGCATTACAAAATTTAACTAAACATGATTTAACTAAATATGATATTGGAGTAATTTAACTAAACATGATTTAACTAAACATGATATTGGTGTAAGACGGCCTTAATCCTGTTTTTATCAATGTTCTCTAACTTTTATGAGCTACCTTAGCTAAGTTAGGTGTTGCCTTTGTCGATTTAGTTTTCACAACCCTTTATGGAATACCTAAAGGTGAAAAAGACATTGAGTATGGGATTGTTCATATTTAGGGGCTATCTACACAAAGAAACTCCTACTTAGGGGATAATTTAGGTATGGTTGGTGAAAATGCGCAAAAGTCAAAAGACTAAGTAGATCTATATTAGTTATGGTGAAATAAATTTAATTTTTTTTAAGGTTATTAAATTTTTTGATTGTTAACATTTTCTAAAAGAGTTTTCTTTTCTAAATTTTTTTTTTGTGTTTCAATGTTGAAATTGAGTGGTAGTCATTTCTTTCTATTTTATTTATTAAGATTCTTGGCTTCTTAAATTATATTTATTGCAGTTATTAACCACTATCCAACATACTTAAAATTATTTTTACTGGTTTATTTAAATAAAGAAAGAAAACACATTTCTTCAGTAATAGTGACACAAACAAAAAATATACTAACAAAACTTTAATAAAATTATAGTATGCAGAAAGAGTGTACAGCTCAGCGTAAGTTTAAGTCTTTTTGATATTATTAATGTAAAGCTGAAAAGAATGCAAAGTTAAGTCTTTGGCCTTCTTATCAGGGGTTTGAAATTCAATAGCTCTAACTTTTCGGTATTATTAGGCAAATTAATTAATATCACTTGCTTTACAGGAAGGGAAAATATTACGAGGAAAATCTGCATACTTACCTGAGAGTTGCTCAAAATTGTGCATGAAGTCAATCAATACGCATTTAGCCATTATGTTAAAATATGGACTAAACCCTCTAAATTACATAATTACTAAATTCTGAGAGAATATCCGTCCGTGTCCAGTTTTGAGCCGGTAATGGATTGAGATGATATGATGGTGAAAAGAATAACCGAAGAGTTTGTTGCCGGCACTTCGCAGCAGAATTTGCTTTTTGCATTGATGATAGAGTCTTGAATTGGTATTAAATCCTAAAATAAAGTCTACTTGAATATTGATAACTTTTGATACAGCTTGTATTTTATTGACTTGACAATAAAATAACAAGGAATACTAACACAACCACAACACAACATTCTTAAGACAGTACGTGTATTATTTCATTTGTATACAAGGTTATCACCACCTGATTTTTTTTAACAATCAATGGCGCAATATATTTAAATGTACAAAGGGAAGTAGTGCTTATAATATTTCCAAATAAGGCGAATATTGCATGAAAATTACGAGCGTTGTAGGATGTCTTTTTCACTTAGCACTTTAGCAACAATGGCGCCTATTTTCAGCGGTTAGACCAGTTTTTTCGTTAATGTAACTCCATTGTTTTTTTGCTGTTAACAAAGTTTTAAATATATTAAGTAAACTTCTTGTGTTTTTTTTGTTATTTGAATAAACAATTTAAACTTAGATGATTATATTAAAACCGTATATTAAGACAATTTTTTGCTTTTCTGTGTAATTTGATTTTGTAGGCATTTTAAGTATAACATATGAATATTCACTTCTTTTCCCTAATAAGATTTTCCCAATGTCCTACAACAGCAGATAAGTACCTAAGCATAACTAGATTATAAAGTTAAACAGCTGGACTTGCAAGTAGTAAAATAAAACTTATACCCATAATTTCTTTTTTTTTAATCTAAGAATATTATTAGATTATCCTTACCAATCGCAAAATTCAGATTGCAGCTGGGTGTTTGACTGAACTGCCAAAATGTGGATATTCATTAATTGCAATCGAAAATGTAACGTGTAAGAATAACATTAAAAAAACGGTCAAAAAACAAATAAGTTATAAGCGTTTTTACTGCGACTGTAGGCGTCTCTTTCTAAAAAGAAAAATTTGTATGGAGAGTGTATGGAGCTACTGAACAGTGACGTCATGTTGCAATAGCGCTCTCTTTATCTAACAGGAAACTTATAAGCCCTATATTTTCAAGACTAGTTAAGATATTAAAAAAGATAATTGGCATCGTGTTGTAATATTAAAAAACTTTATTTAAAGTAGGTAAAAAAATTTAATCTATCTGTAATCTGAAGATGAGTTACTTAGCAACGTTATTATTGGTCAAAATAGTTCATACAATTTTTGACTAATAAAAATATGTTACTAGGTAACTAAAAAAAGAGATTACAGATAGATTGTTATTATTATAGGAACCGGCTGTGAGACGTTTTTAGGTGCATTGCATTGGAACTTGGAAGAAAATTCGTTTCATGATTTCTTATTATCATTAAGAAATATTATTATCATACCATATCATTAGGTACCTTCTTTTGCATGGTAGATACCTAATTCATAAGTTATAGATCCTTTATATTAATTGTTATTATTATTTTTTGCAATTAAGTATACAGTTTAAATTTAAATAATAATAATATGTTGCTTTAAAGTCTTATACTCTCCAACCCAACCAACCAAGAGTTGGTAAAATTTTATTCCAAAATAAAGTTGATAAAACAAAAGCTTTACCTCAAAAACATTTTGATAGCAGCAATCAACTGATGTTAAAGTCACAACACAAACTCAATAAAGTTCCATTTTCAAATAAGAATAAAAAAACAAACACGACCACACAGTTTGAACGAAGGCGTATCAATGATTATAATGACAACAACCCTAATAAAAAATCACTAATTTATCGTCAAAATATAACCATAAAGGGAGCCATAAACGGCACGTGTCTGACATAATTCAACACCTATACCGTACAAAACGATTGAAGCGCGATACAAAAAAAAAACTTTTTTAATTCAAAACTAACGATAACGCGTCAATACATGCGTGAGCTTTTTATTAGAATGAGATTAGACGATCCTTAAGCTCGGATACCGCCGTGCGCGAGCGCATCGGGACAGCGACTATAAAAAGCCTCCAACAGAGCCTCTCTTTCCCGCTCGGGTTATTTTCTTTTTTTTCATCGAAACGCATCTTAACGAGACCCGCCGTGCATGGGGACATCCAATTTCAAAACTCTCATAAACACTTTTGACTTGTCATCCGAAAAAGGTGGCATTTCCTTTTAAAGAAAAAAAAAAAGAAAATTTAAAGACTTCATTTCAGGGCGCATTAACGGCGAGCAACAGAGATGGCTATACGGCGCGTTTTTCCGTTGTTTCAGCGAGAGGGGAATAGAGCGAGTCTGTGTTATAGGTATCGCATCAAATTAATGAGTTCGAAAGGGACGTAAGTAATGTTGTAATTACGGAGCGGGCTGCGTAAAAGAGATGATGGTATAATGAGTGTAATGACAGTTATTGATACTCGAGTGCGTTTCGCTGTGCGACGATTTGCGAAGAGGCATGTGTGGTATCTTGATATGGGATCTCGGGCTAATAAGATTTTAATGAGACATTGAGTGGCGCGCTTTGTGTATAGTTACGACCTTTTATTTCTGGTAATCGTTTCACAATTAACAGGCGTTTACGCGGACGTAGTTACTATTGGGCATTCAGTACATAATTAAAGCTGTAGTGATGCGAATTGATTGACTCCTACATGTTAGAACATTGAACTAGATAGCTATGTATTTTCGAAGATCCTTTTTAAGTTGACCTCCTTTTCAGGGGTTGAGTCCTAGGAACCCATCTGTAACTTTTGGGAGTTAGGGCATTTTAGGCAATTAATGTCATTTGTTTCATTTACTACGAAAAATTGTATGTTATATGTGTAAAATATAGCCTATGGCTATGTCACCTGAATCATAATAACACTTCGATTGACACCTCATTTAAATCAAAATCGGCTCAGTAGTTTATGCACAGATTAATGATTTAGTATCTAGTTTATGCGCTACGGTGGATTATACGTAAATACAAATATATAATATATTGATTTTTTTTCTTTTCTTAGTTATAAGGTTGTCTGGAAGAGATCGGTTTTTACAGATAAAACCACTTTATTGTACTTTTTTTAAAATTCAATGACAAGATAGTTCTTGACTGCAATCCCACCTGTTGGTAAGTGATGATGGAGTCCAAGATGGTAGCAGGCTAACTTGGAAGGGGTGTGGTAGTGTACTGATATCCCTAATCGGTTTCTACACGCCATCGTGCCGGAAAGCTAAATGGCTTGGCGGCACGTCTTCGACGTCTTAATACATAAATTACGTTAAATTTATTTTATTTGTATGTTTGTGGTGCAATAAAGTATAAATAAATAATTAAACTATCGCCCCCGAAACGTGCCAAGTGGCACCGCTCTAAGATGCCCAATAAAACTCCAAACAAAACAAAAAGTAACGAAATAAGTTTCAAAGCACAAAAAAAGGTAAACGTGGCCCGCGGCCAGCCGCCGTGTTACGCGTAATCACCATAATCTCATCAACACTAATACCCCGGCGATGCACAATCAATTTCACCAAAGCCCTTTTATAGTGACGAAGTAAATCTTCGTACGGGAATAGTGAATACCTAGCAACCCAGCTGCCCTAGCCATGTCGTCGGGGATAGTGCAAAACCGCGAATGTACCATTGGATTGTATAAACCGCGTATCTACACTAGACCAAGTTTTACAAGGAAGTTAACCTTTATTATATTAACTTTATATGTTATTGGGCTAATTTTTACACAGAGAGTATTAATTCATGTGTTCTATGTATTGATAAAAATAGATATCTTTTTAAGAGTTTAATTTAGTCGCTACCACACTTACGCGATTTTGATTTAACCACAAACGTATGAAAATGGATTTTAATGTACTAATGCTAGTTACGCGGTTTTGCACTATCCCCGACGATATTTTAAACATGTCGTATCTATTGTTTTTCTACTTCGAGCGGTCGTTAAATGCTCGAAAAAGTGGATCTGTTGTGAATCACAACAGATCAACTGTGTCCAAAAAAGTTAAAATATAAAAAGCAAAATCAAAAATTATTTATTGTCATATATGCCAACCTGTGTATCTTATGACAAGTTAAGACTCTACCAAAGGTTCGGAATCTACATTCTGCTAAGAAAAGAGGTTCACGATTTAGGGAATTAAGAAAGGGATACCAAGGGCAATATTCTTGGAAACGCAGGCGGATGCACGGAAGATGTTGATGTAATTGTCTGAATCACTTATGAATAAAACCATATCGTGCCATTATAAACAACTCAAAATATGAATAAATTAACTGTATTATCATGACTGTTAACTTAACTTTATGTTAGGGAAGTGGTTAACTCATTTCCCATTCATGCTCATTTATTATATTAAGATTAATGCGAAGTGTTTTATATGTGCTGTATTTATGAATGAACTAAGACGATTTCTTTTTTGAAAAACACTATTATAACGTTTTTTTATTTTACTACGGGGCCTTAAAACAACTTTTAAAAGTGTAAACGATACTATAATCTCACATTTCCGACGTTTGAACTAAGACAAAAAATGTATTTAAGAAGGTATTTATAATTGTAGAGTTGAGAAAAAAGTAAAAAAAGTATTTGTGACTAATAAAAAATATTCATTCTTAATAAAGCCATTAAGATCCACTTTACTATAAAAAGTTGTCATTTAAGAATGGCTCTTACAAATTGCGAATAAAATTCTCAAAGAGTCAACTAAATAGATGAAATGGAATTGATAAATTGATTCGTGAACGTCTATAGAAAGAAAAGACGGCTCTATTAGCCATTGAAAGGAAAGATGAAATGTCAACTTTTAAGTCTTCGTTATAAAGTTTCTTCGTACTTAAATTTTACATAGAGGCGTTGTATTAAGCTTTTTTTTAAAGAATATTAGCCAAGCTGAACTTGACTTAGGTATATATTCTCCTCTCCTTCAAATAAGCGAAAAGCTTGTTTTCAGTCCGCTTCTTTCCTGAGCTTTTAGCGTTAATTGATTGTTTATAATATTATGTTTGAGCATTTTTAATACTATTTTCCTGAAAAATTACTGTAGTGATTTAAATACAATTTTGCTTTAAGTTCGTATAAGATTTGGGCAAATTCATAAATAATATATGTATATTATATTTTACGCCTTGAGACCAGAAGGAGGTGTCTATATGTTTTGAACTTTTATTACTGTTGTCATTTTCTTTAAAAACAACTGTACGTTATCTATTTCTATAGGAAAATTCGGGTAGGGTACAGTCAATGAATTAGTTAATAGTTATAATAAGGTTATAGAAAGAGCTGTAGCCCCAAAAGCTTGAAATCTTTGGCGATAACAAAGAGGCATGTTAGACAGATCTGGTTGCGACGCAGTGCAATATCCTAAATGCGGAAGTGTGTTTGGTGGTTTGTCCTTCATTCACGCAGCAACGATACAACGATTGGAAGGGATTTTTTGCTTTTTTGCATGGATATAGTTGAGGATTTGGAGAGTGACATAGGCTACAATTTATCTCGGGAAAACAAAGACTGAGTTAGTATTCTTCACCAGTATCAAAAATGCGTCTTGGACTTTGTTTATTAACGCGATAATTTCATTGGAGAGGCTATAAATTAAATCGAATAAAAATTATTTAAAATTAGTACGGGGAAAAAAATAGGAAGTAACCTCACAAGTTGACTTAATAAGGTAATATCAAAAAAAGGCCGAGCTGGTGTTTTTCGGCAGTATCAAAAAGATGTCTTGGGGACGTCCGGGCGGCGAGGCAGTTGTAGGGCAAGTGACATCGCGTCATTAGGCGGCTACTCACGTGCCGCTAAACTGCGACACGTGCTCGCCCTAGCATACAGTGTGATGTTATGAAGCCCAAATCAGACGGTTCATTTTTCGAGATTTTTGCTTTCATTTTCGAAGCTTCATCGATGACTCATCGATCACCGTCTAAACACCGACCGTTCACCGTTCACAGGCGATTTGCCTCCGAAAGCGTGCACTGGTATCGTGCATTATTCATCGTAAAAATGAACGATGAACGGTGAACCGTCTAACTTGGGCTTTACCACTGGATAAGAGGCCCAAAGCCGTGGGATTGTCTAAAACTGCCGTAAGATTGTCTAAAACTGATATGGGATTGTCTCAAACTTCTGTGGGATTGTCTATACATGATTGCTAAAGCGTGACAATTGTAGTAATCATTTTTAGATAATTCCACAGTTGATTGTGACGATCGCTATCACCTCTGATAGGTCGATATCTGCTTGCTATTGTCTAAAACGCATTCTTGCAGCAAGAATGCCAAAATTCAGCACCACCACAGTTGAGACTTCAGCAATTAATACAGCTTTTCCGCAACCGACCAGCGGATGTGATTGACCAAAAGATTGACAAGAAGACCGGCTTGCACACCAGAAACGCAAAGAAGAATCTATTTGTGAAATGCCTTCTATCCAATGACATAGAAACTGTATACCTACATAATCTAACTATATAAAAGGAAAAGATCACTGACTGATCTAGCAAACTAAAAAGGGATTTTTGAAAATTCAACCCCCAAGAGGATAAAATAGGAATTTGATAAATCGAACTTAATGTGAGCGAAGCAGCGGGCTAAAGCTAATAAAAATATATCTGAGATGAAGCAAAGTAACTCGTAATTAACTAACCCCTACCGCCATCAACATTTTTTCGTAATCCAGTCCTAATTAAGTACCGGAGCACCCTGTCGCGTCACTCGTCATCATGACGACGTATTTAACAATAACAGCAGGGAGGTCCGCCCAAAGGTGCCGGCGTGACTTACAAAAGCACGTACTGCACCCTAATGTAAACAATAGACAAAGGGCCCGCGGGTTATTAGGCTAACCGACTCTTATCGCAGCACCTATCGGAGTGTACGGGGAACTATGGTCCAGATTCGGCAGTTTTTGGAGCTGTGATGGAGATGGTATCGGCGCCAGTATGTGGAAGTGTTCTGAGGAGTTTATGCGAAAATCTAGACCCACCCACTTCTTCCCACCAGAAAAACTTGTATAGCTAGACGGGCTAGCTTTATACAAGTTTTTCTGGTGGGAACCGTGGCTAATTACGTAGTTAGTTAGTCAAAGACGTGCCGCCAAGCGATTTAGCGTTCCGGTACGATGGCGTGTAGAAACCGATTATTATTAGGGGTATGGATTGAATGTACACGGCCATACCCCTTCCAAGTTAGCCCGCTACCATCTTAGACTGAATCGTCACTTACCATCAGGTGAGATCGCAGTAAAGGACTATCTTGTCCATCGAATAAAAAAAGGTTATTTTTATTCAATTCTTGTGGGGACCTTTTGTCTTTATTATGCCTTTCAGCCCGATGCGTCCAATGGTTTGAGCTGTGCGTTGATAGATTAGCTAGTTAGTCACCTTTTCCTTTTATATTTTCAGATTTCAGAGCATCTCTAGGCTGCACCTATACTTAAAAAAGATTTTGTGGTCAAAAGTTTAAAGTCCTTGACCCTTAAAATCCACCTGTCCTGAACTTGACCTCGAAGGCTAATCAACGAAATCGCTAGCGACCGGCGAGCGGCGAGCGGCGAGCGGGCGGGCTCCGATTTAATGCACCCGCTAATTACGCCTTGTTCAAATTGTAGCTTTCTCACGGACGCCGGGGGCGGGTTCCACCTAACACACAGTTTACGCTAAACAATTGTAATGTAAACACAAAGCTTCTAGAACTTAAATAAATTAATAATAATGTATGTGTAGTAAATTAATTATATTTCGTCGCTTCATTCTTCAGATATATAAACAAGTAGAGGCAACGAGCTCACGCTTCTAAACGAAGCTCGAAGTGCTGAGGAAAAATAAAATATTACAGTGAAAAAATAAAAAATAAAATAAATAAATAAATGAGAAAATCATCGACGCATAATCATGTACTCATCGTCGGATTCCGAAGAAAATGTGGGTAAGCACTTTAACAATACGTTACAGTGTGTGATTCTTTGATGTGCGTAAAGTGTCTAGTAGGCTTTCCTGGGAGTTAACTGCGAGTTAACACGAAGGACAAGTTCGTTTGATCATATATAGTAATGTAATGTGATTTTAAGCAAATTTTTAATGTTGCATGTTGTATTTAAGCAGAGTCTGGTTGTCCATTTATTTTATTTGTAGCACCTGTACATTACCCAAATTCGCAATAAAGAAATTGAAATGGAAAATAAACACAGTGTAGAATGTAAAACAGTTCAGTTATACCAATATGGCTTAATAACGAGGAAACCCGCTCGGCAAATTATTTGATTTTAAAATTAAAACTAAGTAAAAGACATAACAACATAACTTTAAAACAAATTATATTGAACATTTGATAGGTATTTAAAAAAATAAAAATTTTAGTGACCAATTTATAGTCAACTTATAGTTTTCCAAGTGCAGTGTTTCAAATACATAATAATATTTTTTAGTGTAGCTACCAAACTGCTAACAAATCAATTCAGTTATTCGGTTCATAACGTAAACATATACGTTCAATACTAATGGCTAACCATCGTGCTAAATTAACTTTACATTAATCACTGATTAAAAAGAATGGTGGAGCCGCAAAAGGATTCACCCGAGTCTTCGTACCTTACTGGCATCGCTATACTTTCTGCCCTAACCTGTTACCGGTCAACCTTCGGGCTATCTTCATCTCTATCACGCCCACACAACCTGCAATAACTCTATCTCCCTCGCCCATCTCAGGTCAGACTAAGGTATTACCGTAATGGTACTTAAACACATATTTAAGTAAAGATACTTTTTGTGCAAAAAGTTACGTCTGTGTACGATCTTTCTTCGTCGTAAAAAACTAACAACTGCCTGTGAATCAGTCTGCATGATCTTCTTCTTCATAAATGGATAGACGTCCACAAAGGTCTTTTGCATGGACTCCCACAGCGCTCGGTCTTGCGCCACCTGAATTCGGCGATTCCCTACGACTCGTTTGATGTCGTCCGTCCACTTAGTAAGCGGTCTGCTAACACTTTCTGGTGCGGGGTCGCCACTCAATGATGTATACTGATGTTTACTTAGATCCTATACACTGCATGGTGTATTCCTAGTTTTGACTTTCCTAATAATTTTTTTTTTATAAAAACTTGCCTCGTGCAAACCTACTCCTAATATTGAATTCATAGATTAAGGGTTGACGGATCTACGGATCGTAGCGATTACTAATCTTAAATCTAAGATTGAATAATAAATTATTATTTGTTTACTTTGTTACTGTTACTCATTGTAAAGATAGTTTTTTATTGGGCCTTGTGAGTGGGACATCCAGGTATGTCTTCTACGTGTGTGAAAACTGTGAACAAAATTAAATTAAGTATGAGTTCAGAATTGCGTTCTAGAGACATAACGTGAGATTTTTTTATCTCAGACAAGAGTTCAGTGAGAACGAAGTCGCAGACATCATTCAGTTATTTATACAAGCTATACTTAGTTAAAACAATTAAAAAACATGATCGCAACAAAGCTGATGGATCGAGAGGATTTTTTGCACGGATATAGGTGACCTGGAAAGTGACATAAGCTCCTTTTATATCCCGAAAAATCAAAAAAAAATTAGTGTGACTTTTAAAAACTAAATCCACGCGGTTGGAGTCGCGGGCATCAGCTAGTTTTAAAATGAAAAATACTGGCATACTTAGGTTAGTATCACAGGCATATTCCAATAAGTCGCACAGGTCTAAAAATGTTCGTTTTTCGTCCCCCATTTTCCCACAAATTGGAATGGTGTCATGAATGCATGTTTCAGCTAAACTGCAGAATTGGTCGATTTTGTTCTGGAAGGCAAAAATTAAACAATAGGTAAATCGTCTTATGATATAGATTAATTGTTAACAAAAGTAATCGGTCAAATGTGAGTCTGACTTGCATACGAAGGGTTCCGTACCAAGGTTCCGTACCAAAAAACGCCGAAAAACACACGTTCTATTAGGGGTGCCCTCTACTAGAAACGTGTTTTATAATACACACCACAAAAACACGTTTCTATTTCTTTTCCCGTCCCGTTTCCAGTCACTTTTTCCTTTAATATATTTAGATACAGTAAAGTCTTACAAAGTAGCATTTTTTGTTGAATTGGTGAATTAAAGAATAAAAGAATATTTCATTCATTCATTCATTCAAAATAGCCCACAGTGAAAAGTTTCTTACGGAAGGCGTCGCTGCGTAGTCAGGAAGGTGGCAGTGAGCCGGCAGGAGGATCCATAACATATCTGAAATATAGCATATATATGGTAATACACATCATATCAAAGTATTAATTGTACAACGTAATCGTTCGATATGTTTACGCGGTTGTAAATATAGCTCCGAGTCATGTTGCGATGCGAATTACTTTGCATATTAAATCAATTTTTAATCGCTTCTGTATAATACGACGTTGCTCAAATATCGTATTTTAATACTGATATTAGATAATTTATTAAGTTACATTGAATTATCGAAATAAAAAAGACATTTGGAATGTAAAAAAAACATACATTTATGAACAGGTAAATCTTAAAGCAATTCGGCGTTAGACGTATCTAGATATGCAAGAAAATTATTGTCCGCCGAATTTCGAGAAGAGGTTTTTCTCTGTCCCCACGTCTAATTAATATTATGTGCGCTGATAGAACATTTTTATTATGTGTTTCTACAACGGGGTACACAAACAATTCACGCATACTTCATTAAACTCTTGATCATCTGCATCAGTAAGTCCATCCTTAATGTAAAAAAGTGGTCTAACTACGGTTTTAGAGTAATTAAAGAAAACTAATATTAAACTAAAACTAAAATTATTGAAGTCGAAATTGTCTCCTTTACGGGGGTCGGTCTTATGCCTTCTTTTGAAAATCTTGTCTTGTAATCGTTTTTGTTTTTCCGTTATATATTTATAAAATTATAGTTATAAAGTTATTAGACAAGGAAATTAGACATGATTAAGACGCACTCACATTGTACGACGATGTTCCACCACATGTCGGTGTATTGATCTATTAAATGATAATATCCGACTCACTCATGTTGTGGTATATTATGGCAGTAAACGCAACCTGCAACGAGTTGACGACAGGTGTTGCGAACATTTTTATTTATTACAATTTACAAAAAAAAAAAAATATGCAAACTTACCTTATTTATATATTTTTTATAGTTTTTGCTCTAAATTAGATCTGGCTTGTTTTTTCAGGGTAAAAGAGTTAATTTATCTTTATTTTTCTTATTATCTCTATTTATAATGAATTAATTGATTGACTGCAATAATAATTCAATAATTCACATTAACTAGAAATATGATTATGTAATTAATTAATAATTTAATTCATTAAACTTTTGTTCTGCTATTTCGTAAAAAAATATCAAACTTAAATGTTTATAGATAAATAATTAAATATTAGAAAATATAACGGTACCTATTCTGAAATATTTTTTTAAATCGTTGTGTTATCATCGCTCAACTTTATAAAGTTTAGAACCTCTGCCTACGATCTGTCACTGGTCTACATAGTTTTCAACATAAAGCGTATGCTTTGTTACAATTTCCTGTTCTACAGCCATAGTTAGTGTGTAGAGTAAACAAGCCTAACCTAACATCAAACTAGACCATATTCGGCAAGTGATCATAGCGCTCGTGTTAGTTATGAGACTTTACAAGATTTATACTAGTGAGTGTTCATTTTTATTCATTTTTACTACAAAAAATTATACTTAAGTACATAATAATATTATTATTTGTACGAAAAGATGAATTCAATGGTATACTATTACTGTGAGTACGTAAGGCAGAGATGTTATAACTGCTTGTAAAAAGTTTTTGTAAAAAATATTTTCGCAAAATTACAAAGGTGGCTTGTGTGATTTTTAATTTTTTTTCAGGTTTATTAATTTTAGGATTCATCGTAGAAGTTTGGGCTCATGTTGAAATAGAGGCAGAAGATTATTTCTTCCCCTTGGAACCGGTACGGAAACTTTTATTTTTTTGCATATTTATAACTTTTTCCTGTGTATTTAAATACCACTAAATATCAGGCAAAAGTTTTAACTTCTTTAGACTGTAAGATTTTTTGACCCCAGTTAGTTTATTGAGTTAAAATAAATCTTTCAGTTAGTGTCATCCATTTCACATGAAAGTTACACGTACTTATTTAATTTTTTTTTAGGTTATCAACTTCTGCAAAATGGCTGACCAGTGCCAACATGATTTCGTACCGATTTGTGGACAGGACTCTTTGGGTATTTCTAGAATGTTTAATGATAATTGTGATTTATATGAATACAACTGTGATGAGAAAAAACGTAAGTATAAATTAAAAACGTCTTCAGGTCAAATAATATCACTATAATTATGTTATAGGTAATAATCTGTTAATACAGTCTTATTTCTTAAACTTAAAAGTATTGTTTTTTGTTTTTTATTTTCAGAGTACCGACATGTTCGAGCAGACGTATGCAAATACGAAGCAGCTGCGGCTCAGAGAATGGAAGAGTGATTGAGAGAAATCCCCCCATTTTTATTCAAATATGAAAATTTTATTTTGTACAGCGTGTTTATAAAATTTCATAGAATAGAACCGTAACCAATCAATGGTTACTTTTCAAATAAAAATCTAACGGTATTTGTATATAGCGCGCTAGGCATAAACATCCATTGCCAACTTCTTGCCAATTAATGCTATTGGAGCTGTAAAATTAAATTTCAGAAAATAACTCTAATTTTTTAATTTTTAAAAGTTTATGAGAGATTATCTGCTATATTTATCTGTAATGTAAGGAGAGCAATATGAACATTGGAATGAGTTGGAACCGTTGGAACAACATTTTGTTTTGAAAGTGTTTATTTTAATGCATTTTGTTATAAAGTACACTGATTTTTCTTTTGAAGTGATTTTATTTTACAATCATACCAACATCATCATATCAATCGTCAACATTATAATTATTAAATTCTCCGCGAAAGTATAGGTATGAATTGCAATACATTTAATATTATTAAAGCCGATACTAGTAGTAAATAGCCTAAGATTACATTAATAGGAATGCCGTAATGCAATATCTAGATGCATATTATAATTGCTCCATGTATTAAGATGCCGTTTTGATAATATATTACTTGCCTGCCGCCTATTGAAACTATTAATAGAGTATATGAAATCATTTTATTACGTCATCCAATGCAGATGTTACAATCAACCCAGGGGTAGCAATCCTTTATGATAGGACTAGTTGATGCCCACAACTTCGTTCAAAGTCTCTTATTTTCCGGGATAAAAAGTAGCTTATGTGTTATTCCACACTATAATCTAGCTCTATGCCAATTTTCATCCATCCATCCATCCATCCATACTTACAAACTTTCGCGTTTGTAATATTAGTAAGATTGTCCAATAATAATCAGTTAGTGTGATGATCGTTATCACATCTGATTTAAAAACCTTCATTTTAATATACAAAAAAAATTTAATCAAATTCTGATACTCGTATAAACTCGGTCTACATAAGTTTAATAGTACATTATGGTACAAGTGTAAAAGTTGGTGATTACCGCTGAGGCGCTATTGAGACCCGAGCCGTCAGGTGAGGGTCTTAAGGTAGCCGAGGACGGTAATCATCAATACACACGTGTATCATACGACGTTTTTCAACACACTTGTGAAGAAAATAATACTAAAATAGTATGTATATAAACATTATGGTACAAAACAGTGAAAACGAGCTGTGAAATTTTTTTCGAAATGGCGAGAAAAATTAATGTTATTTTTTTGTTCGCCCTCTTGAGATGCTCTTGAGGGCAGGCAAAGATCGACGACCATACAGCCTATTCAGGTGTTTATTTGATTTTGTTCTTGATAATTTTTAAGGCAAAGCCTATTCAATCGTGATTCTGATAATAATCCTTGAAGTCAGTTTTCCGGAATGCGCGCGCACCTTTAATGGCCATAGACTAAAAGAATGAGTTTACTTTTTTTTTTGGCTTTTCTCGGATAGCCACGTACAAGATGGGAAATTTCGAGTTTTCTTTATTACAAAAAAAAAAAAACAAAAGTTACTGACAGTTTTATTTATTAAACACGTACAGGTTGAAATTATCTATTTAAATACGGAGTTGTATGAAATGAGCAAGCAATAGGTACATAATTATATTCTTAGAGGTACATTAATTTAACACGATATTTTTATAAATTATTGAACACTATCTTTTTTGTAATAGAAACTTTTTTAAGAACACAGCAACTCACCTAATAAAATTTAAAAAAAAAATTCTATAACTCACATTGTGAATAATAGTAATCAAAAGTCACAGTTTGAGTTATAGGTGTCATTGTGTGCCTAATTGCGGTGAACCGGGAGCCATTTTATGAGCAAGTGTGTTGAAAATATACTTATCAAAGAAACTTGCTCTTATTTTTTTTTATTATTAGCTATCGCACAAGTGTTGCACGGACAAATGTGCACTCTCTATCCTCTCACTCTCATAATCGATGGCAACGTTTGAACGACGATGTCTCTAACATCAGGAGCAGGACTGACAACTTAGCGTGTTTTTCGAGGCACGGATGTGAATCAATTTCCTAACTCCAGGCTAGTAGGTACCTACTAGGTACCTATTGAGATTTTCTTGACAGAAAAACCCATGCCTCGCTATTTTTAGACCCACCTGGGAGTTGAATTCAGAACCTCGTCATCCGCAATCGATCATGTTAACCACTAGATCTACGGGGCGTCAAACACATACCTACTCATTATAGCTTACTAACTAATTTACTAAGGCCGCGAACAGATTTCGCAAACAGAAGCAGACATAAATCAATGCTTTATTTGCGCGCAAACACGTGCAAGTTAAACACGCAGTGCAAAGTTGCGTAGGCACTAGAAGTTTGACGTCAGTGGAACTGTTAGGAGTTCCTTGAAGTATTTGCTACGGATACACTGCCCTACACTGTGTTTACTTTACTTCTTGCCTTTCCATTGTTTTTTTAGGTATTAGGTATATCGACATATGGACGAACTTCGCGTTAGATTGCGAACATAGATCCTTGTCAAATTATAAAAATATATTTATAAAACTCCCGGTTAAACTGGTGTTAACTTTTAATCTTAACTATAATGTGTAGAATAGGTAAAATACTAATTTAAATTTTTTGTCTGGTGGGAGGCTTTGCTTTGTTCATACCACCACCCTACGTCAAAGACGTCCCGGCAAGCGGTATGATGGCTTGTAGAAACAACTTAGGGTATGGGTTGAATATATACTGCCATACCCTTTCCAAGTTAGCCCGCTGCTATCTTAGACTGCATCGTCACTTACCATCAGGTGAAATCGCAGTCAAGGACTATCTTGTCATCCAATAAAATAAAATAAACTAATCTCTTAAAATTATTATAATTAGACATGTATTTAGGTAAATTTTACACGAAATACTCAATAGTGTAGTTTTTTGATGATATTACAGAGCCCTGGTACGTTTCGCTAATGTTTCATTTTTTTTAAATTTATTATAATTATTGTGAACACAAAATTCCATCTTAGCTTATATACAACAACTAAGCACAGGCAATAGCTTACGATCCTGTCTTCATATACCTTATAACGGTCAGATACTATTACACGCAAATAATACTCAATTAATAAATTAGCGGATTCTCATTGTGATGGCAACCACACATTCGCGGCCTATCGGATATCGGCAATCGATATTCCTGTCTTAAAACTAGCAGTAAAGTTACTCTGATATAGCTAGTACAGTGTTGCGAACTACAACTTAGCGTTGTTGACAACTGTACAGAGTTTGACGAGTCTGTGTGCGTGTGTGTTGTGTGTGTATGTGTGTGTGTGTGTGTGTGTGTGTGTGTGTGTGTGTGAGTGTGTGTGTCTGTGGCATCGTAGCAGCCGAACGGATGAACCAATTTTAATTTTGTTTTTTTTTTGTTTAAAAGGTGAATTAGTCGTCAGTGTTCTTAGCTATGTTTGATGAAAATCGGTCCAAGATGGCCGCCGTCACAAAATGGCGGATTATATATTTTTTCGCAACTCCCTCAATATGAATAAGCGAATAGGTACAATTTTCTGAATGAATCTGAAATTATAGACCGAATCTCAAATGATGTCGAAAGTTCGGTACTTTTTTGAGCGGTGCTTTATAAATTGTTCATTGTAAATGTAACAGTAACACGTGTGAGTGTTTGCGCTCGCATCTCCGATACATTTTTCAGTTGCATTTGTACTTATGCTGTACATACTTAGTTTATACAGCATGTTTTCTTGACAAAATTAGGCTTTTAGAAAATTAAGTTTTAAAAAAAGGTAGTCTATGATACTTTCCAGGTCCTCAACTATATTCATGCAAAAAATCAAGTAGATCCGTTGCTCCCTTGTTACGTGATTGAAGAACAAACCAAAAACACTTTCGCATTTATAATTAGGTAGGTTTATAGTGACGTTGGTGCGACACTCAGCCCATAAGACTCCCAGCATTCATCTCCAGAACCACATCTCCAGAGCATAGATTTTCTTTTTCTTGACTTGTCGCAAAGTCCACTTCTCCGCAGCACTGGACCACTGCTCCTATAATAGGGTAAGGATGCCGAATATGAGATGGTTGCCAAATATGAGATAGTTAGGTTTTGGCGAAACTAATCGCCGCAGCTATTTGGCGATACTGTCACCAGAAGCCGCGTGGCAACAGACCGAAACATGTGTTGGTGCTTCCCAGTTCGAGGCGAAGTCAGGTTGTGTACGTGCGGATTTTTACGAAACCACAAAACCCGATTTTTGACACCAAATATTAACGAGGTATGTTATAACTTTATAGTCACACTAAATGATTTAAATTTACAGTCATTGTATCAGTTATATGATTAATTTTACAATGCATTTGCAGTTTAGTTGTATTTTCTTCGTCAAGAAATAATAGGCAGCCTAGTTTTTAAATTTGGGTGTTTTCCTAATATGAGACACGTGGGGGCTCCTTAAATGAGATATCTCATATTAGGATGTATAGAAATACGACTATTTAAAAACCTCTTTTTCTAGATGCCATCGATCAAGGAAGTCCTAGGCCCACGATGCCATAATACGGGCCGTGAGTGCAGTGCGAAGCAAACAAATATGTTACCTAATAGCATCAAAACTTTCGATGTTCCTAAGAGTATCCTAGAACGTTATGTCAAAAAAGATGCTAATGCAGAAGTATTTGTCAAGGTTCATGGGAAGACCTCCAGCTTTTTCTGACTATTTAGAAGCAAAACTAGAAAAATATTGTAAAGTTGGACTAACGATTTTATGGGTTACATCTACATCTGAAGAACATCAAGCACTTGGCACAAGCACATGATAATATATTATTAAGTTGTTACTAAAACCTTTTTATTTAGTAGTACGATGTTGTAGATTAATAAATATCGCCAATAAAAAGTTTTTTTGAATTGATTTCTTTCCTTTTTCTCTAAATCTATACTATCTCATATTAAAAACCCTTGGTATCTCATAATAGGAGACCATTTCCCTGAGACGTAATTTCTGACTTTTCTAATATTATCTGATATAACAAAAAATCTATTATACCTAGCACTAAACGGTCTTTCAAGGATAAACTTCATTAAATACTTATCGAATATAAATGATTTTCATAGTCATTAGTGCAATAATTTATTTTTTATGGCCGAATATGTAAATGGTATCTCATATTCGGCATCTTTACCCTAATACACAATAACATAGATTCTGCGATATCCAGATTATTTTATTAAAAAAAAAAATACCATCCTGTATTGAGTGTATTTATACAGATGCTGCCCGCACCCGCCGGATCTATTACCAGGCAAGTGATAATGCGGCTAGACGAAACGCCGAAATTTGTCTAAGACGCACGGTGACACCACTCTTTACAATACCCTGTTAAATGGTATGGTAAAACGCAGTTACCGGCGTTGGTTACACTGTACATGGACCACTTTATGGAACATTATTACCGCTCCATTTTAGGTTAATGCAGTAGGCACTAGGAATAATGCCACACGATGCCTTGCGTCCCCGCTACTGCATCCTACTTCCTTTTAATATATATATATCTATACTAATTTATAAAGCTGAAGAGTTTGTTTGTTTGAACGCACTAATCTCAGGAACTACTGGTTCGAATTGAAAAATTCTTTTTGTGTTGGATAGTCCATTTATCGAGGAAGGTTTTAGGCTATTTAACATCAACAATAGGAGCGAAGCATCAGTGAAAAATGTTGCAAAAACGGGGAAAATTATCCATATTTAAAATACATTCTTTTAAAACTTCTTAATCGCGATCATAATAACAGAAATTGACGCGGACGAAGTCGCGCGCATTAGCTAGTTAGGTATAAATGCAAAAGTTTGGATGTATGTATGGATGGATGGATGTTTGTTACTCATTCACGCAGTAACGACTGAACCGATTTGGTTGAAATTTGGCACAGAGATAGAGTATAGTCTGGAATAACACATAGGCTATTTTATCCCGGAAAATAAGAGAGTTCCCGCAGGTATCAAAAAACTTCATTCCACGCGGACGAAGTCGCGGGCATCAGCTATCGTGCTACGTTTCCTGCGGTGCCGGCTGCCGCTCTCTTTTAATGAAAAACCTGTGCTGCCATATTGTCTTTGTGCCATTGAAATGCTAATTGTTACATTATTATTTGCCTAGATATTATTTTAGCTGCTAAGTAACTGTTTAGCCAGTTACTTTCGTTTTCGTCAATGCAGTTTCGTATATTATATTCTCAAATAGGAATATTATCATCCCATCCTCTCAAATTATGAGTAATCATATTATTATTTCAACTTTATTTCAGGACTTTAACGTTTGAAATACTTATACTTTCCTAGTTTACTACAGAAAATATGATCGAAGGTAAAAAAGTAGTGCATCCAACTTTATGTATTTTTATTATACCTACTCGTATTTTTGTAATTAGATGTGACATTCAGGTTTAAAAATTATTCAATGTAACCGATTCTGATAAAACTATTTTCAGTTTCAGTTCAAAAAATAACGTTGTATAAAATTATTGTGTATCTTTATTGATTAAAATTTTACATAGCTATTTTTAGATTTTTAGACTGACACGTAGATATTTCATCCCCTATCGTTCAAAAAAAAAACGAAGCTATCACAAATGGCCGTCACTCTACCAATATTGACACGACAGAATACTGAGGTTATATAACACACAGTAGCGAGAAAAAATAAAAAATAAGCTAGGTATTTCACATGTAAATGAGAACAAATAAATAACAATATTATGTGGACTATTCACGTGGAATCTACGAATTGTACGGCAAAAATTGAAAATAAAGTGTTGAAGGCTCGCTATAGTGAGTTGTAAGTTATGAGATGTGGCGTGACTATTATTTATGTTTTGTTTTTTGTCGTTACAAAATATTTAAAAGCTGTCTTTCAGATAGACGCTGGGCAAGAGAGGTCCAAAATCGGCAACTTTGTTGACGAATATTTTAAAAGTACAATTAAAAAAGAAAAATAGTTTCGTGCTCAATTGTTATCAACTTCACGAACAAAGTAAAAATATTTTTACTGTTGCCAATCGGATAGTAAAAATACTATAATAATGAACTTGCATTTGCCCCTATGAGTGTACCTCTCTAATTCATTTTTCATAAACATATCGCTTATTTGGTGCAACACTGTTTTATCTGAAAAGTCCCGATTTTTATATTATTTCATTATGTTCATTAATTCAGAAGGTCCTAGCAGACCCTCAGACTGAAAAACAGACAAATTCACGAGTGTAAATACAAGTAGACTTGGAAGAGTGTCAAGTAGACTTGGAGATTTTGATTCGCTTGGTCAATTATTGTAACTAGTTTTAAAAATGCGAAAGTGTGTTTGTTGGTCTGTCCTTCAATCACGCAGTAACGTGACGTGACTTTAGTTGAGGACTTGGAGAGTGACATAGACTACGTTTTATCCCGCGAAAATAGAGGGATCCCGCGTGATTTTGAAAATATAGTCGCTTGTAACTTAAACCACGCAAAGAACAAGCAAGGCACTAGCTCCTTGTACCAATAACCCTAGCAAACAGCTCGGTCGCCTTGTTAACCTAAACAGTTAACAAGGATCGTAGCACTTAGCCGGATCACGCTAACAGGGTGGACAAAGCCGGGATCTGTTTACCGCGCCTAGTTGCAGCTTAAGTGGGCTAATTGTTGATAGAATGTCGGTATCACCTGCCTGGCTTCTGCCCTTACATCGACCTTACACTGGTGTGATACCAGTGTATCTACTTCCGAATACCTAATACATTAAGAGCCCCATTCCACGAAACCAATCAATCATCTCAACCCCTGGTCAAAAACCTTGCTAATATCATAAATGCGAAAGTGAGTTTATTTTGTTATTTGTCTTTCAATCAGCAGGAACAGAACAATGGATCGACGTGATTTTTCGCTGGGTATATTTGAGGACTTGGGGGTTACCTTTTACCCTGAAAATATAGAGGGTTCCCGCGGGAATTTCCAACCTAACTCCATCCAGAGGAAGTCATTAAAAGCTCGTCTGCTATAGTTTAGGGTGCAAATCTGAATACCTATGTATAAAATGAAAAGGCGATTGAATGACTGACTGATTGACTGATCTATATTGATTTGGCACATTGGCACAGCTCAAATCACTGGATTTATCGGGCTGTTTGGCAGCATATAGCTATTATGACGTAGGCATCCACTAAGAAAGAATTTTTGAAAATTCAAACCCTAAGGGGGTAAAACAAGGGTTTAAAAAATCAAACTTACCGTAAGCGAACCCGCGAATATATTTTAATAGTACCTAATTTAATCTTGTGTGCAATTTTACTTATCTGTCATAGTTCATTTCCAACTTGTAACATAATGAGTACCTAATGAATTAATGACGTTTACTAAAATAGAAAAAAACGCCTTTCACTTTCGTTTTCTCTAAATTGTAATTAATAGTCATCCATTAATACAATAACAGAATAATTATTGTTTATAAATATTGCAGTTAGTGCATTTTTCTCGTGCGGCGCGGAGTCAATTGATTAGGCGGCTCTCTTTGTGGGCACCGCTCAACAATTTGCTCGCGGCCGACCGCCCTAATTTTAATGGCCTTATAAAATTTATACTTAATGTATTTATCATAAGATGGTATAACATGGATGAGGCTTAATTGTATAACACTTTATATATTTTTCAAAATATTTTAGCCATGGTAGTCTCTTATCACGCTAAATTGAGCTTAAAGCTTTTTTACCCTTTTTTTATTTTTTTTATTCGATGACAAGATAGGCCTTGATTGCGATCTCACCTCATGGTAAGTGACGATTCAGTCTAAGATAGTAGAGGGCTAGCTTGGAAGGGGTATGGCAGTGTAGATTCAACCCGTACCCCTAATCGGTTTCTACACGCCATCGTGCTGGGACGCTAAATCGCTTGGCGACACATCTTTAACGATAGGGTGATAACTAGCCACGGCCAATGTCTCCCACTAGACAAATAATACTTTAATGCACATATAGTAGGTATATTAGTACAAAAGAAACCCCTATTCTATTTTCAAACCCCTATTTTATCCTTAGGGGATGAATTTTCAAAAAGCCTTTCTTAGCAGATGCCATAATAGGTATTTAAGTATATGTATGCCTTTCAATTAGGTCAGTCACCTTTTCCTTTTGTATATTTAGATATATGTCCATTGTCAATTTAATCTTATTAATACATGGTAGGTAATATAATACTATTAATTATATTCTTAGCATGTGTCAGGAGTGGGAATGACAATCCTCCTTTTCATAGACCTGTTTTTAAAAGTCCCATAGAAATCGGTTCTGCCGTTCTGAAGCTCCACAAACAGAAAAATAGACAGACTAAAGTTTTAAAATTTTAAAATTTATTTATTTGAACCTGTTGATATAGAAAGGATAATAATAAAATGCAAGATCATACTCACTGTAATTTTCAAGTGAAAGATGAAGACAATAATATCAGATTATTACGACCTCAAGGGATCAAAAAGTTCAAGTGTCCTCTAAACAAAGAAAGAAAGTAAACAGCTGATTTGGTGATATCAAGGGATACTCGATTGTTATCTTTTTGACATTTTGAAACAAAAGAAAGTAGAGTGTTTATCTTTTAAAAATACGTCATATCCATACTTTTCATTAGGTAGAGATAAATGAATCTACTATTGTTTTATTGTTGCGCTTACATTAAGCATCGATGTATAGCGGCCACACGTAAACAAATCATCTATTTCTTATGATCAAAGAAATAAAGGTGATATTGCAATAATAACTAAATTACAAAAAAGGATAGTTTATGTGTCTTATGACTTAGATAATAAGGTTCACATTATTAACAGGAAGATGGCCAAATGGATGATTGAAATTGTTCCGGGCGATGAGGTGGCTTCATACAAGGCTACGGTGATAAAAACAAAAGTAAAGCTTAAAAAGTTAACGATAAATGATATTGATGTGGAATGAATAGCTTTTCGACGGTTAAACGCTAATCTCCCAACTCAAAATGTCAAAAGTTTACACAAGGCACAAAAAATATTGTATAATTTTTGTTTTTTTTTTTTATGTTACAATATAACTTATAGCTAAACTAATCTAATTACTATACAAATAATTTTGTTTGAGTGCAGATATGATTAAAACAAAAATATAGTTCGTTTTATATATTTACAACAGGTATTAATTTTAGGTATGAGAAATATTGTAAAATTAGCTGACATTCTAAAAATGTAATGCGTACCAATTTTAAAAACAAGTCAATCTAAAAATGTCCTTCCGGAGGAAGTTAGAAACAGGTTCTTGTAAATGAAGATTATAAAGAAGTTAATACACAAACGCATTATTTCCGAACCAACAGGATAAATAGATTGTATCGATGTTTTGAACAATCTTCAACCACACTGTTAAGTGTAACCTATTCAGAAAGTTATGTTCGTTACGGTGTCCCTTACTCCCTGTATAGATAGGTCTAGCGATCCCACCTTACCCACCTAGTACCTAATGGAGTTTGGATGAAAAAGCTCCGATAAAGGTAAATAATGATGTTGTGGTGCGCCTTAATTAAGACCCTCTCGTAGCAATTAAGCTTCAGACAGAACCTCCCGCTAATTAAGAAATGGATCTTTGCAATTTATTAATTGGAACAATTTATATTCGATACTTAATAACTGAGAAAACTTTCCTTGCAAGTTTAAATTTTTTCAATAGACAGTGATAGATAGATACCTTAGAGCAAGAGGAGACTTTCCACTTACAGATGTTTTTTTATTTTATTCGATGACAAGATTGTCCTTGACTGCGATCTCACCAGATGGTAAATGATGATGCTGTCTAAGATGGAAGTGGGCTAACTTGGAAACAGTATGACAGTATACATTCAATTCAACCCATACCCCCACCCCACTAGAAAACCCATACCCATAGAAATTGAGGTTTATTTTGGAACAATAAAACAGAAAAATGAATAGAACGAATTTGAATTTTTTAGACTTTCCTTGTTTGACTCTTGACTGAATACTGAATGTAGACTCTTAGCTCGTTTTTTTTTTTCTGTTTAACTTTTTTTCAACACTGAAACGAAAATAATATTTTAAACCTCGATAATATGCCTAACCCCCTCGTAAAATATTGTATGAGTTAAGTTTGAAAATCCTACATGTACCTGCCCAATGTCTGATAAAGAAAAACTACCTTTGTGTGGAAACTCTAGCTTACAGTCATGCACCGAGGAATTCATTGATAAAATGTTACACGTGTTGTGAATTCTGCATTTAAATGTGGCGTCAATGCGCAAATCGAGGGGGGATCCCCCTTTATCTACGTTGACTACAAAATAAACGTTTCAGCTAATTTTATATCAATATCGATCCATTTAATCTGTATTCTACTTACTACTGTAGTTTTTGATATAGCAATATGAAAAAGTCGTTTATCAAATCGCGTTATCCTATTATCCTATTAATATTATAAATGCGAATGTTTGGGTGTATGGATGTTTGTTACTCAATCACACGGCAACGACTGAACCGATTTGGCTGTTTGGCACAGAGATAGATTGTAGTCTGGAATAACACATAGGCTACTTTTTAACCCGGGAAATAAGAGAGTTCCGCGGGAATAATAGTACATTATGGTACAAGTGTCAAAGTTGGTGATTACCGCTGAGGCGCTATTGAGACCCGAGCCGTCAGGTGAGGGTCTTAAGGTAGCCGAGGACGGTAATCATCAATATACACGTGTATCATACGACGTTTTTCAACACACTTGTGAAGAAAATAACACTAAAATAGTACATTATGGTACAAAACAGTGAAAACGAGTTGTGAAAATTTTTTCGCAATGGCGGGAAAAATTAATGTTGTTCTTTTGTTCGTCCTCTTGAGATGCTCTTGAGGGCAGGCAAAGATCGACGACCATACAGCCTATTCAGGTGTTTATTTGATTTAATCAGTTTTCCGAAACCTTTAATGGCCATAGACTCAAAGAATTCCATAGACTAAAGAATGAGGTTTCTTTTTTTTGGCATTTCTCTTATAGCCACGTACAAAATGGGGATTTCGAGTTTTCTTTATTACAAAAAAAAAACAAAAGTTACTGACAGTTTTATTTATTAAACACGTACATGTTGAAATTATCTATTTAAATACGGAGTTGTATGAAATGATTGCTTGCTCAGGTACATTAATTTAACACGATATTTTTATAAATTATTGAACAAGATCTTTTTTGTAATAGAAACTTTTTTAAGAACACAGCAACTCACCCAATAAAATTTAAAAAAAAAAATTCTTTAACTCACATTGTGAATAATAGTAATCAAAAGTCACAGTTTGAGTTAGAGGTGTCATTGTGTGCCTAGTTGCGGTGAACCGGGAGCCCCTTTATGAGCAAGTGTGTTGAAAAAAACCTTAATCTACGCGAACGAAGTCGCGGGTATCATCTAGTTCCCGATATTTTAATTCTAGGACGTTAGTATACCACAGTTTTCACGTCTAATTAAGGTATGTACATTGTAAGGTACATTCAAGTGGAAAAGTGAACCCATTGACAGCACGTGCGATGTCACCCGGACCTACCCCACGAGTGGGGACAATCGATGCGACTCACGCAGCGCCGCGCGTGCGCCTTGCGACTGCGGTACTGGCGGTGAGACAAGTGGGTCATCTTTTTACATGATGCTTTAAGTCTTCGTATGTCATAAATGTAATACGTATGATATTTTCGTTGCAATTTCTAAAACCTTCTAGCTAAATAGATACCTACTATCAATGCACATAGGTATCTATGAGTAATTTCTAGAGAAAACCAAAAATAAAGCGATAGTTTTTTTTCGAACACCAGTCAAACAATTCACAAGCATTACAAATATGATACAGATTTTAAATTTTCAACTTTGAATAAAATCCGAGAACGAAAAAAGTAAAGACAATTTTATAGTGCTTGATATAAATGAACCTTAATAGGTCTAAGGAACTCGAAAATTACTAAATTTTTAGTTAATAAGAGTTACAAAACAAGTAGGTATAAGAGTTTTCCGAAGTAATTAAAATCGGTCCAATATCAATTTAATAGTATGATCCAAATTTCACGCAGTTGAAACCGTAGCTTGCCCAGAAGTTAGTTAGAAATTATATATATTCATTCATTCACTCTTAAATAATATATAAAATATAATTTAGTGTTACTATTACAAAATAGACATTTCATTTTTTTTTTAAAGAGTGTTAGTCAACCTTATCTATCACTCTCCTCTCGCTTTGAAATAAGGGGGAAGCTTATGTTAGCAATTACTTAATAATATAGTTATTTATCTTAAGTCGACCACTTTACCTGATGTAAGTCGATTAAGTTAATTACTACTCCCATAAACTTACATGACACAAGTGACCCTCCTAAAACCGACCTACTTCCACCATGACGCAGGCCCAAAAGCTGCCACCGTAGCACATTTGCGCGCGACGTTACTGCGGCCGTATCAGTCGTGTTGCGGCAAGCACGCGTCAGTAAAAGCTCCCAGCCCCAGAGTTAACTTAGTGCGACTAATTCTAGTTTTATTTTCAAGGACCCTGGAAAAATGTAAGTAGCATTGTTATAAGAGACCAATTAACTCTTTCAAGATCTTTTTTTCCACTCACTAGCAAATTGTGGAATCATCTTCCTCTTCGACAGTGTTCCCACTTAATTATAATATGGGGTTATTCAAGGACCAATAAATTCCTGAAAAGCCGGCAAAGCATTGGAGGTGCCTCTGGTATTACATGTGTTCATGGGCGGCGGTAATTACTTTTTTATCAGGTGACCCGCTAGCTCGTTTGCCCGCTATTCATATGTAAAAAAAAAGTAACACCAGAACACATACAATAGGCGGTACAAAAAAGTAGATAAAATTAATATTTTTAATTTTGTTTTTGATCAAAGATTTGAGATTTTTTTTGCATTACTCCTAACACAGCCGGTACAAAAAAACAATTATGCAAAATTATTATTTCATATTTTGTTTTTGATCAATGAAATTTTGGAACTTTTATTCTTGCAAGAAATTAAGGTTAAAACAATTTTCGAATAATACGTTATCTTTATGCTCGTATCCAAAAAATACCAATACGTAATCAATGGTGATGAAAACAATGCAAAGTTGGAAAAAATTATTAGGAAATTATCTTATGCTATAAAATTTTGTTGTAAAGGTCATATAAAGAACAGAGGTATTGAAAGATAAGCAGACTCAGGTCAAATACCGGAGCCAATAATTCCAATAGGAATTAGAAGAAGATATTTTTAAGGAAGAAAGTTACATTTATTATGTACGAATACATTTATTGCGACGCGAAAGTATAATTATATCGATTGTTGTTTTTTGTTTGAGTTGTTGGAATGTACTATTGATCCCTTTCAATAAATAGTTAATGGTTTTTATTGGCGTCTAACCTTCTATAATGTAGATTGATAAACCGTTAGTTCCTGTAGTTAAGGACTTTTCTTTAACTTTAGCCTAATATTATGTTTTATGAAATTGTATGTAATTAGTTTGTTGGCTCATTTACCCAAAGAGGATCTTGACCTCAAGCGACAGAAGATATCAATCTCATTCTGTCTCACTTTGCGCCAATGAACTCATCCTTGCAAGTCTTTGCGCATATTATCAATCCAGCGATAGGGTGTCTAGCAGGACGCTCAGCCACCAGTTCTTCAATGTCCTGGTTTTCTCAGCCATTCTCCTCTCTGTTGGTCCCAGAATCTTTCTTTTGGATTACCCTATTCTTTGGTGTTAGTGACAAGGTTTCAAAATTGTACATTTATACGAAACTTAGACGATAGATACTTACACATAATTTCTTGATAATAATGTTAGGTACTGTCAAGAAAATCAGCCAAAGTCCATAATATGCATAAAAAATATTCATATTGATAATAAAAATAATTTTAAAAAATAAACATATTTAGCTCTAGAACTTCAGGAGAAAAAGTTAACGGAAAATAAATAAACTATTACTCATAAAATCTTTTCATGTTCAAGTATCATCCAAGTTCTTTTAAAAGATAACTACAAGCACATATTAAGCTTTCCAGTAGAGTATTTCATGGCCTACTTCATCGCTTGGCTCACAGCCAATATTTATTGATGTTTCTCTTAATTACATTGATGGTTAAACTTCTATATGGTATTGATAAAATTATCAAATGTACGAGTATAAGATTTTATCTGTTGAGAGGTTTTGGCCGTGGCTAGTTATCACCCTACCGTCAAAGACGTGCCGTCAAGCGATTTAGCTTTCCGGCACGATGGCGAGTAGAAACCGATTAGGGGTATGGGTTGAACGTAAACTGCAATACCTCTTCCAAGTTATCCCGCTACTATCTTAAACTGCATCGTCAATTACCATCAGTCAAGGACTATCTTGTCGTTGAATAAAAAAAAATGAAGTTGAAGATAGTTTTTACAATGATGGGTTTGGTTCTTTCAGGGCGGCGGAAGGTGGCACACCCGGTGGCTTGGCTCCAGCAGAACCACAAACCGGACCAGATGGAGAGATCATCGGAGGACCTCGAACGCCACAGCAGATTGCTGCACAACGGAGGCTGCAACAGACTCAGGCTCAAGTCGATGAAGTAAATGAGTATTTATTAGTATTCATGTAAATATGAGTTTGGTTATTCTTTATTTATGGTTAGCTTAAAGTGAAAAACTCTATGAAGTACAATATCCTTAAAACAATAAACACACTATTACTTATATTTCAAACTATGGAAAAATAAACAATGAAAATAGAAAACAATAGAAGATAATATAAAGATTTTATGATTATTAAATAATTATTGCTTAAAGTAGACAATACTAATGCAATACGAAACTTTATATAAAACAAATTACAGGTGGTTGATATAATGAAAACGAATGTCGAGAAGGTGCTAGACAGAGATGCAAAGTTATCCGAATTAGATGACAGAGCAGGTAAATAAGATACTTTCTGCAACAAACTGCATTAGTTTTCCAAATAATATTTCAGTTATTTAAATGAATGATTTCAAATTTACAGATGCGCTTCAGCAAGGAGCGTCACAGTTTGAACAGCAGGCAAAAAGTTTGAAAAACAAATTCTGGCTACAAAATCTAAAGGTAAAGTTAAACTTTAAAGTTACACTTATCCTTCTTGATAAAAACTTATAGTTAGACAATATGAAAGAAAAGGAAAACAAATTGTTTTCAATTTAATAAAGTACTTCAAATCAGTGATGAGGTTTTTTTACATAATTTTTGGATTTTTAATGGTCTAACGTTATTTGAAAGCTGTTTATGTTGTTTGAATTATGGCACGTAATACCATTCAGATTTGTTAACTTAAAAAAGCCTTCAGAATCCCTTGAATCTATAAATATATTAACACTCCGACACTGTGGTAATGCAACGCAATTTTTGATGTTATTATTAATTAATTAAAAATAATAATGTTACAGATGATGATCATAATGGGTGTCATTGGAATCGTTATAATTGGCCTACTGTTTGGTGAGTATTAAATTGTTTGTGGCTTTGTTTCTTACTTGTTGTTGTCAAGTGATTGAATATTAGAATAACAGAGTTTAGATGTACTATATATTATTTGATGTTATGTTTATACTTAGTAACTAGATGAAATTTGTGTTTTTAGTCAATTGTTTGAATGATAAACTAATAATGCATATTAAATTGACAAATTTCATCTTTATCGAGGAAAATTTTAGCGTAATAATTGACACGTAAGTATAAAAAGTAAAAAAAATGTGTCGTAAATATTTTGGTTTATGTTGGTGCTATAATAATCATAATATAAAGTTAGATGTAAAAAAATATAAATATTATTATATTCTAGTGTTGTAAGGATGCGATGTGTAGGATATGCTATGTGTGCTTCGATATGCTTACACAATTCTGTCTATAATCTTCTATTTAATATGTATAGCAACTGTCTTTAGCTCATATTTACTGATGACACTTTCTATATCTGTCCACAAACCGTGTGTTATGTGCATAAAATCAAATTACGATATTTTGTCAAAAGTCAAAGTACTCATAATCTTCAATTTTAGATTTATTCATGGGTGGTTTCAGTTTGTGATTTAATTTTATGGACATCTTTTCTTGACTTATGTTCAAAATTGAACATAGTGATAGTGTAGCGGCTAGATGCTTCGTGGCGTTTGTTCTGCTTACGGCTCTTTGCAGGTGATAACATTAAACAAATGTTTGGTTAGTTCGATACCGTGGTACACCGAATGTGGCCGGCGTAGTCACTCCAGCTGTAACCGGCAATGCTACTGCAACTATTACTCATAATTGTAAGTCTGATAGATCTTCTTCTCTTCCTTCAATTTTTCTATGTATGTTCAGAGCTTTTAGATTTGCTTTATATTTCGTAGATCGTATAGTAGCAACAGCGTCTTTTGTGAATGTTAATGTGGTCGCTTTATACATTCGTAAAAATTATTTTGTTTAACGTTGCTTTTATTAAGGTGAGTTACCACTATGCCAGGGCGAAATATTTATTCTCGTTGAGATAGATCCAGTAAAAATCCTGGCTCCGGGTTTTTGAATAGAAACGCAGACGTTAATGTCCGTCTTAATTTCCGGTCTGGTTTAGCAGCAACTCACTGTTTGTGCGATTTATCTAATAAGTAAGGTGAGTTTAAGAATAGTAAAGTTTAGGACGTAATATTTAAAAATATATATTTTGTTCAGTGCATTTACAATTTCGGTGTGACTTGTGAGGAATTTTTTTTGGTATGAAGTTGTTAGTTTGGGCACGGTTTGGGTGACTGTTCGTTAAATTTACTGGGTAGGTTCGTTAAATGTGTAGGTAATTAGTGAACAAATAACTGCTGAGTGGTATTGAAGTTCAATTTCGTAAAAGATTTTGAATGTCTCTCATTTCAAGAAGGTGTAGCGCCGTAGGAAAATATTTTGCATAAGACTGACACTCACGAATACTCATCACTTAGATCACTATCACTTACTTTTTTGAAACCATCTTCAACACTTTGTCCTAGATTTTATGATTCTGTATTTAGAGGTAATAGACACGTAGTTTTGTCTTTGATAACTTTTATGTCACAAAAATTCAATTTTTTAATGCTTATATACTTTCACTTACAACACCATATTAATACCTCAAATATACTTCGTTACTAAAGTTCATCGACTTATTTGTAACTTACGCACATCTTTGTCTATGTGGAATCTGAATTTATAAAAGACCGCAATATTTACAAACTTTTTTTACTATAAATGTTAGACATCAGAAATACAAACAACACACTTTCAATTTAATATTATTTGTGAAACACTGTTTTTACTATATTTGTTTGTCTAAAAGTATCGAAGTATATAATATTATATATTATGTCTTCTCATCCAAAATCTAATATAATACGATCTATTTCACTATTAATTAAACTTGATTATAATGTTACAGGAAAATACATGTAACCATTCATCGCAGGATCTCTACTTCTAAAGAAAACAAATGTACTTAATTACAATTAATTTATCTGTAAAACCCAATAATGTTAACAACAATAAGATAAAAATGAACTGTAGAAAATAGCAAGAACATAATATTAACGTATGTTGTACAACGGATAAAAGAAAATACTACTACTGAATACGAAAATTGTGGAAATGTTAGCTAAATGTTCTTAGTATAATACATTACAATAGCTTTTTACATTTAACAGAAAACTAGAAAAAATGTAACTGAATATAAATAAATCAGACTTTGTTTCGGCTGTGTAAATAACAACTTAAATTAATTAATCCTTTTATAAAAAAAATGTTGAATTAAACTTGCACCTGAATTATTATTTATTCATTGAATTAAATGTTAACATAAATAAATAAGAAGTACAGTGAGTACATAGTAATCGACGACATAATAATATAAAAATGTGAAAATAAATAGGTGTTATCTGGTAATATTACTTCATAGTGTTTGTGTCTCAATAAACGATAACTAATTAAATGCCAGTTACTCATATTATTAATTGTAAATTACGATGTAATAATATTGCGTTGAATAAATCGAATTATTTATATTACTATGATTTGTGAATATTAAAAGCTGAGGTAGAAAAAATTTATTTGCGTGCCTTGTCTTAATCTGTAATTTGTGAAATCGAATTGCATTGCATAACGTTTTTTCGAATTTTGATTCAATAAAATATGTAAATTACAATGCAATTCGATGATTAATTAAATGAATTTAAATGTATGAAAATTAAGTAAGTTTCGATATCGGCCTACGAAATTAGTGATTTTGTTTTAAGACATTTACTTATGTCATTTTTCTTAATATTGTTAGAGGGATTAAATTATTGGCAATATTTAATAATAAAAAACTAGCTGATGTAAAAAGTATGGAAAAACGCCAAAAATAATTTAAAAAATGTGGAATTGAATAGATATTAGGAATAAGAAGCTCGGTAAATGATGATTGGAATCTTAAATATTATTGCGTTCAACTTTTATTAATTTAAATATAATAATTATAATTAAATAATAATTCGCATATTATTATTCAATTTATTATTTTACACAAACGTAAGTGAAAACGAGGTATACTAGTTTTATCACAACGAAATAATAATATTATTTTTATCTTTATACATATATTTTTTATTATTGAAATTATATGTTCAAGCAGAATTTATTTTGATTACTGAAAAAAGTTGCAGAAAAAATATTTATACCCAAATAGTTTCTTAGTAAAATGTTAGAATAGAATAGTTAGTTGAAAAGTCAATTTGATTGCAATTTTTTAATCAATTGTGCAATTTAATTAGTGATTACCTATTGCTTAGATTAAATCTTGTGCTATTGTTTATTTAAAAAGCTGAGAAGATTAATATTTACATTTTTTATTTTCATTTGACGAAATAAAAAGTATGTAATATTTATTATTAAATGCACAAAAATTTTACACTTAGTGCTTAGGCTTTTACTTGAAATTCATCAATATACGAATTTTAAAAGTAAGTTCGGATAGACGGGTTTACGTAATTTGGTGAAGAAAATGTAGAAAAGGTGATACTAAAAGGTTATACTTGATTTATGTAAAATTGACGCCAGTTTTTGCTTTGGTAAAAATTATTGCGAGTGAATATGTACGTGAAAGTGAATACGTACATTCGAGTGAATAAGTACGTGTGAGTGAATATGTATTCTATTATGTGAATTCACTAATACCAGAAGGTATTAGTGAATACCTTCTGGTATTAGTGAATTCAAAAGAAGGTTAGATTTAATAACGGAAAGAGGGTAAACACAGAAAGAGAATAAAAATGCTGGAATTTGTTGTATTCTCTGGAAGTCGGTGTACTATTAAATGTTTTTTTTTTCGTGTCGTATCGTTAAGATACATATTTTTTTTAAATTGCTTTGCGTGATGCCTTCACATTTATGAAACACCTATAGGCAGTACTTATAAGTAAGGAGGCAATGCTAATGCAATATTGATGCAACGACTTTCCTCATTGATGATTTGATTGTCATTTATTGAGTACGTAGATCTATTTACTATTGTATTACATACTCAAAATAATCAGATACATAACATTATGAACAGGCATCACATTGCTTAAGAATTTAATTTACATTAGTAGGTGCCTATCTTTTAATGTTAAGCATAATTACACATACGGGAAAGGAATGGTGCCATTGACAATATTAGTTATTTTAATCAAAGAAGGGTTTAAAATGTTATTACTTAAAAGTAATTAATTATTAAATTGTTTCTTAGCTATGTATATTACAATTGCTAAAGACTTTACTATCATAATAATTATTATTAACACTAAGAACGATTAATAGTAAAATTACTTTAATTTAAAAAAATTGCCAGCATTTATTTTATTTTTCATATTATTATTCAAATTTATTGATCATAAAATTATTTAATTTTTTTTTTGAAAATCTAGATATTTTCATTCTTGTAATATTACCAAAGCATTTGCTTTCCTATTAATAAAATCTAGATTAAATATGATTGACGTTAAACCGTGTCATGTTTTCCTTAAGAATTTTTAGTCGTTTTAATAGAAGAATTAGGACAGGTCTACCTTTAAAAAAGTCTAGAAGCCACAAAAAAGTTACTAAGAAATGTATAAGGCATTGATTTTAATTGTAAAAAAGAAAAACTTGATTCTTTCACTAATATAAAGCAATTTGAAATCAATTCTGCACATTCTATTGAATCGGATTTTTAGATTTATATAGGCAAGGCATTACACGTTAATAAAATGTAATCGGTTAGAGTACATATTATACTTAATAGCTAGTATATAACTTGATTCATTCTTACAATATGTCTATACAGTTAACATATATAGTATATAATATATATAATTTACAAAATACAGTTCTTTTTCACAATAATATTTTTAAGATAAGACTTTCACTAGTTCCGTTCAATAATAATATATTTTAAAAGTAGTCTGTAATTAAAAATGTATAGTTAAATTCAATTTTATTTTGTGTCAAATGCTAGAAATATTTTAAATTATAATTAGATGTTGAAATCCTAATGTAAATTCATGTAAATGAATTTAATAAAAATTTCTAATCACTGTTAAAGTCCAATTTAAAACTATTCATAGAGGTGTTGCCATTTTGTAGTTTAAAATGGATAAGAAATTCTACTTACTCAAACTTTACTGCAAAATAACTGTCATAATATTATCATAATCAAGAAAATCTGAAAGTTTTTAGTGATAATATGATATGCCTCAAAGAGAGATCGTTCAATGAATTAATTTGACAATAAAATTCAACTCAAAATATACAGTCTGTTACTTTTAATAATAAAACTGATATTTAGTAAAAAAAAGCTTTATTAACTGAATATTAATTTTTAAGTTTCAATATTAATTTTATTGAGGTAAGCAAGAGCTCTTGCTCTATAATATTTTCTTGTAAATATAATAAGATTTCTTTTTACAGAATTATTCTTTTTACATCAATATTACTCATTTCTTAAATTACATATTAATTCATTACTTATTAGGATTTATTTAAAAAAAATCAGTGTTGTTTACTTATTAAATTATAGTAAATATAATTTTGTTTGTAAACTTTGTAAAAACAATTTATCAGTGCTCATTATTGTTACGATAAAATTATCTTGTAGTGCACTCGGTTGTTTCAAAGAATACAATCATATTATATGATTGTAAAATTAGTGTTGCGATAATTTCGAATGAATTCAGTTGTATTTGGAATACATTCAATTGCAAAAGGTGTTATTAAAATGGAAATACACCGTGTAAAATAAAATTGTGTTTTACTTTCTTCTAAGTAGGTACTTCTTTTAAACAGATTAGTGGAAATTGTTTTACACGAAAAGGTTCCTTCAAAAATAACATGCATCACAAAAGCATTAAAAATCACAATTAAGTAATTAATTAAATTCAACATAAAATCTAGTGAAGGGGGCAAAGGAAAAATTAACAAAATAACTGCGATAGTGGGCAAGGGCCCCTTGTCGCAATGTGGAATATTGATACAACGGTCATAGTTTCGATCTTGGTCAACGTATTAGCGAAGGCGGTAAATACTCCTTGAAATATTGATTAAAATAAATTAATTTTTTAAAAAAGATTGATTAGACTTCTTCATTAAGTATTATTAATTTAAATGAAAATGTTTCATTCTAACCGTAGTGATTTGAAATCAATATCGTATGAGCAAGAACATTGGCGTTGCGTTATGGAAGCCGCCCTGTACCAATAAAATTTAATATTTAAAGGCGTTGGTAACACGAACACGACGGCAACGTGTTAATAATGCAAGACAAAGAACAATCTTTGTAAAATTGATAAATTCAGTCCTGTCACACTTCAGCGTATAAAATCCATACTCATACCATTAAGATTTCAACTTTGTGATAATTTACATAAGATGTTAATTTGAGTGGCGTTTTTGTCTATGCTAAATTCTGCAAGCCCTTCATAGACTATAGCTCGGAGAATGATGTGAGAGAGCGAGCTTTCTCTTTGATAGCCGCCATTTTGAGTTACAATAATGGTTCGTATGACGTGAGTTATGCGTTCGTGTCACTAAGCGTTAAGTAATGTCGGTAGTGTACGAACTCTTAATGGAGAGTTCAATTAAAAGGATAAATGATGCGAAGTGTTTGTAGAAACAAAAATTACTTATGCATAACATCGTAGCTCTGCAAGACTTCATGCACCTATAGTAGTAGGAAGGGATGAAACATAAAATTAATATGCAGCACGCCACCTGATTTAACTCTATTATGACGATTGTGGTTCATCAGGTATCTTCTAGGCAAGCACGCACCATCTTAGGCTGTATCTTCACTTACCATCAGGTGAGATCGCAGTCAAGCACTAGTCAATATTTAAACCCATTAAATATTTGTGACAGTATTTGAAACGATGACTTGAATACGATTGTAATTTTAACTTACTAGGGGATTCAATACGTATAGTGAGTGATACATAAGTAATGTGCGAATACGATATTTCGCTGAACAGACACTCAATTATTTTCTCTGTGGGAACTGTCTAAGAAAACAAAGAGTGTTCAGTTACAACTGATCTTGTGTAGCACCGAATCACTTACTACTTAACACTTATCGTCATTCTCGATGGCTACTCGAAAACTTTTCGACAAAAACGTGAAATGTTTTTACTCATGACTTTAATTTAACAAAACTTTACTCATAACTTTGGGCGGGCGGATACATCCATATTTCGGCTGTACAAATGTTTAATTAAATAAAATTCCATATTATTCTAGCGTTGAAATGAAAAGTAGTTTAAATTAAGATACGTTTTTCTTGTTTTATTTGTAACTAGCTTCCCGGCTACTTCTCATCCGTGGAGTGGAGAGTTAGATTTATAAAAATCCAGTGGGGGGCTCTTTTGCTTCCCGGATTAATCCTTGTCACTCTCCAGGACCTCAATTATACCCATGCAAAAAATCATGTCAATTTGTAGTTCCGTTGCGGCGTAATTAAAGGACAAATCAAAAAACCAATAAACAAACACACTTTCGCATTGATAATATTGATAAAGATATGTCATAAGTCATCGTTTCATAAGCGGTCACTATCTAATGGGTTGGTACATAGGTAAGATCGTTCGTTTCAGGAAAATTCGTATTCCATCGAGTTCGACAACAATTGGTAGTGGGTGGCAGGATCTCGGAACTAGATCTGGCGTTGCTCGGAGATATTGAATTTAGTGTGAACACTCGGAGCATTATTTAATTACGTGTCAAGCGGTGAGCTGTAACCCTGTCCGCGGGTGAGAGGTGATACCCGCGCTGTGCGCAGTGGGTGAGAATGGGTCACTGTGGATCAGGAGAATTAATGAAATCCTTACTAATATCTGTACTAATCTTCTAATATTATTAATGCAAAAGCATGTTTGTTTGTCCTTGAATCACGCAACAGTGAACCAACGGATCAACGTGATTTTTTTGCACGGGTATAGTTGGGGACGTGAAGAGTGTAGGCTACGATTCATCTCAGAAAAACACGAGGGTTTCAGTGGGCTTTTCAAAAACCTAACTTCATGCGGACTAAGTCACAATTTAGTGTGAACACTCGAAGTATTATGTAATTGCATGTCAAGCGGTGAGCTGTACCCCCGTCCGCGGGTGAGAGGGGATACCCGCGCTGTGCGCAGTGGGTGAGAATGGGTCACTTTGGATCAGGAAAATAAATAGGAAAATTAATGTTTTTTAATGCCATTCTTATCAGATTAGTATTATTTGTGTTAATTTATGTTCGTTTACCTATGTATGATAAATAGTGAATTTAGTGTGAACACTCTGAGCATTATTTTTATTTACGTGTCATGCGGTGCGTTGTAACCCTCTCCGCGGTTAAGAGGTGATACCCGCGCTGTGCGCAGTGGGTGAGAACGGGTCACTGTGGATCAGGAAAATTAATGAAATCCTTACTAATATCTGTACTAATTGTTAAGCACGCGATGTTACGTGAAGGACAGAGATGTCGCCACGAGTACGGTGTGACGTCACGCGGGCGCGGTGAGCGGATATACGGCGCCAGCGGGACTGGGAATCATCATGGCGTCTGTCTGCGCGTGTGGATATAAAGTGGGAAATGTGAAACTAACCTAAAATCTGTAGTGTGTTGCGTTGTAACTCTAAGTGATGTGAATTTATAACTGGACAAGTTAATTATTAAACGTGATTGTAAACATATCCAGAGTCTGATTTTCACATTCAGAAGTGGCATTTACGACGAAAATTGGACCCAAATATAGAGAGATCAGTGCCTAATAAAGAAAATGCATTCATGCGGCTACTAAGAAATGCCGATTAACTCCGGCTTCCCTGACAAATGCCAGCACATTTCATGTGGAATCAGTCAATGTCGCTATCGATAAAACTTTTGTATGGAAAACGCAATGTGAACGCGATTTTGTAAGAGTTGAAGAGGATGTCTTTTAAGGATTTCGACAAAGTTACGTAAAACTAGATTTTCATTGAGGCGACTCGAGAGGTGTTAAAGCAGTGACATGAGCGGTTTGCTAAGCGTTTTACAATAAAAAACGAGCCGCTGCAGAATGAAACTTCCAGCTGATGTTCATAGATACCTACAGGTCAACCTGTAATCTGCTCGAAGGGATACTCAACAGTTGCTACCCAGAAGTCTGTGATGTTATAAAAAGATGCTTTTCATGAAACTGACTTGTCTGACGTGTGTCTGACACTAAGTGCAAATTGAGTTATACTTGGACGTATGGATTTTACTACAAGAATCAAGTTTGTGGGACTGAATATCGTAGAGAATGCAGCTGATCATGATGATGATGATAAATCGACTTTTCTTCCGACACAGTTATTACTGAGGTGCGTAGTTGTTATTTTCATTTATCTGTCTGTTGGTTTTAACCATCTATTTTCTGTCTGATCTGTTCTGTTTTCTGACCGATCTGTTCAGTTATCTGTCTGATCTGTTCAGTTTTCTGTCTGATCTGTTCAGTTCAGTTAATTTGTTAATCTGTGTAATCCGTTTATCCTTTTTATCCGTTTTATCCATTCCACCTGTTTTATGTTTTATCCGTTTATCCGTTTTACCCGTTTTATCCGTTTACCCATTTCAACTGTTTTATGTTTTATCCGTTTATCCGTTTTATCCGGTTTACCGATTTCACCTGTTTTATGCTTTATCTGTTTAACCATTTTACCCGTTTCACTTGTTTATTTGTTTTATCCGTTTTTACTGTTTTACCCGTTTTATCCGTTTACCCGTTTTATCCGTTTACCCGTTTTATCCGTTTACTCGGTTTATCTGTTTTATACGTTTATCCGTTTTACCCATGTCACATGTTTTATCCGTTTTACCGTTTCACCTGTTTATTTGTTTTGCCCGTTTTATCCGTTTATCCGTTTCACCTGTTTCATCCATTTATCCGTTAAATGCGTTTTACCTATTTTATCCGTCTTATCCGTTTTACCCATTTCACCTGTTTTATGTTTTATCCGTTTTACCCGTTTTACCTGTTTTACCTGTTTTATCCATTTACCCGTTTTATCCGTTTCACCTGTTTCATCCATTTATCCGTTTAATGCGTTTTACCTGTTTTATCCGTTTATCCGTCTTATCCGTTTTACTCATTTCACCTGTTTTATGTTTTATCCGTTTCACCTGTTTATTTGTTTTACGCGTTTTATCCGTTTATCCATTTCACCTGGTTTATCCATTAAATCCGTTTTACCTGTTTTATCCGTTATCAGTTTTACCCATTTCACCTGTTTATGTTTTAACTGTTTACCTGTTTCACCTGTTTTATCCGTTTATCCGTTTTACCCGTTTTACCTGTTTTTTCAGTTTATCCGGTTTATCCGTTTCACCTGTTTTATCCGTTTATCCATTTAACCCGTTTTACCTGTTTTATCCGTTTATCCGTTTTATCCATTTCACCTGTTTAAGTTTTATGCGTTTTACCCATATCATCTGTTTATCTGTTTTATCCATTTTACCTGTTTCACCCGTTTTATCCGTTTTACTTGATTAACTGTTTAACTTTTTTTCCTGTTTATCCGTTTAATCCGTTTTATCCATTCTGCCCGTTCTGTCCGTCCTGTCCATCCTGTACGTCCTATCCTGTACGTTCTGTACGTTCTGCGCGTTCTGTACGTTCTGTACGTTCTGTACGTTCTGTACGTTCTGTACGTTCTGTATGTTCTGTACGTTCTGTACGTTCTGTACGTTCTGCACGTTCTGCACGTTCTGCACGTTCTGCACGTTCTGTCCGTTCTGTGCGCTCTGTGCGTTCTGTGCGCTCTGTGCGTTCTGTCCGTTCTGTGCGCTCTGTGCGTTCTGTGCGCTCTGTGCGTTCTGTACGTTCTGTCTGTTCTGTCTTCCTGTCTGTTCTGTCTGCTTTATCTGTTAAATCTGTCCATTCTGTTCATTCTGTTTTATCCGTTTAATCTGTGTTATCTGCTATATCTGATTTATCTGTATTTATTTATTTATTTATTTATTATTTATTTTATTGTAATCAACAGCGATACCATCTGTGCAACAGTATTATCTGTATTAACTGCATTATCTGTATTACCTGTACTATCTGTATTATCTGTATTATCTGTACTATCTGTATTATCTGTATTATTTGTATTATCTGTTTTATCTGTACTATCTGTATTATATCTTTTATCAGTTTTATCCGTTCAATCTGTGTTATCTGCTGTAACTGCTTTATCTCTATTAACTGTATTATCTGTACTATCTGTACTGTCTGTGCTGTCTGTACTGTCTGTACTGTCTGTACTGTCTGTATTGTCTGTACTGTCTGTACTGTCTGTACTGTCTGTACTGTCTGTACTGTCTGTACTATCTGTACTATCTGTATTATCTCTTTTATCTCTTTTATCTATGATACTGTACTATCTGTATTATTTCTTTTATCTGTTTATCTGTTAAATTTGTCCATTCTGCTCATTCTGTTCATATTGTTCATTCTGTTTATTTTGTTTAATCTGTTTTAATTTGATTATGATGTTCTGATTTTGAACCCAAGTAGAGACTGTTCCGACTTCTGTCCTATTCCTATAATTTTTAACCCTCATACGAGTATTATGGGTTTGACGCGGTTACTTTCTGTTTGAAAGCTGACGTGATCAGGATGGTTTTCGGTTAATCAATAGTGAAGAGCTGAACAGGCGTTAAATATCATCAGCTCATTTCCTGCTTGATAAAAGGGTCTTACAGACTTCCGCAGGTCCGACTTTCCGTCGATCTGAAAATTGATGATTGGGGCCCCTGGTAGAGAAAATAAAAATATATTTTTTTTAAAAATTACAATTTTATTTGTTTAAGTGCATGACAAAATCCGATTCTGGTTCAGAATAATATGTCTTTTCACTCTGGTTCACCTTTTACGAACAATATGGTTAAATTATATTCTGATCTACGAAATTATTATGTGTTCATATTATGTGTATAACTTAATAATGTTTTTTATTTTAATTGACTTTACTAGAGCGGACTGTAGAACGTAGCTAATCAGCGTTAACGGTTTTGTAGTCAAAGGAAAATGTTGATAGTAGATTGTGTGCGGAGCACAGAGCTTTGAATGTCTTAACAGTCAAGAACAGGTTCCTTTTGCCAAACATTGGTGATGCTAAGTTGAGAAATTACCCGGCAAACACTAGTTTAGACTTAGCACAGTGCTACCACTTAATTATCCTAGCAACGGAGGCTATTAAGATCACACCTGATTTTAAATTCTTCATCTTAACTTTACTATGTCTATCCGGAAGTAGGGGCCGCACCCGAAGAACTGTTTGTTCCTATGTTGTTGTTGAAAATATTATAAGAACCTCCTTAAGTGATATTGTTTAAAGTTCCAGATACTTTGACTTTAATATGGGTAAATACTATCAACTGCTTAAACCGAAATTTGGCTCGTCTCTGATATGTGTGCTCTACCGCTTTAAGATTTGTTAACTGATCTGTTATCTTATGTGCCTCAGGGTCAACTGAAATCCAAGTAACTTAAAAGTGTGCACCAAACATTGGTTGCCTTATATCTGCAACGATTAAGTTCCATCCGAAAAGCTTAGGTCGTAATTCGTTGAAGAGCCACAACTTCCGGCCCTGTGACCATATTCAGTTTCCGCTTCTTCTCCTCCAGTTCTCCTCCCAGTTGCATGGTTTGATTCCTACGCATTCTATCACGAAATTTGGTGATTTCCGCTATCATATTAGGAGAGTCACTATTGGATTACTTCGTAGAAGTGTTGAGTGTCGATTTTAGTTCTGAGACTAAATGAGTAGTACCTGCTGTTTCATCATCTTATCAGCAATTTTGGCCGAACAGTTGAGGCCCCTGTAGTTTGCAACTATTCTGCATCTATCTCAAAGTTGAGGTTGCTTTTGCTCTCTTAGTTCCATCTTTCTAGGAGGTTCTGGATTTGATGTATTCCCAAATTTCCGATGCCATGGCCTAGGTTCTTACTTAAAGGCCCTAGAACTCATTAGGTTATTGTGATGCTAGTTGGGACCATGTATTGGCATTGACGCCACTCACAGTTGAAAACACTGGTCTGTTTCCTCTTTGCTCTGAGCGCCAGCTGTCAAGCCTTGTGCCGGGACAGGCGCCGGTGGAAGTGCTTTTGGAATGATGTTGAATGGCTGAGTGCTTCATAAGAGGTATACTAGCTTGCTCACTGTGGCATATACATGCAGTTGTTATATGTTTGGTTGGGAGTGCACAGTTGTGACACTGGTGGACATATTAGCGCTGACTGTTATTCGCTCGCAGGCGAATGGGTAAACATAGTGATCAAAGGCGTGTTGAGGTGCACAGTGCCGACACGTGCAGCGTGCATGTAAGCAGGGTTGTGCGAATTGACGCGGGATCTACCGAATGGTCGATTTAACTTCGCGGTGTAAAGAAATGAAAGGTTGTAGAGTATTGTGGTGGTGGTTGCTGCTGATGGGTGCAACCGAAGTTCACTAAATTACGGCAACTGAATCTGACAAGGACAGTGTTGACGCACAGGATATAATAGATTTTCTAGAAAGTTAAAAACCTACTTCAGTCCGATCTGGTTCAGTCAATTTAGGTCTGCATCTGAAAATCTTATTCTCCACTAATGCCTGTGTGTGAATACCTGGTGGTATTCACTTTTCAGGATGGCCGATGTTAAGCACGCGATGTTACGTGAAGGACAGAGATGTCGCCACGAGTACGGTGTGACGTCACGCGGGCGCGGTGAGCGGATATACGGCGCCAGCGGGACTGGGAATCATCATGGCGTCTGTCTGCGCGTGTGGATATAAAGTGGGAAATGTGAAACTAACCTAAAATCTGTAGTGTGTTGCGTTGTAACTCTAAGTGATGTGAATTTATAACTGGACAAGTTAATTATTAAACGTGATTGTAAACATATCCAGAGTCTGATTTTCACATAATCTTATAAATACGACAGTATGTTAGTTTGTCGTTTGTCATTCAATCATGTAGGAGCGGAAAACGTTTATGTAAGCTAGATTCAAAGCTAGATGTGTCAGTGGCAAACCATCGGAAAACAATTGTGACGTCATTGAATTAGTAGACTACCAAAATTGCTAAAAGTAGCAATTGGGATGTCATTGATAGACAATTGAACTACAATTGCAATAGCAGACTTGGGCCCCTGATCCGCGAGAACGGGTCACTGTGCATCAGGAAAATTAATGCTGTGTGTGTGTTAATGAATGCTTTAAAAGAATAAAAAGCCTATGTGTTATTCCAGACTATAATCTATCTCTGTGCCAGATTTCAGCCAAATCAGTTCAGTCATTACGTCGTGATTGAGTAACAAACATCCACCCATCCATCCAAACATCAAAACTTTCGCATTTACAATATTGTAGTAGCAAGTAGAACTAGACCAACGAGGCATTCATAAAGTTAAGCAATAAGCACATGACAATATGTATAAAAAGAAAAAAAAAAGAAAAAAAAGAAGAAAAAAAGTGTGCTCAGTACGAGTCGTAAGCAAGTGTGGGCGCAGCGTTCGCCGATAGTTGCGGTAATGGGACTGTCAGGTGTTTGAGCCGCTAGTGTCGTTTATTTTGCCTTCTCAAGCACTGTTTATTCCCGCGTCCACGGCCTGACTGCTTTTACGGAGCACACGTTATTAAGGTGTCCGTATAAAAGGGTACGGGACGCTTTTTAGCGCCCTGTGAATTATGATTTTTTAACCGACTGCGGCAAATGAAGGCTTATGATTTTAGCAGTCTAAGTATGTACCTATGTACATATTTTTAAGCTATTGCATAGCTTCTATTGCGGGCTCTCACCGCTAGATGGCGTTGATAAAAAATGCTATGCAATAGCTTTACCGCGGCAGTTCCCGAGTGCCACACGTCTTTTTTTTTTTGTGTTTGAATCTGATGATGAGATCCTGAAGAAAGCGAGGAAACTCTTCAAAATTTATAGGCACAATTGATATACTTTGTAGCGGCGTTTAAAGTCGGTTTTGTAGAAAGAATTTTTACGTTTATACTTGTTCTAAATCCTATTGAAGCATTTCTATCAATTGAAATAACACTCGTTCTAATATCCAATGTCGTTTATGTGCATTGTACTGAACTAGCACTAAATAAAGCTAAAAAGCTAAAACAACAACAACAACGTATAATAAGAACAATCGTACCTAATAGAAGTCGTAAGTACGAACGTCTTATTTTTCTAACTCTCACGGAATAACCAGGCCTGTGGTATCGAAGAAATATGCCTTATCATACAATCAATGTTCAATCATTGCAGATCAGACGCGGCCGTAATTCACCAACAATTGCAAGAATTATTGTAATCACGGCATTGTATTACGTTTTATATTATTTCACTTGGTACTGCAACTGCCTAACATAAACGTAAGCATGCTGTTATTTGATTAGAGCCAAATATCTTATCGTACTTATGTATTGTACTACTATTTTAAATCCAAAAGTAAGTTTTTTTTATTATGAAATAGGCTTGCGCTTAACGACAATCAATGATGTAAAGCATTGATGAGGTCTAGGTTGGAGCGTGCTTGCCTAGAAAATGCCTATTCACTCTTGTCTTGAAGGTACTCAGATTATACGTGGCCGGAAACACAGACGCTGAAAGTGCGTTCGACACCTTGTACAAAGAAAATCCATCTTAAGACAATTACGGCAGCTTTTTGACACATACTGACTCTCTATTGGGTATGAATTAGGAAAGAAAAAAAAACATTGGATTACAAGCAAGTAAAATTAATATAAAACTCATAATCAGGAATTACTTTTTTTTTTTTAATTTTGGTTAATAACCAAGCTGAAGTCAACTAGAATTCTCCCCTCCTCACGAAATAAACGGAAAGCTTGTGTTAGGGAACAACAATAGTAAAACTGGTGAGGATTGAACCTTTGAGTTATCAGTCAGTTACTATAAGATTTATTAGGTTGACTGAAAAAAAAAACAGGTAATTTTGCAAAAATGTCTCTACTTATTGAAAAACAAAGGACCTATCTTTCACTTATCATAGTAGAGTCGGTAGACAGAGCAATTCCATTATTTTTAAGTATATTGGCACTCAAGTTCATTCTGTTACTACCCTGCAATATTTTACGTGTAGTGAGAACAATAACGACAGCGATTTGAAATTGGAATTGCCTCCATCTTGTTTTCATATCGCACGCATTGGCGCGCGCCAGTAGCTGGCCACTTTAGCTCGATAAAGGGTAATCGTAGTCCATTAGTTGGAACTGTTCATATTTCAGATGAGAATATTCAATGAGAAGAATAGCGTAGGCGTACAGGTACTTTTACGCCTATAGCAAACGACAGATAAATGGATTTACTCAATTCAAATTATTATAAAAGAAAAATAACGGTATTAAAATTTTCAATTGATCCAGAAAAAAGTTTTATAAATAAACTTAAAAAAGTAATAAAAAGGCACAGCTGGCGATCATATTTTTTATTTTTATTTATTCCACTAAACTGACTGTAATTGCTCAGCCTGGCTTAGGTAATATACCTACTTATTAGGTTTATGGAAATTATTTCTCATGCAATCGAGTCTTCTAGAAGTGGACTTATCTGTTATGCTGAGATCTATAGAGCGTGATCTGACTTAGCTCAGACTTAAGATAGAGGTTAAAACGAGACACAAATATGCTCTGCTATAAATCTGTCTCGTTTTAACTGTCTGAGCTGAGTGAGAATACGGTTTATAGATTTCAGCCTTAGAACCGATCTCTGCCATACAACCACGTTGCATAGAATATTATAATGATCAGAATTTTTAGTTGTTCCCAGCGCTTTAGTCAGACTTTAGTGTACTTATCCAATTAGCAACCATGCAAAAATAAATCAGTTAATTTAATGAAAGGTATTAAAGTTGCACAGTCGAAACTCTCTCGCACCTACACGCAATCTGTAATCGAATTACGTTCAACAATATTAGATAATTGTCGATAGCTATCACTTAATTGTTAATTGTAACTGCACAGTGGCTTATCGATTGCTACAGATAACTGGGTTGTGACCTAAGGTTAGGGCTGTCCAATATTTTTTTTTTTCGTGAGCTTTTTTATTTTTTTTATTCGTTGACAAGATAGTCTTTGACTGCGTTCTCACCAGATGGAAGATGGTAGGCGACTAACTTGGAAGGGGTATGGCAATGTACCTACTCATACTCCTAATCGGTTTCTACACGCCATAGTGCAGGAACGCTAAATCGCTTGGCGGCACGTCTTTGACGGTAGGGTGGTGACTAGCCACGGCAAAAGCCTCCAACCCGATTTAAATGTTTCACAAAAAACATTTAAATCTAGTGTATACTACTAATAGTCCAAGGATTCGTCCAATACTTTAGTAAGGCAAAAAGGCGTTTCCCATAGCTTAACTATTACTGAAGTGACAAAATAGAATTGTATCTGAGTGCTTATCTTTCTATTAAGTTAGAAGTTATAAGCTATCCATTACACAAGGTAAGTTATTATCTGAACACCTTAAAAGACATCCTAGGTTCCATTAACTGGTTTAGGGTTAAATCTCTATTTAGAGTCTGAATTAGTGGCATCCCTGATTAGTTTAGGTCTTCTAAGGCAATTAAATTTACATGTAGGAGGTGTGAGATATGACTTCAGGTAATAAACAGGGGCATGGTTTGTGTAACAATTAATTGGTTTGCAAGCTGCTGTAACAATATCGGTTAAGTTATTTTCTTATCTTTTATAATTAAGCAAAGATTCGCAGATAGCTTTTTAAAAATATATTTGTAGTAAAGGATTTTATAAGTTTCTATTACATAATAAAAAAATTAAATGATTTTGATTATGATTTTAAAAAGAAGTAAGAAAGTCCATTGCTTGGTTGCAGCGGGATTGAAGGACAAACCAACTAACAAATACACTAGACTATTCCCGCGACATTGTTTTTGCGGATTAAGGTTTTTTAATCCAGCGGGGACTCTAATTTTCCGCGAGAAAATGTAGGCTGTGTGTTAATCCTCGGTATGAGCTGTCTGCATTCTATTTCGGCCAAATCGGTTCATTCACTGTGGCGTAAAGGAGTATTAAAAATCCACCCATCCATCCATCCATCCATCCATCCATCCATCCATCCATCCATCCATCCATCCATCCATCTATCCATCTTCATAAACTTTCGCATTTACTCGTATAATATTAGTAGGATAATATTAGTGTCATTAGTAAGGATGGAAAACATGACCACAGTCCTATGACATCAAAGGTCACATCTTTGGTAAGTGAGTGAGTAAATAAAATCAATTCAGTATTTACTGTAACGACACAACTATTAGAGCTAAGTGGCCGCTTGTCTCGCTGCGTGTTACTGTTTAAGTGGACGGTACAATAAAATTTTACTACTTTACTAACGGCTACTTACTAGATTGTTATATTTTTTCAAGTTGAATTTAAGTGCGTAAAGACAAATTAAGATCGAGATAAGATTAGAGAGGTAAAGGTTTAAGGTTTTAATTAATATTTATTTATAGTCTTTATTCTGGGTTCCTAATGTAACTTTTTACATGAGTGTTGAGGTGAATCTAAATTGGGAAGGAAGTACCATGATTTAACAGGTTATTATGACCCAGCTTTAATTTTTAATTTATTTTTATTCTCTGAAAATATCAACTCTCTACCTATTACGGATCATGAGATACAGCCCGCTGACAGACAGACGGACGCACGGACGAACGGACGGATGTAAGAACGGACAGCGGAAGCTTAGTAATAGGGTTCCGTTGATTATCCTTCGGGTACGGAACCCTAAACAGTATGCGCACCAAATAGATAATATAAGTATTTGAATTCTGTGTATTCAATATGGACATTGCACAGTTGATAATATCGTCCAAGTGACATAAAATTGTACCGGCCACACTGCATACTGAATGCGCGAGTGAAGAAATATCTCGCGGACTCACTGAAATACAACTGCCATAGAGACACTGGACAATCCACTGGATAAAGCTTGTTAATATTACATTACTGGGAAAAAACTCTGTCTTAGTTTTAAAAATGCATGCCTCCTAGTGAATAGTGATCGTCGCAATTATTTTTATCTCTCTGGTATTGTTTCAAAACATAGGATATTGATACGATAGCCTTTTTTATACCTTTGATAACTTAAATTTAACTTTGGTATCACAGGCGCAGATTTTCTCGAAAATTTTCATCGCCCCCCAAATCGAAAGATTTAGGAACCTAATTTTTTTCAATTCTTGTATTGTATTGTATTGTTTATTTCTTCGATTCTGCATTACAAAAGAGCTTACGAATGTCAAAAATGTAACATAAGTAAAATAAAAATGAAATTACACAAAATACAATAATTATTATATTTTTATGGGTTATTGGTAAGTTGGTAACCTATGTATCAGACAAATCGATGTACTTACATTAAAATGATGCTCTACAAACTCCGCACATGTTTGAAGTAATCTTCTTTTATGTATGAATGAATGAATGAATGTACTTTTATTGTACACCACACATAATATAAGAATATACACAATGAGCTTAATAAATAGCATACAATTTTATCTTTTGGAATAAGATTTTTTTTGCTTCACTTTCTTTAGTTTTTTCAGTTTCACTTGCTATCTGATATCTACAGTTTCACTATTTTCAATTCTTTCAGTTTCACTTACCACGTATGTGCTCGTGGTTCCACAGTGAATATCATTTCTAGTATTTTAGATGTGTGTGTATCTATTTTGTTCCTGTAGTAGCGCGATGTAGTTATAGTTCTCAGGTCACGTTCTAGACAAAGCCTATGGGTTTATGTCTTAATTAAGGACCACACGCTCTAAACTATCAATATAGTATTGAGTGTGTAGAAATTCTAAACATTTGAAAGCTTAAGCAGCTTATAGGGATATACCTACATAGAGTTAGGTCACCTACAACGGAGCGATGTGTTCGGCTGTTAAAAATTTAAAAACACATTTGGTTTAATGCACGTGTAAAAAATTTAAACAAGCCTAAGGGTAAAACCATGCCAAAGATGCCTCACTGCGATACATCGCGGTCGCGGTTCAGCTCGCTACCTCGATGTCACCTCCATTTAAAACAAATGTATGCAAACAGATGCACGCAAATGCCGAAGATACCTCGCTGTACCGCGATGTATCGCGATGTATCCTTCGACATGTTCGTGCTCGTCTGTTTTCATACATTTGTTTAAATGGAGGTGACATCGAGGTAGCGAGCTGAACCGCGACCGCGATGTATCGCAGTGAGGCATCTTTGGCATGTTTTTACCCTAAAATGCGTAAAACCGTGTAAAATGCGTTTTATTAAACCGCTCTATAATTGAACAGATTTCCAACATATAAACTGTGAAACTGCAAATTTTGTCACCAGTTGAATTGGTTTAAACTTTGAGGGTTTAAATACTATCACACTAATATTATAAAGGCAAACGTTTGTATAAGTGTGCCTATATTAGACTGCATGATTTATGATTTATTTCATCAGATTTTATGACACATTGAGACTATACCACTGGTTCGGAATGCAAATTCTACTGAGAAGAACTGGCAAGAAACTCAGCAGTTCCTCTTTTCATAACAAAATATCACAATATTAATGTAGAATATAGAACACGTAAATTGTTTTTATTGAAGAATAATTAATCAAATAGCGTAATAATTTATGCGTTGCTTGTTTATCCGCGGGCCTGCTACTACTGTCGTATTTAAATGCCAATTTAATCAGTTTAACAACCGGAGGGCAAGGAAATATCACCCAGTGTATTGTTACAAGCTCGCTGTAGACGTGAATTTGTTAAACCTGCCTGTAGAGATAGTTCAAGCTATCGCGTTTGATACCGCTGTTGAAATTGTTAATTAACTAGTGTTTGTTAAGTGCATAAACCGATTTATGACGCTATAACAGAATTAACTACTAGCATGTACTGGAGAACATTACATACAGTAGACAAAATTGTCTTGTGTCCGTTTTCAGCAATCATATAGGTAAATCATTCCCTAAGTAGGAGTCTCTATACGTAGGTATCCCCTAAATACAATGTCATTTTCTCCTCCAGGCGTTCTTAAAGGTACGTGAAAACGAAGTTGACAGAAAGCTTTACCTAAATTATTCCGTAAAAGTTAAGTTATATTGGTGAAAATAGCCATTATTCTATAAAACGAAATAGTTATTAGAAAATTAGGTAATTTGGTTAATATACATAACGACAGTAACTAAGAATCAACAAAAATTATGACTTTTTCTCATGAAATAGGATTCATGTATTACAAAAAAAACGTCTTTATTTTGATATTTTCAGTGAGATTGATATTTATTTTGATAAAATAAAGCTATAATAAAATACAACAATCCGCCATATTCGATTGAACACCAATCAGAGCGATACGTCACATCTATCTTCAAGCTTTGACAAACTACTATGAAAAACATAGAAGTGACGTCACGAACGACGCCATGACACTGTCGAGCGTTTTTCCGTATATTTTAAAAGTTGAAATTGAAAATTGAAAATTTTAAAATTTATGTACAATTTTATCGACAATACCTTTTTTTTGCCGAAATAAGATTTGTTTTTCGAAATATACCAGAATTAACAATAAGTGGGTTTTAGAGACCATTGCAATCATTCAACTCATTTACGAATAGTGTGCGCAATATTCTTAGGTAAACTGTAGAGTGTAGACAAATAGGCTTGCATGTTTGACGTTTGGATATTAGTAAATCTATAGATTTAAGATTGGTCTACTAATCCTTAATCTATGTGTAAATCTATGCAATACTTTATTGTCGGGTCAATAACTGATAATATTGGATATTTTTTAGTGCATTAACCATGGATTTAGGATAGGTTAGACTTTGGTTAACCCATTAGGAAGTTATGTTTATGAGTTAGACACAGGATTTGGAAACCAATGCTAAATCTATGGCTTTGACATCTCTCTGTTGCGAAATATAATCGGAACAAAATGTAGTAGATGCCCTATTAAAATGATAATATATTTCGTAAAAAATAGCTATTATGATGTAGGCAAGCACTAAGAAACAATTTTTGACACTTAAACTCCTAAGGGGGTAAAATAGGGGTTTGAAAAGTCGAACTCCGCGGGCAAAAGCTAGTTTGCTATAAATGAATGATGTCCATTGAGTTAATGTGAGTATATCTTTGAAAGGTAAAATATCGCATCAATAAAATATGAAATATAAGCACTGAGCAGTTTATTTCTACTCAAAATATCGTAATAATATCTAGTTAATTGTTAGTTTAATAGTAATAGCGAAAGTGTGTTGATTAGTTTTTTTGGCTTTTCCTTCAATCACGTCGTAACTTTGAGTATATAACCAACTATACATATACCTACTCAAAGTGACGTAACGGATAACGCCGTTGCTACGAATGGTCTTGATGTTTTGCATGGCTGTTATTGAGGAAAGATAAAGGTTCCCGCGAGATTAAAAACCCTAACATCTCGCGGACAAAGTCAAAGGTATAACCTGTACCTAGTAACTAAAATGAAAATCCTTTCTTAAAAATAATTATCGTTTAATATATGACGTTAATAGTTTTCAGAATTAATGTTAGCGTTAACAGTTTTGCATATAGTTACCATACAATAAATCGGTTTTCCTTAATGTACTGTTAGAACTTGCTGGAATCTAGGGCCAGATCGGTCTCATTGTTAACTAGAATTCAAACAACAATGCAAATAAAGTTGAGGTCATACTTAGGTGTTCCAATAAATACCTATTTCTACAAAAAAGGTGACTGATTTAAAAATACATTTGAGTAAGTAGGTACGTGTTTTTTACGGAATATTAGAAATTCCCCTTTCCCCTTTAACTAAGCTTGTGCTTGGAGTATAGTTCTTGCAATTCACGATGGCGCGTGGCTCATGGTTGTGTGTGTGTCGTATCCGTATAAGTGTGAGCGAGAGCTCCTGACAGGCACGCACACTTAGGTACGCAAAGTGCAAGCACATGACGTAGCCACAAGTAAAGCGCCCGCAACTTCGTGTGATAAACAAGAACGAGCTTATGACACTAGTATTTGAACCTTAGATCTTTTATTTTTCAGTCCAAGCCTTAATCCTTGCGCTATTTCATTGTTAGGAATCCTCACTAATATTATACTCGTATGTGCTTGTTTGTCGATTTGTTCTTCAAGCACGGATCAATGGATTGCCGTGTTTTTGCATAGGTATAGTTGAGGACGGAGAGTGACCTAGCTTATTTTTTGTTTAATATAGATTAGCGCTTGGCTGCGATCACACCTGATGGTAAATGAAGATGCAGCCTAAGATGGTGCGCGTTTGCCTAGAAAATACCTTTTCACTCTTGATTTGCACGTACCCAAATTGTAATTATATGGAAAAACGGAAGCCGAAAAGGAATTTCAAATTTTATCGCGAAAATGTCCTTCCGCCCTTGAATACACACGTTTTGAAAACATTAAACAACTTATGTCTTGATATAAATCTCTCTCGTTTTGACTATGTCTTGAGCTGAGTGAGATTATGTTTTACAGATGTCAGTCTAATTTCTTACTGCATTTTAGCTTGCTAATAATAACTAAACTGCAGTAAACTGTCTAGACGATCGAACAGAAATGAACATTGAAATGATTTAGTGTAGTTGATCTATTGTAGCTTGTGAGGCTCCACTAAGAACAACACTACTCTGCTATTCGATGCACTGTTTGTACCCGACGGTGGATTATAATAGAGTTAAAATGCTCTTTAATTCAGCTAGACCAATGGTGGCAGTGGGCTAGTCACATTTGTCGGAGTACCAATGGCCGATGGGGGTCGTAAGGTCCTCAAGTGGAGACTGCATCTCGGCAAACGGAGTGTAGAGTTAAACCACGAATCAAGTCTAAAACCTTGAGGGATCTACGGCTGAAATCTATAGACCGCACTCTCACTCTACCCAGACTCAAGACAGAGTCAAAACGAGACAGATTTATGTCAGAGCATATTTGTGTCTCGTTTTAACTCTGTGGAGTCTATCGTCTCCGCAGAGTTCTTACTGCTGGCTGGCTGGCTGGTTAGCTGGCTGGTTTTATCTCCTTGTTCGATGGCGTTCAAATTTGGAATGGATGTTTTAAATTCCGAATATTGTTGGGAATTGTAAGTTTGGATATGCCCTTCAATTTGTTCTTTTATCCACCGTCCGAGCTGGTGGTGTTTTGTGTATTGTAAAGAGCATGTTCTACGTTTCTTTCTCCGTTCACGATATACATTTGCGGCACATGTCCAGTCACATCTTCCAAAGTGTATTAGAAGTTATTAAGCTATAATTGCGTAGCTTCTATCGCGGGCCAGCGTGGAGACCGAATCCAGAAATTCCGTAACGAAAATAACCTGACACGGGACTCCTCTACGGTGAGCCGCTAGATGGCACATTTTTTATCAACTCCATCTAGCGGTGAGCCGCTAGATGGCGTTGATAAAAATGCTATGCAATAGCTTTACCGCGGCAGTCCCCGAGTGCCACACGTCTTTTTTTATTATTATTGGCTGAATACAAGTGTAACTGGTGCGACATGATTTTTATTTAAGTCCGAGCTGAGTCAGAGAACACACTATAGATCTCAGCATTAGTCTGTAAGCAGCCTATAAGTGATATTGTCTTACTCTGAATGACGCCTGTAATTTGACACGGTGTGCGAGTTAAACCAGTCACCACCAATTAATTGTCCCAGGTGTAACATTGAATTAATATGTTTTGACATTCGGTACATTATCTCAACGAATTTGAACTTATGAGTCACACTCCTCTTATCTATTCTAAGTTAAGTCTGAGCTATGTTCTGTCTATGGTGCATAATAATTTCAGTATGTGGTCCATACCTAATGTTTAGAGAACCATGGGCGGGTTAGGATGAATCTCTACAGCCAGGTAAGAATCTTTTGGTATGGATTCTATGATGTAGAACGAAGGTCAAACTTTAAAATTTTTTTGACGACCTCCCTGGCACAGTGGTGAGCGCTGTATTCTTGTAACTGGGAGGTCTCGGGTTCGATTCCCGGCGGGGGCAATTTAGGAATTTATATTTTCTAAATTGTCTCTGCTCTAGTCTGGTGGGAGGCTTTGGCCGTGGTTAGTTACCACCACCCTACCGTCAAAGACGTGCCGCCAAGCGATTTAGCGTTCCGGCACGATGGCGTGTAGAAACCGATTAGGGGTATGGGTTGAATTTACACTGCTATACCCCTTCCAAGTTAGCCCGCTACCATCTTAGACTGCATCGTCACTTACCATCAGGTGAGATCGCAGTCAAGGGCAATCTTGTCATCGAATAAAAAAAAAATATTCCAAAATCGAAGCTTTTTCACTTTGATTACAAAGTAAGAAATAAAATGGACTGTTGAATGACTAAGTTACTCTTCCACAAGTTAGCTACACACGTGACACGATTGCACGTTGTACGAAATTCCTTTATGATTTAGTTAGTTAGGTAACAACACCGTTCTATTCGGTTACATACAAATCTTATTCAAAATCTACGCATTATAATTTCCAAGAACCAAAGTGCAAAGTGTCGTAACTCGCGAGTGTGACAGTGTTTTGCATGCTTTACTATAAATTGTAAATACTATGATAAAATTATATGTTTATAATTATGTAAACTGTTGATAATTATAGTTGTTATAAATAATACTATGGAATTCTTAGTACACGTATGCCATTGTGACGCATTAACTAAAATTCAAAATTATTTATTTCAGTAGGCCAACTTGTAGCTCTTATGACACGTCATGACTCTACTACCGGTTCGGAATGCAGATTCTGCTGAGATGATTTATTAACTAAGTAAAAATACGAGTATGAAAGCTTATTTTTTTCTCTTATTTCAAAAATACCAAAGTAAAAAAAATGTGTAATGGGGTCGAACTTTAGTTTTAGTTTTCTAATTAGTAAACTCTTCTATGAGTTTACTTTTCAACTAATGGTCTTTTAACACCGCTTGTATGGCGGTTTTCTTGCAGAATTTTTAAAATCATTTTTCTTTCGAGATAAAAAATCATTGCAGTATTTTTTATTTATAATTTTATTTTGATTTAAATAGGAATTTATTCCAGCTGTTTAAGATCAGATAAATAATAATTCCTCAGATCCCAGATGTAACGCAGAATCAAATGATGGTAAAAGTTTGACCCATATCGTACGCCGTGGAAGTAGGAATTCCATCCAAAGTGGTTTTTGTTGGTCAAATCGTTACTAACGGTAAGCTTAGTTTAACCGCCTGGTGTGCAAATAGCCCTAAGATAGCCTTTTCATAACATACTAGTAAATACTGTTAAACTCTCATATTATCTGTAAGAAATAACACCGCAGACAACAAGCAATAACATTTGAGTTGCTCCGCAAATTATGACATTGGTACGACTCGGAAGGTCGAGAAATTAGCCCAGCCTGTACCTTCATCCTTTTACGTTCCCTACATTAATTATAACACCTCTTTAACATGAAATTTATGGCGTTGTTTTGTTAGTCATTACTCGGTTTAAGTGGTCTTAGGCGTTTTTTTTGCAACGTCCGCTTGATATTGGGTGTTTATGTTGCCATAATTTATTACTTCGGGCGGTGGTTTTATGTTTTGAAAGCTTTAAGGTGGCCGTAAACTTACCGGCACGGATTTGCTAACCTACTAGGTGTTTTTATGACTAGATACTGTAAACTTGTTAATGTTCTTGGCAAATCTGATACGAAAAGTTATGGTATCTATAAACACAATAAGGTAGAAAAATTAACTAAAACTTGAAGGGCCTATTTCACCATACGTTACCGAGTAATTGGAACGAAGTTCCTTATCGCGCGTTGTGAAAGGGGGCTAGACGGAAAAAATTCTTACGAAAAGTTGTCACGACACTTTTTGCTATAGTAAGCTATTGTAAGCTGTGCGGCGTCGCATGTTTCTCTGTCTGTCTCTCTCTCTCTTATAGAAAGCAAGCCAGATATTTTCATTTCTATTTCGCATTGAACTTCGTTCCATCCGGTGTCAAGGGACACCTCTCAAGTTTTTTTTGACATTCGAAGAGTTTTTGTATTCAAAATTTGTCCAAACGTCATGTTTCAGTACTACTTGAGTAAAGGACTAACCAACAAACAGACACACTGTCGCAATTGATGTTATATTTACTAATATAAAAATGGAAAAGCTTATCCCTGGAAGCCTGTCTGTCTGTAACCTGTCACTACATGATATTAAGTAATTGACGTACTTTATTTTCGACCGGTCCGGACCGATTACAACAAAGTTTGTGGGCACGTGATATATTTACTGTCGGATGTTTCAATCTGGCGATCGGCGGCACTTGTGGTTTTTTGTTGGCTGCCAATTTTCTATTGGTTTGCGGTTTGGCTTTGCGAAGTAGGCTTTGCGGCGTATTTTTTTAATATCGCTCCGCGTTCGTGAAAACTACCTATATGATGTAGCGTTGAAAATCCTTACCAATATTATGAATGCGAAAGTTAGTTTGTCCTTCAATCACGCCGCAACGTAGAAGCGGATTGATGTAAATTTTCGTATACATATAGTTGAGACCCTGGAGAGTAACATACACCCTTATCCTCTTACTTTCTTATTCAATTTACTTTCTTGACCTAAAACGCAAAGTATACAACGTGTATTGAAACTCCGAAATAATACTGAAGGAGGTGAATGTGCTCATAAAACTGAACAACTTTCCCCGAGGAACATAGGTCGAAATGTGAAAAAAAAAATTTGGACGTCCCATACAAAATTAACGATCAGCTGATTGATTTACTATGGGAGGTAAAATTTTTTTTTCATATTTCGACCTAGGTTCCTTGGGGAAAGTTGTTAAGTTTTATGAGCACATTCACCTCCTTCAGTATTATTTCGGAGTTTCAATACACATTGAAGAATAAATTGGCTAGTAAGGAAAATATTCATCGATATTTTTTAACTACTACTTCATTGCAGGTTAAATATGATTTGATAAAATCTATATCAATACCACATAAATATTCTTCTTCTAGGAAGCATAATTATTATTCGATCATTTTCCTTCTAGGTAATAATAATATATTGTCTTAGAAGGAACTATATCACAAAACATGTAATTAAAATACTAGAAAACCGTACGATGACTTAAATAAAACTACCATGACATTAGATTCCTGGTTGATATAGGCTTTAGGAAAAACCGCATTAAAGCATCGATGATAACTTTGATCACTCTATGAGCCGACGTATACATAGCATAGTTTTGTTACCTATTGTAAAAAATTTTTTGAAAAGAGCAACCGCCGAGTTTATTGCTGGCTCTACTTGGCAGGAAGGGCATTCCGAAACAGTGGTAGATTCATCGACGACTCAAAAGCTCTTGTAAAAGTTTATTTGAATAAAAAATATTTCTATTCTATTCTATAGGAGATAGGCTTGATAATAATCAATGATGGAAAGCATTGATAGGGTTAGAGCGCGCTTGCCTACACAATGCTTATTCACTCTTGCCTCGAAGGTACTCAAGTTATACGTGGCCGGAATTATACGTCATACTGCTGTACAGTGTAATGATATCTAATACCTATCATGGCTGTGTTTTTAAATTTTGATTTATTTTGTACATTTTTGTGTTTATAGCTACCAATAAAGATATTTCTATTCTATTTTATTCAATCTAATCCCCACCAAATTAATCGATGATCTGAACAATGGCCACGGCACGTGCACACCGAATTGTTTTCTACCGAATAAAAATATTCAACGCACATCGACGCACGGCAAAATAAAAGATACAAGACGCTCTAGTGATGTGAAAAGTAACGATATTTTTATTGTAGATGTTAATAATAAAATCGAAGTTTATCTTTTTCAAAGTCTAAAAGAAAGCACAGCATTTGACTGTGAAAAGTTAAGAATTATTTAAACAACTCTTCTGAAGTATGTAATTCACCTAAAAATCGATTGGATCAACTATTGTTTGGAAAATTAAATACATTATGCACCTACCTGTTTATGGAAAGATTACGTGATAGGGATTACGCGGGAATTTTTTTCTGACAGAATATGGCTAAGTCATTAATTAATAAAATGTGTTGATTTCACTCGATAGTAGTTTCTATCGAAAAGTGCATAAGTGCAAGTATTTTTAATTATCAAAATCGGTCCAGACGTGTTCGAGTAGGTAAAGGAAAAAAGATTCCGACGAAATGAGTACCTTCTGCTTTTTTTAAATCTGAAAGTGTGCTGTCTGGTTAAAAAAGACAGCATACTTTCAGATTTAAAAAAAGTTAATTAGTTTTGTTTATCGATAACCCTTTTAGGTTAAAAGACCGACTCTAGCGCGAAGAATCGCCTTGCATAGCGGCGCGTACGGGAATCTCGCGTTACGCGCATCCCACTTTCCATTTCCTCACATATTACAAAAGCTTTTTACACCAAAGGGTATGCCTGCCAAGAATGCTTGTTCGAGATGTGGAATCTTATCGCCCGTATTTTACTTTGTTGCTTTCGTTGTATAAGCTTTTTATACGGTATATATTATAAAAATGGTTTTGGTTGACGCCCTGTAAAGTTTTATTTTCGTGGTTTTTTCATACGAGGGAAGTAACTAAAACAAGGCATATTTTTTAACAAAATGTTCACACTTTATTCGCATATTTTTTACTGCATTTTTTATGTGGAGCAATTTACTTACGATTAAATCAATTCTTAAGTTGCGCAACTGTTTTTCCATTTAGATGTTACGTTATATTCATATTTAATTAATTGAAACTTAAAGAAACCTAATACCTCATTTATGTAACCGCTACGCGGGGTACCTAACGCATAAAATGCTGGCAGCATTGCGCCTTTGGATGGCCAAACTAACTCTTGAATCCCCGGTAGATTTGATGACAGTTCTTCAAAAAGTGCTTGGCCTTCGGACCCCACGGCTCCAGGTTCTCAGGCACAAATATGAATCAACCGTCAAGGCTTTCATCGAATCTTGGCCTGTTCGGCACTAGTAGCCGCTGTGCCAGCCATTGAGGTAGTTGCCTGTAAATGGGATGCCGCTAGGGTATTTGTACAGATGGCATCACAAATGAGCGACCTCCCCATTCTCTACGAGATATTAATAACTTACCACCACGTGGACAGTTATAATTAGGGTTGCCAGATTTTTTTTCGGCCTATAAGGGACAAATGGTTAAATGGGCAAAAAATACGGAATTTCAGTTTTTTACCCGGGATACACAGAAAACAAAATTAATTAGTGTCATTTTTTTATATTTTTCCGAAGATCGAGTCAGTTTTAACATATTTTTATTCGTTTTAACATATTCTAAAAATCAATAGAATTATAAACGTAATTAAAAACGGTCATCAACTCGCTTTTTTACGAACGTTACGTGTATGAATACTTGGATCGATTGCATAATAAAAAACGAAGTACGGTTCAAATACGGGACATAGTCAGTCCCGCCGGGACATTTTAAACTATGCCTAAAATACGGGATGTCCCGAGAAATACGGGACGTCTGGCAACGCTAGTTATAATACTTGATACCTATTGATTTCAATAAGATAATATGTATGTAAATAATTCATAATAAAGTTAAATGCAGTAACCTTCTCAGCCGTGTATCGATATCCGTTCCGCGTAAATACCCCCGTTATTGTAAATCTAAGAAAATCTTTCACATACCTTTCACTAAAACCCAACTTGGAAAGCAAGCTCCGATCTCGCGTATATGCGCTAAATATAACGAACTATGTAACACCCTACCTGGCATTGACATATTTCATGACTCATTTTGTGTTTTCAAAAAGAAACTCACTGATCATCTATCAGTGAGTTCATCTTCTAAAAACTAATCGGTATTTTTCTGTTACCTACATTTAGTTTTATATATAAATTATGTCTCAGTCGTTCGGTTGCATGTATGCAGGTACTTATTCTCTGTATTTTTCTACTTTTTTTTGCATGTATGTAACAATATTGTTTGCTCATTTATTTAGAAATTTTGTTTTTAAGACTTAGTCTATCCGGTGCCTCTTTTTTTTTGGTATGAATGCTGTGTATGCTTGTTATTGATATACATATCAGTCAATGTTGCAATGTTTTTGTATGTTTGTTTTTGAATGTATAATATGTATATTGTTAGTATACCTAATAAATAAATAAATAAATAAATAAATAAATTTTTCTCGCTATCTACCGCTATAATACCTTCTGTACAGATAATTCTGTATACATACTCATCTGTAAAGATATCTGCTGTACGTCCTCGCTTATATAGATGTGCGGGATTCCTTTCGCATTATGAGGATAAAGGTATTGTTCGGATTGTTTATTGGACGGGCACAATAGCCTGAAATACGCGGTAGTCGAATAAAGTGTACGCGATCAATAAATATGTCCCCGACATGGTATGGTAATATTGAAATCGGTTTTAAAACAAAGAATTGTTTTCGTTAAATAAATAAAAGGTTAAAGCTTAGCTCACTGTACGGAGTTCAGTATCATATTGTAATATAAAAGATAGATACGAACAGTAGTTTCATACAAAATCCTCGTGGATTACGTCTTTAGTTTCATGTCCACTACTGCTGCTCTTCTATAGACTTCCACAGGTCTCGGTTTTGCGCCACTTCCATCCAGGTGATTCGTTAGATGTCTTCCATCCACCTCAATCTTGTTTCAACTAAACGTTAACTCTACGTATAACTATTGCCAATTACTTTTCCTGTTTAAAAATATCACCCGTAGATTGCCAAAGCAACGTGACAATAGCATTAAAGATTCGGTTTATAGTACAAAGTTGGTTCAAAAATTCAAAAAAATTCAAAAAAATTCAAAATTATTTATTTCATGTAGGAGAACCTGTGACTCTTATGACACATCAAGACTTTACCATCGGTTCGGAATGCAGATAAATAAATAAAAAAAATTGATCTGATCTATTTAGCAAAATTGTAAAGGAAAGTCCAGATGTACTTTCGCGCTCTCAAGGATTTCTTACTGACTAATTTACGAATATAATTTGTTGCAGAATTTTGTCCTTCTTTTTTAAAAAAAGCTAAGCTTCGTGTTTGATTTATTTCATCTACCTAATTTCAAGCTCTCTCGTCTCTCACAAAATAGAACGTGCCGGTTTCTAAAAAGTGGCTGAGCCACTTCATTAGCGCAACAAGCCGTCGCGCGTCGGACTCCTGTGCATCGCTATGTATTTTGTATGAGACACCCAAGCGAGTGGGCTATCCTGCTATTTTCAAAACGAATAAAATAACATAATATTATAGTAGAACATTATATTATACAAATAACATATTATAGTAGAACAACATATTATAGAAGCCAAAAAATTCACCAGCCAGGAGTTCACTGATTATTGCGAGTTCTAGAGGTTTGTGTTACGAGTAACCGAGGTTTTGGACTTGAAGGGAAGGGAACAAAACATTTTTTAGAGTTTTAGAGGTTTTCGACTTATTGAGTTTCGACTTACCGAGGTTCTAACGTATATACCAATTTCTTTGTAACAAATTAGAAATAAACCAATTAATAAATACGCTTCGCGGAAGTCCGGATTTCGTTTATTATGAGAATTGCAGTTGCAATGTCAACTGCAATAGAGCTCCATTAAAACGGCAATTTTGCAGACGGTGTGCAGTTCTAGACCAGTCGGTCTGTTTAGATAAGGTTGCAGAATGAGCCAACAGCCAGTTAACTGGCGACGTATTGCGTATTGCAACTTGACTGGTGAGTACAAATTGATTGGCGCATCTCAACACAACGCGGTGCCGCCTTTGCGCCTGTCATTCACAGCTCGCGCACTCAACACCTTTAGATGCTTTTGGTTTGTGCCTACGCGTAACGAGCATAATCATTTATTGCTGACTTCACTTAACTGGGCCCTTATTTGCTATGACATTCGAAACCTGAACACGCGTGAAATGCGCTTTCGATATTTCTTCTATGTCTGGATACTGCGAGTAGTGCTTTCCAAATTGTGTTTCACGGATGCCTACATTTTAGATTTTCCATGCCAAAGCATTATTAGTGGTCTGCAAGACTATGGTGTGTATATTATCACTTATTCGTAAGGTCTTTACAATTATTATATAACTATACCTTTAACTTCCTAAATATAAAAGGAAAAAGTGACTGACTGACTGATCTATCAACGCACAGCTCAAAGCACTGGACGGATCGGGCTGTTTGACATAGGTACAGATAGCTATATTAATTATAGAAAGGATTTTTGAAAATTACACTTTTAAAAGGGCAGGGCCTGATTAACCCTTAAGCTAATTAGGCTGCAGCCTGGGAATGTTTTTTAGATAATTTAATGAAGAACATCTCAGTCTTTGACAGTTTTTTCGTAGCTTTAACCGTTTTCGTGAAAACTTTAAAAAACTACGATTTGGGACGAATGATTTCTCGACGTATTTTTACTTTTACATTGGGTGATATTATATGCCAAAGCTACATGTTTGCCAAGTTTTATGCTTTCTTCCGGTTGGGACCGTATTTGAAGCTAAGGAGCTGTACTATTTTAATGTGAAGTAAATAGAATTATCTACAAGCAATAATAGCGCCCATGAAACAAATCCAGAATACATTTATATCCAAAAAGCATTTCTGCGTACGCGCACGCGTAATCTAGTTACGGCGCACACGCTGTACATTAGTGATTATTTACGGACTGAACCCTCGCCCCGCGGGGATGTACGTGCGATACGCAACTAATCTAATCTTTGTGCTCGTTTCCATTCTTATAGCCAGATTTTTTAGATGATTGCGATAGTTATACTGATGCAATCATTTTTAGACAATTGGTTATTAGACTAAATTAGGTAAGTAGGTACTTACTTGAAACAAAGATTTTTAAAATTATAAGACCATGCCGTATTTCTTTTTTTAATATCTTAAGTAGTCTCGAAAATATAGGGCTTTTAAGTTTCCTGTTAGAAAAAGAGAGCGTTATTGCAGCATGACGTCACGATTCAGTAGCTCTATAGGCTCTCCATACAAAATTTCGTATAGTCCAGCAAAGTGTGGAAAGCTAGTCTTTCGTCCGAATATACAATAATTGATTTTTTTTAGTGGTCCGTGTGTCATAGTCTACTGTCTATGTGACGTTGCCAGTTATTAAATATAGCGTATTTGATAAATCCAAATTCAAATTTATTTATTTCATGTAGGCCAACATATAGCTCTTATGACACGTCATGACTCTATCACCGGTTCGGAATGCAGATTCTGCTGAGAAAAGCCGGCAAGAAACTCAGCAGTTGCTCTTTTCATAACAAAATATTACAATATTAATGTATAGCTACATCACATCACATCACATTACACTTAATATTACAAAGGCGAAAGTTTGTATGTGTGTGTGTGTGTTTGTTAATCCTTCACGCCACAATGAACGAACCGATTTGGCTGAAATTTGGAATGGGGATAGCTCATACCCAGAGTTCCCATGGGAATTTAAAAACCTTGCTCCACGCGGACGAAGTCGCGGGCATCGTCTAGTATCCAATATAATTAACTCGGCGCGGCCTAAGTCGCGGGCGAAGTCTAGTTAAGTAGCTATACTGTCAATCTACAACGTCCACGTCACTATTTTTTTTTTTCGATGACAAGATAGCCTTTGACTGCGATCTCACCAGATGGTAAGTGACGATGCAGTCTAAGATGGTAGCGGGCTAAATTGGAAGGGGTATAGCAGTGTAAATTCAACCCATACCCCTTATCGGTTTCTACACGCTATTGTGCCGGAACGCTAAATCGCTTGACGTCACTATTTCACGCGATATCGTTCCATCACTCGGTGTAACGGGCACGCGCACCGCGCCGCTCCATAATAAATATGCACTAAGTTATGTTACGCCGGCAGCTCAGCGTTGCATTAAAGATATGGCTCGCTCTGATTCGGTTTCAATGTTTCCGCCGATTCGTTTTACTGCCTGTTGTCTTTTTACTATGGATATTTAATTAATAAGCTGAAGATTAAACCAATCTAAGGAGCTTAGCTCTTGTTGCCCTCGCAAAACTTTCTGACTACAGCCAAAGCCAGAAGGAAGGCTTATGGCTTTAGTATTCGATGTATGTGCGAATATCTATAGTCTAATCGCAGTGGCTGATAGTGGCCGTGACTTCGTTCCCGTGGATTGAGTTTTTCAAATTTCCTGACTTATTTTCCTGGATAAAAAGTAGACGTTATTAATTGTCCGGTCATCAACGTAACTTTACATCCAATTTTCCGTAGTCGAAATTCCACTATCTCGCACCAAGCGCTTTGCTTCCTCGTTTCTCATATGCACCGTTCCGGCTTCCGTTTTTCCAACTAACTTTAATGTGGGTGTCTTTAAATCAAGAGTGAAGAGGCATCTTCTAGGCAAGCACGCACCATCTTAGACTGCATCTTCACTTACCATCAGGTGAGATCGCAGTCAAGCGCTAGTCTATATATTTAAAAAAAAAGTCGGGTTACAGTTTTTACTTTTTTCTTGTTGTTTTCTCTATCTCTCTCTCTGAGCTTTATGCTTCGCTCTTTGCCACTTCAGTTTTCCGAATCTAGCTATGTCGGTAACTCTGGTTCTCCTACAGATCTCAACCTATTCTTCTTCTTCTTTATCAACCGATAGATGTCCACTGCTTCCACAGGCCTCGGACTTGCGCCACCTGAATCCAGCGGCTCCCAGCGACTCGTTTGATGTCGTCGGTCCACCTAGTGGGGGGTCTGTCAATACTGCGCTTCCCGGTGCAGGGTCGCCACTTGCACCTTGCACTTGCACTTGGTTAATTAACTATACTTGGGTATAGGTATTTGTTAAAGTTGTATGTAAAGTTCATTTAAAACCCTATGTCACGGCCACGTGTAATCGCATCGTATAAATCAATTGAATATCGCAATAAATAATGACTCCGACATAATTATTATACCTATTAACAGTTTATTATCATACATCGGTAACCTCGGTAAGTAATCCTTGATTGCTTCTAATAATACCTTGCAAACGAATTTTAACTGGAATAATAATTAGAGATCTCAATCTATTGTACTGAGCTATTTATTCCTATTTTCCTTTAAGTTACTAATTTTAAACCATCTAACGTTAAAAACTGAAACAACTTTAAAATATTTTCGGTGAATTGTGAAGCTGCAGAAGGATGTTTTCAGGGGAAAATACCGGCTATTTTCCGGTATTTTTCCCTTAATTACAAGAAATTAGACATAAACTGAACTCAAAACTTGTGGAGTTTCATATGTATGTACTTTTGTGAAGCGTGTTCTAAAAAATGGGAGGTCTCGGGTTCGATTTCCGGTAGGGGCAATTTGGGAATTTATAATTTCTGAATTGCCTCTGGTCTGGTCTGGTGGGAGGCTTTGGCTGTGGCTAGTTACCACCCTACTGTCAAAGACGTGCCGCCAAGTGATTTAGCGTTCCAACATGATGGCGTGTAGAAACCGATTAGGTTGAATTTACTCTGCCATACTCCTTCCAAGTTAGCCCGCTACCATCTTGGACTGCATCGTCACTTACCATCGGGTGAGATCGCAGTCATGGGCTATATTGCCATCGAAAAAAAAGGTATATAAACAGATAAACAACTCTCAGAAGACGGGTTCCAATCTGTTAGGGGGGTAAATGGGGGACGGATTCTTTAAACGGCTTTCTTCTTTTATAAAATTCTTTATTTCTTATTAATACACATTACACCAAGCCGCGCGCCATCACGCCACAGACAAGAGAACAACATTCGTCTACTTGACTATACCCAAGTAGAAACTCTGGGTTGCTAGTAGGTACATACCAATACTCCTCCTCAACCCTGAATTTCTACGATTTCTATTAATAACTTTTCTGTGACATGTTTGACAAATGACAACTAAAATTTTCTGTGACGTTTGACAAATGACAACTAAACATAACCTCTTAATGTAAACAATGTTCTACAAACAAATACTAGTATTTTAATTATGTAATACTAAACTACTAACACTCTTCTAATCCCATACAAGTTCTAAAATAATTGAAAAGATTTCTGTGAAGTGGTTTAGTCAAAATATCTGCAATCTGTTCTGAAGTTTGAATATATTCTAATACAATAATGTTCTGTTCTACTAAGTTTCTAATAAAGTGATGCTTTATGTCAATGTGTTTTACTCTTCTGCTATTTTCTCTATTTTTAGCTATATGGATACAAGACTGATTATCTTCAAATACAATTATACTGTTACATTGAATTCCAAGATTGTTCAAGAGTCCTTGAAACCACACTGACTCTCTTGCTAACATACTTAGAGCCATGTATTCTGATTCGGCAGTTGAAAGAGAAACTGTTTTCTGTTTTTGAGTAGACCATGACACTATATTTCCATATAACAACAAACAGTATCCTGACACTGACTTCCTATCAACATCAGCTGCCCAATCCGAATCACAGTATCCCTCAGCTACATTCTTACACTGTTTATTCTTATACACTAATCCATAATTTGCTGTTAACTTTAAGTATCTGAGAACCCTTTTCAGGTAAGTAAAATGTTCATCGGATGCATTATTCTGATATCTACTAAAATAACTGACAGCAAATGACAGATCAGGCCTGGTACAAATCACTAAATATATTAAACAACCAATTAACTCGCGGTAAGGCTGGGTACAAGTATAATTTTCTGGTTTTTCCAATTTCAATCCAACTTCACATGGAGTGGATACACTTTTACAATCTATCATGTTAAACCTTTTAAGAACTTTTTCTATATAATTTTTCTGATGAATTTTAATAACACTCTTATCAAAATCTCTTTCTATCTCTATCCCCAAAAACTTATGAACTTGTCCCAAACTAACCATTTCAAATTGTTTTTCTAACTTAAACTTAAAATCCTTAATTTTCTTTTCACAAACACTCATAATTAAAATGTCATCCACATAGAGAAACACATACACACTTACTATACCAGTTTCATCTTGTAACAAATACAAACAGTTATCATAGTCTGAACACTTGAAGTTATTCTCACACATAAACTCGTGGAATACTTTATTCCAGCACCTTGGACTTTGTTTTAAGCCATAAATTGACTTATTAAGTCTGCACACTTTTTCACTTTTATGCTGCCCTGGAAGGCTCATATATATCTCCTCCTTAAGCGTACCATGAAGAAAGGCGGTTTTCACATCCATCTGTTCTATTTTTAGGTTATCATGATTTGCAATTACAAGCAATGACCTTAAGGTTGTGAGTCTTCCAACAGGAGCATATGTCTCTTCATATTGTGTGGTCTGAAAGCCTTTTGCCACCAACCTGGCTTTATAGTTATTCTCCGATTTCTTTCTAAATACCCATCGACTTTCTATAACTTCCTTATCCTTTGGTCTTTCTACAATCGTCCATGTTTGATGTTTCTCATGTGACTGTAATTCGCTTTCCATTGCTTCTTTCCACTTGTCACTCTCTGCACTTTCCATTGCTTCTTGTAATGTCCTTGGTTCATCATTTAAAAATGCTTCAGAGATATATGCAGCATGAAATGTCTCATAATCTTCTAACCATACTGGTTTTTTCCTCTGCCTCTGTTCTCTTTCTCCTTTTTCCATGTCTTTAATTTCTTGGCTATTTTCTGTAAATAGCTTTTCTTTCTCAATACTACTGGTTGATGTGTCTTGCTTTACCTCTTCGCTACTAGACACTGGCAAGTTTGATGATAAGTTGTCTTCTTCTGTATATGTAAAGGTTTCCATATGTTTTCTTGGTTTTTCATTAAATATTACATCTCTACTTCTTATGATTTTCTTCGACTCAAGATCCCAAAGTCTATATCCATTATTACAATAACCAACCATAATATACTTCTTGGATTTTTCATCAAACTTTCCATTTCTGTGCTCCTTGCCGATATGTACATAAGCTTCTGTACCAAAAGCTTTTATTTTAGAATAATCTGGACTTCTACCATACCAAATCTCGGCAGGAATGATACCTCTGCTAGTTGGAATGCGATTAATTATGTAGGTAGCACTATACACAGCTTCACCCCATAGTTGCTTTTCTAGTCTTGTGTCGGCTAGTAAAGTTCTCGCCTTTTCTACCACAGTTCTGTTCAATCTTTCTGACTTTCCGTTTTGTTGTGGTGTGTAACTTATTGTAAATTCAATTTTAATTCCTTTTTCTTCACAATACTTTTTAAACTCTATGTTATCATATTCTTTCCCATTGTCGCATCTAAATCTAGATATTTTAGTTCCAAATTGGGCTTCTACTAAATTGACATATTTCTTGAAACACTGTAATACTTCTGTTTTGCTTTCTAACAAGTAGACTGTTGTAAAATGACTGTAATCATCAACAAAGCTCAAAATATATTTCTTATTACCATATGTTGCAGGATTAATTGGACCGCACAAATCTGAATGAATAACTTCTAAAATTCTCTTACTACTGTTATTATATTCTGTGAATGGCAATCTAGTCTGTCTTCCCTTTAAGCAAGGTTCACATAATACCTCATTCTTTGAACTTTCATATGATATTAATTTTCTAGACTTCAGTTCTTCTAATTTTCCCTTTGAAGCATGCCCAAGTTTGATATGCCAATCATTCTGAGTTTCAGTTATGCTATAAGCTTTCTGTGCACTTATTTCTTCATTCTTCAAAATAAAAGTTAATCTGTACAATTTATTTACCTTAAATCCTTCTATTACTATCTTCTTTTCTTTGTAGATAGTCAATCTACCTTTCTCAAAAGTTATACCAAAACCAGCGTTTTCAATTTTATTTACTGACAGCAGATTACACCTCAGCTCGGGTACAAACAGCACTTCTTTCAAGGTAACCTCATTTGTAATAATTACGCCAGACTCATATGCATGTAACACCTCACCATCCTTGGCGATATTAATTTTAATAGGAGTTTCTAACTTCTCAATCCTACTAAAAAATTCTCTTTTGTTTACTAAGTGATCTGTTGCCCCAGAATCAACTATAAACTCAATTTTTCTAGTTCTGTGTGTTAATAATGCTTCTGTTGAGGATGTCACAAAACAAACCTCATCTTCTTTATCCTTATTCAATTGGACAACGTTGGCTGAGCCTTGCGGTTTCTTAAATTTACACTGTGACTTCCGGTGCCCCTTCTTTCCACAATTATAGCAATTAAAAGGAAAGCTACCGCTGCTGTTGCTGCTGCTGCTTCTCGGTGAATTATTAAACTTCTTATAATTCTGCTTCTTTTGATTCAACATGAATACATCACTCTCCTCTTGAGTTTCAAATCCTTTTCTTTTGATTTCTTCGTCCAACAGACGTTTCTTAATAAATTCTAATGTTATATCTGAACTACTTAATGTTTCTATTGCCGTAACCACATGCTGGAACGATGATGGCATTGCTAGTAACAGGTAACAACAAATTTCGCTCTCACTGGGTTGAGCACCCGATTCTTTTAATTCTCTGACCAGCTTGTCAAAGCCCATGAAGTAATTCTCAATTCCTTGAACACCGTCATATTTCTGGGTTAATAGCCGCTTTCTTGTTATTAATTGCGACGCTATTCCTGTTCTTGCGAAGTTTTGTTCAAGTTTCTTTAATAATTCTTTCGAAGTTTTACACTCCTTCACAATTTCTAAGTGTGTATCACTTATACATTGAACTATTATGTCCATGCACTTGGCCTCTTTTGTGGCATCTGGCTTTTCTTCTTGCTCAAACACATATGAGTACAGATTCTGTGCCTGAAGCACTATTTTAATTCTAAACAGCCAATTACTGTAATTAGTGCCGGCAAACGGCGTGACGCCATATTTGTTCTTTTTCTCGTCCTCCATCGTATTGCGCATTTAACTTCTGACAATGAACTTCTTCTAATTCTTTCTTCTTCTTGCGTCTTCTGGGCCCATAACCATGTTAGGGGGGTAAATGGGGGACGGATTCTTTAAACGGCTTTCTTCTTTTATAAAATTCTTTATTTCTTATTAATACACATTACACCAAGCCGCGCGCCATCACGCCACAGACAAGAGAACAACATTCGTCTACTTGACTATACCCAAGTAGAAACTCTGGGTTGCTAGTAGGTACATACCAATACAATCGAATCAGATTGCTTTTATCAATTGTTAGTTACAGTAAGCACAAATCCTTTATTTTTTTCCTAACACCTTTCTACTTATTACGACGCATCAGCATTCGAAAAATCCATTTTTTACAATCGTTTTTGTTTAGTTTGATTAAGGCATTTTACGAGACCGCAATTGACGATCGAACTTATTGATGCCAACCAATTTATCGTGATCTCTGATTTCAGTAGGATGGTAAAAGCAATTAAGGCTGTTGAGGTTTCATGTTATGTAGGTGGATATAAATACCTACACGGTTAGAGCGGATCGTATCGATTTAGTTACACTTTGCTATTTGGAGAATTTACGGGGGTCGTACTTGGATGGACGTTTCAAATTACGTGACGGTACGCAGTTGGTAGACGGGACCTACCTATGGGTAGTTCCCCACTGCTCACATTGAATAAATGAATGAATGAATGGATATACTTTTATTGTACACCACACATAATATTAGAATAGACACAATAAGCTTAATAAATAGACAATTTGTGGCACATTCTGCGTTCTTGAGCCTATTATATCCAGGGGCTTCGAATGTCGTCAGTCCACCTACTGGAGTCTGTAAACACTGACTTTTCTGGTGCCACAGTCAGTTAAACTATGCCCCACCCATCGTCATTTTGGCTTCAAAATTCGCTGAGCTATTCGTTTACTTTGGTTCCTGCAAGGATTTTAAAGTTTCTGATTTTATCGCGTTTAGAAAATAGCTTACTGTTACCTACTTCTAATAGTACTCATGTCTCGGAGCCTTGTATTAGTTTTTCACGTACTTGTTTCTTCTTCATTATCAACTGATAGACGTCCACTATTGGACAAAGGTCTCCTGCATAAACTTGGTCTTGCTCCACCTGTATCTAGGCTAGGTGAAATGTGAATTTATCTAATATATTTCAATATCCAATTGTTAAGCAACGTTGATTGATACCACACTGTCGACATGTCGACGCTAGGCCAGACAAATCTCAAAAGTTCTCTCAACAAAGCTATATGCGTTCATATTTCCTTCTATTACACCAATTGTGTGTCAGCCGCACGTGCACCAAGAAAAAATTATACAAAGCTGTTTGTACTAAATACAGTAAAAACCCAGTCCGGCGATTGCAGCGTGAAATTCATTAGACGACTGAATGTCGCACAAAAAACGACCGCTGCATTGCAGCGTCGCAGCGAACTGTGACGCGCATTCTATGGTGGTGCTGGACGCGCGTCTATCTCCGTGCTTTGGATACCCAATTGGTTACGATAGAATAAAATAGTCTAGAATCAAGACGCCTTAATAGCTCAGCGGTTAAAGGGGCGGACTGAAAACTGAAAGGTCGACGGTTCTATTTCCACCCGTTGCACTATTGTCGAACCTTCTCCTAACATAAGCTTCCCGCTTATTTGGAGGGAAGAGGAGATTAAGACGTGCCGTCAAGTGATTTAGCGTTCCGGCACGCTGGCTTGTAGAAACCGATAAGGGGTATGGGTTGAATGTACCTACACTGCCATACCCCTTCTGCTCTTAGACTGCTGCGTCACTTACCGTCAGGTGAGATCGCAGTCACGGACTATCTTGTCGTAAAATAAAAATAAAGTTCAGCATGACTAATGCTGAGATCTATAGAGCGTGCTCTAACTCAGCTCAGAATTAAGATAGAGGTTAAAACGAGACACAAATATGCTCTGACATAAATCTGTCTCTTTTTAACTTTGTCTTGAGTCTGAGATTGCGGTCTACAGATTTCAGCCTAATATTCTTTCCAAAATAAATAAATAAATAAATAAAACAGTAGCTCATAGCCTCATTAATAAGCTTGTGTGAGAATAATGCTACGATAAATTGTGACAAACAACTAAGTATCCGAGAATATCTTCCAAGATACCTAATAATATGTATGTATTTCCTATTAACACATAAGTGGCACGTAATTAATCATTTTATGGTTCCTACTATATTATTATTAGCTGTTGGTATTAGTTCTATTTTCTTGCTGGAGTAGAGACCTGCTCGCGCAATAATAAATATTTAATATAATATTATGAGATCAAAAAATTTATTTAAGAATCCTTTAACACGGGTTCTGATTTTCACGAATCTCGATACTGGGTTTATGCTTCCGACACAAAAAAAAATGTCACGTGATAAGGATTAATCTCTTTTTAAAATTATGATGCTGAGCTGTTCTATTCTATTACACTATATTTCTATTCTATTCTATTCTATATAAGCCTCAAATGCGTAACGGTAGGTGTGGACTGAAAACTGAAAGGTTGCAAGATCGATCGCCACACAGTGCACTATTGTAGTACCCACTCCTAACAGTTTCTGCTTATTTGGAGGGAAGAGGAGAATACTAAGTCAAGTTCAACTTGGCTATTATACTTTATTAAAAAATAAATAGTCACCTGCTGTAAACTAAAAAGTGACCAAAGTAATTTATAAGGTTTCAAAGAAAAAGCGTTCAGTTTTCCGCATCAGAGTCTGCATCTGCGGCGCAGTAAATCTCGCGGGTCCACGAAGCTACAAATTACGCTCAATATCGTCCGATATGGCGCACATCTGTGGGAACGGTGCAGCGCTTAGCCGGCTCGTCGATTTATTACTGTATAAATTTTATTTGATAAGTACCCTTTACATTTCAGTATTCGTTGCATATTATAACCGCCATTCCAAGCTAGCACGCTAACGTTTCAGACTGCATCGTCACTTACCATCTAGTTAGATCACTCAATATCGTCCGATATGGCGCACATCTGTGGGAACGGTGCAGGGTTTAGCCGGCTCGTCGATTTATTACTGTATAAATTTTATTTGATACCCTTTACATTTCAGTATTCGTTTCATATTATAACTGCCATTTCAAGCTAGCACGCTAACGCTTAAGACTGCATCGTCACTTACCATCTAGTTAGATCACTCAATATCGTCCGATATGGCGCACATCTGTGGGAACGGTGCAGGTCTTAGCCGGCTCGTCGATTTATTACTGTATAAACTTTATTTGATACCCTTTACATTTCAGTATTCGTTTCATATTATAACTGCCATTCCAAGCTAACGCGCTAAAATTTCAGACTGCACCATCACTTACCACCTGGTTAGATCGCTCAATATCGTCCGATATGGCGCACATCTGTGGGAACGGTGCAGGTCTTAGCCGGCTCGTCGATTTATTACTGTATAAATTTTATTTGATACCCTTTACATTTCAGTATTCGTTTCATAATATTAAAACTGCCATTCTAAGCTAGCGTGCTAAAATTTCAGACTGCATCGTCACTTACCATCTGGTGAGATTGCAGTTACTTTCAATATCGTCCGCTATGGCGCATATCTGTGGGAACAGTGCAGGGCGTAGCCGGATAGCCGATTTATTAACTAGGTATTTATTTGAAACCTTACATTTCAGTTTTCGTTTCATATCAAAACTGCCATACCCTGTTCACACTTATCGTCACTTACCATTAGGTGAAATCGCATTCAAGGGCTACCAATATTATAAATGTGAGAGTGTTGGTTTATTTATTTGTTTGACCTTCAGTCACGCAGCATTGGAGTAACAGATCGACGTGATTTTTTGATTTTTTTTGCATGGGTAGGTATAGTTGAGGACTTGGAGGGTGCCATAGGCTACGTTTTATATCCTAAAAAAAAGATACCGGCAGAATTGATAACCTCCTCCTTCTTGGAAGTCGGTTAAAAAAGAGGGTTTTCTTCCACGGGATTTTTGAAAACCTAACTCCACGCGGATGATGTCGCGGGCAAAACCTATAGTTATTAAACAGGCACGTTTATTTATTTAAAATTTTAATGAAATTTTTATAAAAATTAGTAACTATCCTGGAACTTACCTACATCCGTTTCAAATAAAATACTGTCTGAAGATATTTGTTTTTTTTTTTAACGTCCAAAACATCTAGGGTCAACGACATATTATTTCAAAGTTGATCTATATGCGGCAAAAAACTGAACGACAATGTGAAACCTGAATTTTCCACCTCTCTGTCTACGTGCGTGAAAATGGTTAGGAGTGAGGAGGATGTCTATAGTTTGTTGGTTCGCTTCAAAGTGGGCCGTCTTTAGTATTGACGCGTGATGACTGTTCTGTTTGAAGAGGAAGCAATTATTGCAGATGGAGCGACGAATGTAGTGTTGTCTCACTCGCGTGTTTTTTTTTACGTCTGTGTTGACAGTAACGTAATACTGATAAAGGTGTTTTATCAGATTATGTCAGTCAAATTGTTACGTTAATATGTATGACGATTTCATTATGCATATTAAAAAAAAATTACCGAAAATTCAACTAAAATTAGGTATTTGATTATAATAAATGTTATTGTTTATTAGTACTAGCATATTTCTAATAGTAATATAATGCAAACATCGATTCTTTGTTAATTTGTTCTTCAATCAAGTAGCACCGGATCGTAGCAATTTTTTACTGAAAAAATATATCAAAAAATAAAAATTATAGGTACCTTGGAGAGTTACATAAGTTTTTGTTTCGGAAAATAAACAGATTCCAGATATTTTTAAAATCCAAACGCCATGCTGATTAAAAACTAAAGAAAAAGGAAAAGATTAGGAAACAATAAAAAAAATCTGTTAATAAATAAATAATTGAAAAAAAATATATATATTGTCGCTGTAGAATAAAAATCTCGTAGGTATATCCAGAGATCCAAACTTTACAGGAAACGAAAGAAGCGGTTAATTCCGTCAATATTTAAAATAATATATAAATTTATTTATTTTATTTAACTCCATAGATGGCACTAGTTGTCATAAATTTGGTTCACGGTTTCGCTATTTTAAGGCTATATTATAATTTTAGCTTTTCATTCAAATTTTACAAAGCGAAATAAAATTATAATTTTTTGACATACAAGGTATTCATTCTACAGTGACGTTATGTTCAAATTCAAATTCAAAATTCAAAGTTATTTATTTCATGTAGGCCAACTTTGTTACTTATTTATCTTTAGCTATATTGAAAAAGGGTCTCGTTGATGTCTTTTGTACCGCGCGTCCTTGGAGTAACGAAGGACTCTATTCAATAACTTATTTTTCCTTATAGTTAAGAGCTGAGCTCTTTCTTTTCTTTCTTTCTTACAAAAACTTTTCACTTATTTGTCCAAAATGAATCGAATCACGATTTTTGTGGTGTTAAGCAATCCTGTTTATCATATAGAGAATAGAAGATTTTATTGGGTCCTGATTATAGATGTTTTACCTTGTAGGTTTTAGAGATAGTAGGTAACTTTTCTATTTTACTATCAAAAATGATACTTACCTAATACAAATTCAGAGGCTTCTAGTACAGCAAATAATTCTATCAGTTTTAGTACAGCGGGTGGGGATTGAACTGTCTACCTTTCAGTTTCAGACCACACCTTTAACCGTTGGGCTACTGAAGCTCTGAATTTTAATGTGACACCATAGATTACCACCATTGATCTAAGGCATTCGTTTCTCTATGTGTGAAGCTTTTCTTTAATGTCCAGACAGGCTTTTTTTATTTCATGACAAGATAGCCCTTGACTGCAATCTCACCTGATGGTAAATGACGATGCAGTCTAATATCGTAGTGGGGTAACTTGGAAGGGGCATGGCAGTGTACATTCAACCCAGACCCCTAATCTGTTTCTACATGCCATCGTGCCGGAACACTAAATCGCTTGGCGGCACGTCTTTCAATTCTACCCAAGGAACTAAACTTAACTTATTACAATTAGAAACAAGTTTGGTTTTCGTAATATTGATACGAGTATCTATAACTAATGACAGTTGTATGATTCAGATATTATTTCGCTTTTAATCCAATGTGATTAAACACACAGATAATGCTATAGTTACGTATAATACAGTTTTATAATATACCTAGGTACGTTATAAGTTTTTAGACAAGACTTACTGCTAGACGACTGCAGAATTACAGTTTTGAATGCAGTTCTGTTGCAGTTGACATAATAGTATTACATATTGTCGACTAAAAGGATGTTCCACATGCACTCGGCAACTCTGGCTGCAGTTGCGATGCAGATAACTGCATCCTAACTTCAATTTTGCAGTTAGTTTACATCAGTCCGTTTTTCAAGACCCTAACCTATGTCTACTTCTTCTAATATATGTTGTCTTGTAATTCCTTATATGTACATAAAAAAAATAACCTATAAGAAGGTTTCAAAGGTTTGGCAAGTAAAAACTATAAGTAGATACGCTATCAATAATTATACATAGCCATCACTTTTCTAGATACATGCTGCTTAGATAACAATTTACTTGTGTAGTTATACGTATTGTGAGTCGAAAAGAATTGTACAATAATTTTAAGAAAGACATAATTATACCTCTCTATTTACACGATGACTCAGGTTTGAAACAGCTCCGTTTTAAATTTAAATCTAAAGTTAAACCCGCAAATAATTTTAATATACCTACTGCAACTTAATTATTTCAGTCTACCTAGACTTAGTTGAAAAGAATAATTCTTTCTTTTTCGATATTGATATAATGACTCAAGGATTTAATTTTATCTCTTATTTGATATAACAGCGGCAGATAGTGCTAATATTCAACACATCCTATTTCTAAGGAGGCTGCAAATGTTTCATGAGTCTAAAGGAATTGTTCCATTTATAACAAGTTCTACTCTCAGAAGGCTGCGAAGGTTTCTATTGACTCTGTGACTCAGGTTTGAGGCAGGCTTCGATTTAAGTTTTAATCTGAAGTTGAAGCCGCAGATAACGCTAGTACACAACACATCCCATTCTCAGGAGGCTGCGAAGGTTTCTATTGACTCTATGACTCAGGTTTGAGGCAGGCTTCGATTTAAGTTTTAATCCGAAGTTGAAGCCGCAGATAACGCTAGTACACAACACATCCCATTCTAAGGAGGCTGCGAAGGTTTCGTGGGTCGAAAAGCGCGCGAACGCAGTGCTGCGCCGATGCCCGCGCGCAACACACGCTCGTGCGCGACCTGTCACCACCGATGACAGCCCCGTACTGAAATTAAAACGTAAATCTCGATTCTAAAATACGAATTCACTCAAAAATGGAACGGACGACTTTTAGTCGCTCCTGCGTCGATCTTACCTGACATTTTATTTATGGCCAGTTCATAAAAAGTTCCAAGCGATTTATTTTGTTGATAACTATAGACTATATTTTTTTATGTTGGATGTTTTAGTGTGTGGAACGGATTGAAGTGACATTTTTTTGTACTATTAAACGTGTTAGTGTGTTCCGAATTCAGTGCTAAATACTTTGTAAGGTCTTCGTAATTTTGTTTGATCAGTTATGTGGTTACAAGGGCGTGAATTTTGACTCGTTAGAAGTGTGAACTGAAAACGTGTAAACTGCTGAATTTGGTCATTAATATTTGTGAGGAGTACCTAATTTTTACTGAAGTAATTCTCTTCTACTGAAAAAAGATTTTACTGAACCGGTCGATTTGCAAGGGTGAGATTTTTTTTTAAATATTTTTTATATAAATTATGATGATTATCTCGACCCACTATTAGCCCACTGTTGGGCCTTGCTCTCCTCTCACAAAGCCCAAGTGCGGATTGATACATTTCATATACCATTCAGAACATTGTGGAGAACTTTCAGACAGGCAGATTTTCTCACTAAGTTTTCCTTCACCATAAAAGTAAGTGATATTTAATTTTTTAAACAATCTAGGTACAGGTGTACCTAGATCCAAAGTTCGAATCCCAGGCGCCTTCTAACCTTCTCTTGAAGGTTAGAAGGGCGCCTGGGATTCGAACTTTGGTCCACGAAAAAGGGGACTTAAGTCTTAACCACTAAGTTGTGGCCACTATACTAGATATACTTAAAAATACAATAGAATAAATCGAATTTAATCGGGACCGACGGCTCTCTACTAAGTTCATAAAGGACGCTAAGTTCACGCACTAATTTATTTTTTACTTTCAACATTCCTATATAGTTGCATAACAACGGACTCTTTTGTAAAAGTTGGTTAGGATAGCTATAATCATCTCCCTTTATAAGTCTGATATCGTTCAAAAATGCAACTTAGAGTGAGAACACCAGATTTTTTTACTAAAAATGACTAGACTCTACTCATACACATCATATACAAAGTTTGCATGTATGGATGGATAGATGAATGTTTGTAACCTACTTAATCACGCCGCAACGACTGAACCGATTTGGCATAATTTCTCATAGGTGTAGATTATAGTCTGGAATAACACATAAGCTACTTTTTATCCCGGAAAATCAAAGAGTTCGCGTGGCATTTTAAAAACTTAATCCACACGAACGAAGTCGCGGGCATCAACTAGTCTTATAATAAAGCTAAGAAAAAATCGATTATGCGTATGAGATATATATAATCAAATCAAATCAAATCAAAATTTATATATTTCATGTAGGCCAACTTGTAGCTCTTATGACACGTCATAAATCTACCACCGGTTCGGAATGCAGATTCTGCTGAGAAGAGCCGACAAGAAACTCAGCAGTTGCTCTTTTCAAAAAATTTTTACAATGGTTAACAAAACTATGCTATATGCACACAGTGTTTCGACAAAGAAGTTTCAAAAATGCACACCTACCACAACCTAAAACATCTATAACTCTCTTTGTATCCGCATATACCTACATTTACGTGTGCCTATGTATTAAAAAAGAACAAGCTATGAATTTAGCATCCCTGTTTATACAATGTAACTGCTGCTATCCGTGAATACTATGAATGATAAAGATGGTTGGATGCCTATGTAAATGTCGCTTTAAGCTGTAGCCATCGAGAGGCTTACTCGCTGACTCTCAGTAGATTCCACATTCCAAAACTGCGGTAGCATTTCGACGATCCGTAATGCCTTGTAAAATCCTTCTTACAGGCAACGAACTACAAAATTTCGCATTAGTAAGACATCACACTAATATTAAGCATTAAGAGTATGGGTTGAATTTACACAGCTATATCCCTTCCAAGTTTGCCCGCTACCATCTTAGACTCCATCGTCACTTACCATCAGGTGAGATCGCAGTCAAGGGCTATCTTGTCATTGAATAAAAAATAGCTAAATTTTGTATGTATATGTGTGTGTACTGATTTGGCTGAAAGGAATGGAGATAGCTCATAGACAGGATTACCACATAACCAGGAAATTAAAGAGTTCCTGCGGTAATTGAGAAACCTTAGTCCACAAGAATAAAGCACGGTCATCGTCTAGTTATAAAGTATAAATTTGCTTCCATTTTTGTGTCAATTTCATAAGGGATATTTTGTGTTGAAAATCTGCCAAAATCCTATCCTATACTAACATTATAAATGCGAACGTTTGGATGTATGGATGGATGTTTGTTACTCAATCACGCCGCGACGACTGAACTAATTTGGCTGTTTGGCAAAGACATAGATTATTATAGTTTTGAATAACACATAGACTACTTTTTAAGTAGTAGGTATTAAAATATTTGTTCCTCGTTTAAATGTTACTCGTCTATGGAAATATTCGAATAATTCGGTGAATCGGCAAGATGGAGCTAACTTCTGTTAATTCAGTCATTAGTTATTCTTAATTCGTTATACACGTACTTAATTACAACAAAAAAAAAATACTACGTAAACTATAAAAAACGCTCTAAACTCCATAAAAAGAACGTGATTTATCATTTGTGCTTTACTATAGGTACAATTTTTTTGCACCACGTATTTTAATAGGTCAACATTACTCATCGATTGATCTGGTATTTTTTGTTACGTTCTCTCTGATTATCCTGAACTGATACCAGTAATTGACGTAGGTACAGAGTTAGATCCTTCAAAACAATTCGGAAAACTAGTGATTCACTGGTAAGTAAAAATTACCTATTTCGTTTCCGAATAATAAAGGATGCGTTACGCTTATCAGGAAAATGAAATTGAATTTCACAAAACATAAGACAATGTGGTTACTGTGTGGTTAATCAGTAACATGGCGCTTTACGTCTTTGCTAGAATGATTTTGTATGCCACTTTGCTTCATCATCATCATCAACGGCTTTTGAAGACCTTCCTGGCGAAGTGGTGAGCACTGTGGACTTGGGTTCGATTACCAGCGGGGTCAATTTGTGAATTTATAATTTCTGAATTGTCTCTAGCCTGGTCTGGTGGGAGGCTTTGGCCGTAGTTAGTTACCTACTACCCTACCTTCAAAGACGTGCCGCCAAGCGATTTAGTATTCCAGCACGATGGCGTTTAGAAACCGATTAGGTTCCGGCACGATGGCGTATAGAAACCGATAGATTTTTTTTTTAAATATATAGACTTGCGCTTGACTACGATCTCACCTGATGGTAAGTGAAGATGCAGCCTAAGATGGTAGGTACGCGCTTGCCTAGAAGATGCCTATTCGCTCTTGATAGTAGTAGTAGGCTAGTAACCAGCCTAGTAACTGGCCGTTAGTTACTAAAATTATTAAATATTTTTATAGGCTGGGTTAAGGGGCGTCGTAAAAAAATTGCAAAGTCCCATGGACGTCACAGTACAAATAAGTTTGGGAAGTCCTGCCTTAAGCAATTAATAGCCATGGCCGCCGTTGCATCCAATTTTGTAAAGCCAAGTTACAGTTTTTTAACATTTTTCTCATTGGTGTGGGAGGCAGAGGGACTACTTTTTTTCTTTAATTTATATTAATAATATAATAATAATTTATATTAATAATATAATAATATTTTTTTTTAAATTTAAATCTAGATTGAGAGTTGCCTAGAATTTGTCTATACATCCTTGCTTTGAACCTACCTACTAAAATAACTTTCCACTGGAGGTAACAATGAATAGTTGAACACACCCGTTTTAAAATAAAGTACCCTAAAGAGTTAAAATCACGTATTTATCTAATCAGCGTGTGACATCGTTAAGCTTTCATAAACTTTTACTTTTTTATCTCTACATTTAAAAAAGTTGGCGTCAATAAAGTAACAGTGACGAATAGTTTTATATAAATCAAGTTGTGTGAAAATGTTCAATATCCTTGAGTTTCTTTAGACTGTGGTTCTAAAAAAAGCTTTTTAGAAGCGATAAAATAGCGCAGTCACATAAAAAATTTATAACAGGTATTTTTTCTTGAATTTATATGATATATTCCAATTTTTACTTCAAATTGGAATATATCATATAAAACTGACCTAGTTTTATATGATATATTCCACTTTGATTACCTTGGATATATCACTTCAGTGATTAAAGTGAAGTTTTGTTTTATTTCTCTTCTTTTACTCTTCAGCTCCATTCTCTACGCTACATATTTTTTTGGTCTCTTTTTCATATCTAAATGAATTACATGTTTATAGTTCTCCACTTTTTGTGCACATTTTATGTTCACACAGTTTCTAATAAAGATAATTTGAAAAAGGATTATATAAACTTTTAGTGTCAAACAAATATAAATGTAAAAATTCTTTTTTAAAAATCGACTTCAAACGACACTACAAAGTATATCAATTGTACCTATAAAATTTGAAGAGTTCCCTCGATTTCTCCAGGATCCCATCATCAAATCGTGACCTGATGACAATGGGACCACCTGAGAAGTATACCCTTTCAAACAAAAAAAATTTCCAAATCTGTCCAGACCACTTCGAGTAATTGGGGAACATACATAAAAAATAAAAAGATTCCGACGAATGATAACCTCCTCCTTTTTTGGAAGTCGGTTAAAAATAGTGCTAATATTATATCATTCGCTTATGTTCTGAGGTGTGACCACAGAATAGGTGTCGATCTTTGTTAACAAATGTCCGATATCACTTAACGGTATCTTGATATCGCGAGCTGAAACACAAATAAAGGCTTAGCTCCATTCTAAGCGCTTTTAGATACAAAATGGTTCATTGAATGAAGTTTAGTGGTTTAACTAGCTATTAAACAGAGATACTTTAACATCAAACTAGTCATAGATAGACCAAACAGTAAAAAGAGCCACTATCTATTTTGCATATAAATTAACAATAAAAAAAGGTCAGTAATTGTTTAGTAATTAGGCGAAAAAGATAAATTGAACTGATATCTGATATTGTTGTGCCCCACAAACTGTCGCACGCAAAGAAGGTACCTAGGCCAGTTGTAGTACGAGTTCTTACGGATATGACTTTGTTTTCGATTTGCATGTAGAGTTGTCCCTGTCACTACTAATTTCACTCGTGAGAACTTGAAGATTCGATGCTCTGTTCCTGTATGATTGAAGGACAAACCAATTAATACACTTTCGCATTTATGTATTTTAAGTGTAACGTTAGGATGCTTTAATATCCTCTCTTCTCGTCGGTATCTCTTTGACTTTCAGCTATTGATATTATTAAATTACAATTATTCATATAAAAGCCGTATTATTGATTTGTATATGGGACAAATTGTGTCTTTAATACGTTTCAGATAATATCTTTTTTGTTGAGTAATATTTTAATAGGATTTTAGCTGAGGTGTGGTTGACCATATTAGCTTAGCTATTTAAGTGACATTAACTAAATTTAGAGACAGATTACTATCTAATAGCAGTGTTAGTGGTCTACCAAGTAGCTGTACAGAATTACAGATTGAATAGAATGTCAACTATTATGTAAGTAGTTGTAAAATTAGACCATATTTTAAAATAGAAATTGACATAGACGCTATATACCTAGAAATAGAATCTTTCTTATATGTGCTGGAGTGGCGACACCGCACCGGGAAGCGCAGTGTTGGTAGACCCCCCACTAGGTGGACCGACGACATCAAACGAGTCGCAGGGAATCGCTGGATTCGAAAATGGAATCGAAGGCCATGCAAGAGACCTTTGTCCGGTAGTGGACGTCTAAGAAGTAAAGACGCTCTAAAAAGTGAGTGATTTTCCTGAACTTTCATAACATTTTGTAATACAGATGTCTGTCATTAATTTTTTGCTAAGAAGTGATCGATGTCAAATATTTTTGCAAAACATAAAAGCTTCTATCTACTTAATTCGAACCCGTGACCCCTAAGTAATACTCCACGATCTTTAACCATTAGTCACGGCCCTCCGCTCACATCAACAAGTTAACAGATTCAATGATGATGTATTGCTATGATTTGAATTTTCATCACTATCATAACACCTTAGCGAACCTTGTCTGTAGCTATTCATTATGATATAAAGGGGTGGTACACGATCGAACTTGTTCGACAAACACGAACTAATGCTACGGCTTTACTCCCTTACCGTCTTCCACCCGTTACGACACTAAAACTATTGTAATTTAAATTACTGCCTAAATTAACACATGAAATGAACTAGTTTTCCCAAATGTGACAGTGAACTATGTAGGTGGGAAAAAATTTCATTTTCCAAGATAGAGATTGAAGCTTAAAAACTTTAAGAGGTATTATTTTGATGCCGTAATGATTGTGTAATCAATGTAGGAATTTGGTATAAGGGATCTAGTCCAGTTTTTATCAGTACAAATATTTACCAGGTGTTTAATTTCTCTACAATATAAATATCATCATTGGTTAAAAGTTTAGATTAGAGAAATTGATGTTCCAACAAGTAAATTATGGCCAGTTCCTATGTTCAATTTATCTGTAATCTGAGATAAGTTACCTAGCAACGTTACTATTTGTCAAAACAGTCCACACAACTTTGACTATTAACAACGTTTCTAGGTAACAACATGAAAGATTATGGGCCGGTTGCCTGAGTGGCCGGCACGGTTACGTTACGGCTAAGTTAAGTTTAAAGCTAAATGTGACAGCCGAAACAAGCAAATCGCGTTGCACGAGTCCTTTTTTAGTTAACTTTTGACTTTAACTTTAGCCTTAAACCTTACCGGCCGAATGCGAGGGTTTACGGTCAAGTTAACCTCAAAATAAAACTTCAATGGACATTTATCAATATTTTTGATGGATTGTGACAGTTTGTTATTTTATTAAAAGTACAAATAAAATAAGTAATCATATCTACGAGTATTTTCCGAAGTATTTATTCGCAAAATAAATTGAAGATGAGAGTTCCAGTGATGAAGAAAATATAATGGGTAGAATATCTTTTCCAAGGAAAAAGATCATTACACAAATCAATCAATGTCCGTAGCAGATCAAGTAAAACAAAGCAGCAGGAGCAAATGCAGAGTTTCTTGTCGACTCTTCACCAGAAATCGTCGATTTCAATGTGGTACAGAAACGGCTCGAGGGATTAATGATGCGTATGGTGGTAGTGTCGCAAAAGAAAACACAGTGCGTTTTTGGTTCCAACGTTTTCGTTCTGGAAATTTCGACCTGCAGAACAAGCTCCGTGGACAGCCGGAGACCAAAGTTGATAATGAAGAATTGAAGGCTCTTGTGGAAGCGGATCGCAAACCACGTCCGAGCTAGCTGCTCGTCGGCTGTAGTGTTAGTGATAAAACTGTTAATGTGTGTTGTGTAACGGGACGAATTCCATACATTAAATATATTTTGAAAATTTTATTCGGAGGATGCTTTAATTATAGTATTGATACTGAGCCCAAAACAATTTTTTTTTGAATTTTTTGTCTATCTGTGTGCGAAAACTACTGAACAGAATCAACATATAGCATACTTTTTATCCTGATAAACGAAAGGGTTTATCCGGGATAGGGGATAAAAGTTTTTGTTGATTTTGCTCCATAACTTTGTCCACTGTAAACTGAATTTGATATTTCTTTTTTTAATATAATGTGTGTACTATTAGAAGTATTTTTTTCAATTTTGGTGAAGGTCTAATAAGTATTATCGGAGATAGAGAACATAACTTCTCGTGGAGTTGCAAGTCACTCTATAAACTTTTTCCACGTGGACGAAGTCGCGGGAATTAGCTAGTTATTACATATTTTAATTAACAACAGCTCTTTAGATATCTGTGCTTTAGATATTGTCAATAAGTTATGTACTTAAAGCTATTGAATATCTAATTAAATTATAACATTGTATCAGTATTGTAAATAGTTAGAATATGTTTTTTAATAAAAGAAAAACCTCTATTTAAAATCTTTTATTTAGCTTACAATGTATATGTATGTACAACAAAGTACCAAAAAATGGTTTATTTCCTTACTATTTCTGTATTATTGTTAATAAATGTGACTTCCTGACTTTCTTTTAAGTCTGAATATTCAGTTCCAATTGACTCCTCAGTCACCTGTAAAAATAAATAATTACAAACCAGCTTTTGCCTGCACCTTCGCTCACATCAAGTTAAATTTTTTAAAACTCTATTTTCCCTCTTTAAGGGTTGAATTATCAAAACCCCTTTTTTTAGCAGATGCCTACTTCTATACATAATAGCTATACATATCTGTATGCCAATCAGTATGATCCGTCCAGTGTTTTGAGTTGTGATATAGTCAATGATTTACAGTCTGGATTTTGGTATGGTATTTTATTCATAATTACCATTAATTACCATAAAATATTTGGTAGGCATATTGATTTTGTTTGTGTATAATGTAACCTGTGTCACCTGGACCGACCTGGACTGAATCGATTGATACCTCATTCATTTAAATCGGCTCAGTAGTTAACACATTTTTATCCCGGAAAATGAGAGCTCCTGCGAAAATTAAAAACCTTTAATCCACACGGACGAAGTTCCGAGATAGTCTAGTTAAAATATAAACAGGTACTCACAGTTTGTGGTTTAAAATCATCATTTATTGATATATTTATAAAATGATCCTTCACATGCTCTATGGGGCACATGTTAATAAGTATAGTTGGGACCAGTGTATGTGAACGCTTTTTAATAATACTGTGAAAAATCCCTTTTTCCGTGATCAGTGTCACTTACTTTGCATTAACATCCATATTATTTTTCATTGTAATAAAACTAAATAAAATGACTATTTCGACAAAAATCTTTTAGTTGACAATCCAAGAGAATGTAATCACTCCGTGTTGACAATCAACAAACACAGATGAAAAGACAACTATCACATAATCACAGACTAGAACACTGACTGTTATTTCAGCATAATGTTGCATGTTGATAAAATAATTCAACATAATAAGACTAAAAAACCGAGAAGGGAATCATCATTTTACTGGCAGCTCCATTAGCTGAAGTTAATTTTGACGGGGGTCAAAATTGGCGTTGTGCAACGCCTATAATGGCGGTCAGAGCTCGGTTACGGAAAAAGTTAAAGTTAAATGTAGCCGCGGTTACAACTTTAACTTAACTTTAAACGGCCACTCAGGCAACCGGCCCTTAGGATAGATTGAATATTTAAAAATAAGTCGGGTTTTCCTTCCCGACGCTATAACTCCAGAACGCACGAACCGATTTCCACGGTTTTGCATTCGTTGGAAAGGTCTCGGGCTCCGTGAGGTTTATAGCAAAGAAACTTCAGGAAAAATTTCAACAATTGAAGAACGCGGACGAAGTCGCGGGCATCCGCTAGTTGAATATAAAACCCGATCGTTACATAAGCAGGTTCGATCGTTTACTGGCACCTTTATATTTTTGCGTCGATTAGGCTTCTAATCAAAACCAGTCGTGGCCAGTGGGACTAGTGTCGCCCCCTGACCCCGGCTGTGAAATGCAATTAAACTACGGTCCAAATAACTGGCACTTGCCTTACTAAAACGCGTGATTAATCAAACGTTAAACGAATTAAAAAATTAGAAATTTTCAAACTTAATTTGCTGGTTAACTTTGATTAGGTTAAGCGTATTAATTACTGTGGTTATCTTGTATTAATTATAAATTTGTTGCATTAATAAGTTTGCTATTTTATGATCATAACTAGCTTTTGCCCGCGGCTTTGCTCACGTTAAGTTTGATTTTTCAAACCCCTATTTTACTCCCTTGGGGGTTGAATTTTCAAAAATTCTTTCTTAACAGATGCCTACATCATAATAGCTATCTGTATGCCAAATTTCAACCCGATCCGTCCAGTAGTTTGAGCTGTGCGTTGATAGATCAGTCAGTCAGTCATTCAACCAATCAGTCACCTTTTATATATTTAGATCACTGTGATAGAAAGATAAATTGGAATTCATCTTCATCAATCAGCAACCGATCAACAACGACTCACTACAGAGTTCTAATCCTCTCCGAGAAGGGCTATATAGGTCATAATCCACCTGCACGCTGGCCCGATGTAAATTAGCAGAATTCACGCATGTTTGACAACATTATGGAGAACTCTTAGGCGTGCAGGTTCCCTCACGATATTTCCCTTCATCGTTGAAGCATAGGATATTATTATATTGCTTAAACGCTCATAACTCCGAAAAGTCAGAGGTCTGGGATTGAACCCCGGTTTTTTCTGGTGGGATGCTTTGGCCGTGGCTAGTTACCACCCTACCGTCGAAGACGTGCCGCCAAGCGATTTCGCGTTCCGGAACGATGGCGTGTAGAAACCGATTAGGGGTATGGGTTGAATTTACACTGCTATACCCCTTCCAAGTTAGTCCGCTACCATCTTAGACTGCATCGTCACTTACCATCAAGTGAGATCGCAGTCAAGGACTATCTTGTTATCGAAAAAAAAAGATCTCTGAAAAGGAGGCTGGGGTGTTAACCACAAGGCTATCAGCGCTTGAAAGGAAATAATGAGGAAACCTGTATGCTTGAGAATTCTACATAATGTTCACAAAGGTATGCGAAGTGTGCCAATACACACTTGACTGGCGTGGTACTTGACTGGTGGTGTGGTGGAGATGGTGGTGGATTATGGATAACCCTTCTCATACGAGGTGAGACATGTAGGCCAGTGAGGGGTTGAAGGGTTACTCACAAGAATTTATTCCAGCACCACACAATAGACTATTTTCCGATTAAAATCTGCAACGCTGTTTACTGAGTAACATATTAAATATTAAGATGGCAACAGTGATTTCGAAAAAGAGAATAGCCGACGGAGCCCTTCGGTATCCCGGCAAATATTTAAATTTCAATCCGAGCGCATATCAATGGGGAGCCATAAGCCACCGGCTGTTGTTTTTTTCCTAAAAGCCGCACTGGCCGCACAGAGACAATAAAGAAAAAGGGTACGAGGGAAGAGCAAAAAAGAAAAAAAAAAGAATAAACAGAATCTAGATTCGAAACACTGGCTGATTCGAGGCTGGAAACAAAAGGAGTTAGCTCCCGCTTGACCGAGATCTTGCTGAACGGCCGCATCTTGTTTGGATGTCTTTTTGGTTTTGTCCAACTTTGCATCCATGTGATTTCTTTCCCTGATGCATCACAATAAGACTGTCGATCGGCGACAGCGGCTATTTTTGGAAATAATTGCGTACAGCTTATTTTTGTGGGTATGGCTTCTACTGATGGTACGAGTACTTTAGGAGTGTTCTCTACTCATAGTATAAGTATAGTTGTTACATTAATCACAACATATTGTAGGTTCCAAAATCTTTGTGTGCATGTACCTATTTACGTTTTTTAAACATCCTATACCCTAGATGAAGAAGTGACAGACAAAAGACACAATTTCGCTTTTTTTTAGAACAGTACTTAAAGTTAGAAGACATTTTCTTCAGATGACGTATTTAGACATATTTTCAATGCAAAACTTGTTAATGATGAAATAGGCCTTTAGCCTTTAATCTCTAGAGTATATTTGGACCTTAAGGTAGTAAGTAGTACCTACTATGTATTTTTGGTTTGAACGTTCTTAGATCCTTTTTTCTGTTTTGTTCTTAGATGATTTTTTTAAAGTAAAGGTTATTCCACACTCGGTTCCATGTTTAACGATTGACAAGTAAGCGTTAAATCGCCTGCAATCATTTGAAACTTACATGACTTTTAAGCACCGTTTGATATGAAAAAAAAAACCAGAAAATTAATAAAAATACCACTCTATACTAAGACCTTTTAGGTATAGTACCTACTTGGTATCTCAACCTCCAAATACCACTAACGGTCGATGTACCAATATTGACCCCGCATTTTTACACATTAGCACTCCTGTCGCGAAGGACGGCAGGGTGCCTTCATTAGCGACCACTTAGCGCTGAGGGATGCAGGTGGTCTTTGTTTAACGAGGTCTGGGCGCATTGGTCAGAGGATGCGCTAATGTGCACTTAACCCCTCAACTACTGTAGCAAGGACTTGAATATACATATTGTTATGAGGTAAGGATATAGTTCACGATGGTAGGACTATAGTGCCGTGTGTAAAGGTAGGTAATAATATTTATATTGTCAAATGTTAGAGAATAAATCAGTACATGCCTAACGCTGTATTTGATTCACATGTCCTAACATGGCGCAGTCGGTAGGATACGAGCCTACGCTTCTAAGGGAATCTGATTTCTATTCAGATGGTAGGATACGAACCTATTTTTTAATTTTATTAAAAAAAATACAATGAAAATAAATGTAAATTTCTGCTTTTTGGATCATAGCTCGAAATTATAGTCTTAGTAGTTAAAGACGTTGTAGCTTGAGGACGGCAGAGTGATTGAAATCACATTTTCATTTTTGTGAGAAAATAAGGAAAACCCGTTTATGTTTTGACGCTTAGGTAAGTTAATTTTTAAGTGAGGGGATTTCTCAAGGTTTTTCAAAAAGTGAAAATCTTCCTTCGAATAGTTGAGTTTTTGCTATTAATTTAATACTAGGCGCATTATTATTTTGGGATGTTATTTTAAAATGTAATAAAAACATTTTATGATGAAAAATTACATATGCACACCCTTCTAAGTACGCATTATATTGTGAAATGCAACTACGGAACTCTACACTGCGCGTGGCCTGACACGCGATTGGCCATTTATTTTGAAGTCGCTTGAAAATTCATTCATAAAACTTGTGAATCAGAACCCGGAATACCTATGTATAACAAAAAATATCATAATCCGTTAGTCATTTCCGTGTATCAGTTCACATGTTCATAAACAAGATGATCGCATGAACAGATAATGTAACCGACTCGGAACCGAATCCAGGACCTGAGGTAATATTTTTCCCATTCATCGATAAAGTTGTACGATGATCTAATCCTTGTTAGAGATTGCGATTAGAATAATTTATGCCGCAATAAGGCTTATGTTTCCCCGCTAACGATGATAGCTGTGATGTTTATCTATACGGTATTAAACAATGTAAAATAGAATTAAATGCGATATCCAACAATAACATCACAGTTGAACAAGCATACGGTTCGGACCCACTCCTCCTTCGTACAGTACTTTAGTTAGTGTTAAAATGAAAGCTTAAAACGCTGAAAATATTCCTCTTTGTGCTCACTTACACCTAGCGTTGCTGCATGGGACAAAGAAATACTGGCTACGTCCAACAAACATGCCAATCCAAAAAGATACATATTTAATTCATACAGAAATTATTTATTTCATGTAAGCAAACTTGTAGCTCTTATGACACGTCGATACTCTACCATGCATCGGTCTGAATGCAGATTCTGCTAAGAAAAGCCGGCAAGAAACTCAGCTGTTGTTCTTTTGATAACATAAAGACACACAAAGAGACTCACAATTCCTGTCCTGCAAACTAAGAAATTAATTTATTATGGGGTACGATCCGCCGTGACCACTTCTCCGCTAAGCACCGTGGCGGATGTTCTGAGCAAATTTTTTTTTTCCCATAATATATTCGTTACCCAACTGTAAGATTGTTAAGCTGAGACAATCTAATGGAACGTAGTTAACAGGTACGTAGGTCACAGATTTTTTTTTAGTAAGAGAGGATTTTTTTTTAGTTCTGGCGCGAACTCTTGCTCCGTGATTACTGATTACATTCAAATGTGGTGTGCGTAAAACTGTTTATGTAGGTACCTATTCGAATGTCGTGATATATATTACAGTTCTTTCAATTCATGAGGGCGCGTGACTCATGGTTGTGTGTGTCGTATCTGTGTGTAAGTGTAAGCGAGAGCTTGCTCGCGCTGGACCGCTCCCACCTAGGCTCCTGACAGGCACGCACACTTACGCAATGTGCATGCACACGACGTAACCATAAGTAAAGCTCACGCGCCTTCGTGAAATGCAAGAACTATATACCACTAGTGGTTCGCCCCGAACTGAGACCTCGCGATATCCCATAATTCCCAAAAGTTTTAATTATATATTGTAATAATTAACTTTTAACATTAGACGCAATAAAAAAAAAATAGTTGACATAAAACTGTTTTACTGACACAGCGCCATCTATTAGCATTATAGTGAAGCTATTAGCTTCACAATAATGCTAATAGATGGCGCATTAAAATTAAATAATTTAATTTCTTTATAACATTTATTTAATTTTAGTATTTGTTGTTCAAGTACAGGATATAACTGAATTTTCAACCAAGTTTCACGTTCTAATATTCAGTAATTCAGAAGTTATAGGGCTCTGACAGACATTTAGACGGACACACTTCTCTGTCTAGTAGGCAAGCGCCCTAGTTGACTCAGAGAACTCACTTCGCTCGTTCAATTATAGACGTACTTTTTCTGTCAGTGTACATCTTCGTTGTCCAAATATGAGGCGGGGGTATCTCAAAATTTGGCAGACAGTATTTCTCGCGCATCTATACATTTTACAGCTAAAGGCTAGAGGTAAACCAAAGTCCGCTAATTCTTGATTTATATGCTCTATGAATAAGTAGATCTGTTTAACTGAAATAAAAAAATTACAAGTAATATTTAAATCAAAGGTTTAAATTGATACCATACATCGTGAGGTCTAACCTACGTCCGTATAATACAAAGAAATATCGTCTTTGCAGTAAGTATCACCCTTAGGACAAGTTTATCAATATTCCAGACCCTGAATAAAGTAAAAGTAATCTTATAGTATTTACTTGGAATTAAAAATTCTAATGCTTTTATAACGGCTTTTATAAGGCAGTCACAAGATGCTATGCCCGCCGCTCTTCCAAATACAGATACATTGATCTACGAAATTCTGTCAGTAAAGTGGACAAGTTCCAATGAAAAATAAATTAAATATAATATTATTTTAAAACTAACTAGCTGAAGCCCCGTCTTCGTTCGAGTGGATTGATGTTTTTAATTCCCACGGGAACTCTCTTATTTTCCGGAATAAAAAGTAGCCTATGTGTTATTGCAGACTATATTCTATCTCTGCGCCAAATAGCCAAACTTTCGCGTTTCAAAATATGGTGTGACGTTAAAATAAGAATATTGTTTTAATATGTCATACAATGACGTCCTTATGTTACTAACTTTAAGGTTGACATTGTATGACATGTCAAAATATGTACTACTTTAAACATTGGTGGTAGGCCCCAGTATCTAAATAATTTAAACGTAAAAATTCTTTTTACAAAACCGACTCCAAACGCCCCTACAAAGTATATCAATTGTGCCTATAAAAATTGAAGAGTTCCCTCAATTTCTCCAGGATCCTATCATCAGACCCTATCTTGATGACAATGGAACCACCTGGGAAGTATACCCTTTCAAACAAAAAAAATTCCAATTCGGTCCAGGCGACTTCGAGTAATCGGGGAACATACATAAAAAAATATTCCGACGAATTGAGAACCTCCTCCTTTTTTGGAAGTCGGTTAAAAACGAAATGCCATATCTACAATTCCTAGTTTCGCCTAATTGTTGGCCATTACGCCCTACCAGAACTAATGCGCACCTTATCATAATTTGAATCGACGTTCGGATGACTTTTAAATGACGAACCAGTGTTTTCTTATACGGTTATTAATTCTAGAGCCAAGTACGATCCGTTTAAACGTTGACATTATAGCAGTTCAGTGAACTTGGATTTTGGGGACGACATTTTTTTTAATTCGTTGACAAGATATAGTCTCACCACTGCACCAGGGAGATCGTCGAATGGCGATTCATGCAGGAGTACATACTCATGTATGTGCATTTTAAACAATTAAATAGAACTTTCTTTAATGGTGTAGGCAAACGGTGTGACACACAACGCTCGATATGGCAAAAAAATTTGCTTTTTTTTTGTTTTGGAATATTAACCGTGTTGAATATGACTAATATTGCGTTAGGAGTGAGTACGACAATAGTTGTAATTTAACGATCGACCTTATGTTTTTCAGTCATATAGTTTGGCGATTTGGTATGGTTTTACCGAAAATTTGTCACAAACAGAGCTGAACTTCTTTGAGTCATAATAATACGATAACAATTTCTCTATCGAGTGCATCACTGAACCAAAGAACTGGGTGAAATCTACACAAACCTTAGATACAGAAACGTATCTAGGGTTCGTGTAGTCATATCATACACCGGATCATAGAGCTGCGTTCCATATCGCCTCGCTGCGATATCTATACTGTTCCATAAACACGGGCACAAATACAATTTGCATATACCAACGATTCAATAACTTGGTATAATCACACAATTAATTTCACCACTTGCTGTGTTCCCTTATCAAAGTCATCTAAGACCATACTGGTCGGGTCATCGACGCATTTAACTCGAATCTATTGTTTGAACCAACCTAACTATAAAAGTCACGGTGCTTCCATATTGGCATATTGCGAACCTTACATAGTTCGAACCTAATGACCTATGACATTTCAACCGATAGCTCCGTCCTGCTCTTTTCTAGTAGGTGGGAGACGTGTACAGCATAATACAATATCTACTCGTTTTGTTCGATTTATAAGTGGCTAGGATTCCGAATCTCTACTGTTTCTCATATTGTTTCTTTAGTAGCGACGTGGTGTTTGTTTTTGTTGGGCATGACAGGTTGTATGGTTGCAGAAGCTGTATGAAAACACCTGATGCAATTTTTAGATACGTACCTATATTATAAATAGATCATGATGAAGAGATTATAGATAATGATACGTATATTTTCTATACAGATGATGATAAAGAGATGATAGATCAAAATTAGTTTAACCTTAAAAGAACCAGCAAGAAATTCGTCGACTGTTCTTTTTGCAAATTATGACCTATTATCTATATTATTACCATCTCATGCATTATTCAATCATTCATGCAAATTCAAATCCACGGATTTAACTAGATGATGCCCACAATTTCATCCGCGTGGATTAAATGTGTGGGATAAAGTGTAACCCTATGCTATTCTGATGTATAAGTTATTAGATTGTGACGTTTGATCAAAATACTTCCAGTAGTATTTGCGTGAAAGAGTAACTGATATCCATCCACCCACCCATAAAACCATCCATCCATCCAACATCACAAAGTTTCTATTTATAATATTAGTGGGATTCATGTGCTATACTAGCTTTTGCTCGTCGCTTCGCTCCCAATAATTTCGATATTTCAAACCCCAATTTTACCCCCCTTGGGGTTGAATTTTGGAAAATCCTTTCTTAGCGGATGCCTACGTCATAATAGCTATCTATATGCCAAACAGCCCGATCCACCCAGTGGTTTGAGCTGTGCGTTGATAGATCAGTCAGTCAGTCAATCGCCTTTTCTTTTTATATATTCAGAAGATTTTTGATAGAAAGACAGAAGAAAAAGAACTTTAAAGTATCCATTCACAGGAAAATCAATTGTACACCTGCATTTGGTAAACGTAAAAATACCTGTAGGAAATCGTCAAATTTTTGATATACCTCGCGTACCGTGTCTTGGGCCGGGTTTTCTTAAAAGGCTTTGTGATTTAGAGCGCGGCCGTATATGGGTTATCGATGGCTAAATAACTAAAAGCCAGTTTAGTTCTGCGCTCAAAATTTGATTTATAATGTTCCATAACGGTTCTAAACCAATTGAGTATATTTTGCTAATAAAATTAACTCTAGCTTTAATAGTGTTATAAAATATAGTTTAATACTTTAGCGCCTTGAGCTGTTTGTTATTAAAATTACTTCCTCGGTAAAGTACCTATTAAGAATATTTGATACTAGTTTTCACCCGCGTTTTCTCTTTGTTTTTCGGGGATAAGAAGTAGTCTATGTCAGTCTCCAGGTCCTCAACTCTACCCATGGAAAAAAAACAACGTCGATCCGTTGCACCCTTGCTTTGTGATTGGATGACAAACAAACAAACATACTATCTTATTTGTAAATAATATTACTAAGGATTCAAGGAGCACGTGAACCAAGCAGTATAAATACGACTGCCCAGCCAAAAAACGAACTAAAAAGTTGAAAAAAAAATGTGAATCTCTGGATATCGAACTATAGCGTTATACATTTTTGGAATCTACTCATTATTTTCTAGATGATGATTATAAACTTAATTTTATTTTGGATTTTTTTTTTTCAATTTTAGTCTTTAATGCGGGACCATGGTCACCTCATCATTTTTTTAAAATTTTGCTAGCCTATCACCCGGAATAAGCTTTCTAATGATACTTCATTCATCTTAGGACGTTATGGTGAAATATACAAACTCACATACATACATACATGAACCCTGACAACTATATATACTCCTTTTTTCAGGCAGTCGTATAAATATTGATACAATGAAAAGGGAGTTAAGTATATTATAACTCCAGCACTTTTATATGTACCAACCCCAAGAGGCAATAATAATAATTAAGTAGAAATGGGTATTGTTGTAATTTATGTCCAGAATTAATAGTATCAGACGTACAAGTAAAAGTAACCTCACAATAACTTTACCAACGTTCGCTTATCGTTTAGATATGTAAATATAGGCTGAAACAGTCACTAGATAAACTATATCTTTATAGTTTACACAATCTAGGCATCGCCTCTACGCAACTAGATCTCCATAAATTACAAAGGCACTAAAACAAACTGTATGCCCAAAGTGTCTCTAAACCTTTCGCAAACTAAGTGAAACTAAATTATAATTTTTACGAAAGTAGGTCTTATAGACCCAACCATATATCAATGATTAAATCATTGATATATGGTTAAGAACAAATTTTGTTCTTACTTCAGTCAATTCCACCACGTTAGTTTTTAGACGAAAACGATGGGTCATCTATGAAAGTTATTGTATAATTAGCAATTTTTAAAGGGACTTTTATCCAATACAAACACGCCAGTCCCTTTACAAATCACTAAAAGTAGAATGCAACTGAAACTAGGCAATATATAGAGTTATATGTATATTATTTGACTGTTGTTTATACAGTGTGTTAACAACTTTTACAGTGTATAACTGAAGAACGTCACATACAGTACTGAGTATATATTATTAGGTCAAGTTTTTAGTTAGGTATAGGAAGCAAATATGTCATATTATTTTAAGGTACCTATCCTAGAAAGTTTGGGGAGCAAATGATGTTTTTGTACCTATGTGCGAAGTTATTTATTATGTCATACTAATATTATAAAACCGAAAATTTGTATGTGTGTGTATGTTTATTACTCCTTCACGCTACAACGAATGAATCGATTTGACTGTTTGGAATGGAGATAGCTCGTACCCTGGCTACATGTCATCTCGGAAAATTAAAGAGTTCCCACGGGAATTAAAAAACCTTAATTCACGTGGACAAAGTCCGGGCATCATCTAGTATAATTATAAAAACAATCTGCAAGTTTTTTTTAATGTTACAATACTATAAATTTTCATGGAAATAATTAAATTTCATCGGGGTCCATCAGACCCCATTTAGATTAGTGCAGGTAGCTGCAGCCTGCAGGTTAACTTTTATTAGTAAAATCATTCGTAAAGAGAAATAAAATTAAAAGTAGATACCAAATGAGGCATTAACTAATACCCGTTACAAGACTTTTGACAAATAATAGCATAAAAATTATACATCAAAATGTGTCCAATCACCAGGCCAAAGTGGATGTAATCACTTTAAATATACGCCCTTAGTACAAAATTATTGAGCCGTTGAACACTGTAATTTGTTCTTTGATCGTAAAACGATGTGTACATTCCTTATAAAATGTTGGGGTGTGTCAAAATTAAGGATACTATTTTCACTTTTATGTGTCAAGCGATATGGTGCATTATGGCATAGAAGTTTAAAAATTCTAGTGTTAAAAAGTTGCAAGGTGTTCGAGATGATTTGTATTAGAGCTATGCGAAGGAATTTTTGTTACGGTATCGATATTGTTGACAATCGATATGGAAAGGTGATGAACTTTTCACCCTTCTTTGCAATTTTCTAATAATGAAAAGCTATCTGACTGATTAACTAACTGATCTATCAAAGCACAGCTCAAACCACTGGATGGATCGAGCTGAACTTTGGCATACATCTCATAAATTCCACCCTTAAGGGGGTAAAATAAGGGTTTATAAGGGTTTGAAAAATTGAATTTAACGTAAGCGAAACCGTGGGCAAAAGCTAGCAGAGCATTAATATAGCGGTGGACGTGTTTTGGACTACGAAGAAGATAGCTTTAGCCATATAGCTCATACGAGTGCCATGTTTTAGTAAATCTTATTTTATGACTTATGAGTCGTAAGATAGGTATGACTACGATTTCACTTGGTTGTCCAGGTAAAGTCGCAGTCTAGCATAATAACAAAAACAATAGTTCCAATTCACTCGATATAAAAAAGAAATAAATCCTCCCCCTTCCAAATCAGGAGCATTTCGGAATGCTTATCTCGGATTGGTCTTGTCGTAATTATGAGCTGATGTTTGGATACTTTTTTAGCATACCATCCTCAGTAATACTACTGCGGGTAATTTATCACCTACCATAAACGGAGCAGCCAATCGCTCGCGCCGCTAACTCCGGCAGCGTCATAAAAAGTGGGTGTCTTCTTAAAAGGCAATAACTAAACCGAATTAACGAGTTCTTTCCACCCGATCTCATACCTATCTCACTCGTAGGTATATAAGCCTCAATAACGGTTAAAGATGCGGACTGAAAATTGAAAGGTCGCTGGTTCGAGCCCCACTAGTTGTTTTATTATCGTACCCAATCCTAGTACATGCTTTAAAAAAATACTTCTTAAACTTTATTCAATTTGCCGTAATCTTTTTATAGCAACAAATCAACAACAACAACTTAGAAAAATAACTTAGTGAGAGTAACTTAGAAAATATATGGACTTTTTCAACCGTAGCTTAGCTAGGTAACTTATCGACTGATTGCAAATATAGATTGAATATTATAGAAAGCGGGCGATCTAAGGAAACCTAGAGATTGTCTCCAAATCGCGTTATAGATAGATTCTAGGTTGAAAGCACAATTTTTAAAGCCTCAATAGCCCAACGGTTAAAATGAAAGGTCAACGGTTCGATCCCTTCCATTGCATTATTGTTGTACCCACTCCTAACATAAGCTTTTTCCACTTATTTGGAGAGGAGATTATCGTTAAAGTATAGCTTGATTAGTATTCTTAAAAAAAAAATAGCGAGACGACTAGGAAGTCTTTTAACGAGAGTCTCTTGTTTTAGGAGTTGATATAAACAAGAAATACATGTGTCTAGGAATTAGTCTTTTTATCATTATGAGTCACTATTTTTGTTTTTTCATATTATGATTGTACTTTTTTATATTAATTTTATAGTCTTAAGTTCTCTGTAAGTGAGTAAACTGTTCTTTCAGAATAAATTCTCTAAACCTTTGTTTGTTTTCGGTATTTTGAAAGAGCTCTCGAGTAAATGTTTCTTTTAAAAAAAATATAAATTAAAAACTCGTTTTCATTTCAGGCATTGTCACGTGGTCGGCAAGGGGGGCCTGGCGCGCCAATGATGCCAACTGTGGGGGCCCCCGGGGACGCCACTCAGAGCGTGCCACTGACACATCCGCCTTGCCATCATGTTCACGAGGTTTGTACCAAATGTTTGCTCCAATATTTGACACGTCCGCCTTGCCATCATGTTCACGAGGTTTGTACCAAATGTTTGCACAAATATTTCTTGATATTTTTTTTAATAGACTAGGGGATAACTGCAATCACACCTAACAGTAGGTGAAGATGCCGCCTAAGATGAAGCGCACTTGCCTAGAAGATGCCTATTCGAGTTAAAGGTAGTTCATCGGACAAAAAAGTTTATTATGTGGGGACCCTATTTAATTTTTAACTTTTTCTATTTTTATTATTTGATGTTATAGCGACAATAGAAATAGGCTAAGAAATAGGCTAGAAATATTCTTTGAAAACTTCAAATATATACTACTCTACTCTAAGACGAACAGCGGAGCCTCAGTAATAGATTCTCGTTAGCACCCTTTAAGTTGGTACAGAACCCTGAAAACGGAAGCCGGAAGGGAATTTCTTTTTGCGGTACTCATTAGGAAAGGCAAAGTAAAGCTCTCGTCACTACGAGCTACCTACCTCAATGCAAGCTTTTTAGAAGATGCTCTTAGTTATAATTCAATTCAAGCTTCTTATAAGAAGAATCTTCTCATTTCTTAAGAAGCGTCACACAGGGATACGCCGAGCATATAATACAGCTCTCTCTCCATCGCCCGCTGAGTAACCCTAAGCCTTCTTATGAGACTCACAGTTAGCAATCATGTTTTTGACTTGTAATTAATAGCAATTAGAGCTGGTGTGTGTACATTACATTGAAATCCTGACCCTAAACTAGAAAAGCCAGTATCCCAGGGGCCAATTAGATGAAATGTTGGCACATATTTAATATTCTGTTTAACTTTACAAGAGCAATCTGTCCGGTACGTAACTGCAATGATTGCAAATTGCATAATTGGATCTAAAGCTCGAAGATACGTACATTTTATGACTGAAACTCCGGATTAAACCTGGCGTATCGGATCTGTAATTATTAAATTTGCGTAAAACGTATACATAAATATTTGTTGCGTAACTAACTATATTGTATTATGTCATATTTTAATGTTATTACCTACCTCTGAAAAATATTGTTTAATATCATATTGTTGAGTTATTACCTACTAGCTTTTGCTCGCGACTCCACGAGTTAGATTTTTAAAAATTCCGCAGGAAACCTTTGTTTTTTCGGAATAAAAGGTAGCCTATGTACACTACAAATCCTCAAAACCAATAAAAATCGTCCATCCGTTACTCTGTTACTGCGTGATTGATTATGGTCCGGGAGGTAGCGTTGCATTTTAGCTAGTGATTTCATTCGTATCGAAGACCTACATAGCAGTTCCCGTTGACTTATAATCACGAAAGACAAAAAGCATGGTCTTACAGCACAAATAACAGAAAAATTCCAAAAAATAAAAAAGTTGAAAATTAATGTCCCCTTACCTTTCCCTTACATTCATACATACTTGACACCAATTAAGATAGACCTCTGAGCTGTATGGGCGCTCATACAATTTAGAGGTCTTGCTTAATTGGTGTTGTCCCACAACCACCAGCCCCGCGGGTGCGTCAGCTGACGGTCGGTTCACTTGAGAGTCAGCCGAGATCTATTGAAAATGATGGCAATCGATCGGAATGAAATCACTAACTAAAATGCAACGCTACCTCCCGGACCATTAGTGAATAGTAAAGAAATTCTTACTTAAATATTAACCCCCGATCGAAAAAAGAGGGGTGTTGTAAGGTTGACGTTTGGATCTGTGTATCCGTGTGTCTGTCTGTTCACTCGTAGCTCCCTAACAAATTGACTGATATTGATTCGTTTTTTCTGTCTTCGTAGTTGGGTTATAGTTTTTAAACTTTTTGCTTGTTAATGAAATGTCTAGGTACGTCGGTACATAAAAAGAATATTCCTCATTTTAGTCGGTAGTTATGTACATTTTATTAGACATGCTAACCACGCTAAATAATGACGTTTCACACAGGCGGCGCATGTTTACACTGACGTCGGAAGTGCTAAATTTGTAGCATCACTTTAAGTGTTGTAACGTGAAATAGAGTGTGTGCACACCGCTTTATATTTATTTTATATTCTATATTAAGTAAGCATACCTACCTACTTACCGACATCTCTCAATGGTACCTATCAAAGTCACAAGCCGCGTTTGTCAGTGCTTTCGATACTAACTTCTAAACGTCTTGAACAATTTGAAGTAGAAAGGTTTTTTATTATTCTTGAAATTGTCTGTGTAATAGCATAATAATATGCTCATTTAAATTTAGGTCATAAATTGAGAAAAATATTCATTCATTAGAATTCAGACCTATCTATGTGCCTATCTAATTTTCTTAACGAACGTAAATTATGTAGATATGCGAAGTAGATTTGCGAATACCTACTTTAAAAGTACAGTAAATCTCGAGACAAACCGGCGATACCTACTCATGTTTAACTTAATTTATAATGATAGTTATGATAACAAATGCAATTAAATTAAGTCTATAATAACTGTTTTTAGCAGCTAAACTTAGCTGTTAAAACAGTTATTATAGAAGTTTGACTTGAAGAAAAGTACTTACTAAAATACTGACGTCAATATTACATTTCCTATTTTAAGCCTACTAAAGTACTAATTTTTCTTATTTTGAGGCTGAGCGAAAGAAAAACTGCAATAACAGACGGATAACAAGCAAAATTTAAAAAAGAATACCAAATTCAACTAAATATTATTTTAGTATTTTAAATATTATTTCAGGAATTTACTGTAAGAGTAAATATTAATAATCTATTTGTCCAGTTTGTTAGCGCATTTCTCAATTCAGTGCCGATGTCGTGACTTCCATCGTCGTATGTAACAAAACAATATAGCGGAGGAGCAGGTGACACTTAAAGTCTCACAATAACGTAATATATTAATTTTATCAAAATTTAATTTAATATCTAGTTTATATTAATATTATTGTAAATACGGAAAATTAATTTATTAAAAATAATCAAATTCATAATTCCAGTAAAAACAAACTTAATATAATATAAAACTAAATTCTAAATATATTTAAACTAGGCTTTGCCCGCGACTTCGTCCGCGTGACTTAGACCTAGTCCTAACCACTAAGCTATCGCTGCTCTTATCTTCGGCCAGACATCTTAAAAGTACCAAAACCGTCTGTAAAAAAACATCCAAACTACATGTAGCTAACTGCAAAGTGCAAACTTTTAAGTCAATCAGATATTCGGAAAAGCTCTTTGTAAAAATTCACATACTTGTACATACATTGTTACTATTTAAACGTTAATATCCCGAGTTGATTTATCTAACACAGTCTGAATGTTCCGCGCATAAGTCAAATTGTCTCTACATTTTTTGTTCCCCACAAACCACTCAAAATAACGTAATGCGCGTAAGACCATTACAGGTTTAGTGGGAGTTGCACACCCAAAGCTATAATAACAAAGAATAGAACAAAGACGTAAAAAATTCTAGTATATTATTAAGTTGGTTATAGTATATAACCAACATATTCCCAACATATTTATGTAAAGCCATTTTATGTGATATTTTTGCAATAAATAAATTCTAAATTGTAAATTAATACTAAAAATACTATATATTTAATTGCTTAGTAATAAATAATTAGTGTTTAAATTAATTTATGAACAAAGTTATTTATTAAACTGACATTATTATAACAAAAATATTAAGGTAAATATGGTAAGTATATTTTGGGTGTCGCATTTACTTTTGAGACAAAATAAGTGGATGAGAAATACCCAAATTTCAATTATATCAGAGTATCGCAACAAAATAAATCTGGAGGACAGCCTTTATTGTGTTTCGTTCAATGCGAGCTATTTATATTAGGTTAGAGATGACTTGCTGTTATTGTTAGCAACTAAAAAGCAGTCGGCTATTTCTTTGGGCATTCCTAAATAACTGGACGACATCTATTGTAAAAATGCCGAAAGAGCATTTTGATAATGAATTGTAGGTTTTTTTTTCGTATAAAAAGTTATTAAGTACTTACCTACTTGATTTGAACTGTATGAGGTTTTTAGTTTTTATGAAAATTAGCAGAAAAAATTTGGACTATATGATATATCCCAAGTGATATCAGTTGGATATCAGTGATTGGATAGATGACCATTGTTAGATTACAGTGTACGCACGCACGCACGCACGCACGCACGCACGCACGCACGCACACACACACACACGCGCGACTTTATTCCAAAAGTGGAGATTGTTCTAATTTGTTAGTAATGATTGTTGTTTCTTATGTATAAAGTAACACGTGATTCCATACAATAAACTAGTCTTTACATACTATTAGCTTAAAAAAAGGAAAAATTTGAATATAGCATTTTTTGATCGGTGTTTAGACGGTTCATTTTCGATGACTCATCGATGAAGCCTTAAAAGTGAAAGCATAAATCCTGAAAAATGAACCGTTTAATTTGGGCTTTAAGATTGAAATAAAGCTGAAGAACAATAGTATTATACGAAAATTAAAGTGAATTTAGGTACAATTTAAATGGGATAAGCGATTCAAGAATGTCACTTCATTAATCCTGTATCCCGTCATGTCAGCGTTGCATCATTCGCCCATTAATCATACACTTCCACAAATTATAGGATAAGAGATAGTAGCAATAATGTATCCAGAGCAAAAATTAATAAATAGAATAGGAGGTAAAGCAATTTTGCTGTGATGCGTTTTAAGATGACGATTGGAATTATACACTTTATATTAAGACATGCAAATGATATTTTCATCTCTCAAGTCCAATTGGTTAATTTATTAAAAAAAAACTGTATTTTCTTTTTAATAAATTAACCAATTTTGGCTGAATTTATAACGTTCTTGCTGCATCAATGCATTTTAACCAATAGCGGGAGGATACCAGCCGATTGGCTGGCTAGCCTCTGATTAGAGGTCATTGCGAATCTTCAAGAGATATTATAGCTGTCTCTTAGCCTAAGCGCCAACGTCACATAGCATTATTTTGATCCGGGCACGTGGATAGACGCGCTGATGTAGATAGCTAAGCTGATCAGCGCAGGTTTGTTTGGACACTGCTAGTGCACTCGTGAACAAAAGTCACAAAACTAATAAATGTGCTGTATTGAATCTACAGGAGATATTATAGCTGTCTCTTGGTCTAAGCACAGCATGGCCACATCGATGTGGCCGTTTTTTTTTTTTTTTATTCGATGACAAGATAGTCCTTGACTGCGATTTCACTTGATGGTAAGTGATGATGGAGTCTAAGATGGTAGCGGATTAACTACACGCCATCGTACCGGAACGCTAAAGGCCGTATACGTTTATTCGCCAAAATCCTTACTAATATTATAAATGCGAAAGTGTGTTTTGTTCATAATATGTTTGTCCTTCAATCACGCCACAACGGATCGATTTAATTTTTTGACTATGAACTAGTGGAAAAGTTGGGAGAGAAATAGACTACTTTCCCCTTTCCCCTCTAAATTAGAGCTTGTGTGATGAGTAGGTAAGAAAGGAGTGGTGGGATTTGAACAGTCAACCGATTTGGAGACTTAAATTGAATCCACACAAAAAACCAGATTGTAATTTCGCCTATGTTAAATTAGATTAACTAGCTATAACTGAAGATAATATTTAATTTAATATGGATTACGGAGCGTATCGGTAATGACTGGGCGTAGCCACTTACCGAGACGTTAATTCATTGCTTTATTGCCGTGAAATAGGCGGCTTAGTAATGCATTAGATTCTAATTTAATTAATTTTCTTAACATGTTTCTGAATTGTTTAATATTGCACAAAATTGGAGAGACTTGTATAATTTATAGCTTAAAATTGTTTACACCTTCTGGAATTAAAACAAAATTCCTATATTCATTCACTTATTTTTAACGCTAACCACTTTATTATCGTACCTATTGTCGGATAATATTTTCGAAAAATTAGTTAAACGTAAAGTTTGAGTGGCGACCCCGCACCGGAAAGCGCAGTGTGGGCAGACCCCCCACTAGGTGGACCGACGACATCAAACGAGTCGCAGGGAGTCGCTGGATTCAGGCGGCGTAAGACCGAGTTCTGTGGAGGTCCATGCAAGAGACTTATGTCCAGCTGTGGACGTCCATAAGTTGAAAAAGAAGAATAAGAAGAAAGTTTGATTTTCCACTAATTGTATCGTGGTCATAAAAGACTTTTAATTTGTTATAAAAACATATACTTTTCTGTGAGAAAATACCTACCTGTGATTTGTCAATGAATATCTATATCAATCTCAGGCTATGATCTATAGACCGCATTCTCACTCTGCTCAGATTCAAGATAGAGAGAAAACGAGACATATTTATGTCGAAGGATATTTGTGTCTCGTTTTAACTTCTATCTTGAGTCCAAGCTAAGTCAGAGCACGCTCTATAGATCTCAGCATAAGTCTGTCAGTAATTATGAGTTTTTCCAAAGTGAATTATTTCAAAACTCCTTTATGCCTTTATCCATTATAACTGGTTAATATTTTTTTATATTATCTTTTTTACGTAAACCTGATACTTGCAAATGATTAAAACGAATTACATTGGAAAGAAATAATATAATTCCTTGAATTCCCTCCCGAATACCATGGTATCCTATTCCAATTAATTATTTACCTATTACAGACTCACTGGATCACCGGAACAAATCTTCAATTACTTTGATTAAGTAGATTATACAACCATTTTTTAGTTCTAGTTCGATTTGTCTAGTGATAAATTAGCAGGGTAAATTAGCAAGGTTTAACTTTAAAGTTAAACCTTGCTAATTTATCACTAGACAATTTATTTAAATCGCTTGACATTTCAGTCGAAGCTCTAGATATTATTACTAAAGCTCTTTTTTGTTATTTAGTAATACTCACATTTAATATTGGGCTTTCTTTTTTAATTAAGCATTATTAGTGTACGACTTTTCTTAAATTATATTCTATGACTGACTGCAATTTGAGTTACATAATGTGTAATTAGCATCTAAGACATATTATAGTGTTGTAATTGTATAAGTATATACAAAACTATTGACGGTTCTAAAATAAATAAACTTTACTTGTGGTTACGTCGTGTACATGCACATTGCGTAAGTGTGCGTGCCTGTCAGGAGCCTAGGTGGGAGCAAGCTCTCACACACACGACCATGAGCCACGTGCCCTCGTGAATTGAAATAGCTACAACAAATTACTTAAAACTTTAATAAAATGGGCTAAGCTTCTTGTAAGCGTTGCTTCTTAGGGTTACGTACCCAAAGGGTGCTAACGGGACCCTATTACTAAACCTTCGCTGCCTGTTCGTCTGTCTTTCTTTCAGCGGGCTGCATCTCATAAACTAATAATAGGTAGACATCTGAAATTTTCAGTGTATATTGCTGTTATAACTACAAATAATAAATTAAAAAAAAAATACCTACACAGTGTTAAATCTTGTAGGATACCCTACTAGTGCAAATCCGACTTGTACTTGCCGGGTTTTTTTTTTAATTCATCATACTGCTGGCCATTACGTGGACTTTAGATCCAGTTAGGTACATTAAAAGGATAATTTAAACCACGAAATAAGTTTCTACAAGATTTGAAAAGATTGTTACAAAGATTGATATTACGTACAATTATAGCAGGTTTCAAAAGATAATAACATTTAAATCTAATAATTCTAATAGAGTAAACTATCCAGAAAATGCTGCTTTAATGCAAAAATGTAAGTAACTTCTCTACCATGACATGGAACAGTGAACTCGTTAGTCAAACGAAGTCATGGCAAAAGCCATAATGTATCTTAGAGTTAAACTCACTCTGCACCACATAGATACAGCAGCCGGATATATCTAGTTCAATATCGGGGCCTTGACTTACGGCGGTTGCCATTTGAATTGTATAAATCGAAACATTTGACCCACTCTATACATTAACATAACGCGAACCTTAGAAAAGGAGTGTACGTAGGTATTTTAGGATTAATTAACCGTTTCAAGGCAAGGAAATTGTAGGTACGTATCTAATTAATTAGTATCTGGTTGTTATATTATCGCGATCGTGTTTTGTTTTTGATATTAATACACTAATGACAGTGATAAATGGTCGGTGTTTATGACCTTACAGGTAGGATGGCGGTGGGAATACCTATGTAACTTTGAAAAAGACCACCACAATAGAATCCGGGTTGAAATCTATTATTCTTACTAATATCATTCTTAACATAAATAAATATAAATATACCTAATATTATATATTGGATGGAATCAGGCGGTACTTTGCGGAAGTTGATGATTAGCAAGAAAAGGTTATAATTATTTTGCTCTAATCCGCCAACAGAAATCAGACCATACAGATTTTTTTCTGTTGGCGGATTATAGCAAAACAATTCTAACCTTTTCTTGCTATAATATTATAAATACGAAAGTGTGTTTGTTTGTTGGTTTCTCCTTCAATCACGCCATAATAAAGCAACGGATCGACGTGATTTTTTCCATGGGTAGGTATAGTTGGGCCCTGGAGAGTGACATAGGCTACTTTTTATCCCGGAAAATTAAAGAGTTCCAGCGGGATTTCAAAAACTAAATCCACGCGGATGAAGTCGCGTTTCAGTTAGTCTAATATAAAGACTAGTACCTGAGTATTTTGTGACGTAATTTGGAAGTACTTGTAAGCATTAATATCTTGGACGGGCAAGCATAAACATCAAAAGCATCAGAAGTCAGCATCGACAGCCGCAGAAATGCACAATTAACAGACAGACGGGTATTACCTTAATGGATTTACTTACTTATTGATGCATCAATCAATGCCCGGGTTAGATTCTTAATTGATAGATACGTTTCTACTCTGAGGTGTACTTTTTTTTTATTGAAGTAGGTACCTGATGCTATTAATATATTGTGACCTCATTTTCGTAGCCATCTCAAGGTTTGGAGAATTGTGGTAATGGATAGTAGCTATTAGCAGGTTCTTACAGCTTTCTAATTTTTTTTATTTTACGTTCATGTCTTAATCAATATTTTAAGAAAATAAGTTTAACTTATTCTTGTAATAGTTATTATAAAAAAGCCCGTGACTTCCCACGTGTGGATGACATTTTCTAATTCCCGCAGTATCTCTCTTATTTTCCGGGATAAAAAGTTATTCCAATTATAATCTATGTTTGTGATGTAGGTAATTTTCGGGTGGATATAGTTGAGGGTTTCAGAGTTACATTAGCTACTTTATCCCGGAAAATCAAAGAAAATTTCAAAAAATCTATACGCGGACGAAGTCGCTTCCAAAAGCTAGTAATAACTATTTCTATAAATGAAATCGATGTTGGTAATAAAAATTAATTGTGACCTGAAAATCAAATGTAGCGTGGTGAATTCAACTCAAATAGAGGCTCTGGGCTTATAGACCAGGGTAGATCCCTTTAAAAATAATAAAAAGTGAAAAAAAATAGTAGTAGGATGAAACCCATTAGAAAAGGAGGGGAATATTATAAAGATGAAAGGAAAAATAATTTACGGGCGATCTGAGGTCGGGAAGGGGTGGGGGTGAGTTTTTAAGGGGGAAAAACGGTTTTTCTCGATTTCCGGCAAAACTAAAAGTCCTATCGAAAAAAGTCAAATGGCAAAGTTGTAGGTAATAAAAAGATCTAAAACTTTTGTATTTACACTTTTTTCACATAACCTCAAAATTTATGTGAAAAATTCAAAAAACCCTGTTTTTGGTTTTTTATTTTTATCTTTTACAAAAATTATTTTTTTTTAACGAAATTTGGTGAAAACTTACCTTTTTATGTTCCAAATACGCTGTAATTTATTTGATTAAAAATATTTATTTTTTCACCTTATTTTGAATTAATATCGAAAAAACACCCTAATTTTCAATCGAAAAGTCACCCGTCAAAATATCAGCTTTTTTCAAAAAGTTGGTATGTTTTCTGTTCGTTGAAATCTCTACTTTCCGATGGTGAAAAAAAAAATATATGTTACTACAGTAAATCTTCTCAGAAAATAATTTCAATCTTTAGGTTATGTTACGTTAAGCATACTATTTTTTAAAGAAAATATTACGATTTTAATGTTTGAGTTGATTTTCTTGAAGATAATTGTGACAAGTTTACTTAAAAAAATAAAACAAACATTTTTATCTGTATCAATCAACTCAAACATTAAAATCGTAATATTTTCTTTAAAAAATAGTATGCTTAACGTAACATAACCTAAAGATTGAAATTATTTTCTGAGAAGATTTACTGTAGTAACATATATTTTTTTTTTCACCATCGGAAAGTAGAGATTTCAACGAACAGAAAACATACCAACTTTTTGAAAAAAGCTGATATTTTGACGGGTGACTTTTCGATTGAAAATTAGGGTGTTTTTTCGATATTAATTCAAAATAAGGTGAAAAAATAAATATTTTTAATCAAATAAATTACAGCGTATTTGGAACATAAAAAGGTAAGTTTTCACCAAATTTCGTTAAAAAAAAATAATTTTTGTAAAAGATAAAAATAAAAAACCAAAAACAGGGTTTTTTGAATTTTTCACATAAATTTTGAGGTTATGTGAAAAAAGTGTAAATACAAAAGTTTTAGATCTTTTTATTACCTACAACTTTGCCATTTGACTTTTTTCGATAGGACTTTTAGTTTTGCCGGAAATCGAGAAAAACCGTTTTTCCCCCTTAAAAACTCACCCCCACCCCTTCCCGACCTCAGATCGCCCGTAAATTATTTTTCCTTTCATCTTTATAATATTCCCCTCCTTTTCTAATGGGTTTCATCCTACTACTATTTTTTTTCGTTTTTAAAGGGATCTACCCTGGTCTATTAAATACGGCAATTGATCAAACTTGTCACAGATGGTCTACATCTGTGTCGATGGTTTGTCGATTTGTCATTTTGATTTGTTATCGAAATAAAACTGTATTTTTTGTAGAATACTAGCTGATACCCGCGACTTCGTCCGCGTGGATTCAAAATCCCGCGAGAACTCTTTGATTTTCCGGGATAAAAAGAAGCCTATGTCACTCTACAGGTCCTCAACTATACCCCTGCAAAAAATCACGTCAATTCGTAGCTCTGTTGCAGCGTTATTGAAGGACTAACAAACAAATACACTTTATTATTAGTAAGGCTTATCCATGTTACTCGTAAATTTGAAAAAAAAAATCCTCCAAATGAACGTAAATTTTATGTTAGGAGTGGGTACGACAATAGTGTCACAGGTGGGGACTGAATCGTTGACTTTGCATATCTTTTCAGCACTTTTAACCTTTTTTGCTATTGAGGCTTAGAATAGAATAGAATAATTTTTTATTCAAATAAACTTTCACAAAGCGCTTTCGAATCGTCAAATAAATCTACCACTGCACTGGTTCAGAATACCATTCCATCCGAGAAGAACCAACAAGAAACACAGTGGTTGCTCTTTTCAAAATATTGATTTCTTCAATTCAATTTCTTCTTCGATTTTTTACAAACACACATCCGCATTTATACAAGTGGGGATTCCTACCCTGATTAAAATTCTAAATTGCGTCATTGTATGATATCAATGCATAGATAAATAGCATGAAGCGTACAATTTATTTGTACTACGTGTATTAACACGTATATCGTATAAATTGTATAACGTTATATCGAATCTTTCTCACGGCCGCCAGTAATAAATAATCAGGATCCAATAACAGTGACTACATTAAATCAAGTTCCGGTACGCACTCCGTACTTTAATATCGTACCAGGTGATATATTATATTAAAGGATCGCAAGATGCATCGCTAGGTGTTGAGATAAATTATTTTCTAGTTTGCATATATTTTGTATGTAGATCAGTTGGATTGTGAGAACTTATATAGAGTATGAAAATAAAACAAACATTCACCTATTAATGTCAACTTTTATATAATATATTTGGTTAAACAACAGCTTATTTATGTATATTAAACACTAAAAATAAATTAAAACAATACTTAGATCAAATGTGCAATTGATTACAGGTAACCAGTAAACACCGTATGCATTTCCGGGATAAATCTCACCTATAGATATCTATGAAAAAAATTAATAAATTCCGTGCAATTTTTGAAAAACTCACTGCACGCTAATATTATGTTTCTGCACGCCATCGTACCGGAACGCTAAATAGCGTGGGGGTTGGCAAATAAAATTATCCTTGCTAATATATAAATGCGAATGTGTGTTTGTTTATTGGTTTTTGTTTTGTCCTTCAATAACGCTGCAGCAGAGCTACGGATCCATGTGATTTGCATGAGTATAGTTGGGAACCTGGAGAGTGACATAGGCTACTTTTTTATCCCGGAAAAGTCAAAGAGTTCCCGAGGGATTTTAAAAACTAATTCCACGCGGACTTAGTCGCGGGCATCAGCTAGTAGGTACTTAAATAAATAAATAAACCGATGTTCACAGCTAGCTCCCCAACCCAATAAATCAACTAAACCAGTGACCTTTACCTCACTACGCTTGTCAGAAAAACAAGTTGGATTTGCGGTTAATATTAATGCGTCGAAATGCACGGTTTGATGCTAATGTCAATCATTTTTAATGGGAACCTCGAGCACGGCCCATAAACTTTGAGCTTGTGTTTCTGTTTGCTTATCTAACTTTGAACTTAACTTTGCTACGGAATAAGTTTATGAAGATCCTACTAATATGCTTCTTCTTCTTCATCAACCGATAGGCATCCAATGCTGGACATGTCTCTTACATGAACTTCCACAAGCCTTGGTCTTGCGAAGCCTGAATCCAGCGGCTCCCTGCGACTTGTTTGATGTCGTCAGTCCACCTAGTGGGGGGTCTGCCAACACTGCGCTTCCCGGTACGGAGTAGCTAATCCAGCACCTTGGAACCCCATCGACCACCAGCTCGAACTATGTGCCCCGCCCATTTCCACTTCAGTTTCGCAACTCGCTGAGCTATGTCGGTTACTTTGGTTTTCCTACAGATCTCCAAACTGATTATACGATTATATTAGTTATTATATTAGTACCTTCTCCGTTTGTTTAGGGAACCATAAAACTGAAATGACTCAATATTTTATTTAAACAACATCATAATTAGACCATTAAAAGCAATGTTACTCGTATGTTGCTGTTGAGATTATATAATTATATCTTTTGATACCTAATGATGTGGGACAAATCATGTCAAGTACCACAATGGATGATGCGTGCCAACCTTGAGTTTAGATGACTAATTTGTGAATTAACCTTTAGCAAATTATGTTAGTCTGTGGCGTGCATCCTTATCTCTTAACAATGGATGACAATATCGTCTTAATGTTGTCTTCAAAGCAATTTTTTGTAAAAGTTTGTCTAGTTGACATATTTTATACTAGGTTTTGCTCGTGACTTGTTCTGTGTGGAGTTAGATTCCCTTCGTGTCACGGGATCAAAAGTAAAATGTTAAATTGTACATTTTGTTTTTCTTTTACATATTATAAATTGGTTTTTCTTTGGTATTTACTATTGTCGCTGCGCCACAACGCGTTGTCGCATGTAAATCGTCCGTAATGGGAAAGTGCTAAAGAAGATTGACAACATCAACTGCAGAGCCCAAGTTAATAAAAGTACAGCTTCTAGCTTGTAAGTGTGCGTGCCTGTCAGGAGCCTAGGTGGGAGCGATCAGGCACGAGCAAGCTCTCGCTCACGACAGATATGACACACACACAATCATGAGCCACGCGCCGTCGTGAATTGCAAAAACTATACCTGTCTTTATATTATATAAACATAATAGAATTTGTTGAACATCTCCTAAATCTGGGTTCCTGATCCTATATATAAGCTTCCAAGGTCGAATGAATAAGAATGAAGCTTACCATAACCATATACAACTCGATTTGTACAGACATTATACAATGGTGATTTAATGACAAGGCTTGTCCTATTATAATATGATGCTTAACTTGTGTTGTGTTCAAATCTTGATTAAAATCTAGATAGACACCTATCATTTGTACTTATGTGATGTTTTTTTTTACCTTGTTTACGTCTAGGTTATGCCGGCGAAGCTTTAGTTTGTCAAGAATTTCTTTGATTTCAGAACTGAATGCAGTATTACTTCGATATTCGTGACGTTCTCAGATCAATTCACGTTCAGTTATGACATCGGAAGGGTGTCGGAAGGAATAATTACTAATAAGCTAGTAACATCATAATTATGTACCTACTAAGGAGTAGGATAGCATAGCTAGCTAACTTAAAATTTATCAATAAGTAACTAGTTTTTGCCCAAAGCTTCACTCACGTTAAAATCAATATTTTAAACCCTTATTTATCTCCTTACTTTTATATTTTTTTTAAGTTTTTCTTATCGGACAGACGCGGATCTGTATGCCTTTCAGCCCGATCTGTCCAGTGGTTTTAGCTGTGCGTTGATAAATCAGTCAGTCACCTTTTGCTTTTGCATATTTAGAAGAGAAGATTTCAAGTTACATCCGTGAATTTTTTTTACGAAGAAACATTTTTTAACCTTAATCCACGCGTGGCTAACGTGAGCATCATCAATAATCATGAAAAAAATAAAAAAAAACATGCCTATCTTTATAGTACTTGAAGGACATAGCTCCATGTTGAAGTAAAACGTTATCTTTTATTTAAACAATTGCATTATTAACAGTCGAAGCCATTCGATTTGTGTGGTCCACTGTACGTCATAACTCGCAACAGACGCGCATAAAAATAAATATTAAACAAAAGATTTATTTCAATTACACCTAATGAGCGTGAAAAACAATTATAAGGCAACGGCATCGCCTGGCGGTGTTAAACAATCCGACGGACAGGCTCTGCGCACACATAAGTCAAGACAGGCGTGTTTATGAGAGCCGTAGTCAGTCGTAGCCGGCGTCCACAAACATGAAACTTGTTCAATACAGACGTTTTATGTTTTCAACGTCCCGATATCTTTAATGTTCATTCAAGTTGTAGATTTGAATTTATTCAAGCTTCTGCCACTTTTGAGTTAATGCCGTGCTTGTATTATGCATTACTTGAGTTTTAACACCTTTAGACGTGCCGTGATAGATACTATTTACTAATTTATTTGTTGTTAATAGAAAAAAGAAATTCCTACGTATGATATAAATATTAAAATTTATTTTCTTTTCAAAATGGATAAAAGCTAGTTTAAAGTAGTAAGAAATTCTATGTTTATTGTTTTAATAGCCCTGCATGTGAGCTAATAATAATAATAAGAGACACCGTGCAGTGGCTGCATTGGTAAAAATATGTTTTTTTGTGATATAATGTAAAAAATAGTTAAAACGTACAAACAATTTTAAGCTTTCTTATAAATGATAAATGTGCACGAAAAATAATATCAACGCGTGAAAGCTTTGTATTCTGATTAAGTAGTCATCTGTCATGTGCATTTAATTCACCGTACCAACCAACGAAATAAATATTATAAACCGATTTTATAGAATTCAAAATTATGTCATTAATTTTTGAGCCCGATGTTGAGAACTGAGGCTGAAATCTATAGACCGCACACTCACTCAGCTCACACTCAAGTCACAGTTAAGACGAGACAGATTTATGTCAGAGTGTATTTGTGTCTCGTTTTAACTCTATCTTAAATCTGAACAGCTGACTCAAAGGCCAGAGCACGCTCTTTAGATTTCAACATGAGATGCATGTCGTGAGTGTGTAGGGTGCTTTAGCTGACAGCTAATTTTAATCTTCGATTAAGGGCTAGACTTCTGTCAGGCTCTCGAATAATGGGAGGTGGATGGTTTATATCTGACATTGAGGTTTCATGTGGTTAGATTGTAATTATGCTACAATTATATCTCGAGAAATATATTAGGTACGTGATGACATTCTTTTATGCCAACAGTTCCCGAGGTTAAATCGATTCATCTTTAATACATAGGTACGGTTATATATACTTCCCATCAAAAAAATCTAAACACCTCGCAATGTCTTTTAGTTCGAAAGTGTTTCGATATTTTTGATGAGAAGTATATATTGACAAAATTTTTTTTTGAACATTTATGTTTAAATGAGGCGGAAACAGATATGCAGCTAAACCGTGATAAGTATAAAACATAATGGCATGTATCAAGAAAGACATATACGTTACGAGAAGACATAATCGTTTTAAGTGTAAACTATAAAAATTTACAAAAAAAATTCATATATAAAAATTTTGAGAATTATAATTACCTATACAAAGTACAAAGAAAGTCGGTTAATAAAGAAAGATCAATCAAGAATTTAATTACCGCTCCGTTTAAAATTTAAAAAAAATATCTAAATTTTGGAAAAAGTTTTTGTTGACAAAATAGTTCTTTTTCAAACTGAATTAAGATTGAAGAGTAAACGTAAGATTCAATATGAAATTCATTGTACTTTTAGTTGTAACTAGCTTTTTCCCACGGCCTCGCTCACTTTAAGTTCGATTTTTCAAACCCCTATTTTATCCCCTTAGGGGTTGAATTTTCAAAAATCCTTTCTTAACTGACGCCTACGTTAATAATAATAGTTATCTGTATGCCAAATTTTCGCCCGATCCATCCAGTGGTTTGAGCTGTGCGGTGATAGATCAATCAGTCAGTCAGTCACCTTGGCGTTTTATATATTTATAATATAGATATAGATAATCGTATGTCGAACTAAAAATCATACAAATCAAAATGTCCCGCTAATATAGATGTTTTTTGCAATTATTAGCGGCGTTAGTGAGTGCGTTAATAAGGTAGAGCCTCCTTGGAGGCTGTAGGCTGTCGCATTAGGCCTGAGGAGCCAAGAGCAAGGTCAGTGTCCGAGTGCGCAGTGCCGACACAATGGTGCACTCATTAGTACGCCGTTTGCATGCACTAATTATGGGGACACGCGGTGCGCCGGCGTCAAACATGTAGTGTCACGGGTTGCTTTTTTTACAGAGGTTTTAGTCAAGTTACCTGCAGTTCATGGAAATTGGAAAGTTACCTTTCAGAAATCCCGAGCATGACCCATAACTACGCTAGTTCTTACAGAATAGTTCACGCAGAAGTTTTTAAGTTATTGCATAGCTTCTATCGCGGGCCTTGAGCATGGAGACCGAATCCAGAAATTCTGTAACGAAAATAAACTGACACGGGGCTCCTCTCACCGCTAGATGGCGTTGATAAAAAATGCTATGCAATAGCTTTACCACGGCAGTCCCCGAGTGCCACACGTCTTTTTTTTTTTGATGACAAAATAGCCCTCATCTGCGCTCTCATCAGATTGTAAGTGACAATGTAGTCTAAGCTGGTAGTGGCCTAACATGGAAGGATTATGGCAGTGTAAATGAAAGTCATACGTCTGAAATTAACTAATGAAGCACCATTGTTTGATTTTAAAGATGTAGGTACTCAAAAACCTAAATAGAGAATCTAGTTTAACCGAGGAATAAATTGAGCATTCTGACAGTTCTTGTACAGAAAATCTGTCAAAATATCATTTTTCTTCCACGTTTAAACGTGACTCAACGTTGGTGAAATCGGCACATTGTTTTGCTGTAAAAGAGGCCTCCATTTTTCGTTTTCGAAAACCTATTAAAAGCTGGATGACATTAAAAAGCTTCTAAAATAAATAAACTTCTCCAAAGTGTTACCGAAAATGTTACTCTGTAGTTTGTGCACGTGCGAAGCCTCAGGCAAAAGCTATTACACTCCTTCTAAAGTCGGATAATATTTGATAATAGCTTCAAACACACAGACTGACAGTCCAAGGTTAATTGAGTGCTAATAACTGCCGTTGTGGTCCAGTGTCAAATACGTAGGCCAAGAGCTATTAACTTAAAATTAAAACCTTATTTTTACAGATTTTCTATGTACCTACGAGTACATCTGCTCAATAATCGTGTTTTCTCTATTATTACATGAAAAATATTTACTCTCCCTAATTATTATATAAAGTTATAAACAACGTAATTTTATACGAAAAAGTAGGCAGTAAATGTTACAAAGCGATTGGCTTAGCTTCGCGCACTCCACAGTAAACTGCGGAGCTACAAGTATATGGCGTACCTTTTTCAAGAGCCTAAATTCACTTTATTGTGTGGTAACAAGTATTGCTATTTATGTAAATAGTTTTGCGGAGTGAATCGTCTGTACTTTAGGTACTATTAGATATTCTGTGGTGTCATCTCTGTAGCACGATGACGTCACAAAGCTATGAATGACAGAAATGTGAAGCTCTTTGACGCCGAGCCTTGTCCATTGTATTTTCCTGGGGCTCGATATGTACCTAATATTAACTACTGGGTAGATTATTTTCCTGTTGAAATGGTTTCATGAACTAATGATCATTAATTTAGCATTATAAATGCCAACATGTCGTACATAATTTGTAATCATAGTGGTTATCAATGTTGGTTGCATGTATAATAATGTTTGAATAAGTAAATAAATAAATCATCAGCTCTTACACTACGTCATTAGTCACTCAGTACTAATTCGAACAAATCATTTTAGCTGCTACACATTTTATCCCTAATTCTTGGTTTCTAAATGGACTGTCACTCGTTTTACGAATCGCGAATGATGGTTGAGGAACATTTTACTAGGTTGCAATAGGAACCGCGATAACTGTTACTGTTCTAAATGACAGCTATTTTGATAATCCATAATAGGATTTTTGAAAAATCCACGCGGATGAAGTCGCGGACAAAAGCTAGTCCTACTTTATTAATATTGTAAACGCGAAAGTTTGGATGTATGAATGGATGGATGGATGTTTGTTATTCAATCAAACCGCAACGACTGAACCGATTTGGCTGAAATTTGGCACAGAGATAGACTATCATATGGGCTATCAAGAAATTTCAATCCACGCGAAAAAAGAACGCGGGCATCAGCTAGTTTTTGAACGAGCGAAGCGAGTTCTTTGAGTCAACTAGGGCGCTTGCCTACTAGACAGAGAAGTGTGTCCGTCTAAATGTCTGTCAGAGCCCTATAACTTCTGAATTACTGAATATTAGAACGTGAAACTTGGTTGAAAATTCAGTTATATCCTGTACTTGAACAACAAATACTAAAATTAGATAAATGTTATAAAGAAACGAAATTATTTAATTTTAAATGCTAATAGCTTCACAATAATGCTAATAGATGGCGCTGTGTGAGTAAAACAGTTTTATGTCAACTATTTTTTTTTTATTGCGTCTAATATTAAAAGTTAATTTTATTACAATATATAATTAAAACTTTTGGGAATTATGGGATATCGCGAGGTCTCAGTTCGGGGCGAACCACTAGTGAATAATTGTAACACGTAAAACTACGCCGCAGTGTAGGTTTCAAAATATACAACGCGATCATACAAAGATCTTACTTATTACGGCTAGAATTTCTACGAGATGTGGGGAAAATTGCCCCGCTCCGGGCTCCGTTTAGCGCTCTTTGCCAGCCGATTGTTAGGCCCGGCTATCATAATCAACGCTTTATAAAGAAGCATGTGAGGTGATGTGAGACAACTATGCAATATGCGATCATATTTTTTTTGTAAACAAGTACCTACCAACAAACTTGACCACATTTTTGCATGCAGGCTTCATAACTATTTTCACAGGTTTTATGAATACCACAGTTTATAAAATTACTTGCTCTGTGACTATTTTTTTGTAAAATACTTACTTTTGTTGTAGGTATATGGTGAGTTTTTCAGTAGTTTTGGTGTTTCTAAGTTTAAATGTGGGGTACAAGCTAAGGGTACAAGTGAGTTTATTTTTTTTCCCCCCTTTTGATTTTTTAGGTCACAAGGGTTCACGAAGACAAGGACGGTTTTACTAATGTAAAAAAAAGCGTTTTTTTTCACTTAACTTTGATTTTCCAGCTGAGATACTAAAACCACATTTTCAAGCTAAAACTACAGACTAAGTACAGGTTTTTTCTTGTGTCCTCTATGTTTATAACTATTATGATCTATTGAGCATATTTCACAGATTTGTCAGAAACATCCGTCTCGTTTTTACTGAAAGTTTGAGCAAATTAAAGGTATGCTCTATAGATCTCAGCCGGTCTACTAGGGTAACATAAAAGTAATAGAGCTCGACGTAAGACAGCATTAGAATTTATAGAGGAGTAAAGAGATAGAGGAATGCCATACGTAGTAATGCGAGGGCCGTGTACAGCGCGCTGATATGCTGTTGCGGTTTCTATACACGGTCTTTTGTGTGTGCCTTAAATTAAAAGCGAGTCAGAGTTAAGAGATTAAAAAAAATTGCGCTGCCCTTGGGTAGTGTTAATAAACTTCAACTTGGAGTTATTCAAGGGCTGGACCAACAAATTCCGAAAAGCCGGTAATGTAATGATATTGCCCTTGATGCTCTAAATATTTATGGGCGGCGGCAATCACTTAATATCACATGACCTGCCTGCACGTTTGCTCACTATTTATTTATACAGAAAAAAGATTAAACAAACATTATTTTGTAAGAGCTTCGATATGAAATAGAAACCTTTCAGTGTCCTTCTTCATACTGGGCAAATCTCCGCATATAAACTGCTAGGACTGTTACGCGTGAGTAGATGCATATAGTCACTATATATATTTAGTCACTATATACCGGTTGAAATTTTAATGGTTGTACTCCCTGAAAGAGGTGAATGTGCTCATGAAACTGAACAACTTTCCCCAGGGAACATAGGTCAAAATATGAAAAAAAAATTGGACCCTCCATACAAACTTGACGATCAGCAGATTGATTTACTATGGGAGGTCCAAATTTTTTTTTCATATTTCGACCTATGTTCCTTGGGGAAAGTTGTTCAGTTTCATGAGCACATTCACCTCTTTCAGGGAGTACAACCAATGAAATTTCACCGTGTATATTAAGTGACTATATATATTTAGTCACTTTCTGTTTCATGATAATATTTTGTTTGGCTATGACTCGAATTAAACTTTAGATAAGGGGTACATACATCATATTTAACATTAATCTTGTGTTGTTTATTTTAACACACTCAAATATACTGTTTATTTAACATGTTAGTATCTTTTTAACTGTCTTGTAAGAATTACAATAAAACAGTGAATCTAATTTCATTAAGCCTATTTTTGTTAAAAAAAATAATCAAATTATTGTATTGCTTGTTTCTTCAATTCTGACTTGCAGCGCTTACGAATGTCAAAAATGTTACATAAATTATAAAAAAGGGAATAACACAAAAATACAAAATCTACCACGTATTTTGATGTAAAGAATAACTCATAAAAATAATATTAAAAAAAAACTTCGCTACGCTTATGACTTGGGCCAGTTACATGCCGATATTGAAAATTGCCTAAATTATTAGTTGGCTTTGTACGGCTCACAGCGTGGGAAAACGGGTGGAGTTTTCACTTATAACTACTTGAATTTAAAGCAAGCCTATTTACTCTGAAATTGAACGTATGAGTACGTTTGATCGGAATAGATTTTACTAGTTTATCATTTTTAATCGACTTCAAAAAAGGAGGAGGTTCTCAATAAATTCGTCGGAAACTTTTTAAGCTATTGCATAGCTTCTATCGTGGGCCTTGAGCGTGGAGACCGAATCCAGAAATTCCGTAACGAAAATAACCTGACACGGGACTCCTCTCACCGCTAGATGGCGTTGATAAAAAATGCTATGCAATAGCTTTACCGCGGCAGTCCCCGAGTGCCACACGTCTTTTTTTATGTATATTCCCCGATTACTCAAAGACGCTTGAACCGATTTGGAAAATTCTTTTTTTATTTGAAAGGGTATGCTTCCCAAGTACTCCCATAGTGTATAGTATGAAGGGATCCTGGAGAAATCGAGGCAACTTTTCACAATTGATTTACTTTGTAGTTGCGTTTGAAGCCGGTCTTTGCTATAAGAATTTTTACGTTTATATTATAGATATTATTTTAACAATAATATTAATTATATTGAAACTTTTTTAAACCTTTAGTAAATATTTTTCTGAATATATCAATTAATATAATGAGGAGAAATTCTGTAACATGATAATACGAATAGTTGCAATAAATAAAAAGCGTGTTCAATACATTTTTCTGCACCCTTGGGTACGAGTGTATTACAACATACTAATCTTTGAGGATATTTTAAAATAATGAAATACAATACCTTGTCGACGTCAAACATTGCGTGCGAGAAACCTGTACTTTGTTGCTCATTGGTTCTGCCGCTTTATTACTGATTGAACCCTTTGGTGATCGGCTAATTTTTGTACTTTCCTTATTTTAGCGTGGGAATTTGGTGCTTTTTACGAATATATTATTATTTATTGAATACATAGAGATGAAACAATTATTTCTACAATTAAAACTATTACTATTAATAATTATTTCTAAAATTAAAACTAATATAAACCCAAGAGCTCGCTTTTGTCCGCCGCGCCGCTTCGCTCACGTTAAGTTTGATTTTTCAACCTCTATTTTACCCCGTTAGGGTTGAATTTCCAAAAATCCTTTCCAATAAAAGCAGATATCATGCATAAGAGCTGTCTGTATAGCAAACTGCCCAATGCGTTTAGTGGTTTGAGCTGTGCGTTATTAGAACAGTCAGTCAGTCACCTTTTCCAACCTACCTAGGACCTAAATTGTATTCTCACTCTAATAATCCACATCGATATAAGATGTAGAGTAAAATTGAGAAATAGTAGCCAGTCAATCAGTTAAGTTAACTGCAGAAAGGGAACGAATGGTTAGCGATTAATAAAGTTAATATTCCCATTCGTCAGTTTACAACAGCTTACTAAGTATAATAAAGCCTTAGAGCCTTTGACGACCTCTCTGGCGCAGTGGTGAGTGTTGTGATCTATTAACTGGAACGTCTCGGGTTCGATTCCCGACGGGGGTGATTTGGGAATTTATAATTTCTGAATTATATCTGGTCTGACCGGGCCACCCTAGGCACGGCTAGTTACCACCCTACTGTCAAAGATGTGACGCCAAGCGATTTAGCGTTCCGGCACGATGGCGTGTAGAAACCGATTAGGCGTGTATGGGTTGAATGTACACTGCCATATCTCTTCCATTAGTCCGCTACCATCGTAGACTGCATCATCACTTATCATCAGGTGAGATCGCAGTCAAGGACTATATTCTGCCGTCCGTAAACCATATTTCCTAATATAAACCCTTATTTAAATGGTTTTGGATTTATATTAGGAAATATGTTCTTGGTAGTTAACGGCATTATAGCTTGTGGACGGCAGAATTGTCATCGAATAAAAACAATACCTAGGATTGCCACAGAATTACCTTAAAGATAATTGAATCATAATTATAAATTTATTTATCTGTTAATATAATTTTTTAATGCAAAGGCTGAAACTCAACCAACAAATAAACACGTTTTCACGTTTACAGTATGTATATTAATAAGAATAACGGCGTAACATGTTCAGTGAAGGTAAACCTTTAATAAATTCCTAGAAACTATTGACCGTTTAATTTTTTTTTTCAAACCTTGGCCCCCACTTTAAAAAGATGTAAAAAACTGACCGACTCAATAATTACAAATACGTAGGTAAGTAGCTACTTAGTGCACATGAGTGAACTCATGTCCTACCTGGTTTTGCACCTATTTGATTGACGCCATTTTGGCGCTGTAACCACTTAGCAGATACGAGTGTCTCTGGAACTAACAGGTAATATTCAAAATGGCGCACCCACCTCCATAATTAATCTACGATTTCATTGTTGTTGTTGTATGATTTCAAAAATTAATTATAGAGTTCGGTGCGCCATTTGCAATATTATTAGTTTCATAGACACGCGTATGTCAAATGTGGCGCTTTTAATTGATCCATAATTGAGTTGTATATGGTCAACAAATCTAATGTTAATCATAGATTAACTACAGAGATCAGTGGATGACTGGCAAGCTTTTAATTATTTTTACTAGTAACTTTTCAGGTTAACAATGCGTAGTTCTGTCAATTAGTAGGTATAGACGTAAAAGGGATGGGAAAATTCCCCATCCCCTTCTTGCGAAAAAGAATTTTTACACTATTTATTATTTCATTGATGTTTATGATTTCATAGATTAATTATAGAGGTCGGTGCGTCATTTGCAATATTATTAGTTCCAGAGACAATCGTATGTCAAATGTGGCGCTTCAAAGATCCATAATTAAGATATCATTTGTATAGGATTAAACATTGTTTTAAACATTGATTAACTATAGATATGATAACACTACACATCAACATCTTGACACTGAGTCGAACGTATGTAATTATTAGACGTACCAAAAGCTTTTAAGTGAGGTAAAGCTTGAGTTCAATGTCTACATATTAAACTTTTAACTGCTCAATCAAATTACAAAATAAAATGCTTCACACAAATTGACCTTTAGACAATTGCCATATTGAGTGTTTTATCTCATTTCAATTACCGACCAAGGTTTTTTTTAATATTTGAAAAATAAAGAATTGTATTTTAAAAGGAATTAAAATAATAATAATAATGCAATCGGTTGATTTGAAATAAATTTAATGATGTAAAATAAACAGGAAACCAATTGGATGAAAACGTTTTAAGAACAGCAGTTTAATTTGGCAATTTGGGCAGTTTTTTTATCGATCAACTAAGTGCCTATTTATTTTTAGTTGAGATACTCAACAAGTATAAAGAAAGAAGATTTCGATTCTGTAAATTATTAGTAAGCACACTTTTGAGCACATTATGCAGTTCTGACTAATTCTCCAGAACTCAAGTTTAGGACCTTGTTTCAAGTAAAGTTATTCCAATGGGATAGCAATAATATAAACTTAAAAATTCTTCTTGCAAAACCGACTTCAAACGCCACCACAAAGTATATCAATTGTGCCTATAATATTTGAAGAGTTCCCTTCGATTCCTCCAGGATCCCCTCATAAGATCCTGATTTGATGACAATGGGATCACATGGAAAGTATACCCTTTCAAACAAAAAAAGAATTTTCCAAATCGGTCCAGGCGTCTTCGAGTAATCGGAGAACATATATAAAAAATTCCAACGAATTGAGAACCTCATCCTTTTTTGAAAGTCGGTTAAAAATGATAAACCCCGTCTAGACAGTCATTTAAATATTACTTTCATGATATTAAGTTCAAACTTATGTTATTTAAGAGCTAATAAAACCACACGTCTGTATAAAAATAGCATTATTAACATGATAAAAGCATAATTTCTTCGAGTTGATGCTATTCACGTTAATCGTTCACACTCATAAACAGTGAAAAATCATAAAAACGTCCAAATAAATGTAATGGGCTTCCATTAGAATCAATATGGATCGTTAATAAATCTCTTCGTAAATGGTGAATCTGTCTAAAATTATTACATTATCCGTAAATAATCGATACGTCGATAGATTTAATCGATGCACTGTCTCGGATCTCTATATCCTCGACAAATTGACAAATTGACACATATCAAATGAATACGACACTTTTGTTTTCATTTACATAAAATCGTGTTTTATTTATTCCTACTAGCTTTTTGATCCCGACTTCGCCTGCATGGAATTTACGTTTTTTTAAATCCCCTTGGGAACTCCTTCTTTTTAAGAGATAAAAAGTCTATGCCACTCTACAGGACCTCAACTATACTAATATAAAAAAAATCACATATTCACGTCCTTCCAAAGTGTTTTTGCTGCGTGTTTCAACAAAAAACACACATTAGCATTAGGTTAGGATTAGTAGAATAAAACATATGTTTTACAATTTACAGTAACAATTTTTTGTTTTTTCTTTAATGTAATATAGCATTATACCTAACAGTATACATATATAACCTACCTACATCTACCAACTGGCGCCTCTTGATTTAGAAGATCAAGATTTACTCGTTCTTCGGGTTGATTGGATTTATTTGCTCTTTAAAGTACAAAACACCTATTTAACTTTTTTTTATTTTTGGTATCTTATTCGTTGACAAAGTAGTCCTTAACTGCGATCTAGGCTGATGGTAAATGATGATGCAGTCTAAGATAGTAGTGGACTAACTTGGAAGGGGCATGGCAGTGTACATTCAACCCAAACCCCTAATCTGTTTCTATACGCCATCGTACCGGAACTAAAATCGCTTTTGTATTTGACGGTAGGGTGGTAACTAGCAACGGCCAAAGCCTCCCACCAGACAGACCAGAGTGAATTCATAAATTATAAATTCCCGAATTGCCTCCGCTGGGAATCGAACCCGAGACCTCCCAATTATAAGACTACAGCGCTCACCACTGCACCAGGGAGGTCGTCAAAATCCGGCTAGAATCCTGTTTTTCTGGGGTAAAAAGCCTATGTCACTCAAGCAAAAAACAAACATGATATTCTCACAACTATAACCCAGACCGAAACAGTCTCCGTCTATAAAGATGACGTATTCCATTTATAGATATCCAAGATAGCAAAAATTTGCAATACTAATCAGCCGCATTCCAACAACTTGAACCTTACCTTTTATACCTATTCCGGTCGCTATTATGTCATGGGATCCATGATTCTTGATCCGGATCTCTCTTTGCATTATATTCCCTTGTTGTAAGGCCTTCTACTTAGCACATTTTCCAAGAAAACTCTATCGTTGTCAGATTCTTTCCAGAGGACAATTTCGACTCTGCTTTGTCAATTATCACTTATTTACACGATAAGAAAATGAAATATCCAGGCACGTGGTTCCTCAACTATACCTCAAGAATGCCCGAAAGTTGTTTGTAGGAATGGGCGTGGATATGCTGTGTATATTTTATTCGTATGTCCTTGGTTTGTCCTTCAATCACAAGGCAACAGAAGAACCGATTGATGTCATTTTATGCATAGATATAGTTGAGGGCCTGGACAGTGACAAACGCTACATATTATTCTGGATAATCAGAAGATCCCCGTGGGATTTTCAAAAATTTAACTCCACGCGGGCGAAGTCGCGGGCAAAAGATAGTAACTAATATCAACACCATGAAATTTCTCCATTGGTATGACAAGGTTACTTACCTCTGCCCCCAGGTTCGACCAAGGCAAATCAACGAAAGGCGCTTCAAAACTCCGGCGCGACCTCATCAACGCAGAGATCGCCAATCTTCGGGACCTGCTGCCGCTGCCGCCGTCCACGCGACAACGCCTCTCGCAGCTGCAGCTCATGGCCCTCGTGTGTGTTTACGTCAGAAAATCCAATTATTTTCAACAAGGTTCGTGATGACTGCATGTACTCTATAATTTATCTATGGTTAAAACTGGAGAGGCTGCTGACCTACCTGGTTTTGGACCTACTTGAGTGACCATTTTGGCGCTGTAAGCACTAATCAGATACGAGTGTCTCTGGAACTAATAAGTAATATTGCAAATAGCGCATCGACCTCTATAATTAAATAATCTATGATTTCATAGATTAATTATAGAGGTCGGTGCGCCATTTGTAATATTATTAGTTCCAGAGACAATCGTATGTCAAATGTGGCGCTTTAAATTGATCCATAATTGAGCTGTCATTTATAGTATAGGGTCAACAAATCAAATGTTAATCATAAATTAACTATAGAGATCAGTAAATGACTGGCAAGCTTTTTATTATTTTGTTTTGAAGCCCTAGCGTACTAGTAACTTTTCAAGTTTACAATGCGTAAACCTGTCAATTAGTAGGTATACACGGAAAAGGGATGGGAAAATTATCCATCCCTTTCCTGCGAGAAAACTTTTTCACACTATTTAAGTTATAGCTACAGTTATAAAAAAGTAACAGCTAAAATATTGGACGGGAGTACAAAGCATTTTCAATAACTCTCAATTTATCAAAGAGTTCGTGACTGTGTCGATCGACAGATCAATAAGGCAGGTACAGCTATTACGATAGTCTTCGCGTAAATATTGATACTTTTTCTTCAACGCCGTATCATAGATTTAGATCTAGGTAAAATTCATTTGCACCAAACAACACATCTGACTATTCAGTCACTTTTGTTCGTAATTTCAAAATTCAAATTAAATTAATTAACTAGGTCTAGTACCTACTAGAAGCATAAACATAGTTTTCCTTATTTATAGAGAATGTTCGCTTGAGTTAGATTTTTTTTTATAAATCTTTTAAGACCTCTTTGATTTTCGGGGATATAAAGTATCCCACATCCCTCGCCAGGTTCGAACTTCAAGCCTCAAGAACCGTTCAGAGGTGAATCCATGGAAGGTCTTATTTTATATGGACGCGTGGATTAATAGTGGCAAATTATAAACATTTGAAATAGGCATAAAATATACCTATGCGTCAGCTATTCAAATACATCTAGTAACCAACTTTAATAACAACTATCGTACAATTACAACGCTTCTAATATCCACCATTACGATATCCGATGGTTCGACACGCTGTATTAAAAGACCATAGGTTATACCAGCATTAGGGCTTATCGGAAAGGAAGATCAACACTTAGACGGTTTCTTGAGAAATAATGTTGTACTGTAAACTAGTAAATAAATCCTGCGGACCTGTCTCAACAATGTAGCTAACAATCGATTTGCTTTATAGTTTTTAGTTCCTAACGGCTCACCACGCTTCAGACAAAATATAGCACCGATCGGTAGAGATGGTCTAAAGTTAAATAAATTCCTTTTAGGAAATTCTAAACTATTTATTTTCGATTTTATCTTGATGATCTTTAATGTAGTTTGAAAAAGTTGCACTCGAGCGTCATACAAATTAAGTTTTTTTTTATTTAAAATAAACCAATTATTTTCCGCTCCAGTTATGTAGTGAAATTTTTAAGCCCACTTTGAAACTAGAAGGTGTCATTAAATCAGTAACCCAGTTAAAGGCCTCAGGACCTATTAATTGGTGAATGTCATTGTATCTATATTTTTTATGTGTTCCTCCTTTTTTTCTTTCGACATGAGAGTCGAAGACTGTTCTAGGTTAGTACTTAGCACAGATCAACTCCTCCATTTCATTATGCAGAGTTAATGATATCATAACTTAATGCATACGTTTACATTTTATTTAAATACATATTATATAATATTTAAATAAAATGTAATATATTAGTAAATAGAACGAGTATAAATTAAAATAACTACAATAGACTATAATCTATGTTTGTGCCAAACTTCAGCAAATCGGTTAAGTCTTTACGGCGTGATTGAGTAACAAACATCCACCCATCCACCCCTCCATCCTTACATTCAAACTTTCGCAATTATAATATTAATAGGATTAGTAGAGTATATACCTACCTACCTATAAACAACATAGGTATGTATGTACCTACATAACACAGTACATCAAAAGAGATCAAGGTAACGAAGTGGAGGCAGACGCGCTGACAGCCCTCCATGCGTGTTAGAGATTAATTTATCCACGGTTTGTTAGGGTAAGTAGCTGCCACAGCCGTGTTGCAGAAGGATGCAAAGGTTACACATCAACGCATCATAAAGTTCATTTTACGTGCATATGAATTCTAATGATATTAAATAACATTAAATGTTTCTGCCTCGAGTTATGCCACACGGCCCTTTACGGCACCGCAAAGAATTGCACTCAGATGGTCTAGCGTTGCAAGTGTGAATAAAAACAGCCAAGTGCGAGTCGGATCCGCACACGGAGGGTTTCGTACCATCGTACAAGACTTACCACCTGCTGTTAATAAGATTAAGACACCCTGTCTTTCCGAAAAGAGTGGGTATTTATAGTACTAAAAATAGAAATTTTGAACAAAATCAATTTCGTTGATTTGGAGATTAAGGACCAATCTATTTCGATTTTATTTGGATCGACTTAGGCACAATATGTTCCGAAAAGCACCCGATGTACGCAAACTCCTCCTTAAGATCGAGCAAAAACTTTTTTTCGCAGTGCGGGCTAGGTCAATCATTCATTCATTACACTCATCTCCGGCCCAAAACTAAGCATAGGTCTACTCTCCAATGAGCAGGGTTGAGGCCATAGTCAACAACAGTCGATGGTCGAGGTAATCCCCATAGGTATTTCAAAAAAGAAAGACGAGAGATCAAAACAAAAAAAAACCCTAAACAAAACCGGTTACAAAGACAATCAGTATTGTTACGATCGGTGAGCAAAGTTTGCAAATGATATGCAAACTGCGATTCCCACGATCGTCGCTTATCGAGGCCCGGCCTGTACTCGCGCGGACGGTAGTCATCCCGAAACGATGCGAGGATAGCGTGGATAAGATTTTAACTTCTTCTTCTTCTTCTTCAACTTATAGACTTCCACTGCTGGACATAAGTCTCTTGCATGGACCTCCACAGAACTCGGTCTTGCGCCGACTGAATCCAGCGACTCCCTGCGACTCGTTTGATGTCGTCGGTCCACCTAGTGGGGGGTCTGCCAACACTGCGCTTCCCGGTGCGGGGTCGCCACTCCAGCACCTTGGGACCCCATCGACCATCAGCTTCGAACTATGTGCCCCGCCCATTTCCACTTCAGTTTCGCGACTCGCTGAGCTATGTCGGTGACTTTGGTTCTACGGACTCCTACGGCTGGGCAGCGTTCGGGAAGCTTAGAGATGTCTTCTCGTCCAAAATTCCTAAGTGCCTGAAGACTAAAGTCTTCGAACAGTGCGTGTTGCCAGTGATGACTTATGGATCCGAAACATGGTCCCTAACTATGAGCCTTATAAGAAGGCTCAGGATCACTCAGCGGGCGATGGAGAGAGCTATGCTCGGAGTATCCCTGCGAGATCAAATAAGAAATGAGTAGATTTTAACTTAGCTCGACTTAATAATAATAATGTCCTCCCGACCGAATCCGGCCACGGCGACCAATCACCACAGAAATAAGCCATCTGCGCGGGAGATATTATAGAGATATTTTATAACAAGTTAGGATTTGTTTCCTAGTGATAAATAATATACTGCGTTAAATTCTTCAATTCCTAACGTCTATACGTCCAAAGAACAAATCATATGCAAACTGCCATTACACGGTGCAAGATTTATTGAGACTCGTAATGCAGCTTATATCGTAGTTACTAGATTCAAATGGAATATAAACCTAGTAGCCCTCGAAGTGTCGTAGAAACCTAGAATTGTATGTAAAATTTTTGTATATAATTCTAGGTACGTACTTGAAAGTGTAGAAAAAAATTAGTGAAAGTACTAATTTTAATTCTGTTTGATATAATTGACTGACAAGTGCAAACTATACAACTGTGCAAAGTGTTTGCAAAGTGTTCTTTCTCTTGAGCCACGCAATCGAAGCCGCAGGTAATAGCTAGTAAAATTAATATCCAAAATAGGTAACATTTTATACAATAATAATCTCGTATTATCGAAAGATAAATAAGAGAAAGGTAACCTAAAATATGGTGTGTGGAACTAAATTCGAAACAAATAAAAAGAAGTTACATAAAATAAATACTGTCATATCCACATTATACTGTCTAAAAACGCGCGGATCCAAACCCATGTGAACCCCCGGCGGTCAGTGGCGTGCGGCGCGGGCGTGACACCGCTCTCCCAGGTTCGATTCCCGGCGGGCACCATTAGTGCCAATAACCATCAGTCGGTAGCCGGTCCAACTCGCTAATTTTCTCTAATTTTCCTATCAAAAGCGAAACCATTGTTTAAGCCGGCATTAAGGATAACTGTACTCGGAATCGTGAGAACATCGATTTTGTTGCGTAATTATCGATTTTCGGTGCGCCCGGTTCAAGGCTGTATTTTGATGGTAGCGTGCATGTGGATATTTTTGGTGGTACGAAAGGCGGCCTTGTGCTAATCCGTTAAATTGGGCTTGAAGGAAACCGCGCTAACTGGTGCTTAATCGGTTAACTTAGAAAGGTAAGGTTATTTAACTTAATTCTGCGGTTTATCTTCGGAGCTCGGAGGTTCGTGGGGAATGACGTCATGCTAGAGATGCACGTCGTGGAGGAGAACTCACGTCCGTCCGTATATTCGACAACGGGTGGTAACTTACCTTCACGGTATTGCCCCACAAGTCAGCTGCCTATGGACCGGGCCTCACGCAGGCGACTTCTAGACGACAGTAACTTAGTATTAGATACTAAGTTACTTAAGTTCTAAGCTTAGACTAGAAATTTATTAAATATAGTTCTTTGTTAAGTTCTTATAGATACGAACTGCAACAATGTGTAGTAAGTTGACCAAATTCGGTACAATATACTTTTTTAGATTAGTAAACCTGGTCAAAAGGTCATCACCAGAGAAGTGATCTTTTCTGCGTGCCACCCGGTCATGCTCATGTTTCGACGTCCGTAGCCTAATTAACAAAATACTTACTAAATGTAATTGTAAAGATAGCAAAATAATAGAGTGATGCGGTCTGTAGTAATCACGCAGGTCAAGCAGGCAGTCTAACATTAAAATAAAATAACGTTATGAGTGACATTGATAAAAGGTAAAACCAAAGTACCTATTAAAATAAGCCTAAATACGCTAAAAATAATAAAAAGTCTACGAAAATGGTATCCAGTACCGCACCCCGCAATCAATGACGTACAATTAAACGGGTAAGTTCCCAGGTATTACCTAAACGCTGAAGTAGCAGCCGGCCCTCGAATTAGCGATCACGCACGTATGGTATTTTCTCAACAATTTTTACATACCGGCCTGGGAACTAGCGAATCTTCAGCCTAATTATTCGCAACCGGATCGGTAATGTGCGGCCATCATTCTTCGACGTTTCAATAGTATGTTTGTTGGATTTTATGAATTTGCCACGGCTTGAAACGTTGCGCAAGAGCTTTTTGCTCACTTTTATGCATTCCTTGCTGTAGTTAACATAGTTTCACTTGGATTATTTGCATTCTTTCATTTTATTTTTAAGCGAGCAAACGAGCAGGCGGGTCACCTGTATTAAGTGATTACCGCCGCCCATGAACATTTGTAGCACCAAAAGTTTTTCTAATCCTATTAATATTATAATGTGAAAGTTTGGACGTATGTATGGATGTTTGTTACTCAATCACGCTGCAACGACTAAACCGATTTGGCTGAAATTCGGCACAGAGATAGATTATAGACTGGAATAGTATTATATATATAATATATATATATATAATAAGGTTATAGATGTTCATTTTGTATATATTAATTGTGTTATAATTGTAATATTTTGTGAGTACCGATGAGGCTGACATGAAGGTCACCTTCAAAATTCCCTTATTAAAAAATGAGAATAAAAAAAGGTTATAGATTTAGTTATGTACCTAATATCGAACGAAGAACGACAAAGTCGCGGGCAAAAGCTACTTTTTTATCAACCACAAGTTTCGTATGTCATAAGTGATTTATTAATTGGATTTCATATTATGTTATATGACATTACATTATTAAGTGACAATGTCACTTAATTATTACAAGTTGATTAAATAAAATCATAAGCACATGGCCGTTTGGAATCCGGAGACGGATGCGAAATTAATTGGCAAAAATTCACCGGCTTTTAATGTTTTATCAATTAGATATTGCTAGTTAGTAATTAGTAAGTCTTAATAGCCCAACGGTTAAAGGTGCGGACTGAAATCTGAAAGGTCGACGGTTCGATCCCCACCCGTTGCACTATTGTCGTACCCATTCCTAGCACAAGCTTTAAAAAAAATTGGTAACTGTCATTCCTTAATATATACCAATCTAGAGTTTAAATAGTTTTCATTACTTACCAGTCAAAATTTTAAATACTCGTTGGTAACTATCAAGAGTTTAAATAGGTAACCATCGTTTCTTAATATGTACTTACCTACCAGTCAAAAGTTTAAATAGGTTACTATCATTTCTTAATATGTACTTACCTATCAGTTAAAAGTTTAAATAGGTAACTATCATTCGTTAATCCGTAATTTGTATTCGTTTAAATATCCAGTGTAGACCATATTACCCGTTGACGTATGAAGAGTAATAAAATCAGTAAATTACGTATACACACCTTTATCGCTCATATAAAACATCTTCTCATAAAATAAGCGCTACTTAGGTCGCAGGGACGTATGAAAAGATACGGACGCTAAGTGATCACTTACTAGTTCTGATTAATTGATGCATTACCTAGAAATGCTTGTACCATTTAGTGGTACACCCTGATTTACTTTTGAAGATATGAATATTGTATAAGTGTGGAGACCTAAGCTAAATATTTGAAGGAAAAAGGTGACTGACTAACTGATCTATAAACGCACAGCTCTAACTGCTGGATGGATCGGACTGTTTGGAATATGGATTTTTATTATGACGATGATACGAAAATTTTTTGAAAATTAAACCCCTAAAGTGGTAAAATAGGGGTTTGAAAACCCGAACTTAATGTAATCGAAGCTGCGGGCAAAAGCTAGTATAACATATGATATTATGATAATAATCTGTTTATATGGAAAATTATTCTAACCTATACGCCACTGATTCATCCAAGACTTGCAGAGGTCAGATGGCTATCGCGCCGTGTAAAAACTGGTAGCCCGTCAGCTTGTGCAACTTGTAAATGGATTCGGTGTCTTGGATTTGTATTGATGAGTGGAATAGATTCGTATCTCGCCCGTCAAAGCTTTCCGCCGCTAAAATATACAGGAGGTAGGTAACTACCTACATCCACTAATTTGCCATTTAGTTATATTTGAGAAAATGTAATGTTTTTTTTATTGAATGAATGAATGAATGAATGAATATACTTTTATTGTACACCATACATAATATAAGAATATACAAAATTAGCTTAATAAATAGCATACAATTTGGCGGCCTTATCGCTACAATACGTTATTGGATGGTAAGATAGTCCTTGACTGCGATGTCACCTGATGGTAAGCGACGATGCAGTCTAAGGTGGTAGCGGCCTAAGTTGGAAGGGGTATGGACCATGGCAATATAAATTCAACCCATATTCCTAATCAGTTTTACACGCTATCGTGCCGGAACGCTAAATCGCTAAGCGGCACGTCTTTGACGGTTGGTTGGTAACTAGCTATGGCCAAAGCCTCCCACCAGACCAGACTAGAGACAATTCAGAAATTATAAATTGCCCCTGACGGGAATCGAACCCGAGACCTCCCAGTTATAAGACCACAGCGTTCACCACTGCGCCAAAGAGGTTGTCAGAATCCCTATACCTATATCTATTCCCTCGGTAGCAAGTTAGTCCAATAGTTTATATTAATCAGCGAGTTAACACCCAATATGCATATACATAGTGTTCACATACGTTAATCCAATTAGAGTGCATGGCGCTGTTGTCACATTAGCATAAATTTGAATTTTAAACCAGCCTGAAATTACTTGCTTAGCTGCCTACGAGGAGCTAACGACAGGTGGATAGATATCTTACATGTATTTGAGTAGACAACTCGGGCTGGGTAGAAATTACCTTTTTGGGGTTCCGTACCAAAATATTACAAGAAAAAAGTTTAAAACTGTAACCCGACAGCGGAAAATTCGATATGTCAACTGTGAAAGAAAACCCTTCCGGATTCCGTTTTTCCAACTAACTATAATGTGGTTGTCTTTAAATCAAGAGTGAATAGGCATCTTCCAAGCTAGCGCACACCATGTTGGGCTGCATCTTCACTTACCATCAGATGAGATATACATCAACATACTATACAATAAAAAAAAAACACTGTGAGGAAACCTAACCGCCTTTCATACTGTTCGTAGGCACATACTTATTACACTATACTATATAAGGGATCTTATGTCGTACCATAGATTATCTATATATATAAAATTCAAAGTCCTGACTGACTGACTGACTGAGATATCAACGCACAGCCTAAACTACTGAAGTTAGAAACTTGAAATTTTTACAGTTGGTTCCTTTTATGACGTAGGCGCACACTAAGAAAGGATTATTGGAAATTCCACCCCTAAGGGGTTTAAATAGGGGATGGAAGTTTATATGAAACTCCGTCATTTTTCAAGCTGTTTCCATCAAAGTTGGTATTTGAGCTTTCAGTTAAAAATAAAAAAGTACGTGTGTCACAGTTTTTGAAAATTCCACCCAAAAATCTAATTCCACGCGGACGAAGTCGCGGGGGCAAAAGCTAGTATTCTATATAGATCATCATATTTCCTAGGATGATAATAATCTATGGTACGCCATAGGATTCTATACATAGTATAGTGTAAAATGGGTCTTAGATGTGTGAAGTCTACCTATTTGCATAAAGTCAACATGGTAGTCTATGGCCTAAGCTTCCTCTGAGATGAAGAGAAGAAGGTGCGGGCAAAAGTTAGTATTATATACTCGTACGAATATGACGAACATATTACTACTGCAATCTACAATCTATAGAATAAGTAGAGGCTCAAACGTAACTATTATTGGGTCACATGTACTGGGTCAAGGTAGGTTTACTGTACCTACTGTGCGCTTGCGTACGTCCGCATAAAAGATTTATTGCCTTAACTCACAATATAGCTGCTTTACAATTGAATACTTTCGATAAATACTGCAGGTATACTATACAACTAGTAGATGCTCATATTTCGTCTTGCCGACATCCTACTGAAATTATAAATGCGTGAATTTCTGAGGATGGATGGCATTATGGATTTATGGACCAACAAATTCCTAAAAAGCTGGCAACGCCTTGGTGGTGCCTCAGGTGCTACAAATGTTCACGGGCGGCGGTAATCACTTAATATCAGGTGACCCGCCTGCTCGTTTGCTCGCTAATCATATTTTAAAAAAATGTACGGATGTTTGGTACTCCTACACGCCACAACGAATGAAACTATTTGGCTGGATTTGGATTAGATTCGATTTAGAGTAGAATGGAGATAGCTCATACTTAGAATTAATAAAGGCAATTTTATCCCGGAAAATAAAGAGTTCCCGTGGAAATTAAAAAACCTTAATCCACGCGGACAAGGTCAAGGGCTTCATCTAGTATAAAATAATTTTATAGTTTTACCTATACTTAAATGAAATTCTTACTAATATTATAAATACGAAAGTGTCTTATTTAGTTTGTTCTTCAATCACCAACGATTTTTTGTATGGATGAGGACTTGGAGATTGATTGAAGATTGAGATTCATTTTATATATATACTATGATATACTGTTAACATTACCATATCGGCGACGTAGACCCATAAGTTTTTCCCATAACAAAAATCGCTCAGTAATTAAAGAAGTTTTCATTTCAAAAATTACGGGGCCAGCCTGGATCTAACTCACAACTCTCAGGTCTGATTGTAGAGACAATTCACACACACATCTAAATATATAAAAGGCAAGGGTGACTGACTGACTGACTGATTGACTGACTGTCTGACTGATCTATCAACGCACAGCTTTAACCTCTGGGCCGATCGAGCTGAAATTTGGCATACAGGTAGCTGTTAGGACGTAGGCATCCGCTAAGAAAGGATTTTGGAAAATTTCAACCCGAAGGAGGTAAAATACGAGTTTAAAAAATCGAACCTAACGTGAGCGAAGCCGCGGGTTAAAGCTAGTCGGGTATATTTTTAAAGCAGTAAATATAATCCAATCACTAATGTGACCTCGGCTATCTCATGGTATCTATCTGCTCATGTTTTCGGTAGCCTTTATGTAATCGCTAACGGCTTTGCAACAATATTAATTAAATTAATTCCCCACTATTCACCGATTAACTACCACGGTAAGGTCGGAAATAATTATTTTCGTATCGATTATAGAATCGATTGTAATTTTACAACAATAACTGAATCGAATCTCCGTGGGACGGAGTATTGTTTTGCCGTATTGTGTTTTGATGGAAATAAAATTGCTTTGTAGAGCTTGTTATGTCTTCATTTGAGTTTTTTAAAACTAGATAGATAGATAGATAAAAACACAAAAAAGAAAAAAAATTGAATACATCTTAAAACTACACATGCAAAGGCGACCTTATTGCTAAGAGAGCAATCTCTAACCAGGCAACCATTGGTAACAGGAGTGAAATTAGGTGTGAGGGTAGTATGACTTAGATTCTCAAATACTCAATTCAATTATAAGGCCTTGTTCATCTTATTCAAAGATTTTTAAATAAGAAAAAAGTTTAAGAACTGACCCGACTGCCTGCGGAAAATTGGATATACTTATTTATTGATTTATTTTTATTTATGTACACATTTAAACAGTTATCAGAAAATATTATTAGAAGAAGTGGACACAAGTGAAGCTTATCTCTAAGAAAGAAACTTCCAGATTCCCTTGAAATTGGATAAGATGAAATTATAGACTACTTACGTAATATGTAAAATAACTAAAAAATCACCACTCGGTACAAAATAAATTATTATGTCAAAATTGTGTAAAAAGATAAATTGGCCAATGTTGACCGATGTTTTGCGTATAATATATTACAAATTATACTACAAATTCTGCATGTAGATATAATTTAATTTAATAGAATTATCAAATAAAATAAACATTATTTCTGTATCTGTTATTGGTCCATAGCTTATTCTAACAGCCCGTTGTGTTATCTTGGGAAGTTCCTGATAAATATTTTAGGAAATAATCGTAAATGCTCGCAAACATAAACATATTACAAGTTTATTATCTTAAAGTGCTTAACTTGTTTGCATTGAAGATAGGATAATTTAAGGAAATATGCGTGCCTGCATAACTTATTCATATACATTATACCTCGGTACGAGTAGATTCAATTCAATACTACAGTACTGCAAGTTTTCGTCTCTCAAATCACCATCTTAACCCATCGCCATCTCACATATGCACGAGTTTTCTCTCAGTGCAAGTGATGTTTCTGTTATTTATAGGTCTGAGATTCAAACCTCGAACTTTCTGGCTGAAGTTTAAACCAAAAGAGAATAATCGCTGTTTTTTAAACACAAGGCTATTTACTAGGCGTCTCGCAATATTAACGGATTTATTTTTATATAACTATCCCGACCAAACAAAGTTTTTAAACTTTGCGGCTGGTTTTTCTTCGGAGATAACGTTATTTTAATTTTAGGTTCTTGCAATTCACGAGGATACGTGAGCTTTACTTGTGGTTACGTCGTGTACATGCACATTGCGTAAGTGTACGTGCCTGTCAGGAGCTTAGGTGGGAGCAGTCAGGCGCGACTAAGCTCTCGCTCACACTTACACAGATACGACACACACACAACCATGAGCCACGCGCCGTCGTGAATTGCAAGAAATACTTTTTATGAGCATGTAGATCCGTCAATCACGAGTATATTAGGTACCCGAAATTCGATAACCGTTTAGTGACTAACACCGCAACAATACAAGGTCATATCAGAATATGTTGTACAATAACATCAATCGCCATTACCGTGTATGACATGACCTTATACGAAACGCCGGTTCTCACTTTCAATTGTTTTATAGAATCGCTCTTAACAATTAATAAGAGGTCGTTATGACGCCTTTTGTTTACATATAAAGGCATTCTGTTTCATACAATGGTTTGAAAAATGTGAACTTTATTCAATGTTAAATAGTTAGCTAAGGCTGGAGTTAACTTTTTAAATTGATGATTAGGCAATTAATATTTAAAAAAATCTTTAATACATAATGGCTAATCTGATATTTTATGGTAATCTTAGAATAGGTAATAAATAACTTATTGACTGATTTTTTTTTTAATTTCTTTTTCTATTTTTTAATAAATTTTATAAAAAAAAAGGAAACAAAATTCAATATCATTGAAGCAATATTTCCATTAAAAACAAATATCAAATAAGTAAATTGTATGCTATTTATTAAGCTCTTTGTGTCTGTTCTTATAATATGGGTGGTGTACAATAAAAGTATATTCATTCATTCATTCATTCATTCATTCATTCATTCATTCATTAAAGTCATAGATTAAAAGACAATTGACTGAATTATAACTTGACATCTACATGATTGAATTACGACTCATTTTCAGCAAGTCCGATTACGGAATATGAATAATTGGCATGTTTGCAGCAACAATGCATTTAAGCCAATAGCGAGAGAGTAACGGACAACCACAGGTGACTGCAATCGTCACGTATAGTTTCTTATTTTTGGGAAGTTTTTAGACTCAACTTGCCCTCAAGCCATTTGCCAATCTTTATTAAAACAAAAAAATTATGTTCGAGTACTTTCATCCCAAATAACAACTTTTTTGTGCATGACGGTCTACTAAGGTCTAGTTTCTTATTTTTGAGAAATTTTCGGCCTCAACTTATTCATACCCGTTACGTTAAATAACACCATAATATATCAAAGGCTTGTAGTTTTTTGTGAGTCCACGTCTCACAATATTACTACATCAATTTCATTATATTCCATAATTTAATCAATATAAAATATCGTCGAAGGTAAATAAGAGCCTTGTCATAATTCAGTGGTCATATTTGATTGGATTGACTGACCTGACGATTACAAAATCGAAATTGATGACTCAATCGGCGTCCGCCATAATAATTATTGATAGGTGGATAAATGAAAAGAAATATCATATTTCATTCACGTTTCTACCGTCATTTTTGTTTGTGGTGCGTTGACAGGCAATTTAGACCGATAGGAATGATTTATTGGATATTTTGATGGTGATTGCGATTTTTAAGTGACCTTAGTAGTCTGTTCATTATGTTATAGGTAAATTACAATCTTATTGTACTATGCCTATTACGGAACTTTTCATTCTGTCTATATAATTGTTTAATACTGTTATGAAAAAATCTATTTAAAAAAATAAATAAACCTTTTTCTTCTTCTTTATCGACCGATAGACGTCCTTTGTTGGACAAAGGTCTCTTGCATGGATATTCACAGACCTCGGTCTTGCGCCCCCTGCGACTCGTTCGGGTCTGCCAACACTGCGCTTCAATAAATGTATTTAAAATGTAAAAAAAAATATTTTTAGCACGAGTTTATATTTATTCGAATTAAACCACTCATATACAGGGTTAAATAAAAAATACCAGAAAGCTCTCGGCACGTAATTGTTATCATTAAAACTAACAACTTTTGTTCTACGACTTTTTTTTTTAACTCGATATTTTGTGAAATATTTGATATTCAATATTTTACATAGACTCTCTCCTTGTAACTACTCTGTAACATCGGCAACGCCGCACGAACCACACGCACGTGTCTTGGTCTCGAGTCTCACAGAGTAATGTCACTTTAGAGAAATAACATAATTTATTAATATTTTTGTATGAAAAAAATTAATGCGGAATTTTGAAAAGTCATAGAACAAAAGTTGTTAGTTTTAATGATAACAATTACGTGTCGAGAGCTTTCTGGTATTTTTTATTTAACCCTGTATATCACTCACATATCGATGTATATATCGATCGAACTTCACTTGAGAAGTTTGTTTAATCAATTAGTAGGATATATAATATATTCTAATTCTTCTAATGGAATTAAATTTTTTAATAATTTTATAATATGTATAAGCGAAAATCTGCGAATAATTATTCCTACCAGAGCGTAAATAAACTTTGTTCCTTACAATCGACATATGCTTAAATAACAATTGCCTAGAGCAATTAAATGTACCTCATACTTACATTTGTAATATGTACATACCTGCAACAATTATGTTATAACCATTGCAAAATAGTTTTATTACAAAAGCTCTACATCTGAATTCCAAGAAAATATAATCTACCTGATCCTATACATTATCGCGAACACCGCCCAACTATCTAATTTCTAATCTAACAACAACTTAATTAATAGCCACTTGTTGAAATCGATTTCAAAGTTGATTTACAAGCCGAATGACCTGTATTTATTCATATCGATTTAAATATTATCGATTAAAGGTATGATTCTGAAGGCGACCGCAGACTGCAAACCACAAACCGCAAACCACAGACGGCAGGCAATAATACACAGAAAAAAACCTTTTTTATTAGAAATACAGTAGGAACGCAGGGGTTTTTTTTTTTTGTATATTTAATAACCAATATAACCAATAAGTTCCAATGATTTATTTCATACTAGCTGATGCCCGCGACTTCGTCTGCGTGAATTTAGTTTTTAAAATCCTGCGGGAACTCTTTGATTTTCCGGGATAAAAAGTAGCAATACATTCAGAACGTAGTGACCACAGGGTCACTACGTTCTGAATGTATTTCAAAGGAAATTTTACTTCTAAAAGTTTCCTGCGGTCACCTGCAGTCTGTAGTTTGTAGTGTGCGGTCACTTTCGAAATGGTACCTTAAAAGAGCGAATGTTAGTTGCAGCTTTTAATTGTAGGTAATTTGTTTGGACAAATGCATTTGGAGTGCTGTGTATTTAGTGATTTGGTACTAATATAAATCATAACAGTAGTAAAGAACGCTTATCTTTCTTGATAGTTTAATACTCGTAGTTGGAACTCTAGCATTTAGACAAATACCTATATTATTAATTTCTTATGAAATGTACGGAGTCATTTTTGAAAAACGTTTCAATTTTATTTTTCTGCAGGAAGCTTTTCCTGTTAGCTGTATGAATTAGAAAATAAAGATCCTCTCTTTCCTTACCTTCTTTAAATTACTATCTCTTTTTCATTTATAATATTGTTTTCTTAATCAATATTAATTTTATTTTAATACTTCTATGGCTACTTTGTAATCATGATAATATTAAGGGGGGCTTTCTTTACTTAAATATTAAGTAGATTTTAAGTTATTTACGAGAATTTTAGAATTTAAGTTTCAGTTAAATTTAATTTTTTTCGTGATGGAATACAATAAGTAACCGTGTAACCACTATCTCTAATGTAATGAATTCTTTATCAAAAACCAAGGCTTATGAATAACCATTATTAATGATATGGGTAGATTTTTATATATTTAATTAATTAAATTATGAAGCTCAGTGTTTAAAAGCAAATGTCAAGGAGAAAGATAATTATTGTTAAAATTAATTATGCGTAATAGACTTAGGTACTACCTCTTGTAAATAAACTTCCTAATAAAATTCTATACTGCACATGCTACTGGCATGTTGTAAAATCTGAATATACAAAAAACTTCTAGATTTGTTAGTTACATACTAACTAGTTTACTAACCTCAGGATGTCCATCAGAATGTCATCATCTTTATCATCATCATCATCAGCAATCCATCAACGGTTCATCACTGAGAGCCTCCTCAGAGTAGGATCATTGGACTCCATAGTCCTCCACGCTGGCCCAATGCGTTGGCGGACTTCACACACCTTCGAGAACTTATAGAGAACTCTCAAGTATGCAGGTCTCCTTGCAATGTTTTCCTTAGCCGTTAAAGTATGTGATATTTAATTGCTTAAACGCACATAAAAGTCAAAGGTGCAAGTCAAGACAAGTCAAGACTCTACCATCAGATCAGAACACAGATTCTTCTGAAAAGAGCCGCCACAAAACTTTTTTTTTTCTTTTTTTTTTAATTCGAGATAGGCTTGCGCTTGATGACAATCAATACTGGATAGCAGTGATAGTCGCCCCTTTGAAAACAAAATTGTTACAATATGTAGCGTTATCTACAAAATACAATAAATTATTATTTGAAAGCAAAGAGGTCACACTCTACAATTACCTACGGCTAAAGCAGGTACCCTATTGCTTACAATCGAAAAAAAAATATTGGCTGTAACATGTTACAATCGCTTTATTACCACAACAGGTGTTCGGAAGCCAATAAATTTGGAGGATAATTACATACGATGGTTCTTACCACTCTATTGATTCAATGCATTCGATTGAACGTTAATTGTAATTTTACAACGCAAGCATTCAATTAATAATAATATATTTGTACGTACCTATATTATCTGTGGTTTTAGGCGCTATAAAAACAATTAATTTTATTACTTCAGCCTTTTGAATATGTAATACTTGGTAGATAATATTTAAAAGTAATTATAACACGTATCCAACTTCTGACTTCGTGCTCCACTAAAAATTAACACACTTTTTTTTATTTAGGGGTAAGTTAAGGTTAGACAAAGGAAGCTAGAAGAAAATTCGTTTTTTAGAGATTAGCTTAACCTGTGTCCACTTCTAATATTTTTTTTCTCGTAATTCTTTATATGTATTTAAAAATATAAATAAATAAAATAAGACAGACGAGACTACGTGGAAGTGGGATGATCAAATTTCGTTTTTATTTACATTTAATGGGGCCCGTAAACGGTCAAACATGTTTGTCAAACACGTAAAATTTTTACGTGTTTGTCAAACAAATTACGTGTTTGGCAAACAGAAACGGACGGAGTTTGATCGTGTTTGACCTTGTTCAAACGAAAACGTAAAATTTGACATAAAAATTTTACGTGTTTGACAAACATGTTTTACCGTTTACGGGCCTCTTAAGGCTTAGGTATCCGTTAAGAAAGGATTTTCGAAAATTCAACCCCAAAAAATATTTTTCCGGTACTCGAATTGCTTTGGTACAAAAAGCCACAACATTCACACATGACCCAAAGCTGTACAATTAATAGGGCAATAGACTGACAGACAATGGACTTATTTAAGACCGACCCGAAAAGGAATCGCACGAACCTAAGTCGCGTGAGCACTAGGGACCATTTCTTTTGTAGTAATTGCCTATACGATTTGCATAAGCAGTGCCGGCCGCATTTTCATGGTACATGGTACATAGACGCTTTCTGTATAGGCAAGTATAGCTACTTCTAGAATATCGACGTGACTTTCGTTAAGCGTGTGTATTTATAGGAAGTAAAATCACTGGGCTTTCTTCTTCTGGGTTCTAAAATCTTTATTTAGGACTAGCTTTTGCCTGTGGCTCTGATCACAATAGTTCGATTTTTCAAACCCCTATTTTAACCCCTTAGGGTTAAAATCTTTTCTTAGTGGATTACGTCATAAAAGCTACCTGTATGCCAAAATGCAGCCCGATCTGTCCAGTGGCGTGCGTTGCTAAAGCAGTCAGTCAGTCAATCAGTCACCTTTTCCTATTATATATTTAGATTTAGGTGGCAGTGCAAAAAGTTGAAATAGAGCTTTATTTTTAATTTTTAATGGCAATTCTTTCAATTCACGAGGGCACGTGAGCTTTACTTGTGGCTACGTCGCGTACATGCACATTGCGTAAGTGTGCGTGCTTGTCGGAGCGTAGGTGGGAACGGTCAGGCGCGAGCAAGCTCTCGCTCACACTTATACAGATAAGACACACACACAACCATGAGTCACGTACCCTCGTGAGTTGCAAGAACTATAACAAAATTGTCTATGTCATTGCCTTTTACCACAGATCTATTGATTTAGCAAGATTACCAATTCGTTACGCTAAAGTCCTTATAAATTGCGGGTAATCGACATTCGACTCCGTAATTAAGATGACATTTGTAAATGCACTGTAAATGCCTTAAATAGCGATCTGACCTTTCTCTGGTGTTACACTGTGCCCACATTGTTGTTTTGCAATTCTTTAATAGACTGATTCAATTTTATTTATTTATTTTTTATGTACATAATTTATAAAGAATTACAAGACAAAAACATATATTAGAAGAAGTAGACATAGGTGAAGCTTATCTCTAAAAAAAAAATTTCTGCCAGCTTCTCTTGTCTTACTTTACCCTACCCCTAAAAAAAGTGTCTTTAATTTCTAGTGGAGCACGAAGCTAAAAGTTGGATACGTGTTATTACATTTAAATATTTATTAATTATTATCTACTAACTGTTACATATTGAAAAAGCTAGAAGAAATAAAATAAATTGTGTGAATCTTTTTTAAAATCACCCAGACGCAAAATTTTTTACCACAAATATAATATTTCACCCTCCTAGTAATTGCTACTTTTTGAATAATAATATTGCTGTTATAAAAATAAAATTACAGCAGACCAGATTTATTAAAGCTAATCTGGTTGCCATTTGTTAGTTGATATTAATTAAAAATAATTACTTACACCTTTACTTACACATTCTAAAATATTATGCAATAATCAATACGCCATTTTAAATCATTATTAATTTTTGCAAGGCAGTATTATTGAAAAGTAAACCAGTTGGTGAAGATTTCTCCATATGAGAACTGGTTAAAATCCTAACATCTCGCCAAATTCCGTCAGACTTATTTCCATTATACGACGTCATTTGACGGCATCGGTTATCATCCGAGATTAGCTCTAAAGTATAAAATAAAATAAAAAAGTGTTCATAAACATTTTTTAGTATAAGTAAACTGTAAAACGTAATATTTAAATGACAAAATATAGTCGTGATATTTAAGCGCCAATTGAAGCAGCTAAGGGCGCTAAAGTTTCAGATCTTTGCGCCGTTTTAGCTTTTTTTAAATTTCCGTTACACTTTTTGGTCGGCAAACACTGCGGCGCTATTTTTATGTCATAATTGGCAATGGAGACGCACCCAAAACTCGGTTCACTATTTAAAATATCGTCAATTTCTCGTATTTATTTATTACTAGAAAACATATAACAATAAAACATAAACATATAGAGGACGTGCACAAGGACAATTTATGTCTAAGAAAGAGATTTCTTCCAGAAGCCCTCGAATGATAATATTCAGAGGTAGCCTTATCGCTTATCGCGTATCCTTTTTATTTGCTTTTTTTTTTAAATTTCCATTTAGCTTTTTGGTAGGCAGACCTCACCGCTATTTTTCTCTTTTCTTTATATAGTCAGATACTTTACCACTATTTCTCTGTTTTCTTTATATAGTCAGACACTTTAGCGCTATTTTCCTCTTCACTTTTTGGTAGGCAGACACTTCGGCGCCAATTTCCTTTTTACTTTTTCGCTGATGTGTTCACGTGTCGTACGTGGCAATGGAGACGCGCCCGTAGGAATAGTAGGTTTATTTAAAGCGAGCGCAAGGCAGGTGGTTAGCTAAATTGAGATGTTCGTTAGCCCATAATGGTATGTATCTCGTCAATCGCGGCCGGTTATTTCTGTCGCCACCCGCCACTATGTGTGATTGGCCGCGCCCGCGCCGTTTTCAGCTCATTTTTAATGCTGTTTAGCTAGGGCTGTGACTGTGGCATTGCACATATTTTACATGCATACTGATATCCTTACTAATATTATAAAATGCGAAAGTGCGTTGGTTTGTCGGTTTATCCTTTAATCACGCGGCGAGCAACGTATCGACGTGATTTTTGCATGGGTATTCCACGATCTCGCACTAAGCGCTTTGCTTCTTCTTCGTTCCTTTTACGTTCGTTTTTTTTCTTCGTTCCTAATACGCACTGCAAAAATTTGGAATGCCCTTCTGGCTTCCATTTGTCAAACTAACTATGATGTGGATGTCTTTAAATCAAGAGTGAATAGGCATCTTCTAAGCAAGCGTGCACCATCATAAGTTGCATCTTCACTTACCATCAGGTGAGATCGCAGTCAAGCGTTAATCTATATCTTTTAAAAAAAATATATTAGAGGCCTTGGAAAATGATAGGATGCCTTTATTCCTGGAAAAAAGGAGTTACCGCAGGATTTTTAAAAGTCTAACTCTAGTGATTACTACTCTACTACCCTACTCTCTACTAGTGAGAACAGTAGATAGATCAGATAAATCAATACACATAGAGATTCATAAGCATTCATTGTTATAAACTTGAAAAAAGTATTTAACAAGTAAAATTCAGTGGTCTACGAATATAAAATTAACTAATCAAACTGCCGCAGCAGTTGTGTTGTTAGTTCTTCGGAAAGTTCTCCTATACTACCACACTATTTCTTCTTTTTCTCCTTCACCGTTCTACCAAGAACTGCGAGGAGTCGTGAGCGTTGATATCCGTATTATGCGGTTTAAATCCAACCTACTCGCACCAAAAGCTTTAGTTCAACGTTTCTGTAACAAATCACTAAAGTATTGAACGTTCTTCCGGCGTCCTCTTTCCTGCCACGTCTAACTTACACAGGCACTTTCAAGACAAGAGCCCAGCGCGCTCCATCGATCCAGCGTGAACTTATCATCGATTGTCGACAAGTGCAAACCTAGCTCCTAAAAAAAAATTACTGATAAAATCCAATAAATATAATTATCTAATTATAATAAGATACTAAAGCCATGTGGAAGGAATTTATATAATTTTTCATGCTTACAGTAAGCTCAGCTTAAACTTACAATATCTAATAGCTGTCGTAGTCAAACGCAGCAATAAGAATTGATAAGATAAATATAATTATTTATAGAATTGCCGTTAAAAAAAAAACTAAGCGAAAAGATAAATTAAATAAATGAACATCATCACCATTAACTCAGATAATAATCACCATAAAATTCTTTAGGCTGGGTACACATTTGGTATTAAATGATTCCCATTCCATTCCTATTAATTAGAGAGTTTATATTTTTTTGAATTTTCTCCGTTCTGGTGTGGTGGAAGGCGTGACAAGTAACTTTGACGGAAAAGACGTGCCATCAAGCAATTTATAGCGTTCCTGTACGGTACCCCGTAAACAACAACCCTTCTAGACAGTCTACTTCCATCTTGGACTGCATCTCATCCTATTTCCTATGCGAAAGCTTGGATGGATGTATAGATGTTTTTTATTCAATCACGCTGCAACGACTAAACCGATTTGGCACAAAAATAGATAATAGACTGGAATAGCATACAGGTTAATTTTATTCCGGAAAATAAGAGAGTTCCCGCAGGAATCCAAAAAAAACACAATCCACGCGAACGAAGTCGCGGGCATCAACTAGTTTACTATTACTTGAAAGTACGTTCAAGGGGTAACTTCTAGAAGAATTTAAAAAAAAATACAAATGTAGAGCCAGCCTTACGTTTTTATAAAGCAAAGATCGACAATTCTGTGGGCTCTAAATGGTCGATACTTAGATAGATTAGCGGCCATTTCAAAAACGATACCACGTCGGCTTAATTAATTAACCGAGCCATGACGAAGAGAGTTTTATATTCCATTTACAATTCTATTAAAATATTTGTACGTTTGAAATATGTAGATTGATAACGTACGCTGACTAATGCGTTTTAGTAAAGACTAATCGTATGAATCCCTACCAGTAATTTAAATGGTTGGTTGGTTGGTTTTTTCTTCAATCACTCAACGGCATGGCGTGTTTTTTGCAAATTTTTGCATTCAGCCAAATCAACGTTCATACGTTATGGCGTAAAAGAGTAATAAACATCCATCCATCCTTGTAAACTTATAATATAGATATTGTAGTTGTATTAATTTGTGTTTTTATCTATCTATCTTTTCGACGACCTCCCTGGCGCAGTGGTGAGCGCTGTGGAATCGAACCCGAGACCTCCTAGTTATCTTATAACTGGGAGGTCTCGGGTTCGATTCCCGGCGGGGACAATTTAGGAATTTGTAATTTCTAAATTGTCTCTGGTCTGGTCTGGTGGGAGGCTTTGGCCGTAGCTAGTTACCACCTTACCGTCAAAGACGTGCCGCCAAGCGATTTAGCGTCCCAGCACGATGGCGTGTAGAAACCGATTAGGGGTATGGGTAGAATTTACACTGCTATACCCTTTCCAACTTAGCCCGCTACCATCTTAGACTGCATCGTCACTTACCATCAGGTGAGATCGCAATCAAGGGCTATCTTGTCATCGAATAAAAAAAAATCTATCTATGGATAAGTGGAATAAAAATAACCGCTGTTTCTTGGCGACTCATCGAAGTTTGAACGGTGGCACAGAATACCTAATAACTACCTACCTACCTACCTACCTACCTACCTACCTATCTACTAAAGGTAGCGGGCGGTGGTAGAGTCTTGAGCCACAATTTTTTAAATAGCATATGCAATTATCGGAAAAGTCATTACTTGTTAATTTATTTCAAAAAGTGCTTTACCTCTTGCAAAGTCATCAAGGGGTTCAAAGTAACAAAACACTTATGGTAAGTTACCCATAGAATGCGCACGAGTTGCTGCTTAGCGAGACGAATAGTCCACATTAAAATCAGTTAGAGCTCAGTTAGGGCTATTTATACTGAGACCTCCTAATATTATGTGGGACGTGCGGCGATTACATACGCGTACCTGCTCTCTAAATGGAGCTTTGAGTTGTTATAACGTAAGGTAAATAGCAGTTGTTATAACGCTATGTAAATAGTAGTTGTTATACTGTTTTGTATAAAAATACGAACATCGAACGGAGAGAATATTTATAAAAATCTGAAAATTGTCCGCGCTTATTAATTTCTATGCTTAGAGTCGCTAATCGAAACCAAGATTATATAATTTTAACGTAAAAATTATTTTTGTCGTTTCTCCAGGATCCCATCATTAGATTCTGACCTGATGAAAATGGGACCACCGCCTACTCTTTCAAATAAAAAAACAATTATCCAAATCGGTCCAGGCGCCTTAGAATAATCGGGGAACATACATAAAAAATTTGAAAAAAGATTCCGACGAATTGAGAACCTTCTCCTTTTATGAAAGTCGGTTGATGACAAAAAGAGATTTGAAAAACTATTTTTATATGAATGCTTAAATTCGGTATTAAAATTAACGTTAATTTTCAAGTTAACGCTAACATTTTGTACACAACACAGTTACACTATATGTAGTTAATTTTGTCTCAAAAAACACAATCATATGGCTTATGTTTTAGCTACAAGAACTAGACTATAATATCTAATTAGTGTTACTCATATTTAAATATTCAAATTAAACTTCATATCAATTTTATATCGCCCGATATAAATCGTAAACCCATAAGTTATCAATATTCTAATCCATCCTCCTTAAAAGATAGTTTAGAAAGTCCTCACTGCGCGTCGGGTCCATTAGAGCCAGGAATTATTCGATATCTTATCGATATAATCGGGTGCCCGCTTGGTTATTGTTTATCGATGTTTCAACCCGTCCGAGAAAGTATCGATTAATCGATTAATTTTAACAATGTTTGTCGTAAGTGGTCGGAGTGACATCGAGTTTTATACAATGATTGGTATTTTGCCGGTGATTCATAAGTGTCTAATCAAACTGACGACTTGTCGTACGACGAAATGTTGCCTATTTCTTTTGTATGTGAATAAATTGACACAATTAAAAGTATATCTACTTAAATACAACAGATAGACCAAATTGTCATTTCTAAAAAATTATCTCTCCATATTGAACCTATGCATTTTAAAATGAGTCTACATTTTCTGAAAATAATCTGTAAAACCGTATGATCCAGCGCTTTAAATGAATGGGTATGCCATTCAGATCTCACCTCATGATAAGTGACGATGCAGTTTAAGATGGTAGCGGGCTAACTTGGAAGGGGTATGACAGTGTACATTTACCCTATGCCCCCTAATCGGTTTCTACTCGCCATCATGCCGGAACGCTAAATCGATTGGCGACACATCTTTGAGGGTAGGGTGGTAACTAGCCACGGCCAAAGCCTCCCATCAGACCAGACCAGAGACAATTCAGAAATTATAAATTCCCAAATTGCCCCCGCCGGGAATCGAACCCGAGACCTCCCAGTTATAAGACCACAGCGATCACCACTACGTTACTTTTCTACTACTACGTTAGATTTCAGCCTAAGTCTTTAGTGTGGTTGTTTTCTTAGTTATGGGTGTTCGCAGATAACAAATTATGATTGATGCTAAACGTGTTACGCAAGGTAATTGCATGTCATCGTTTAATGGGGGTTTTTACCTCGCTGCCCTTTGAAAGCTCATTAAAGACCTCTAAAAATAAATTATTCAGATATCTTTAATTTGCCAATTTACCAATTTCGGCTCACAAAATGCTCATGCGTTTGTCAATACCATAATAGGTAATTGCAAAATATATTGAAAAAATAACCTTAACACGAACGTTAGTTTACCTCTTCACATGCGGTGCAATAGTTATAACAAAAAGTTAATTGTGCTTTTTTCCATATTTACGCAGTGTTTTGTCAGAACTACGTTAATTATCTTGCTACAAGTACGTATAATAATATTGAGTTTTTAAGCTATTGTATAGCTTCTATCGCGGGCCAGCGTGGAGACCGAATCCAGTAACGAAAATAACCTGACACGGGACTCCTCTACGGTGAGCCGCTAGATGGCGTTGATAAAAAATGCTATGCAATAGCTTTACCGCGGCAGTCCCCGAATGCCACACGTCTTTTTTATATCTTTATTTATTTTATAGGACTTTTACACAATAATTAGGTATATGACAGTCCCATCGTACCTTTATCACATATGTACTTTCAAATCAACAATCAACAGTTATGCGAGTTGTGAATGCTTAGGGGGACTTCTATCTTAATTGTGACAACGCATATTAAACGATCATGCTGGTTAATCAACATTGACCCCGGTCAGTAAATGGATGGGTGACCGACGTTGGGTGTCCAAATTTGGCCTTTTCGCTCCCTTCTCGCCTCGGAGAGTAAGGCGCCATTACCTCGTAGACTGAACCATTACTAACTCCTTTTCTTAAAGAAAATTAAAACCGGGAATATTTTCTTTCAGGCACATTATACTTCCCTTGCGTAGGGTTAATTCAGTGCCGATTTCGTCATCAAGTGACGTTTAACCGAGGGTTTTTTTTAAATATATAGATTAGCGCTTGGCTGCGATCACACCTGATGGTAAGTGAAGATGCAGCCTAAGTTGGAACGCGCTTGCCTAGAAAAAAGCCTATTCACTCTTGATTTGACCCAAATTACAGTTACCTATAGGGAAAAACAGAAGCCGGAAGGGCATTCCAAATTTTACCGGTGCGTATCAAGAACGAGGAAGCCCTTAGTGCACGACCTTGGGATTTTAACTATACGTAGGAATGCAGACCTATATAAATTGGGCGTTCTAACAGTTTTTGTATTGAAAATCTGCCAAAATGTCGGATAAGACTTACGTTGGTGCAGTCGGTCCTAAGAACCACAGCAATCAATCGCTTGCGAAACCTAACCGCATCTTTCAACGACCGTTTAACGAATAACATTATTCTCAATTATTACGATATCCTTTCACGAAATTCTTATGAGTAGGTACGACTTGATAATAAATTTTTAAAGAAAAGTAGCTGACCTGGCGACTAACAGTCGATTCTTTAATTTTTTATTTTGCCTTCCCGGAACCCGTCCACTAACATTTAAACTTTATGCTATGGTATTAAAGTTCAAATTGACTTTTAAGTATTATTACGAATCTTTTGTATGGGAATATAGAAAAGTGTTGTTTTCAGACTTTTTCAGGCAATTTTTTAAATTTTTCTCTCCGTAAGAACCATCCTCGTACTTCAAGGAATATTATAAAAAAAGAATTAGCGAAATCGGTTCAGCTGTTCTCGAGATTTGCGCTTAGCAATACATTTAGCGATTCATTTTAATATATTATAGAGATGTACTAAGTGTTCTAAACTTCTAAGCTTCTAAACGTAGGAACTTAGGCTGAAATCTATAGACCGCACTCTCACTCTGCTCAGACTTAAGACAGAGTTAAAACGAGACAGATTTATGTCAGAGCATATTTTGTCTCTCGTTTTAACTATACCTCAAGTCTGAGGTGAGTCAAAGCATAAAGTCTATAAGTATCAGCATTTGTAATGCACGGCAAAGGTCCTAGATTCTAGATAGAGCTTAAGGCGTTCGTATAAATTAACGAGTGGTAAATAACCACAAATTATAGTCCGTGCTAATCCGGCTAATAAAGTTGTCTAAAATTACTATCATACTAGGTAACGTACATGAAAATAACCCGAAAACAGTCTTCAGTTAACTCTTAAAACAAAAAATTAACATTTTTTCCCCGATTTTCCTGTGCTTTTTAACCGACTTCCAAAAAGGAGGAGGTTATCTTGAAATATATTTCATTTTAACCAATTTTCAAAAAAGGTTTAAAATTCTCAATTTGGCAATTTCGGTTTATTTTCTACGTATGTTTGTTATAATACTAGCTTTTGTTCGACATGTCATAAGCTTTTTACAATTAAGCTCCCGCAGAGATTGATTTTTTTTTTCGATATAAAAAGTAGCCTATATCATCCAAATCTTCCCTATTGAAGAAAGTTGCTGCTGATTAAAGAACAAATCAACAATCAAACACATTTTCGATTATTTTAGTAAGAATTGTTACTCGTAGATGTAGGTAAGGTTTTTGCCGACCATACTAGCTTAGAAAGGTTATGAAGGAAACTATATTGTCTCTGATAAATTCTGATTATATCTCGCCGAGTAGGCCGCTCAAATTGTCAATTGTTCAATCTAAGCGCCAAACGATTTGGTGTTAGAGATTATTTTGAAGTATAAGTGGTCTTATTAGCATACGAGAAAGGCAATCGTAGAGTAGACAACTGTAGGGTTAGTATAAGATTTAATTCGATTGATCGTATTCTTATTCGATGACATTAGCGTCAATGTAAAATGAATCTTAAATGTATAGCTTTAATGTCACAAATTCAGTACAACCGATTTCAATTTGGAGCGTATCATCATACGTAAACGTATTAGAATGCATACACGAAATTGAGCTCTAAAGCAATATTTTTAGGGTTCATTTTACTTTGACGCTAGTATCATCGAATACGAATACGATCAATCGAATTAAATCTTATACTAACCCTACTGCATAGTGACATTATAAACTCTTACAAAGGAAAATTGCGACTTCGTAAAGGTGTTTGCGCAGTTTATAATACAGTTAGGTATTATTAGCTATTCGTAAGTTTTACTCTAGGTTATAATCGAAATAGTATTAATTAATTTAAGTTTACATTTCTAGAGATTTAGAGATCCTAAGGGCCAATTTCATTAACGTTGATTAAATCTTAATCGAAAATGAATTAGCAGTTAATTAAGGAAGTACCTACACTATATTTAAGTTTCACCATAGCCTAATCTGGGCTAAAAAGCGCTTCTCTCAAATGCTTAATGTTTTACAAGAGTTCCATTTATATAGTGAGACTGGGGGGTAAGGGAGCGCACTTCCATCTAGCGCTCCAACTGTCAACCTCACCTGCCCGTGGTGCCTCCTGCTGGTCTACTAACGAGGCTCTGACGACCGACAAATGGCGGTATAACCATTTCGCACTGGCTAGACTGAACAAATGACACAGGCCGGTGTCGGGCAGCAGCGACACCGGTGCGATCAGTCTAGCCCTGCGATGACCAACACGCCTGCCCAGCGCGGTCATTACGGGCAAAACCTTGTATGGTGCACAACACAAGGCCAAGGCCCCTAGTTCCCGGCGGCCCCGTTATTCCCGACCCTGGCAGCGGTCGTGGTAATGGCAGGGCAGGGGGTGCTAAGAATCTCCGGATGGGATTCCGCTGCCAACCCCGACGACTGGACCTGGCGACATACAACGCACGCACTTTGAGGACCGACGAGAAGATCATCGAGCTGGAAGAAGCAGTGAACAAGTTGCGCTGGAATGTTATAGGTTTGTCTGAAGTCCGAAGAGAGGGGGAGGACTCGATAATCCTCAATTCCGGCAACTTGTTTTACTACCGGGAGGGCGACCAGCAGTCCCAGGGTGGTGTTGGGTTTATCGTCCACAAGTCCCTCGTTAACAACATTGTCGAAGTCACAAGTGTGTCGAGCAGGGTAGCGTACCTTATACTCAGAATAACCAAACGGTATTCGCTGAAGGTTATACAGGTTTACGCACCGACAACTGCACACACTGACGAGGAGGTGGAGGTTTTGTATGAGGATATATCAAAAGCCATACACGCCTCCACTACTCACTACAATGTTGTGATGGGGGATTTCAACGCAAGGTTAGGTGAACGAAGCGGTGCAGAGACGAGGTTGGGGCAATTTGGGCATGGGCGAAGGAACCATAGGGGCCAAATGTTGGCCGACTTCATGGAGAAGGAGGGCCTCTTTATGATGAACTCCTTCTTCAAGAAGCGGCCACACAGAAAATGGACATGGATGAGTCCCGATGGTTCCACGAGAAATGAGATAGACTTCATCATGTCGACCAAGCGGCATATATTCAATGATGTCTCTGTGATCAATAGGGTAAAAACCGGCAGCGATCACCGTATGGTAAGAGGCACATTGAATATCAACGTGAAGCTGGAACGGGCCAGACTGGTGAAGTCAACTCTCCGACCTACTCGTGCTCATATCCAAAACCCCGAAAACTTCCAACTCGAACTGCAGAACCGATTCGATTGCCTAGCAGATTGCGTTTCTGTGGACGATCTTAACAACAGGTTTGTGGAAACTGTCCATACTGTGGGGTCTAAGTTCTTTAAGACCCATTGCAGGAAAAGAACCAAAAAGTTCTCTGACCACACACTCAAACTAATGGAAGAGAGACAAGAGATGAGACTTCAGTCGTCGGCAGACGCGGATGCCTATCGGCAAATTAATAGGCAGATCTCTAAGGCTCAAACCCGCGACCTTCGTATCTTTAATACCGAGTGTATTAAAGATACCATCGAGCGGAACCGAGGCTCCAAAGTGTTCGCGAGAGATCTGTCTATCGGACAGAGCCAGCTGACGCGGCTGAAAACTGACGACGGTCGTCTCGTTTCTTCTCGTCCTGAGGTTTTGGGAGTGGTCGAGAAGTTCTATGGACAGTTATATACCACGACACAGAAACCTGTTGAAGATTTGGCCAAAGACCCTAGAGCCAAACTGACCCGACACTATACCGAAGATATCCCGGACGTCAGCCTATACGAGATTAGTATGGCTCTCAAACAACACAAGAACAACAAGGCGCCAGGTGATGACGGAATCACGGCGGAACTCCTGAAAGCGGGTGGAAAACCGGTTTTAAAGATCTTTCAGCGATTGTTCAATTCCGTCATTCACGAGGGTACAACGCCGGAAGCATGGCACAGGAGCGTGGTGGTTCTGTTCTTCAAAAAAGGTGATAACACCTTGTTGAAGAATTATAGACCCATCTCGCTGCTGAGTCATGTTTATAAGTTGTTCTCGAGAGTCATTACGAATCGTCTCGCCCGTAGGTTCGACGACTTCCAGCCTCCCGAACAAGCCGGTTTCCGAAAAGGCTTTAGCACCATAGACCACATTCATACGCTGCGGCAGGTTATACAGAAGACGGAAGAGTATAACAGGCCACTTTGCTTAGCGTTTGTGGACTATGAGAAAGCCTTCGATTCGGTGGAAACCTGGGCTGTATTGAGGTCGCTGCAGAGATGCCGTATTGACTACCGGTACATTCAAGTGTTGAAGTGTTTGTACGAAAACGCCACTATGTCAGTACGTATACAGGACCAGACTACAAGGCCAATCCAATTGCAGCGTGGAGTGCGGCAGGGAGACGTAATCTCCCCGAAGCTCTTTACCGCTGCGTTGGAGGACGTCTTTAAGCTTCTGGATTGGAACGGACTTGGCATCAACATAAACGGCGAGTACATCACTCACCTTCGATTTGCCGATGACATAGTCATTATGGCAGAGACTCTGGGAGACCTCAATACAATGCTCAATGACCTCAGCAGGGTTTCTCAACAGGTGGGCCTTAAAATGAACATGAGCAAGACGAAAATCATGTCTAATGCTCATGCTCCGCTCCACCCAGTAATCGTGGAGAACTCTGCACTCGAAATTGTAGACGAGTATATATACCTGGGACACACAGTCCAGCTAGGTAGGTCCAATTTCGAGAAAGAGATCAACCGCCGAATCCAACTCGGCTGGGCAGCGTTCGGGAAGCTTAGAGATGTCTTTTCGTCCAAAATTCCTCAGTGCCTGAAGACTAAAGTCTTCGAACAGTGCGTGTTGCCAGTGATTACTTACGGATCCGAAACATGGTCGCTAACTATGGGCCTCATAAGAAGGCTCAGGATCACTCAGCGGGCGATGGAGAGAGCTATGCTCGGAGTATCCCTGCGAGATCAAATCAGAAATGAGGAGATCCGTAGGAGAACCAAAGTCACCGACATAGCTCTGCGGGTTGCGAAACTGAAGTGGAAATGGGCGGGGCACATAGTTCGAAGAGCTGATGGTCGATGGGGTCCCAAGGTGCTGGAGTGGCGACCTCGCACCGGGAAGCGCAGTGTTGGCAGACCCCCCACTAGGTGGACAGACGACATCAAGCGAGTCGCAGGGAGCCGCTGGATTCAGGCGGCGCAAGACCGAGGCTTGTGGAGGTCCATGCAGGAGACTTATGTCCAGCAGTGGACGTCCATTAGTTGAAGAAGAAGAAGAAGAAGAAGAAAAATAAATTATTCAGATATCTTTAATTTGCCAATTTACCAATTTCGGCTCACAAAATGCTCATGCGTTTGTCAATACCATAATAGGTAATTGCAAAATATATTGAAAAAATAACCTTAACACGAACGTTAGTTTACCTCTTCACATGCGGTGCAATAGTTATAACAAAAAGTTAATTGTGCTTTTTTCCATATTTACGCAGTGTTTTGTCAGAACTACGTTAATTATCTTGCTACAAGTACGTATAATAATATTGAGTTTTTAAGCTATTGTATAGCTTCTATCGCGGGCCAGCGTGGAGACCGAATCCAGTAACGAAAATAACCTGACACGGGACTCCTCTACGGTGAGCCGCTAGATGGCGTTGATAAAAAATGCTATGCAATAGCTTTACCGCGGCAGTCCCCGAATGCCACACGTCTTTTTTATATCTTTATTTATTTTATAGGACTTTTACACAATAATTAGGTATATGACAGTCCCATCGTACCTTTATCACATATGTACTTTCAAATCAACAATCAACAGTTATGCGAGTTGTGAATGCTTAGGGGGACTTCTATCTTAATTGTGACAACGCATATTAAACGATCATGCTGGTTAATCAACATTGACCCCGGTCAGTAAATGGATGGGTGACCGACGTTGGGTGTCCAAATTTGGCCTTTTCGCTCCCTTCTCGCCTCGGAGAGTAAGGCGCCATTACCTCGTAGACTGAACCATTACTAACTCCTTTTCTTAAAGAAAATTAAAACCGGGAATATTTTCTTTCAGGCACATTATACTTCCCTTGCGTAGGGTTAATTCAGTGCCGATTTCGTCATCAAGTGACGTTTAACCGAGGGTTTTTTTTAAATATATAGATTAGCGCTTGGCTGCGATCACACCTGATGGTAAGTGAAGATGCAGCCTAAGTTGGAACGCGCTTGCCTAGAAAAAAGCCTATTCACTCTTGATTTGACCCAAATTACAGTTACCTATAGGGAAAAACAGAAGCCGGAAGGGCATTCCAAATTTTACCGGTGCGTATCAAGAACGAGGAAGCCCTTAGTGCACGACCTTGGGATTTTAACTATACGTAGGAATGCAGACCTATATAAATTGGGCGTTCTAACAGTTTTTGTATTGAAAATCTGCCAAAATGTCGGATAAGACTTACGTTGGTGCAGTCGGTCCTAAGAACCACAGCAATCAATCGCTTGCGAAACCTAACCGCATCTTTCAACGACCGTTTAACGAATAACATTATTCTCAATTATTACGATATCCTTTCACGAAATTCTTATGAGTAGGTACGACTTGATAATAAATTTTTAAAGAAAAGTAGCTGACCTGGCGACTAACAGTCGATTCTTTAATTTTTTATTTTGCCTTCCCGGAACCCGTCCACTAACATTTAAACTTTATGCTATGGTATTAAAGTTCAAATTGACTTTTAAGTATTATTACGAATCTTTTGTATGGGAATATAGAAAAGTGTTGTTTTCAGACTTTTTCAGGCAATTTTTTAAATTTTTCTCTCCGTAAGAACCATCCTCGTACTTCAAGGAATATTATAAAAAAAGAATTAGCGAAATCGGTTCAGCTGTTCTCGAGATTTGCGCTTAGCAATACATTTAGCGATTCATTTTAATATATTATAGAGATGTACTAAGTGTTCTAAACTTCTAAGCTTCTAAACGTAGGAACTTAGGCTGAAATCTATAGACCGCACTCTCACTCTGCTCAGACTTAAGACAGAGTTAAAACGAGACAGATTTATGTCAGAGCATATTTTGTCTCTCGTTTTAACTATACCTCAAGTCTGAGGTGAGTCAAAGCATAAAGTCTATAAGTATCAGCATTTGTAATGCACGGCAAAGGTCCTAGATTCTAGATAGAGCTTAAGGCGTTCGTATAAATTAACGAGTGGTAAATAACCACAAATTATAGTCCGTGCTAATCCGGCTAATAAAGTTGTCTAAAATTACTATCATACTAGGTAACGTACATGAAAATAACCCGAAAACAGTCTTCAGTTAACTCTTAAAACAAAAAATTAACATTTTTTCCCCGATTTTCCTGTGCTTTTTAACCGACTTCCAAAAAGGAGGAGGTTATCTTGAAATATATTTCATTTTAACCAATTTTCAAAAAAGGTTTAAAATTCTCAATTTGGCAATTTCGGTTTATTTTCTACGTATGTTTGTTATAATACTAGCTTTTGTTCGACATGTCATAAGCTTTTTACAATTAAGCTCCCGCAGAGATTGATTTTTTTTTTCGATATAAAAAGTAGCCTATATCATCCAAATCTTCCCTATTGAAGAAAGTTGCTGCTGATTAAAGAACAAATCAACAATCAAACACATTTTCGATTATTTTAGTAAGAATTGTTACTCGTAGATGTAGGTAAGGTTTTTGCCGACCATACTAGCTTAGAAAGGTTATGAAGGAAACTATATTGTCTCTGATAAATTCTGATTATATCTCGCCGAGTAGGCCGCTCAAATTGTCAATTGTTCAATCTAAGCGCCAAACGATTTGGTGTTAGAGATTATTTTGAAGTATAAGTGGTCTTATTAGCATACGAGAAAGGCAATCGTAGAGTAGACAACTGTAGGGTTAGTATAAGATTTAATTCGATTGATCGTATTCTTATTCGATGACATTAGCGTCAATGTAAAATGAATCTTAAATGTATAGCTTTAATGTCACAAATTCAGTACAACCGATTTCAATTTGGAGCGTATCATCATACGTAAACGTATTAGAATGCATACACGAAATTGAGCTCTAAAGCAATATTTTTAGGGTTCATTTTACTTTGACGCTAGTATCATCGAATACGAATACGATCAATCGAATTAAATCTTATACTAACCCTACTGCATAGTGACATTATAAACTCTTACAAAGGAAAATTGCGACTTCGTAAAGGTGTTTGCGCAGTTTATAATACAGTTAGGTATTATTAGCTATTCGTAAGTTTTACTCTAGGTTATAATCGAAATAGTATTAATTAATTTAAGTTTACATTTCTAGAGATTTAGAGATCCTAAGGGCCAATTTCATTAACGTTGATTAAATCTTAATCGAAAATGAATTAGCAGTTAATTAAGGAAGTACCTACACTATATTTAAGTTTCACCATAGCCTAATCTGGGCTAAAAAGCGCTTCTCTCAAATGCTTAATGTTTTACAAGAGTTCCATTTATATAGTGAGACCACATTTTGTCTCATGAGTCTGGACTCTGGAACATCATGGATATATTTTGGAGAGTGTGCCCAAGAACTATTTAATTTAGTTCTTCCATCACTTTTCTACCACTGAAGCGCAAATCATCTTACGAATCTGCACTACTACGTGGTCGAAATTCCACGATCTCACACTAAGCGCTTTGCTTCCTCGTTTCTAATACGCATCGCATAAGTTCGGAATGCCCTTCCGGCTTCCGTTTTTTCGTCTAACTATAATGTGGTATTTAAATCAAGAGTGAATAGGCATCTTTTAGGCAACCGCGCACCATTTTTTCAACTAACTATAATGTGGGTGTCTTTAAAGACACTTTCAAGAGTGAACAGGTTTGTTCTAGGCGAGCGCGCACCATCTTCACTTACCATCAAGTGAGATCGCAGTTAAGCGCTAGTTTGTATATTTAAAAAAAAATCTCAAAACTTCTAAAACTGATCTAGCTGTTGATATTTAGCTGGACAAGTAAATACGTACCTAATTACCATTTTAGATTGACGCAAATCATACAGCAATCATTACCAACGGCATTTCACTTTGAACAACGAACGGCAACGCTATAGTTTCTTGCAACTTACCTGCAAGCATTATGTGTGTATTAACTGTTTTATGAACACTCGGTGTAGGTGTGTAATCTATCGCTAAATGGCTTCTTTTATCATAAACGACAGTATCCTAAAACGGATACGACTCTTTGGCTGTGTATAAGTTTGTCGGAAGCACAAAAAGACTCTACCAACTATTTTCAATATTCATTTTGTATCCCTCTTTTCCTGAATTGTGTCTTCAAGACAACTCAAGTTTTCAAGGGAGAGGAGAATATAAGTCAACTTCAGCTTGACTAATGTTTTTTTATAAAACAAACTATTTCTAGCCTGGACAAAACTTTAATATCTCATCCCGAATTTTTTTTGGTGTAAGGGATGTTAATCGACTCTAAGGTCGATTATCAAGCAACGTAGTTTTCAGAAGATGGTGGCCTTGGAGTATAAATCCAACTAAGTGGCAGCGTTCTAATTCTATTTAAAATAAGGGAGGTATCTACCCGAATGTTTGGTTTCGATTAACTTTAGATACTAAGCATGTGTAAATAAGCAGTGAAATGCGAATTGGTCTCACATACGAAGAGTTCTGTACCAAAAAATGCCGAATTAAGTTTTATTATTTGTTGTAATATCGGCAACAGAAATTCTCATTTTCAGAAAATTTCAACTCTACCGCTGACAGACAGGCGGACGGATAGCGGAGGTTTAGTAATAGTCCCGTTAGTTACCCTTCGGGTAGGGAACCCTAACAATCAGCTATACAAGCAGAAAGGTTACTATTATACTATGCCTAAACGAAAACAGAGTCAATAGTGGAAATTCTTGGTAGAAACTTAAATTATACAAAACCATTGTAAATTCTCACATCGTTATCGTCAAGTATAAAGGAATCTAATGACAATACACGGTGCACATGTAATTTGTACGTTTGATATCGCTTTCGCATGGAATCGAGATGAAATCCACGTCGTTAGCGATAGGAGTATGTGCTTAGAAAGTACCCTGAAACTTATCGGTATTACCATAAGCATGGGTATATAATATCTATTATGTAGGTAGATTTATTTATCTGGTGGGAGACTTAAGCCGTGGCTAGTTACCACCCTACCTTCAAAGACGTGCCGCCAAGCGATTTAGCGTTCGGCACAATGGCCTGTAGAAACCGATTAGGGGTGTGATATAAGTCCACTGTCATACCCCTTCCAAGTTAGCCCGCTACCATCTTAGACTCTCTTACCATCAGGTGAGATTTCAGTCAAGTAGGGATAGGGATATTAGTAGAGATACTTACAATTTGAAAAAGGTACGATAACTACAAACTTCTAGTACGCAAGGCTTTAGTTTGGGGCGAATTTATGAAGAAAACTAGGTTTCCTTGCTAAATAATAAATATGATAGATTTATTATGCTAATAACCTTAAATCAATACTTCTATTTTATTTTGTTCACAGTTTTCAAACGCTTCGAGATCAATCAACAGCCATCGACTGCGCCTAACTTCGGATTTTCAAAGGTGAGATATGTACTTATTTTTATAGAAATTTTAATCGCTTGTTTCTAATAATAATCTCTTAAATGAGCTCTCTCTGACGCTGAGATCTATAGAGAGTGCTCTGACTCTCCTCAGACTCAAGATAGAGATAAAACGAGACAGATTTATGTCAGAGCATATTTGTGTCTCGTTTTAACTCTTATCTTGAGTACGAGCTAAGTCAGAGCACGCTCTACAGATCTCAGCATGAGAGTTAACTTTTTCAATCAAATCGAATCACTTTTCTCGTCTTGTTTCATTCTTACTTTTCATCTGTGATTTTTATAATGATTATTCTTGCTTGTATGTAACTAATCTTTTTATAAATTATTACGATACGATAAGTAGTATATTCTATTTATAAAAGGTTTATTATTAAGAAATCCCTTTGATGAGTCTACTATGAAAAATTACACCAAACTTTAGTTTAAATAATACTGAATCGAAGTTAATAAGTGGTTCCAAAGACCACGCCCATTTAATATGCAGTTTACTCGAATCGAAATGAATCTTTTATGATTCCGTCTCTTTCCACTTAGTAAATAGGTCCATTTGTGCAAGCGAGATGAAGAATGATAAGGTACACCAATTTATAATACAATGCAGCGTGGGAAACACAATAACTGCACTGTTTAATATTCTTTATCTTTTTAGGATTTCTCCTCTTTGACTTCACAATTTATTGAAGTTATTTTGCTGTAAAAAATATACCTAATATGTACCCAATTGCTTAATATTTAAAGAATAGTACAAAGTAATGTTTAACAGCTTTTACCTCCAAATAAGCGAAGCTTGTGTTAGGACTTCTGACTTCTTGCATTTGATGATTTGACGATATCAATAGAGAATTGCCAAACACAAAAATCTAATCAGCTATGATCTGCAATGGTTATTATGACAAAAATTATTATATTATTTTCTTACTAGCTTTTGCCCGCGACTTTGCTCACGTTAAATTCGATTTTTCAAACCTCTATTTTACCCCTTTAGGGGTTGAATCATCAAAAATAATTTCTTAGCAGATGCCTACGTCTTAACAGCTATTCGTGTGTCAAACAGCCTGATCCGTCCAGTGGTTTGAGCTGTGCGTTGATAAATCAGTCAGTCAGTCAGTCACCTTTGTTTATGATACTTTGAACTAGGACCCTTTCTAGTGTATTCCGTTGGGATTAGCGAATTGTGTTAAATGCAATTGTATCTAAATGTATGCGCCCCATAACTCAGATGGATCGCGGTCACATTGTAACTAGAACAGTAAGGGCTTCTTCATAATAACACTTGATAATTACATTTATTATTATTTTTTAAGAATATTGGCCTTTTTGAACATAACTGATACTCTGCTGCATCTAAGCGTAAAAACAGATATGAAAATAGGATGTGTTTTGAACCAAAGTTATCATTATCGTCTTTATCGTCAAAAGTTTATATTTTCTGTACGTGGTCTCCATTCAAGTAGCAATCGTATCCATCAATTGTCTGTAGTTTGAATATATAAAAGGAAAAGGTGACTGACTGACTGACCGATTTGTCAACACACAGCTCAAAGCACTACACGGATCGAGCTGAAAGGCATACCGATAGCTAATATTACGTAGGCATCCGCTAAGAATTTTTTTTGAAAACTCAACCCCTAAGGGGGTAAAATAGGGGTTTGAAAAATCGAACTTAACGTGAGCGTGACTGCGGGTAAAAGCTAGTCCTACTTATAGGCTTCTTATAATTGCCAAACTTCATTTTGAAGATGGCACACGGTGATAATACAGACACGATGACTTACTTTAGCAGTTAGAGCTTGATAAGTATTCTGAACCACTGTTCAGCCTTATAGTCCTATAGCCTAATAGCCTAATGGTCAGGAGTTCTCCATAATTTTCTCAAACGCTTTCGAAGTTTGCTGTTTCGCATTAGGCCAGCGTGGTGGACTGTGGCCTGTAACTAGCGTTGCCAGACGTCCCGTATTTCCCGGGACATCCCGTATTTTAGGCATACTTTAAAATGGCCCGGCGGGACTGACTCTCTCCCGTATTTGAACCGTAGCGTACGTCGTTTTTCATTATGAAATCGATCGCAGTATTCACACACGCAACGTTCGTAAAACGTACTCGTCTCGCTACTAACTTGCACACGGAGCCCGCATCGACCAATAACAGTGTTAGATGTCAGAATGACAACGTTAAAACTGACTCGATCCTCGGAAAAATATAAAAAATAATAAAAAATGACACTAAATAATTTTGTTTTTTATTTGTCCCGGGTAAAAAATTGAAATCCCGTATTTTTTTGCCCATTTAACCATTTGTCCCTTATAGGCTGAAAAAAAATCTGGCAACCCTACCTGTAACGCTTCTCTAAGAAAAAACTTGCGTTTGTTGATGGGTTTCTGATGATAATGACAATAATAAAGTATTCTAAAGTGGACAACATCTCAAGTTTATCCCAAACTGTAAATAAAATTTGACTGAGGATTTTTGACAGAAAAAAATAATTACACTGTGAACAAGTCTTTACAGAAGTTGTTTATTACTGGCAACCTCACAATGCTTATATCGTTTTTAGTATTATGAAAGTGAAACCTGGCATTTGAATATTTGATTGTTACTTATTGTATCCATCTGAACTGAATTATGATTTATTTATAAGTTGAACTAGTATTAATTACTTAACTATTCATGAAATGAGATTGATGGTCAGTAAAATACTGCAAGTTTACTCTAAACTCTATTTTTTACATAATAAATGTGAGCCCATAAAATAATGAGTAAAGAAGTAGTCGAATTGCATTATGGCAAGTCAAGACTCTACCAACGCAAAAATTCGGAAAGCAGATTTGCTGCAGGTGGAAAGAAACTCAGCAGTTGCTCTTTTCATAACAAAATGTTACAATATTATTATGTAGCTATTCCAATGTAATAAGTTATCTAGCGTTCTTATGGGCAGCTGGATGCAAAGCCGTTTTTTTTATCGGTGACAAGATAATCCTTGACTGCGTTCTCACCTGATGGTAAGTGATGATGCAGTCTAAGAGGTAGGCGTAGCGGTCTAACTTGGAAGGGGTATGACAGTGTACATATACCCCTACCTATACCCCTAATCGGTTTCTACTCGTCATCGTCCCGGAACGCTAAATCGCTTATCCAAAGCCTCCCATCGGACCAATCCGAGACCTCCTAATTATGAGACCAGAGCGCTCACCACTAACGCCAGGGAGTTAGTGAAATAATCGTATTTTATAAAGAATGCCTTTCTTTGTTCTCAGGCCCTAAACGGATTCCTGATGATGATGACGCAGAACGGAAAGCTCCTGTACATATCAGACAACGCGGCGGAATATCTTGGACATTCCATGGTAACTTAATTTTTTACTTGCCTATGGTATAGTTTAGTCTTCGACCATTTAGCCCGGGACGTGGCAAGCGCACGCATTCCCCTCTGCCGAAGTACATGTACAAACGTACGGTTCAGCTTGTAAGTGTGACAGCTTTTGTTGTGTGTGTTCATAGAGACATTAAGTATTTACAAGAGTGTGCGGAAGTGAGTAAATGTGTGCTGTACGTGATTACCCCACCTCACCGCAGAAAGTGGCAGAATATATTCAGTACTAAATCTGCGTAAAGGCAAGTCCTTTCTGAATCGTTCAAGAGCCTAGTAATAGTCTCTTGGCACAACACTATATTTCATCGATAACGTTGCGTGAACCCTGTACAAAAGTAAGGTGTGTTTTCACCTTGGAATTAGGAAGTACGAGTACCTACTTATTAGATACATTTTCGCAATGCATGTTGTAGCATGGAGCACAGCTATCAGAGCATTCCCTATTTTCGAATAATAACACCTTGTGTCAGCAAGTATTTTCTTTTCTCCGCGAAAGTGTTGAATACTTACTAAATAATGCTATGTTTCTGGTTAAACACTTATTATAACATCTAAAGGGATAGATAGGTACCTTGTGCACAAATTATCCAAGTGACCTTGTTATTGTATAGGTTTAATTTTAAGTAGTCTGAAGTCAATGCAGTTAGAATTATGGAATGTTCTACAAAAATCTTTGCGAAAAAAAAAGAAAGCAAAAATGTATATATAGCTCGATTTTCTTTCTTTTCTCGATATAATAATTGGTTCAAAATTTATTTAACTTATACCTAAACACATTACAGTTCCTTATATTATTATGGAGTACAAAATAAATCTCCTTCACTTATTTTAATTATTCTTAGTTAAATAATCACTATTTTCCTACTACACCCGCATCGATAACTCCTACTCTGCTGTTATGTAAAAAACCACATATGTAAAACAATATTTTAAACGATCTAACCTTATTTTTCTTGAGTAATTTATTTAAATGCAATACTTACTTATTTTTAAAATATAGTTTTGCAAAATAGAAAAATTAACGGTTTCATAATACATCGTATTTGTCCTTAATATTTGCATTTAAATAATTAATTACTTTTTCAAAAAAGAAAACGTTTACTTAAATCTTTTTTTAAATACTTTAGGTAAAGTAGAAGCCACACTTTAGCGCATATTTACACGAGCCTCAACACAACAATATTTAGCTTGTTTTTAAACTTAGTTAAGTTAATCTATACTAATATTATAAAGCTGAAGAGTTTGTTTGAACGCGCTAATCTCAGGAACTACTGGACCGATTGTAAAAATTCTTTCACCGTTAGATATGTACGTGATCCCTGAGTGCTATAGGCTATATGTACCACGGGCGAAGCCGGGGCGGTCCGCCAGTATGTGATATATGGATACCTTATATATAATTCTTATACATATGTAAATATATACAAGGCAAGGTGACTGACTGACTGATCTATCAGCTCAAACCACTAGACGGATCAGGCTGAATTTTGGCATACAGTTAGCAAATTATGACGTAGGCATCCTCTACGAAAGGATTTTTGAAAATTAAACCCCTAAGGCGATAAAATTGGGGTTTGAAAAATCGAACTAAACGTGAGCGACGCCGCGGGCAAAAGCTAGTAATGTATAAAACCTTGAACACATCAAAATCAATATCAAGTAAGCGAGCAATTTTTTCAACAAGCAATGCTCACAGGTAGGTAGGTAGGTCGTTAGCGCTTAGAAGTTGTAGCTGTGACCCCAAATAGTCCTCGTTAGCGGCTCGACTTCGTAAATTAATCACATTGGTTTATTGTACGCTCCGCTCCGCTCTACCCCACTTTATTTTGGACTAGCTTTTGCCCACAACTTTATCCGCATGGAGTTTGCGTTCGCTTTGTCGCTGCTTTTCCGGGATATATGGCACTCTTCAAGTCCTCGAATATATCCAGGCAAAAATCAAGTAGATCCGGTGCTCGTTGCTGTTGGTTACTAGTTGATGCCCATGACTTCGTTCGCGCGGATTTAGTTTTTAATATCCCGCGGGAACTCTTTGATTTTCCGGGATAAAAAGTAGCCTATGTCACTCTCCAGGTCCTCAGCTATACCCATGTAATAATAAGGAGTACCTAAGGACAGTAAGGATCATAACCATGAAAAATCAAAGATAGTAGAAGCCCATAATCTCAGAGTAGCCCGCGACCCCAGGTATTGAACTCCGGACCCTCAAAATGAGGCCGAAATCTTAACCACAAGGTCTTAAAAGGGAAAAGACAATCAAAATGTACCTTTGAACTATTCCTTTTTAAGATTGTTCGATCTTTTCGGTCAATCGGCTTCGCAATTCTGTTGTGATTGTAACAGTTTGTCAGATGACATGAGATAACTGTCCGATTGATGTTCCCTGATGTTATCTGATGTGAATAAATCTCCGACGGATGCTTTATTGTTTGCAGGTGATTCGGTAGAAAGGATAATTTCACTGGTATAAGTGGAGCACTTGCATTTTTTTAAAGTGAAACCTTATTTAGCAAGAGTGATTTTGTAGTGGAAAAACCTTTTTGGTAGGGGTTCACGTTACCGACTTGCTAACGTTAACCGTATAGGGTTAGTCTAAATTTTAATTTGATTGATGGTATGGTAATTCGATAACATTAGCATCAAAGTAAAATGAACCAAAAAAACATTGAATTAGAGCACAATTTCGGTTATGCATTCTTAGACGTTTTCGTATACAATACGCTCCAAAATAAAATCGGTAGTACTGAATTTGTAACGTTAAGATACATTTTACTTTGACGCCATTGTAATCGAAATCCTATACGATCAATCGAATTTAAAGTTAGTTAGTTAGTGTGGTGTAATTTCACTGCTTATATTTTTATTCATGACAAGATAGAATAGGAATTCTATATAGGTATTCTCAAATAGAACGAGACAGAATAGAATTAATAGATATCAAATGGAATTCTTCCATCTGATATCTATTAAATAGTAAAAAAAACTTTTCTACAGCTTAAAATTAACAAAAATATCTTATTTAAAATAAACAACGCACTATAAGTAAGCTACAAATTTTATGAAAAGCGTTGAAATTTTTATCAGAGCAAATCTATTTGTAGTAAAATTGTTATCTATCAAATAAGATGTTGATACATCTTTATCAACCGTGTCTAAAAACAGAAACACTAAATCTAACTTCATTACAGTCTCAAATCATTATTAATTAAAAACCCGAGGCGATCATTATCCGTAATGAAATGAAACATCATTTTTAATTTCACTCAATTATGGGCAATATAAATATTTTCTAATAGGGCACGCCTTCACAATAATTTTCTATTTAAAAACGCTGCATTGTTTTTAACTAGATGTTTGGATTAAGTACTTATTACCTCTAAAACCTTATCATTAATCTTAATTGCGAAATAACAATAAAATATTGCTTAGACGATATAGGGAACATTGTTGTAAAATGTATCTTGCGATGTTCAAAATAGGGTTCAAATTGAGTTTTGGGAAAGCTGTAATGATTGGTATCGATCATTACATTACCGGTCTCATAAGAACGGGATCGTGGGAATATTAACGATACTTGAGATTTATTGAGATCCAAATGCCTTTTTAATAGTATATGTATTTACTTTCTTTACATGTGTAATATTAGCATTGCCCATCAAACAGAGCTAAATTCGCACTTTTTTATGAAATGGCAGACGTAAATCATTCTTGACAAAATCCGTCATGAAACGATTGATGAGATGATGAGAAATCCGCACCTACTAATTGAAACATCCTAAGGTTGCCTAATAGGAATTGTTACTAACCAATAGTAATATATAAAAAAAATAGTAGCCTATAACATAAAACAGTCTTCAATTTTCTATTTTTGTTTGTTTATTTTTGTGCATTTCTTCTTTCGCAATGTACAAATTATTTATTTGTCTATTTTCTCTTTCGCGATGTACAAATTAATATAACATAAACAATTTATTAGGATTTATTGAAATACGAGTAATTAGGGTTGTGGACTTTTACTTAAATGAAATCCGTACTCACAATATAAATGCAAATGCGCGTTACTCCTCGCAGCAAAGAAGCAACGAATGGACGTAGGCTAGATAAAGAGGTAGGTTAGATCCTAGAAAAGCAAAAGAATTCTGCGGAATTTAAAAAAAACCTGTGCATAAGGAGAGGTAACAGATATAATTGCACCCTTCGAGCACTCTCTCCAAGCCCTAGAACACACACGTAGCAACCGAGCAGTCTTCGAACCAATAAACAATAGAAGGCAATTCAATATGCAAACGGAACAATGTAATGATAGCCACAATGCTCTTTCGTCGCTAACCGTGCCGATTTATTGATGTAAATCATTAATACCTTTGTTATTAAACCGACCACCCAAAAGTGATCTCCAAATTTAATACTCCTCCCCCGATTTGAACTGAGATTTGTTATAAAGCGAGCGGCAGGGAAGGTCTTTTGTACCTGGTCACACTTGCAGGCGTAGCTTACGCCCGTGGCGATACAAATTTATCATTCTTGTGTAACTCTTTTGTATTTCTAAAGGTTCGTCTGTTTCCTTATCAAGACCTGTATTTATCTCTGTTTTTGGTCATTATCTCTATGTATTGTTGTTTCACACCTCATGTTTTAATGGGCTGGAGTCTAATTTAGATGTTATTTGCAGTCTTATAATAAATAAGATGAAACAACCTGATCTTTGCGAATTGCAATTATTCTACGTGTGTCAAATTATAGTATTCCTAATCCTGGTAGTACAACTTTATTTTTTTCAAAAGGATAACGATGAGTGAGTTCTAGAACTGTAGGTACTTATAAATAATTCAAAACTCACTCGTCACTCGAAAACTTTTCCCATTGTGATGAGTTGTAGGAGCTTGTATCTGTCGTACCTTTGCACGTGCCCCAGGTATGTGATTTTTTCATCTTTATGGTCGCAGAACAGAATATGATGGCACTATTGAATAAGAGTGAACTCGTGCTCGTATTTATGTATTCAAGTGCATCAGTAAGAAGTAAATTGAGGCTAGAAAGAAAATCAAACAATATGGAACGTCCTTTAAGTATCACTTGTGCCATTTTCCGACAGTGCAGTACAGTGCAGTTTCTTATATCCGGAGACAAATTCCACTGGGAGGATATTATAAGTCTTACTCAAGAATATTACTGCACTATTGAGTAAGAGCGAATTCGTACCAATATACGCTTTTACTTATACACAGGTGCATCACAAAGAAGTAAATTGAGGTCAGAAAGAAAATCAAGCAATATGGAACGCCCTTTAAGCATCACATTTGCCCTTTCCCGACAATGCAGTACCCTCTCAACACATGATCGAAACCTTTAGCGTTCAAAATCTGTTTACTTTAACATCAACGTCTTCGGTGGGCCCATTGAAATTTATCTTCACATCTCAGTTGGTTCGGTATTTCGTTATTTTCAATTGATTCCGCAGTATTGTAATCTCTACGGAGCCCGTTAGATCATTTAGATGGTTCGATATCGATGATTGCTCCAGATCATCTCTTGTTTGTTGAAAATTTTAGAGTTAATACCAGTTCTTGACAATGTAACGGAATTGAAATCTGGAGTACACTGTATATACTTACTAGATTTTTCTATTATTCTACATAATTAAGTTAGTTCTTATCTTCTAACTTATAAGAAGTGATATCCTAGCGGCCATTATCATCATGACAAGCTATCGTCGGTATATTGTTTGGACTATTGTCAAAACCCTTTTCAGAATGAGAACGGTTTTGTTTATAGTCCACCAGGCGGGCCAAGTGCGGATTTGTAGACTTCACACACCTTCAAATACATTCAGGAGAAATCTCCAGCATACAGGTTTCCTCATGTTATTTAACCTTGTTATTATTATGATTAAAGTAATAGCTTTTTGCTTAAAACATTCCGAAAAGTTAGTGGTGTTTGGGAAAACCAGACCCATCCTGAAAAGGAGGCCGTCGTTTTAACGACACTAGACTTTCACCACTGTGATATTAAGTTGTTTATACTTATTACAATAAGCAATAGACAAGTAGTCTAAGCACTTGTAGGTCTCACAACATACAAACAAACAAACAAGCCGCCGGATATACAGATTAATGATCCGACGAAATCAACGCCCGTAATTGTGTTACAAATTAATGTTTGTCTAAAGTTGATTTATTGTGTGTTGTGGACGTTGATGTATTTGTAGTTTTGATTGTGTTTGTATTACATGTTATGCTGGATTTATTTGATGCATTTAAATTGTTTTTATAGTCGACGTGAAGGTCGAGTATGTTTGAAATTAAGAAATAAAAAAAAAACTTCCAAGTAACCCCAAAAAAGTAAAGAACAATTTTATAATTTTGCTATAATGATAATTTCACTTTGATATGTGTAGGTTATACGCTTTCGGCTTTCGGGACCTAGAAGGCAAAACAGCGTTATGGTTACATCTGTATCCAAGGCATTGAGCTGAGCTAATAAACACAGTAGACACTAGTAGATACTAGTTCAGTATGTTTTAAGTAGCTCTGTAAGTGGGTAAGTCTTAAGGCTGAAATCTATAGATTACCGACCTCAGCCAGTCCGCAGCTTGGCAATCAGTTGGGCTATCACACTAATATTATAAAGCTGAAAGTTTGTATGTGCATGTGTGTGTGTGTGTGTGTGTGTGTGTGTGTGTGTGTGTGTGTGTGTGTGTGTGTGTGTGTGTGTGTGTGTGTGTGTGTGTGTGTGTGTGTGTGTGTGTGTGTGTGCGCGCGTGTGTGTGTGTATGTTTGGTACTCCTTCACGCCACAACGAATGAATCTATTTGGCTGAAATTTGGAATGGAGATAGCTCATACCCAGGCTTAAAACATAATCTACATTTTATCCCGTCTAGTGGAGACTATTTACAACATTAGTATACTCGTATGGATAGGTAATGGTGTGTTGCATCTATTCCTTCGTATTTATATTTTCGCAGTACCCCCGGGCGCGGGCGGCTTTGCGCTTTATGTCTTAACGGAGCGCACGCGACTGGTGGGCGGAACTGTGTGGTGTTACGTCAGCCAGGGTCGCCACCCCGTCGATTGTATGACCACATATTCTGCCCTCCTCAAGCTATTATAATACATACATACATATACTGCTAAACTCATAACCCTTCCTTTTGGCTTTAAAGTAAATTGCAGTATTCTGCCCACCTCAAGCTAGAATACTACATACATACATAGATTGCTAAAATCATAACCCTTCCTTTTGGCTTTAAAGTCAGAAGCAGTATTCTGCTCTTCTCAAGCTATAACGTTGTTAACCAACATTTTCCAAATACGATTTTTTAATGCTATCTTACTTGGAAATAAATTCTCTATCGATCCATCTAATCGGTATTCTCCTTACTGCTGTAGTTTTTGATATAGCGGTATTAAATGGCGTCACTTCTTTATCCATTCCCGCGGTTTGATAGTTTAAAAGAGAGGGAATAGAGAGTGCACAACCACCTGTACTATAATATTTCCTGTGTAGATAGGCTAGTCTCGGTTCAAGTTGGTGACCGTGGCCAAACATTCGCTCATAAGACGTGTATTGTTTGTTTTAATAACGCCCGTTTTGATCAAACATAGGTCAACACTCAACAACAATCAAACCCTAAGTAAAAGTCTCTATAAATTGGTAGCCCCTAAAAAAATCCCTTACCCTATATCATTATCACCTTTAGGTGTCCCCTAAAGTTTCGTGCAAACTAAATTTATTTTTAATTTTTAAAAAGAGTATTAGCCAAGCTGAACTTGACTTATATTCTCCTCTCCCTTCCAAAGAAGCGAAAAGCTTGTGCTAGGAGTGAGTGTTGTGGGTACGACAATAGTGCAACGGCTGGGGCTCGAACCTGCAACCTTTCAGTTTTCAGTCCGTACCTTTAACTGTTGGGCTATTGAGGCTTCAAATTGTTGGAAAGCATCACCTGACTTAGCTAAGGTAGTTCGTAAAAGTTAGGGAACGTTGGTATTATTCTCTTCCTATTTGTTTTAATTTTCACTGTAAATGTAATCCACGTGGGCGACATTGCGCGTTATAGATTTACCGGCGCGCACGCGACAGGTGGGCGGGGCTTTTTGACAGACCGTCACTTAGGGCTGCCACTAACCCGTTAGGAATATACCTGCATTCAATATAATTTTGTGTTTTCTTCACAGTTATTTACATCTAATACAGTTCTGCATGGACAGTATCGCGCTTTGATATTGTCATACTTTACGAGACAATTGGATGGAGCTTTTGACGGCTAAGTTTACTGACAATTAGGTGGAGCTTTTATCGGCTAAGTTTACTGACAATTAGATAGAGCCTTTGACGGCTAAGTTTACTAACAATTAGGTGGAGCTTTTGACGGCTAAATTTATTGACAATTAGGTGGAGCTTTTGACGGCTTTAACTGAATTACATTTACAACAACAATTAGGTGGAGCTTTTGACGGCTAAAACTGACAATTAGGTGGAGCTTTTGATGGCTAAGTTTGCTGACGATGAGGATTTTAGTGACAATTTCAGTGTGGAGACGTGTTCAGTGGATAACCAACATATTGAGCAATTTTATGTTAAGCCCGTTAAACACCTCACCGCTCCGCTCCACTTTAATGAATGAAAAGGAAGTGTAAAATGGTAACAAAACTTTTTGTCCAACATTCATTATAATTATTTATCACCATCGTTTATTCGGTAAGTATACCTTTTAATATAAGATTCAATAAAACAGAAAAATTCGTTTTAGATTTTAGGCATACATTAGGATTTTATAATTCAAACTATGTCGACCATTTTTATTTATTTTTCTGTACCTATGAATATTCTACTCAATTCAAATAAGTCTACAGCACCAACCCTAAATCACATCAAAACGCAGCTCAACAAAATGTTGCGTGGCATGAGAACTATGATTTAATTAAACATAATACACCGACCTGGGGTAATTGAAATTTGTTTAGTATTAAGAAAACAAAGAGAATGTGCAACGATTTTATTAACCCCGTCTGACCAGCGACGTCGGCGTTTTGAAGGGCGAATCCCGTAATTTACATTACAAATTTGCTATAAATATGGGCTTAGTAAAATATTCTACGCTGGTGGTTTGAGATATGACGTTTAACAAGATATTTTGCTCGTTTTAATGGTAAATGGGATATACAATCCTCGACCTCCCTGGCGCAGTGGTGAGCACTGTGGTCTTATAATAGGGAGGTCTCGGGTTCGATTCATCTGATTTCATTATTCGACCTTAATGGAGGCTCTGCCAAAATTGCGCTTTCCGGAGCGAGGTCACCACTCCAGCCCTTCGGGACCTCTATCACAATCAAACTGTGTGCCAAGCAGTGGTGAGCGCTGTAGTCCTTGGGAGGTCTCGGGTTCATTTCCCGGTGGAGACAATTTGGGAATTTATGATTTCTGAATTGTCTCTTCTCTGATCTGGTGGTAGGCTTTGCCCGCGGCTAGTTACCACCCTGCCATCAAAGACGTGTCGCCAAACGATTTAGCGTTTCGGCACGATGGTGAGTAGACACCTATTAGGGGTATAGGTTGAATGTACACTGCCATACCCTTTCCAAGTTAGCCCGCGACCATCTCAGACTGCATCGTCACTTACCATCAGGTGAGAGCGCAGTAAGGACTATCTTATCAACGAATATTTTTTTTATTCGATCTATTTTATAGTTGACATAGGCTACATTGTATACGAAAAAAATCAACATGACGAATGCTACATTTTTTAAATTTCTTCCTTCGTATTTTGGAAAATTGGCAGACTTCACACACCTTTGAGAACATCATAAAGATTACATTTCTCACATACTTATAAATATACCTATTACAGCAAAACTTTAGAGATTGTCTTCTTTCAATAACATTAAACATTTAATCGCATAGATGTAAGTGGGAAGGTCGGTTCCCCTGTAACCTCCGTGTCTTAGTTTTATTTCAAGTTGGATCTAAAACAAAAGAGTGGCGCGGCAACAATAATTGCGGAAACCTAACCGCTTCGCAGCCGCAAAGTTAAAGCAAAGTTTATTTTAAAGAGGCGTATACTTACCGAGATTGCTTCGACATTTTCATCAGCGTGCCGACCGCAGGGGAATTATTTTAATCGTGGACGCGGCACCTCTGCTGTGTCTCTGTTTTACGGTAACATTCCATCACAACGTGCAACCAAATTATTTTCGTTTCGGTACCTACTCCTTTATCCTACTTCCTTATATATTATAAACTAGACGATGCCCGCGACTTCGTCCGCGTGGATCAAGGTTTTTCAATTCCCATGGGAACTCTGTAATTTTCCGGGATAAAATGTAGCCTATGTTTTAATCCTGGGTATGAGCTATCTCCATTCCAAATTTCAGCCAAATCGGTTCATTCGTTGTGGAGTGAAGGAGTAACAAACATTCACACACACACATACACATATGTACAAACTTTCAGCTTTATAATATTATAGTGTGATGTGATGCGTAAGTTTGGATTTTTGGATGGATGGATGTTTGTTACTCAATCACGCCGTAACGACTGAACCGATTTAGCTGAAATCTGGCACAGAGATAGTTTATAGTCTGGAATAACACATAGGCTTTAAGGCTAAATCTATAGACCGCACTCTCACTCAGCTCAGACTCAAAGCAAAGTTAAAACGAGACAGATTTATATCAGTGCATATGTCTGTCTCGTTTTAACCTCTATCTTAAGTATGAGCACGCTCTATAGATCTTAGCATAAGTAACGTAGTAAATGTATTCGTACATTTAGATAACAAATAAAAAGTTTCATAGTTTCGCTTTACAATTTACTCTCTTTCAAAGGAAGCAGGAAGTTTGTATTTTAGGGATCACTTTAAGATTCATAATTAATGTTGCTTTTTTTAAAAAAAAGAATATTAGCCAAGCTGAACTTGACTTATATTCTCCTCTCCCCTCCAATAAGCGGTAAGCTTGTGCTAGGAGTGGGTACGACAATAGTACAACGGGTGGTGCTCGAACCTGTGACCTTTCAGTTTTCGGTCCGCACCGCAACCGTTGCAACGGCTATTAAGGCTTATAATATTCTACTTTTTGTAGAAGATAAATATAATTGAGCATCTCTTGTTGACAGGAGGATCTCCTCATCCACGGAGACAGCGTGTATGATGTGATAGACAAGCAAGACCAGCAAGCCGTCCGCTCTGAGCTGTCGCGGGCACCAACTGATGGGGAGGATAGGGTCTTCTTATGCCGGATGAACGTCGCGAGGAATGCGAGAAGACAGATGCGTTTCGGCGATCAGAAGGTAAGGATTGTGATAAATAATACGAGTACGTACCACGATCATTATTTTAGTTGGAACTGTCGATATTTCGATCCATTTGTATGGACCGTGGTCACGACGGGACTGCGGTGTTACAGGAAATCAAGTTGAAACTGTCATGGGTAGAAGCTATCTACCGGGTAAATATTGGCATTAAATCATGTATCAAGTCTTAAATCTTTAGGTACCGAGGTTTAAATCTTTAAGGACTGATGAAAAAATTTGTTTATTGATTTTTCAATAAATAATAATTAATCAAGCATTAACAAAATAACAGCTTTGAACGCCATTGCTCCTGACTACGGGTAATATCGCTCAGGTTAAGGGGCTGTGTCATAAAGTTCATTCATTCATCGTTAATTGATCGGAGATCCATTTGAGTTCACGCATAATAATTATGTCCTATTCCACACAATCCATACATCTTTTTTTCGTCTTCATTTACTTCTTTGTCCTTCCACACGTATTGCTATGTACGAGTACTCGTGTATTCAACTTATTTATACTCTTATTCATCAGTCAGGTTTCTTTGAGATTCCACCACATTTCGTTAAAATAAGAACAAATCGGTCATGTCCACTATTATCCACATATCAAAGCAAGGTATCTCTTACCTCTTCACTTTGTAGTTGTCACAGTATATCTAAATGAACGTCTACCTGAACCAATTTGCAGAACACGCGGTAAGTACACCTAAGATGATATACGCTAGTGATTAGCGAACGGACGTGGCGCATTTTAGCGGTCGACAAAAACTATGAGACACCCAGAGATGCGCAGATCTAAGACACGACAAGCGTTAATCCTCCTTCCTCCTTCCTAGTATCCTTAATATTATAAATGTGGAAAGTGTATGTTTGTTGGTTTGTCCTCCAATTTAACAAATATTCTTTTATACAAAAGAATATTTATTAAATATTCTTTTACTTAACATAAAGATTTTTAATGCCATTTTTCTTTTTTTTTTTTTTGATATTTTGACTAGTCTCGAAATTATAGAGCTTTAAACTTTCTTATTAGACAAAGACAGTGCTTACGACGTAGCTCCAGACATTCTCAATCAGTCGCAGTAAAATAGCTTATTATATCTTATTTGTATTTTGACCGATTTACTTTCTGTTTTTACAAATGTTATTCTTACATGTTACACTTTCGTTTGTAATTATACGTAATGAATATCCACATTTTGACAATAGTAGTAGAGAACTCGTCGAATAACATAGGCTTTTTATCCTGGATAAACAAGGACTTTGCGGTACATATGTTACTCTCTAGATAACCTTTTCTTTTCTATCTTCACAATTTGAACACAAAAAATCTTTTACCTGAAAAAATATTTTTACTTAGATACAAATAAAAAAAAATGTCGTGTGCAATGTCTACACCGTCCTCAGCAGAGTAGCACGTGCTGGAATATTAATTGGAGACAATAAACTTGCGAGCGAGAATGTTTTGTTATTTCACGTCCACTCGCCTCTATCTGTGAACCACTTATTGAGCGTGGGCGTGGAGGCAGCTTTGTTTCAATGCATGTGAACTTCTTAGGAAGAGATTATAATGTCTCACTTTACGACTGGCCTTTTGTAGACATTTCGACTGTGTGAAACTTCAAGCTTCAAGCAGTATCAATTGAATATCGGTGATGACCACCCAGGCGTAGTGGTTAGAACAGATGTCTATGCAATTCTGAAGCCTCAATAGTACAACGGTTAAAGGTGTGGACTGAAAACTAAAAAGTTTGCAAGTTCGATCTCTATATTATATACCCTTTACACTAATGTCGTACCCACGTGTCGTATTGTCCTAGCTATATATCTACTAGATGCCACACTTCTGCCACGTGGTAATAAGGTTTTCGATTCCTTCGGGAACTCTTAAATTTTCCGGAATAAAATGTAGGCTAACACATGTTAATACAGTCCCACATACCCGCCTGTTGTCATCTAGGAGGATTAATTTTTTTTCCTCCGAGGTTGTCATAGATGGGCGGGATACGTATAGGCATTTTCCAACGTTAAAAAAAAAGGTATGAGTTATTTAAATTCCAAATTTCAGCCAAACCAGTTCGTTCATTTTGGCATTTGATTAAAAAAGAAATTACCATATCAGTTTTCCGACTCGTTGAGGTATGTCAGTAATTCGGGTTGTCTTACAGATCTCATTTCTAAGAAGCACTATTAAGCGAAGTTACTTAAGATTAAATTCTGTCTAGCACCTGACTACTTAATTATTTAAATTACCATTCAGCGAAGTAAAAGTTTAGCAATTAACCGTCGTCCAAGCTAAGACGATACGTTCGTAAAAAGTAAACTGGAAATCTATCTAGTCTGCCACAGATCATAACAAGTGCATGACCCCCAGAAGTAATTACACGAACCTGACTGACCAGCAGTATTCACACCGTCACTTTCTATCGTGGATATTCAATTATCGGTAATAACTCCGCTGTATATTGATGCCTATCAATTTGTCCGTCAGTCTGACCTTTTTATTATATCTGCTTTTAGAGATCCACAGGGTTGTTGAAAGCTTTTTTGAATACTCTAGTATTAGACGTCCTATTTTCGCTAAAACTGATAAGACTTAGCCCGCGGTTTCGCTCACATTAAATGTTTACCCGCTCGAGGGCGGAATTTTCAAAAATCCTTTCTTCTATGATTTTGCTGAATGAGGTATAGTTCTTTTTTTTTTTATTCGGTTACAAGATATCCCTTGACTGCGATCTCACCTGATGGTAAGTGACGATTCAGTCTAAGATGGTAGCGGGCTAACTTGGAAGGGGTATAGCAGTGTAAATTCAACCCATACCCTTAATCGGTTTCTACACGCCATCGTGCCGGAACGCTAAATCGCTTGGCGGCACGTTTTTTGGCGGTAGGGTGGTAACTAGCCACGGCCAAAGCCTCCCACCAGACAAAGAGTTGCAGTTCACGAGCGCGCCTGAGAAAGCTTGTGGTTACGTCGTGTACATGCAAATTGCGTTAGTGTGTGTGCCTGTCAGGAGCCTAGGTGGGAGCAGTCAGGCGCGAGCAAGCTCTCGCTCACATTGTACAGATACGACACACACACAACCACAAGCCACGCGCCGTCGTGAATTGAAAGAACAATATCAATGGATTCGTTGTTGGTCCGGGTGACATAGGCTATATTTTACACCTATGATATTGTATGTGTATAAAACCAATATGACGGATGTTAAATCCAATTTTAAGTACAGTTTTTACACTTTTATCCACAGCTTTTATCCTTGTTATACTTTGAGGTTGGTACGGAACCAAACGTAAATATTTTTTAAAATACACAACCCGAAGAAGATACCAATAATTTTGATATTAGCTTACTTAAAAGATTTTGAAAGTAAACTCGTTAATTATGATCTCATCAATTTCATTTACCGATGCAGCTATTATATGAGTAAGTTACAATTTGAATGATTGGGAGATCTTTGATCTTCAATACGACCATTCAACCTGCTTCCATTACTGGTGTATCGATTATAATGTTTTAATTAATATTCAAAGTGTAATTTTTAATTTTCTTTAATTTAAATTAAAGAACTTACGTATTATTTCAACAGACTCTTAAAAAGGAAATAGAGAAAGTGTAAAAAAACAGTTTAAGCCCTAATATTTGATTTCGTAGTTACAGCTAGACGATTGAATTTTATCATTGTCGATCGTTTTGCCGACCTCCCTGGTGCAGTGGTGAGAGCTGTTGTCTTATAACTGGGAGGTCTCGGGTTCGATTTCCGGCGGGGGCAATTTAGGAATTTATAATTTCTGAATTGTCTCTGGTCTGGTCTGGTGGGAGGCTTTGGCTGCGGCTAGCTACTACCCTACCGTCAAGAACGTGTCGCCAAGCGATTAAGAGTTCCGTCACGATGGCACGTATAGAAACCGATATGAGTACACTGCCATACACCTTCCAAGTTAGCCCGCTACCATCTTAGACTGCATCATCACTTACAATCAGGAGTATCAATTACAATATAGGATAGGAGATCGCAGTCAAGGGCTATCTTGTCATCGAATAAAAAAAACTATATTTTGTAATTCCAATAAGAGAGACAATTGAGTCTCACGTTTGCAAGAAATTGACTGTTGTAAAATTTCTCTTTAACGAAGGATAATACTGAAGGAATTTTTAAAATGAATGAATGAATGAATGAAATATTCTTTATTGCACACCAAAGAACGCATTTACGTAACAGGTCCTCCCTTCGCCTACTGTAAGTTAAATTTGATCATAAATGAAGTTCAATACCCTTCAAAAGAGGGAACACGTGGACAATAAACCGTAAAAGAAACCTAATAAAACCTTATATAAAAGTCACTTACTAATAATTATGAGCAATATTGGCAAATAAATTGTCGAATTATTCGTAATCAACCCAGTGGGCAACTTTTCGAATCAAAATCAGTCTATACAAATAAATCGTCGAATTAATTCAACATCATAAACGAAACAGTTATGAATGTTTTTATTATTTATCCCTTGGAAATGAATGCAACTGATTAATGCATTATGATAAATAGATATTGAATAATGGCCACTTTATACTCTATTTCATAATCGATATCAATCAGTATAGTATAGCAATGAGTCCGCTAGAGAAATGTCCGAGCTTATTAATGGTGTTTTATCAGTCCCCTGCCGTCTGATATGGCGTTCATTAGAGGCTACAGTCCCCTGGGATGTGTAATATTTCTATCATTGTAATGTATACCTGCTCTACTATAAACGTCTTAGTTAATACCCCGCAATCTATTTATTATTGGCCTTTTCCTTGTCGTTCAATCGGACGCTTTGACTTGTAGTGTGACTTAAATTTACAGTTTAAAAAAAAGTAACGACGTAAGATCTTGTCATTGTATATCACACTAATATTATAAAGGCGAAAGTTTGTATGTGTGTTTGCGTGTGTGTGTGTGTGTATGTGTGTGTGTGTGTTTGGCTGAAAGGAATGATAGATTGAAAAATTATCTTAAGACACATGGGTAAAAGGTGGATCTTTTAAGAAACTTCATTCATCTCAACTCATAGGCGGCTCAATACTGGACACAGGTCTCCTCTCATATGATATGGCTTAGGCCATAGTCCACCACGTGGGCCAAGTACGGATTGACAGACTTTATAATTTTTGAGAACCTAAATCTTTCGAATAAAGAGGGTAAAAGGAAAAAAAATCGTTTGTATCTACATTTAAAAGCTACAACACCTAAAATATAAATCTCGCTTAAATAATGCTTTTCGATACGCCTGACAAATGGACGTTAATTTCAGAATCAGTTCCGCAATAAACTTTGCGTTTACTAATTGGGAACAGATAATAAAAACAATGGTTGACATTCTGAACAGTTGCACTACAAAGACTTGCACGTAACTAGTTGCTATTAATCGCGTAGTTAGCGCACTCAGTTGGGAGTCGATACCCCGTGTATCGCTTGATGAAGTTAAGAAGACGGCCACTAATGAGGCTTATCAAGCCCCGGGCGAGATGACACGGGCGATGGCGTACGCGCAATCCCGAAACCGCCTTGTTAGTGGGCAGGTCGTGGACAGAGGGACATTTAGGTGCAATCGCGACGGCCTGTGCGTTCCGATCGCTCATTTTGTGCTCTACTATACTTATTTTTGCTCACTCTTTTAAAACATTTCTTCGTATTGCTTTGTAACCTGTGCTTGTGCTGTGTTTGTTTTCGACAACCTCCCTGGCGCAGTGGTGAGCGCTGTGTTCTTCTAACTGTGAGGTTCCGGGTTCAATTCCCGGCGAGGGCAATTTGGGAAATTACAATTTCTAAATTGTATCTGGTCTGGTCTGTTGGGAGGCTTTGGTCGTAGCTAGTTACCACTCTACCGTCAAAGACGTGCCGCCAAGCGATTCAGCGTTTCGGCACGATGGCATGTAGAAACCGATTAGGGGTATGGGTTGGGTATCTACACTGCCATATCCCTTCCAAGTTAGCTCCCTACCATCTTCGACTACATCGTCACTTACCATCAGGTCAAGGACTATATCTTGTCACCGAATAATACACACAACGCATGTTCACGCAACGCAACGCACAAAAGGCGGCATAAATGCTTAAGCATTTTCTTCCAGTCTACTTTTGTGACATCACGTGTAAGTATAGATATGTGTATGTATTAGGTGCATGTTTTTGTATTTCAGGAAGTGGTCTGTATTGCTTACAACATTGTTGAGAAGACAAAATTATAATCACATCAACATTTCTGCGGGTATCTATTGATGGTATGTGGTATTGCAGTGAGCAATCTTATGCAATATTTAAATAGCGATCACACATTTAAAAGTCGTGGTCACTCTCGCTTCCATGTTCTTGTTTTAATAGCACTTTCATCTCCTCATTTGTCGACTGTCTTTTGCTTCTCGTAAAAGATAGGCATAATAGACGACAACACGAGAAAACCAGGCTTGCAAGTAAACCGGCCAACACTGTCCATAAAGTAATATCGATGAGATCCCATTCCGCATCTACGACCGTTTCTTTATCTTGGTGTAATTTAGTGTTAAGTGCACTTTGAGTAGGACTCTCTGCAAATGGATTTCGGAGTAGCGAATCATTAATATCTTTTGCGAGATGATGAAAAACGGCATTCCCAAGCCAATCTGCTATATCGCCTTTGCCAATTTGACGTAATCTGTGCGCTATAACTTCATGACTTTTATTTCCACCATGCCACAGTTCATTACGTTTACTATAATCAATTAAAAGATTTTTACAGGAAACACTTTTGGGATTCGTTTTGTGAGCAGTAAAATTTGTTGGCAAGTCATATGACGCAAATTGGAGTGATGCGATGAGTTTGCAACAGTCTTCGGTGGATAAATGGTTGGCGATATACGAAAAGTGTTGTTCATTCATGTCTGTAATACAGCTGATAATCGTTATAACACCAAGACAATAGAACACCTTTAACATGATCATTAAAATGAGTAAGTTCCGAAAACTGTTACGCTTATCAGTAAATAAAATAGTTGAGCTATAATTCCATATTTTCCATCATATTTTCCCTTGAATTATTGACGTAAATGTGTTCTTATAAAGTCGTTGCTTTGAGTATTTTTGGTGTAACAGACATTGAAATATCTTTAATTGTCAAGTGCTAATCATAGATTGTAAATTAGGTTTGAATATTTTTTATCGACAATTTTTTCTGCAATCCCATACAAACCATTCAAACGAATGCTTTACCGCGTTTTTTGCCCTGTTAATTGATTGAATAGGATGTTGTTTATCGCTATCATTTTATAACGGCGTGGTTTATGTGTTTTGTAATAATGCCTTCATAGTGCACGCAAAAAATATTGTTCACGTAATAATGTATTGTTATTAGGATTGCGGTAGGTATAAGATCTGAGATGAGCCCAATGGCGTCGCGTAAGGAAGGCCCCGGTACGTGTTCTTAGGAGATCCCGGAGCCCTCCAATATACGCTGAGGGTGGCCACCGAGGGGGTTTTAGTAGGTAAAAATCCTACATAACCCGACTTCTCCTTCCGGAGGTCTGGTATCTTAAGAAGATTTCCCACCCATTAACAAAAAAAAAAAAAGTATAAGATCTTGCAACTCACGAGGGTGCGAGGCTCATGGATGTGTGTGTGTCGTATCTGTACAAGTTTTAGCGAGAGCTTACTTGCGCCTGACCGCTCCCACCCAGGCTCCGACTAGCACGCACACTTACGCAATGTGCATGTACACGACATGACCACAAGTAAAACTCACGCGCCCTCGTGAATTGAAAGAACAATATTTTTGTAGAAAAGAAATAATGATAAGTGCCCTGAAAAGTTAGCAAAATATACTTTTGGCTATTTTTTATATTTGAATTTTATTTAGTGTAACTTAATCATTATACTATACCGTTGCTATTTTGTTGCTATATCTCAGATTCGGAAAGTAAACTAATTTTGTACTACAAATAGAGACTTATTTGCAATAATCAGATTTTTTCCGATTATAGGCAAACAAGCTTTTGCCTGCGATTTAAGTATTTAAAAATCCCGCGGAGCCAATATCACTCCACAAATCCGTTTGTCAAGGTTTTTTTAAATAAATTATTTATTAATACATATTAAATAACATTATTTTATATTATAATTAGCAAAAACAAAATTAACACTGACACCGGAATGTAATTAATCAAGTTTTTCTTTTCTCTTCATCAATTACAGCATTTTTAGGGTTCCGAAAAAAACTTCGGAACCCTTATAGGATCACTTCGTTGTCCGTCTGTCTGTCAGTGTGTCACCACCGTTTTTCTCGAAAACGGCTTATGATCCGAAGTCGAAATTTATACTGAATATAAAGTTCAATGGTCTCGTAGTGTTTTAAGAATATCAAGCTTATAGCTTAACTCAGTGAAAAGTTACAGCTTTAAAACCACGGCTTTCTCATTATTAAAACAAATTAAGGGACATCTTCCAAAAATCGTTTTTTTCCATACCTAATTCTTAGTTTCATAGTAAGTGCCGTTATATTTTACAAACACCAGCTTTAAAGTCTTACAAATGACGAACATATTGATATCTCTAAACATAGTAAGAGTAACTTAAACAGCTAAAAACCAAATAAAAACCTACCACTTACTATGACTTTTAAAGTACTGTAACTGGAGTAAAGTATCTGAAGCTAAAACACACTATCAGATGCATCGACTGAGAGCCGCGACAGATAAGGTTTCACAGTCGTTTGAGATCAGCAGGCCCAGATTTCTATCGGACGTCCGAAGACTCAAGAATGGCCCAAGGTTACGTCCGCGACTACGTCCGATTGTGTGCACAATTCAATGTACATTCACTATCCAGCCGCGGTTGACGCGTCGGATCGTTTGTTCTAAGCCTAACTTTTTAATGCGTCACATCACAGAACTGTCACAACTTTTGTAGACTGACCTCTATAATTACTCTATGATTTGTAGAATAGACCAGATATGTAATAGAATCTGCAATGGCATATACATTAAGAAAAATATTTTTTATCTATTACCTATCTCTTTAATTAATTTATGCCGTCATATTTTGTATTCACATCACACTATATCACATATCACACTAATTCATATTATAAAGCCGAATGTTTGTATATGTATGTGTGTGTGTATGTTTATTACTCTTATTACTCCTTCACGCCACAACGAATTAACCGATTTGGCTGAAATTTGGAATGGAGATAGCTAATACCCAGGATTAAAACATAGGCAACATTTTATCCCTAAAAATTACAGAGTTCCCATGGGAATTGAAAAATCTTGATCCACGCGGCCGAAGTCGCGGGCATCGTCTAGTACCTAATAAATTTACCTTCATTTTTTTGTAGAATAGGTAGATATGTAATAGAATCTGCTATGGCATTTACAATCCAGTGTTAATCATAGATTAAAAATAGAGGTCAACGCAGTCAGTCTTATAACCCAGTTGTCAAAAACTGTCATGTCTTATTAAATAATGTTTGAATTGAATTGTTAAAATATTTCGAATGTTCATATAACGATAGGAATTAGGAAGTGAGTTTTTGAAAGATGTAACAGTGTTAATGAGAGAAGGATACGTCTATATTTAAAGATGCGAAGAGGTGGTTAGCTAAGGGAAACATCAAGAGTGAAGTGGAATCTTTGGTGGAACATGTCGGAAAGCCATTAATTAAGCAGGAGGTTGACCAGTGCATAGATAACTACCATCCAGTCCAAGTTAAAGCGGCACCTCAGCAGCTCAAGAGCTTGTTAAAAGATGAAGTGTCCATAGCACAGCGGCCGAAATTATTGAAGCAAGGCATTACATTCGTTAAAAAGAAAGATAGCATCGGAGCAAGTAAGGAGATAAAAGAACAGTCGAAGTACAAGAATAGATAGATAGATAGATAGATAAAAACTTTATTGCACACAAGAAAGAAACAAAAATAAATAAAACTTAAAACTATGCATGCAAAGGCGGCCTTATTGCTACAAAGCAATCTCTACCAGGCAACCATTGGTGATAGGAGTGAAATGATGTGTGAGGGTAGTATGGTGCAACATTATCTAAGCAATATACATATTTACACTACATAACAAATAACATAACAAATACTATAATATCTATTTGAACAAATAAAATAAAATAATACATACATACCTATATATATATTTATACATATATATCTATACGAAATAGCGATAAATATATAGTTTAATTACCATGGCATCTGGATATTAATACCTGTTTCAGGCGATTCTTAAAAATATTTAAGGATGGTGAGCTTCGGACGTTATTCGGCAGGGAGTTCCACAACTCCACAGCATATGCTGAGAATGACTTGCCATAAAAATTAGTATTTCTATGAGGAACTTTGAGCTTGTTGTCTAGGCATGAGCGAAGTAGCATGGGACGATCGATGGAAGCAAGAAAGGTGAAACGTTCTTTGAGATAACCAGGAGTATGCGGACTATAGAGGATAGAGAAAAGAGAGAATAATTACTCAGTGGATGGAGATGTACTCTGCAAGTATCCAGGACAATTGTTGGTCATACCCAAGCAATTGGAAAAAGAAATAAACCATAGCAATGGACATTTTTTAAAGAAGAAGAAGAATTGGAAATATGTATAAGACGCATGGCTCAGCTGACCATATTATGAAAAAAAAACCAGAGTCAAATAGTCGATAGAGATAGTAATAGTAGGTAAATAGTACTGTAAAGTAATAATGAAGGTGACTGTGTTGAATGAATGTTTGTGTATTAATATAGTTAAGTAGATGTATGTAGTTAGCTTTGTCAACAGCACCGCCAAGTATATTGTATATATACTAGGTTATGTGTTACACTGATAATATGTTTGTACATGATTTTGTTATTACCAACTTAAGAACACACAGTGAACTCAAAGTGAACTTATAGTGAACTTGTTAGAATAAACTAAGGACAGTTATTGGACTGTAAATTAGATAATATAGAAATTAATAATAAGTTTAAGTTTAAGTAATATTACTTATTAGCCCACAGGCTAGATGGTAGTATAAAATAAAGCCACCGTTACATGGTGCTTTATGGTAGGAAAAAAAAAACCAACTTAAGTATACCTATGGTTTTTTAAATTCGAGATCATTCAAATTTTATTTTATTTTGTAAAAGAAATATTAATTATAATAATTTGTGACCATGTATACTTACTAGTGTTTAGATTCCTTATACATAAGATGTCATTCTATATTGGTTAACTTAAGATGTATTACTGTTAAGTATGTATGAAAACTGTATTATTTAACTTAAGGTGTGTTAGTGTTGAGAAGGTATGAAGTATGCGCGGAAGTATGAATATGGTAAAGATGTATGAACGGAGAAGGTATGTCTGGGGACAGACATAGTTGCAGGATGACCGAATGTGGGAAACGGAAAGTAAATGTATGACAGGGATGGATGTATGCGATAGAGAGAGTGGGAAGATATGGAGATAAAAAAGATTGGCAAGATGGCATACGGAGTTAAGACATGCTAAGGAGTGCTAAAAGTAGTTTTAAATAAAAGAAGTTAATATATATTTAGTGTTTTTACTTTGAGCTATTCCCACATTTATTAGAACATATGATATTATTACTTGCTTGTTCAGACATGAAAAGGGTCACAAAGAAAATTCTGTCAAACATAGAGAATCTTTTGATTGACTATCTCGAATGCTTTAAAGACAGCTTAGACTTAGTTTTACAAGTTATACATTGCATTATGGAAGTAACACTGCGCACTTAAGCTGTCATCTAGTAGGTACCTAATTAATACAATGGTCAAGAGTTTCGGAACCCTCAGTGCGCGAGTATGACTCGCACTTGACCGGTTATTTACTAAAGACTACCGTCAGATCATCGATCACATGGTTATAGCAATTCTTGTCGTATTTACACTTATTAGGACAAAATCAATCAAATTTAGCTCTTACGACGAGGTAATAAGAGTGTTATATTGTGTCAATATTGTGTCTGTTGTTATTAGTGAGAGAATAATCCATTTCTGTATGGCACATAAGTCTAATCGAAGCACATTCCAACACACAAAACATCAGAAACGTTAGGCATCATTATACAATGACAAAAGAAACTTGTGCAACTGCTTCAAATGTGACTTGTATAGTCAGCATACAAAATATTGTAAGATGAACATTTTACCGTCATATAATAAAAGTCTGATGTTCCTACGATAAGTTACAACGTACCTTCTTCACAAGACTAAATTTTACATCAAACGGTTAAAGTAAAGTTTTTGACCAAAATAAAGTCACATTTTGTTGCAGAAATCTTTTAAAAAGAACTTTAAAAAAAATTGGACCTTTAACTTTAACCACCGAGATGATAATACTGAACTGAATTTTTTTAATGTTTTTAGGCAACTTTAGACTGAAATTCTTACTATTGATTCTTACTTCTTACTTATTGAGTCTTACAAATTAGAAACAAACCTTGGACTGTTGCATCAGTTTAAGAAAAAAAAAGTTATTTCTAATTGGCTTAGTGTTAATCTTCTTACATTGAATGCAGAAAAAACTAACCTAAACTTCACTTAACAACAGTATCCGACAGTTTCTTTTTTCGTTCGCAACATTTGTAACTTTATAACGTTCTATATTTCGTTGCGGACGGTACGCATATCGGTTCCAGTATACTAATCTTATTCCGTATTACAATAACGGCCCGTATCGTTCAGAGAGCAAAACATTCTTGACTTTACGACCAATAGTACGGTATGCACATACATCTGTATTATCTGTATTTACAGGAAATAACATTACGTATTGAATTTATTTAAAGTCAAAGGATTCTACGTGTATACCGAGATTCTCGAATGTCTCAAGTAACAAGTTTGTTTCTTTTAAGCTATTGCATAGCTTCTATCGCGGGCCAGCGTGGAGACCGAATCCAGAAATTCCGTAACGAATATAACCTGACACGGGACTGCTCTACGGTGAGCCGCTAGATGGCGTTGATAAAAAATGCTATTCACTAGCTTTACCGCGGCAGTCCCCGAGTGCCACACGTCTTTTTTTTTTTTAGATCTCATAAAAAGTTATTTTGTGACGAATATTAATGATGTAGCATTATGTTTACTACATAATAACATAATACTAACATAATAATAAGGTGCGTATCGAAGATATAATAAGTTTGCAGAGAAAACTTGGATGAGAGTGGCACAACATCGTGATCATAAGGAATGGCACATGAAGAGGTCTATGTCCATTGTCCAACGATGGGAGAAATAAAGAGTTAGCAAGGAAGAAGAATTTAGGCTCTATAATTAACTGAGTCTGGATATAAATCAAGTATTACACGGATAAAAAACCGTCCTGTAATGACCACATGCCACTCTTTGACCACGTTTGTCTACAAATCTCGATACAGAAGTTAATATCTTAACAAGTAACATAAAGCTGAATAAAAAGAATTACGCAAAGGATCGCCTGGCTATTCAGTGTGAAAGTTAGACAGTATTCTTAGCTCGATTAGCGCGCTATCTGATTTGCATAGTAATTAAAATAAGTTAACTATAAAATGTGTAACAGTTATTAAATTACATTTACAAGTATATTCATCAGATGTTTGAGGCTTGAGCACCTTCCTTAACCTTCTTAAACTTAGTTTAAAACATGGTAGTGGAATTTCAAAATTGTTGCAATCAAATAACAAGCTTGACAAGGCCAAAAAAGAACACTTTACAATAATAGATCAAAAATCCATTCAAAGACTTCATTACATGCTATTCAGCATACAAAATTGACAATATTGTGTAGAAATCTTCATATTATGATGTATGAGTCATTCGCGAAATACTTGAAATTGAATGCTCTATCCATATTATTGAAGGATTATAAAAATATGAACTCGAGACTGTCTCCGTTACTGTTTCTGTTTCCTGATCAAGAAACTGATTTCAACATCTAGCAAGATAGCTTGTCTGTATTGAGGAATGACATAGGATACTTTTTATCCCGGAATAATGAAGAAATAGGCTCTAATGCTGATATCGATAGAGCATGCTCTGAATTAGGATAGAGTTAAAACTAGACACAAATATGCTCTGACATAAATCGGTCTACAGATTTCAGCCTAAAACTAAGAATGGTTTGCTATTGTATAATCTTGAGCATATGACTGTAAGTGGTTTTAAAAAATGTTTTTCTCAACAATGTTGAACACAAACTCAGCTGATCATAAAATATGAGTTAAAATAGAATAGGTAAAAATCTTTCATAACATCATCTTTTATACCGAAACGTAATTAAAGAAGACGGTGCAATTACCTCAGTTTATAGATGCCTCTAATTATATGTATTTGATGTTTTCTATACGGCGTATGACGAAAGATGGCTCATTGGCGGTCATTATTTGAATTAATATACCTACGTGTCAGTTCGGAGGTTCTGGGATTATTAGATTTTTATAGCGTCCGTGAGAACATGAACAAATGATATGTCTCTGTACGATTCAATGGCCGAATTCATTTGATTCTAAATCGTCGGTAATTGGTAATCTTGGGAGATGGGAGTTGTTCTTTTGTGCGCGTCTATGGCAAATAAATTACCTCAAATAACGCTATTTATTATAATGTAGTTTCAATGACATTCAATATGGGAAAGAGATTGTAAGTTTCATAATCTCCTTGTTCTTTTTCTTGTTCTTAGGGTAGAGTCACTACCTGAAAAGGAAATATTGCTCAAGTAGTTAACTTCCTACTCAAGTGGTTGATACCTACATCCCAATTTCCTTTCTTGCTTCCTTTAAATTTTCAAAAATGACTATTTCATTGCGAATCTGACCCTTTAGTAATATAAGTTCTACGTTAAAACCGGCTTAAACGTAGCATTACTAATCTGATCTGAAAAAGTTACCAATTGCAATAGCGTCTAACCTATGGCAGCGGACTGAAGCTCGTGAGTAGCTCAATAGTGTTCGATTGGAGTGGAAAAAGGATTTTTATTTATCAAATTCTTGGCAAAAAAAAAAAAAAAAATCCCAACACCTCATCTATCAATGGACTGAAGCTATACGCACACAAATCCAAAAACACCTCGAAATCCACACCGGCGCATCCGCGCGCGCATCTTATTTAAATTAAACACTGGCACATTTTATACAAAAACATTCAGCGAGGCGTCGTTAGGGCAGCCCGAGATGCATTTATTTATGAAATGTAAATTCATCTGATTGTAATAACAAAACTGCGAGCCACCGCACACTATATTAAGATGTATTATTTGCATACTGTATACAGTACGCTGTGCAACGTATTGTAGACTGGCGACGTGTTACCGTGTGTGATTTAGTGCCCTTATTTTTCGCTTTGTCAATCTCGTGTTTTGCTCGTTTTGTCTTGTCTGCCGCTTGGCTGAATAATTGTGCTTTTATGGATGTGTATTCTGCTTATACGTGTATTCACTTTGAGGTATCCACCACATTAATGTTCTTTTTTTGTAAAATGTTACAGTAAAATTTATAGCTAAATGGATTTTAATCTAATTTATTCTTTCATCTTACTATATTGTCATCATCATCAACCATCATAATAATAAAACTATCTATTGTATGTGCAACGTATTGTGGATAGGCTACGCGTTACCGTGTGTGATTTAGTATGTATTCGTGTACTTTGAAGTATCTACGACATTAATGGCTAGGATTTTACTTAAATTTCTTCGACTAACTTACTGCATTATTTTCTTATTAAATACTAGGTATGTACGCTGTGCAACGTAATATGGAGATGCGTGTTGTTATGTGTTATTTTATGGCCTTATTTTACGTTTTATCTTGTGCTTCGCATAAACATATTGTCTATCGTCGCTTGGCTGAATAATTTTAGTTTTTGGAATTTTAAGAATAACTAATGAAAGATCTAATTTACTTATTTACGTACATAAATTTTTTATCAACTTGGTAGGTATGTTGATTGTTTTGCCTGTCTGCTTCTAAGCTTTATAACTGTTGTGCTTCTATTAGTTGGTGATGTCAAACCTGTTTTATGTTATTATCCAATCATACATTGTAATGGTCTGTACCTGTCCACATATATTGTAACTATACATTGTAATGGTCTGTGTGTTAGGTACTTTTTCATCGCTCAACCACCAAACTCCAAAAAGCAGAAAAACGGCCGAACCGTGGAGCGTTTCGTGCTCTTTGGAGAAAAATCAGTGGTTTTTGAAAGAATCTCGTACAACCAGATGAAATATTCGGCGAAGGGTTTTTTTACAATTCATCATCATCAACTTCTTTTTTTTAGTATTGAAGTTTGGCGATCATCACACGAAAAGCTTCTCTCTTTGAAGCCTATGTATTTATTTATTTTTCAAACTATTTGAGTTCAATATAAAGCTACAAAAAAAGACCACCCGTGCGAAACCAGGGCGGGTCAGATAATAAAAATAAATGTATAACAACTTTAAATAATAATAAAGACGATGGCAATGCCCGAAGGGATAAAAAACGAAACGCATGAAGTCGTGTAGCTGGTGTGAATTCGGCCAAAGCGCGCACGCGCCGGCGGCCATCATGTGACGTCATCGCGTCACGACTCTATGCCGGGTTATAAAAACCAGACAGCTATTATGCAATCGTCTTAGCATCCTGATGCGTATTGCGTTAGGATCTTGAAAAGGAAAGGGTTTAACTAAATAGGTATAGTTATAGTGTTAAAGAGTGGCATTTAGGTGTTAGATTTATGGATTCGCGAGAAATATTTGATCTCCCGGCGTCCACATGAGCAATTTATATATGTATACTGACAGAAACATCATGTGTTACGACGGAATAGATTCGGTAAACAATTCATAATATAAGTAAATACTTTTATCGTTCATTTTGCATCTTCTTCTTCTTCTTTATCAACTGATAGACGTTCACTGCTGCATATAAGTCTCTTGCGTGGTCCGCCACAGGCCTCGGTCTCGCGCCGTCTGAATCCAGCGGCTCCCTACGACTCGTTTGATGTCGTCGATCTACCTATCGGTCATCCCTACTAATATTATAAATGCGAAAGTGTGTTTGTTGGTTTGTTGGTTTGTTGGTTTGTCCTTCAATCACGCAGCAACAGAGCAACGGCTTGCTGTGATTTTTTGCATAGGGGTAATTTACGGGCCGGAGAGTGACATAGGCTACTTTTTATCCCGAAAAATCAAAGAGTTCCCGCGGGAATTAAAAAACTAAATCTACGCGGACGAAGTCGCGGGTATCAGCTAGTTTTGCATAAATGCACGTAAAATTTTTCTGTTGCCAAAGTCCAGAACGGGTGGGTACAATTTTTGCTCGAGGTATACCGAAATCAAATTGGAAGTTAGGAAATCGAAAAACTAGAGATTCCGACGTAGCTCATCGAGTTGCGAAGTTAAAGTAGGAATGACATTATGGTCCTAAAGCATGTAAATGATGAACTCTACACGAAAAAGCAGCGTGCTAAGACCACCCGTTAGGTGGACACACGATCTTAATAAGTAAGGCACTGGCAGCCGAGCCGTTCACTGCAATTTTTCCTTGAGGAAAGTAATGGTGTAGTCTAAAATTAAAGAGGTCTTACCTGCAAGATGTATGGCAGTTTTATTCAACTCGTACCTACCCCTTTTCGGGTTCCCTTGACATCGCTGGTAGGGAAAATTACCTAGGCATAACTAAAGCACCCCACCATACTAAAAAGTAAGAATTTTTCAGATGACTGCTCAATTCTGCAACAATTCTTAGTTTACTATTAAATTTAAAAATGTTAAAATCATTGTCGCTTTCAACTATTCTTGCTGCAAGTGCTATTTGTGCCTCATAAATCATAATATTTTAAACCTGACCACTTTTGCCATGGTCAAAGCTATCATGTAGGTTTATTCTCAAGTCTGATAGCAATGGAAAGTAACCATTTTAAATAAGGCTGCATATCGAAAGACTTTGTCTTTATGAGTAAGTATGACATGGGAGTGGCCATATGACATAATGCATATTTCCAATAGGTATATCATTTGACATTGTGCCTGAATTACTTTTACTCTTTTTGTTAACGTCGTGTAGGTAGGTACCGCAAATACCTATATTACCGAACCTAACTCAGTTGAATCAGAACTATCTAAATATCAAACAGTTCCGCCTTCTTATTCTGTAATGTTACTTTTCCAACCAACCTTATGGTTCAACTCCAACCTAATGAAGTAATTTTTTTATTCATCCCTTTTTCCTTCTGCTTTTCTTTTTCATCTTTCCATATGGTAGGTAACCTTCATTCAGTTGATAGCAAACAATCTCTTTATTTGTAGGCACGTTTAGATTAAATAACATTTAGGCTGAATTCTATAGACCGCACTCTCTCTCAGCTCAGACTCAAGACAGAGTTGACACGAGACAGATTTATGTCAGAGAATATTTGTGTCTCCTCTACCTCTATCTTGAGTCTGAGCTGAGTCAGAGCACGCTCTATAGATCTCAGCGTTAAAGTATAAGTTCGTATACATGTCTTCATCATCTCAATCCATCGTTGGCCCACTACTGAGCATAGGCTTCTTCTCTGAATGAGAACTTAGGCGAAGTGCGGATTGACAGGCTTCACATACCTTAAAACACATTTTAAAAAAATCCCAGGCACGCAGGTTTCCTCCCGAATTTTTCCTTCATCGTTATAAATCTATATGCAAGTGATAATAAAATTGTTTAAAACACACATAACTCGTACTTTAAAGCAAATTATGTTTATTGTTTGAAACGCACATAACTATGAAAAGTTATAGAAGTGTGGGATTGGAACCTCGAACCTCCAATAATGAGACCGAAGTCCTAACCACTCAGGTATAGTTCAGCTTTACTTGTGGTTACGTCGTGTACATGTGTGGCGACACCCCTGTTGTCAAATCTGTCATTCAAACCTGTCAACGTCATATATAATAATCTATGGCACCGAAAATTAAAACGGATTACTTATTGCATTTTACTGGATTTTTATTGCTATCAAGATTGCTATTATCTGCCAAACAATATGTGCCGATTATTGCCGCCAAACATGCACATTGCGAACATGTGTGTGCCTGTCAGGAGTCTAGGTGGGAGCGGTCAGGTGTGAGCAAGCCCTCGCACACACTTATACAGATACGATACACATACAACCATGAGCCACGTGCCTTCGTGATTTTTTATTTGTAAAACGAATATCAGCCAAGCTGAACTTGACTGATGTTCTTCTCTCCCCTCCAAATAAGTGAAAACTTGCAACATTTAAGTTTTTAGTTCGCACCTATAACCGTTGGGCTATTGAGGCTTAAATGTGAATTGCAAGAACTATACCACCGCTTAGGCACACGAATACCTCATAGCTGTTCAAATTCCTTTAACTCCTTTGATCGATGGAGGTCATTATCAGAACAATATTTTTAACATAACGTAAAGGCTAAGAGCAAAGTTGTTTTAGTTCAAAAACTCCGGTCAGAGCAGTCACGCTCAGCCTCCGAAGTCACGACACGTTACGTCAGGACACACCTCTCGTCCGGATGAATGCGCACAACCTTTTTTTTTCTACTAATCCTTTCTAACGGTAATGTTTGGGAGTTATTTTAAACTGTAGGCTTTAGTTTTGATACAAATAAAGATGTTTTATTTCATACTAGCTTTTGTGATGCGGGTTGTTACGTTCCCTCAAATATGGTTGAGCGAAGCAATGGCTGGATCATGCGTCATGCTCGTGAACGGGTGCCACCAACGGGAATGGGTCTGCTTTTGCCTGCCTGTTTTGACATGTATTGGATTGTATTTATTTGTATTTGTATTGTATTTATTTTTACTTGTATTGTACTCGGGAAAATTCATCGTGGAAGCACTGTATACATAGCATAGTTTCATTAACTATTGTAAAATTTATTTTTTATTTTTGAAAAGAGCAACCGCCGAGTTTCTTGCTGGTTCTTCTCGGCAGGAAAGGCATTCCGAACCAGTGGTAGATTCATTGACGATTCAAAAGTGCTTGTAAAAGTTTATTTGAATAAAAAATATTTCTATTTCTATTTCTATTTCTATTTGCCTGTGGCTCACGTTAAGTTTTTTTGAACCCCCATTTTACACCTTCAGGGGTTGAATTTTCAAAAATCCTTCCTTAGCGGATGCCTGTGTCGTAAAAGCCATCTGTATCCAAACAGGCCTATACGTCAAGGTTTAAAATTGGTTGAGATGGGCGTTGATAGATCAGTCAGTCAGTTAACAACTTTCGCGTGGAGTTAGGTTCTTAAAATCCCATGGAAGCTCTTAGTTTTTCCGGAATAAGTACTTACGAATACCTATGTTTTATTTCATCTAGTCTTGGATAGATTTAAAATTTCCGCGGGAATGGTTGTTTTTTCAGGATAAAACTTTTATCTTGCAAAAATTCACGTGATAGAAAAACGCACCTACGCGCAACGGATACCTACCCTAAGCCGAACACTCGTTTTCCGAGCTTTTGTATTTTATGGACAAGAACATTTCTTGAATTCAGTTGTATATACCCTAATATAATATATGTAACAGTCGTCTTTAGCTATTGCAAATTGTAAATACACTTAACAATACTTCGATTCAAATCGTAAAACCGTAGTAACAAAATACTAACAACCGAGTCATAAAATCAAAGTTATCACACCAGGCTCAAAATCCAACGCCTTTCACTAGATAGGCAACACATTAAAGACCCTTTAATGGCAAAGCACCACAATAACTGAATAATAAAATCATTCCAAAGTAAATCTTCATATTTTATACAGTTTAATGTTCTCCCCACAACTTTAAGTAAACAAGTGGCGGCTCAACCCATCTAGAGGCGACATCGTGCGTTTGTGATATTCAATTTCTGAAGTTAATGAATAAAGTTCATTTAATTCTACATGCAATACAATTTTTACAAGAAAAATATAATAAACATAGGAAGTTTGACGGCTGTATCGCTTAGAAGTGACCTTACCAGGCAACCACATCACAGGGTATAAGGGTGTACATAAATTATTATAAAGAGAATTCAAAAGTTAATAATGTTCATGATGTTTTTCAAAATTTGCAGTTCTGCGCTGCCGCACATTGACAGTGCACACTGACAGAAAACTAATTTGTTGACATCAAAAATTCATGCATATATTTCTGCTTATTTGATTTGACCATTTGGTCAATTAACGCAACAGAATCACCAGTTATGCTAAGCTCGGTCCTGTTTTATTTAATGATCGCGTTGGTTTACGTTTTAAACACGTTAATGTGCGCCCAGAGTGATCAAGTGCGGTGTTTATGTTGATTACAGTCAAACCCAAGTTATTGCTACGGCATAAAGATATGACAGGCTGAGAGAATATAAATTTGTTCCACTATAAGCACTTACTAATTCGTATTTAAATGTGATTTCGTGAACTAATATTTCATGTGGGTAGTATATGAGATTGTATATGATAGATCTTTGACCATGTGACTTATACCAAAATCTCTCCAAAAATCAATTAAAATAAATTGTTTTCTGCACCATAAACGGGAGTTGGCAGTTGGCACTTGGCAACAATCGCAATCTTTTTTTTATTATTATGAGATAGGATTGCGCTTGACGACAATCAATGATGGAAAGCATTGATGAGATGTAGGTTGGAGCGCGCTTGACTATAAAATGCCTATTCACTCTTGTCTTGAAAGTACTCAAATTATACGTGGCAGAAAACACAGACGCTGGAAGTGCGTTCGACACCTGTTTGTGTATTCAATCATTTCCGATTGAACAATTTTATCTCACTACTACTTGTTTCGCGCGACTTCGTCCGCGTTAATTTCTTTTATTATGATCACGATTAAGAAGTGTTTAAAAGAATATATTTTAAATATGGATAATTTTTCCCGTTTTTGCAACATTTTTCACTGATGCTTCGCTTCTATTGGTCGCAGCGTGATGTTATATAGCCTCAAGCCTTTCTCGATAAATGGACTATCCAACACAAAAAGAATTTTTCAATTCGAACTAGTAGTTCCTGAGATTAGCGCGTTCAAACAAACAAACTCTTCAACTTTATATATTAGTATAGATTGCCATAAATACACAGCATCAAGAATACTTACCTACCATAAAATTCGCCAATCCCAAGGGATACCTCGCTTTTACCATTGATAGAGGCGAGGAAGCGATGTAATCCGCCATTTTGTAGCGGCGGCCATCTTGGACCAATTTTCATCAAACCTAGCTAAGAACACTTCCGACTAATTCACCTTTTAAACAAAAAAAAAAAGCAACGTCAACATCCGTTCGGGAGCTACGATGCCACAGACAGATACACAGACACACACACACACACACACACACACACCACACCACACACACACACACACACACACACACACACACACACACACTCACACACACACACACACACACACACACACACGGACACGTCAAACTTATAACACTCCGTCGTTTTTGCGTCGAGGGTTAAGAACTAGTCCACTGATAGCAAGGATCAAATTCAAATATCGATGACCGGGTCACGGGGAGTCACGACAACTGTATCGAAGTAGAAAGTGGACCATTGTCCACCTCCGAGTGGACTTTACCGATTGATTCGGACTCATAAGATAATAAGTCACGATTGATCGCCCTACGTCGCCTTACCCACTCGTTCGTAATGAGATTGACTGATTAAGATGTGTAGGCGATAAGTGGAAATCTAAATGTGAAATGCTTCGAAAACTGCCTATTAAATAGGCTGCAAACTTTGCAAATTCTTGATTTGTTCGCGCAGTAGGCGTACTTTCCTGACGTTAAAACTAGTAGCCTGTCAAATTGATTTAGATGGAAATAGTTAGACATTTAGAGACCAGACCTGTTGGGCGATGTGCGCCACGGGAAAATTTTGTCTATGCTTTACTCGTGAATCTCTGTAGAGATTACGAGTAATGAAAAATGTATGACATTTTCTCGTGACGCACATCTTAGCCCTATAAGTATAACTTTTTAAAAGCGTGTCAATAACTACACTCAGCTGTGATACGTAGGTAAGCTGCATCAATCATTGCGACAGTCTCAATTGTGGTGATTGGCTGAATTTATCGTGTTCTTTTCGCAACAATGCATTTCAGCCAATACCGTGTGAGTGTCGGGCAATTAGAGATTGCCATCGTCACACTGTACTAACTTTATTTAGAGAATCGCACAACACAACACGGCTTTGATCTCAGACCCGCATCTCTGACTTTTCAGAGTTAAATGTGATTTAAGCAATGTCACTTGCTTCAACCTTGAAGAAAAACATCGAAAACAGACAGAGAGCTCTCTATAATGTTCTCACAGGTGTGTGAAGTCTGCCAGTGTCTACCCTTTTCATTCACAAGGAGACCAGTGCTCATTAATGAGCTGACAAAATGACATGAATGAACTACACTCATACACTCTCAATCCGATCACTGAACAAAAAAAGAGACCGGCCGAATTGATAACCTCCTCCTTTTTGGAATTTTTGTTAAAATGTAATTACCCGTAGATACACTAATAGGTCGACCTACTGGGACTACGGGTAAACGCTCAAGTTTTATGCGTTTGTTCGGAGAAACTGTGCTGTCCTAAGTACGATTTTATGAAGCTGCTTTAGATCTAACATTGAGTTTATGTAAAACAATTTTATTTCCATAAGCCAAAGGCTCAAACGACTTCATGCCAATGTCTCACTCGGTCTGGGCGTTCTGTTATTTGATCCGATATTCCAATGTTTCATATCAGATTATAGCCTCATTACAGTCCGTTTTCGTAGGCGGAGACACGGTGACGCAACGTTTCATTTCACGTTATTTATCTTCGCGGGAATCGGTGAATAAATCTCGATACAGATTAGGATTGGGTGTTAATTATTGTAATTATTGTATGAGCGTTTGAATTGGTGTTTCTCAGGCTGGAGAGATACATATTGAGCACACCAGCTGAGCAATCGGATTGTGTGTTATGATTATTGAGAAAAATAAAATCTTATGCCAGAAGCAGAATAGGTAACGCATTGGCGACACCCAATTCCACGAAACGCGTTCAATCACAACGTGGTTATTTTTAGGTGTCGCTAGTGTTAGGGCGTTTCTGAACATACAAAATACTAGGATTTGACGGAATAAACCATGTGAATTGATCCAATAAAACAATCAGTTTGGTCGAAGCACACACTCTCCGCTCGAAGCAGAAATTCTCCACTCTACTCTTAAGTAGTGCGAAAAGTTGAACGAAGAATACCCATTATATCAGGCAACCATAGCCTGAAATAAGTTGCCGACTTAGATTCTATGGGATGTGACCTCTTATTGATAATATAGATAACATAAATTTTCTAAACTAAACTATGCTTTCGAATATGTATAACTAATTAACCTGTAATTGGGTAGTTTTTGATTGTGACAACTAAGACATTAAAGGTAAAATTAGTAATAGACACATATATAGGTATGTATAGGACTTCTCTCCACTACGCTCAATCCAAATCCTACTGAGACCAATCCTAAATCTAGGTATAGGCATGTAACTAAATCTTGTAAGTGTTAGATTCGATTCCTTGAAATACTTAGAATATCTAATTGTAGCGATCTATTCGTTTTATGATAATCATTAAATACAATTCTCGATTACATTATTAATGCAATCTTTCAGTTTTACTACTCGCAATTGATCTTTGGTTGAGCAATTCTAATGTTTAGAGTGTCCAGCAAACATATAAAATTACTTGCTAGCTGATGCCCACGACTTCATCCGCGTTTTGAATCTCGCGGGAACTCTTTAATTTTCCGTGATAAAAAGTAGCATATGTCACTCACACCACCTATACCCATGCAAAAAATCACGTCGATCCGTAGCTCTGTTGCAGCGTGATTGAAGGACAAACCAACAAAACAACAAACAAACACACTTTCGCATTAATAATATAATAAGGATTAGAAAGGATAAGGATAGTGTTTGTAAATTAAAATCAGTTGTACTGAATTTTTAACTTTAAACATACACTTTTAAGGTTTATTTTACTTTGACGCTAATGTCATCGAATACGAATACGATCAATCGAATTAAATTTTATACTAAACGTTCCGGCAACTGTGAGGTGGTAATAAAATGTGTACCAAGGCCACAGCACCGATGCGAAGATTACCAGTGAGCGGTTGAACTGTGAACTATTGTGTCGAACCGCTCTTATCTGTCTATTGTTGTTAAAACTCTGAAGAATGTCAAAGCGCCACGCCTACAGCCTTTAAAACGAAGCGGTCAGAGGTGAAAGCCATCATTCTCAAAGATAAAACAGGATATAAGATTTAACTAATAACTATGGAAACAGTTTTATATCTATCCCGCGGGAACCTTCTGTTTTTCCGGAATAAAAGCTTATGTATCACTTTCCAAGTCCTCTGTAGGGTTAGTATAAGATTTAATACGATTTATCGTATTGGTATTCGATGATGTCAGCGTCCATGTAAAAAATCACGTCGATCCGTTGCTCCGCTGCTGCGTTATTGAAGGATAAACTAACAAATAAACACACTTTCGCATTTATAATATTAAGTAAAAATCCGAAAGTATGTTTATTTGTTAGTTTATTCCCACGAGATTTTTAAAAACCTAACCCCACGCGGACAAAGTAGCAGGCAAAAGTTTAATCTCTTTATAATATACATATTATTATAGTTCCTGCAATTAACAAGGGGGCGTGGTTCATGTTTTTTTTTAATATTTATTCTAGAAGTTTGTTCCTGATGGACTACGTTACTCCGTATGACTTAGCAATAAATCTAGGTTCATGGTTTAGGTAAGCTCATGGTTGTGTGCGCTTGACTGCTCCAACCTAGGCCCCTGACAGACATGCACACTTACGCAATGTGCATGTACTCGTACACGACGTAACCACAAATAAAGCTCACGCGCCCTCGTGAATTGCACGAACGTAAGAGTTTTCAAAAGACTGTCCTGTTTTACCCTCAATGAATGGTGTTCCTAGTCAGTATTGAATAGTGTGACGTTAATAGAAATGCTTTTTTGAGACGCTTGACCTTCACTTAGTTCTTACGTAAGAAATATTGGAAATCATATTTCATTCTATTCCGGTCCGGATTCCGTTTTTTTTTCTGTTATGTGGTTATAATTATTGTGTGGTATTATGACAAATACCTTAGTACATAATTACTTAGTCATAATCAATTACTTTTGTGGTAAAGTACACTTTGTGGCTGTACAGAAAAGTATGTATTTTAACGGCTTAGCACGTTCTGATTTTTGAGAGTTATATTAAGAATAAAACAAATGTTAAAAAACCGCTCTTTAGTGGGTGTTTTTGGTAAGCCTCAACTTGAAAATTGTTAAGACTTCTGCATCGTTAGTTTGACCTTCAATCACTCAGCAACAGAGCAATGGGTTCATAAAGGATTCACTGATTTTTGCATGGGTATGTATAGACATACCCAGCTTATCTCAACCTCCAAGTCCTCATTTAGATATAGATCTATATGAGGACTTGGAGGTTGAGATAAGCTAAGCTGAGTTATCGGGGAAAATAAATAAAAAATCAAAAAAAAAAAAGACGTGTGGCACTCGGGGCAGTCCCCGAGTGCCACACGTCTTTTTTTTTTCGGTAAAGCTATTGCATAGCATTTTTTATCAACGCCATCTAGCGGCTCACCGTAGAGGAGTCCCGTGTCAGGTTATTTTCGTTACGGAATTTCTGGATTCGGTCTCCACGCTGGCCCGCGATAGAAGTTATGCAATAGCTTAAAAGCTTCCAACGAATTGAGAACCTCTTCCTTTATCAGAAGTCTGTTAAAAAGAGCACTTCCCTCCCCAGGTGGTGCTAGTCCGCGGCCACTACGTGTCGTACCTGCCGCTGTGCAGCCGCAACGAGCCCGTGTTCCTGGCGGCCTGCACGCCGCTCGCCATGCCCGAGACGCGCGAGTGCGTGGTGCACGGCGCCACCAACGTGTTCACCACCGTGCACGCCATGGACATGAAGATACTGCACATCGATGCTAAGTAAGTACCCCACAATCATCATCATTACCATCGTCATCATCACCATCAGCAACTCATTAGCGGGCCTTTCAAATAAAGAAAACAATAAACTTATCTACTAATCCTACTTCCTACTAATAACATCGACACTATCACACTTACATTATAAAAGCGAAATTTTTTGGTTGGTTGGTTGTGTGTGCGTCTGTGTGTGTATGTGTGTGTGTGTGTGTGTGTGTGTGTGTGTGTGTGTATGTGTGTGTGTGCGCGCGTGTGTGCGTGCGTGTGTGTGCGTGTGCGTGTGTGTATATGTTTGTTACTATTTTACGCAAAAACCACTGGGTCGATTTGGCGGAAGAATGGTGAAAGCTCATACCTGGGATTAATACATCGGCTACATTTTATCTCGGAAAATTAAAAAGTTCCCTTCGAGATTAAAAAACCTTAATCCACGCGGATGAAGTCGCGGAAATGATTTTAAAAAACAAAGTATAATTTAAAGTGTGGATTTATAAAAGTAAACGTGAAAATATATCTAAAAAGTTTGAAGTAAAAGACTTTGATTTACAAAAATAAGTCAATTTTTCCGTCAACGCGCAAGCCGCAAGACACTTAACGCGCGCACGCTATCGTATAATACTCTAGTTTATGAACATTACAGAATCCTTAACGTCCGAAGCATTGTGATACAGATAATAACATTCAACACGCTGACGGATGAACGAGCGACGGTTGCGCCCAGCGCGCCACAATCCCATCTGACCACTATTTTACTGTTTCCATTGCATATTCCAACCCGTTTATTATTGACGCGTTGACGTGCATAAATATGAAACGGCCTCAATAGAGACGTTGTCATATATTTCCCATATTGATGGACGGTAGCTGGATGTGACATTTACGCATCGGTAATAAGATCTGCTCATTGTTCGAGAACCTTGAACTAGTGTTGACGAGGAAGTGTGGTAAAAGCCGTTTGTTTAGAGGGACATTACCATACTTGTTGAGCTCTTTGTTCGTCTCTGCCCTTGGTTGGTTTGATTTAATCAGTCTTATGGGATGGTTCTTGTTGGTGTTATTGGTTGTCTAATCATCAATCGCATCTGCTTTACAACTTTTATTGTACGTCTATTGAATTAATCTGGTACTTATCTGACCGTGTGCTGGCCTAAAACGCTTGACTAAGGACCTTTATTCATGGGCGAAAAATTTTTATTTCAGATATAGCCTACCCATTCCGAAATTTATAAAACTTCTGTAGTTGTTATACTTTTCAAAAGGCCGATTTCGCCAATGTGAAATAAGCCATCCGAGTTCCAATTTGATATTTTGGCAGATGCTCAATACAAAAACTGTCAGAACGGCCCAATTTATTCCTCAGTTAGAAGAGAAAATCGGCAAAAGATATAATTTCACTATCGCCAAATAGCGTTTAACCGAGGAATTATATTGGCAAATTTTTTATACAAAAACTGTCTGCATGTCCAATTTTGTCCACAAATTCCTCGGTTAATTTTACTCAGATTGTCGACATTGGCAAGAGCTTACTTAATTAAACCAAAACATGACGATTAAGTAGGGAACTAAAGTCATTCGTCTTAAATTTTCTTTAGTTTACTTAATTTTAAGTTTATTTGATAGGGCAGACAGGATGCTCTACCCTCATTTTAGATAACAATGGACTGTGTTCCTAATAATAATAATAAATAATCTGTACTAATATAATAAACCAGAAGAGTTTGTTTGTTTGAACGCGCCAATCTCTGGAACTAACAGTCAGATTTGAAAAATTATTTTTGCATTCGATAGCCCAATTCTTGAGGAAGTTTATAGGGTATTTCAACATCACGGTACGACCCTTAGAAGCCGAGCATTAAGAAAATAAGAAAAAAACGCTTACGCTACGCCACACATGATTATTAAAATCTGAATCCACGCAGAAGAAGTCGCGGGCATTAGCTAGTTATTTATAAATAAAAGTTATTGTTTAGAAAATAATAAGCGCAACTACATTATTTTGCCACAATGGAAACTAATTATGCATAGTTTTTATTATCCACATATTAAATGAATAAAATATGATCTGCAAGTATAGAAAACATGTGTATGGAGCACTAAGATTTATGTTTACAGAGAAATCCGCTCACTGAACGTCATTCTATTCATTACCTTCAAAGAAACGTTTGAATTTACAAGATAACTGCATAAATGTAAATTGTCTCAACGTGTAAAGGTTTGAAATTTCAAACTAATATACGTATTTATTACAATAATAATATTATGAAGAATATCATTGGAAATAGGTACCTACCAAAAGCGTACTATCCTACAGTGACGGATGTAACATTTGCCGCCAGTATGCTATTCTTTTGCCGCCCATACCAATATAGCTAATATTTACACGCGTTTTATGCAAAAAAAATCTCTCACTCCAACAATTTGTCGGTCTTTATATTCTTTGCTGGTAGTCATAGAGCCATGTCAACTGCTATAAGCAATTTGAGATAAACGTTTTGCATATCGGTCATGGCGCACATTCCCGCGCCGCAACCAAACGATTATAGAATTTATATTATGTCTTACAAAAACGTGTGCCTCCTTTGCCGCCCAATCTGCCGCCCTAGACTCCAACCTACTCAGCCTGCTGATAAATCCGCCACTGAGCCTAGTGGTTTAGACTTCCCAGTGCTCGACTAATTTCTAATCCTGAGATCTATAGAGCGTGCTCTGATTTAGCTTAGACTTCTTTCTTTCTTTTTGCTGGGCTGGATTCCACACGTAAACCAGTCATAGCCTGTTGTGTGTGATGCACCAATCCTTCCAATGTTCATTACTCCAACCATCCCAGCTCTCTCCAGAAGCCTAACAGGCTGCCCAGGTTACCAAGAACTTCTCGAATTGAGACTGGGGATCCTATAGATGGTTCTTGCGATAGTCTGCGACGCCCGTGCATCCTCAGCTCAGACTTAAGATAGAGGTTAAAACGAGACACAAATATGCTCTAACATGAATCTGTCTCGTTTTAACTCTATCTCGAGTCTAAGCTAAGTGAGAGTGCGATCTTTTATTTTAAGTAAGTATATAAAAAAATTGTTAAATACCCAATTTTCATCCTGTGACAAGCTCGCATGTTTTGAAAGGCGCCTTTGTCACATGCTATAGTACCTTGGTGAAGCGAGCTTTGCATACAATGACAAACTTACACGCTCCCGTAGAATCACTTATATATTCTCAAATGCACACTTAAAATACATCAATATCTTTACGCTTTGGTTTTTTACTTATGTCGCTGTCAACTGTTCTTTACCGTGAAAGCAGACAGATATAAAACAACGGGGGTTCGTTTTTTAAGGTGCTTACACAAAGGGTAGCAAAGGGTTTGCCTAAGTTTACGCTAAGTTTAATTGCAGTAACACTTGCCAAAACTTATTAACTAACTTTTCGTTCTCAAGTGAACTTTAGTCTCTATAGTCTAATTTGAAAGTTATTATAGTGAGTTTAGGTAGTAGCTATTCTGTGGTTTAGGTAACGAACCAAAATTTCCTGTTGTAGCGTTCGCCAACGTTAGTAATAGAGCCTTAAAGTTTTATCTACGTACAATTTGTTATATAGATTGAGTTCTTAACAGTAATTCACCCCCAAACTTTGTTCTCAAACTCTTTTAAAAGTCTTTAACATTGATCTTGTTCTTACATTGATCTATTCCTATATTCTTACCAGTAATTCACCCCCGAACTTTAATCTCAAACTCTTTTAAAAGTCTTTAACATTGATCTATTACTAGTTAGTAATAAGATGCCCGCGACTTCGTCCACGTGGATGAAGTTTTTAAATCGGGAACTCTGATGTTCTAGGATAAAAAGTAGCGTATATCGCACTCCAGTAGGGCTAACATGCGCGCCACGAGAAAGTTTTGTCTACACGTTTACTCGTGTTCTCTATGTGAATCTCTACAGAGATTCACGAGTAAATTGTAGACAAATTTTTTCTCGTGGCGCGCATGTTAGCCCTACAGGTTCTCATTATAATATTTTATCTTTTAAAACATAGGTTCATACAGACCAAAAAATGGACAGACGGACCAAGAACAAATTGACCTAAATAAATTAGAAGATCACGTTTTGCTCAATAAACTAATGGCATACGAATACTATTAACTATAAAGTCGGCCTATTAATTTACGATCGTATAATTTACGTTTAAACCTAATCATAGGTACTCAGTGCGTGCTTTACGCACCCATGTGTCATAACTTCTATATTCTATTACATCCTGTCAAGATGTTGTCATGGATTCAGCATGAATATCATTGTCCTGTCATGATTATTACATTATGACGATATGATGCTCAATAAAGCCGAGCGCATATTAGTGCAAGTGTAGTTATTAAATTTTCCAAATTTTCATCGTAGTCATTGCTAAGTTTAATGTGTGATTTCAAGTAATTTTAAAGCTTCTTAGAGTCATGTTATCGAACGCATTTCATTTACGTAAATAAAACACTTAAAACACTTTAGTCAGAGCTTCATTTTAAACTATTTTTTGCCTGCGACTTCGTTCGCATGAGTTAGGTTTTTCCGAGCTAAAAGATGGTCCTCAACAATAAATAAAATAAAATAAAAATAGCCTTTATTACAGCAATTACGTTACATTTGAATATTAAATTAGGTAAATATTAAAATTTTTTTAGCTTGCTGCGTGTCCCTCGACATAGGCCTCCTCTAAATTTTTCCATATGGTCCTATCCCTGGCTAAACGAGTCCACATACTTCCGACCAAGTTTCGTATGTCGTCATCCCATCTTTTGGATTGCCTGCCTCTCTTTCTTTTTCCATTTCTGGGGTACCACTCTGTCACTTTTTTCGTCCATTTTTCAGAATAATTGTCCCTAATCATATGGCCTGCCCATCGCCATTTTTGTTGTTTGATGATCTTATGTACATTTTTAAATTTTGTTTTTTCCTTTATGTCCTGCAGCTTCATTCTGTCTCTCAATTTAACACCTATAACACTTCTTTCCATAGAATTTTGACAAGTTCTTAATGTTGTGAGATTTTTCTCGGTTAGAAACAATACTATATTATAAAAAAAATCATCGAAATCATCCAATCCGTTATCGAGATACCATCAAAAAAGCCGTTCCATACAAAATGTATGAGAAAATATTCTTTGTAAAAATTTTTTTGTTGAAATTTTTCGATGTTTAATAGTAATTTTGCTATAAAGGGCGGAGACAAATACAACAAATTAAAGATCATAACAATAGGTCCAGTTCTTGAGTTATAGAAATGGTGCAACTTCCCGACTTTGTTTTTTATATTTAGATAACCTAATGTCTGAAGTTTGTGAACCGACTTCCATTACTGGACAATGGACAATGGACATAGGTTTCTTTCAAGGGATTGATTGAGATGTAAATTATGAAGAACGTTTCAAGTTAATAGTGTTTTATATTTACAAGAGCTCATCATTGCCTAGAAAGTTGTATGCGTGTCCCACAATGAGTATTCTGATTTGTACCCTGTCAAGTGGCTATGATATTAATATCCCATGCCCTTATGGGCTAATGAATTCAAATGTAGTCGAGTTTTGCCCTTTATAGGACAGTTGGTAGTTGACAAGCATAAATCTGTCCGAATTACGGATGCTATGGTTATGCAAACTTTTGCACAGTTGATCGAATTTAGTTCATAAAATTGAGCTATAAACAGACCAATTTTTTTTTATGACAACTAATTTGGCTTTGGCTGTAAAAATCAGGTTCCTAGAAACTATATATTTAACTGTTACTTAATTTTTATTTGATTAACTTTAATAAATTTTATTTAATTTAATTGTTATTTAATTTTTAAACGAGCAACCACTGAGTTTCTTTCGGCACGGCATGCATTCCGTGATTGGTTCGGACTAGTGGTGGATTCATTTGACAATTCAAAATCACGAAGTAGATAAGTAGAGTATAAGATAGTAGTTTATTTTAATAAAAAACTTTTTTATCGGTAGAAGAAGAAAAAAAAATTTAAATTATGGTCTAACGCCTGAACCGATCTTGGCGATTACATCTTGCATTTTGAAGATGAACTTTTTAACCTAGAAAATTAGAGAGAGAGAATAAATTACATATGCGCAGACAAGGGCAGTCTTGTGGTTTATGCCATGAAGTAAGTACCAAACAAATAAAGGTATTAAAGTATTAAGACGGCCTAAACTCTTAAGTGGGTACACACTACACGTATTATCTCTTAAGACACAGTTATTTATATAAACTTGAATGCTAACTAAAGACGATCTAAGTAACAATTAGCTAAGAATTTATAGCTACTGTGTGTTGTTATTAAGAGGTTTACATCCACACCAATATAGCACCATTGGCTTTTGTGTTAAGGAATATATTTGTTTCCAAATAATAATCATAGACTAATCAATCAAAATGATATTTGCTTTCATCTCAGCCAGCAATGTCGAGAGATTTCTTTCAATAAGGTCATGGATACACTGACGTATTATCGTATTTGTCTATCTTATAAATGAGTGGACTTGTAAAGTAACGGAGGACGTAAAAATTGCGACATAAATTAATTAATGTTTTGGACACTTATTTAGTGACCTTTATTTTATATTGGATGCAATAATTCACATATCAATCTACAGCTAGACAACTTTTAAGCTGTTGCATAGCTTCTATCGCGGGCCAGCGTGGAGACCGAATGCAGAAATTCCGTGACGAAAATAACCTGACACGGGACTCCTTTACGGTGAGCCGCTAGATGGCGTTGATAAAAAATGCTATGCAATAGCTTTACCGCGGCAGTCCCCGAGTGCCACACGTCTTTTTTTAAGTTGGATACAACTATGTGTCATAGTAGTAACGCAGCTTTTTTTGATCTTGTGAAGATGAATGCTTGTTAATCTTTCAAGCAAGTATTTGCTTCGGCCAGTAGTATTACTGGCCGAATTTTGATGAAACTTCACAATGTAATCCTACCAATATTATAAATGCGAAAGTTTGGATATATGGATGGATGGATATTAGTTACTCAATCACGCCGCAACGACTGAACTGATTTGGCTAAAAGGCACAAAGATAGATTATAATCTGAAATAACACATAGGCTACGTTTTAGCCCGGAAAATTTAAGAATTCCCTAATATAAAAATCCTTAATCCACGCGGACGAAGTCGCGAGCATCAGCTTAGTATATTACATTCAATACAATGTAATCTCCTGCAAGATAATAACAAAATACATGTTCATTATAACATAGGTACATATGAATCTGTGAAGTTGATTAAAAATAATGATAAATGTAATTAAAGTGAACTTGACACGGCAAAACAAATATCTGGTGGGGTCATCGCATCCATCAATCTTTTGAAGACCTTGTCAATAAACCAGCTGCGAGTTAGTGCGTCCCAATAGTTTTAAAGAACATTTTAATTACACCTTTTATTACACGTCTAGTCTAGACCGTTTACAAGACAGATGTTTAACTGTAAAGAGGTTTATCATTTTAAAACTCAGTTCAGTTTCACTCGTTTCTTCTTCTTCTTCTTTCTCAACTTATAGACGTCCACTGCTGGACATAAGTCTCTTGCATGGACCTCCACAGACTTCGGTCTTGCACCGCCTGAATCCAGCGACTCCCTAGGAGAACCAAAGTCACCGACATAGCTCAGCGAGTCGCAAAACTGAAGTGGAAATGGGCAGGGCACATAGTTCGAAGAGCTGATGGTCGATGGGGTCCCAAGGTGCTGGAGTGGCGACCCCGCACCGGGAAGCGCAGTGTTGGCAGACCCCCCACTAGGTGGACCGACGACATCAAACGAGTCACTCGTTTAACCAAGGAATAAATTGGGCATTCTGACAGTTTTTGTATTAGAAATCTGCCAAAATATCAAAATGATTCTATTACTAAGACTCTGCTATCCTTCCATCTGTCCATCTGTCAGCGAACTGTATCTCATGAACCGTAATAGGTAGATACTCGTAATTAAAATTTTCCCTGAATGTGTACATCAATTGCAGCTTATTAATACCGTAATATAACAGATACACGTTCGATACATTTGAATTGTTTTCAAAGATGGTTGGACCCTGCATAATAAATAACAAAAGGCTTTCTGTGTGTCCAGTAGCGAGTGGCACCTGGGCTGGGAGCGGAGCGCGCTGCACGGCGTCAGCTGGTACCACCTGCTGCACCCCGACTGCTGCAAGGAGGCGCAGAACAAACACCGACTCAGTAAGTAACGTATGGCACATGGGCTAGGAGCGGCGCATGCTGCACGGGGTCAGCTGGTACCACCTGCTGCACCCCGACTGCTGCAAGGAGGCGCAGAACAAACACCGATTCAGTAAGTAACGTATGGCACATGGGCTGGGAGCGGAGCGTGCTGCACGGGGTCAGCTGGTACCACCTGCTGCACCCCGACTGCTGCAAGGAGGCGCAGAACAAACACCGACCGACTCAATAAGTAGCGAGTTACACCTGGGTTGGGAGCGGAACGCGCTGCACGGTGTTAGCTGGTACCACCTGCTGCACTCCGACTGCTGCAAGAGACATTTCGCCTAACGATTGAAGAGATAAAAAAAGATGAAGAAGAAGTAAGTAAGATTAAACAAAGATCGACAGTCCTAAATTATGTAAACGGATTTGTATGTATATTTTGAATTTTTTTATAAAAATATAATTCACCTGTACCTTACAACTTTTCTATGTGTGAAAGGACATAAAAATAAATTCAATTAATTTTTTTTAAAGGCACTATTGACTTACTAAGTATTCCGGATGACAAACAGTAAGGTCAAAGCAATTTTCACGGCTACATACCTACTGCATAGGCCAAGCCCCTCATATTATATCAAGCACAAGCAGTTAAAGAATGATCCTACAATTTTTAAAGTATCTAAAGCAATGCCTATCGAATCACATAGGCGTGGTTTTGAAACTATGTATATCAGAGTTGACGATAAAATAAAAAGAACTGCAGGAAATCTAAATATCAAACCAAGGTGACTTAAAGAGTAATCGCACATTACGTACATACCGTACGCAATGCTTGTTTCAATAGGTACTGAAAATCTCAATGTTCCAACACCAGTTGGAAGTATGAACTGGAGTGAAACCCTTTGAAATGTCATCATCACGCCTTTATTTGCTCAGATGCTTCATACTGGCTGGTACGGTTTATATATTTTTCTTAACTAAGATTGCGTTTATTTTGCATAAGTTCAAGTTGTATTTCTTTGCCTATTAGAAATAGCAATCAGAAAAAAAAGAATAGTGAAGGCATAAGTCACCTATACTGTAAACTTACGTTAGTACTAAATATAATCTCTGATAATCGCCTATAAATAGAACAGAGATTTTATGACTCATTAATTAATTATTATCGTCAAATCTCTTAATGAGCTGGTACTTATATGTACCTACTATTGCATTGGAATAATCCAAAGGTGAACTTTCGAGAATCAGTACCTAATAAGGAAATCTTCTTAATCCTCCTAAGTCACAATCTGTGAATCTGAGGGCGGCAGTAAGATTGCGTTTGTTAGCGAATGCGTCATGTACCAAATGGGCGATCAGCATAAGTTCAACTTTTACGCTCTCGACCTTGACCTATTAGAAATAACAATCAGAAAAAAGAATGGTGAAGGTAAGATGTCAATCGGTTAGTGGGTACCTAGAACTGTTAACTTACCTTTAAGTATTTCTTGTTAAAGGTTACCTAAATGCGGATCTGTAACCGCATATAAAATTTAAATAGACCAGAGAAAGGACTCTTGCTAGGAATAGGTGTGTCGATCATATCAGGTGCTTTAAATGTTAAAACGTTTTTAAACTGATTGACAGTAACTGTCAAATTAGTATTGTTTTTTTCGCAAGAAATAGTTAGGCATTTTTTTTTGTGTCAACTCATAATTCAAAGGCACCGCTAATTAATAAACTGTGAGATAGATATCTATTTTAAATCCCTTTGGCACATAAAATCACGCCAAACGAAATAATGTTTGTCTCTATATGATTTTTTTGAATAGTTTTTGTATGAGCTACATAATAATATTATTTTGTATATACAAAGCAAAATAATGTTAAACATTATTAGCACTAGTAGCAGTTTTAAAGATATTCACGGCTTAACCGCTGAACAGATCTTGATGACATGTTATTTTGCATCCTGAAGATGAACATTGGATACTTTTTATTCCTTAAAATGAAAGAGTTTTTACAGTATTTGTCAAAACTTAATCGACGCGGGTGAAATCCGTTCTTGAAAAAGTTTTGTCTGGTGGGAGGCTTTGGCCGTGGCTAGATACCACCCTACCGTCAAAGACGTGCCACCAAGCGATTTAGCGTTCCGGCACGATGGCGTGTAGAAACCGATTAGGGGTATGGATTGAATGTGGTTATAGGCCACCACGTTGTTCCAATGCAAATTAGCAGACTTCACACAACTTTGAAAATATTATGGGGAACTCTTAGACGTGCCCGGGAACGAACCCGTGACCCCGCCAAATAGGAGACCGCAGTCCCAATATATTTTAATAAAATTTACTTGCTCAATAAATAATAAAAGCTCATCAAGATTGTATATTTTACAATTTTATTCTGATGAGTATTATTTGCTTACTATCTAGTAGGATCTTAGAGGATAATATAACCAATAGTAGGATAGGTATGTAGATCGTTTAATCATAATCATTGTGAAACATCTATGTACTCATATTAACTAAATAAATTTCATTTCATTTCACTTCCTACCACTAAGCTATCACTGCTCTCAACTGGATGAAGTCGTGGAAGCAATAAAAAGCGCATCGCCTAAGTACGTAACTAATGAGTGTATTAGATCAATAACTTACGTACCAACTTCAGCAGATTCAATGGCCCGACGTAAAACTCGGCTTCCCACGATATTTTATAACCGTTTTAACATTTCTAAATGTGCCCAGTAAAATGTTAAATTCTGCAACGTTCCGCCCGTTAGCGAAATCTCGCGATCGCATTGCGAAATAACGGTATAATAAAGTATTATTCGTATTGTTTGACGGATTTGTTCTGCGATATTTTAGGAAATAAAATGTATTGTAAAAATTTATTGCACACCTTGTGTTCAATCTCCCATCTTTTTCTACTTCATAGAAATAAAGTGAGGCAAAAAATGACATAACTTTTTATTAGAAAGATTTCAAGGTTACGATGCTATATTGTTTAAACCCTAACCTTGATATGTTATTGATATTCCCAAGTTCGATTTCCGATTTTTTTTATATATTTCTAGCGAGCAAACGAGCAGGCGAGTTACCTGATGTTAAGTGATTACCGCCGCCCATGAACATTTGTAGCACCTGATGCACCACCAATGCGTTGTTGAATTTTTAGGAATTTTTTGGTCCGCCCCTTGAACAACCCTATGTTGTAATTTAGTGGGAACACCGTCACAGGAAGTCGGTTCCACAGTTTCAAAGTACGTGGAAAAAAGATCTGGCACATCGTACGTATGGTCGAAGTACTCCAGGCACCCAGGTGGTGAGGGTGAAATTGTGTTCGGTGGCGAGCGGTTCGATTTTAGAAGAAAGAGGGGTTAATTTTATTCAAAATCTAAAAATTTTAAGTATACACAGTACACACCTTTGAGAGCATTGTGGAAATCTCTCAGGGATGTGGGTTTCCTAATGATATTTTCCTCCACCGCAAGCAATCGTATGTATTTGCTGAAACCACACATAACTCCAAGATTCCTACCTTTAATAAGTTGTATTTAATCACTACTTGCTAACCAAGCCATTCACTGCAAATAGCAGTTCGAATCACTTCGACGCGCGTGCTATTAGGTATATGAAGTAGGTACCTATATGGCACCTGTCAATCTGCGAGGCAAATTACAAGCCCTAATAAATTTATAGCTTTCAACGGTTCAAACTAATATTAATGATTGATAGCTTTGACTCGTTCTGATTGCACATTAGAATCAGCCGCACGTCCCGAACGCATCGCACATTGTCGATGAAAATTCAAATCATGATGTACGCGGCAGCTATACATAGGCTATGTCGGTATTAAATCGCAACCGAAATTTTGATAAATTTAATAATAGTAATTGTTCTGTGATCGGAACCGAAATTACTTTTTTAGCACGTTTAACTTGACAGGCCTTCAACCTATACTGCGATATCTTCAACGCATTATTTATCAGTAATCAGAATTGCATGTCTAACGTTAGACATGCGGTCAGTATCTAATGTGCGATTAGCATATTAAATGACCTATGATTATTTCATGAAGCTATTAATTTATAACTTAACTATTTGAATAAATTTTACGCTGATTGGGTGAATGACAAATTGATTGGATAAAATTTTGAGTTTCTAACATTTCCGACGAATACTTATCAGGTATGCCTATTGCCACTGGTAGTATTGATTGATGAAGAGACCTTTTAAAATTAATTTTCTCATCATACCTCAGTACCTACACCGAGTTTGTAGATCTTGACAACTTTAATAATTTCGAATAGGTATCGCAACACTACCACAGAGAAGATACTCGTACATTCAAAGTAGAAATTAAAATCACAGATTAGTCAGAGTAGAATGGTCCTAATAACCCTAGTTTTATAATTTACTAGCTGATGCCCGCGAATTCGTCCGCTTTGATTTAGTTTTTAAAATCCTGCAGGAACTCTTTGAGTTTCCGGGATAAAAAGCCTATTTCACTCTCCAGGTCCTCAACTATAACCCATGCAAAAATTCACGTTTGTTGCAGCGTTATTGAAGGATAAACCAACAAACAAAGATTTTCGCATTTATAATATTTTTTATAATTTATAAATTTTGGGCTATCAAGGAGTTGATACTGAACGTCGTTGGGTCCCAAGGTGCTGGAGTTGCAACCTGACCGGAAAGCGCAGTGTTGGTAGACCTCCCACTAGTTGAATCAACGATATCAGACGAATTGCACGGAGCCGCTGTATACATGCGGTACCAGACCGAGTCCTGTGGAAGTCCAAGCCAAAGACCTTCCAGCAGTCGACGTCTATCGGATAAAGAAGATAAATATCAAAGTTTCCTTTCTACAAGCTACCGTCTTACCGCCAGACAAAATAGACATCAAAATACGACTGTCACGTGAATTTGACACATGTCAGCACAGATAACCTCTAACAATAGAAACTACAAATAACCCTTTGCGATGGAGAGAAAGTGTGGTGACACTTTAGCACGCGTGACAGTCGTGTGTGAGCCGCACGTGAGCGATGGGATCAAATGTACCCAGAACAAGCCCAGTAAAATTGCCATAACCCTGCAAACCTACGTAATACCTACATTTTGCGCTCTACAGTCTATTGTTTTAAGGATAACACGTTAGAAATTCGACAGTTTTGTCGTGACTTTAAATTGGAACACTTTCGAGCATGACGAGGGTGTTAATGTTAACTGTGAAGAAGTTCTAACAAAAACATTGAACTCAACACGAAAGATTTGTCCGTAATTGTAGAGCTACCGCCAACTACAGACATAATAATCAGCGCCATTTTTGTTTGGGAAACAGCTCGATTAAATCAATGCAAATAGGTCTTTATACTTATAGAGTTGACGGACTAATCTATGGCGGTTCATCAAAACTTATGTAAGAGAAGTAAAATCCCTTGTACTTTTATAGCTTTAAGCGGGTAGAGCTTTAAAAATATTAATGGAAAACATTTATGTCAATATTTAAATATAATAATAATTTTACCCATAATTTTAATTTCTAATAGGCGCACAAACAACTAGGCATAAAATAATAAGATAACGTAAATTTTACAAATGATTTAGTAGATTAGGCCCCAACGATCGATTTAACTAATAACATTATTGTTATGAATGAATATTAAATCTAGAATATTCATTATTTGGGAATTATTTGCGAGCACGCGTAGGCTGAGCTTAGAAAATGCGTGCGTAGCAAAATAAAACCCACTCGTATTTGAACTTACAAGTACATACTACCCGTCCACGTCAAGTTGGCCGCTACCTCGTCCCGCGCTTCCCCGCACCGCGCCTCGAGTCAGACCCGCTTAGTACAGATAGCAACGTACCGCTTGCGATTGTCACTACCAAATTTTTTCAAAGTTTTGTTATTGTTACTTTTTGAATATTTTTGTTAACTTCAAATTAGTCATTTATTTTTGTTCGGTTACTGTATCGTCTTTTACGACGACTAAAAAGGAAAAGTTTTGCGTATCGCAGACTATTAATTACTTTAATTCATGACTTTTTTCAAGCGGAAGAAAAATAAGAAATTAAAAATTACGCCTTTAAACTTTCAAGATGTCATTGCCAGGAAAAGCATTTCCAGAGAAGAAATCTTCCGTAATAGTTGTGGTTACAGTAAAAAATACAATTATTATTTTCTTGTCAACGGTACGGTATGACGTCATTTTGTAATGGTCGACGACGGCCAAGTTGACGTGGACGAGTAGTAACTATAACAAGCACTCGAGATAAGCACACTAGTTACCGTAGACGACCACAATCATAGCAGTCGTCAATCTCTTCTCATTGTAGTGTAAGAGCTCACCAATTGAATAGAGATCTATATCCTTTTTTCTTTAAAATGTTTCTATGTTCATCTAAACTTATTTTCTAGGTCTTCTCTCAAATAATTAGGGTTTTATTAAGCTATTGTATAGCTTCTATCGCGGGCCAGCGTGGAGACCGAATCCAGAAATTCCGTAACGAAAATAACCTGACACAGGACTCCTCTACCGTGAGCCGCTAGATGGCGCATTTTTTATCAACGCCATCTAGCGGCTCACCGCTAGATGACGTTGATAAAAAATGCTATGCAATAGCTTTACCGTGGCAGTCCCCGAGTGCCACACGTCTTTTTTTTTTATTAAAATGTTAACTTACACTTAAAAGAAATATCCTTTTAATTGCGTGAAACGATCTAGGATTGAACCTCGGAACTCCGAAAAGAAGGCTGGAATCTTAACCACTAGGTTTCTAAAGACTTTTAAAACGTTTACTGATTGCCTATTGCCTTTTTTTACAGTTGATAAAAATTATAGTGCAGGTTTTCCTTGTAAATTCAGTAGAGTAATCGAAGAATGATAAAAGTTCTTGGGTATCATATTGTGTCGAAAATAGTTAGGTACAATGGTAGAGTTCCAACTTTTATCAAATACCTTTACAGAATTACTTGGCTTGCTCTTATGCTTTCAACTCTAAAACCAACATTCAAGATTGCACAAATAACCGTCCGGCATTAACCCTTATTACTTTTTACAAACTTCATTCGCGTTTACACACTTACACACATCCTTAATGCTTTGTAATAAAGCTTAATATCCAACGTTAATTTTAGTATTAAACGCATATTAAAGTTGGTGTTATACAAAATATGCCTATTCGGCCATGCATACATCGTACGCTAGTTGAAGTCATCATCCGAATAATTCGATAATCGCGTCGACAGGAATCCGCCCGTGTGCGCTGACCTTAGCTTGAACTACGAGAGTCTTTTGTTTTATTTTTATGTCATTCTTTAAGGTCTTTACACATACTTTCGTAGTTCAATTTTAAGAATGAAAATGACGGGCTTTATGAACCATGTTAGTAACTAAATAATAGAAAGGAAAGAAAGAAAGAAAATACATTAATTCTTGTTTAGTGTTACAAACAGTACATTTTATACTAATATTGAGTAATAGTAATTCTATGTTTACTGTAAGTATAGTAGTCACAGAAATATAATATCAAGTTAAAAATAAAAGTGGACGGAGCAGTTTTTCAAAAAGGCAAAGCAGAAAAGGAGTTTTCAAATAAAATTAAAATTAAAACCCCGTGAAAATGTTAAAATAGAAGAATTATAGGACATATACACACGGATGCAATGTACATTGGCAGATTTCACACACCTTTGAGAACTTTATAAAGAACTCTCAGGAAAACATCATGAGGAAACCTGCACGTGATTTCCATACGATGTTTTCCTGATATATAATGTTTTCCTTTACTGTTTAAGCATAAGATATATAAATAATTGCTAACTGACTGACAATTCCAAAACATGCAGTAGGCCTAAATATCATTTCTTTGACTATCTAGTTAAGGTGGATTAATTAATAATTAATTGTTCTGACTGTTCTGAACCTTAGAGCCGAGATATTGGCATGTTTCGTGAGAATGTCAGTAATTATTAGCATGAGATAACATGGAGATAACATAGGAATTATAACAGTTATACTCGTAAATCCGTTCGCACCTACGTGCCGTGGTATGTCTTTATACTGTAGTATATCTTAGTTCCGCTATCAAAAGCTAACTAGATTCTTTGATTTAGCTAAACTCAAGTTTATTTTTTTTAGTATACACTTTATTTATTTTTTAGCCGCAATTTCACCTGCGTGGAGCTAGGTTTTTAAAATTCCTGTAGGAGCTCCTTGTTATTTTGAGATAAAAGTATCTTATGGACAAGCTATCTCTTTGCCAAATTGTATGTATAAAAGACAGACAGGCTTTATCTACGAATAAGTGTATGCTACCCTCGTAAGATACAAATGAGAAAATTACAATCTATATGCAATAAGTAGTAGTTACTTAAACCTACATATAGTGAGATATGCATGTATGTAAAGATGTAGCTACATACATAACTTCTGTTAACGTACTAATGCAGGAAAAGTCACGCATTATGACTTAAGATTAAAGATTTAAATCTGGGTTCGTGGGAATTACTCCGTCGAAAGTTTTGCGTAACTCTTAGGTAGGTATAAAAGCTCTGCTTTTAAAGCTTTTGTAACGCAGCAAAATATTCTCTTGCAGTTTCTGCGGGTACTTGGGATAAACTTTAATGGAATAAAACTATAACTGGACGAATTCTATACTTCCTTACTAGACTTGGTTGGTTGGTTTGCTGGTTTGTCCTTCAATTACGAAGCAACGGTGCAATGGATCGACGTTGATCATTCTGCGTGTAATTTTTGCATGGGTAGGTATACTAGTTGAGAACTTGTATAGTGATATAGATTACCTTTTATCGCGGAAAAATAGAGGGTTCGTGGACAAAACCTCGGAAATAAATACTAACAATAAAATAGCCCATTTATTCTATTGCCGATTCCACAATATTGTTCAACAATTTTATTTTTTTATCGTATTATTTGTATGAAACACCATAGTATTTATCACAGCTCTCATCTCAGGTAGTAAAACTTGTTTAAGATCATGTTCTCTATTCTGCTACTTATCGCCACCCTTAAATTCCAATGAATCAAATGGACATTAATTCCATTAAAGTTATGGCCAACAAAAATCGTATAATCCCATTTAATTAATTACGTTCGCGGACCAATTGATGCAGACCACACAACTACTAGACATAACTAATGAATCAAAGGATATTTACGACTAATGATTTCACTTTTTAATTAATTAATGTATAAGTACAAATAATAGCAATTGAAGGTTCAATGATACCCACACGGATGTCCTGGAGACCTAATAGATTGCATATTTAATTGTGACCTCTGGGCGTACAGTCGACAACGAAAACACAAAACATCTTCGCTTCATAAAACACACCTTATCTTGTTAGAAATAAGGATTATCCTATTGGAACAGTATAATGCAAAAATATGATTGTGAATTACACTTTATGTCAACGTTATAATGTCTACGAATGTACACGGTGGACCATTTAATGCTGTAATGTAAAATGATCTTTGTACATCCAAGAAATAAGGCCTAAACATGTACGGTAATATTTAGGAGGGTTGTTGTAAATTGAATCCTATCTTCATGGCGTAAAGATGAAAGATGGGTGTACATTGAATCTTTTGGATCACTATACAATCCATATTTATTGTAGCACGCTTTCATGCGACAATCGGAACATGAACTGAGGTTGAAAGCTCGTTAAACGCTTATTTGCTTTACTAATTTATGTATATGAGGTATTAAATGGCGATTTTAATAATTTCTCATTAAGCCCTATTGATTTAGATGGTGATTATATTTAGAAGTAAATAAATCTTACGTTTGCTTGCTTTAGCTTAGGTGGTTGCATGTGGAAGAATGTGTACCTATCTACACTATAAAGTACTTCAATAAACTGTGCGTGCACTAATTCAATTGAACGCAAGCGACACTTTCCGAAAGCGAATAATCTCAAAGATAGTTTTCAATTGATCTACACTCGTAGGTATTTTCGTTTACCACCCAAGGGAATATTTTCACCGAAGACTTGACTTGCCCTATGAAATACAAGTTAAATTGGCTTAACCCGTCTTCGATAAGGAGCGATTTTGAAATATTATTTGATATGTTAAACATGATTAATATTCCCATTTCCCCATCGAATTAAGTTATAGGAGTAAGCATAACAATACTGCAACGAGAGGAAAAGCGACACGTTTATCGGTTTCATCGTTTCTATGTAGGCTCGACGGATTTCAACAAACATGTTTAAACCAAAATTATTTTTATTTTTTTGCGTTTGAAGTCGATTTTTTTAAAAGAGTTTTTATGTTTAGTATGTTATAGTTCTTGCAATTCACGAGGGCGCTTAAGCTTTACTTGTAGTTACGTCGTGTACATACACATTGCGTCAGTGTGTATGCCTGTCAGGAGCCTAGGTGGGAGTGGTCAGGAGCGAGCACTTATAAAGATACAACACACACACAACCATGAGCTGCGTACCCATAAATAGTTCAGAAGCAGTGTATAATTACGCCTTTATGAAATACAGACAAAGGATTTATTTCGTGTTAATGGTTAATCAACTAGAACTAGGAAAATAATAATTATTTTTCGCGCTCGCGTGCAAGTATTTTGCTTTATTACTACAAGTTGAAGTAAATGATTTAAGACGCGGACTGATCATAAAATTTTCATATTTTAATACTAAGTAATAAACATTGCGTGATTTAATTACAAAACAAAATTAGCATAACCTTTAAATTGTAGGGAAACTTAAAGCGAAGCGATATTTCAAAGTTGACTTCTTATCTTTAGTAGATCAACAAACTCACGGCCTTTATTAAATGACATACACTTGAATCGTCTGCCATAATATACGACACGGTTGGCATTGACCTGTCCCTGATTCTGTAACTCAGTGCCGATCAAAAAATGAAACCCACTGATATAATATATTTTTTATCCATTGAAGGTTTACTATAAAATAGTAAATAACATTTTCTCTTCAAACCTCCAATGGATAAAAAATGCCTATCGTCGTTGATAGGCACTGAGTTACAGAATCAGGGGGCTGAAGTTAAAAAACCGGCCAAGTGCGAGTCATACTCGTGCACTGATGCTGAGATCTATAGAGCGTGCTCGAACTCGGCTCAAACTTAAGATAGACACAAATATGCTCTTACATAAATCTGTCACATTTTAACTCTGTCTTGAGTGAGAGTGCGGTCTATAGATTTCAGCCTGAGGGTTACGTACATTGTGAGGATTATATCTATTAATTACTAGCTGACAAATCCACGCGTGGATGAAGTCGTGGGCGACTTCATTCACGCGTGGATTTGTTTTTTAAAAATCACTTTATGTTAGTCGCAAAGGATTTTTTTTTTTTCAGATTTTTACAGATCCCAGATGTAATAATAAAAATTTAACTTTTTCTGTAGATACCTTCTTACAGCTTCTAAGGATAAATAGCTACTTAATACTTACTTTACAGTAATTATGTACTTATACCTTTCTACACTCTTCTAGGTATAATTTTAAAATAATGATAGATCCAAAATATTAAAAATATAAGATGAAAAGTTTACACGACTTTTGCCTAAAATAAGACATCACGCGCTTCTGGCTCTACTAAAATAAAAATTAGATTTAGACGAGTTAAAATGTCGAAAATTGTTTATTGTCACATACTATGCTATAATATAATATAATAATTATATAATATATAAGAGTAACGCTTGGATATATTTTAATTAACTAATTTTGCCCGCGACTTTCTCCACGTGGAGCTAATTAAAAACACCTTTTGTTTTCCGGGACGGAAAGGATAAAAAATAGTCTATATAACTTTGCAGGTTTTCAATTATTCCCTTGCTTTGTTCCGTTACTGCGTGATTGGAGGACACTCCAATAAACATTCGCATTTATTGAATGAGCGAAGTGAGTTCTCTGAGTCAACTAGGGCGCTTGTCTGTACTGGACAGAGAAGTGTGTACGTTCAAATGTCTGTCAGAGCCCTATAACTTCTGAATTGCTGAACGTAATTACTTCAAATTTAAATATAATATGTAAACTGATGGCCTTCAGCCGAACATTGTATAAAAAAATATAAAAAGCTTTATTTCAGGGGGGCTCTCATAGAAGCGTGTTTGAAGTAAAATTTTCTTTGTTGCGTTACATAGACTTGCAATATATCTTTTTAAAGACGACTTTGATCAGAGTACAAAAATATATATTTTTTTAATTTTTCCCTTAAAATTGACGAAATGGGGGGCTTTCAAAGTGAAGATTTTAATTTGAGCCATATGTCAAGAATTACTGAATATTAGAACGTGAAACTTGGTTGAAAATTCAGTTATATCCTGTACTTGAACAACAAATACTAAAATTAGATAAATGTTATAAAGAACCGAAATTATTTAATTTTAAATGCTAATAGCTTCACAATAATGCTAATAGATGGCGCTGTGTCAGTAAAACAGTTTTGCGTCAACTACTATTTTTTTTATTGCGTCTAATGTTAAAAGTTAATTATTACAATATATAATTAAAACTTTTGGGAATTATGGGATATCGCGAGGTCTCAGTTCGGGCCGAACCACTAGTAATATAAGTAGGGATTTACCTTTTGTTTTTGTCTGGTGGAAGGCTTTGGCCGTGGCTAGTTACACTCCTACCGTCAAAGACGTGCCGCCAAGCGATTCAGCGTTCCGGCACGATCGATGGCGTGAATCTACACTGCCATACCCCATCCAAGTTAGCCCGCTACCATCTTAGGTTACATAGTCATTTACCATTAAGTGAGATCGCAGTCAAGGACTACCTTATCATCGAATAAAAAAAAACTCTCGCGATTCTCTTTCTTTATAAATAGCCTAACTCTTCTCTCTCTCCACAGTAACGCAGTCAGAACAAGAGCGCTCGTGTATCGCGTTACTGCGGTTACAGCGCCGCTGCGGACAGTTCCTGTGGGTGCATGCGGTGCTGCAGCTAAAGGACAACCTGGAGAACTCGCAACGACCGGTCATCGTGTGCACTAACCAGGTGCTAAGGTAATTAAGTGACTTGACTTGTGTATTACCAAAGAATTGATTCATTGCCAAGTACATCACACTATCACATCACATCACATCACATCACACTAATATTATAAAGCCGAAAGTTTGCATGTGTGTGTGTGTGTGTGTGTGTGTATGTTTGTTACTCTTTCACGCAAAAACTACTCGACCGATTTGGCTGAAATTTAAAATGGAGATAGATTATACCTTGGATTAAAACATAGGCTACTTTTTATCCCGGAAAATCAAAGAGTTCCCGCGGGATTTTAAAAACTAAATTCACGCGGACGAAGTCGCGGGCATCGTCTAGTCACACATAAACCTACTGTGATAAATAATGTTAACTAGGTAGGTAGGTATTTTCATATATAAATACATAAAATATTCTATAGTGTCGTATTACAGGTCATTAAGATAAAACACGTTATTTATTTTCGTTTAAATTTCAAGTGAGTACTTTATAGGTTTAGTTCATGTACAATGCAGTATTAAGGTGGTATTAACATAGATTTGACACAGATTAATGTTGACGGCTTGACACTAATATAATGATCAATTAACATACGCTCAATTTATTGTTACCTAATTAAATTAAGATTTATATTCTTGAGTAGGTAGGTTCTAGCAACTTTTACATCTGTGGTGCTTTTAATATAATATGTATATTAAAATTTGTTAGAACTCTAAATGTAATATTATTATAAGAAGGCAAGTTAGGTAGGAAACAAGGTTTTGCATGCGAATTCCACGTGCAATCGTTTTTTCAAAACTGCGCGAAAAAAAAAATATAATGCGCAGAAATACTGTTGTAATTTTTGTAATTCTCTGACTCAAATAATCATGAGTTCAGATTAAAGTCAGTACTTACTTCAGTTTCAGTTTCAAATTCAGACTCGATTTCTTGCAATAGTAAGTAAAAGTACTAAAATAAAAGTAAATGTCAAAGTACTAAAAGTAGTTAAGAACACGCTTTTATACTAAAAATATTTGTAAATTACAGTTCTGTATATGTACATTGATTTTAAAAGAGATAAAAACTGAACTAAGATTTAAATGCACTTTACGCGGTAATAAAATAAAAGTTCTTAAAATTACCCTATTTGAGAATACAGACTAACCCTTAAGTAATAAATAATCCGAAGCAATTTCACAAGTAACATCTCACTTACAGAGCACTAAATTATCCGAGCTAAATCATGAAAGTCAAAACAACGAGCGTAATCGCCCTTTCCCTCGGAATCTCTTATTGGCCATTAATACGTCAAAACCACCGCAATCTAACGATCAAGGGTAAAATCACTTCATATTTGCAATTATTGAAGCGATCATGCGAAATGAATTGCGTGAACTTAAGTTCAAATAACACAATGGAACATTATTCGTATTTCGAGGTAAACTTTAGCTATCTACTCTTCCATAGTAGGTAACTATTATAATTCCTATGATAATAATTATTATAGGAAACTAAATTTTGCCCACGTTTTCATCCGCGTGGATTTTAGTTTTCTATGAATTCCGCGGGAACTGTGGATTTTTTCGTCATAAGAAGTATATAATATAATAATCCAGGGACTTCACTAATTCAGGGTCAGGGTTCAGTAGCTGTGGCATGAAGATCTCATTAGTAATATTTTTAGGAAATATCAAGTGTGACGCCACACATCAGCAGTTTTATTTGGAATAATCAGTGCTTTATTTTGGATAATAAAAAAATACAAATAAACAGCAAATATGACTTTTAAAACGTACCAAAATCGGAATAGTCAATAAAAAATATTAGTTAAATCTTTTTCATCCGTAAAACTAAAGTGATATTAAAGGATGTTATGCAAAGGCTTTGCTAATTTGCTTTGAAGCCGCTCTATTAGAATACTTATATTTCTAGATAGGACCGAGTATGAAAAACGGCCGCCCATAACTTAGACCGGTCGGTCACTTACTTCACTATTGAGAGATCAGTCTAAGATGATGGTCTCGAACACGCTTACCATTTGTCTACCAACTGTCTAAGAAAAATTTAGTAACTTAAATACTTACAGGATCAGGTGGGGTATATACAAATACTAACTATTTATAGCAAGACACACATATGATTCTTTAAAATTCACAATCATTAATCATTAAGATTTAATCAAAAGCAAAGCAGCACGTCTTCACCAGGAGGATGGTAGAACTAGATGGTAGACTAGACCAGACCAGAGACAATTTAGAAATTATGTTTAACTTAATTGCTCTTGTCGGGGATCAAACCTGAACCTCCCTCTTAGACCATAGCACACACCACTGCACCAAGGAGGTCGCCCTATTGACTCTCAGTCTCATCAGCATTGGGGCCCCGTATGTTTTCATTTTGAATACATAATATTATAATAAATCCAACAATACGGTCCATACAGGGCAGGCTGTCAAAACTGGGCTAGAATACACTACTCAAAATAAATACCAGGAAAACGGCACATGCTAGTACGCGGAATGAATTCATTTATCTTCATACCTGGACAGTTGCCGTGTATTAACACAGCTCGCCGGCCTCACACTCCGCACCGTGCTATCGTAAACTCATAGTAAAGGGTTCGACCAGAGAGTTGCCAAATTACTAGAGTCAGTAATGCTTTTTTTACCCGACTGTGGCAAAGCCAAAAGGAGGAGTTAAGATTATAGCAGTTGATGTACTTATGTGAAGTCTATTGTTTTGTGGCCAAATAGTGAACTAACGCTATTATATGGCCCGCTAAACAAAAAAAGTTTATTAAGCACAGCTGCGCCCTCCAATCCCGCGGCAGTTTTGTTCCATGATAGAGGCTAAACTACTGAGCTGATTTTAATGAATGAGGTGTCATTCGATTCGTTATTATGGCCCGGTTAAAAAAGGCTATATTTTACATGAACAAAATCCATATGACGGTCGTTACATCCAATTTTTTGTAGTCAGATTTTTCAAAATCTTTTTGCAAATTCAAATTCAAAATTATTTATTTCATGTAGGCAAACCTGTGGCTGTTATGTAATATCAAGACTACCACCGCGCCAGATCCAAAAGTAGATCAGGACTGCAGGAGTTCATTACGTTTTTAAAGACATTTTACTCCTGAATTTTACACTAATTAGTACATTCAATGTGCTATAAGCTATTAATGTACCTACCTTTATTTTCCTTTACAGAATTAATTGAATACAATGCCTGTTGTATATTATAATCATATAAACAACATTGTTTTTAAAAATATATTAGTTCAGGTAATTATTTGTACCTAATCATTAGGTTTGAGCAATCATTCGACGCCTAGAACAACATCGCAAAATTTCTTTTTTTTTTTAAAGAACATTAGTTAAGCTGAAGTTGGCTAATATCCTCCTATCCCCTCCAAATAAGCGGAAAGCTTGTGCTAGGAGTGGGTACGACAATAGTGCAACGGGTGGGATTCGAACCTGGGACCTTTCAGTTTTCAGTCCGCATCTTTAACCGTTGGGCTATTGAGGCTTTATTTACTTGAAAGGAATACAATACAAATCGCAGCTTAAATTCTCGGTGAACCGCGCGATAACCGTAACTTTACTTGAGAAGCTCGTATTATTCTACGAAGTTTGCACCTCGTAGTCTATTCAACTCAATGATGACGACGAATAAATATTGTACGGGGGTTGATTTATGAAGCGCGTAGCCAGCGATCCGATGTACTATCGGGTTGTTTTGAAATATGCCCGCGCAGCCATTGTGATGTGAGAAACGGTGTTTAACAAGCGGCGAGCACCGCGCTTGATCGATGGAATTTACTCCCAGCAATATTTTACAGCGCGAAAATACACCAAAACACCTGATCCTGTGGAATGTTACGGGTATCTTGTTTGTATATTGCCTAGCGTTGCGCCTCGCCCTGGCGATTGACTAATAAGAGCAACAAGCCTTTTATTAACCTTTGTAAGTATAGTGTTTTGAGATTATTGAGGAAGATTTTATTTAGTTTACTTAATAATTAAATGAACTTTCTTCACCTAATTCATTTTACCGGCAGGTGTACTTACGAGTAGGTTTTCATATAATATTTTGAAATTGAAGCCTAAAATTAGTCCTGACTCCTGTGTACCCATAAATATTTTGTCAGGCTTCCCTATGCTTTCAATACATTCAGAGATTGTTTATTTTTTTCGTTAGCAAAAAAACTTTTTTTTCAATTTTCGGAAATTTTATGATCAGATGTAGCAGCATCAAACGATACCTAAATTTTAAATATTGCAAGGACAACTTTTATAGCGAGATTTTTTTTTTAAAACTTTAGTGTATTAGTAAAGAAAGCTTCAGTTCCGTTCCGTCAATCAGTCTTTTCATTGCTTCCACAGTTTTCTGTTCTAGCCCCTTTTGAACCTTAACTCCATTCATCCTTGATGTCATGTAATAGAAGAAAAAGCTTTTTGTGCTCTAAAGACAGGAAAATATGGACAGGAATTACACAGGGATTTAAGACATGCAAAGTTTAGATGATAATAAAAGCAAATAATTTCACGTGGTGTACCATTTAGACCTAATCATAGGCATTGATTCGCAAACCACATACATAATTGCACCCCTAAAGATATTTGAATTTATTACCACAAAGCCCGGAGCGAATGCCACAACTATTAATTTAGCAGATAATTCTGAACAAGCTCATTATACTGTGACTAAGACCTCAAATTAATCGTCAGTAGGCGCGTAGATAGTAAATCTAAATTAATATCAAAACGAGTGGGTGACAAGAGTGACCTAAACAATCAACAAGCGCAAAGGGCGAGTTCTAGGCTTTTAAGCGCACGGCCTAAGTTGTAAACTTACGGGACACTAATTAATTATTTATTAATAGCTCCTACTGGCATACGTACTTACAGTAAATTGGAACTCTGGAATCAGGACCCGATAGCGAATTATTTATTTTAGAACTAACGTTTTCCCGCGACTTCGCGTGGTGTTAAGGTTTTTAAAAATGCTTTTGAAAATGCCTCTGTTTTTCCAAGATAAAAGATAGCCTGTGTCACTCTCCGAGACCCTATAGTGGGTATATCGAATATATATTCGAAAGCACTTTGTAAAAGTTTATTTGAATAAAAAATTATAGTACCTATTCTATTCTATCTAAAAATTTTAAGAAACCAACAAACAAACACATTTTCGCATAATATACACATATATATTAGTAAAGATTTATAAAATTAAAATCCGATAAATTATATCGATGGACGCGGTTTTTTGAATGAATACAGTTGAAGACCTGGAGGATGACAAAACAGTTTTTTAAATAAAGCTGATCCCCGCAAACTGATGCTGAGATCTATAGAACGTGCTCTGACTTAGCTCGGACTTAAGATAGAGGTAAAACGAGACACTTTGCTCGAACATAAATATGTCTCGTTTTAACTCTGTCTTGAGTCTGAGCAGAGTGAGAATAGTTTTGTAGATTTCAGCCTTAGTCGCTGGCAAAAGCTAAGGAAATGTATTAAATCGCTATCAGTTTATGCTTCGCGTCACATGTTAAGCACGAAACACATAAGCTCAGTCGCATTGTTAGCGAGATTGCGACATTTGTCACGTCAGATGTATTACTCTTATGTAACCGACTTGAGTTGATCTCTTCGTTTTCTCTTTGAGTTTGTAACGTATATTTTTTTAAATTATAAGTGTACCTATTAAGTGGATCTATCTATTAAAATATAACGACAGCTTACCTAAGTAACTAGTCTGTGTAGATTATGATTTATTTTCGAAGCTTAGATTCTATTTACTTTATGTTGAATATACAACTTATTTATATCAATATAACCTTTATAGAGGCAGTTTTATTACGGATAGCCGTATAAGTCGTAATGTCTTTATAAATCCATAGGGACTGAGAGTATGGTAAATATATCAAGCCTTTAATAATATGTAGACCGAGCCATTGCCGTATTGATATTAAAATAATAAAGACATGTATATACCTTGTAATACTTAAATGTACTTTGGTATCTCTAAAACCCTCGTCGATCTACATTCCCATCGAGGCATGTTGTCATTCGCGTGTGAACTTCACACCCAAATATGGAAGTATGCTCGGCGCACACATGTGAATCGATATGGAAGGATAAAGCCTGGCATGATGGAAGCTTCGGCCGTGTTAATCAATTTATAGAGTCCCTTTATAATAATACTATTTAATACGTACAGTTTAATAAAACTGTCATAACTGGGCCCTATAGGCCCTCATCATGGGCAAAATTAAGAGCAAGAGGAGCGTTGGTAGATGATGAAAGTCGTGGCTCAGGAACATCCGAACTTGCGCAACTTTTTCGTAGTGCAAAAGACTGCGTTATACAATGATATGACGGCCAACCTTCGGTGGAGTGCCTAAGATGGAAATATGGAATAAAGACAAGCATTCCACTGGTCTGACGGCATCGTCAAGCTTGTGGGGAAGACTTAGATGAAACTGGCACAAAATTACATGGAATGGCATGCACATGAGGAGGTATAAGTACAACGATGGACTAAATCATAAGCTAAAGCAAAGAAGAGAGAAGAATAACGGAACTAATAGCTTCGTACCTTGTCACCTAAAAATAGCTGCAGCAAAACTGTACTATTTATAAGCAGGTCAGTACAGCAAGAGCTATGAACTCCTTCATGATGCACAGAAAAAAGACAGGCTGGAGAATGCCTGACCGCACGAGGATATCGTGGCTTAAAAGCTTAGGCAATTCATTGGTTTGGGAAGAACACAATATCTCGAAAGTTGAAGTTGCCCCAATAATTTTCAACTTTAGAACGGGCGCGATACTATTAAGATGAAGGTAGGCCTGGTACACCTATCTTGAGTTTCATAGATCAATGGGATCAACAACAAATTGTCAACATGTCGGCCGCCTACGTCATGTCGGGGAGATTTATGCGTTATGTCGATGCAGACGCACAAATTGGCAACGAATCCGGATTTTATTCCATTACCCGCGTTATGCATAACGAGAGCCTTACAAAAAAATCACAAATAAGCTCTTTGATTGCCTTACTTAGCATTTCAAAAAAGGTAGGTAGGTAGGTACTTAGTACTTACTTACTACTAAGGCTCTACCTAGAGTTTTTTTATTCCTTCTATAGGTACTTATCTATCCTTACTAGGTAATGCAAATACGAATTTTGTTTGTCGTTTTGTTGGTCTTTCTTTCAATCATGCATCAGCAACGAAGCAACGGATCAACGTGATTTTTGCACAGTTAGTGGTTATAGTTGAAGACTTGGAGACTTGGATAAGAGAGAGATGGGCTATATTTTATCCCGGAAAGAGGGTTCCCGCGGGATTGTTAAACACCTAATTCACTCACCACATGAAGCCGCAATAGCCCAACGGTTAAAGGTGCGGACTCAAAACTGAAAGGTCGCAGGTTCGATTCCCATCCAAGCACTATTATCGTACCCACTCCTAGCACAAGCTTTCCGCTTATTTGGAGGGGATAGGAGGATATTAAAAAAAACACGTGGAGGAAGTCGCGGGCATAAGCTAGTCACTTCTCCACTCGTTATTGCTTTAGTGCACAGGCGCCCTAAACGTTGAGATGTATAAAGAGTGAGCTACTTCAATACCTAGCACTTGAGCTTTTCTAAACTATCTAACACTATTCCGGTTATAGGTACCTACTGGGTAGAGGCGTGGGGCAAAGGTTGGCACTTGTTGTTGAGGCAAATGGCCCTAATTATACTACACGTATTACAAGCCACAGTACATTTTCTAATATAGATATACAAGTTACGTGACTAACGTTAGAGCTGATCACTTCACTCGTTTGCTACAAGACTGCATGTCTCAAAACTCCAAAAATTCCGATTATTCAAAAAAATTCTTTAAAGTTTACAATTTTTTTTAAATCATAGTTTTTGAACATTTTATAGTACGAATTGACTCCTTTGAGTCTACAATTTACTTACTAAAAGAGCTGTAGTATGCTACTAGGTATTTTACGTACTTATGTACCTACCCTACATAACATTACCTGAGTATTATGTAGGCAATAACTCTATAATTTTTCTATGATCACGTATCTGGATTCACTGAACAGGCTGATGTCATCTTTTTTTGGACCTACTTGATTACTACTAGGTGGACAGACGACATCAAACGAGTTGCAGGGAGCCGCTGGATTCAAGCGGCGCAAGACCGAGGCCTGTGGAGGTCCATGCAAGAGACTTATGTCCAGCAGTGGACGTCCATTTGTTGATAAAGAAGAAGAAGATTGACGCCATTTTGGCGCTGTAAACATTTACGAGTGTCCAAGGAACTAAAATTAGTGGATAGTTTTCGGCACTTCCCGCATTAGTTACAGAAACACTCGTATGTCAAATGCGGCGCTTCAAACAACCAGTCTAGTGTTAATCATAGTTTAATTAGAGGTTAGTGTACGTAGGTCATAATTAATTGCGAGACCTCTCCTACCTCTTCCTTTCCCACTAGCTCTCTTTGTAGGCACAAAATTATACGATTTAGAAGCAGTTGGTAGTTGGAAGGTCAAGTTCATTATGCGGAACGTGTGTAAGCGGCTGCTTATCCCCTTACCCTTTGATTCTCGGTTATCTCTGCGAATGCTAAGCGATTTGTCGTCGGCCAAAATACCTATATTTAAACTTTGATGTTGGTACCATCGTGAACTGAAGTCGTAAATTAATAATTTAAAAAATTCAGAATAAATCTTTCTCTCTGCGGCGTCATTCTCATTGCTGAGGGTCGAGGCCGCTTCCATTGATTAAATGATGATAAGATTGCAGTGATCACAGTAGGTATCTTCCGCATCGACTTCCGTAATAACTGAAGTGGATGAGTGGTTTCACGTTGTATGTATATATCCTATATATGTACAAACCAACAACAAACACACTTTCAGCAAGTGTGCCTGTTTGTTGGTTTGTTTATTTATTGGTTAACTCTTTTCTGAGAAGAGACCTGAGCTCCATAGTGAGCCGTTAATGGCATCAAATGGCATCCACCATTGATGATGATTTAACTGGTTTTTCCTTATTTAGGAACAGATAATAACATCACCCCCTATAAAATCCCGAATCTACAGTTTAATTAAATCTATTAAAAACTAAACATTATAAACTTATAAAATAACATGAACATTTGAACACAAGTGTACCTAAGTCCAGGGCTTCAGTCCAAGTATGTGACATTTCCCTGAATCCACTAACTAAAAGGTTACCTCAAAGCTTGAGTACGGGTACGTTAAAGGTCACATTGGGTTTTACAAATTTAATACTCTAGCAATGGCGTCAATTACGGGTATTGTTTCAATAAAACGTAGGTACATCTGTATTGTTTACAAGAAATACTGTACTTACCTAACCACCTAATATTTTATGTTTAGTTTTAAGTAAGTAGTTAATCGCTCCCCTAGGGAGGTATACCTCATGTAGGTAGGCGTTATGAGTAAGTAACCTTTGAGCAACCGCTAACCATTTCTTTGATAGGTTCAGTTGAGTTCAAGTGCGAGAACCAAAAAATATTTACCCTACAATAACCATAGATCAATTTTTCTGGACCCCAGCTACATCTACTTATAGAAGGGGTCCACTGTAGCTCTAGAAGACGTAAGCGAAGTTTAAAAAAAATATCCGTTCACTACAAATTCTGATCCAGTTATTAGCAGCAGAGCCACAGAATATCTAATAGTACCTAATGGCAGAACTTAAAAGTGGTCCGCGAACTTTGGAAAAATTCATCCGTCCACATGAATTTACCTACATATGTACTCGAACCTAATCGTGAACATTAATTAGTTATATCACTATTACTTTAGCTGTGATTTAGATCACTGAATTAGTGTGATTTAGATTCATAGACACGAAGATTACAGTAAAAGTGTAACTTCCGGTTTCTTTTTCTCTAAGTAATAAATAGGTATAGATAGAGCACGAGATAGAGTCTGTTGAAACTCTTTTTCAACAGACTCTATCTCGTCGTGGGATGGGAGGGCATTGCTGTGCTTCATTGCCTTTTTTGTTTAGCGGGCAATACAATATCTATACAACAGCGCAATAAATAGCGTTAGTTCTCTTTTTGAACAGACTCTATTCTTTTAAACAATCTCGCAACTGAAGCCTTCTCACGTGACAACTGTAATGTAAGTTGTTCAGGTAAAATTCCAGTAACTCTGGCTATGATGCTTTCGTCTACAGATAAAATTCCAGTTGTTCTATGTCCGTGTACCGGTTATATATCAGTTCAACCTTAACCGCTAAACGATTACCGTCTTATCTTCAGTAATAACTTGAATCGAAACTTAATACGATACATTTTCCTACATTGCCTTATCAATTGTGAAATAATTTTCACATACAAGGCACATGAGCCCGCGGCACTACTTAATATAAACATTAAACTTTAGTGGACCCCATTCCCCGTTCCTACTAATGGGCAAAGCATGTAACTAAGCCGTAGGTACTGTGATATGCGATTCTTTCCTATAATAAAATGGAGTTTAAACAAATAATCATGTTTCATGCGTAGCGTTTCATTATAGTCAGGTTTCTATACATAGGTACATCTCTCGATGCACAGGTGAACTGAAGGTTTAATTCTATTCTAAGCAAAGAATCAACATAATATGCAGTAACGTGAGATTATTGGGTATTAGATACCAACTCAAGTTGACGTGTACTGCCATGAAGACCTCATCATCTCATCGCATGGACAGACTACTGGACTCGGTCTCCAATCAGAATGAGAAGATTTTAAGCTTACACCACTCTTGCCAAGTGTGGGTTAGCAAAGTTCATACTTTTAAAAGCATAGTTGAGACCTCTCAGGCATACAGATTTCCTCACGACATTTTCCTTAAGATCCACATTTAATAAATAGGAAATCCGAAAAGTTAGAGATACTTAAATTACTTGATTGAAAATTTTTACAAAATAAAAGTTTATACCTACCTATATACCAAGTAGAAACTTAATTTTCACTACAATATTACTTATTTAATCAAAGTATTTGTCAACAGTGAACCAGAAGCAGCGGTGATGAAGGCAAATCCATGGCTCTACCATTACTACGCTGTACAATCCAAACTACACTACGGTTTAGCGTATGAAGCAGCCACTAGAATGTATGGCCCACCTCCGCCTGATATTCAAGTCTATCCTCCAACGATGCAGTACACGCCGACACCAGCAGTCTGTCTAAACGGAAACCAACCAGTGATGATGCCAACAACTGGTCTACAACCTCACATCCCACATGTTCCTCCACATCTCACACCAATACATTACGCTTACGAGAGGCATGACAATTTACCTGTGGACTACTCAGTGTCATTACAGGAAAACAGGTAGGACGCTTCAACATTGCTGTTAGTCCCATTTTGGAATTGCAGTATTCATAAAACTTTAATGGGATTGACTTTAAACCCCTAGTGTAACATCAGATATTTATTTCAGAGCATACCACAATCTACGGATTGATGAAACCAGGTCTCAGCCTAGTGCCAAGAGGAAAGGAAAACAATCTGAAGAAAAGACACCAATAACTAATTTGTCACCACGTTTCGCATCTAACACCGGTGGAGACACGTTAGTGGCAGTTGCAACGCCATCCATAACCACGCGAAGGCCAGGCTCTAAGAACATTAACATGACCGAAACGGAGATGATAGATCAATGGAATCCTAGTCCGACTTGGTCGGAATCCGCATTGCAAAAAGTTCCAGATGTCTGTCAACAGGACTTAAGTCCCTACGTGACAACTACCCCTCCAACTCCCTCTGGCACGCCGTCAGCTTACTCGCAAAACTATAGCCATACGTTTGTATTCGACTGGTCACCAGAACAGTACGTTCCTCATACTAACAATAGATGTAGTACAATAACCACGGAAAGTTCCTATCAGCAAACTTGGAATAGAAATCATAGAACGACCTTCGCCAGCAGTGGTGAAAATATGGTCGATGAAAATTGTAATCCTAATAGAATTAGTTTACCAATGAGGGTTAGTCGAACGCCGCCAGAACAAAATGTTACTAGGGACGTGGAAACCCTTAGAAGGCAAATGGGTAAGTGAATATAAAAGACAAAGCAGAATTAAAATTTTAACTCGAACCGAAAAAGACAATATTAGGTATACCAACCACATCTTCTATCACACCTATGTCTAGATTTTATATGGATGGACGGATCCTATACATTTGTATAAAATAAATAGGTAAGTATTTGTCTGTTCGTCCTCTATGCACATCATAATTTTCATCTCGGAATAAGGTTTCCTGAGTAAAAAGTCGCAGGCATCATCTAGTATTAAGTAGGTACAGATACTTCTTAACTTTACGCCAATAATTGTGCCAATAATACTCGTAGTTTAATTTGTTTATTGCCTTTTTATTTATTATATATTATTTTATTTATTATATCGGAAAATAATGCAAATAATGCAGTTCTTGATCTTACCTCTCTTTTTCAGATCACCCTCATCCGGATTCGCCAGGTGCCAAAAAACCTGCGTTATAACTTTAGTAAATTAAATTTAAAAAAATACTGTTAATATTATATTATTTGTACCTATTATTATTGTTGTTACCTATACTCGTAGATAATAAATGTACATGCGCACCATGCGGTTACCGATCAAGCGACCAGTAGGCACGTGACGGCGACCAAAATCTTCGCGGATCGTCAACCAGTTTGCAGATGTTACGGTTACTATGATTGCCCTTTCTGGAAAAGCTGAGACTTTTCCGGTAATGCGGGCATCCAAACGATTGACCATAGCATGGAACCGCCTAGTGAGTATGTAAAGGCCTGACCAGATAAAAAGCACGTGTCGCACGTCAGTGTCATCGTACGTTGAGTCTGTCCAGGCCTTTAGTGGTTAATGTTCTGGAACTCTCCTGTGATCTGTGTTTTTAAGAATTTGTAAAATAATTTAGAAATTGTACAAATATTTACCATCACATCAAATGTGATCATTAATGTAGCTAGGAAAATGTATATTTTGTGAAAAAAAATTAAGAAAACTTTTATAGTTAGATATACATATAAGCAAATACCTAAACATTAGGTACCTAGTTGACAGTTGATGGCAGTATCTTTTGTGAATATAATATGTAATAGATGCGCAACTTTGTGTTCTGTATTAGGCGTAGGTATGCACACACGAGAAACTATTGTCTATGCAACAGTTTCGTTGTAGAAAGTTGGTTGAGTGTTTCGAAACCTTAGTCTGATTGAACATTGAATGAAGTCAAACTCTTACAGGGTGACTAAGCAATTTTTTTTATCCTTAATAAAAAAAATTTGTTAAACTAGAAAATATATTAATTTTAGTGTAAATGAGATGAAATGAAGGGATAAATCTAACGGGAAAGCAAAAGTGGACTTCCAGTGCAGTGAAATCCAAATAGTACGTAGGTACCTATTTAAATTTAAAAGTATTTCTATAATTGCGTGATCACAGAAATCCGCTTGCGTTGTTACGTTAGGTTTGTCCTAGCCTTAAAATTCATAATCGAACCTGAAAATAACGGGCCATATTATTTTGCACCATGGTCCCTGCAGTTCAGTAAAGTTGCAATTTTAAAAGTTCAAGTTACTTATATAGATAGGATTTTAAAAAGAAAAATTCACGCAGACCAAGTCGCGAGTATCAGCTAGTATTCTAATAGTCACTACCATTGATTTTTATGACAAAAAGTACGGGTTCGATTGCTGACCTGTAATTGACGTTTTTATTTCCTTTAAAATATGTTTAAAATGGATGCCACTTCAATACTTCCAAAATTTGCCTAACAAGCCGCCCTCAAAATACATCCTGTATAAGTAGCAATTTATGTAAACATCTGAATCCGTCCAGCATTATTTTTTTTGTACTATATTATAATAAGATTATTTAAATTGTTGAATATTTTTACCTGACTTTAAAAAGCTGGGTAACATTGTAAATTAATTTAATTAATATCAAATTGCCAGCTAAGTATTTGATTAAGAAAATCAGCAATAAACAAAATGATAATTTAAATAGCCTTTCATTTTTCTTTTAAATATTTATTGTTACCTATATTAACATAAAGTCTTACTTCTAATATAACACTTATTTACTCTGGCCTAAGGCGCATATTTCTTAACAAACAAAGATCTCTAGCAGTATCTTTTCTACCATACGGCGTAGACAGATCATACAATCTTAAAATGAGCCCAATATTAAAATTATCAGGAAGTGCTTTAATTAACGTGGATACAATTTCACTGGGCATTTTCTGCAAGACAACTTGCCCTCTCTCTTGTCCGCACTGCACAACATACAGTAGAAATTCAAATATAAACTGTGTCTGTGGTGTTACTTCACCATTCTTTCCCGCTAATTGTAAAAATGACTTATACAGCATCTCCAAAGCTGACTGTAGAGGTTCCTTAATTATTATCCCAGAAGTTTGTCCTTGAGAATAATACATAGATGTATCGGATGAATTATCATTCATTCTCCTTAATTTACTAGAAGCACTCATTTCTATATCGTCAGAGTCATCATGACGACGTTTTCTAGAAGTATGAACTCTATTTGATGTGCTATTTTCAAGAGCTGCATATATACAATACACAGAAAGCTTGGCCAAAATAGCTGACTGTGGTTCCACCAATTCCTCGCACAACTTAGCATTATAAAGGTACTGTGGTAGGACATGCAGTAAAAGAGCTACAGTACACCTTTCAATATCAAAATAGAACATTGCCAAGACAATATCTACAGATCTATCTAAATCATCCTGATAGCGGAACTTTAGGATTTCTTTGACTAAATTTGTCACAAACCACACTGGACCGGCAGTATTTAGGAGGCTCTCAACAATAACAGTAGCGTCAATGTGTAAGTACCCTCTAGTTTTAATATCTTCCCAAACAGTTTGCAACTGTTCTAATATCGGTTGCCTGGATATGATGCTGTGAGAAAAAGGCATTATTTTAGATTTAGTTAATGACGGAGGTTGTATATCAAACTGCATCTTCCGAATTATCTGACACATTAAAACAGCTCTTTCCTTGAAGTTATCAATTTGTGCCATTTCAACGTCAGTGGGTGGAGTCAAAAACTGCTGGACCATGTTCAAGGGCTTTAAATAGGCATCCTGGTGGACAACATTGATGTAGGAACATAGCCACACTGAAGCACACACGGCGAGAGAAGCCATCTTCTGTCTTAGGGAGTCCAACATGCGCTTAACATCAGCAGCAGAAATTGAACCTTGTTCCCAAGCAAATAGGATTTCTTTTATAACTCCGCTAACATTCACGCACAGATCATGCGGTTTCAAGTTGGTGTTTTTAAAATCAAAATCGGGAGCACTGAGATGGTGAATAAAAATGTCCACCAATTGCATATCACATTTTTGCAATATTTGGTCAGGAGACTTATGGACACCCTTCTGTGCCATACACTCTCTGACCCACTGCTCAAAGAAAGAATCTCCATTTTCATCCAGAACTGCTTCTGCTCCATAATCTTGCACAATAGAGCAAAGTATTAAAAATGAAATATCAAATATGTAAACTTTGGATTGAGATGCACCTTTTTCGCTGGCAGCAATTAGAGCAAATTCATTAAACTTTATCAATCTTGATACAAACAGTTTCAATTTTCCTTCAACTGTGGCTACAGCTAAAATTGTATCTAATGTTGTACCACCAACAATTTGGCAAAGCATTGCATATAAAGACTCCTGGGTTTTATGTGAATCTCCTCCCATTGTTTTGAGAATTCCTGCTAAGGTGGGTTCTGCACGTGTTATAAATGATGGGACGGACCCTTGCAAACCTGTTGGCTCTAACTTTTGCAGTTTGATATCCTTACTCTCTCTTTTCTGCTTAAAATAAGACAAGTGACTTTCTGATACAACATTCAACTTAACCAAAGGTTCTAATAAAGATACAACACTGTTACAAGAGTTTTTTGTGTCAACTACATCAAGCAATGGAGTAGATTGTAGGAGTTTTTCAAAAGCTTCAACCACTTCCACTGAATATTCTCCATCTTTATTCACTGTGCCACACATGTTGTGAATGTAGCTAATAAGCTGTGGTAGTTTGAGAAATGTGAAAGCAGCCCACAAGGCTTGTTTAGATGCATCCTTACTCGCATCATTAAGAGATATGAAACAAGCTCTAATTACTTCGCTATAAAGTCTAGATAATTGATAACTTTTAATCCTTTGTATCATAATCAATTGGTTTGATAATTGTTGCAAATCTGCGCTAGGATTGGCCAAAACAGTCACAGCAATCAATGCTTGTAAACAATGTGTGACAGTCTCAGGTTTATTATTTAATACAGCTATTTTATCAATATCCATGTTACAGATCTTTTGCAATGTGTCATGTATCGTAACAGGGGCTTTGAACTGTGTGTTCATCATCATAAACGCTGTGATCTCTTGACATTTCTTTGTGACCTCATTGTACTCATCTGGGTCATGTTGTTTAGCTAAATAGAACATAGCCAGTAGGAAATCCGAATGTACTATCGAGTTCAGAAGCGATGTAGACTTTTCTAAGAGTTCCTGACTCTGTATAGGATTTGATGAAGGATATTTGCTCAGGGAATAATGGTAAACTTGGAGCAGCCAAAGAATTATAGATGAGACTGCAAAAGTGAGTATTTCTTCTTCCATCTTGCTGCGACAGGTTATGCTGTCAAGAAAACTTTCTAGAAACTCCAGAAGGCTAAGAATGCAGTGTGGTTTATGAAAAGCGTCGAATTTTGCTATTCTCTGCAACACGGCCGCATAGGACACCAAGTGGGAAGCCAGGGAGTGTTTTAAATACGAAATAACTAACTGGTTAGCTCCACAACCTACCATGGCTTGTTGGAGTATACAATCTGCTAGGTTATACAAATCTCCACTTACGCCTCTGGGTAGAATGGTCTTGATGTTGATGCCCCATTGTATATCAGTCCATCTTTCACGCCAAGCTTTCAATATCAAAGCCTTCAGTGAGCTAGTTTTACTTGTAATTTTTGAAGCATCCATTTCACCTGATAATGCATAAAAGTTCACAGAATAGATAAATGTTTCATTATTTAGTTTATACGCTTGCACAAAAAACTTAGTATTTAGTATTCGGTGTATATAATCAACAGGAAGGAAATTAATTTCAATTCCACAAGAATGAAACAGAAACAAGATAAAAATATTAAATAACCACAAAATAACAACAAAGTGACAGACTGAATAAATGTGACATTTATGTGAGTGTCAAATTCAAACAATTTCAAAACCGAGCTACAGACAGCGAATGAATATTCGATGGCTACAGACATCTTAAAAAAGTTTTTGTATTTTATAATAATAGATGTAAAAAGTTACAATAATTACCTAATAATGTCTCAAAAATCACCTAGCTAAAGATATTAACAATTTAGTACCTTTAGTAAAGCGACAAGCATATGATTTAGTTAGTAGTAGGTAGTACGTCTATATATATTACAAACAAGCATACGTAACATCTAAATTAACAAAACGCAACTTCTACACATTTCATAGACATGTCAATTGTCATTTGTCATTGTCAACGTCAAAACCACATGTAAATATTTACAAATCGTGTTTCATATTCCTAATTACCTATTTAAAATGAGTTTTAGAAATTATAAAGAAAAGATCGATGAAGGTGATACAGTAATTCTTTATCTAAGCAACAATCTCCATGCTATCGAAGTTAGACCGGAAATAAAAAACAAAAAAGGTGAATTGGTAGAAAATGTTTACCAAACAACTTTTGGTGCATTAAAGGTTAGAAATCTTATAGGATCTGACTATGGGAGCAGAGTAAGTACATTATTTCCTTTTATTAATACCCCATTAATGCCCAACTAGATAGCCGCCACAAATGACTACCAAGTTATTTCAGTGCTAATTGGCAGTTCATATACATATTTCTTATTTCCCAGATTTTTTTGCAATGTTTGCTAGTTTAGGGTGAAATCACATCTGAACGAATCATTGTCAGTGTTATAATCACTGTTATTATAAAAGAAAATTCACAAAGCTAAAATAAATCAATATCAATCCATATCAATCGCAATGACCTCTGATTGGCTGGTACCTTCCCGTTATTGGTTAAAATGCATTGACGCTGCAAGAACACCATAAATTCAGCTAATCATAGGCCATTGTGATTGTTACACTGATGCAATCATTTTTAGAAAATGGACACAGTGTAATCATAGGACTCAAAAATAGCAATAGATCATGACTACTGCTGCGGAATAATAATAATTTTTTTTTATTAAGAGATAAAATTGCAGATCTTTCCTCCAAAGAAGCACAAAGCTTCAATCATCAACCTTACATTTTCAGTCTGCACTGTTAACCGTCAAGCAAATGAGGCTACATTTTTTTTATTTAATAAATAATTTTTGTAAAGGTTGAGCTGTCTAAAGGCTGGGGTCACGTACTGCAGCCAACTCCAGAGCTATGGTCACTGACTTTACCACATCGGACACAAATCATTTACACTCCAGACATAAGCATGATACTTCTACAGCTTGACTTGGTACCTGGATGCATTGTTGTAGAAGCTGGTAATTATTGATAATCATATCTATATGTATATAAACAAAATGAAATACTGTTGGTTAGTAAGCGCATCACTTGACAGATTTGGCTATTTTTTTATTTCAATATGTTTATAACAGTCCTTAGTTTTTATCGAAAGAAAAATTAGAAAAGCTGCCCAGAAAATTTTCAAATTCAGGAAAAACTGAACATTCTTTTTTAATTATAGCTAATGTTCTCATCTTTATATGTGTGGATTTAGTTTATAAAATTCCTGTAGGAACTCTTATGGTTTTTCAAGATATAAAATAGCCTGTGTCTCAACTCTTCAGGTATTCAAACCCAAGCAAAAAATCACATTGATCTGTAGTACTGCTGTGGCATGATTGAAGGAAAAACCAACAAACAAACACATTCGCATTTATAATATTAGTGAAGATTATTGTATAATCTGCCTTTTTATGTGTTTTATCTTCCTTATTACTTAACATAACAGGAACAGGCAGTGGGTCATTAACGCATGCTCTTATTCGGCGCATACGTCCACACGGTCATGTCCACACATTTGATTTTCATGACCACAGAGCAAAGGTTGCACAAGAGGAATTTGAAGAGCATGGGCTTGCAGAGTTTGTCACAGTAAGCATAATATTCTATATTTGACACATATACAATTATAAATAATAACAACATTTTGGATTTGGGCCTATTTGAATAAATTCATCACTAGCTAACTACCCAGGAGATATTTTATGCAAGAGCGTGTGCTGACACAGGTGTACTTTCTGTTATTATTCTCATTGACCGATTGGATGCCAATTCTACATGCTTTACATACTCTTTGAGGATAGAGGTGTTATCCCACCCACTTCTTAAGTCTATCCTACCGAAGTATCAATGGTCAATAAATTAATATTCTTGCCAGTGCTCGTAAATTCGTTAATAAATTATCTGCAATGTTTCTTCAATTTGAAAAAAAAAAGACAATTGACAATACTGCAGCTAATGTTACCTGCATTTTCTCTACTTAATATAAAGTGATATTCAATTTAATTGCATAAAAGGCAGAAAACTGTTCAAATGAAATAAACCTAAGCGCTAATTTAATTATTATTGTTCTTGACAATGAAAGACACTTAATAATTTTTTTCTTCTTTGCATTAAGGCCCTCCACAGAGACGTTCTTGAAGATGGTTTTGGTGAGGAGCTCAATGCAAAAGCTGACGCTGTTTTCTTGGACTTACCCAAACCTTGGGCAGGCGTACCTCATGCTGTGACAGCTATAAAAGACGATGGTGAGTTCTTTTATTAAAAAACTAGCTGATGCCCTCGACTTCGTTCGCGTGGATTAAGGTTTTTTATTCCCGCGGAAATTCTCTTATTTCCCGGATTAAAAAGTAACCTATGTGTTATTCCAGACTATAATAATCTATCTATCTCTGTGCCAAATTTCAGCCAAATCGGTTCAGTTGTTGCGACGTGATTGAGTAACAAATATCCATACATCCAAACTTTCGCATTTATAATATTAATAGAATAATAGGATAACAAATATACAGACACATGAGAAAAAGCTATGACAGGTCCAACAATATGATCAAACAGATTAAAAGAGGAAAGCTTGCTCTGTATGTGGCACATGTGAGGTTCCATTTTTTTATCTATTTTTTTTTTTGCTCGCTTTAATCTGTTTATCTAACATATGAAAGGAAAGTACAGTTTACAATTTTTTTTTGTGAGTAATTAAAAAACGCTTTCGATCGCATGCCATAAGTCATGAGAGACAAACTTATACTGATAAAAGCGGAAACAGAGCGAATTAGAATGGAGCCAAAGCGCAGTGTTTATTAATAAAAACTCAGTTTCATATAGGTACTTTGGCATTGCAGCACTGAACAGTGGCAACAAAAAGCAGACATACTAACGTCAATCGTATAGTGAAGCTATTAAAGCCGAGTTTAAATTGTTATCAAAAAAATAGCCTGCACTTCAGCTCCAGTCGCATGCTTCGGTCATTAGACACAGAGATTTTAATAAAGTTAATGCGATAGAACACGGGTAAATAAAATTAAATATTGTTTTTGCATACTTGTCAATGCATTATCGTCGTTTTCGCATAACAACCATAAAACAATCTATTAATCAAATGAGTTCTCAAGAATCTGATAAATTATGTTTATTGCCAAGTGATTTATTCGCTTCTTTGTGGTATGCAAATCGTATCAAACAAGTCCGTTTATAAGTAAACTTTGTTTGTTTTAAACAAAATAAGTCGTAAGGTAGTGGTTGCACCAATTATTATTAATTAAATCGAGTACACTGAATAAAAATTATTAATATTTTCTATAATTGGTCAGGAATATATTTTCGCTTTATGTGGCTTATGATTTACGACTTTGAATATTCATCTTGGATGAATTATCTAAAGTGTTGTTTATCTTCTATATGACTTTTATCCAAAGGATAAGAGTTATTTTATTCGAAGGAGGTGCCCATAAACTGAAGCAAATTGTTGCGTTCTTCGTCTCAAATCATCGCTGGCGCACTACTCGACACAGGTCTTTTTTTTATCAGAAATAGGCTTGCACTTGACGACAATCAGTACTGGATAGCACTGATGAGCTCTAGGTTGGAGCGCGCTTGCCTAGAAGATGCCTATTCCCTCTTGCCTTGAAGGTACTCAAATTATAGGTGGCAGGAAACACAGATGCTGGAAGAGTGTTCCACACCTTAGCGGTTCTTATCAGATTTCTCCTCTCGAATGATAAAGATTTAGGTCATTTGTCCATAACGCGGGCCAAGTGCGGGACTTCACACATCTTTGAGGACATGGAACTCTCAGGCATGCAGATTTTCTCACGATTTTATCTTTCCCATTAAAGCAAAGTGATATTTTATAGCTTAAAACGCTCATAACTCTGGACATAACCTTCGCAGAAAAGTCAGGCCACCCGGAAATAGGGCCGACGTCTAAACACTAAGATTCACCGTTTTGTTATGGTGCGTATTTCCATTATTCCATATTACATGATGCTCAGTATTTCCATTATTTCGGAGAGTGTGCTCAAGAAATATTTTTTAAATATCGGTCGAGCTGAAATTGACGAGAATATTCCCCTCTACCCTCCAAATAAGCGGAAAGGTTGTTAGCACAAGCTAGCTCGTCTAGTGGAGTGGGTAGACAAGGTAGTGCAACGGGTGGGGCTCGAACCTGTGACCTTTCAGTTTTCAGTCCACGCCTTTAATCGTTGGTCTATTGAGGCTAATTAATTTAGTTCCACCACATTTCTACCACCATACCACAAGGCGTCACATGAATCTGTATCCACTATATTTCACGATCTCGCACTAAGTGTTTTGCTTCCTCGTTCCTAATACGCACCGCAAAAATTTGGAATGCGCTTCCGGTTTCCGTTTTCCCAACTAACTCTAACTTGGGTATCTATAAATCAAGAGTGAATAGGCATCTTCTACGCAAGCGGACCATCAGATGAGACCCCAGTCAAGGGCTAGTCTTGGTATATTAAAAAATATGTATATCGGAAAATATTAAAAAATATGTATATCGGAAAATATTTCTTGCCGTCTCACAATAGGAAACCATCATTGGGTTTAACTCACGGAACTTCTATTTTGTCAAGCGTGCAATTGGAGTGCTAGACGTGTGTTAATCAAGTTCGAAGTTGCAGACAATCACTACGTGAGATAGTTTCGATGTTACTCTCCCCTATATTACAATACGTGAAACAAACAACATCTGTAAACCAAACTAAACATACAATCTAGATAAAGATAAACTATCGCAGCGGGAAACCACAGATCCTTATAAATCGACAGAATCGATTGCAATCTGATTACCCTGTGTCGATTATTCCGATCCGCTTGTAAGTTATTCGATTCTATTCATTAAACAAGCTAGTGCCAAACTAGATAACGAATTTAAAATCGATTCATCCAGTTACCGGCCGCTTAACCTATGTCACGATAGGGCTGCCGACGTATTTTTTCAATAGGCATTTATTATTATATTCTATTCAAGCGGCGCAAGACCGAAGCCTGTGGAAGTTCATGCAAGATACCTTTCTCCAGCTGTAGACGTCGGTTTATAAAGAGAGAAGAAGAAGATTCTATGGAAAACTAATCATTCTTCTAATTTATTAGTTCAACTTTTTTAGGTTGCATAATCCCTATTAATACCTGTTATAAATGCAAAAGTGTGTTTATTTGTTCTTCAATCACGTTACTGCAATAACGGATGAACGTGATCACGATGACAATCAGGTCGACCCGTTGCTATAATAAGGATAGTAAGGATAGTAAGGATTCCTGTGAAGGATTCAATCAACTTTGAGTCCATTTCACCCTTCCAAGTATAGGTAAGTTTATTAGTGTTCTGAATTGCCAACCCTAAACAACACTGCCTAATTGGTAGATCCTTATAAAATGCCGATACGTATCTCGTGGCTACGCCGCCGGTCACAAACCAACGACACATTTAGTTATTTCTCCATGCTGGCTAGTAGTTGCCCTATTGTTGGGTGACAGCAACTTTTTATTAGATGATCTAATATAGAATTGCAGTTAAACGTTTCCTTTTTTCAAAAGAAGTGATTATATTCATTCGTGCTGAATCCAACTGGGCTGGGCAGCGTTCGGGGAGCTTCGTGATAACTTCTCGTCCAAAAACCCTCAATGCTTGAAGACACGGCTTCGAACAGTGCGTTCTTGTGATGATGGTTATGGATCCGCAATATAGTCGCCGTAAGAAGGCTGAGGGTCATTCAGCGAGTGATGGAGAGAGCTATGGTTGGAGTATTTCAGCGGGATCAACTCAAAAATGAGGGGTCCGTAAGAGAACTGAATGACCGACATCGTGGGTATGTCGAGTCGCAAAGTTGGGACGATGATGATAAACTCCAACAGCAACGTCCAACAGGCGATGGATGAGAGCTGTGCTCAGAGCATCTTTATGTGAGAAATGACGACCTCCCTGGCGCAGTGGTCAGCGCTGTAGTCTTATAACTGGGAGGTCTTGGGTTCGATTCCCGACGGGGGCAATTTGGGAATTTATAATTTCTAAATTGTCTCTGGTCTGGTCTGGTGGGAGGCTTTGGCCGTAGCTAGTTACCACCCCACTGTCAAAGACATGCCGCCAAGCGATTTAGCGTTCCGGTACGATGGCGTGTAGAAACAGATTAGGGGTACGGGTATGTAATGTAATGTACACTGCCATACCTCTTCCAAGTTAGTCCGTTACCATCTTAGACTACATCGTTACTCAGGTGAGATCGCAGTCAAGAATTATCTTGTTATCCAATAAAAAAAAGAGGAGATCCTTTCAAGAACAGAAGTCGACGTAGCTCAACTAGACGTGATTCAACTGAGCTGTCGTTGGGGTCTCAAGATATTTGAATGACAAACTCCCACAGAAAAACAGAATGTTCTTTATCAAGACGTATAGAACCCAGTTGGAAATCCTTTATTTTGTTTAAACAAACAATCGTCCACTTTCAATGCTCATATTCGGTCAATAAAACCGTCTGAAGCAATAGAGATTGAATTTAAAACGGCCTATTTACTCCCATTACAACCACATATTTATGGGTAAAGGACGCAACGTCATTATGCTATTTCCAATATGGTTAATAGTTTTATTTGTTCGCAATTTACGCATTGCCCATCACAGATGCGCACGCGCGATGAACTTGAATAAAGCTTTTTTTTTTTTTAATAATGCAGGATGTCCCCTTTCGTGGAAAAAGATTTTGTTATCATATTTTTGTTTTTCTTTTCGTTTATATTTTTAACCTTGAATAAGGCTTTTTAGAGTTACGTAGTGAAACAAGGAACTCTATAATTTTGTCCACTCCGTCTGTCTATCTGCCTGTGTCACATCGTTATAATATTCATAAACATTTAAACACCTCATTCTAAAAAAGAGAGTACCTAGTGACTAGTGACTCAACGAACGTTGCTATTATTGAAATAAGGCCGCCTTTGCATGCGTAGTTTTAAATTTTGTACATACTTGTTTATTTTTTGTGTGCAATAAAATTTTTATCTATCTATTAAACTACTAAGTTAAAATTTGACTACAGAGTAATCCCACAACGATTAATGTATTTTTTAGAAAAAAAAAACTGCCATTTACGAATATAAAATAGTAGTATCTTCCTACTTTGTTTCAGACCATTTGTTGTCTAGCAAGGTGAGCAAACCAAGTTTATCGTCGCGTTTTAAAATAAAATAATCGTTTCTGTGTGTCGTTTATTCGTTGGCGTGCGTAAACTAAGTTCAATGTATTGGGATCGAGAGAAATACATGGACTCAATTACGGATGCGCTAACGCACCGCACTCACAAGTTACTACAGTAGGGGGACCATCATTTATTTTTTTTAATGTTTTTTTTTAATTATTTTATTTCACTTTGTTTGACAAACCAACAATATTCATGCACAAATGTAAAAACATCAACAAAGAGACTTACAACTAAAAAACACATAGCAAAAATATCAATAACTGTGATTATCAGTCTAAGTTGACTAATATCCTCCTCTTCCCTCCAAATAAGCGGAAAACTTGTGCTAGGAGTGAGTACTACAATAGTGAAACGGGTGGGGTTCAAACTTGCGACTTTTCAGTTTTCAGTCCGTACCTTTAATCGTTGGGCTATTGTTGTTTTAATAACTCCAATGATGAATATTTGAAGTAAAGTACATGTCGATGACGTTTTTCGTCCAGCAGCGTCGGACATGTCTCTTCAAAAAGAAAAGGATATTGAAATTAATTCAAGGACCTAAGAAGCAAGGTATTTCCTAATTCCATGTAGCCACTCTTAAGCGGATTAATCCAAAGAGTTAATTACGCTTTGAAGAATGGGTAGCTTCATTAATATAATATTTTAAATTAAAAAAATAAATAAGAAAATTCAGACAAGGACATTTCCTCGAAGATTGAGAAGTTTGGTCAGTCTATACGTGTATATTTCAATGGGGAAATTGAACGAATTATTGAGCTTGAATTGTAAAATAAAATACAGAATCTTGAAATGTTTGCTAAGTTTATTGAATGAAGACTTAAAATTATAGGTAGGAGACGTATTTTATTTTAGTACCGGTTACCTAAAAAAGTTACCTCAAGACTAGCACAGGTAAAAAGAGACTCTTAACTTGATGTACCTGGTTACATCAAGTTAACTTTCTTCCAAATTTTTTTCTACGTTAATCCGTACTTAAAGGGATTAAATAAAAGTTAAAAAAAAAAACTGAGAAATTATAAAGGTGACCAAGACCTAAAAAATATAACTTCTATATTAGTACTCCCATTGTTGTAATTTATTTGAATAAGCAAAGAAAGAATTGTACGTACGTACTTTTGGTTTATACATGTAGATGTCTTTATGAAGAAGTGATTTAATTTTACAATTTTTTCTCTCTGAATCTTATCTGTTTTTAAAATGCCTACATATTTATAATACGGATAGATAAAAGAGAACGTACCTACGTCGTAATAGTATGTATGGAACATATTTACACGTTCTGTTTCATGTAAGAATAATGACCGCGCAAATAGGTGCAATATAACTATTGACGTAACTCTTCATACGTAACATTTTGCATTATAATATGAAGAAGGAAGATGTACGACAATAATACATCTACAAGGTATTTTGCAATATTGTAATATCTTAATAATGACTTACGCTAGATGTATGTGGTATGACATAGACATTTCTTGCACTGCACTGGCGTTATCCTAAAGAAATGTGTGAAACCATTGATTTTATTCGTAAATACTTTTGGCAGAAATTCCAACGTCCAACTTGTACTAGACGAATGCAATAATACGGACCCCTTTGATTGAAATTGTTATGGACGGTTTCACCAACGACGTTTAACTGAGAAATAAAATTGATGTTATGGCAGATTTTCAATACAAAATCTGTCAGATCGTCGAAGTTATTCGTCAGCGAGAAAGTGATAGTTTTTTCGTGCCACGCTTATGTAGATGTAGCTTTTTTATTTTCCTTGAGAAATCTCTACCCAAACCCCAACTTTAAAATTAACTCAACTTGGCGACAAAACCTAAACGCGTTTCTCTAATATCTCACAAAGATGAAAATGTGACTTGGGTCACTATGATTCCACCGTCGCTCCACCAGCAATTCACGAGGACGCGTGACTTATAGTTGTATGTGTGTGTCGTATCTACATAAGTTGGAGCGAGAGCTTGCTCGCGCTTAACCGCTCCCACCTAAGCTCCTCACAGGCACACACACTTATGCAATGTGCATGTACACGACGTAACCACAAGTAAAGCTCACGCGCCTTCGAGAATTGTAAGCACAGCCACTCTCAACTGACTTTTTATCTTCTTAGGCGAGGTACAATGTGTTGAAAGACTGAGCTTTCAAATACCAAATCCTTTGTTGACAACTCGAACGTTATTACAGCAACACCGAGTCATGTCTGTCACTCACTCCATAACTCCATACCTACATAAATATCTGATACAATGGATCTGTTAAATATCTCAACTGTATCAACAGCCGTATCTAACAACACTTTTAGTTCGAATCATGATTTCTATAGGCTTATTTATCACCCGTCGACCGTTGTCCAAATATGTCTTATTAATAAATGGCTGGAGCACATTCAGTGATGTTAGTGCAACAATAGTCAACAAATGTACGCACTGTTCTCATTGTAAACCTCATTTGTGGTTCACAAATGTGTTAATTATACCCTTTTTGATGTCTTCCGGTTGGTTACATTTAATAAATGTAAGATCTGAATCATTATAAGTATTTCTTGCATAATGCATTCTTTTTTACGACTGCGCGATGCAAAGAAGGATAAATAAAGCCCGATTTTGATGATTCTTACGGCAATCGATTTGTGCTAATCTTGGGAGTGTCACTAAAGGCATGACAGTAATCAAAATTCAATATGGTGGACCACCAGACGCCATATTGTGAAAAAGAAAAAAGAAACTATACGAACTATGTTAAGTAGGGTATCATTGAAAAGATATTTGAAAATTATTGAGCTATGAAAATCTAAAGTTATAAATATTGTCAGTTGATATTCTTTAAAGCAGTCGGGTTTTTTATTCTATTTTAATATTTTACTTGTTAACGGCCACTATAGTATAAGTATATATACTGAACTTGATGTAACAAAAGGAACAAATCACTGGCATGTGACACGCAAAGCAGCTTTTAATCAGCAGCGTACGCATTCCCAACAAAAAGGGCAGTTAATGATACCCCGGCACTATTACAAGCACTTACTAAGTGTCCGGCCCTAATCGCCGCATTTAGTACACTTACAAATGTCCGTGCTCACAACAGTACATATCAATGTAACTGAACCCTCTCCCATGGTGGTCTAGCACAGAACGAACGAAAGTCTAATAAGACAGCCCCTTAGCTCAGCTAGACAGCTCTTAGGACGTTATCTTTCGGTGAAAAATGGCACCTTTTGTGCTCCAAAAGACGGGAACGAACTGCCCTCTGCGAGGTTAGCGAATTTGTGATTGTGTTGCTTTAAGTACGTGTCATTAAAGGACTATGGATTTATGACAATTTGTATTTTGTTTCAAGATATAGGGCCTGGTAAACTTAATGATCAAATATTTAAATCTATTAATCATCGATAGTATGTAGAGTCAACTCTTACTTCATTAATGTCAAAATTTTTCGTCGTTCACTATGTTTACTTGAAGAAGGTGAAGATAGATAAAGGCTCTTAATCTTTATCTTAAAATTAGATCTGCATGAAGTAAACTATTTTTAACGTTACGTACTTTACGTGTCCATTTACGTATGCATGTTCCACCGCCCGTAGCGCCTAGATTACTGAGCCGATTTTAATGAGTGAAGTGTCAATCGATTCTTTATTGATATAGCCTACATTTCGCTTGTTCGCTTTAGGACAGATTCGCTTTACGACAGATTCGCTTTACGGCAGATTCGCTTTACGGCAGATTCGCTTTACGGCAGAAGTACAGTGAACTCGAATATATATAGATAGATTTTTGTTTAAAATTAATAATACATTAAACAAGTTAATACATTAATGCTAATAGATGGCGCTGTATTTACTATCGGTCAAGTCATGTTAAAACAGTTTTGCGTCAACCATTAATTATTTTTTATTACGTCTAATGTTAAAAGTTAATTATTACAATATATAACTAGTGGTTCGCCCCGAACTGAGAACTCGCGGTATCCTATAATTCCCTAAAGATAGTTTTAACTTTTAATTATAATTATAATTTATAACACATCCTATATTGTTCTATCATCAAAATGTACCTAATATTAGCATCAAAAAAAAAATTCAATTTTTTTTTACTTACTTTTTTTTTGTAAGCTTTAGGTAGGTTTACGATCCCAACAGAACCTAAGTGCCCGGCCTTCGGCCGGGCACCTGAATATTCATGTATAACCCTAACCTAACCTAACTTTAGTTTAAAGAAAAAATTCAAATGACGGACAAGTGCAAATTCACTCAAGTAGACTCGGAGAGCTCGTTTCGCTCGGTCAATAATAATTATATAAAAGAAAGTTTTCCTTGGAGTGGAGACCATATTTTATATAGACCTGTACAATTTTTGCCGTAAAGCGAATCTGCCGTAAAGCGAATCTGCCGTAAAGCGAATCTGTCGTAAAGCGAATCTGTCCTAAAGCGAACATTTTATATGAACTGCATCAATATGACGGATGCTTAGGTAATTCGAATTTCTGTAATCGGGTTGATTTTTAACTTTTTTTTTATTATATGCTTACCTATTTACTTTTGAACAAACAGATTGTCTTTGGGCTTGTAGATTCCTTTTATGGTGATTAAGTGTTCGTTCTGAAATAATCCATGAAAGTAATAAATCAGTTGTTAACTATCATCGTGACTGTGCCGCGGCCCGGCCGGCGCAGGCGCAACTGATCAAGTGTCAACATCTCGCCGATAGCTGACAATATTATCGCCCGGTGCCGTGTCGTTTCATTCACAACAGCTGTAATACAGCTCTTTATGAAATCAGTAGTGATCGTGTAATGGGTATTTATTACAAAGCTGAAATAGTTTGAGTTGGATATTGATATGCCTAATATTAATAAATAACTTAAAATATTTCACTCCTTGTTGTGCATACAGTTTGCGATTTGTTCGTGGAATAGGAAGGCAGCTGTAGCCAAATTATATAGCCTTGCTGATAGTTCTTCAAATATGTGGCGCTCCTTGTCCCGTACGTGTCTCCGAGGTGGATTTGGCAGTGGCCAGGCTGCTGACGACGATGGAACCTGGGTCAAGACCTTGGCATGGTGAATACTCCACCAAGTGTAACCCACGCTACTGCCAGGGTCCGTGGAGGAACTAAGACAGGTTTTAGTGGGTGCAAGCCCCACATAACCCCTCCATTTCCCTTGAATGACGGAGGGGTATGCGTTAGGCATTTCCTGTCTATAAAAAAAACATTCTTCAAATGTACTGTTATCTATAGATAGCGCGGGGAAAACTATCGTGATTATTCATATTTAGATCAGTTTTGCTACATATGATTAGCTTTATTGGTTGTCAATTTTTTACCGCTTGGCTGAAATAAAATAGAACTCAGGCCCCGATAGCATTCGCCGCGCACATCAATAGCATTTTAATCATGGTACAAGTAGTATATTTTTTAAAGAATATCAGCCATGCCGGACTTGACTAATATTCTCCTTTTCCCTCCAAATAAGCGTAATAGCTTTTGCTAGAAGCGGGTACGACATTAGTGCAACGAGAGGAGATTCAACCTTTCAGTTTTCAGTCCACACCTTCAACCATTGAGCTATTGAGGCTTTATTTAAACCCATAAAGTCGTAAAGTTTCCAAACAGCTTAACTTTATAGGTACCCATACTGCGAGAGCACGATCTCATAAATCACTTAACGCAACATTCCTGAACGCGTTTAATTATCAAATCCAACAATTAAAGATAACGATCAAGGAATTGCCGAAAACATTTCATGCATACCTAGTTACCAACAATACAAACCTCTCGCACCCCTGCAGGGTATTTGAATCGCATACTTGGACGATAACAATCTTATATCCTTGTTACTTTCCCAATACATGTCATAAGTGTAATAGCCACGTGACATAGCTTGTCGCCTCGAGCGTTACTTGCCCAGCCTCCTCTGACAAACTTAATGATACCTCTGTCTTTGCACTCTACAATAACAAAAGTATTTCTTATACAGATACGTTATAAGAACTATCAAAGCTCAGCCAAACTTTCTATCTCCGAATTTGTCGATTTGCTAACGCACAGATAACACCAAGTTACATCATCACATCATTTAAGTATTTATCAAACCAATTTGAACTTTATTGCTCAGGTTTTAAAAGCCGCGTGTTTAATTTACGGTTTTTAATTAAAGGGAGTATTGGAACTAGTAAATCAAATAGTAGTCAATTAAGATAAAGCTCAGACCGACAGCTACGGACAATAGAGCATATGACTAATACAGCGTTTTGTTTGCCTAACTGAAATACAACCACACCGGTCCATAATTGATAGAATGTCTATTAATAATGAATTTGTTCAGTGTTTTCTAATTTGGTGTAACTGATAGGGGCTTATGTCGCGCCGTCAACGTCATCTTATTGGATTAAAACTGAGAAATGTTCAAGTCATTCAGCTTATTACTTGTGGACTTAAATGGGAATTAAGCGTAATTTATACTTTAATATTATTTTGTATACTTATCATCATCCATTTTTTCTTAACTACCTTAAAAGGTAAACAAATCGCAGAAAAAACATGTACCTAACCGACGAACTTAGATGGGCGCTTAGCTTACAACGTTCTTAAGTTTGGTTTTTCACTTGTAGCACGGTTTCATTGTCAATGTTAAAGCGTCGCTTATGTCTTTCTGCGAGAAAAAACTGACAGCTGAGAAAAAACATAAATTGATTTTATATCGTATTTTTGTATACTTTATAACTTTCATTTACCTTGACTGACTAATTTAAACCTAGGATTGTTAACGAAAATGACTATGATAATGTTAAAGAAATGGCATATACATATTATTGTATACAGTTTTTAAATACATATATTATTATGTAGGGTGGTAAGTACTTTAATAAAATAGTTGGTACGATCAAAATAACCGTATAAGTCTCGACGACAGATTGTTTAAATTAAAACAAAATTAATCGTTTGGAATTACTATAAAATTCATTGTTAATGATCGTTGCATAGTATCGAATCGATAGAGTAATTTATAAAGTGAGAAAATGCAACTATTAATTAATACTGGTTCCGCTAATGGCCTTATATCTATTAATCTCAGGCCTCTTGTAAAACAAGCTATACTTTTAGGCCTAGATAGAAAAGCTGTTTATATAAATGACTAATCCACACGCCAGAACATTCTTATATACTTGACCTATTCAAGACGTTTTTGATAAAGCGTCCTCCTTTTTGGAAGTCGGTTAAAAATGGCACAAATATAATTTGGGTAATTTTTAGGGTTTCGTAACCAAGGGAAGCTATTGGGAACCTATTACTAAGCCCGGCTGTCAGTTCGTCTGTCAGCGGGCTGTATTTCAATAGGTAGATAGTTACTTGAAATTTTCATCGCCATAACAATAAAATAATAAAAAAAGTTAAAAATTAAAGAGGGGTCTCCTTAAATATACTTTTGTTCTTGCTCAACCTTAATAATGACTGTAATTAAATCTTGTAAGATTGGTACGGAACCATTCGCGCGCGGGTCCGACTCGTCCTTCGCTAGATTTTCAATTTATATATTTAGCGAGATATTCTAGTGATTAAGGCATCGATGCTCTTATAGGGATGTCGAATCCCAGGCATGCATGTTTAAAACTTTTTTTTTATATGAATAGCGGGCAAACGAGCTGGCGGGTCACCTGATGTAGAGTGATTACCGCCGCCCATGAACACTTGTAGTACCAGAGGCACCACCGATGCTTTGCCGGCATTTCATATTGAACTTTTGAAAGTAATTTGATTTTTAAGCAATATCACTTCCTTTAACGGTGAAGAAAAAACATCGTAAGAACACCTGCAGGCCTGTGGCCTATCTGCCAATCCACACTTGGCCAGCTTGATGGACTATGGCCTAAACACTTCTCATTCTGAGGAGAGACCAGTGCCCAGTAATGGGTCGAGCAAGCGAGATGATGGTGATGAATAATTTTTTGTAATCAACTTTTAACTGCGTAATTTTAACCCCGCTTTTATGAATCTAGCTCTCAATCTAAATATATAAAAGGCAAAGGTGACTGACTGACTGACTGACTGACTGACTGACTGACTGACTGACTGATCTATCAACGCACAGCTCTAACCACTGGACCGATCGAGCTGAAATTTGGCATACAGGTAGTTATGATGACGTAGTCATCCGCTAAGAAAGGATTTTTCAAAATTCAACCCTGAAGGAGGTAAAATAGGAGTTTAAAAAATCGAACCTAACGTGAGCGAAGTCGCGGGTTCAAGCTAGTAAATTTATATTATTTAATGTATATCATTAACATGGACCGAGAATTTTCACATTGCTTGAAATATTGGTAAATATTTTGTGGTAATTAGTTTCCAAAGGTATTATAATTTAGTTAGATATAAGAGTGACACATTAGTCCGAACGCATAGCAATATTTTTGCCGTGATTGTCATAATGCAAAAGTTATGTTTTGTGTCTAGGCCTCATTGCTTTTAGGTCACCGGTTTATTTACGATACTTGCTTTAATTTATTGCATGGTGTTATCTGTATACGTACTTTATCGCTAAGTAAATCGAATTCCATATTTCGTGATTGATTGTTAATATTGTTTGAGCAATTATGACTCCGGGGTAGACTTACTATGAATCAAAATGCTGTTATGATTCCGAGAAAATGCATTCAGCTGTTTGTGTGCGTACGACGTGCATGCTTACGTGTGTTTATATTTGAATGTGTGTGTAACTATATAAATACGTAAATTCATCTGCAGAAATGGATTTTCTTGAAACCAAAATAATCTGGGATTAGACAAAAACACTCGAATAACGTGTAGAGGTTCTAAGTTGTCTAGATGAGTGTAATTTACAAGGTTTGAGCTTCCTTTGTGTACTTTAAATTGGTACTTAATTCTATTATGACGATAAAAGCTCGGACTTTAATATTACGAGAAATTTTTTTATTATTAAAAATAGAGAACACCATTGTTTTGTATTCGATGACAAGATAGTCCTTGACTTCGATCTCGACTGATGGTAAGTGACGATGCAGTCAAAGATGGTAGCGGGCTAACTTGGAAGGGATATGGCAGTGTACATATACCCCTAAACCGTTTCTACACCCATCGGCATCGTGCCGGAATGCTAAATCCCTTGGCGGCACATCTTTGATGGTAGGGTGGTAACTATAAGGTAAGGTATAAGGTATAGCCACGGCCAAAGCCTCCCACCAAACCAGACCAGAGACAATTTAGAAATTATAATTTCCCAAATTGCACCGCCGGGAATCGAACCCGAGACATCCCATTTATAAGACCACTGCGCCAGTGAGGTCTTCAAAATCTGTGGAATGAAATTACTTAATTTTTCATCTTGTTAATGTGCCTAATCTAATTTTAATGAAAGTCATTTTGACAACATGAACTTTGGCCGCTCTCTGAATAAAAATTAGAGGCTTCTATAATATATACCTATATATATTTAACTTATATAACCTTTGGCGCATGCTTCAGCCAGGAAGTCCTTCTCCATAACACGCATCTTTTTTAGAATAGAATAGATTCATTTTTTATTCAAATAATAACTTTTACAAAGTGCTTTCGAATCGTCAAATGAATCTACCACTGGTTCGGAATGCCGTTCCAACCGAGACCACCACAACAACTGCTATAAAACTGTCTAAAAGTGATTGCAAAGCTAGGTGACTCCCCTTCTATGGGAAAAAATGCTTTGATGCTGCAGACGTTATAAATTCAGTCAATCAAGTGATTGCGATCGTCACACTGATGCAATCATTTTTAGAAAATCCAACAGCTGAAAACCAGAATTCAGAGATCAAAACGATCTCCATTATATTATTGGCTTCTATAACCGGATTGTATCAAATTAAACCGATGAATATCAAATCAAAGCGATTGATATACTCGTAGTATCATTTACTAATGGCATCGTTCATTATTCACATCGAGCTTGCTATCACACCGCCAATGTCATAACTCCCATACTGTTTTACATAAGACAAGCAGCCTAAACCAGAACAATCGAGTCATGGCATGCCTGTAAAAAGAGCTTTTCGACTTGGCGACAACGATGCAAGAGCTCACGATATTTGGATCAAGTAACCAACATCAAAGGAAGGAAATATGTCCGGATCATAAATAGTCCTTTCAGTTCACGAGGGTGCGTGAGCTTTACTTGTGGTTACGTCGTGCACATTGCGTATGTATGCGTGCCTGTCAGGAGTCTAGGTGGGAGCGGTCAGGGGCGAGCAAGCTCTCGCACCCACTCATATAGATACGACACACACACAACCATGAGCCACGAACTCTTCACAAAAACCTCCCCCGAATTATATCTCCGGTTCCAAAAACTGTCTTGACGCATCCGTCGTCGTGCAATGAAAGTGAGTTTAATAACTAAAGTGAGTATAAAATTAATACAGACGTACACAAGCCTTTCTATGACCCCTCGCCTTGACTCGCCACGCCCTGCGGCCGCGCGCCGCCGCGCGTCACTGCGGCTTACGTATCGCTGGACGTAATTAAAATATTGTGCTTGGGCACGTGCTAAAGCGATTTGTATTACTAATCACACAGCTGAACTTAACTTATTAAGAAACTCTATGTTACCTCTGGTATCAGTATTTAATTGCTAAGTAGGTTGATGACTCGACATGATTGACTCGTCAGTCGACATTGTATGAAGTGACAGTTAGTCAAAGGACAATTAATTTTTTTACCCATAACTGACTAAATTCCCTGTAACGTAGATCGGATCGGAATCTAAAATGAATAGAGTCTCAAAAAAAAAAATGAAGTTCTCAATTCGTCGGAATCTTTTTTTATTATTTCTATTTTATGTATGTTCCCCGATTACTCGAAGACGCCCGGACCGATTTGGAAAATTATTTTTTTGTTTGAAAACCCTTTCAAGTAACTTCCCAGAAGGGATGGGTATACGCCCATATTTCCCAAGTAGTCCATAGTCATCAGGTCAGGATCTGATGATGGGATCCTAGAGAAATCGAGGGAACTCTTCAAATTTTATAGGCACAATTAATATTTTGTAGTGGCGCTTGAAGTCACTTCAACTCTCCCTACTCCCCCCTCTCCACCCCCATTTCTCGGATTTTCCGGGCTTACACTCGAGTAAGACTAGCATGCGCGCCACCAAAAAATTTTGTCTACCCATTTACTCGTGATAGATACTCGTATAAGATATCACGAGTAAATGGGTTTACAAAAACAAAATTTTCTCGTAGCGCGCATGTTAGCCCTACAGGTCCTCAACTAAACTTATATAAAGACTCACGTCAATCCGTAGCTCTATTGCGGCGTAAATGAAGGACAAACCATAAAGAAAAACACTTTCGCATTTATAATATTACTAGATGATTCCCGCGACTTCTTCCGCGTGATTAAGGTTTTTATTCCCGCGGGAACTCTCTTATTTCCCGGGATAAAAAGTAGCCTATGTGCTATTCCAGACTATATCTATGTCAAATTTCAGCCAAATCGGTTCAGTCGTTGCGACGTGATTGAGTAACAAACATACAAACTTTCGCATTTATATTATTAAATACTAGTGGTTCGCCCCGAACTGAGACCTCGCGATATCCCATAATTCCCAAAAGTTTTAATTATATATTGTAATAATTAACTTTTAACATTAGACACAATAAAAAAAATAATAGTTGACATAAAACTGTTTTACTGACACAGCGCCATCTATTAGCATTATAGTGAAGCTATTAGCTTCACAATAATGCTAATAGATGGCGCATTAAAATTAAATAATTTCGTTTCTTTATAACATTTATCTAATTTTAGTATTTGTTGTTCAAGTACAGGATATAACTGAATTTTCAACCAAGTTTCACGTTCTAATATTCAGTAATTCAGAAGTTATAGGGCTCTGACAGACATTTAGACGGACACACTTCTCTGTCTAGTAGGCAAGCGCCCTAGTTGACTCAGAGAACTCGCTTCGCTCGTTCAATAAATAAATAAATAGGATATTATCTGAAGTTGGAATAGAACATAAACCATCACGTCAAAAATTAATAAATCAATTTTTAATCAAAGTTCATTAGCGTAGTTATTTGTACTGTGACCGGGTGGGGTCACGTTGAAATGATTTAGTTTCAATATGCTCAGACGTCGCAGTAAATGCGCTGTCGGCTGCGCGTAATTTATACCGATTGCCGCTAGTTTATTATTTTCTGCTATGTTTTAAAGCCGGTGCCTGCGTGGGAATTTGTTTTACGAGCGAGCGGGGGTTTTTGACCATAGATCGCCTGATCCTCGTTATTAAATAGTGCGCAGAATGCCAGAAAAAAAATCAGATTTCACCCGCGCGATAGATGAAATAAAACATACCTGAAACCTCTTGTGAAACGCGACATGCTAGAGTAATTTCCGCAGTATTTTTAGTAACTCTACGGGGACAAAGTTGCGGGAAAAAGCTAATATTGCTCTACAAAATTTACTAATGCTACAGTTTATATAATATACTTACAATAAATATAACATTTTAATATATGTGTAATGTGTATTATATAATACCTTCCTCTTCGTTGATTGTTGTAAAAAATTAGTAAACGTCTACATCGAAATATAATAAAAACCAAATCCAAGCGCTACCTATCCCAATCTTAACTCGGTTGCCACTTAACTAATCGCTAACATTAAAAACGTTTATGTTAGCAATTAATAAACGCGGAATATTCTAAAACAGTTTTATCCGTGTCCTCAGGCGGTCAGCATGTCTACGCCAAATGGACCCCGGCACGCTATCAGACAGACGACTGTTTGCACTTACATAAGAAGTATCTAATATTCGTGCCGTTTTTCAATATTCCTTACGTAATTCTGACTTGGAGGTTATTTTTAGTAATAAATCTTACCATAATCAATGGGGTTTTCGCGACATCATTTACGATAGAGTCCTCGGTGGAAGAGGTCACGACCTTCAGTAATGGGGTGCACGACGCAGAGAGAGAGATTACCACAAATATATGTACTTACCTAAATTTTTCCAAAGCCAAAAGGAAGGGTTATGAGTTTAATCATTAATGTAAAATATTTTAATAGTCTATTTATGCATCATCATCATCATCATCATCATCATTATGAAGGCCCCCATTATCGCCTCACTACTAGGCCACAGTCCACCACGCTAGTCCAATGCGGATTAGCAGACACCTTTGAGAACATTATGGAGAACAAACTCTCAGGTTTTGTGAAATTTGCAAGAGATACAATTACGTAGGTATTTCTTGAGTGAATTATGCTTGAGATATAAACCTACGCTAGAAGTTTTTAATTTTTGTATAACATAGGATAATCTATGAAACTGACTATGAACTGTCTGAAATTTCAAGGGTTAATCATATTATGTCACGTTCAACAACTAGCTAGGTCTAATTGTACAGAGGCTTAATTGTGAATTTGATACGGACCTCAACTGACTTTAAACCCCTTTACAAATCATAGTTGTAAAGTAGAAATTAGTAAAACGTGAATAATAGGTACATTCGTTATTCATTAAACTTAATAAATTTCAACGTGATTAGGTAAGCTTGGGGGAACAATCAATAAATCTAACGATACAATACAATGTTCTTCATTGTACACTAGTCATATAAACATATTGCTATTAAATAATATAAAACTACTATTGAGGACTTCCGCAGCTAAAACTAAAGTAGATAATATAAAATTCACCATCACCATCTCAAACCATCGCTGGCTCATTGCTAAATCTTACTTATTTTTTGAATACGCAAATTGTACCTTTAAGAATATTGAAGAGAACTCTCAGACGTGCACATTTCCTCATGATGTTTTCGATGTGTTCTTCAAGTGATATTATTAGCACATAACTCCGAGAAGTAAGCGGTGCGAACTGAAAACTGAAAGGTCGATGGATCGATTGCTCTACTGTCGTACCCACTCCTGACACAAACTTAACGATTTTATTTGGCGAGGAGAGGAGAATATTGGTCAGAGTTCAGTTTGGCAAATGTGCTTGTGTTCGAAAAGAATATACATTGGTATACATCAGTCGGTCGATTACTTGATTTCATTGAGCTATTTATAGATTAAAGTTGTGCCGCAATACAAAGTAAAGCGTACAATTATTAAGGAATGTTGTGTGAAAAGTGCTAAAGCTCGATTTAAGCTGCGAACAAAATGTTTAAGAAAGTTCACTGCAATACCTACCTACGTGTGCAAATTAGTGATGCGTTCCGAATTCTTATAGGCCTAACGCGGTACCGCAGTGCTTCCACTATGATTGCTAAATCGAGGCTGGCTGATATTATTAGATTAATTTATTTGTTATCGTATTGTCAGAGCTCGTTTGGCATCATTATGGGAGAGAGCAGACTGGCTACTTTTAGCGGCAGCGTTCGGCGTTTTTATTACCTTTTGCGATTCTCAGTAGCTGTTGGGATGCTCCACAGCGACTGAGAGTCGCAAAAGGCCATAAAAACACCGAACGCTGCCGCTGAAAGTTATCAGTCTGCACTCTCCCTATGGGAAAGACTTGAAGCTCTATCAATAGAATACCTACTAAAGCCAAGGCAATCTGTGATGAGAATTGGTATGCCTAATTCTATCTTTGACTGTTGACAAAAACAGAAAAGTAGAATAATGTGACACCTGAAATGTTTTTAACCATTTCAATTAGGTGTAGGTTATAATGTTGTGGTGTCCACGGTTGACGGAGAACAAAACACCACAGTGGCGATCGAAGATTGCGGCTGCCCAATTTCAAAACCTAGTAAGTGTAATTGACAAAGTTTTACAGGAGACCAAAAAAACATGTTGTGTAATGAAGATATCAAATAGAAGCTTTCAAAGTAGTTTATTTACAAAACATTAATTCCTCAACAGATACTGAAGAGTTCAGAAGGGCTAGGTACCACAAATATGTTTTTTGGTCTAGTGTAAAATTTTGTCAATCACACTTACTAGGTTTTGAAATAAGGCAGCCGATTGTACCTATTATCCCATCCTTGTCGTCACTGTGGTCTCCGCGGTTGACGGAGAATAAAACACCAGCTGATATAACGTATTCGCTCCACGGCGGTTTATTCCTTTACTATCTACCTTGCACCTATGTACATTCATATATCACAAATATGTATACAGTTTTACTAGTTAATCTGTATATGGATTTTATATGCTTTTAATAAAACGTTATTATTATTGAGATCTCGAGCGTAGCGGACAAGGCGTTACGCCCCGGGGCAGCTGATGCTGATGAAGACATCATGGCGCGCCAGTCGCCAATTGATTAGTGGCGTGACGTACGGCGGACTGATCGGACGTGTTATTATACGACGGACGCTAGGTACGATGGTTTAAGAGAGAATTATTGCGTCTACTAGCTCATACCAGCGATTTAGTCCGCGTGGATTTAGGTTTTGTTATCCCGTGGGAACTCTGATATTCCGGGATAAAAGAAACCTGTCTGATGCAAGCTACTGAAGCGTCTTTCGTTAAAATTGATTCACAGATAAACTGTATTTTTTTTAATATGTGTTTTATTCAAAAAATAATTGTGAGGTCAAATCACATTATTTTTAGTTATATGTATCTACGATATACAAGTAGGTACTAATTGTTGATAGCAGATTGTATAGATTACACTTTTCAGTGTAAACTATAACGGCCACTCTCAGAAAAGTAATAATTTATTCAGATTTGCACGTATTCTGAAAAATGCCGATTTTTTAAATTTTTACTTTATTATTTCTAACGGCCGCGAGCAAAAGCAAAAATCATACGACGAAGTTCTCGTAAACTTTAAGATGGGAGCTGCAGTTAAAATAGTGAACCCCGAGGCCGAATAGACTGCGGCGAAATAATTGCCTAGAAAAGAATGCCTGTAGCTAAACGCTCTCTTTATTTAGTCAATTGAAAGTGGCCACTTAAAAGAATCACAGTGCGAAGAGGCAAATAACAAATTGAACAGGATCGGCAATTACAGAAGACAATGCGTGCGTGAGAGAGGCGCCGGCGCACGCAGCTCCGCGAATTAGACTCGTTATCTGGGGCGGCGGCAATTAGGGGATCGTTCCCACGGGCCGAGACAGGTGGATTCCTATGTTACTTCTAACGGGCGTAGGTACGATGGTTGGATGACCTCTGCCTCTTTTTTTTCCCACCCTTTACTATGTACCTACCATCGAGGTAGGTTTTTTAATTGGATGACAAGTCCTTGACTGCGATCTCGATTCCTGATGATAAGTGACGCAGTCTAAGATGGTAGCGGGCTAACTTGGAAGGGGAATGGCAGTGTAGATTCAACCCATAACCCTAATCGGCTTCTACACGCCATCGTGCCGGAACGCTAAATCGCTTGCCTGCACGTCTTTTACGGTAAGGTGGTAACTAGCCACGGCCAAAGCCACCCACCAGACCAAATAGTGCTCAATATAATTCTACAAATGTAAATTGAAAATTTAAGACACTGGCATGTTGATCCATGGCCGGACTATGTACGATATACCTCACCTCCTGTTACCTAGTTTCTGCTCCATTCTGATCCTCCACCTCTATTCTCGATCATCATATATCTAACAGGTAGGTACTCATTGAAACCATTCAGCCCAAAGACACAATATCTGCTTTCAGTTGCTAAAGAGTAGGGTATCCCGCAGACTATTTGATGCAGCAGCATCAACTCAAAGCTACCATGCCTTTGGCCTTTGAAGTAACAGTAGGTACAAACAAATCAATCGCTCCAGCGAAAGTTTGTAAGAGCCTATAATCAAGTAGGAAATGAGCTGATTATCATCAAACAGCTGACCTTTAGCTCAGATTACGTTATCAGCTTTAAATCACGTAAGCTTTCACACAGAAAAAACCGCATCAAAATCTGTCCATTCGTCGGTTACGGAGCTACGAAGAAACAGAGAAACACACTGATACACACGTGAAACTTATAACACCCCTCTTTTCGTCGGGGGTTAAAAATAGTATGGCAGTACACACTCAACCGTACCCCTAACCGGTTTGTACAGGAAATCGTACCGTAACACTAAAGCCGAACCAGACAAAAATTCACTCAAGCCAGCCAAGCTCACTCCAGAATCCAAGCCGGTCAGCGAGGACTTCAGGAAGTGTTGCTAGAGAGCAGTAGAGTGCAGTTTGAAACCTATGATAAAACTGACATTAGATAAAATATTATTTATTTTCAAAACAAAAGCAATTTACTGAAAACTTTAATACAGAATAGTCATGAAACTTAGTTCAACGCAATGACTTCAATCATTCTTGAATCTCGGTTCGAAACAGCTAACAAGCTCAAGACTCAAGTAAACAAATGAAATGGAAAACTTTGCCGATCGAGTAGGACCTTTAATTGTTTAGTGACTGTCATTTGACCTCCGCAACCGGAAATCAGGGCAAGCGATAAATTGCGTAGGTAAAGAACTATTAAAGAACATTCACAATAATTACATTAATGAATACGTAACACTGAATAATGTTTATATTATGTAAACCGTTAGTAATCTAATCTTCCGTTTTGCAATTACAATCCTGGTGCAGATGAGGAGTTGGCTCAGTTATTATGAAAATGAAGGCTTTGAATTGTAAAGCTAAGCTAATTACGAGTACATTAAATACGATGCAATTTTTCATGCTAAATATTTTATTTATTTATTTTCCAAAATATTTTTTAATAATAATGATGAACCATTAAAATTAATTTTGAACCAATTTTGTCTAGTCTAAATCTTTGTAAACAAAATTATCTCGCGCAGGTAGGCTTCCATTAGTCCTCAAATCAATATACCCATTTGATACCCATATATAAATCACGTCATCGATCGGTTGAGCTGTTGTGATTTGAAGCGCAAACCGAAAAACAAACACTTATTAACACTAATGTTTGCAGGAATGAAAGTATGTTCAATATGCCATTAAACTTTTTTATGCTTCTTATTTTAATCTGATTTTTATTGCATTTAACATTCGAATAAAGATTTGTGCGGATGTATTACAGAAGCGATAAAATAGCGAATCGACATTAACACATTCCGCTGTTAGTTATAAAAAGATCTTCGACGTACTCGTATATCAGTATACAAATATACCTACATACCCTTCTGTCGAGTTCGCATATCTCGAAATCGTTGGTAGATTTCGAGTATTGAAAGTTGAAACCTATAACGTTTGAGTGAAAAGGACGCCAAAATTATGCAAACTAGACTACAACGATATGAGTGTGAAGTTACCTACTTACGTAGGAGTGTACTCGACTAGTTTCAATTCAAACCCATCCTGAGCTACGACTTAAGAGCATATTAAATCGCCGTAGAGCAATGCGAACGGGAAAAAGTTATATAACTTCGGTTTCCGGTTGTGGCGCTGCTCTTATGTGTGCTGAAATTAAGTGGTATAAAATATGTCCTTTTTGGGGTTCCTTACCCAAAGGATGCCAACAGGACACTATTACGAAGCCTCCGCAGTCCCTCCCGCCGTCTGTCTGTCAGCGGGCTATATCTCATGGACCGTAATAGATACTTGCACAGAATATGTATTCCTATTGCGCTATAACAACAAATAATAAAAAAATAAAGTTAAAAAATAAGGAGGGTCTCCAAATAATAAACTTTTGTTTTAGCTTGATCTTAATAATGACTAGTGTTAAATCTTGTACGATAATACGGGTCCGATTAAAACTTGACTGTTCTTTTTCCTTTGTCTGTATTTAAATATTCGAAATCGAAAAAAAATCTATCAGAGTTATCGAGATAATAGAAACAAACTTATACTAAGCCAGCTGCTCATAAAAAGCTCGTCGTATATCAAGGCGCGACTTGGATTATACGGTAGCGACACTGTCGCGTGTCGCGCGTCGCGGGAACATGTCGCACCGCCTTATACGCAATGAATGGCGACCGGGCGTGTAGGTCGCCCATAAACGGCGTATAAATCCGCAATTAGAATCCTTTGCTTTTTTATTTGCTCATTAAAAATAGCTACGACTTCACAAAAATACGAAAGAGTACGTAACTCTTACGCACGTTTAATAATATATTCGTTGTATATTTAAATGCAATGGAATAATGGCATTTTTATACGGAAATTATTTTTAAACTTTTCCATGCAAATACATAGGTAACAAAGCTCACAATTTCTATTATGAAACTATTATCTTGATGCTCCATCTTTTAGCAGTTAATACAATGTTTACTGGTTCACCTTGAATTAAAATCCTACCTAAATGACATGCATAAATTAGATTAGGCCATTGAATTCATGGTTCTTATGCCCTTAAAAGTATAGCGCGTGTTGATTCGCTCACGAGGTTAGGATTCCGGTCAGAGCATGTACTTAGTCATTTATATCAACGCGACGTACCCTTAATAAGTCAATGTTTCAAAGTGTAAAGATGTCTTAACACTCAAAGCTTCACTAAATCATTAAGGGACGTGCCAATGCAACGCGATTTCTCCAAAACGCAAAAGGCAATAAAACTCATTCACATGTTCGTCACCTTAACAGATGCCTTATTAAAAACTGATGGCTGAATCGATTCAATATCGATTCTAGATTTACTGATCGTCTCGATTGAAATTAATGCCATTAATACATCGTGTTCATGGTAGGAACACATTTGCAACAGGCCCCCAGCGCGGCATGTTGACATCCCACGTGTACTGCGCACATTTACAACACCTAACGCGTGATGAATGATGAGCTTCCGACTCATTACAGGCAGCGACTCAACATGCGGCAATTCAAGTGGAGAACCTGCCTCAACCAGACACAGGCTGTGACATGAGGCATTCTATGAGCTCTATTTTTCATAACACTCAAATACTTCAGACTAAGCGAGTTCTTCGTGCTTTTAATAGTGACCGAGATATAGTTATATTCTAAACTATCCATTTGGGTAACTAAAGTCAGCCGCTAATTCATATTACATGTTACAAATCAGACAGACACAGCGGTAAAACTTATAACATCCTTTTTCCTTTCAGAGGTTAAAACACTACGATTTGATTTTACTCATCACACGTGTGATCGTGTAGAACAAAGTAGCGTGTTGCAGATGTGTTTCTACCATTAGAAATTGCGTTTATATGCGGCGTAAGCTTTGCTGCTTGATTTAGAGTAATGTTTAGATATTTAAATTTATTCGTGTTCCATTTTGTGAATACTCCGACTCCATGTAAAACTTCGTTTGCCTGTAATTTATGCTGTGTCACTGCGTTTTACCATTGATTACTAATCGCCAAGATACGGTTATTTACTGTGATAACGTAATAATGTGAAAACAAGTCTATACCCTATATTACTTGTACAATACTAGGGCGTTTAAGCTTTACTATGACACTTGACAGGGCGTAAATATTAAAGTTTAAGTTAAATTTTAAAGTTAATATGAAGCTAGTTGTGGTACCAAACAGAGTTGTGATAAATTACAAGTTCTCACTTTCTCTTACCATACCAATGTACACCTATTTTTCATCCCATTTAGGGCAACTTGAAACACCTAAGGTATAAGATTAATTATCCGATGTGCCAAAGGTATCCAGCAGATGTTTGCCGTAATATAATTTCTTACACGCTATCTCGTTCAATAATTTAAATTGGTGTGAAAATGTGATAATATAAATTGTTTTACGCAGAAACGCCTCAGAAGAAACCATGCTATTTTAACTCTCATGGTTTACTCAAAAATTTTAAAGGTTTCGGTTCCAACATCTATGCTTCTGGATCTGGATCTATAAAGATCACAGCATTAGAATCCTTGAGCACGCTTTATAGACACGATAAAGTTAAAACGAGACACAAATATGCTCTGACATAAATCTGTCTCGTTTTAAGTCTATCTTAAGCCTCTGCAGAGTGAGAGCATAGTGAGAGTGCTATCTATAGATTTCAGCCTAAGTATATATCAGATGCATATAATATACATACATACCCTTCAGTATTTTCAAGGCCTTTACACGATAAATAGTGACTAGATAAAACTAACGAGGAAGATCAACTTAAAAGTTTCTTGCAAAGTGTATTATTACCGATTTTGCAAGCTTCCGAACTAACACTGAGGTGTCCTTTATTAGTTCGAGTTTCGTGACGAAAATTTTTGAGTGTCAGGAGCTATGCGGAGTATCGTGACTTAGTTTTCGCGTATATCACTTTTACTGTTAAATTACTTTGTGGAATCACGTTTCATTTCGTCGGTAACGTACTGCATTGTGTCGCCCATCATTCTTGTCAATTTAGGAGTGCAAATAGGCTATCGGAAGACTGAACCCACTATAATTTATATTTAACCGTAAGTCTAAATTGACTTTCTTATGTAACTACTTATTAAGATCTAGTGACCAGATTTTATGCTTTCTTATGACACATGAGACAGGTATTAAATGCGAGATCATACCTACATTAGAATAGTCAAATGAATCTACCACTGCACTGGTTCGGAATGCCGTTTCAACCGAGAAGAACCAGCAAGAAACTAGGCGGTTGTTTTATTTAGCCATAAGTCTAATATACCTACTTATTAAGATCTAGTGACCGGATTTTATGCGTTCCTATGACAAATGAGACAGGTCTTTAATATGAGATCATGCTTTAGATGAATGGATGGCCGTGAATTTTTTTTACAAGATAGGCTTGAGTTTGACGACAGTCAATCATGGAAAGCAATCAACGATGGGTTCTAAGTTGGACCGCTTGTCTAGAAAATGTCTATTCACGCCTTTAAAGGTACCTACTCAAATTATTAGCAGCCAAACCAGTCCGCGCGCTATGCTGTGTCCACATGCGCAATAATATATATCTATACATAGAAGAAAAATTATGTGGTATTGCGAAGGGAGATATAAACAATTTAGGCACTTTAGGTCTTATAGGTATAATCAATGTGCATGAAGCCAAACAGTCCGTTGTCAAAAGATTGTCAAGGTACATCTCTCAAATGAGAAACAATTCACAGGACGCGAGTGTGATCTACGGGTAATATACCCAATTTTGTTTTGATTTAATTTGGCCTAGATGATGTGAGGGACATAGTATCACTTTACTAAACAACCGATATGTCGCAGCTAATGAGACTGGTTCTCAAAGTATAATAGTTTCGATATTGATCTATTCCACTCAATACACTCAAGGGTCCCGGGTAAATAGCCGGGATAATCACTGATCCGTGATAACCGACTTCCAAGAGACGCGTTCAATTAATTTAAAGAGCATTCGTTAATTTTATTAATGCTCGAGCCTAAATCTACGATCAACGGCGATGTGATCGCACCCGGGGCCTTCTCATTTTCGAAATTAGCAAATGAATAAAAAACAAACTGGGAACCGCCAGCAGAGACAAGATAAAGAAATATACTGGAGAGGTGCTGCGTCCGAGGGGCAAGATAACACCATTAAAGCTGGGGAGGCTCGCCAACAAAACCTATGAGCGAGATGACCAGCCACCAAACTCAAGCGAAAACGTCGCAACTCACACAACCATGCAATGAAAATTGGATTCTATCTAACACGAATTACAGTATAATTTTCTTTGAAAGATAATCATGTCAGTTGCGTGTTGTCTCAATGTTAATTTCCGCATTTTAGTATATGTAAGAAAGGGACGGCGAGCGATTGTAATGATAGCGAAATGAGTGAAGTAAGTTTTTCTCAGCCACCCAACCAGCAACATAATTAATGACGCTCGTGTCGCAGACGAATTTATAAATTGGGTTTATTCTGTTTTAACAAAGGAGACACCCGTGATATGGCCGATATAACATCGGCGCAAGCGCTACATAATTACGCTTATATTGAATTTAAAAAAATTATCCAACTCCCCTTATAAACTCCTTAGTCAAAATCTTGCAACATTGTAAGGATCTTTTGAAAAAGCGATTTGGCGATAACCACTTACTTGCCTCTGCTCCTAAAATAAGATATGCTAATATCTCTTCGTTACACCAGATCTCTTCAGTAGGTAACCCAATAAATAAGGCTCATTCCCACAAGTAGGGTTTTTTCGATGGCAAGTTAGTCCATGACTGCGATCTCACCTGATGGTAAGTGACGATGCAGTCTAAGATAGTAGTGGGCTAACTTGGAAGGGGTATGGCAGTGTACATTCAACCCAAACCCCTAATCGGTTTCTACACGCCATCGCCATCGTGTCGGAACGCTAAATCGCTAGGTGGCATGTCTTTGACGGTAGGGTGGTAACTAGCCACGGCCAAAACCTCCCTCTAGACCAGACCAGAGTCAATTCAGAAATTATAAACTACCAAATAGCTCCCGCTGGGAATCAAACTCGAGGCCTCCCAGTTATAAAACCACTGCGCCAGAGAGGTAGTCAAACAGGTCAGGTAGGTACAACTGTTAAGTTCAACGGTTGCACTAAAAATTAACTAAGACTAGAAATAAATGTAGTAAGTAGATTGTAGAAAATCGCACACGGAATAAGAACTCAACAATTTTGAATTTCTGGGAAACAAGTCAATAATTTCCAACAACATCATTAATTCAAATTTCAACTTAGGAAAAATCCCCAGGAGTTTCTTAGGGATTCTTCCTAAGTTGAGATTTACTTGACGATCCGAAAGCGCTTTATAAAAGTTTATTTTGTTAAAGTTTGGTTTTGCATACCTTTAAAAACATTACGGAGAACTTTTAGGAATCCATGTTTCCTCGCAATGTTTTTCGTCGCCGTTAAAATGCACATAATATGTTAGGTACTCCGAAAAAGTCAGAGACGCATTCCGGAGATCTAACCCCAGACCTTCCGAGAAGGAGGCTGAACTATTAACAACTATGCTATCACCGCTCACGTGTAACCCCATAAATCCTTTTAAATAGCATTCCCAACGATAAATAAAAGGAATTATAACCCCTCGCTAAAGCGCATTATTTGTTTCGCATATAATAATGGGATATTTAGTGCGCGATATCGGTTAATACAGCGAGGTACGGCATAAATCGGCGCGCGCAATCTAACATCGCCCCGCCCCCCGCGAGTAACTCACCACTATCTGTCCCGAATATTGTTAATCAGTGTATCATTAGCGAGCTAGTGTTCCACACTATGCGATTTCTGTCGCTTGCTTCTTCGACTTTTCTGTGTTTTGTCAATTCGTTCTTCCATACCTACTGCTTCGTCGTACGATATATGGACGCATATATGATAAAGAGTCAACCCACACAACTTATCAATTCAAACTTTACATTATGTATGTATTTAATTTAACAAAGGTTGGTGGGTTGAATCGTTATTTCGTACCTGGGTGCGGAATATAAGGAAAAACAAAACTCTTTTGCTGTACTCCGCTAAACCAGCAAATTTTTTTATCATTTCGTCCTTCTATACCTACCTACTGCTTTGTCGTACGATATACAAGAAAAACAAAACTCTATGTTATACTCCGCCAAACCAGCAAAAAAAATGTATAGTTTACAGATTGCCGCTCTTCCAGTAGCAGAACAAGTAGAGGATAAAAAACACCATCCAAACAAACCCTATAAAATATACTCTACATATTAAGGTTCACTCTGACACCAGTAGGATTAGTATAAGATTTAATTTGATTGATCGTATTCTTATTCGATGATCGTATTCTTAGTCGCGAGTGTAGGTTCGCGTAGGTAATCAAGTGAAGGAGTGCCAGCCAGGTAACCTCCCCGTGTGCTTAATGGTTGCAGTTCTTTTCGGATATGTCCGGGAGAAACGCAACATTTGAGCCGGTGCGCTCCGGTAACATGGTTAGTAATTTCTCTATGGGATATTGCTAGCCATGGCTAATTGACCTGGCAGGAGAGGGTTCCTCCACGTGTCCCTCTAGGCAGTAGAGGGCACATTCGATGGAACTGGGGTGTGAAGCCTCGGGGAATGGGGCGGAAACGCCGGTAGTGAGGAAGAAAACCTCGGTAAAAAATAACCGAAGAGGGCGGGAACGCCCACTTGTTGCCGGGATTTCAGTGGCACTGAGAGGAAGAAAACCTCTTGAAAAAATAACCGAAGAGAGCGGGAACGCTCCCTAATCCCAAGGTGTGGCGCCCGCTGATGGGATGCATGGCTGATAGGTGATCAGTCGCTAGGGCGCCCTACACAAAAGAAAAAAAATCATGGAAAAAGCGCCGTACAAAGAAACTACCCGGGAGGGTCCCACCGGCGTTGCTGGTGGAGAATCCCTTGGTGCACTGGACAGCCAGTGCATCGGCCCCGACGTATACGGGGGGGCCAACCGTCGCTTTATGGGGGTAGGGAATGGAATGGGGGAAATAGAAGGAAATGTGCAAGGGGGTTTTTTAGATAGTGCGAGGATGGAAGAAGGAGGAGAGGAGTTGGGGTCCATGGGACCGTGCGGGGAGGCGTTGTCAGGGTCGAACTGCAGCCTCATGTATATAGAGAGGAGAATGCGATCTGGCTCAGAGTCCTCTGCGGCTGCATCCGATCCTGGCCACCTGTGTGAGAGTCAAGGCGTTAAAAGGCCACGACTTTATGAAGGTGATTCAGTGACAACCGATGAGGAAATGTCCACACCACTGGAGATAAGACGCAGGCGGCGTCCGCCTGCAACGGAAAAATCTGTAGGATCTGGAAATGCCAGGGCGGTTTTAGCCCGAAAAAAGCGCGAGGAAGTCGCTAATCAGGCAGAGGAGGAGCTGCTTAGGGCCTCCCTTGTTGCTCAATACAAGCGGGAAACAAGACGGGACATGAGTGTTTCAGAGTCATCGGCGGAAACACAGACTGGCCCAATAGATGGGATGAATGTATTCCAAATAAAAAAACAGGTGGAAGACAATGTGCAAAACATTTTAAAAGTGGCCACCAAGTCCGGCCATCTAAAGGGCACATTTGTGCGTGCACTGAAGGACGCTGCGGCCTCTATTACAGAGGCTGTGGAAGTCCTTAGCTCACGCACTATCTCGGATGAGACGCGGCAGTTGCAGGCTGATAACGCACGCCTGCAAGCTGAAATGGCCAGCCTCCGTAAGGAAATGGACATTATGAAAAATGACGTGGAGAATGTGCGGAAGCAGGGTTCCGCGCCGTCTCCTCCGGAAGAGACCCAGAGACTGCCCTCTGAAGCGCAGCCTCCAAGAAGCAAGAGAACAAAGGGGCGTAAAGATGCCAACTCGGCTGCATCTCCTATGGAGGAGATATGTCGTACGGTGATGGTCCAGGTCGGAGAAATGTTGAATGCCCGCCTGGCCTCTTTTGAGGATAGACTTCTCCCGGAGAAACAACTTCGCCCTCCTCTGGCGGCAGACAAACGGAAGGTGCCAGTCAAAGGTGCGGTATACAAGAATCCCGCGCCTAAGCAAACTCCGGGCCCTAGCCGGTCCGCCGAAGAAAAGGGCCCGGCTGCAGACAGCGAGACGCAGCCCACTCCGCCTTCTGCTTCCAACGAAGGCCAATGGGAGAAAGTTGGGGGGAAAAAGAAGAAGAAGCAGAACAGGACACAGGCACAGTCAAAGCCTCAACCACGACGGCAAGAGCAGCAACAATCAAAGCCACCGCAACAGCCTACGAGGAGGACACAGCGACTGCGTCCTCCTCGTTCTGCAGCGGTGGTTATGACGCTGCAGCCTGGAGCTGAGGAAAAAGGAGCTACCTATGCCAAAGTGCTACAGATGGCCAAGGATAGAATCTCCCTTTCTGAACTCGGCATTGCCGCTGTGAAGTTTAAAGTAGCCGCAACGGGAGGTCGAATCCTGGAACTTGCGGGAGCTGATGGTGGTGAGAAGGCGGATTCCCTCGCCCAGAAGTTAAGGGAGGTTATTGGAGAAGAATTTGTACGAGTCTCCAGACCCACTAAATGCGTCGATATGCGTATTTCAGGCCTGGATGATTCCATTACTAGTGGTGACGTGGTGGCTGCTGTGGCACGCATTGGAGGCTGTAACGTGGAACAGGTGCGTGCCGGAGAGGTCAGTCATAATTTCTCGGGCCTTGGAACGGTGTGGCTGCGTTGCCCAGTCACTGCTGCTAAAAAGGTGGTGGATGGTGGCAGGCTTATGGTAGGCTGGGTTTCGGCCCACGTTAAATTACTCAATGAGAGGCCCCAGCGGTGTTACCGCTGCCTTGAAAGAGGGCACTTGAGTGCTAAATGCACTGCCGAGGTTGACCGCAGTGATACTTGCTATCGCTGCGGACAGATTGGACATAAAGCCAAAGGGTGTTCTGCCACACCGCACTGCACTGTATGTGCGACGGCTGGTAGACCAGCGGGACATCGGGGTGACAGTGGAGCTTGTAAGCAGCCTAAAAAACCCAGTAAAGGCAAAAAGAGTGGCATAGCTGACGATGGCCCCCGGGTCTCCTCGCAACCTAACGACCCGTCCGCAAGTACAGAAGCTCGGGCTGAGGAGGTTCCTATGTCCGTCGGATAATGGAGCTTAAGTTTCTTCAGGCGAATATCAACCACTCTGCAAGAGCTCAGGACCTCTTGTTCCAGAGTATGGCAGAGTGGTTGATACACGTGGCTGTGGTTTCAGAGCCTTATTATGTTCCTTCGGGTGACGATTGGGCCGGCGACCAAGATGGCCTTGTAGCAATCACAACCCGGATCGCTACTGGATCTCCGGCACTCGAACGAGTAGTGAGGGGCCGGGGATACGTCTCGGCATTAGTGGGAGAAGTAACAGTGATAGGGGTCTACTTCTCACCTAACCGCACACTGGCGGAATTTGAGCTATTTCTAATAGAGCTCGGAGCTCTAATCGGCCGGAATCGCTCGAACCGGTTACTCGTCGCTGGCGATTTTAATGCCAAGTCTGTGGCGTGGGGATCACCGGTGACTGACGCACGCGGTGAAGAGCTTGAAGAGTGGGCGATCTCAGTGGGGCTAGCTGTGGTAAACCGAGGAACGGCTAACACATGCGTTCGACAACAGGGCGGCTCTATAGTAGATGTTACCTTTGTTGATGTTGCCTTGGAGCGCCGTATCCGAGGTTGGGAGGTACTAGTGGATGAAGAGACGCTTTCGGATCACCGATATATTAGGTTCGAGGTATCTTCGTGTCCAACATCTACGAGTGGCCCGATCCGGGCATTGCGAGACAGCAGACCTCGCTGGTCACTGAAGCGATTAAACAAAGAAGTTCTTCTCGAGGCGGCGTTAGTCCAGGCATGGGTGACAGCATCCGAAAATCTAGTGGTAGCTGATCGAGAGGCTGAGTGGTTTGAGGTGGCCATGACGCAGATCTGCGATGCGGCTATGCCTCGAGTCGGTCCCATTCCTCCGAAAGGTGCAGTGTATTGGTGGTCCGTCGAGATAGCGCAATTGCGCAGATCGTGCGTAGCGGCAAGGCGCCGTTATCAACGTAGCCGTCGCCGCCGCGTTCGAAGTGAATCAGAGGAGCTGCGCCTTTATGCGTTGTATAGGGAAGCTGTTACATTGCTTCAGGTGGCTATTGGGACGGCGAAGAAATTGGCGGAGGAAGAGATGTTGGAGAGCCTCAACGCCGATCCTTGGGGACGGCCATATAAAATGGTAAGGCGCAAGCTCCGCCCCTGGGCTCCCCCCCTCACACAAACTCTTCCGCCTCAGCAGCGGGAATTGGTGGTGGAGTCACTGTTTCCTTGCATATCCGGACAGGCCCCACCAAGTATGGCGCCGCCCACAGGTGAAGAGGACATTTCAGATTTTGTAACACCTGAAATAACTGAGGGTGAACTGAGGGCTGCGACGCTTCGACTCCGAGCCAAAAACACTGCTCCTGGTCCTGATGGCATACACAGTCGAGTTTTGGCACTAGTTCTGGGTCCACTGGAACCCCGGCTACGAGGTCTGTTTTGTATTTGTCTGGAGCAGGGTCAGTTTCCACGTCTTTGGAAGGCGGGAAAATTGGTTCTGCTACGTAAAGAAGGACGCCCGGTTGACTCACCATCAGCGTATCGGCCCATTGTTTTGTTAAACGAGGTAGGCAAATTGTTTGAGCGTGTGATTGCCGCTCGCATCGTCCGTCACCTGGAGGAGACAGGGCCGGATCTTAGTGAGCAACAGTTTGGTTTCCGCAGGGGTAAGTCTACTATCGATGCGGTTGCTCGGGTGAGGGCTTTGGTAGATGATGCGGTATCCCGGGGTGAATTGGTCTTGGCGGTGTCTCTTGACATTGCCAACGCATTCAATACTTTGCCATGGAGCTGTATCACGGAGGCATTGAGATTCCACGCGATGCCAGTATACTTGAGGCGAATCGTGGAAGCCTACCTTTCAGACCGTGCCGTTGTTTACCCAACGCACGGTGGGGAATGGACGAGAAAGGAAATGTTATGTGGTGTTCCACAAGGATCGGTCCTTGGTCCACTCTTGTGGAACATCGGGTACGATTGGGTGCTGCGAGGGAACAACCTGCGGGGGGTCAACGTAACATGTTACGCGGATGATACCCTAGTGATGGCTTCCGGCAGCAGCTTTAGGGAGGCACGCATCTTAGCGACGGCAGGAGTGGCCCAAATCGTAGCGCGGATCCGGCGGTTGGGGCTTAAGGTTGCTCTCAATAAATCCGAGGCCCTTTGCTTTCATGGGCCACGAAGGGCACCTACAGCCACGGAGGACCTCGTGGTAAGCGGAGTTTCCATCGCTGTTGAGACAACGATGAAGTACCTAGGACTCGTTCTCGACAGTCGGTGGAAATTTGAGGAACATTTTCGGCGCCTGGCCCCCAAACTCGTTGGCACTGCCGGTGCGCTGGGTAGGCTACTTCCAAATGTAGGTGGGCCAAGTGTTGGTTGTCGCCGCCTGTACACAGGAGTGGTGCGATCAATGGCACTATACGGGGCACCTATATGGGCTGAAGCTCTGAACGCCCGAAATCAGACCCTGCTGCGGAGACCGCAGCGGATTATGGCGATAAGAGCGATAAGGGGATATCGCACCATCTCTTGCGAGGCAGCCTGCGTTTTGGCTGGAACTCCTCCTTGGGACCTAGATGCGGAGGTGCTGGCACATATGCACGAGCGTAGGGTGGATGCCCGATTACGGGGTGAACATCCTACCTCTGCCGAAATAGCTGGGTGGCGGCGAGCTGCGCAAGCTGAACTCCTCCACCAATGGTGGGAGAGGCTCGAGTCACCCGGTGCAGGTCACTTGACCGTGGCGGCAATCCGTCCTGTTCTCCAAAATTGGGTGGAGAGGGGACACGGAGTACTCACCTTCCATCTTGTACAGGTCCTCTCGGGGCATGGTTGCTTCGGTAGGTACCTGTGCAAGATCGCAGGTAGAGAACCCAGCGAGGAGTGCCATGCGTGTGGCAGCGCTGTGGACACGGCGCACCATACTCTGGCAGAATGCCCAGCGTGGGCGGAAGTGCGCGAGCCATTAGTGGCTACGGTGGGGCAAGACCTCTCCCTGCCAGCCGTGGTCAAAGCCATGGTGGGCAGTGACAGGTCTTGGAAGGCGGTGGAGACCTTCTGTGATAAGGTTATGTCGCAGAAGGAGACGGCTGAGCGGATAAGGGAGGATGATGCAAATTGTCCTCCGATCCGTCGCAGAAGGGTTGGGCGCAGGCGCGCCGCACACGATCGCCGCCTGCCGCCTTGATTTGGGCCTCCAGGCGATGGACACGGGGAGTCTGTCGCCTGAGGGAGTAAGGTCCTCGGGTCGGGAGGCACACTTTGTTCCTGGTGTGCCTCAGATGGACTGAAGAGCGAGGAGCTCCGTATTGAAGGAGGGTCTGTCTCGGCAGGCGCCGCTGGCTGGGCCGCGTGAACGTGATATGGCCCCGTGGCCCAGTCACCAGGCGATGAGTAAGGAACACCGTGGGGTTTTAGTCGGTTAGAGCCCGACATAACCTTGCGTCGCCCCGGATGCAATGGTATCCATGACGGATTTCCCCACGGAAAAAAAAAAAAAAAAAAGGTAATCAAGTGAAACCGTAGCGCTGATATCTAATATGAGTTCTGCAGTGAGTGCGCATCGAAACGCACGAAGTTGGAGAAGTCATAAAGTTTGAATTGGAATGTAACAAGAAAAATTTATATATGGCAGTCAAAAAGCATTTAGTGTGTTTCGCATTTTATAAAGGGCAGCAGATGGTGGTTGGCGCGCGCGATAGCTCCATAGCGCACCGATGCAGATAATGCTAACGGGGAGGCGCTGCTATAAACACAAAAAAGGAGTCCGACGTTATAATCCTGTCTCACTCGCGCACGAGAAAAATCTAAGTCCTTCCGAGGCCTCTTGCTCATTGTTATAATCAACTTGCAAAGTATTGGCACACAATTAATATAATATATCTATGAAATCGTCCATATGCTGCAATCTCACCAAAAATTCAACAGAAGAAATCACCATTTCATACTCGATGACAACTATATTAGTCGAAAAGTATGTACTCACATAAGATTCAACTATGTGGGTGATTCTACGATAAGAGGTTTTAAGTCCATAGAGAATACGGCCACGGAGAAAAGTAGCTGTTTTTTCATTAAACACTTATATTATGATTTTTGTTCTATTTATTTATCTTTTCACGTAAGGGCAAGTCACTTTATGCATATTTTATTAAAAAGTCAAAAATTCAAAAAATTCAAAAAATTCAAAAAATTTTTGACGGTTTTTGATTTTTTTTGACTTTTTTTGACTTTTTTGACTTTTTTTGACTTTTCTGACTTTTTTGACTTTGTTGACTTTTTTGACTTTGTTTGTTTGCACTTACCTTATCTCCCCTGGTCAACAAGTTTCTCTCCTGACATTTAAAAGTTTTGACTTGCCAGGTGAAATATGGCAGGTGAGAGACGTTTTCATGATAAATTGTATTGTTTTAATTGACATAAGAAGTTTTTCGGTACATTATGTATCACACTTTCACTAGTCCATCATTATTTAATTAGACCAGTAAATGCAAATAAATTGAATGAATAATATAACTTTTATGACTTGCCAGGTGAGAGACACAATGACCTCGCGAAACGACTACTTTGAATCAACGGTCGCAACAACTAACAAATGACGGCGCTCTTAACGGCTCACGTGTTTTGCATTACGAACTTTACGTCAGTAGATGACTTTGAGCACTATTTGGAATATGGCCGTTTTATATTTGTGTTTGTAGTAGCGGAATGAAATTTTCTAGAGTAGATACCCAAAAACAGTGGGACAAAAGTTAAGTTAAAAATATATTGCAAATAAATAAATATTGTTCTATTTTTCCTTAACAATACTTGAATACATTTATTGAAGTTTGTGTTTAACATACTTTAGTTTAATAACTGATACAAAGAAAGTATGTATCGTTTCAAATTAAACTGAAACCGACAGGGGGACAGGCCAGGTTAGAGACTTTTTTAGACTTTATAAGGAATTTCAGAAAAATATACTTTAATTAGGCATTGAATCGTGACGTTATTTAATAAAGTACATTTAGGTGATGTGTTTCATTGCAAAAAATAACAACATATAGAGTAAAATTTCTATTTTAAACTGATTGCCGCACAAGTTACCTCTTATCGTAGAACTACCCATGTATTAAATTTTTAAACACCAAGATTTAGACACAAAGACGAGATTTTTGAGATAAAACAGTCTGATCTCTGTGATGAATCTGGAACAATCTGTTTTTGTGATTTTGAAGTAACTGCTTCATTTTAAACTCATAATCATGATTAATTGCCTCAGCCCTTAATAATAGACAACATTGGCTATTATTAAGGGCTGAGGAAGAAGTAAAAAGCGCCGAACTTTCGGTTGCGTAACGCGTCGCATGGTGTGTCGCTTGCTGTGCAAAATACATTGAACGCGTTCTCACGGAAAGAGTAGCTCGACGTAAAGTTCGGCGCTACTCAGAACGCGACGTAATTTCGGCTGATGTGTCTAGGGTAATTGAATTTACACTGCGAGCGTATTCAACCGAACTTTCGGCGCCGTACGTTCCATAGATGTGTCGCGACACCTTATCCTTAAAAATCGTGATATTGTATCAACGACCATTCTCTGTGATCCCTACTACAGAGCAATAAAGTATTTTACAAGTTACAAGTGATACAAGAATGTACGGCGATCGGTGAGCGAGATCTCTCGGTGCTTAAACTTTATAAATACGGTGCTATTTATTTCTGTAAATCAGCCGGCTCTCATCAATATGGGTTTGGGTGTGCGCTTCGGCGAATTGTTGGCCTCGTTCGTTGAATATCCGAATGAATAATCGTTTCGTTAATAGAATATTGTCCTTATTAGAATTTCCTCTTTCCTTGAAGCGATGATAGTCTAGGGTTTAGCCTCAGCCTAGTTAGTCTAGTTTTCATTAGCCTTCTTTTCTGGGGGTCTAAATCTGACTTTTTGGTCTTATATTTGCGTTTTTAAGTATCACTTGCTTACACGGTGAAAGAAAATATCTCGAGGAAACTTGCATTCCTGCATGCCTGCTGCCCTAGCCATATTACAAACTTACGACAGTTTCTCTTTCCATGAGCGCTAACGTCACTGTAGAGCAGGGGTTCCCAATGTTTTTTATCACGCTTCCCTACTGAAAGGAAAAATCGGCACAATTGGTATACTTTGTAGTGGCGTTTTTTTTTTTTTTTTTTTTCTGTTGATTCTGAGTACCAAAGTGGTGCTCAGTACAATTACAATCTAGCCTAACTTAGTTGACTAATGAGTAATTTTAATTTAACCTAAACTTCTAAATTACTATCTTATATACTAAGAGATTGTCCAATGACGCATCTTAGTCTTTCTTTGTCTTTAGATACACTTTGTTCATGTGTTCTTTTAGGCAGCACTTTCACTACACTATCACTATAGTACACTATACACCAACTCAAATGGTTTTGTCCGTTTTAATCTTCTCACTAGCTCCGTTACGTCAAGCAGCTGGATTGCCTCAACGTTAACGTGGCGGTGAAGCCGTTGTTCGTGGGCTTCGGCAAATTTTGATATCACTTTATCGACGAATTCAATTTTTAGATCCCGATGAATGTCGTCATTTCTGATGTACCAAGGAGCTTTAACAATGTTCCTCAGTACTTTGTTTTGGAACCGCTGTATGACTTGAACGTTGGTCTTTTTGGTACAGCCCCATAGCTGTATTCCATAAGTCCACATTGGCATCAGGACTTGCTTATATAAAATGATCTTGTTGTGTATTGATAGCGAGGAATGTCTACCAAGTAACCAATACATCTTTTTATACTTTAAATCAAGCGCTTTTCTTTTTGTCTTGACATGAGCCCTCCAGCGTAACTTCACATCAAGTGTCATACCTAGATATTTAGCTGTATCCGCGTAGGTAATTTTTTGATCATTGATAAAAACAGCGTGATACCGTCCTGTTTTATTTGTAAAATTAATATGAACTGATTTTGTTTCGTTCAACTTAATTCTCCATCTTTTGGTCCACTACACTTTATTTAGTGCTGTTTGTACTTTTTCCACTGCCTCTTTGTGTGTTTCTCCTACAGCCATAATAGCTGTATCATCAGCAAAAGTGGCAATGGTATTATTTTCGAGTTCTGGGATATCGTAGGTATATAATAGGTACAGGACCGGACCTAAAACACTTCCTTGCGGGACTCCAGCTTTTATAGGTTTTAGTTCAGAGTAGGCTTCTTCTTGTCTTACTCTAAATGCTCTATTTGTAATATATGATTCCAGAATATCTGCGAATGCCTTGGGAAGCATATTTCTAATTTTATAAATGAGACCTTCATGCCAGACTTTGTCAAACGCTTTTTCAATATCAAGAAACACAGTCGAGCACACTTTCTTTTCTTCCATTGTTTTCTCTATAATATTGACAATCCTATGCACTTGATCAATTGTTGAATGTTTCTCTCTGAAGCCAAATTGATGATCTGGTATCAGGTTTCTAGTATCTAGAATTGGTTTCATTCTCTTAAGTAAGAGCTTTTCAAACAGCTTTGACATAATGGGCAGCAAGGAAATAGGCCTATATGATGTTGCTTCATGTGGAGGCTTTCCCGGTTTAGCTATCATAATAACTTCTGCAACTTTCCACAAGTCAGGCACGTGCTTAAGTCTAAATGCAGCATTAATCAATGTGGTAAGCTTAACTATGGCTTTACGTGGGAGATGAAGTAAAATTTCTCTCGTGATTAAGTCGTATCCTGGAGCTTTCTTAGGACCCAACTTAAGGTTAATTTCTCTGATAATTTCTTTCGGTGTTGCAAGCTTGATATCTACATCTTCTTGGATATCCGTAATAGTTTCGATGTTTATTATTTGTCCCTCGTGTGGCTGAAATATATCCTCTAAGTGATCTGCAAATCTTTTTGCTTTTTGAATATTACTTATCGCCCAATCGCCATTTCCTTTCTTTATTGGGGGAATATGCACGACTGATTTATCCATATACTTTGTTGCTTTCCAGAGTGAGTAGTCCGTGCTGCGGTCATTCGTCAATGCTTCAAGGTAATTATTTGTGGTCAATTCCTCATATTTTTTGATTTCGCGCTTGATTTTTTTTGTTAGAGTATTCAATATTCTTTTATCTAGTGGGGATCTAGTTTGATGCCATCTGTTTCTTTTCCTTCTCTTTTCAGTTATCAGGTTGAGAATATGTTTAGGGTATGTTGTTCCTCTAATTCTATTTTTCGATGGTGGAGTATTTTTCCAGGCTGTCTGTTGTATGTCTACAACAAATTGATCGACTTCTTCATTAAGCTGTTCTGGACATTTTAATGGGACGTTTAGTTTTATTCTATCATTCAGTTCTTGTTTAAAGCTCTCCCAGTGTAGTGGCGTTTGAAGTCGGTTTTGTAAAAAGAATCTTTACGTTTATATTATTGGTTTACTTATTTTTAAAAAGTCATACCTTTTGATGAGTTTTTGTCTCCGTTGGTTTTTTTCATCATCATCTTCGCAAAATATGTTTCGGCTTATAAAAGCCGAAACATATTTTGCGAAATAAATATTCGATGTATAAACATCGAATATTTATTTTGATTGCGATCAACGTAGATACCTAATACGGCTTCCTTGGTATACATGAGTAATATGCTAACATGCATAGGGATATTTCAGTGCATTATCGTTGAAGGCATTGACAGACCGATGCTAGCGGGTTAAGTGGGTAGATATGTATTAGATTATTGTAATTCTCGATTGGAGCTAACGCAGGTCACACAGGTCTCGAATACAGGACATCGGTTTAATCCTGCTTGCGTAAATAGTAAAAGTTGCGACTTTGTCAGTTTTCGAAAAATGTCACATGGATTTTAACTGTCTTAAAACAAGGTTTTTATAGTGCATCGCCGTCGTTTCAAGCTACAGACGTTCATTGCTGGACATAGGTAGCACTTTTGTGTCCAGCGTTTTCAATACTACCTATATTCGTCGATTTTACGAGCTATGCTATCGGAAGCGAAGTGCTCCCATAGTCATCAGGTTAAGATCTGATGATGGGATCCTGAAGAAATCGAGGGAACTCTTCAAATTTTTAGGTAAAATTGATATACATTGTCTAGCGTTTGAAGTCGGTTTTGTAAAAAAATTTTACGTTAAAATTATTGTTTCAAAAAAGAAGACATTGTAGTGTTGTACAAAAGCTGTCATCGATAAAATGGTAGACAACACTTCATAACGTCAACGTAGAACGTCTCTACCTTGTCTCCAGCAACATATATCACAAAAGGCTGCAGCTCCGTCACTAACAATAGTGGACAATCTATTGATGTATTAGCTAAGATAAAGTGGCGGTGAAATCACATGTGAGCCCTGTGTACAATCAACCACAAGGCATTAACTTAATTGATGTGACCTTTATGCAATTGTAATACGGGTTATATACACACGTTTTGTAACAAAAATTTGGTATACTGTACACATAACGAGGTCATTTAGTACCGTATACCAGCATTGTTCTTTCGATGATCCGATTGAAAAATAATTATTTCGATACTCGATCTTTTAAGTTATTGTTACTGTATTGACTGGGGTCTATAGTGGTTAAATAGTATTGTTTTGGCTGAGTGTAATTGTTCTGTAATTTGTAACCCTACTTATATTTTTAATGGATTCGTCAAATGGAAATCAGGCAAGTTTTGGAGCAAATACTATTGTATCTGGGAAAATTTACCAAGCTGAATTTTTTTGAAGAATATTAGCCAAACTCTTCTCCCCTTCAAATAAGCGGGAAGTTTGTGCCAATGATGCAAAGGGTGGCGATCGAACCTGTGACACTTCAGTTTTCAATCTGCACCTTTAACCGTTGGACTACTATTCTGCCGTCATAAGGAAAAAGATGTATCTGACATTTTTTTTTTAATTGAGTTACGTCTTTTTTCCTTATGACGGCAGTATTGAATTGATGCTATTGTATGTTCCTACTTCTAACTCAAATTGCAATTCAAAACAAACACAGGAACGAATATGCAATTATTCAGTTTTTACGGGGCAATATGCATGCATGCATGCCCGAGCCGGCTCGGCGAGGGGCGTTCGCCGGGGTGGCCGCGCTGTGGTCGCCGCCCCCGCCGCGGGGCTCCACTATTATAGAATACCACCTATAAACTGCACGGTGATTCAATGTAAACTGTACGGGGCGATGCGGATTGTGCTGTCATGTGTCTGTTTGCACTATATTTTTTATACCTTAATAATCTGGTGTAGGCACTTCCCTTCTTCGACGCTTAGCGAGAAACGGCTTGGGCTAAAAACACTTGTATACATACACAATACACTAAGAACTAGGTCCTCAACTATACCGTTATGATCGTAAAACAACGACGGATCTGCATTTTATCAAATTTACAGTAGATACAGCATTGACTGTACACTTGTACAGTATTGGTTGTGTATTGAGGCAGAACTCAATATTAGGTTTCAGCGGGACGGTTTCACTTAATTACCTGCGCGAAACTATACTCGCGCCTAACTTCCGTGAAGACAAAGTTTGAATCGGGCTGTACTATCCTTTACTAATATTATAAGTGCGTGTACACATAATACAGTACAATACACATATGACATTCACAATAACGTTTACAAAAGTTTTATACTCACTGCTATGTATGTCAATTACAAGTGAACATAACATTTTTAATGGAGATCTTGATGGCTTATTTTCTTAAAACTTATAACTCTATCGCAGCGCGGTACTATAGCAACTTTCATGTTCGAAAATTACGTTATTTAATTGATAAAAGACTCTAGAAGTTTTATCTATATGGTTCATCGGCCATTGTTGTGGCTAAATAGAGTTAGCTTCGAACCATGGTTAACAATGGATAGGTTTCGATTACGAACAGCTTAGAAAGCGGAAAGTTTTAATTTAATAAAGTGGGTATTCCTCCACGAAATAACTGTATTTATCATAGTGAATCTTCTCTTTTGAACGTTCCAATTAACGGCAGGATCTCCGAAAACAGCCTGTTTTGGATTCAATAGTAAACAATCAAATATTCATTGTTTTGATAGGTTAAAAATATATGTTGTAGATTAATACACGTTCTAATTTATTTTGCCGTTCAAAAGTCCATATTTTGAACTTCACTCGATGAAATAATATTCCGAAAACAGTGTAGTTTTCAATTGGGTTTCGGTTGTATGTGTAGTATATCAAAGTTAAACTAAAAAAAAAAATTACAAAAAATAGGCAAAAGCTTCTAGAATAATATTTTGCCGTTAATTTTTCTCTAAAAAGCTTTCTTTTTTTTTAATCATGACTGGTTTACTTTCTTTATAACAAAGTGGCTCGGGCGCCTCATTTCAGTAGCTCGCAAGGTATCATCGAGGGAGGACGTATCGCTCTAGCTGGCTCACTGCGATCCCCGCTGATCAGACGAACTATTGGAGTATTATTTATTTGTGTTCACTTATCATAGATAATCAAAATAAAATTAGTGTGTAAATATTATTACCTATTATCTTCTAGTGTGTAAATCTTGTTATGTATTATTAAATCTGTAAATATTAATGTAAGTTAGGTACTCTTATAGTAAATTAATTAATTAAGAATATAATAAAGTGAAAATATGGGGACTAAAAATAAACAAAAGAACAAAATATCCAGATTTAAATTACGAAAGCTTAGACAAAATATAAGGTAAGTTTGATCCTTCTAATACAAATGTTGTACCTATTCTGTACCTTACCTACTTTATTTTTTTTAATTCTTGTGAATCTTTGGACAGACTTTCGAAATCGATCTGGACTCTCGAATTCCCTGCACTTGAGAACCATTGCCAAAATCAGAAAAAAGTGGCAGCCATTTTCTTTTTTCTCGTTATGGGACCAATTCCTTTCAAAATCGATATCTGGAGATCCCTGTGCTCATAAAGGAGAACCACTGCCAAAATCAAAAAAAGTGGCGGCCATTTTCTTTTTTCTCGTTATGGGACCGATTTCTTTCAAAATCAATATCTAGGGGTCCCTGTGCTCATAAAAGAGATAACCACTACCAAAATTAGAAAAAGTGGCGGCCATTTTCTTTTTTCTCGTTATGGGACCGATTTCTTTCAAAATCGATATCTGGGGATCCCTGTGCTCATAAAAGAGATTACCACTGCCAAAATAAAAAAAAGTGGCGGCCATTTTCTTTTTTCTCGTTATGGGACCGATTTCTTTCAAAATCGATATCTGGGGATCCCTGTGCTCATAAAAGAGATTACCACTGCCAAAATCAAAAAAAGTGGCGGCCATTTTCTTTTTTCTCGTTATGGGACCGATTTCTTTCAAAATCGATATCTGGGGATCCCTGTGCTCATAAAAGAGATAACCACTGCCAAAATTAGGAAAAGGGGCAGCCATTTTCTTTTTTCTCGTTATGGGACCGATTTCTTTCAAATTCGATATCTGGGGATCCCTGTGCTCATAAAAGAGATAACCACTGCCAAAATTAGAAAAAGTGGCGGCCATTTTCTTTTTTTCGTTATGTGACCGATTTCTTTCAAAATCGATATCTGGGGATCCCTGTGCTCATAAAAGAGATAACCACTGCCAAAATTAGAAAAAGTGGCGGCCATTTTCTTTTTTTTCGTTATGGGACCGATTTCTTTCAAAATCGATATCTGGGGATCCCTGTGCTCATAAAAGAGATAACCACTGCCAAAATTAGAAAAAGTGGCGGCCATTTTCTTTTTTCTCGTTATGGGACCGATTTCTTTCAAAATCGATATCTGGGGATCCCTGTGCTCATAAAAGAGATAACCACTGCCAAAATTAGGAAAAGGGGCAGCCATTTTCTTTTTTCTCGTTATGGGACCGATTTCTTTCAAATTCGATATCTGGGGATCCCTGTGCTCATAAAAGAGATAACCACTGCCAAAATTAGAAAAAGTGGCGGCCATTTTCTTTTTTTCGTTATGTGACCGATTTCTTTCAAAATCGATATCTGGGGATCCCTGTGCTCATAAAAGAGATAACCACTGCCAAAATTAGAAAAAATGGCGGCCATTTTCTTTTTTTTCGTTATGGGACCGATTTCTTTCAAAATCGATATCTGGGGATCCCTGTGCTCATAAAAGAGATAACCACTGCCAAAATTAGAAAAAGTGGCGGCCATTTTCTTTTTTCTCGTTATGGGACCGATTTCTTTCAAAATCGATATCTGGGGATCCCTGTGCTCATAAAAGAGATAACCACTGCCAAAATTAGAAAAAGTGGCGACCATTTTCTTTTTTTCGTTATGGGACCGATTTCTTTCAAAATCGATATCTGGGGATCCCTGTGCTCATAAAAGAGATAACCACTGCCAAAATTAGAAAAAGTGGCGGCCATTTTCTTTTTTCTCGTTATGGGACCGATTTCTTTCAAAATCAATATCTAGGGATCTCTGTGCTCATAAAAGAGATATCCACTGCCGAAATTAGAAAATTGGCGGCCATTTTCTTTTTTCTCGTTATGGGACCGATTTCTTTCAAAATTGATCCCTGTGCTCATTATAGAGGTAACCATTGTCAAAACTAGAAAAAGTGGTGGCCATTTTCTTTATTCTTGTTATGGAATTTATTTGTTACGTTCCCTTATTGGTTGAGCGAAGCAACGGCTGGATCGTCATGCTCGTGAACGGGTGTCACCAACGGGAATGTTTGTCTACTTTCTGGTTAGTACAGTAATGTGGAGCGGAGATATCGAATTTGAAAGAATTTTATCCAATAGTAAATAATGATATGAATTTTGGCCATGGTTACCTCATTTATGAACCTAAGGAACCCCAGATATCGATTTTGAAAGAAATTGGTCAATTAACGAGAAAAAAGAAAATGGCCGCCATTTTTTCTAATTTTGGCAGTGGTTACCTTTTTTACGAGCACAGGTATCCCCAGATATCGATTTTGAAATAAATTGGCCCCATAACGAGAAAAACGAAAATGACTGCAACTTTTTTTAATTTTGGCAGTGGTTACCTCTTTTATGAGCACAGGGATCCCCAGATATCGATTTTGAAAGAAGTCGGTCCCATAACGAGAAAAAAGAAAATGGACGCCACTTTTTTTGATTTTGGCAGTGGTTATCTCTTTTATGAGCACAGGGATCCCCAGATATCGATTTTGAAAGAAATCGGTCCCATAACGAGAAAAAAGAAAATGGACGCCACTTTTTTTGATTTTGGCAGTGGTTATCTCTTTTATGAGCACAGGGATCCCCAGATATCGATTTTGAAAGAAATCGGTCACATAATGAAAAAAAAGAAAATGGCCGCCACTTTTTCTAATTTTGGCAGTGGTTATCTCTTTTATGAGCACAGGGATCCCCAGATATCGATTTTGAAAGAAATCGGTCACATATCGAAAAAAAAGAAAATGGCCGCCAGTTTTTCTAATTTTGGCAGTGGTTATCTCTTTTATGAGCACAGGGATCCCCAGATATCGATTTTGAAAGAAATCGGTCACATATCGAAAAAAAAGAAAATGGCCGCCACTTTTTCTAATTTTGGCAGTGGTTATCTCTTTTATGAGCACAGGGATCCCCAGATATCGATTTTGAAAGAAGTCGGTCCCATAACGAGAAAAAAGAAAATGGCCGCCACTTTTTTTGATTTTGGCAGTAGTTATCTCTTTTATGAGCACAGGGATCCCCAGATATCGATTTTGAAAGAAATCGGTCCCATAACGAGAAAAAAGAAAATGGCCGCCACTTTTTTTGATTTTGGCAGTGGTTCTCTTTTATGAGCACAGGGATCACCAGATATCGATTTTGAAAGAAATCGGTCCCATAACGAGAAAAAAGAAAATGGCCGCCACTTTTTCTAATTTTGGCAGTGGTTATCTCTTTTATGAGCACAGGGATCCCCAGATATCGATTTTGAAAGAAATCGGTCTAATAACAAAAAAAAAAACTGAACAAAATATGTAGTAAGTAAAATATTAATCGAACTTACTTAATACCTTGTTTGAGCTTTAGCAGTTTAAAACTGCATGTTTGGTTCTTTCTTCAATATAAATATTTCATAAACCTTAGAACTGCCCTACTGTTAGGTATCATAAGGTTATTTAATCTATGACGTAAAATTTGCGCTGCGGCGGGGTTAGCGAGTTCATTTGATGAGCGCGAGCGAGACCTCACCGTGCGAGGAACGAAGTGGCTCTAAAATACCTACTGCGGCCGAAGATCGTGCCCTTAAAACTGTATTGGTACAAGTGCTTCTGTGTTTTCAAAATAATTGAAAATAGAATAACCTTTATATAACGCTCTCAAACACACAAGCGTAATATTATTATTATACTACTGTAGTGTAAAATATTTTATTTTTATATATAATATTTATTTTATTTTAATTTTAAATAGATAGTTAAAAGTTCCTCGATCTACGACCTACTGTCTGAATAGCATATAAAGTTTAACAACTAAACTACTATTTTCAATTATTTTAAAAACAGAAGCACTTGTACCATATACTATTATATCGTCCAATTCACATTATGGTATTTGGTATTGCTTCCCCTGCATGTTTGTCATACAAACATCCCCCACATGATCAAATCTTTTAAAGTATTCAGTTATTTTGAAGCCTCAATAGCCCAACGGTTAAAGGTGCGGAACTGAAAACTGAAAGTTCGCAGGTTCGAGTCCGATCCGTTGCACTATTGTCGTAACCATTCCTAGCACAAGCTTCTCGCTTTTTTGGAGGGGAGAGGTGAATATAAATCAAGTTCAGCTTGACTAATATTCTTTAAAAAAAAATTATAGTGTGAAAACATGTGAAACGGGGAAATTGTGTTCTTTTGGAAGAATTTTAGTTACAAAAAGTTAAAAAAATTATCATCATAATTATTTAACCCTCCCGAAGACTGTATGAGGTGAATCATCGGCGACATTGGTAGCGGTTCAAAGTTAACTAAATCTCGTTGAGGGTTAAACAATAAACAATGGCCGTTAGTCATTCGCCGGTGTTCGGTAGTTGGTCGAGAGTAGGTCACAGGACAGGAATGCCGCCCGGTTGACGGATAAGCGAGGACATCAGCACCAAGCAATTATGTGAACTGACGTTGCCCAAATTACACGCGGCCAGTCTAAAGGACCTAATTTGAAGACAAAAGCACCAACAAAAAGTCCTAATTGTAGCCTAAATAGCCCAGTGGTTAAAGGTATGCTAACTTTAACTGCCTCGTTGGTTTAATGGTTAGCGTGTTCGATTGCGGATGTCGAGTTCCTGGATTCGATTCCCGGGTTTGGCTAGTAAAAGAGTATTGGGTTTTTCTATTAAGAATCTCTCAGTACTACTTCGGTAAGGAAGTTTGCGGTAGGTATGTGAACTTTACGAGCAAAGCCCGTGCCTCGGAGGGCACGTAAAGCCGTCTAGCCTACGCCGGATCTCTCTCCGATCGTGTCGAATTTCTGTGAGTAAAGGAATACACAAACTTATTATGCACGTAATATCTCCAGCGCAAATGGCTATTCTCTGTGGAGATTGGTCAGGAAGACTGAAAACTGAAAGGTCTACGGTGAATTCCCAGAACTCAAAAGGTTTGGTTTTCATTCCACCTATCAAAGTATCAAACATATATTTTGAGCTATCAAATGACTACGATTTTCTTACATAATCGCATGAAGAATAGTATAGGTATATCTTGTGACGGTTTTGTCAAATAGAATGTCCTTCGCTTTACTCTAACCGTAATAGCGTAGTTGTTTCGCTCCCAAGACCCGCGCGTCTCAGTCTGATCCACACGACGCTACGTGACTCGCGATGCATTAAGATAACATATTACATATTTCGCCACCTATGCGCATGAGATCCCCTGTAATGGCTTCATTACCTCCCCGATCCGGCCGCATTATGCTAATATACCGCTACAAAGCGCATTATATCATCGGGGCACGCGATACACATTTTAAAATGGAATTTGAAAATCGACCCCCGCTGCGCCAGACCCGCGTCTCGCGACTCGGATTGGCAGACTGAGTGACGTCCGCTGTCCTTATTGGTCGATAAGATGTGACGGATAAGAACCGGCGGCATGTTAAAGATGTGTTTCGGGCAACGTTGGCTTGTAAAAATTTCTAAACTGTATCATCGTACAATATTCGGGGCGTAAAGGCTGCAACAGACACGACGCGGGACGAAAGCATAGCACACACTAAACGCGTGTGTACCTACCTACTGTGTACCTACGCGTTTACGATTTATACGTACGCTCTTAGCACGAGTTTGCACATCTCGACAGCATCGTAAAATTTCGAGTATCGAAACACAACATCAGACGTAAGTAGGGCTAGTATAGAATCCGTCAAAACTCACAAGTCAGCAATAATACAAGAGCTTAAGGCTCATATGTAAACTTCGGATTGTGTACGCTTTTATACTTTTTTTTTGTACTTCTTAGTAATTTTTTTTTTTATTTATTCACCGTTTTAGTTTCTAATTCACCTTAGCGTTAAGTTTATGCTAGGAATGAGTACGAGAATAGTGCATCTGGTGGGCTTTCGGTTGCAAACTTTTAAGCTATTGAGCTTGAATCTGACACGTTTGCGTCTTGCGTCGTGTGTGGCCCAGGCTTTAGAGGGGCACTAGTCTATCACGTAGGGAAAACAGCTGTCGGTGCTCTTTTTCTGTTTATTTTTCGGACATAGGGTCTGAGGATGAGACTTTGTTTTTTATCGAGTTCAATCGCCCTCCTTGTAAAACACCGTTACAAGACTCTTGACTGCTCCTGACGCATAAATATATACCTGCCGACATTATTCTTTTAGTACGAGTACGCAGCTCGAAAATGTAAATGGTTTAATAATGGAACAGTTCGACAAAATATTATAATTTATTTAACCAAATCCCGTTTTAAAGAAGTACACCATTATTAGTACCTTTGACTTTATAATACTACTGTTAAAATCCTATACCTTTACTGGAAGGTACAACTTTTCTCATCATTCGAATGAATGATTAGAAAAGTTGTACCTTCCAGCAAAGATAGGTGGTGATGAGTTGAGATGAATATCTCAACTCATCACCGACTACAAGGCACAGGTCTCCTCTCAAATAAATAGTGTTCAGGTCATAGTCCACCACATTAGTCCAGCGCCGATTGGCAGACTTCATACACGTTAGTAAACATTATGAAGAACTTTCTTATGCATGAAATTGCCTTACAATTTTTCCCTTCACCGGTAAAGCTAATGATATTTAATTGCTTCAAATGAACATAACTCTGGAAGATCAGAGATATGTGTCTAGGATCGAACCCACCCCACGAGTTGCGCGCCGCTCGCCGACGCGAAGACAGCGTTTCGGAGTCGCTCCGCATTCGAAAAATCGGGAAAAAAGGAAAAAGTGCTCCGATTTTCGTGAAATTTGTGCCCAAGTGTGTGATTTTGTGTCGGTGATCTGGGGGCCACCTGGATTTTGCTCGGGTTACGCGGCGCGACGGGATTTTCCTGGTTTTTCCGGGAAATAACCAAAAACAAGGTAATTTTATCCTTTCACCGCATGCGCTGCGTAAAAGAGATCGGCAAGGTGCCCCTTTTTTACTGTCATATTTTGACCCTTTATGAGCTCCAACTTTTGGCACTTGTTCCAGATTTTTATGAGTTAAATTGAGGAAGTTATAGAGGAAAAACCAAAAACCACGTGGCAGGGAAAATCTTTCCCTGCAGAGTTTCACTTGGTTCAATAACATCATCCTCAAGTCCAGTTGGAGCCCTTTAACTGGGCACTTGTTTCATCAAAATCGGGCAACTAACTTAGGAGAAATTCTTTATCGAAAATTCGGGGGTTTTTCGGAGAGAATTATCTCAGAGGAGAGATCGAGGACCCAAGTATATTTTTATTGTAGATTATAGAGGTCGTTGAATTCTATCTTCCCTCCAAAAATAAAAATTTTAGGACTTGAATTGTCCGAGCGCCGAGGTTTTTCCGGAAACCACGTGGCCACGTGGTCGTTGATCCCGTTGGTTTCCGGAAACGTCTCCTCCCAGAAAAGGAACTCCTAAACGGGTGGAGACGAATGCCGTTTCTGGCAGCTCGTTAGCATAACTGTGAGCGGAGATATCGCATTTTTTGTGGTTTTCCGGGAATAAAATCCGGAATACAGGTTCGAAAATTATTTACATAATTCAGTTGACAAGAGCGCGTGGAAACCTACGCCTGGACACCTCGCACGCCCAAATCGGCCTCCTCGTTCAGGAGATACAAGGTTCCACGGCCCGAGCGGCCATTTTGGACGGCCATATTGGAAATATTAAAGTTCTGTATCTCCGGAACGAAAGGTCGTAGAACGTTGCGGTTTCTTGCGAGATTGGTGGCGAAGTGCCGGGAACTGAATTTTCTAAGGAAAGAGGCACCATAGGGGGCGCCACTTGCGATCTGTTTTGGCGCCGGAAATTGGCAGCCCAGTTCAGGCTTCGCACAAGATCCAAAACCGCGGGAACGGCAGACTCATAGTTTCAAAGATACAAAGGTTCAAACTTTGGAAGGCCGCCATCTTGGATTTGTAAAAGTCTTAATATCTCGGGAACCGGTGGTCGTAGAGAGACGCGGTTTTCACCGGAGTGGAGGGCTCGCACGGGCCGAGGGGATACAACCGGTTTAGAGCTGATTGAACCCCCCCCACTTTTCAACACCAATTTCCCCCCCCACCGGCTAGACAGCCGCGAGTAGACCAGGAAGGACTTTTCCGCGAGTTTCTGCGGCCGGTGGATCGGCAGCTGTCGGGGTTTGAAATTTCAGCGGCCATTTTGTTCCGCCATCTTGGAGATTTTCAACCCTCGGTAACTCGGGAACCGTCGGTCGTAGGACGACGCGGTTTTCACTACTGGTGTGGGCGCACCAAGGCCTGTCAGGGTAAATTGACCTCTGACCTGTCCTCTGACCTTTGACCCCAAAACTTGACCTATTTACATTCTGATACGGAGACGGAGACCTAGTGTCCTTGAAGTGGCCAACATGTCCGCCAAGTCGAGTTCAGCATCATCAACTGCGAGCGGCAGGTCGGCCGCGAGGCTATGCACTCCGACGAAGAAGCTGGTGTCCAAGGTCCGTAGAGCCAATTTAAAAATGGCGAAAGCGACCGGCTCCGCCGTAGCAAAGGAATTGAAGACCGGTCCTTCAAGTGGGGCAGCCGGGGTCCCTACACAGGCAACCCCCCTGGGAAGGGAAATGCAGTCCGGCGAGCGAGTGACTCCCCCTATCGGGAATAAGGAGCTGACTGCGGAGGGAGGCTCGTCTCCTGGCAGTGTCGAATATGCCAGCGCAGAGGGATCGTCGAGTGCTATATCTGGGGTCGAGAAGTTGCCTAAGTCGCGCAGGAGCAGTGAGAGCGACCTACCTTCTGCGACGTCTACCCCTGACCCCAAACCAAGTGGGGAGCTAGCGATGCCGAAACCTCGGTCGGAGTCGTCGCTGCTGCGGATTAAGGCCCAGCTTAGGGCAGCCGCAGCGGCGACCTTGGAAAGGAGCGTGCAGCGGGAGGAGGAACCACAGGACGAGGAAGGGGGAAGCGGGTCCTTCATGTCCAATGTCTCCATTGCGGGAGGGGGAGCTCTTCATGAGATGCCCCGACTCGCGAATGCGCTTCTCCAGAAGACGAAGGCTAGGCTGGAGGAGAGCAGAAATTTACATAGAGACATTAGAGAGGACGTGTGCAGCGGCATGCATGGACTCCACGAGATGATCCTTCGGCTGTCGGACTCTCGAAATCGGCATATCGCCGACAAAGAGAAGCAAAGAGCTGGATTCGAGCGCCGACTGTCTCAGTTGGAGGCCAAGCATGCAGCGGCCCTAGAGGAGTTGCATAGGCAGCACGCGGCAGTGGTGACAGACATTGCGGCCAATGTATCGAAGGCTTTTAAAGAGGCAGAGGCTTCTAGATACCTGGCTTATGAGATGGAGACCCATCTAAAGACATTGGCCGCCAGGGCGGATGCGTGGGAGCTAACAAAGTCTGATAAGCAGGCTGAGGGACTGGTCTCCGACCGTGAGCTCCGCAGCGTCCAACAGGACATAGCATCTCTCAGATTGGAGATCGGGACTCTACAAAATATGCTGGAGCTATCACGAGCCCCTATGCTGCGGGAGGTTGACGGTGCCCTGGACAAAGAGTTTGAGGAGTTCAGGCGGGAGGTAACAGAGACCCTCAAGACCATAGAGGCTCAAGGCCAAAGGCCCCCTGAGGAAAATGAGGCGCAAAAAGCCCACAAGACCTATGCGGGTGTCGTCTCCAAACCAAAACCAGCCACCAGCATGCAGCCTAGATTTCCACTCCTGATTGAGTCGGTCGACCCCAGGGACACCAGTGACGACGTGGTTAAATCTATTAAGAATAACGTCGATGTCATAGAGCTGGGGGTCGGAGTCAGCTCGGTTAGGAAAAGGAAGAATCAAAAGGTAGTAATCGCTTGTGACTCGTCGGATGGCAGAGATAGAATGGAGCAAGCAATCAAGGGCTCTACCAACAAATTATCAGTCTCGAAGATAGAGCCAAAGAACCCCCTCCTCAGACTGGTGGGAATTGTCAAAGATCTAAGTGACAAGCAGGTGGAGGAAGCGGTCCTCCGCCAAAACAGCGGCATGGTGTCTGTGGCGGGGACCGAGGAGAAATCGGTGAGAGTGGTACGAAGAACGAAAGGCAGGACCAACGATTTGTGTAACGTGATTATTGAGGTGGCTCCGGGCCTGTACCATCAGATGATCGACCGCAAGTTGCGCATAGGGTACCAGGTGGTGTGGGCTGCAGACCAATCACCGGTAGTTCAGTGCTATCGGTGCATGGGCTTCGGTCATTACGCCAGGGAGTGTCGTAACTCAGAATCCAGTTGTGGCTATTGTGCTGGCAAGCACGACACCCGTCAGTGCCCAAATAGGTCTGACCCCCCCTCATGTGTTAACTGCGCAAGCAACGGGGACGAATCCACAGACAAGCATGCGGCTTACAGTGCCATATGCCCTCAGTGGCAAAAATGGGACCGCATAGCACGTGATTCGGTCTCGTATTGTTGAGACGGGCACTTCGAAGGATAATAACGGACAGACTAGACCAGACCAATTAAAGGTGGCTCAAGCTAATCTTGGGAGGGGATACGCCTCCATGCAAGAGGTTATTTACGAGGCTAGGAGGCGTAAATTATCAATCATTATGCTACAGGAGCCGTATGTGGGAGCCCAAGGCCATGCAAGCTGCAGCCATAGAGTTATTCAGAAGATGTCAGTAGATAAAAACAATCCCGTTAAGGCGGCGACTGTCATCATGGATGCAAACCTTGTAGTTATTGATAACCCTGACTTATGCACCCTTAATATTGCAACTTGTATAGTTAAAACTAACAATAGATCAATAGGCATAATCAATGTGTATCTCGAAAAAGAAAAGAACATAACCGATGACCTCGACCAAATCTCAAACATCCTACAGAAGCTTCAAACCGACGACGTGGTGATAGGAGGTGATTTTAATGCCAAATCCCCTTGGTGGGGTAGTGAGGTGGAGGATGACAGGGGAGAGAAAGTAGCGGACTCCTTAGCAGGCCTGAACCTGCACATTCTCAACGAAGGCAGTGTCCCAACCTTCTTTGCAATCAGGAACAACAAAACTTACACCAGCATAGTGGACCTTACTCTCTGTTCTGAGAGCTTGATGACAAGGATAACAGACTGGACAGTGGACACCGGACTTAGCACCTTGTCCGACCACAGGGCCATTACTTTTGTTATAGAGACCACTAGGGAGGGGCAGGAAGTTCACACCTCCGCTAGGAATTCAACACGGAAATATAACACATCTAAAGCGAACTGGTCTAGATTTATGGAGATTGTCAGGAAGGGTCTAGACGAAAAGGAACTGACTTCTCACGTTATTGAGGAAATCACCGATATCGACAAACTCGAGGAAATAGCCCAAGAATACACCAGAGTCATAACCACAGCGTGCGACTCGGAGATCCCAAGAATCTCCGACAGGGTTAACTTAGGTAGAACGGAATGGTGGACTCAAGACCTGACCATCAAGAAGAGGAACATGATAAGGCTCAGGAACAGGATCAGGCATGCAAACCCCAGGAGGAAGCCTTTTGTGATAAAGGACTACCTAACTGCCCTCTCCGAATACAAGGATTTAATGTCGCAGACTATCACAGACAGCTGGAAAGCTCACTGCTGCAGGCAAGATAGGGAATCCTTCTGGGATAGTATTTACAGAGTCATCAGGAAGAAGAATAAGAGGGAAGGAGATAGACTTCTGAGAGCACCAGACCATCAGCAAATGCTCACGCCGAGGGACTCTGCCAACTTGCTAGCTGACACATTTTACCCATTGGATGACTGCAATACGGACACACCAGATCAGAGACTAATAAGGGAGAAAATAACTGAGGACCTCGAGAAAATTGATAATAGAATACCAATACCCTTCACAGAATTGGAGATAGCAGCAGTGTTAGAGGAAATGAACCCCAAGAAAGCGCCTGGAGAAGACGGCCTCACTGCCGACATCTGCAACCGAGCGTACATGGCAGCACCATCGACACTTTTGGCCATTTACAATAGGTGCTTAGTTCTGGCCTATTTTCCCAGGACATGGAAGAGGGCCACAATAAAGATAATACCGAAACCGCTAAAAGAAGATTACACCGTTCCCAAATCGTATCGTCCCATCGGCCTTCTTCCGATTCTGGGGAAAACCTTAGAGAAAATGATGGCTTCAAGAATTTTATGGCAACTGGGTAAGGAACGAAAAATTAACACGAAGCAATATGGGTTTATGCCCCAGAGATGCACCGAGGACGCACTATTCGATGCAGTCCTACGCATCGAACGAGCTACCAAGGAGAAAAAGATCGCCACAGTTGTGTCCTTGGACATCGAAGGGGCATTTGACAATGCCTGGTGGCCGGCCATAATCAACCAGCTGATACAAAAGAGGACCGACCCTAGCTTGGTGGCGCTGGTTGGCAGCTACTTATCAGATCGCAGTGTGGTCGTCAGGTACTCTGGCGAGGAGATCACCAGGGACACTAACAAAGGGTGCATTCAAGGCTCTACGTGTGGCCCCTTGTTTTGGAACATTCTGCTGGATGACCTACTCGAGGAATTAGATAAATCAGAGGTGCACACACAGGCCTTCGCTGACGACATCCTACTCATAGGTGCCGACAACGACGGATGCAGACTTGAGGAAAAGATAAACGAGGTATTAGAAAAAATCGCAGGATGGGGCTGCAGAAACAAACTCAGGTTTGCTCCTCACAAGACGCAAGTCCTGACAATTACCAAGAGACTGAAATACCACCAACCGAGATTAACCATGGCGGGCGTGGACTTGAACCCGACTGACACAATAAAAGTACTTGGTCTTACGCTAGATAGAAACCTCAACTATCTACAGCACATTACTGAAGTCACAGCGAAGGCTATCAACCTTTACAAAGGAGTGTCTAGGACGGCCAGGGCCCACTGGGGTTTGAATCCTGACATATTACACACAATATATGTTAGCGTGGTCGAGCCCATCATTTTGTACGCGGCCAACGTATGGGCAGCGAGATGCCACACCGTCCAAGTCAGGACCAAGCTGGACAGGGTCACTAGGATGTTTGCCATACTCGTATGTAAAGGACATAGAACGCTCTCCCTCCCAGCTAGTGCTATACTGGCCGGCATAATTCCATTAGATCTCCGCGCGCAGGAAAGGAGAACGCTATATCTTGCCAAAAGGGGGGACGAGTTGCCGGGCTTGCCAGGAAGAGAAATCGAGACCCCAGTCAGCCCATTCTCTCTCCCACACCCGGCTTTCCGACGGCGACTAGATTACTCCACCATCAGCACCCAGGAGGACCTGGATGCTGTCGCTAATGATGGGATCGTCCAAATTTTCACGGACGGTAGCAAGCTTGAAGGCAAGGTTGGCGCCGCCGTCACTATCTGGAAAAACGGCAGAGAGGCCAGGTATACTTTGCTCCCTCTCGCAAGCTACTGCTCCGTCTTCCAGGCGGAAGCCGTGGCCCTGAAAGAAGCAGCAAGAATAATGTGCGCAGATAGTAGATTCAGGAGGGCGCAGATTTTTTCGGACTCGCGCTCAGCCCTGGATAGTCTCCGTAGCCCATCTCTTCATCCAATTATTGCGACCGTAAGATCAATGGTGGAAGAACTTAATACGAAGGGCGGACAAGCTCAATTCCTCTGGATCCGATCCCATGTCGGATTTGAAGGCAATGAAAGGGCGGACGAACTAGCAAAGAGGGCGGCCCTGCGGTGCAAAAAGGGCCTATGATCACTTCCCTGTGTCCTACGCCAAACACCTCATCAGGGCATCTACTTTGCAGACCTGGCAAGAGCGATACACGCAGTATACATCAGCCAGCATCACTAAACACTTCTTCCCAGATTGTATACAGGCGTTCAAGACATTGAAGAAAATGAAGCTTAACAATTTGAAGACCCAAACCCTCAGCGGTCATGGAGGTTTCAAAGATTATCTCTTCAGATTTAAGTTGGCTTCGAATCCACACTGCACTTGCGACGGCCAGACTCCGGAGACCGTAATACATATTTTGGTAGACTGCCCGCGCTTCGCTAAGGAGAGGTACGAGCTGGAGTGCAGAGTGGATCTGAATGTCACAAGCGGCACACTTGCGGAGTTGATTCATGATGACAGTCGCCGGGCGGCTTTCCTAGAGTTCGCACTCAGCGTTGTAGGGAAGGTGGCCAGGGCAAATGGATGTAAGGTTGCGGACAAATCATAAGCAAAATGGCACACATATGTTGGATGTATTGTAATAGTATAGTAATAGTATAGTATACATATAGTATATTATTATATAGTTTATTGTAATAGTATAGTATAGTGTATGGTTGCTGTTATATATAGAGCTATATACTTACTGTTATATATAGAGCGTGTATTTACTGTTATTTATAGAACTTGTGCGTGTACTTAGTGTTATATATAGTGTATACTTACTGTAATATATAGAGCGTGTAATTCAAAAAAAAAAAAAAAAAAAAAAAAAAACCCAACAGCAGTGAAATAAAAAGAGTACTACTTGAATACAGCAAACCCTTTATTAAAAAAAAAATAAAAAAAAAAAAAAAAAAAAAAACACGCCTATATACACCATTCTGATTAAGTAGCTATACTCAGCAGATTGGCGCGTCGTGCGCGCAGCTTTTAAGTTTTACGTTTAATATAGCTTAATATACAGTTGCAAGGATGCTGCAAAATCAACAGCAGCAGGCTAGTAGGACCGATGGTGGGTTTTTAGTGGGTAGGACGGGCAACCGTGAGTCCCACATATCCTCCCGGAACCGGAGCGCTCGCAGTAGGCGGGAGGCGAGTGTCCCGGTTCCGGCAGGGATGCGTAAATGCATTTTCCCACCACCGGGATAAAAAAAAAAAAAAAAAAAAAAAAAAAAAAACCCACCCCACGAAAGTCTTCACGAAGTCTTAATCACTAAACTATCCCCACTTTTTCGATGTATATCTGGACTAGATTTGAAAAAATTGAGTTCATAAATTCCTCTTTGATCTCATAGACCTAGACCAACAGGACATTTTCGTCAAGTCGTTGGAGGATGGGGAAAATACTTTTTGGGAAGACTATAAAAAATTTTTCCTTTTTTTCACAGGGGGCCGTTTCTGCTCATTCTCCCCCTGCATAGAACAAGTTCAGCGAACATGTTCGGCGCTCGAGCAGCACGGCTTCCAAGATATCAGCACTATGGAGGTCCTGCAGAATGAACTGAAGGTCAGCAGAAGAACGGTGCCTGTGAGGGATCTTTCCTTCTTGAAACATAAGGTAGGTAACAAACATTCATATTGCTTTGGCAAGAAAGAACGATTACAATTTTTAGGATTGCTTTTAGTTAACTCGTTGAACTCTTTTCCTTCAACGTTAGGGATGTAAACGAAGACAGCCTTTTCTATATAATTTTTCTATAATATTCACGTAAAATTGAGAATCGAAAGCGTTTTTGATAGTAAAAATGTGATGGTGAAATTATGTCTTAATTAAGATTGTCACCTGCGTTTTAAAAATCCCTTTGTTATTTGAATAAAAAGATAGTAATATTACCTAGAGCTTCTATCTGCCCGCGATTTCATTCGCGTGGAAATCGATTTTTTAGGGTTCCGTACAGAAAGGGTAACTAACGGGACCTTATTACTAAGCCTCCGTTGTCCGTCCGTCCGTCTGTCTGTCAGCGGGCTGTATTTCATGATCCGTAATAGGTAGACAGTTGAAATTTTCCCAGAATGTATATTTCTATTGTCGCTTACTAGAAAGGTTTTGGTACGGAACTCTTTATATGCGAGTCTGGATCGCATTTGACCGATTATTAAAAAATCCTGCAAGAACCCTTTGGTTTTCCAGTATAGAAGGTAGCCTATGTCACTCTTCAAGTCCTCAACGATAGCCATTCAAGAAATATCGTCGATACGATGCTCCATTGCCTTGTGGAAAAAGGATAAATCAACAAATAAACACTTTCGCACTAAGAAGTAGGATAAGATATTACCGATGTCGTACTTACTCGCTTTAGAAACCTCCAAACTTATCTCACCAAGTCCGAACAAAGAAAAGGCACAGTTCAATTAGTGTAAGCTCCAAGTCCTAAGTGAATAGCGCAATCTGGGCCGCCCATTGACCTCGCAGCTGACACATTAACTCCAGTAAGTTACGACGCCACCGTAGCGTGCGACGGGGATCGATCAGAGGCTAACAAGCCGATAATTGACAGAATACCCAGGGCCAATATACTGAACGTTGCGACACAAATTAGCGCACGTATGGACGCCTACGACGCGTCTTAAAAAATTAATCATCGCAAATGATAGACGTCCACTGCTGGACGTAGGAATCACTCCCGGTGCGGGGTCGCCATTCCAGCACCTCGAAACTTCAACGTCTCTTCTTTCAGGTTCTTCGAGCCATGTTTCAGGTTCCTCGAGCCATGTGCCCCGCCCAATACCACTATACCGGTTGAAATTTTAATGGTTGTACTCCCTGAAAGAGGTGAATGTGCTCATGAAACTGAACAACTTTCCCCAGGGAACATAGGTCAAAATATGAAAAAAAAAAATTGGACCCTCCATACAAACTTGCCGATCAGCTGATTGATTTACTATGGGAGGTCCAATTTTTTTTTTTTCATATTTCGACCTATGTTCCTTGGGGAAAGTTGTTCAGTTTCATGAGCACATTCACCTCTTTCAGGGAGTACAACCAATGAAATTTCACCGTGTATAGAAAGTTAAATGCGAACATTTTAATATCTTGTATCGTAACCATTCTTTTTTTCTCTTTTCTTAATTTAAAGGTTAAACCTACATTATGGTTATTTGGAAAAACGGAAGCCGAAAGAAAATTTCAAAATTTTGCAGTGCGTATCAGGAACGAGGAAAAAAGGCGATTAGTGCGCTTAGCGTTTAGTTAGCGTGCTTTTAGCTGCCTTGCGTTTCAATGTTAGAATGGTGAAAGTGGAACTAAGTTGAAAAGTTAATAAGCAAACTCTCCGAAATAAACTCACAGAAAAAGCTTAAGAAGGCAAGACATGCTTTGCCCAAGCTTTTTCCGCGAATGGTCTGTACCATAATTCTTTGTCGTAAGAAATTTCTCACAGTTAAACAAACCACTAATAAATCGCCAGCCAGGCAGCGCAAATTCTGCGATTTGCCCATATCATTAGTAGGAAAAGTTCACCGTTACAGTTAATTGGATGCGAATCTTCTTCCCTAATGTGAATACCATCGTAGATCTACGCCGATGGTCTTGAAGAGTTATAAAATAGACCTAGAGACCGCTGTCATAACATTTAACCCTATATATGTACATAAACATGGCAAAACATCTAAGCAAAATGTAAATATAAATGAATGTATGCCAATTCAACCGGAAAAACTTTTTCACAAAATTAGGCGATAGATTAAAGCAAACCGAAAATATATTAAAGTAAATCCCCTGAGAAGGTTTGAGATTAATGCGTTCTAGAAAATTCTGGGTCGGCCAACGAATTCAAAAAGTTAAAAATTAGAGAGGGGTCTCCATACAATAAACTTGTTTTTGTTCGATCTGGTGTTAAATCTTGTATGATGGGATGGAACACAGATTTTGTATGGAACCTTTCGTGTCCGACGCGAACATGGCCGGTTTTTCAAAGAAGGAAAGGATCTGCTAAAACCTATCAATTTATTTATACATATACCTACTAGATTTTCAGCTGTCTCTCATTATATACCCAAATGAGGTGTATAGAGAACTGAACCCGCGTGACTTGAAATAAGCCGCTTTACTCCCAAAGTGATATGTGGAAGCTGGATGCTTATAAATCTCATACCAGAAAGATCACGTATAAATCTCGCCTTGCTCTAATATTTCATTGGCTGCACTATCGTAGTACTTCACACCACTATTAGATAAATGAATAGAGCATCTGCACATAATAAATATTTCAATTCAACTTCTTTCTCCTCATAAAGTTATTTTAACAAAGTTCAGTGAATATTTATTTGATAAAGCTAAGTTTTACCACGTTTAACTATGAATTGTGTGAGCTTTTATCAACTGGTGAAAAAAAGGAGAAGGTTCTTAATTAAGAACCTTCTTTAACCTTTCTTAATTTTTTTTTACATATAAATTTTCGCAGTCTTACTTTTGAAAAAGTTTGTCGCTGACTCAAAATTAGTTATATTGGTTTAGGAGCTTATGTGAAAGTGTGTTTGTCTGTTATAAGATATTTTGCTATACGTATTTGATGATTTTGGACTACTTTTTCCCGAAAAAACTTTTTCCCGAAAGAGTTTCCATGAGATTTTTAAAAGCTTAACTCCACGCAGGTGAAATCACAGGCAAAAGCTAGTTTGATTTAATGTAATAAATCCTGAATGCAGCTGTTAAGCAAGATATATTAAAAGACAACTCATTCCCAAGGTTTTTTGTGACATATATAATTCTTTACCATCGAACTATAGTGCTTAGAAGCTCAATAGTCGACGCGGTGATAAACCATTTTTATTAGTAAGCCTTTAAAGACAACGTGGTTACGTCGCGTTAGTACGACCAGCTAGTAGAAAATTATTAAAAAATGGCTACCTACTGTGCTGTGAAAGGGTGACATAATTAATCACAATAACCATCAAAAATGTATCAGTACCAGGACAAAAAATAATTACATGGCACTCACACATTCATTGGTTGTTTTCAGCTTACGTTTCGAGCGGAACTTCGTTAGAAAATTCTGTTGTAGGCGTTATAGTTCGATGTTCTGTACATTGAAAAAAACTGTGTCGTTAATGTCCATTGGTTCTCTGATAAAGTTATTAGTTCTCTAATAAACAATGCCAACACAGCCAGTAAACAAGTCTAGATTCCATTAGTACCTGCAACTTGTATTGTTTGTTGTTTTCACATGCATTACTTAGTCATAAGGACTAATAAGGACCGGGGCGACCTTTATTGAAAATTTTGTCTGTCCCATTGATTATAAACAACGTATAATATACTCTATGTGTATTGGAATAAGAGCTATATTTGTTTAATAAAATATTATCTGAACGTGTTTGAAATCGTCACGCGCGCTGCTTTTCGCAAGGGGTCACGTTTGGCGAACGGTAGCCGACGGATAGTGTTGGGACTAATCCTATAGACCTAAGTCTATGATTCGATAAAATTAAAAATCTATTCCCTATGACCAGCTTTTGCCCGTGATTTCGTCCGAGTGGTGTTAGGTTTTTTAAAACCCTCTGTATTTTTCGGGATAAATGGTGGTATCATACTCCAAGTCCTCATTTTCTAATACAACTTATTCCGACGCCTAGTGTTGGGATTAGGTCTGTGATTCGATAAAATTAAAAGTCTATTTACTATGACTAGCTTTTGCCCGCGATTTCGTCCGCGTGGTGTTAGGTTTTTTAAAACCCTCTGTTTTTTTCCGTATAAATCATACCTATATCATACTCCAAGTCCTCATTTTCTACTACAACTTATTGCATATTGTAGTGTGTATGTAGGTAATATCTACTACTACAGCACTACTAGACTACTCCGAGAAAAACTATCAATAGCTGAAAACTTGAATAAAATCTGATCGGTAATCACTACACGTGAATGTGGAGGCGGCTTTACTCTTATTTAGAGCAAGTGATTTGGTTATTGACACGCTTTATCTACTATAAACAATCCTTAAATCTATCTTTAAATCTGGATTTCATTTTGGACTTTCAATCTGTAGACTTTGGATAAGAGAGATTATTAATTTCGCGCGTAAATGCCACGTTACACAGAAACACGTTCGGTGAGTGTACTCAGGAGCTCTTCGATCTTGTCCCTGCTTCACCTTTTTACCACCGCACTGCAAGACATAAGGAGAGCTTCCATCCCGACGTCGTTGATATTCCATCTACACGCACCAAGCGCTTTAAGTCTTCATTTCTGATCCGCACAGCTAGGGTCTGGGACGCTCTTCCGAGATCTGTATTTCCTAACACATACAATTCGGGTATCTTCAAAACAAGGGTGAATAGGTATCCTCTAGGCAAACGTGTTATACCTTAGACCACGTCATCACTTTCCATCAGGTGTGAAAGTGGTCAAGCGTGTGCCTATAATGTATATAAAAAAAAAATAGGAAAACTTATTACAACACTAGTTTGGCTGAGAGATGTCAACAAATCATATCGATTGCTTTCCATAGGTTAGCCACTGGGTCCGTTATGGGAGCCTGCCTTGTAACCGGATAGTGTATGGGTTGTTACAGCCATCTGTGTTGACTGTAGGTACAATATTGGCCTAGCGACGACGTCTCTGATAAACCATATTCTTGGGGAATTTGCCATCAAGTTACCAAGTGGATTTACACCACGATTGGGCGTTACACCCTATGTTTTGTTTCAAATTAACGTCGAAAAATTACCAACTGTATTTGCGGCCTTAAAATATCAATCCATGAAACAATACGACCTCCTTGGTGCAGTGGTGAGCGTTGTGGTCTTATAACTGGGAGGTCTCAGGTTCGATTCCCGGCGGGGGAAATTTGGGAATTTATAATTTCTGAATTGTCTCTGGTCAGGTCTGGTGGGAGGCTTTGATCGTGGCTAGTTACCACCCTACCGTCAAAGACGTGCCGCCAAGCGATTTAGCGTTCCGGCACGTTGGCGTGTAGAGACCGATTAGGGGTATTGGTTGAATCTACACTGTCATATCTCTTCCAAGTTAGCCCGCTACCATCTTAGACTTCATCGTCACTTACCATCAGGTGATATCGCAGTCAAGGACTATCTTGTCATCGATTAAAAAAAATAACAAACACACACAAACACACTATATTTACACATACAAACTTTCGCCTTTATTATATTAGTATGAATTCAGATAGTGTGATGAATATATGTATTTCGTTACTAGTTGACGCCCGCGACTTCGTTCGCGTGGATTAAGGTTTTCTAATTCCCGCGGGAACTCCCTCATTTTCCGGGATAAAAAGTAGCCTATGTGTTATTCCAGATCTATATATCTATCTCTATGCTAAATTTCAGCTAAATCGGTTCAGGCGTTGCGGCGTGATTGAGTAACAAATATCCATCCATACATCCAAACTTTCGCATTTATAATATCACACCCCCAGATCAATAGTGAGACAACTCAAAAAAGGTATCTGGTCCCTAAACGAAAGAAAAGTCTTTCTGAACCTTTTGTTAGCAAAGTTATGAAACTCAATTTTATTTTAGGTCGCATTTCACGACATCATTTAACTTAAAATAAAATTGAGTTTCATAACTTTGCTAACAAAAGATTCAGAAAGATTTTTTTTTCGTTTAGAGAACAGAGACCTTTTTTGAGTTGTCTCACTATTAATCTGGGGGTGCGATATTATAATAGGATTTAAATACTTTCTAAACAGACTGGTAAAATATCCTCAGCTATTAACGCCGCTGGTAACAAGCATGATGCAGGCATAAAGAAGGGATCTCCGTCAATCAGTCATCTCGGCGAACGCTGTGGGAACGAGCGCGCCCGCTTTGTTCTAGCGCAGCTGCATCCGCGAACCCATCTATCTTTTATCTATCTATACCTTATACAGATTTAATCTTTCTTTCTTAACTGTAACATATTCGTAGATAACGCAACTGTCTATCTCATATGAGGTCAAAGTTCATGAAAGTTATTTTTATTGCTAAGTTTTAGGATTCAACAGTACCTAACACGAGAAGTCTTATTAGTTTCTTCCAAGGTGTCTATCTGTCCGTCTGTATGCACAGCCATTTCAAAAGCAAACGCAGAACATCACATTTCACGACATCATTTATGACCTGAAATAAACTTGAGTTTCATAACTTTGCTAACAAAAGATTCAGAAAGGCTTTTTTTTCGTTCAGGGAACAGAGACCTTTTTTGAGTTGTCTCACTATTGAGCTTTATATAAATTTTACCGAACGATAGATGATATATGTGTTATCAGATAACACCAAGCCAATATATTGCTAACCAGTTCCCAAACGTTAATAGTGTTGTAATTCCAACAATTTAGAGGACAATTAATCGAGAAAGCCATTAAGCGCGGCTATAAATCGGTCTCAATTTCACGGCGCGACCGAACCGGTGCGGGGTGCGCGTGCGCGCAACGATACCATCTTATCGCGAATCGCGCGATCTGTCGTTGTCCGGCCCGGCGCGTGTCCAAACACTGTCCGGGGCTTGTAACGACCGACTGACCACTTCTATCGTAATCAATCGCCATTGAAACAAGGGTCGATTCGACGACCGCGTGATGAAATGTGTATCGAATATTATATCGCGCTTGACAACATTTTTATCGCATTCCGTTTTGTTTTTGGTTCAGTAGCCCTAGTGTAACTTTTCAGTAGATGACTGTGCGACCAATTAGCATGAACAGAAAAGAGATGGAAAATTCTCCGTCCCTTTCCCATCCATACCTACTACCTGTAAACTTGAAATTCAAAGTAGTTTAACTGATGACTTTTGAACGTTTGACATAATATTTTGTAATGAAAATCTGGCAAATTGTAGTATAACTTATTTAAGTTTTTTGTGTAGATTCATTTATAAAAAAGCCGACTCAGATATCCCTGTCAGGCTTGAAGGATATAACCTGCTATCCTCCAAGCTGCCAGGCTAGCAGATTGCAAGGATGACCTTTGTATGAAATAGCAACATAGTCCTAGGTATATACAGGGAAAGATAAAGATACATGTTTAAAATACATGTGTAAAGAAAACTTGTTAAAGGTTTTGTACTGCATGGTGTCTACAAGGTAGGCTCCAGGCTTTGTACGATTTATTTCCAATTGAGCAATACGTATAACACGTAATAGGTACATTGCATACATAGCAATTGAGACAAGTCTATCATTTATAACACAAGAGCGGCGAATAATTCCAATAATGTTTACCAACACCATTCCATTCACCAGACAGTTTGAACACGCGAATCAAAGAACAAAGAGATTTAGGGCACTGTAACACGATCCTCCATAAAATTTCTACATACAAGGCCAACTTGCTTCCGTTACTTATCTTCTACGATTCAGTACCAACTCGGTTGGTATCAATTTCGCGAACCCTTTAAAAATTCGTCCAACTGTCAACTGAGACAAAACGACTTGTTTATTGCCTGGCTGCTTATGTTTATCAAAAATTATTTAATTAATTACTAGGGAAAGTTTTCTCGAATGTGCCTCATACGCAACGTAGTTTAATGAAAATTAACTTAAAGTTTATGAAATGATGATACGCTGTCGAAAGTATGTAATATAATGTGTGTGTGTGTGATTTATCAAATATCTATAAAATTATACAACTTATCCTCGCAATGCCTTTTAGTTCGAAAGTGTGTCGATATTTTTGATGAGAAGTATATTTTTACACGATTAATTTGGTGTACAATAAAGTGTTTGTAGAATACATGAAACCTGAGAGTTCCAAGATACCTACCTCAGCTCTAATTTTCAGCCCATGATTTCGACTTCAAAGGATATAGTCGGAGGAAGAAGTCAGTCCCATCTGTAGCGGCTCCATATTGTTGCGACGTGTGACGCAACAAACAAATCTGTCGCAGGCAAGATGGCGGCGAGACAGCCGTGGCTAAAGGATGCGCCTGCGCGCGCCGTGAAATCGCTTGTTACGGCCCGTGTGGCAATACGAGCTCTAGAGTAATATATGCGATCGCTTTTTGACCTCTTGCTTACTCTCACTACTCTGCTCTATTTCATCCAATTATTATAATTTTACTGTAGAGGAAAATTTTGTATCAAACAATGCCAAAACAATAACATTCAAAAACATATTTTGTCGTATTTATCGTAATCTTTACTAATATCCTTACTTCGTTACTTAATATTATAAATGCGGAACTTTGGTTGTTAGTTTGTCCTTCAATCACGCCGCAACGTAGCTAGATGTAATTTTTTGAAGTATATTTGAGGATGTAGAATAGAGAGTGACATAGGCTACTTACATCTAATCTGAATATACGAGAATAAAAGGAAATGTTGACTTTCTGACAGCTATCTGACTGATTGACTGATCTATCAACGCATTGCTCAAACCACTGGAAATTTAATTTCCCATAAGGGGATAAAATAAGGGTCTGAAAAATCGGACTTACCTAACATGAGCAAAGCGGCGGGCGAAAGCTAGTTTCTAATAAATTTTAAATGTTCGAGTCAGACAGAATCCAACTATTACGGACAAAATGTCTTCCTCTAAATGTTACATTCGCATGTCCACTTTATAAATGGACTTAGTTCCGCTTATCCCGGGCCGATAACATCAGTTGTATGAACACCGCGGACGACCTTTAGGAGGCTCTAGCCATCCTGTTCCCGGGACTCAACGCAGTTGCACCGTTATGTTCCAACATCCATAAATTCGCGACTTGACAAAATAATAGGGGACGCGATAGTTCGAAGCTATTAACGCCGAAAGAGATATATTGAGCCTACTCCTCTCAATCAGATACCTTAATACGGGTGCAATGTAATAGAAATTTCTAAACGCTTGTAGGCAAGGAGACGACGATCTAACTACCTCATTATCATTGACATCATCATCATCATCACCAGCCCACTTCTGGCCACGTGTCTCCTCTCAGAGTTAGAAAGCTTTAGGCATACTTATCCACAAGTCTGGCTAAGTGTAGATTGGCAAAGTTCACACTACTTTGTGGAGAAATTTCAGGCATGCAGGTTTCAGCTTCCTCCCTTTCCTATATCACCGCTAAAATAAGTTATATGTAACTAGCGGAAGCCCGCGACTTCCGCGTTGAAATTTTTCCTGAATTTTCTTTGCTATAAACCTCACGGAGCCCGAGACCTTTCCAACGAATGCAAAACCGTGGAAATCGGTTCGTGCGTTCTGGAGTTATAGCGTCAGGAAGGAAAACCCGACTTATTTTTATATAGTAGATTGCCTACATTTATTAATTCGATATCATTACAGTCAGATAAAATGTGTAAGAAGACTAAACTGATAATTAATATAGCTGAAACATATATAAAATGATTGATAATATTGAAAATTATAAAATTATTAGAAAATGCTCTATCGCGGGACTTTATCCACGTGGCGTTTGCTTTTGTACCTTTATATTTTTTCCGGGATAAAAATTACTATCGTAAGTCCAAAGGGTCAAGGTTTAAAGAGTGACATAGGCTACTTTTTATTCCGGAAAATCAAGGAGTTTCCGCGGGCTTTTAAAAACTAAATCCACACGAACGAAGTCGTGTGCTCAGCTAGCTAAAATATTTTGATATTTTTGAGTTGGTGGACTCTCCGACTATTCGATATCCAGATAATGCCGATCGGCAACGCAATGCCGAATGCTAGGTATATCTTGGCAATCTCGTCGATTGTCCGGCCAGTTGTTATTAAATCTAATTATGTTGATACAGTTTGATTGGAATCAGTTTTGACCGCGGCTCGCATTGTTTCGTATAATTTTAAATGCGCTGCTTTGGCATTGTTAATCAGATAGGACTGCGTGTGTTGTTAGCTCATATTATTATTATCTTGATTTTTTAACGATAATGGGTTAACTCGGCTAAGATCACGAAATTAAATACTTACTTACTAATTTTTATTCCGGAATTAGTTTTAGATTAGTTTTTACTTGCGGTTTCGCTCGCGCCATCCATTTAAAGTAATCCCATGTGTAATTCCTATACAAATTATCAATTTTTATTTCAGCTTCAGTCGTTTTTTTGAGGTTTCCCCTACCTTTTTAAACCACCCCTGCGTTAGAGCGAACAAACTAAAAAAATATTCAGATCGGTCATTCAGTTTTTGAGTTTTAGTTAGACTAACGAACAGCAATTGATTTTTATAAATACTTTTGGTCATGTGTGTAAAATTAACTCTTACTTGCATGTAAACTCATTCTAGGATTTTCAAGAAATCCATAAAATACTTCAGTAATTTTAAATGATTGACATACTATTTACTACACTAGTTACCTACCATGTTAGCAATACCCAATGACATTATATTATTATATAACACACATGCCATATATCTTGTAAATGCGAAAGTCTGTTTGTTTATTGGTTTGTTCAATCACGCATCAAAAAAGCAACGAATCGACGTGATTTTTTGCATGGGTATAGTTGGAAAGTACTCGTATTCGGATCTTAAAATCTTACTCCACTCCATTGCATCCATATATCCATTATTTCATCCATACTCCATATAATATTTTATCACAAGCCCCGTCAATATATTTGCAACGTAAACAAATGCAAGTGATGATGCACGAATTGGCTGTATATGGTTATAATATCGATTGTGCAACGTAGCTAAGCATTGTGTAATGTTTCTTCTTGATGAAGAGCTTTTCGGTTCGCACAGTAAATCTGATTACTGAATTACAGTTAGCAATGGAGCAGCGTAAATAAATGTATCTGAATGATGCACGATTATTTGTTGTCTGCGAGTGCACGCTGCTGCAGTAAGATGCTCTTGAGGTTAGTCATATAAATAATATTAAAAGAAAAAGTAATATTTTCCTGTAATCCGCCAAACCAGAAAAATCTGTACGGCAACACATCACATCGATTCTACGCTCTATTCCTTCGTTATCGAAAGACAAAGTAAGAAACTTGGGTTCTGTACGTAAGTTTACTGTAACTTACAAATTAGCTCAACCTAAGATGTTTTGGAAAACCATAAAATACTTGGTCGATTGAGATTAGTACCTACTATTATCATACTCATTTTATTATGCTTTCAATACCAATTGACATTATATAATATTATAGTATTATGCTAATATTATAAATGCATAAATTGTTTTGTCCTTGAATCACGCAACAACGAAGCAAGGGATCCATCTGATTTTTGTATGGTTAGGTTAGACTCTAGAGACTCTAGGTGAGTCTCTAACTCACCTAGAGTCTCTAGAGTCCAACGCTAACTTAGAGAGCTATCTTTTATCCCGGAAAACCATCCTGGAATGGAAAATCCCGCGGGATTTTTAAATACCTGACTACACGCAGACAAAGTCGCAGTTATAAGCTAGAAATACAAGAGTACGTATAAAGTATATATTGCTAGATATTCCACATTAAAATAGCTCAATCTATAGCGGAACTGAAACCGCTGACAGGTGCTATGATTGATCATTTTGTTAAGTTGATTTGGAAACTGATTAAGACATTTCAGTATGCGTTTTATGACACAAATACAGGGTGTCCCACGGCTATGCCACATGGAGGGGAAGTACCTTAAATATTGTAGATGGAACATTTTACTGAAAGAAGACTTCATTTTAATTTAAAAAACAATTTAAACTGCATTCATAGATTTTTAAATAATTGCCTGGTTGAACCGGGACTCGAACCCGCTATACGAAAAAAAAAATTTAACCTGTATCTTTATCATACCGATCGGAAGGCTTCATCGTAAGAATTATTTTTTGTTAAATAACATAGCATGAGAAATAAAAGGAAGACCATGAATTTTAGCCTTTGATGTAAAATTTTGTTCAGAAAAATGAAAAGCTGACTTTGGCGTATCGACGTACAACTGACATGAGAAGTACGCATCATTTCCCGATCCTTACTATCCTTACTAATCCTTACTTATATTACCTATAAATGCGAAAGTGTGTTTGTTTGTTGATTTATTGGTTTGTCCTTCAATCCCGCTGCAACAGAGCTACGAATTGCAGTTGTACGTCGATACGCCAAAGTCAGCTTTTCATTTTTCTGAACAAAATTTTACATCAAAGGCTAAAATTCATGGTCTTCCTTTTATTTCTCATGCTATGTTATTAACAAAAAATAATCCTTATGATGAAGCCTTCCGATCGGCATGATAAAGATACAGGTTAATTTTTTTTTTCGTATAGCGGGTTCGAGTCCCGGTTCAACCAGGCAATTATTTAAAAATCTATGAATGCAGTTTAAATTGTTTTTTAAATTAAAATGAAGTCTTCTTTCAGTAAAATGTTCCATCTACAATATTTAAGGTACTTCCCCTCCATGTGGCATAGCCGTGGGACACCCTGTATATTCAACGCCTAACATATCGTATCAAATCACTTATCGGTTATCATATCGATGACAATTTATGTTATTTATTAATTATTAATTAAATGTTTGTGTCACTTTTTCTTTTAATTTTATTATAACCCGTCAGGCATTTAGTTAAAAAGCATTGATGGCCTTGGTGGTAAAGATTTCGGTTTCCTTTTCGGGGTTCCGGGATGCAAATCCCGGGCTGCTCTTACTAAAGCTCTAATTAAAGCCTCAATAGCCCTATGGTTTTTTACAAGGTTTTTTACAAGTCATTGACTGCGATCTCACCTGATGGTAAGTGACGATGCAGTCTAAGATGGTAGTGAGCTTACTTGGAAGGGATATGGCAGTGTAGATTCAATCCATATCCCCTAAAGGTGGGGACTGAATACTGAGGGCCGCAGGCTAAGAAATTTCTCCTCTCTTCTTTCTATTTACCTAAAAGCCTACACTTAGAATAATATGCAATTGTGAGACATCAGTCATAAATTTCAAAGAAAAACTTCGAAAAAGTGAGCTTCTAGGGAGGATACACGTATTTTAACCACAAGGTTACTAGACCGTCCCATATTTCCTGAGCTATCGTACTTCGTTACTAGTCCGAGTGACAGGTTACAAAACGCAAGGGTGTCACTCGGAATAAATCGAGTAGGAAAATAAAGCATTTCGTCCCCGTACTCCGGTGTTGTTGGGCTCATCTTGATACGGTTTTGTTCGTGGGAATGCTGAACACTCGCTCGCTAATTTATTGCGGTGCGACGTGGTACAAGCTAGTGACGACTCTATTCGGTGCCGTCGTAAATCTAGGGAATGAACTTGTTGTCTATGGCCGAAAGTGAGCGCACATTCAAACGACATCGCTTTAGCAAATGTGTATCTTATAAGAGTACTTTCTCTTCTCATTTTGTCAAATAAATGCATTTTAATTTTCATTTAGATAATGAACCTTGTATTTAAACAATTAAATTGATACTCATCAACATTCAATAATCCATCAACGACTTATTACTGAGCTCAGGTCTCCTCTCATAAAACCATAATCCACCAAGATGGCCGATGCAAATTGGCAGACTTCACACATTTTTGAGAACATTATGGAGAACTTTTTTTTTTATTCGATGAGAAGATAGCCCTTGACTGCGATCTCACCTGATGGTAAGTGACGATGCAGTCTAAGATGGTAGCGGTTTGACTTGGAAGGGGTATAGCAGTGTAAGTTCAACCCATACCCCTAATCGGTTTCTACACGCCATCATGCCGGGACGCTAAATCGCTTGGCGGCACGTCTTTGACGGTAGGGTGGTAACTAGCCACGGCCAAAGCCTCCCACCAGACCAGACCAGAGACAATTTAGAAATTATAAATTCCTAAATTGCCGGGAATCGAACCCGAGACCTCCCAGTTATAAGACCACAGCGCTCACCACTGCGCCAGGGAGGTCGTCAAATACTCTCAGATGTGCAGGTTTCTTCGCGATATTTACCTTCGCCGTTCAACCGTAACCGTGATATTTATTAATTGCTTAAAAGCATATAACTCTGAAAAGTCAGAGGTGCATACCCGGGATCAAAATCGAGAACCCCATAATAGCAGAACGCAGTCCTAACCACTAGGTTGTTACTCGGCATTTGAGAAAATTATTTATTTTTGCTTATACATGTAAGTAGGTGATGCTTGCAACTTGCAAACTACGTCTGCGCGGATTTTGTTTCAAGGTTAGTTCTAGATGGTTTCTAGCTATTTCTATGCAAAATATAAAGATCGAATCTTATATTAAAAAGTCAGGGATAAGACGTAGCCTATGTCACTCTCCAGGTCCTCAACTATACCCAGGCAAAAAATCACGTCGATCCTTAGCTCTTTTGCAGCGTTATTGAAGGACAAACTAACAAATGAACACACTTTCGCATTTATAATATAGGTAAGGATAACGTTCTTGAATATAGCAATACTCATCCATAAAGGTATTAGGTAAGCAACGTTCACGTCTCGACAAACCGAATATCCGCCTAACATATCGAATATCCTGTAACATAACCCCAATCAATTATTCGACATATTCGGTATATCCGCGAAGCCTGGACGCTCTGCGCTGTCAGGTTTTGAGGACAGAGCTAACTAATGTTTCACTTGCCTTTCCAAATCCCTTTGATTTATTGAGCGGTTCGTGTATTAGATCTTAACAGCCAAGTTTCTACACGAAATTTGCCGAGGGCCACATTAATTTCAATACTCGAAATCCAATTAAAATTTGAATTGTGTTGTTTAGTTAGAACTGTATTAGGTAGATCGCTATTGTCTAAGGACTTCTAACGTCTATGTAGTAGGACTTAGAGTCTTCGCTTTTAGCCTTCAAGTTAGCCTTGTTTAACAATTTAGCGAATTTTTAATTACGGCTTCAAAATGTTATTCAATGTTAAAAATACTCGAAAAGCATTCAAATAATATTAACTAAAACATCTGCAGTTATTGCTCCAAATGCATTCCGAGATCTTATTTTCGGTTTGCTACATTTTTAACCGACTTCCAAAAAAGTAGGAGGTTTTCAACTCGTCGACGATTCGACGTTACTGATGTAAGGGTTGAATTTACACTGCCATACCCGTTCCAAGTTAGGCCGCTACCATCTTAGACTGTATCGTCACTTACCATCAGCCCCCCGATTCAGACCCTTCCGATAACTTATTTATCGATCGATTCGGTTTGTTACCGTACGATAACATATATTTTCAATTCGTAAATGCTCTTGTAATCGAATTTATCTTGTCGATGTCGATAACGTAGTCGATACCGAATCGTATCCTCAAACCAAACGCTCTGAATCACACGACAAAAAATTTTTATACGAGATCGATATCTAACCGTATCGACACGGTATGTTATCGAACAGGTCTGAATCGCCCCCCTGGTTAGGTAACAGTCAAGGACTATCGTTTAAAGGAATAAAAAAGTCCCAATAATATTACAGTAATAACCTCCCTTTTTGGAAGTCGGTTAAATAGCGGCCTTAGTTCCAATTTTGTCGACCTGAAAGACAAGTTGGTGGCACTGTACACGAAACTGCGTTCCAACAACAACAACACTTATCAGGCATTGTCATGTAAATGTAGCAGTGGGCAATAGACTCGTCAACAATTTCGTGATCATGCTCACGCCAATGATCGGCCGGGGTCCGGTGCCGGCTGGCCCACGTCGAATTCCATCGCGAGCCCGTTTCCCGATCGATCACCATTACGGATGTTGGTCCTTTGTCATGATTATTTATAATACTAATTAATACGACCAAGGTGATCGCGCGCTGATCGCCATTGTTTTAGGGCGCCGAGTGATAATTTTTTTTATTGCATTAAATAGTGACATGTCATGGTCAATTAGTATTGTTCTTGTAGGTAGGTATTATAATGTACGATTATGACTTGTAGGAATGTAGGCATTTTTTTCTGAAGATACCTACTTACTATCTATTCTAACTATACCTACGTAATGTTTAAATATATAAGCGGATGTAAGTAGAATTATGGTGTTGATAGGGTGTAGATATATCATGGAAAAAAATGACTAGACACTTTGGTACTTCTAGAAAAAAATATTTTTTTTTTAAATTAATTGTGTCTGAATATTTTGATTTAAATAGGTACTGTTTAATTTAAACTTTATCACACAAAATGTTAAACATTTAAAAAGTTACATATTATCAAAAATAACGTCCAAACACCTTGATCGAGGAAATGAAGCTTAATGTAACTTATAATAACTTATTATAGATTCAGATTTCTTCCCACGAAAATACATAGTGTAATTATTATTTATCCATTACGGATTTATTAAGAACATTAGCTACCTGAATTTAATTGACAAATCATTACAAATTATCAGTAAATTACAAAACCATATTTCAATACGTTACAAATATTCACTAAGTTTAGGAAGTATATGTAGTGCTCTAGAGTTTGACCCCAAAACTGGTGCCTGGAGCCCGCGTCGGTTCGTGACCTGCCCTGACCCCGATCTACTAACCAACCGTATTGTCTCTTGGCTTGTCCTCTAGTACAAGTCATAAACTGCTATAGATCTTGCAATTCACGAGGGCGCGTGGCTCATAGTTGTGTGTGTATCGTATCTATATTAGTGAGAGCAAGAGCTTGCGTGCGCCAGACCGCTCCCAGTCTAGGCTCCTGATATAATTCAACTAATCTGATCGACATAAAGCGAATTTTAGAGAATTGACACGCTAAGTCTAGCGCATTAGTCAATCAGGCGTTGGCTCATGCCATATGTTGCCTGATTTAAATGAATGGTCCCGGTATCACGTTGTCGCTGGGATTATGACAATGATTTAGACCTTTTTTAAGCTATTGCATAGCTTCTATCGCGGGCCAGCGTGGAGACCGAATTCAGAAATCCCGTAACGAAAATAACCTGACACGGAACTCCTCTACGGTGAGCCGCTAGATGGCGTTGATAAAAAATGTTATGCAATAGCTTTACCGCGGCAGTCCCCGAGTGCCACACATCTTTTTTTTATTTATCTGAAAGTTTTACGAAAATTATTGTTTTTGCCTTGGTGTTTCTAGTGATTTGAGTTGTGTTTTGCTGTTGAAATACGATTAATGAAAAAAAAAAACTCCGAACTGTTGTCAGCAAACTCTTGTAACTTGCACCATCAGCAAGCTGATAAAACAATCTGACAACATAATAATAATTACAATCCGCAATTACGTTTCTATGCAGTAGGAAACTCTGGAATATTTGCAACGTTGACGTCTAAAACACCGTATGAATATAGCTAATTGAACTTTGTTTTCTAAATTTCCTAATACGCCGAACGATCGGTGTTTGAAATAAAGCAATAGGCGAAAAGTAGAGCTACCACACGACTAATTGTTGGTCGGAGTCATATAAAAAATATGTGTATCGCATATACTCGTAATATGGCATAATATAAGACCTTACAGCAAACATGACTAATATCCTCTTTCACATCCAACTAAACTTAATATGTAATAGGTTTATACGAGTATGTACAATAATGCAATAGATGGGGTTTGAACTCTTCAAAAAAGTCGTATTATTTTATAAAATTTGTAAAGATTTACAGACACGTATTTTTTTACTCAATATAGATGAATTTAAATAATTTAATTCTTCTTAGACCTATGTATTCGTAGATGTCTTCGACGATTAGAACCAAAATAAGGATGATATTGTAAAAAAAAAACATAAAAATTAAAAAAAAAATAAGAATGTGTCATACTCATTCCTCACATACTGTTAACATTAGCAGTGACGTAATTTACGAAAGAAATGTAACTGCGTTAAAAAAATGACCCAACAAAACTCATGTGCTGTCTAGCGCGTCATCAGTCGGAAAAGCGAGCACACGTCAAATCAGCGCATACGTCATTGATTTGTATTTTGAATCATGAAAAATGGCCTTCTTCAAACCAAAACGTCGTATGATTCGAAATACAAATCAATGACGTTTTGGTTTGAAGAAGGCCATTTTTTGTGTAGAATTTGTTCTAATCAGATTTCCTGACTTAAGTAATTCGTAGGACGCAAGTCTATAAGATTTACCCCAACCAAAAATTGCTTAACGCACCTCAAGAAGTTTTCACTTCAAAAATAGTTTAGCATCTTTTTTTAATTTTTTATTGAAGTGTTAACCTACACTTAAAGGAAATAACTTAATAGATTTATAAATACATATCAAAAATTCCGAGGCCGGCGGGATTCGAACCCACATCTCTCTGGGAATCGCGCCCGAGTGTGTTAACCGTTACACCACGGCCGAACCACACGTCAGCCACGAAATTAGTGATATGTATCTACTTTGGAAAAAAGTAGATCGACAACTGTAATGTGTCGCTACTAGATGTCACTAACAGTTGCTATTAAACTGATTGAATTTATACATAATATCACTAATTTCGTGGCTAACGTGTGGTTCGGCCGTGGTGTAACGGTTAACACACTCGGGTGCGATTCCCAGAGAGATGTGGGTTCGAATCCCGCCGGCCTCGGAATTTTTGATATGTATTTATAAGTCTATTAGTTTAGCATCATGGTAAACCTACTAAGACTTTACTCAAGCATTAATGAGTACATTCGGGTGCCATTGTCTCTTGAACGGATTAATGATATTAGTGCCGCAGAGCTGGCCTCTCGACCCCTGATGAAGATCGCTATCGAAACCTAATGGTTTGTCGACTACGACTGTAATCAACATATTGATTGTACGATAAAAACGAACAGATTATGCAACTAGTTTTCTTCTTCTATATTAAGGTAGCTTTATGTCACAGCTTCGCTCTTACCAGGCTTTCTATGATTGTATTGTATTTAAAGAGGGGACGCCTGCCAACGCCAGGCGGGTGATCAGTCTTATGTCAGGATAATTCCACCCATGTGCTTGGACACAGGTTACTAGTGTCAAGCTTTCTATTACATTACAATTAGGTACTTGTAATTCGTACGTCCGTTTGTACATTAGTACGTCCTCCTATTACTACGTAGTACGTACCTACTATTACTTCCTGATGGTGAGCGTAATGTGGGGATTTCCTAGTGAATACGATTTTCGCCTTGTTGTAGCGACGTCCCGGGTTCAGTCTTAAGCACGCATCTCTGGAATTTTCAGAGTTATGTGCGTTTTAAGCAATAAAATATCACTTATTTTAACGGGGAAGAAAAACATCGGGAAGAATGGTTTCTTCCCTATGTTTCTCTTGAGCTTGAGAGCTCTCCATGCTGTTCTTAAATGTGTGTGAAGTCTGCCAATTAGCATTATGCCAGCGTGGAGGACTACGGCCTATAATCCTTCTGTAAGAGCAGACCTGCGCTCACGCTCAGTAGTGAGACCTTTATGGGGTTTTGATGTGCTGCTTTGCATTATAATAGGTCAAAAGTCGTGGATCAAAGCCATTAAGACATCATTGATCAAAGATATTGACATAGAAATTATTAATCATAAAAAAGTCAAACATATCGTGACTGCGCGGTACAAGAAACAAGAGGCGTGTCAAATTACTACGGACTCTGTAAATCTGTTGGAAAATTATGTTTTTGTGGATTTTACAAAATGGTTGTCATTCCTTGATGAGGGAAAGACCTGTGTCGTGACCCTCCCGTGGTCATCGGTCACGACATTTTTGGTAGTTTAGTAAGTGTCCATTGTACTTTGAACAATTATATTTATTTATCGCTCATCGGACTATCCGTACGTACTATAATTAAAAAAACTAGAACAATTTGTTAAATCATAAATCTGTTTGTATACTCTGCCGAATGAAACAAACGACCGTTACACAAACATTTTTCTGAAAACATCGATATAATTTAAGCTACATAAGGTAAAAGCATTTTTATTTATCATCATCTAGGTCGATAAAGGGAGATTAACTGCAATACATAGACAAAAATTTGGTGCAACAACAACAACAGAATACGATTTTTTCCCGCTTATATCTAGCTACTTCGAGCAATTCGATTGAGACCATTCCCCACTAGGGAAAGTGGGGAAGTGTTGCTACGCTTCATTACAAATTCCACGTACATGGTACTCATTCAACACAGATTATGTAGACTACTCGTATCATAGTTATTCAAGCACTTTAAACCCCAACGTCTACAACCTGTTCCTCGGAGCTGTTTCTATCGATTCGAAATCAAAACCAACCCCTTTCTATAAAATACGAGCTATTCAAGTCATACAATGGACATGCACTCAATCTCCCCGACCTCCGACACGGAAGGCGAAGAGTCACGGCCCGATAAAAAATAGTCACAATACGATCGTGACTCCAAAGCTATTCATTCATGAGAGATGCTCTGAGAAAACACTACGTGCAAGAATTTTTGCGGTGTGTAAGCTAGTTGAGTGGATAGCATTCGATGCGCTTAGCAAATGAAAGCTATCTGCGTAACTAATTGCCCTCCCATTTATTAACGCCTAGAATACCTATAGGAAATTCCCGATTTTTCCAAAAAGTCTTCAAATAGGGTCACATCCTAGTTTTAGAAAGCTTTTCATTAAAGTGAGTTTACTTTTCAACTAAATATGTAGTTTTCAAAGCGATGAAGATTCGATTTTTTTTCTACATTCCAGTTAAAATCACTACTTTTCCCCGAAATAAAAAATTGTTCCATCAAATGAGCGAAATATAAATGTATCTGTAATCTATAGATTTCTTTCTAAGCGACATTGTCATAGGCAAAGATCTGATTTCATTAAATAAATAAATAGCTGCATATCGACAGATTACAGCAAAATTAAATATAGGAGAAAATGCCTATTACGTACTTACTTCATTACCAAAGATATGACCTTGTATTATTTTAAGCAGTCTATCGGCCTAATACTACAACGTATAGATACTTAGAGTGTCCCAAACGCGAAGTGTCTATTATTAGACTGTTAAATAGTACGTACTTAAGTCACTCTTGGGACCTTCTTGTACATATTCCGTCTTTGATAGGTATTGATAAAATAATAAGTCGACAAGACCTTAGCATGAATAATATTTTTTGATATCAATTACCAAGGAAATAATATACATATAGTTCAAAATAAAAGTACAATAAAAATAGCAGCGTGTAACAGTTACACGAATTTTTAGTTCCAAAAGTTGTCAATAGATGTCACTACAAGTGAGTTACATTACGCTTCAGTTTGGGAGACTCGTAGAACCTAAATATTTAAGTATAATATGCAGAAAGTAACTTTGCGCAGAGGCAATATCGTAACCAATGAGGTTAATCCGAGGTGCGATTATTGCTAGTTGAAAACTTTACCAATACCCCGCCGTGTGGACGTGAAATACCGTCCGCTATGGCAATTTTTGTACGGCTGTAAAGGCCTAATAAATAATAAAGATCAAAATTAAACCATAAAAAAATAAGATAATGTTATTTATTAGTATGCAAATTGCATGCATTATCGTATGTAAGACATTATGTTTTATTTGATATCTTGTCATACTCTTAATTGATAAGTTTTAATTAATAAAAATGTTGTTATTATTGGAAGCAATGTTTATAATAATTGCCTTGGTCAAATTGTCCTTTCCAATCCTTATCCTTACTAATATTATAAATGCGAAAGCGTGTTTGTTTGTTGGTTTGTCCTTCAATTACGCTACAACGGAGCTACGAATCGACGTGATTTTTTGTATGGGTATAGTTGAGAACCTAGAGATTGACATAGGTTACTTTTTATCCCGGAAAATTAAAGAGTTCCCGCGGGATTTTAAAACCTAAATCCACGCGTACGAAGTCGCGGGCATCAGCTAGTATAAAATAAATATTAACGATTATATGAACTTGAAAGTAAGGATTCTTACAAATTGTGTACAGCCCTATACATAGTATGTATGTACATGTATTCTAAAAGTACCTACCAACACTCAATAATTTTAGACAGTCTATAATCACGACACTAATGATATGGCCGTGACAAAAGGGATTGTGTGACAAAACTGAACACCAGAGATTAGTACGATCCAGATTTAACAATTGTCACACAGGTTTGACATTTAAGGCCTGGACATACGTAACGCGCGATGGGAGCAACAGGACGGCATGCATGTAAAACTTTCAAGGCCTGGGAATTGTATGAAGCCATCGCGAGACAGAGAACAGCTGTATACAGGTGGAACAAGGCCGACACCTGTGGAAGTCCACGCAAGAGATCTTTGTCCAGCTGTGAACGTCTATAGGTTGATATAGGAGAAAGTATGAATATATATTTTTTTTGCATACTTTCTCTTGTCTTTGATAAAGTTGAAAGCTAGATTGTTTGTCAATGACACAATTGACGCCCACCCAGGAGTAATAACTAATATCCTTCCTAGTGGGCGCTCTGCTGACACCTATTTGCTCCTAAATGTATAATTAAGTACATGTATCAGATACAACGCTAAGCGATTCTACAATTCTACAATCTTCTTATAAAATAAATTTTCACTACCGATAATCTTGAATTTATACCGCTTAGTTCTTTTAAGATAAGCGTTGGCACATAATTTATCCGTAGCGCTTTATGTGTGTCAGAGCCTTTAGTGACGTCACACAATTTGACATTTAACAGCGGGTGAAAGTGCGGCTTATTGAGTGGGATCGATTGATCGCTCATAATCGTATTATCGCCTTGCGGGGGGTCCCGGAATAGTTAAGCATATTATCGGGTTCATGAAATTGTTACCACCTCCTTTGACAACCTCCCTGGCGTAGTGGTTAGCGCTGTAGTCAGTTAACTGAGAGGTCTCGGGTTCGATTCCCGGCGGGGGCAATTTGGGAATTTATAATTTCTAAGTTGTCTCTGGTCTTGTCTGGTGGAAGGCTTTGGTCGTAGCTAGTTACAATCCCACCATCGTGAGACGAGACGTGCCGCAAGCGATTTAGCGTTCCGGTACGATGGCGTATATAAAAGGCTTATTTATTTACTAGCTTTTGCCCGCGGCTTCGCTTACGTTAAGTTAGATTTGTGAAACCCCTATTTTACCCCCTTGGGGGTTTAATTTTCAAAAATTCTTTCTTAGCGGATGCCTACGTCATAATAGCTACCTGTATGCCAACAGCTCGATCCGTCCAGCGGTTAGAGCTATGCATTGATAGGTCAGTCAGTCAGTCACCTTTTCATTTAATACCGTTTTACCGTTATTCTGCTGACTTGAGGTTAATAATAATTATTTGGTAATAATCATCTTAAAGGGCTGGCTGTATTGGCTAATACGTCACCGCATAATGTCGGCGCTCGTCAGGCGTTTCAAAACCCAAATCAATCACCGTTAAGTGCTTCAATCATCGATACGTAACCGGCAGGATCCGGTCACGATCATAAACAACATTCAATAATGTCTTTAACATTATGATGTGCAATAATTATTGTGCTTACGAACGATCTAGCCTCAACAGCCCAGTGGTTAAAGTTGCGGATTGAAAATAGAAACGTCGAAGATTCAATCCCCACCTTTTGCGCTATTGTCCTACTCACTCAAACTTAAGAGTTCTTTTTACAAAACCGATTTCAAACGCCACTACAAAGTATATCAATTGCGCCTACAAAGTTTGAAGAGTTCCTTCGATTTCTCCAGGATCCCATCATCAGATCCTGACTTAATGACAATGGGACCACCCAGAAAGTATACCTACCCTTTCAAACAAAAAAAGAATTTTCCAAACGGGTCCAGGCGTCTTCAACTAATCGGGGAAAATACATAAAAAATAAAGAAAGATTCCGACGAATTGAGAACCTCCTCCTTTTTTTGGAAGTCGGTTAATAAACTTAACGCTTACCTACTTGGAAGGGAAAAGGGAATATCAGTCAAGTTCTATAATAATCTATGATAATCCTATTTACTAATATTATAAATGCGAAAGTTTGTGAAGTTGGATGTATGGATGGATGATTGTTACTCCTTCACGCCGCAACGAATGAACCGATTTGACTGAATGGAAATATCTCATAGGTACCCAGTGTGTCGATTCTCTAAAAATGATTGCATCAGTGTATCGATCGCAATAACCTCTGATTAGATAGCAGAGCTGCAATCTCACCGGACGTTAAGTGAAAATCCCCTCTCTTTCCGTTAATAAATGGACACGGTCAAAATTGCAAGCGCCTATATTGTCGCGTATTAAGTTTCACAAAGGACCAACCGGTGCCGCACGGTAGCCTACACCCACGGAATTCGAATTCGGGAGCTGGAAACGACGAAGCGTAAATAAACTTCAAGCTTACTTCAAGTTTACGTCACATCAAAGCCGCCATAAATTCCGTACACATTTTATTGCTGACAGGAATACCTTTTATGTTGATCCGAATTGCTTACTTCGGGGCTGTGGGTAATTTGTGGACGTTTTATGGTGACAATGACATTTAGAGGAAACTTATACTAATAACGCCGAATTGAGTAATTTTTTTGGGGTTCATTAGATGATAATATCCTTACTAATCCTCTTACTTCTTACCTCTATATTAATATCCTTACTACAATACAATTTATAAATGCGAAATTGTGTTTGTTTGTTGGTTTATAACGGAGCATCAGATTGGCATGATTTTGCATGAGTATAGTTGACGACGAGAGTGACATAGGTTACTTTTTGTACCGGAAAATCAAAGAGGTCTGACGGGATTTTTAAAACTAAATGCAGACTTCGAGGGCATCAACTAGTATTATTATAAATAAAAAGTTTATCTGTTCATATGTCTATTTCTTTGTTCTAAATTCAAACCGATCATGGAATAATTTTTATTTTTGACAAAATGATAGTTTATTATTTTTTCTTCTGTGATCGAAGGTTTATTGTATCCTACAGAAATAGAAAACTTTTTGTCGATGTAAAATCAAAAACCTCTTAGGTATTTACCTAGGTTAGGTAAATTAACGACAGTTAGATTTAGTCATTACCGTAATAATTACAAAATATAGCTATATTGACATGTTTGGATATTTTATTTCGTTGTTTTTTTTGCTCAAGTATCTACTACAGTAAGCAGCATTATTAAATTATTTCAACCGAACATAGTCTTTATTCCTCATGTATTTGGGCAGTACATTAACTATTGGGATAGTTGCTATACCGAGTTCACACTGGATGTATGGATCATGATTCATTCGCTCTCATTACTGACAGATGGCAGTGCAACGTGCGATTGATAAACGATAGGCACCGCAGCGTTTAATCGTTGCATAAATTATTCTATATCAATACATATCTATTCTTATATTTTTCTACTATATTAATCTATAACATCTATTAATAAAATTGGAGTGACTGTTTGTAATTTCTAAATCACTACTTTTTATTAAATGCATATTAACTAAAAAATACAATAGGTAACAAGAAAACAAATTTTAAATTTTTTTCTGTCTGTCTGTTTGTTCTGACTAATCTCGAGAATGGCTTGACGGACTTTGACAAGACTTTCACTGGCAGATAGCTGAAGTTATAAGGAGTAACTCAGGCTACTTTTTAACCGACTTCCAAAAAAAATGTGTGTTTTTTTACCTATGAACATCCGTATCTCCGTGATTTCTTAACTGATTTGAATAAATCTTTTTTTAATCGATTTAGAAACTTTGAAAAATCGCGGTCAATGACTATCTTGTCATCGAATAAAAAAAAAGTGCACTTTATGACCGGACAGTTTCTTTTTGGACAGACATTGAAATAAACAATTATTAGGTATGTTTATAGAAGGGGCTATCACGTACAGGCGTTTTGACCGCTACCGACGCTTTTTACGATATCTCAAACCCCTTCAACCTTTTACGTTTATTTATCCCTCATTTGTGTCGATAGTCGATGCGGACAAACGTCTAAATCCAAGAGGCATTTATCCGAGACAGTTACGAGCGCCGGTGATAAAACCCATCGAGGTACTTCTATGGAACTGCAAACCTCTAACCTCTTGATTAAATTAAAAGTGATAAAGGTTAAGAATCAGCTTTAAAATCTATACAAATTGGATATATCTTTTTTTTTAATCTTGGAAATTACGGACTGAAAACTCAAAGGTTCGATGCCCAGCCGTTGCACTGTTTTCGTACCCTCTCCTAATACAAACTTTCCGCTTATTTAAAGGGAAGAGAATATTTCCCATGTTCAGCTTGGTATTCTATAACAAAAATAGTATCTAAGTAATTGACAGATTTACACTCAGTTAACGTAAGCTTGATAATTTTCACTAGGGCCTCTGGTAATATACCTACATCTCAGTGGCTCCGGTGATAAAACCCGTATTTTGTCGCGTCATTTTGGCAGTCGCGTCACTTTATCGCGGATGTTGTCCTTACGCTGCGATCATTTGCATTATCGCATCGTTTCTCAGAAACTGCATTTCGGTTAAAAGGTAAAAATAAATCGTTTTAGCGCTAAGCATACGATAAGGATTCATACATTTTAATTTTATAGCTTTCATTTCCCTCAGACGGATATACCTATTTAAATATTTTGTTGATTTTTCTGATGTTGTACGTATTTGTCCTAATTGCCTACCTAATTTACCTCGTAAACTGATAAAAGATGGGTAAAACGAAATATTTGAAGCCTATTTCACCATCGTGTAGTACCGACGAATAAAGCTGACGTTTTGTCAATTTTTGTATTGAAAATCTGTCAAATTGCCAAATTTAGTCGAAGGAAATTTACTTGATGATAATGAAATACGCCCTTATATTTGGGGTGTCTTGGAAAAATGGTTTCAACGATCAGACGTATTTGGAAAGCGAAAGTATTTTTTATAATGATTCTAAATCCCATTTATATGTAGGTAACACCTGGTAACACCATGCCTTCTCTTCTCTGAAAGAACCTTAACTAAAAAACTTAGAAGCTCAGACTACAGAAATGAGAAGAGATTACTACAAACCATATATTTCGCTTCACTTAATAGAAGGTAAAGCCAAATAACTAGGCTATCACTGCTCCTTTGTTACCTTTCCCCTGACCTTTTACAAGACCGCTGTCTTAACAAATGGCCCTAGTGGTTAAGACAGCGGACTGATTGAGCGGATTTGGGTGTTCGTGGGTGCGATCATATGACTTTTCGGGGTTATGTGTGTAAGCAACGTGGGGAAACCTACACGTCTGAGTTCTCCATAATGTTCTCAAAGGTGTATGAAATCTGCCAATTAGCATTGGGCCATCGTGGTGGATTATAGCGTATAACCGTCGCGTATAATCCATCTCTGAAAGGAACCTGTGCTCAGTAGTAAACCGTCAATGTATTGTTGATGATGATGGCGATGAATAGACGGTGATTGGTTATGTTCAATGTTTATCTACAACTTCGGAACCGTAACATTTCGGCACGGGCCAAACTACAAGTAGATAATTATTTTAAGTGTCAATAAATAATAATAAAGATGGCCGCTCGGCGCTGAGTGCTCGTCCATCTCTCTTATCTCAATTCTTAATGCGCCTCTTTGCTGGTCATTCTTTTTTTTTTAATTTTTATTTACTTTTTTCCCGAGTCATCCATCGGAGAGTTTAAATTTTATGTTGACACCATGAAGGTTTTATGTTTTAATCTGAACTTAAAGTCCGCTCAATCTTAATCGGTAGTATTACAAGGTTATATCGTCGCCCGTTTTACATTTTATCTAGTTTATGGTCACTTTTGTAGTTAATTGTGATGTATGATTTTTTAGTAATTCTAATAGGTGTAGTAGATTTCTACATAGCCAGTCGAGAAAAAATAATGATCATTGGCTTCTTTGGTAACTTTTATGAAGTCCATTTTTTGTCAAGTCCAATTTTTAGCAAGCAGGTGGGTCATCTGATGTTAAGTAATTACCGCCGCCCATGAACATTTGTAGCACCTGAGGCACCACCAATGCGTTGCCGGCTTTTCAGAAAGTCGGTCCATCCCTTGAATAACCCGATGATCTAATTTAGTGGAACACCGTCGCAGGAAGTTGGTTCCACAATTTCGTAGTAGTAATTGGAGGGAAAAGGTGAATAAATTAGTTATGTTCAGCATGGCTTATTGGCTCTTCGTTTGTATGGTGCGCGCTAGGAAGGCACTCCTCTTTAAAAGAGTAGGTAGGTAGGTAAATTAAGAGTGATTTGAGGCAGTTAGGCACCACATAAAGTTGTAGCGATAAATCAAAAGCGCAACAACATTTTGTTGCGTTTCCGAACGGGCCGGGTTGGGGCCATCGATCACGGCGCATGCGCGTTCGGGTTTGAATAAATTTATGTTACGTAATTGCGGCGCGGAGCGTGCCCGCTGCCACGGACAGACGGACACTGATCATGATCGCATTGCGATCGTTGTGCTGGGATTATGTTGTTGTTTTACTAGTGGGATGTCTAATGTCTTTATGATGAATGAGCGATGATATGTACCAGTGGTTCTATCTCAGGCACGCACTTTTCTGAGTTTTCGCAGTTGTGTTTTAAACAATGAAACAGTATTTGCTTTTAATGGTGAACCAAAACATCGGTATACATATTTAAGGAATAAAATAATGCTTATATTAAATATATAAAATTCAAAGTCCTGACCGACTGACTGACTGACTGAGATATCAACGCACAGCCTAAACTACTGAAGTTAGAAACTTGAAATTTTTACAGTTGGTTCATTTTATAACGTAGGCGCACACTAAGAAAGGATTGTTGGAAATTCCACCCCTAAGGGGTTTAAATAGGGGATGGAAGTTTATATGAAACTTCGTCATTTTTCAAGCTGTTTCCATCAAAGTTGGTATTTGAGCTTTCAGTTAAAAATAAAAAAATACGTGTGTCACAGTTTTTGAAAATTCCACCCCAAAATCTAATTCCACGCGGACAAAGTCGCGGGGGCAAAAGCTAGTATTAAATATACTCATAAAACATACCTAAGTAACTCCGGAAAGTTAGAGGTCTATTTGTGCCAGGAATTCCGGACCCCCTGAAAATGAAGTCCGAAGTTCACTAGGCTATCGCCGCTATATGCCAGGGTTTATAATACTATCCACAGCGTGGTGGACTTTGGCCTAAACCCTTCTGCTCTTAGTTGAAAGAAGCCCTGTGACAAGTGGTAGTACGGCGACACTGATTTCTGTAATTAATATATGATTTACTGTCCCTATACAAATGACAGCATAATTGAGCGTTGTTAAGCAGAAAGCGACCAGCGCCAGAAAACCAGTTTTAGGTATGAGCTGATTTAGGTATTTTTATCACTGCTTCGAATGACCAAAATTGTTAAAAAATTAACGGAAGTTTAAGTATATTTACTTAGCTAATATAAAGCTTATAGTATATTTTAGTAGCTAACATTAGCCATTTTTTATCGCCAAAATACCGTTTACTCATTTTCGCATAAAAAAAGCCATTGGTCGTTTTCTGCTTAACGACGTTCAATTATGGATCAATTTGAAGCGCCACATTTGACATACGAGAGTCCCTGGAACTAATAATATTGTAATTGTGCACCGACATCTATAATTAATCTATGATTTCATTGATAATTTCATAAATTAATTTATCGAATTCAGTGGCCGGCGATGAGTTAAAAGGATGGTTATAAAAAGAAAAACGTGTAAATAGGTGTGTAAGCTAATTTGCAAAGCGACAGCAGTTAATGTGACATAAACCGCAAGCAGTGTTCAAAAAAATAAACTAGTAATAATAATAATGAGGTAAAGAGGTGTTTTTGCTGCCAAGGCCGCTATAAGTTCGGTTTGCGGTCTCGTACGATGGCCAAGCTCCAAATTAGTGTAATCTTCTCACCGCTCAAGGTCCATTCCTCATATTATGTGTGTACTGCGTGCCTACTTACTCGTACAGCACTTCTTCTTTATCAACCGACAGACGTCTGTTGGACAAAGGTCTCTTGCATGGACTTCCACAGGCTTGCTCCGCCTGAATGCAGCATCTCCCTGCGACTCGTTTGATGATGTCGGTCCATCTAGTGGGGCAGTCTGACAACACTGCGCTTCCCGGTGCGGGGTCGCCACTCCAGCACCTTGGGACTCCAACGATCATCAGCCATCAGCTCTATGAACTATGTGCCTCGCCCATTTCCACTTCTAATAGCTACACTGCGGTCTCAAAGCCAAAGTAGTGAACTACTAATAAACGTTGTTTTTCACATTGCTAAATCAAAAGCTACAGCAGTAAGATTGATTGATTGAGAATAAAAGTAAGATAGCATTAAAACATCTTATTTGGCCAAATGCTGATTAGCGACGTTATAGCTTGAAGAGGGCAGTACATACATACCAACAACTGCCTCTCTAGTGTAGACGTTAGTATGTTCGATTGCAGATGATGAGGCTCTTAGTTAACCAGGGTTGTGCCAAAAAATGAAATGGGTTTTTCTGTTAAGAAATTCCCGACCCGGGAATCGATCCCGGGACCTCGTCAACCGCAGTCAAACTCGCCAACCTCTAGACCAACGAGGCAGTTGCCTTAATAACTAATAGCCTAACGGCATACGGTACAGACTGAAAGTGCCCATGTATGTAGATTGCATCAATACACCCATAGGCAAAATAGAGCATGAAGTTGTTTAGTGGCTTTATTTGGAGGACGAGACGCTAAGCGCGTCGGACCCATCCGTGACATCGATAATAACTGCGCCTGACCCCCTTGGAGAGGTACATTCGCGTATAATAACGTGCCCAGTCTTAGAGCGCACGTGAAACTAGGCTCTTTATCGTTTAAATCACTTAAATAATATATTCTAAGCCTCAATAGGCCAACGGTTAAAGGTCGGACTGAAAACTGAAAGGTCGCTGGTTCGAAACCCCACCCGTTGCACTATTGTCGAACCCACTCCTAGCACAAGCTTTGCGCTTATTTGGGGATAGGAGGATATTAGTCAACTTCAGCTTGCCTAATATTCTTTTAAAAAACAAAATAATGTTTAAAAAAATATTTGTGTTTATTTCAACTCTATTATAACTATTGACTATTCTCGTCTGGAACGTCATTCCGATCATAAAATTGAAACTTTTCAATTGTATTCGACAATATATTGAAAGATTCATACGTTTTATTTTTATAGCTTTGATTTCTCTTAAGGGGGGGGGGTAAGGTTAATTCGCTAAAAAAAAGGCATGTTTTCAAGATTTTTTTTTGGCAATACAGATGGTGTTAGTTTATTCAGTCGATCCATACATGATAATGTAACAATAGAACAATATTCTCCTAAATTTTCATTGCAAAATATTAAAAATTGAGCGAGTGACAGTGAATTTCCGGAGGCGCCTCGAGAAAAAGTTGTTTTGCGGTGTCCATCATAACTCGCAACCAAATCATCTGAAACAAAAAAATCAAAATGCATTCGTTAAAGGAGATGTTTGTTGAGGTATTCACGAGAGGATTTTTTTTTTTCGATTTTTCGATTTTTCGTAGCACTTGGAAGCCAAAAACCAGATTTTCGCTAAAAAAAACGGCTAATTAGCTGTTGTAAAAAAATTGATAATTATTGAAAAAAAAAAAGCTCTCGACAATACCTGGGGAATTATGTGAAGAAACACTGTGCAAAATTTCAGAATGATTGGTCCAGTAGATTTTTAGTTATGGTGGACACGGACTTCAAAAATGACAAGTCTCAGAAAAACGCTTTAAAGTTCGCGTACTGAAGTATTCAAGATAAAATTCGACAATTTTTTTATACTCACACAGAGTCGTCGATGCCAGGTCAGTCACTTGTTACTGCTCAGCACAGCATACAGCGTTTAACTGATGCATAGATCATGCCTCGAATATACTTGACTTTACCTGAACAGACCCGTTTGGGGCGGGTGGGGCTGTAAAACCTCAGGCTGGCAACGGACGCTGAAATACTCATAACTTCGTCAATTTTGCCCCGATCGACTTCAAATTTTAACACAATCTTCTTGAGATATTATGCATTCAATTAGAAAAATAAAAAAAAAATCGAAAAAAAAAATATTTTAATACCTAACCCCCCCCCTTAAAAGTTTTAAAAATCCTCTGGGGACATTACACGGGTTAAAAGTATCCTATTTCCATTAACGGAATGATAGCATACCATGTTTCTAATATTAGGGACAATATCTGTCTGTTCATGAGTTTCTATTTTCTTAAGAAGAAATCCTAATTATTGATTCCTGTACCAACAGCCTATGTCACTCTCCAGGTCCTCAAACTGCACCCATGCAAAAAATTTCATCGATCAGTTGTTCCATTATTGTGTGATTGAAGGACAAACACACTTCCGCATTTACAATATATCGTAGAGCACTTGTTCACCCGCCAGTCCCGCGGCTGGCGCGTCATCAGCACGTACGGCGCAGGTGTCTGGTGTGTAATGCGTTATGCGCCCGTCTGTTGATCTTACACATTTAACAGCCACAGAGCGACACGGCTGCCAAACCGAAACGCTGCCCTGCAAAACTTGAGTAGATAGAATACTATAGATCCTATAGCGCAACTAATGCCACGCGGACGAAGTCGCGAGGGCAAAAGCTAGTACTACATAAATTTAAAATTAGGTGACTAATAGCTATAATAGGTTTTCACAGACGTAGTAGTTTTAGTTTTAAAAATCCCGTGTCTAGCGTATGTCCTCAACTATACCCATTCTAAAAATCATTTCCATCCGTTGCTCTGTTGCTGCGTGATTAATGGACAAACACACTTTCGCATTTACAATATATTGCAGAGCATTTGTTCACCCGTCAATCTAGCGCCAGCCGCGGACGCGAGGGCGGAAATTAACATAGGCTACCTTTTATCTCAGAAAAACAGAGGGTTCCCGCGGAATTTTAAAAACCTTACTCCAGGCACACGAAGGCACAGGTAAAATCTTGTATTTTAACATTAGTACAATGTACATAATAATAGAACATAACATACAATTTTTCATCGGCGTTTATACTTTAATAACGAAAGTTCCGTGGCGTTCGTTTATCTGCCCGCGTGGGCTTGTACTTTGGCAAAAAGCTTATAGCGACTCCCCCTTGAACAGTCGCGTCGCTCGATGTTGAACAGGTGATGAGATGACGGCATCGGACTCTAATAACACTGTAATTACTCGCTAATAGCGACTGCTTATCGAATAACTGTTTACAATACAAAATTACACTCTCTAATTGTGATTAGATCCTCGCTTCATACGTTTTTACGCTGTATTTTTTTTTCGACTACGACAAAGCAGTCTATGTATGTAGTAGTTATTTGTCTATTTATTGAGGGAGTTAATTAAAATATTAAATATTAAATTTAAAAAATCAAAAACCCGACTGCTTAAATAAAAACGGAAAAGGAAAAAACAAGTCGAGTAATCTAGAATTCTGTTAAATAATAGGTATTGACTTAAACAGTCGGGACCCATTATTGGGAAGATTTGAACCGATCTAGTTTTTTTATACACCTTCCATTTAAGACAGTGCTTATCTACCACTGTACCAGTCGTCAAATCATTGGAGAATTTTTGGAAGGGTTAAAAAATATATATTTTAGTGGATACCCGCGTCATTGTGTTATCTTCCTAAGATGTACCTATGTCGTAACTTTATAACAGAACCTCTCGCGGTGGCGCCACACTCATAATATAATGACAGAGTCGCACTCGCCGAAAGCGCCTCCTTTCATCTGCGCGTACAGCTGCTATGTACCTACATAATTAGAGCTCTTTGTTGACACCCGCTTCTACTTCTATTGTGACTTTGATATGCCGAATAGAATCCCACAGCCATATAATAAGTAATATTATAAATGCGATAGTCTGTACGTATGTTTAGCTGTCTGTCTATGACCTTGTAACGGCACAACCGATGTACCTACCGATTGTGAAGAAATATAGCTCTGAGATATTATGTACGTTGCATTTTCAATAAAAGAGTGAACTCTTTGATTTTACTTGATTTCAAAAACCTAAACACACACGTATTTTGCGACCATCATTTAAAGGCATTGTAGGTTGTTACCTATAAGCATTTATTTTTATTTTGTTTTATTTATTATTTATAAGTAATCAGTAACGTTTATACAACTTAATATTAGGCAGTTATTTATAAATAAAAATAAAATAACAGATGACAATACTGAAAAAAATATTAAACATCATCATTAAACTGTGCACTACATATTATATATTTCATATATTATTTACTACATATATTGTAATACAGAATTTCACTATTTTTATTTTATGTGACCAATGACAAATAAGCAATAGAATAATTATTTATTTATTGTCTATTCGGGTAAGCCTCCGAACCAAAAAAAAAGTCATTACATAATACTTACCAGATTATTATTTTTGTATTTAGTTTTTTTTTAATATAATTACTTAATCACATTTTTTACTTTAGTTCAATACTGAAAATAAATTACAATAAAATAGGGCAGTATTGGTAGACTCCACTAGATGGACCGACAACATCAGACGATTCGCACGGAGCCGCTAAATACAGGCAGTGCAAGACATGTGGAAGTCCACGCGAGAGACATTTGTCCAGCTGTGGACAAAATCTTCTGCGTGTCATCCATCGGTTGATAAAGAAAAAAAAGAAAACAAATTCTAGAATATTTCTAATCTTAATATCACTTTCTTTTTCATTTCAGGGGTCTGATAACCCCGTGGAAGAAAAACCCAATAGCGAGAAGAGCTACGTGGTAGGAGCGTGGCCACAGAGCACGCCGGGGCACACTGGCTACCTCACTGTCGCCACTCTGCCGCCGAGTTTCAAACTAAGTGAGTTCTTTACTCTCTCCTCTCTACTCTTAGAACTTCTCCATCGTCATTGTCATGAGCAACCTATCAACAGCTCACTATTGAGCGCAGTTCTCCATTCAGAGAAGGGTTTGCCAGTCCACCACGATGAGCCACCCGGTTCACTACTGACGGCAGGTCTCCCTGTGATATGTCTAAGGGCTAATAGGCCACTACACAAGCCAAAATCGAATCGACAGACTCTTTGAGGACATTATGGAGAATTCTCAAGCGTGTCGGTTTCCATACGATATTTTCCTCTTCACTATGACTATTGCACATGATACTTGGACGCACATATGCAACAAAGAGTCAACTCACACTCTTATCAATTGAAAAGTTAACTTTAATCCTATACATTATGTATTTAATTTGACAAAGTTTTGTGGGTTGAAACGTTATTGCGTAAGTGCGTCCATTTAAATGCTTATACGCAAGTAACTCCGAAGTCAGATATGCATATATTTTTGGACCAAAACATCTATATGCACTTGTACCTTAAAAATCTGTGTCTTAAATAGGGCATAAAATAATATTTACTTTTTAACCGACTTTTTATGTACGTACACATTAATAAAGGAATATTATTTCAGGGAAAACAAAAGTGACAAAATTGGAAAATTCCGATGAAAAGCCAATGGATGGAAAATCAAATGGGGACGAAAAGCAGATTAATTCAGAAGTGACAATGGCAGTCGACGAAAACAACTTGTGACATTATATTATTACCTAATTACAGTTAAATAAATTTTAATAAATCACTGTAAATTACTTTTTTGTTTCTATAAGTAATCAATTTAAAATAGGGTACGTAAATCAAACGAACATGAATTAACAACTTTTTACTTTATTATTAATAGTCTCTTAGATAATGGTCTACAATATAGTCTGTCTTAAAAACACTATAAATAATATAAGGCGCAATACATACGATAATTTTTAAATTCCTCCTAATTATTATAAATATCAGTATATTTCCATCTTCACTTATGGATTAGAACCATTAAAAAATAGTCGTATATACTCCGCCTAATAGAAACATAATCATTTCGGAACATCGTACTCTTGATAGGAATAATGTACACAAAGTTTGCATTTGTGGAATGATTAAAAAATTGTTATTATTACTATTAATATACTTCCGTGCTAAGACAATACACTGTATCTTCAGATACAGTGTTATCGTAATAGCGATAAATTAGTTCCTCGCACATGGTTACAGAATATAATGGCATTTGACTGGTGGAAGGCTTTGGCCGTGGCTAGTTACCACCCTACCGTCAAAGACGTGCCGCCAAGCGATTTAGCGGTCCGGCACGATGGCGAATAGAAACCGAGTAGGGGTATTGGTTGAATGTATAGCCCTTCCAAGTTAGCCCGCTACCATCTTAGACTGCATCATCACTTATCATCAGGTGAGATCGCAGTCAAGGACTATCTTGTCATCGAATAAAAAAAAATAATGGCATTTAAATATTTTAATTAACTCCTAAAAATACAAAGAAACTTTATATGCAAATACGCTGTATCTCGTATACCTAGCATAATGGTAAAAAAAACAACAGAAAATCGTGAAAAATGCTTGTTTTTTAGATACAGTATATTGTCATGGCATGGCAGTATAGGGTTTTTAATGTTTCAGTACGATTCTCTGCTATTAAATTAGACAAAAATGAAATAAATGCGGGTTTAGTTCGAAAACTCAACTCTGTATACATTATCCCATAAACATTGGAAGTTTAAGGCAGTGGGTGGATACAGTATACCAAATACCAAGATAAGAACTCGTAAGCAACAACAAAATTTGGCATTTCCATAATTCAAAAATTCTATCACAGTAAACTGTTCTGTTTTCTCTATGTTTCACTAAGTTCAATATACTCATGCATGTTTTCAGCAAACATACCGAAATCATCCCCTAAGTGGGATTCTCTTACGTAGATACCTAGCCTCTCAATACAGTCCCTTAACCAATTTAATTTCTCCTTTGAAATGAAATGAGACCTTTTGACTGCAATTTTGCACACCATGCAAATGGTAAAGTGTGAGAGACTCGTTTCATATCATTTCATAAAAATAAATTAAACTATATAAAGGAAGTAATAGAAAATGTGTTAAAACTCACACAGTACGTTTACTTTACGAAGCGATGAATTCATTTACTAAGTCGCTAAGCAACTTTCCCATTAATTATTTACTATATTTCGAATATTCTCATATAATTTTGTTAGGGTACGCAAATATACTAAAAATAGATCTACACAGTACTAGTTAAAACTTAAAATCTACTTATTTTAACAATATTTTTCCAATATATTTTCGTTCTTTTAGTAATATATTCGTCGTATTGACCAATATTCGTCTAAATAATCAGTTAGTCTAAACATATTAACGTATACTCCTAAATTCTTTATGTAGAAGCTGCGAAAGAAATCATAAGCCGACAAGAAAAAGCCCCAAAAGCGCAATGGTCTGGGGGAAGGACTAAAACCCGAAAAGTTAACGATTCAAACGATTTACAATTAATAAAAATATAAAAATACTCGTTTCGAACTCCGAGTTCTGTAGTTAGTTTAACGGGGTGAGTGTCAACGACGCACCTCGTTTGAACTTCGCGTGGCGTTATTCCGTTTGATTAATTTATATCTTAGAGCTACATTTTTGCTAATGTCCAATATCAATCTAAACAATTTTTAACACTTTTCACTAATACCTTTAGAAGTTTACCTGAAGTCGCTAAAGTCTGTCTTAAGTCCTACAGTAGGTTTAGGGCAAGTATCGATAGTGAGCCATGCTTGGAGGTCGCGTAATTTGATTATTGATTCCCTTTCATTTCAGACTTACATTGTAGTATAACCAATATAGATCTATATACTTATTCAGTCTACCTGAAGTCGCTAAAGTCGGTCATAAGTTCTATAGGGGGTTTAGGAGGGTGAGTGGCAATAACGGGCGATGCTTGGAAGTCGCGCGATACGATTTTTTGATTCCCTTCTATTTTTAGACTTACATTTTAGAATGACCAATACGGATCTAACCTTATTTCAATACCTGTCACGTATAGTTACAAAGTTTACCTGACGTCGCTAAAGTCTATCTTAAGTTCTATAGTGGGTTTTACGGGCCGAGTTTCAATAGCTGGCCTTGCTTGGAGGTCGCGCAATGCGATTTTGCGATTTCCTTCTATTTTAGACTTACATTGTAGTATGACTAATATAAATCTAAACTTTACTTAGTTTACCTGAAGTCGCTAAAGTCTGTCTTAAGTTCAATAGTGGGTTTAGCGGGGCGAGTGTCGAAGGCGGGCCGCGTGGACGAGGCTCGACGCGCGTTGCGGTTGGCCTGGTTCGCTTTGACCGCGTTTTCCAGCTTCGTGCGGAGTTCCGATGATTGCTGCATCATTGTTTTGAACTCCTGGTAACAATCGATGATATTGAATCGGTATAACTTACTTTTATTTTCAATTCCACTTCAAATTCCATTCAAAGTTAAAATTATAACATAAAGATATAATTCATAATCAAATCGACGATAGCTTACGAAGTTTGGTTTTTTAATTGTAGCACGGTTTCATGTAAATAACAATAAAGTGAGAAAGAATGTCCTATGCGCAGTGCTTAGCGCGTCGTTTACGCTTTTCTGCGAGAAACCACTTATTTACCTTTTAAGGAAAATACGAATATTTCCACAAGAGAGAAAGAGACAATAATATAATCGTACCTGCGGATACTTGGGCCCGATGCGCATCAGCCAGTGTAACGCGAACTCGTGCAGCGTGCGGACGTGTGCGGGCGCGCGCGGCAGCTCCGAGGCTTCGCGGAGATACGAGATCACGATCGGCACCAGGATCCAGAGCATCTGAATACCTGGTGAATAAAAAATACATCCTATTAATTAATTAAATTAATATCAAGAAATTAATAATTACAATAATTAATTAATTGATTACTAACTTAACTCGGTGGATCCTAGTTTGTACCATGTCTTACTTTGCATCATATATTTTGTACTGTAAGTATATACGAGTATCTTAGACACAATTTTACAATTACCGTGTAAAAGCACTTTTAGTGTCGCTGGCTCCCCACCGTAAATTATTTATTATTATAACTACTCAATATCAGATATGAATTCTTATATTCGTATAAAGAGTAAAGAGTATTATATATAATACTTAGATAAATTATGTTCTAACCTTTGTGAGGATCCTCTAGTAAGAGAAAAAGGAACATTATAAGTAATTTAATTGACATAATTGTGATAAATTATAGGAATAAGCAAGCTCCTAGATCTTGTTTTTTTTAAGGAAGGCCCATTTTTTTTCGAATAATATTGTTCATTTAGTACGAGTAAACTGGCATTAAGGCGCCCACTCACGCGCGGCGTCGGGCGCGGCGTCCACGAGCTCGTCGAGCGCGGAGACGGCGGCGACGGCGGCGCGCGCGTGCTGCGCGTCAGCGGCGTGGCGCGCCGCGGCCGCCCGCGCCACCACGCGCGCGCCCAGCGCCCGCGCCCACCACGACACGCACTCGGCCGGCGCGCCGCGCGCCCACACGCCGCGCAGCACGCCGCAGCACAGCGCGAACACCTTACACGAGACACATTCACCTCTAAGGCATCTGCCTCGAATCTTGCGGGCATCGGGGCAACGGCAACGGCGGTACGGGCGGTCACCGCTTCACTGGAGTGCACCGCTCGTTACCCGCCCCCGCGCCGCCGTCGCCGCCGCCCCGCTGCCCGCAAGATTCGAGGCAGAGGCCTAACACTTCAACCTTACTTATATCTTACTCGTCAAACTATAATATCATACATACACATCAACGCTTAGATAAACCATTTTTAATAAGACCGACGTAGTAGTTCGTCGCCTTACTACGACTAGCTTGCATTATTAAAAAATGATATAGCGATGTGAAAGTGTGCCATAATTCATCACAATAATAAATACAGATAATTAAATCATTACATCTCTATATAGAAATACTAGACCCTTATCTCTATATAGAAACACTAGACAGAGTTAAAACGAGACAGATATATGTCACGCACACTTCTACACAATCTTGTGGGCAAAAGGATGGAAAAGTACCTCATGGTCTCTGGTATCGAGGCACTGGCGGAAGTGGTTGATGCAGGGGTAGTGCAGCGGCGGCGCGGGCGCGGCCCTCGCCAATATGGCCGCCATCGCCCGCGCGCCCGTCACGTTGTCTATGCGCTGATCCGGTTCCTCTATAAAATAAAAAAGCCTCAATAGCCCAACGGTTAAAGACACACAACAGACCATGACTGGTTTAAGTGTGGATACCAGCCCAGCATGAAGAAAATAAGAAAGTCCAACGGTTGCACTATTGTCGTACCTAATCCTAGAACCAACTTTCCGCTTATTTGGAGGGGATAGGAAGATATTAGTCAACTGCAGCTTGACTGATATTCTTTTTTTTTAATAAATAAATAAACAACTGTATAAAAGAAACAAATATTCAAAACAAATTGCACAAATGCCTTTAAAAAAAGGCTAACTAAAAATTGTTAAAGAAAAAATATATACGGGCGGAATTAATAACCTCCTCCTCCTCCTTTTTCCAAGTCGGTAAAAAAATTAAATTATGCGTAGTAGCGAATATAGTTGAGTGATCAATTATAACACTATTCCATGCCGTTATATAAATGTCATGCCTATATTTAGTACAATTAACAAATTTAAAACTAAATCGGCCCACTTACCAGACTTTACTCTATCCACAAGGGTAGCAAGCGTGCTCTGTAACAGCAGAGCATGCTGTTCGCATGTTTCGGGGTATACGCGCACAGCTTTGCATTCCGCCGCCTGCTGTAGCAGAAGGATCCCAGCGTCGGCCAGTGTGGGGTCACCTTTACTTTCGCGTAGGATCTCCGTGGCGAGATAGAGTATCGTTGGGAGAAGGGATAGGGCACCTGTTGTGGAGAATGTCTTTAAGTACGCTTTTTATTTAGTTATTTAAAGTTTATTACAAAAATGATACGAGAACAGATTAGAACCATGATCCCGCAGATGTATGAAGTGTTGCGGTGTGATCATCGACCTCCTCGTACATTAACAAAGACAGAATGTTTAATTAACAGAAAAATTTAGTGTGCGTGTGCGTGTACGTGTGTGTGTGTGTGTGTGTGTTTGTGTGTGTGTGTGTGTGTGCGCGTGCGCGTATATGCGTGCAGGTGTGCGGGTGCGTGTGTGTGTAAGTGGAATTGACGCTTTTATTCACTGACCTTGAGGACTTGTGAGCGTAGTCAAATCAGACATGGAAGCCAAACTCTTGATCAACAACGTGTCTCCATGGAGGCCCAGCCCCTTGCGTACTCCTATAACCCCCACCCTCCCCTCCTGCTTCAACGGGCTTAAGGAGGGTAGTCTCCGCACAAGCAAACAGACACACACTTCCAGACAGGCGAACACAAGGGACTTCCCCGGAGGTAAGTCCCCTGTGGGGCCTCCTTCGCCTAATGTGTGAACCACTTCTAGGACTGATTGCGGTATGCTTTCCGTTGGTTCGTTTGGCGCGAGTTCTAAAACAAATCAAGCTTTTCACTTATTTGGAGGAAAAAGAAAAATATAAGTCAGTTCAGCTTGGCTAATATTATTTTTTATTAAAAAAAAGTCTTGTATGGACTTCCAAGTGTCTCGGTCTTGCGCAGCCTGTATACAGTCCTAGTAGAGGGTCTGCCAATCAAAGCGCTTTCCGGTGCGGGGTCACCACTCCAGCACCTTGGGACGCCAACGACAATCTTTGTACTTTGTACTTTGGCCATTTCCAGTTTTCCACTTCTGTGTCGCGACTTGCTGAACTATGTCGCTAACTTTGGCTCTCTTGCGAATCTCGTCGTTTTTAAATCGATTTTCTGATCATTTCAAAAATCTTATTGTAATGAAGATGTACTTTAAGGCCCGCGCAGACGAGGGAGTAAGCGGAGGACAGTACTCCATCGTGCCATTATAATGTGATTCAAATGAGAATAGGACTTTCAAACCGCCATTTTATATTTATGTCCTGCTCATGTGCGGCTTACAATGAATGAGATAGAAACAGAAAATGGCGGCTTCTTATTCCTATTGTTATTTGAATCGCATTATACTACTATACAGTCGCTGTACTATTTGACGCTCAAGTGCGTTATTCGTTGCAGTTGTGAATGATCAATTTTGACGGAAAAAAGCGCGACAAAGACGTACAAAAGTAACATACCCTTTATCTTGTCTTGCATAGCCTTCCGCAGTTGTTCCCTGGCGCCCGCCACCACTGGCTGCAGAACATCAGCAGCCAACAATAACGCCTCCACACTTTCCTGGGTGAGTCCCGTGCGGTGAATGATTTGACAAAGCTCTATGGCTAACGCTCTGCGAACAAAGTTTTACATTTTACAACTACCCTCATCTCCAGACATCATTCGTATATTTGCTTATGATTCGGTGGTAGATTGACTTGACGATTCAAAAGCACTCTGTCAAAGTTTATTTGATTTAGGGCTGATTTCACCAACAGCGCTACGGCTAACGCTCTGCGAACAAAGTTTTACATTTTATAACTACCCTCGTCTTAAGACATCACTCATAGACACACTTAAGATTCAGTGGTAGATTGACTTGACGATTTAAAAGCACCCTGTCAAAGTTTATTTGATTTAGAGCTGATTTCACCAACAGCTCTATGGCTAACGCTCTGCAAAGTTTTACATTTTACAACTACCCTCGTCTCAAGACATTTTTTCTATTCTATTCTATAGTAAATTCTGTCAGTCATGTAATTCTGCGACTATGGCCGTATTATTTTACATTTATACTATATTTATATAATTTAATGAGAACTCACCTGTCTTTAAGCAATCTCGCTCTGTTCTCCGGAGCATCGAGTAATGTGACCAAAGACAACAACACTGTTATTGTATTTTCTGTGCTCATATCGCGTTGGGCGCAAAGTGCTTCCATACAAATACCTGAAAAGGATTTTAAATATCAAATAGATATATAAATATTTTATTGGTCAATGAAACACATAAAAATGCAATCTGCTTGCAAAGTAAGTAAATCTAAAACTAAATTATATTATAAGAGAAAATAAAACGCCCCACTCAGCACGAAGCACATTCTTGTAGTTTATTTTGCTTTATATTATTTAGTTTATTTGTGTACGAAGTTTTCCTAAAATTTACACTAAAATAGATATGTTTGAAGGATCATAAACTTTAAATATAATTTTACTAGAACCTTACCAAATAGAAGATGGAATTTTTCATCGACAGGTTCGAAGAACTCACAATTTCCATTCTCAGTCTTGTTGTTTCTATTATCGACACCATTGTCGGATTTTTCTGAAATTTAACAAAAACTATAATCATTTTCATGATAACGTGAAAATACAGATCTTCTTCCATTCAATAACAGCGAATTTGTTGAATCAATATTTATGCATTTCTATTCAGAGTGCAGTTCGGGACCGTTTTGGTCCTTCAAGCCGGATATGAGCGCGTGTCATTCATAGCACTATCAAGCATCCAAAACCTTCAATCAATCAATATTCAAACATTTTCATTCAGTGCAGTTCCGGACCGTTTTGGTCCTTCGAGCCGGATATGACCTAAGGATGGTCGCTGGGTGTTCGCATGACCTAGTTCAGTCATCTCACCGCGTGGTTTACAACATTCAAAAGATTGGCGAAAACTATACGTATACTTACTCACTTCCTAAATTAGAAAACTTAGGGTTACCTGTATTTTCAGTGGTTTGGCTGGAGTTAGCGATAGTCGCGTTGAAACGCAACGCAGCCGCGTACAGCAGCGAGGGCCATGCGCGTGCGTAGTGCGCGCGCGACGCTTCCGCCGTCTCCGCCGAGTAGAACGCGCCGCCACCGTGCGGGAGTTGAGAAGCAAATTCTGAAATAATACACTGTTATGGACCAGCCCCCTGATTCTTTAACTCAGTGCCTATCAAAATATTTACATATATTTTTTATCCATTGACGGTTTACTATGAAATAGTAAATGGCATTTTCTCTTCAAACCTTCAATGGACAAAATATATCGTCGTTGATAGGCACTGAGTTACAGAATCAGCCTCCAGATCTGCTAATAGCGAATATGCATGTATTCTTGCAGCAGTTTCAAAACATGTTAGATGACCTTATGTGCAGATTGTCAATTGGGATTGACTGACAATTCTTTTGTTATTTATGACAATTGTCGTTTACTTTCAATTGTTGTTTTTTGAGTATTCTATGCATTATTTATATATCTATAAAGAATTTAAATAAAAAAATAGATGGTTTAGGTATTTCATGTTGATAAGGATTAAAAAGAAATTTGAAGTCAGTTTCAATCACATACACACACACACACAATACAGTTATTCTGTATTACGAACATATTTACGATCTTATAACCATTACAATATAACCTATCTGCAACTTATGAAAAATAACACTTTTTTGAACGTCGTTAAGTCTGCCAATTTGCATTGGGCTAGAATAGACTATGGCCTATAACCCATCTGTGAGAGGAGATCTGCACTCAGTTGAATCCGTTGTTTAATTGCTGATGTTGAAAGATCCAGAATTATATTATCATAACAGAATGATACTCACCCGGTGGTAAACTCAAAAGCGCGTGATCCTTTAGAGCAGCCAACCAATTCTCTCCCAAACTCTCTAACTCGGGTTCTACTAACTTCAACAAACTCTCTCCTTTAGACTCAAACTCTCCGTACTCGTCGTCCTCACTCTCCTGATTGGCGTTGTCTATCTGATTGTTGTTCTGGAGTACTTGGTTCCGCCATTTTGCGATCTCGGCGCGATTGTTGACTGGTTTAGTGTCGAGTTGCTTGACGTAACTACCCGGTGCGCTGTCGTTGCTTACCATTGCTACTATGTAAACCTGGATTATGACAAATATTTATGGAAACTGTTCGTGTAGAATCACCATTAAAGGCATTAAGGCCCAAGAGACGGGAAAATAATGAGTTTGAGTAGCTCACTACTCACAAATTAGTCATTATTTTGATTAATTTCTTAAACTGGATACTTTTACGTAAAGATTAGTATATAAACCTGTGAAGATGATACTGCCATTATCGCAATTTGAATACCATAAGCCTACTTTGTCGTATTCATTTATAAATGGCGAAAAACCAAATTAAATTTGAATTTCGCGGATAGCTCCGTGTCTTGAGCCTTAAAGGCATATCTATGACTCTCTTCGTCATCTGTCCCATAGACAAGCGGGACACTCGCCAACTGTCACTTGTCACAAGTGACACGGATTGAAAAAAGCGACAGAAAAAAGCGCGGTTACGGCTCCTAATAATTATTTATTGGAACTTAATTAATTTTAATAAAACGTTATTGATTCAAACTATCTAGTGGTTTTTTTTTTTTTTTTTAATTCCTTATTAAAGGAAGACAGTGCTCCTCTGACTTGGTCAGAGTCGTTTTTAATTTTCTTATTGCCATTTTTTGTTTATTTATTTGTTGTAAGAAAGAATAAAACAAGGAATGTCTATAATAACTATCTAGTGGTTTGCAAATCCTGACACACTAAGAGAAATCAATTTTATTTTATTTATTTTATACAAAACAACTTGTATAGGGTGTTAGGGACATGCCGACTAAAACCAAAGATTTAGTACATGACTTTGAGTCGCTCAAAGTTGGAAATTTTCATCTATCTTTTTATGACATAAATGACCATATTTAACAATAAACCCTTTCCAAATTATTCCGCTACCATCTTAGACTACATCGTCACTTACTATCAGGTGAGATCGCACTCAACGGCTATTTTGTCCTCGAATAAAAAAAAATAATAGCTAAGATAAACTTACTTCAGCCCAAGCTTTCAAAATAGATAGTTTCTCCAGTGTGGCCATACTTTCGTTGTAAATAAGAGTGGTGTTGCCCTTTTTGTTTAATTTATCCAAACTGGTAACCAACAACTGATGAACTCTGGAACAATAAGTCTAATTTAATTGAAAGGTCGCAGATTCGATCCCCACCCGTTGCACTTTTATCGTTCCCACTCCTAACACAATCTTTAGGCTTATATGGGGGAAGAGATTATAAGTTCAGTTTAGCTAGGCTTTAATTCCTTAAAAAAAATTAGGGTTCTCTCTCTCTGCGTCGTGTTCCCCATTACTGAGGGTCGTAACCCCTTCCACCAAGGACTCTTTTGTAGATGATGTCGCGCCATGTGCCTCGGTTTTTTGCGACATGCAAGAATAGAATAGAAATATTTTTTATTCAAATAAACTTTTACAAGCACTTTTGAATCGTCAATGAATCTACCACTGGTTCGGAATGCCTTTCCTGCCGAGAAGAGCCAGCAAGAAACTCGGCGGTTGCTCTTTTAAAAAAAAAATAAAAAAAATTACAATAGTTAATGAAACTATGCTATGTATACAGTGCTTCCACAAGGCTTCGTGGACCTTACTATCGAGAGTGGTGCAGATTTGATTTGACCAATGCATTGGACTACGTCCTCAAGGTGTCTTTCTGTCAACTTTGCCAGTAATCACACTCTTTTCTAGATTGTGTCCCTCCCTTCTGGCAATGTGGCCGAAGTAATCGAGTATCCTCTGGAGACAGGTGGTCGATAGCCTTCTCGTGATTATTAGTTGTTTCAGTATCGATGCGTTGGTTCTGTACGCTGTCCACGGAATTCGCAGCATTCTCCTCCAGAGTTACATCACGAAAGCAAAATCAAAATTTATTTATTTCATGTAGGCCAACTTGTAGCTCTTATGACACGTCATAAATCTACCACCGGTTCGGAATGCAGATTCTGCTGAGAAGAGCCGGCAAGAAACTCAGCAGTTGCTCTTTTGAAAAAATTTGGTTTCAAAAATTATGGTTAACAAACTATGCTATGCACAGTGTTTCCACAAAAACAAGCGTCGATGCGATGTCGGTCAGCAGCTTTTATTGTCCATGCAGCTGCATACAAGAATATGGGGAAGATGAGTGTACGAAAATGAGGGTTATACCTGCGCAAATCATTAATATCTCTGGCGACGCCGCAGCCAATCCACGCAGAGCATACATCGCAAGCTGCCGCCGTCACGTGGGACGCGGTGTCGCCCGCGAACGCTGGCCGCACGGCCGCACCCACCTACATAGTATACAACATTAGAGATAGATAGATAGTCTATTTTTTCTTAATTATTGGAGGAGGCCTTTGCCAAGAAAGGGCAAACAGACACGCTATCGAAGCAATAAAAAAAAGAACAAATTAAGGTTTAGAAAGTAGTACAGGACAAATAAATTGTATGTTTGAATAAAGGCTTTATTTTTTATTTTTTTCTTAGCTGTACTAGGGCCCATTTCACAAATGTGTAAGTCTTATCCTAGCGGAAACTTGATATTTTGTCATTTTGTATTGAAAACCTGCCGAAAGCAAATCTATGAAACGTAATCGACAAAGGTAACCGAGCGTTTCTTCTTTCTTTCACCGCACTGACAAAGAAAACATGCTAAACGTGAAAAACCAAACTCAAGTGCTCGGCTACATTACATTTTGTTTTTTCCGGTATAAAACTTGACTGTATTTCTCTCGAAGTCTTCCACTATAGCCAAGCTGAACTTGACTTATATTCTCCGCTCCCCTTCAAATACATGAAAAGCTTGTACTAGGAGTGGGTACAACAATAGTGCAACGGGTTAGGCTCGAACCTGCGACCGTTCAGTTTCAATGAAAAGGTCCTGTGGGAAGTCGCGAGCATAAGCTACTAGATTATAACAATACATAAATAAATAAATAAATTGTCTCTGGTCTGGTCTGGTGAGAGGCTTTGGCCGTGGCTAGTTACCACCCTACCGTCAAATACGTGCCGCCAAGCGATTTAGCGTTCCGGCACGATATGGGTTGAATTTACACTGCCGTACCCCTTCCAAGTTAGCCCGCTACCATCTTAGACTGAATTGTCATTTACCATCAGGTGAGATCGCAGTCGAAGACTATCTTGTCAACGAAAAAAAAAACATTTTGTGCGTCCTAGAGTGGGTGGATAGATTGAAAACGGTTGTGTAGTTACTTATTGTTAGAAAAATAGTAAGAAAATCAGACAATATGCCGATTAGGGGTATGGGTTGAATTTACACTGCTATACCCCTTCCAAGTTAGCCCGCTACCATCTCAGACTGCATCGTCACTTACCATCAGGTGAGATCGCAATCAAGGGCTATCTTGTCATCAAAAAAAAAAAAAACCATACCTGCGCCTGATATTGTTCAAGCAGCAAATGTCCGGGAAAGTCCGGTTCGGGGGCGCGCGCGTACTGCTGTATGATAATTTGCAGCGTGTTCAAGCCGCACAGCCGCAATGCGTCCGACTCGCCCGTCGCGCCCACGAACGCCATGCGCACCAGGTCCGATAGGTGAAGGGACAGGTAGTCCGCTGGAATAATAAAAAGGTTTTCAAAATGGAACCCGATTACGGAAAATTGGATATAGCATCCTTTTTATTGATTTTGTTTATAGAAAATGTAGTCCTATGTCACTAGGACCATTTAATAACAAATCTATTAACACCTCATTCAGGAAAATCGGCTCTGTTTTTATGAATGGCTGCAATAATTTCCTGATGATTACTCAATTTAAATTAGGGAAAACTGGACGTTGTTTTTTTTTTCGATGACGTTGTAGCCACAATGTGGACATTTTGCTCAACACTGTTTTGTCTCAAAAATTCGATATATTTATTTTCAAACATGTGTCGTAAAGGACTATAAAATGGTCATTTTTTACATTCCAGTTTACTACTTTTCTTGAGATAAAACATTTTTGTATCAAATGAGCGCGGCGCAATATTATTGATTAGAGTGACGTTAAGAACTTAAGTAAGTAAGTGTTGTACATGGAATGGCATACCGTTCGGATCAGTTAACATTTTCTCTTTCGCCTTGACCAGATCAAAATGTGCGCCGTCTCCTGTCGCTTCACAAGCGCCCATCACTTTCTGAATACATTCCATTGCGAATACCTGAAACAATTACTTCCATCTCAAATTGGCCATCGTCGACCGTTACAAAATGACGTCATACCGTACCGTTGACAAGAAAATAATAATTGTATTTTTTACTGTAACCATAACTATGATGGAAGTTTTCTTCTCTGGCAATGCTTTTCATGGCAATGATATCTTGAGTTTAAAGACGAAATTTTTAATTTCTTATTTTTTCCCGCTTGAAAAAAATCACTAATTATATGCTAATATTGTAAATGAGAAAGCATATTGGTTTTGTTTCTTTGCCCGTTCTTCAATCACGCAGCAACAGCGCAACGAATCGAGGTGATTTTTTTGCATGAGTATATTTGAGAACCTGGAGTGCGACAAAGGTTTTTTATCCTTAAGGAAGTTCCAGCAGAATTTTTAAAAACCTCGCACGCAATTCCATCCGCGAACGAAGTCACGGGCAAAAGCTAGTTGATTTAAAAAATTAATTAGTACCCGCGTAGGCCACCTGGGTTGCACGGCCGGATGAGTGGATTGCTCGGATCCCGCGTGAAACTCCGCTTGGTCGTCGTCGCCTTCCGCATCGAAATCCGTCTCGTTATTGCTGCTATCCTCTAAAAAGGGACAATTATTATAATATTTCAATGAACAAGCTACTAAAATAATTTTATAAAATTTTTCGCAAAACACAGTATTTTTTTATTTATTTCTTCACTAAAATCTATCTTTACAGGTACTCAGCCTAATTCGATAGAAAAAAGTTTAACATTAAAAACAACTTACAGACTATTATTTTCCTAAATTAAATTAACATTAACTAAGTATTATTAATACTTCATTAATAATTTTTAATTACAAATATTTACTTTATAACGTTGTTTTATTTTATTAATCCTAAAACTGCTAATTTTAAAGAAATATTTGTTTGTAACCTGAGGGTTACAAACAAATATTTCTAGAAAGTTCTATAAATCGTGTATACCTTTTATTAATTTACTTAAATTATGTATGAAACTTATAAAAACTTTGTTAAACGAATGTGTTTATAATACGCCTTTTGCAAGCATAAGGATTTAAATACAAGTTCTTAGTGAAATTTACATTTTCTCTGCAACATTATATCTTTTTTTTTTTTTAATTCTAATATTGAATCAGCAAGGTGGATATCAGCATATTAGGGGTAGCTCATAGATTGGGAAGGATACTTGCACTTTGTACCAATATTTTCAAAACACTTACCCAATCTCACAGTCAACACTTTCTTAGCTAAAACCAGCCAGTCTCTAACGGAGCGGTTGCCCGCCGCCGCTAGCAGGCAGCACGTCAGCGTGTCCCGCGCGTGAGAGAGTGCCGTTTTGTCACGCTCCATGTCTAGGTACGCGAACAGCGCGCCCGGGAGGCCCGTGTCTGTTATCACGACACCTGTCGATGTCGAAACAAGTGTAAATTTAAAATTTAAAACACCCCCCACATGTGAAATTAAAAGAAGAATATGTATGTAATTCGCCATTTTGTGGTGGCGGCCATCTTGGATTTGACATTTATCATAGTGTATAGTATTCTACTTAGTCAAGCCCGTTCATTTCATACCCATATTGAGGGAGTTGTGAAAAATGTGTAATCAGTCATTGTGTGGTGGCGGCCATCTTCATTTTCATTTGATGAAAATCGGTCGGTGAGAGCACTCCCGACTAATTCATTTTTCAAACAAAAAAAAATCGAAATCGGTTCGACAGTCGGCTGCTGCGATGCCACAGACAGGCACACACACACACAGACACGTCTAACTTATAACACCCCGTCGTTTTTGCGTCTTAGGATGACTAAACTACAACTAAAAAACAGCATATTTTTCCCATTATTATTAACTAGATGAAGCCCGCGACTTCGTCCGTGTGGTTTAAGTTATTTTTTTATACCGTGATAAGATAAGTCATACCACAATAAGGCCTGGCAGGTACGTGGTCGATGGCCAGCATGGCGTATTTGCAGACATCGGCCGCGTCCTTCTGCGACAACTGGCGCAGGCAACACAGCGCCGCGCGGCGAACTGACAACTCCGGGCTTGACAGGTCTTTCTGCAGGTTCATGCATTAAGATTCTGAATTATACATAAAATTCTGGATTATACTTAAAATTCGTAATTATACATAACATTCTGGACTATACATAAGATCCCGGACTATACATAAAATTCTAGATTATACATAAATCCTGGAATATACACAATACAAACATTATTTTGAGGAGGTAATGGAGGATGCCTTAAGGCGGCTATGTAGGTCATCAAAAAAAATAGTGGTCTGTGGAGACTTTAATATTGATATTTTGCTTCACACTCCTTTTACTGGTAGGCTACTTAACTTATTTAAAAGCTTTAATTTAGAGAATATTTTTGATGAACCTACAAGAGTAACTGCAAACTCAGCTACCTGTATTGACAACATTTTTTGTGATTGTAACATTATTGAAAAATCTATTATCACTTATCTCAGATCTGATCATTGCGGTCAAATGATATCTATTCCAAGCAGTGAACAGAATATAACAAAAGTAATAAAATACAGGCCAGTTACCACTAAAAAAGTAAAGCATTTCAAACAAAACATCTCAGCTATATTGCCGACGCTTGACCTTGCACAGGATGATCCGGATGTAATTTATACAGAGTTTTTTGATTTGTTAAGCTCACAATATAACTCTATCTTTAAGGTGATAGAGAAAAGACTGTCTAAAGATCTTAAGTTTAGTGACTGGGCAACTGCAGGCATCTATAAAAGTAGAAATAAGCTGTTTGACTTGTATGCAGAAAAACAATATAATTATTCCCCCGCGTTTATTGAATATGTAAGAAATTATTCTAAATTGTTTAGAAATGTATGCATACAAGCAAAGTCACTTCACATAAAACAAAAAATTGTCAATTCTGATAATAAAATTAAAACAGCATGGGACATCATTAGCGATGAAACGAATAAACATAAGGTGCATAATAATAATAAATTGGAGCTTAAAATTGATAATCATGTAATTAACTCCGATATAGAAGTTGTAAATACATTTGAGAACTTTTTCAAAAATATTCCAATTACCACAACTAGTTCTCTAAATTCCTCGCCGGCAGAAGCCTATCGTCTCCTAAGAAGCAATGTCTCTGAGTGCAATAAGTTATTTAGGTTTGAACACGTTACCCCATATGACATAGTCAAAACATTTAAATCTTTACAAAATAAGAAAACAGCAGATCTATGGGGGATATCAGTTAAAATAATTCATAATGTAATTGATATTATTGCGCCGTATCTTGCTTTAATTTTTAATAAATCAGTAGATTCTGGATCTTTTCCAGATCTTATGAAATGTAGTAAGCTAATACCGCTTTTTAAATCGGGCAGCAAAAGTGACCCGAATAACTACAGGCCAATTTCAATTTTGCCAACTCTCAGCAAGATATTCGAAAAAATAATGCTCAACCAACTGCTTTTACACTTTAATTTAAATAAACTCTTACACACTGAGCAGTATGGTTTTACAAAGGGTCGATCAACAACCGATGCAGCCGCAAGGCTATTACAACACATATTCGATGCGTGGGAGAACTCACAGAATGCCATTGGTATTTTCTGTGATTTGTCAAAGGCATTCGACTGCGTTGATCACGAGACTCTTTTGCTTAAACTGAGCCACTATGGCATTAAAGATTTTGCACTTACACTCAGTTGCACAAACGATGATTTAATTTTAAAGACGTCATTAAACACTAATTTTTCATTATGTCATTGCACAAAACAAAATTTTTAGTTATTTTAATGCCCCTTTAAATTTATCTAATGAAACGTCAAACTATCCTTTTAAACAGATTTTGCGTTGCACGTAACGTCATTAACGTCAATTAGCATCTAAAGGGCCATTAGTTTAACAGTTAGGGATATGAATTTTTAATGGGTCAAGAAACGTCCATTAAATCGATAATTTAGTGTTTTCATAGGTAATTTGTGAAAAAATCAGTGATAAAAATGTCTTTATCAAGTCTTTCATCATTGTCTGACATAGAAGAAGTTCCCCTCCGCCAAATCCCAGATAGGGAAAATTTATTTACAAAACACGATGGAGAGGAGTTTCGTGTAAGGTACAGAATTTCGAAGAACGCAGTTCTTCAAATTCTAAACTTACTTAATTTAGAACCAGTGACTCAAAGAAATAAGGCCATTGATGGTGTCACACAGCTTCTCATTTGTTTGAGGTTCTTTGCCACAGGATCTTTCCAGCAAGTTCTTGGTGATCTAGTCAATATTCACAAATCAACAGTTTGTAGAATTGTTCAAAAAGTTACTCGTGAATTGGCAAAATTAAGTTGCATTTATATTAAAATGCCGGACAGAGAAGAGCTACGAAGAACTGCACAAGGTTTTTATGAAATTGATGGATTTCCACGTGTCGCAGGTGCCTTGGACTGCACACATGTTAAAATAATTAGTAGAGGAGGTGTTCTTTCAGAACTGTATAGATGCAGAAAAGGATTTTTTTCTATAAATGTTCAAGTGGTGTGTGATGCATCTTTGAAAATAAGAGACATCATTGCTCGCTGGCCTGGATCTGTCCATGACTGCACAATTTTTAATAACTCCCACTTGTGTGCAGATTTTGAAATGGGCAGATATAGTAGCTACCATTTGTTGGGGGACAGTGGTTATTATAATAAGAATTTTTTACTTACCCCTTTTTTGCAACCTCGGACATATGCAGAAGAGGCTTATAATAAAAGTCACATTGCTACCCGAAATACTGTAGAGAGATGTTTTGGAGTATGGAAGCGGCGCTGCCCATGTTTGGAAAAAGGAATTACACTAAATAAAACATCTACTGTTTTACAAGTTATAATAGCAAGTGCAGTGCTGCACAACATATGTATAGAGTTGGATGAGGTTGAACCTCCAAATGACTTTCATTTTAATGATGACTCAAATGAGAACTCTTTAATTAACATACATACTCAAAATATTGAGACATCTGTGCGAACTGCTCTTGTAAATACAGTATTTTCTTAAGTAGATTGTTGTTTTATTCTTATTCCAGCAAAGCCTTATTACAATTAATACTTATGAATTTATACCATACTTTATAGTCTAATCCCCTTAATATTAGTCAAAATGGTAATGTTAGTCAAAATGTAGCTATAGAGGTCGATTAGAAATCAAACGAGTCACAGGGAGCCGCTGGATTCAGGCGGCGCAAGACCGAGACCTGTGAAAGTACATGCAAGAAACCTTTGTCCAGCTGTGGAGTTCTGTTGGTGTCGGTTGACAAAAAAGAAACAGAAGAGAGTAAGAACTCAAATTGACTATAAGAGTGTCAATATAATTTCAAAAAAGTTGTGACCTTAGGAAAAACTTAAGATAGTTACTAGTTAGGTAGGTATAGTAATTAAAAAGCTTAATTTATTGGTTTATATTTTTATTTAATTTCTTTTTTAAAATCAACATTTTTAAATTGTGCTGTTGTTTTTCATGTAAAATTTCTTGCATGAGTTTTTTTTTCTCCAAGTAGGCATTTTCGCATTTCTTTTTGAAGTAAATTCTTTTTAAAGATTCTGCTGTTTTTGGTTTTATAATTCTTTTCCTCAATGTGGCTGCTGAAATATAAATAAATGAACATATTTAAAGACTATAGTAGGTATAATAAACGAGTCGCAGGGAGCCGCAGGATTCAGGCGGCGCAAGACCGAGTTATGTGGAAGTCCATGCAAAAGACCTTTGTCCAGCAATGTATGTCTGTCGGTTGACAAAGAAGAAGATAGTATAATAGTTAACAATTACATTTATAGTTTAATAGTTTTGATATTTTATATATGTAATTAAATTTGGTACTGTACAGAAAATTTTCAATACAAAAGTAAATATTAATACTCTAGTACTATATATTTTTATAAAAAAAACTATGTCCACGCTAGATTTAATTACATCACACACCTCAACAATATTTCATATCCCTCCTTGGGCAAAAAAATTGGGTAATATCCACCACTACCAACCACCATCACTTTCTATTTAAAACTGGCAAATTCGATTATACATTTTTAATATTGCTATGCATAGTTACCATCTCTATTCTTCACAAAGGAGGTGGGTTGATAAGGCCCAAAATCCGCCCCTCATACACTCGAAAAAAAAAGTTCCAGATTCCGACAAATTGTAAATGTATTTATATACTTGAAGATATAAACTTTATTCTAATATAAAGTTTAGGTGATAAAAAAAATAGTAAGTTACAGAAAATATTACCCAAAAAGAGAGTGTTTCTTTTACTTTTCTTACATTTTCATACATTTTAGTCGTTTTTTAAGCTTTGATTTAATATTTTAGAATGAGGCGCTCCATGAACCATGGTAAACGTAACTGATAATGATGCTCCTTTTTATAAGCTTTTATATGAGTATTAATTTATTTTGGTTCATGGAGCGCCTCATTCTAAAATATTAAATCAAAGCTTAAAAAACGACTAAAATGTATGAAAATGTAAGAAAAGTAAAAGAAACACTCTCTTTTTGGGTAATATTTTCTGTAACTTACTATTTTTTTTATCACCTAAACTTTATATTAAAATAAAGTTTATATCTTCAAGTATATAAATACATTTACAATTTGTCGAAATCTGGAACTTTTTTTTTCGAGTGTATGAGGGGCGGATTTTGTTGCCTTATCAACCCACCTCCTTTCCTCCGAGCTGGAGTAAGTACCCTTGAAGGCGTAGAAGTTAATATTACTTGGCTAGGGGCTTGTTGGTCTTGAACTGAAACATTTAGGTAAACAGCATTACTTTCACATATACACATTACAGTAAAAACATAAATAACTTGCACTTACCTGATGAAGTAATTTCAATTCTTTGTGTGGGAACAGATAATGATTCATAATCCATGTCAACTACAGATCCATTTAACAGGTCCAGTTCTGAAATATGAAAATTTATCATTATACTTATTTTAAAAAATAAATTAATTGTGTATAAATACAATTTACACATGATGCTCACCCAATTCTTTAGAGACATCATTTGTCTGTATCATATTGACATCTATTGTTGGTGATTCCAGATCCTGGGCCTCAATTTCGATTGTCTCAGTTATCTCAATATTGGCACTATCTGGCGAAAAAAAATTAAATAAAATCATTAAATACCCAATAAATTGTGTTCAAATGGAATACTATAAAACATACCTTACCTTTAAAGTATACAGCTCCACTATCATATGGATTTGAGAGTGGTTCTATTTGGTCTTGTATGATAGCTAAAACTTTGGCATCATTGTCTGTGACTTTAGGTTTCCAGAAACCACCACCCGTCTTGTGTATCTGCACCTAAAGTCATTTAAATAATATGAGGTATATAACAGCAAAAATTGTAAAACTAGAAATATAATATTAATATTGTACATAAAAATAATAACCTTGTCTTCTTTTACATGTTCCAAGGCTCGAGACAGGTCATCCTTCGTTACAAATTCATTGTTGTTATTGATGTATTCCATTTTCTGAGAATGAAAATAAATCAATTTAATACAATATGTTATGCATTGATTTTGTATGTAGTTATCTAATAGGTATGCAACATTGTACAACTCATGAATGTTACTTTCCTTTAAACTTACATTTTTTTCTCCAACATTTTTTCGAGTTTTCTGCTTCATATTAATATATATATAGCTACTCGTGCTGATTCACTGATTCACTCACTCACTCACTCACTGACTCATTGATCACCTCTCCTGTAAAATTTTGTATGGAAAATTTTTTTTTCACTCACAGTTTCGTATAGAGGACAAAAATTCATTCGGAACAAAAATATGGAGAGAGCTGATGATTGAGGATTTCGGAGACGGGTGAGGAGCACCGGCCAGGGTATCGAAGATAGGTGGGGGGTGTTCAAGCAAATGTCACTGGAAACCTCATCCAATTGGCAAAGAGCCGAAAAAAAATTCCAAAATGGCGGATTCAAGATGGCGGCCATACAAATTTCGTCGGTGTCTATCTCGGAGACTATAAGAGATGGAAGAGTGGTTTCTCGGAAAAAGGTGATCAGGACCCGAAGGTCTACTTGATGAATAGAAAAAAATTCAAGATGGCGGAATTATTTTTTTTCCATACAAAATATATGCACGACTTTATACGGTTCCTTTTCAAAATTTCTAATGGTTTCGTAGAGAGGACAAAAATTCATTTGGAGGAAAAATATGGACAGAGCTGATGGTTGAGGATTTCGGAGACGGATGAGGAGCACGGCCAGGGTATCGAAGATAGGTGGGGAGTGTTTAAACAAAAGTCATTCGAAACCACATCCAATTGGCAGCGAGCTGAAAAAAAATCCAAAATGGCGGATTCAAGATGGCGGCCATACAAATTTCGTCGGTGTCTATCTCGGAGACTATAAAAGGTGGAAGAGTGGTTTCCTTGAAAAAGATGATCAAGATGCGAAGGTCTACTTGATGAATAGAAAAAAAATCAAGATGGCGGAATTTATAGTTGTCATATAAAATGTATGCAAGTATTTGATACCTTGACCTTTTCTGAAATTTCTGATGGTTTCGTATAGAGGACAAAAATTAATTTGGAGGAAAAATATGGAAAGAGCTGATGGTTGAGGATTTCGGAGACGGGTGAGGAGCACGGCCAGGATATTAGAGATAGGTGGGGGGTGTTCAAACAAAAGTCACTCAAAACCTCATCCAATTGGCAGAGAGCTGAAAAAAAATTCAAAATGGCGGATTTAAGATGGCGGCCATACAAATTTCGTCGGGTTCTATCTCGGAGACTATGAAAGATGGAAGAGTGGTTTCTTGGAAAAAGATGTTCAAGACCCGATGGTCTACGTGATGAATAGAAAAAAATTCAAGATGGCGGATTTTTTTTTTTCATAAAAAATATATAGCGAATTGGGAATTTTCATATGTTCGTTTTCGAAATTTCTGATGGTTCGGGGAAAAATATGGAGAGAGCTGATGATTGAGGATTTCGGAGACGGGTGAGGAGCACGGCCAGGGGATTGTAGTTAGGTGGGGGGTGCTCAAACAAAAATCACCAGAAACCTCATTCAATTGGCAGAGAGCTGAAAAAAAATTCATTATGGCGGATTCAAGATGGCGGCCATACAAATTTCTAAAAAGATGACCAATCCCGAAGATCTATTTGGTGAACAGAAAAACCGCGGTTCGCTTTAGCGAGCCGCGCACCCACGCGCCCTACTAGTTATCATATAAAGCTTTAAGCTGGTCCGTTTGCCTAGGACCTGTGGTGCAATTACTATTATATATTGTTGTTATTGCCTTCCAAGCTTCTTTTTTTTTTATTAATAAGTGACCTCCTGTTCTTTTGTCTTCGATTATATATTTATATCTGAAAATTAAAGGTACAAAAGTTGAAATAAGGTATACCTTCTTAAATTGTCACATACCTACTTCCTGTTTTATTAATTTGATGATATGAGAATATTCTTAAATAACATGTGCAATTATTCCACATGTTATTTATTATTACTTACTTTGTAATAAGGTCAGCCAACATTGCTTTTTCTTCGGGAGAGTAATTTGCTCCACGTTCCCGTTTTTTCGTTTTTTCGGACATAATTATTTGTTGTAAAATTTCACAACACTCGGTTTAATAATCGTTATTTTGTTGATCATTTGAATTTGAAACTGACACTTGACAGTGACAAATGACAATTTTAACAAATTTGCGTTTTGTTTATGCAAAACATGCAAAACTATTAGTAAAAATGCAATAACAAAACGTTTAAGTTCATTCCTTTTTTTTTCAGTCCTTTTAATGTCGTCTTTAGTTAACGGAACATTAGCAAGGCTTAATGTTGCTCGTAAAAGTTTTGTGCAACGTCATTAGATTAAAGATTTCATTAGTACTAAAGCTGCTTTTAAGTAATGAAGTGTTAATGAAGAGCTTTGTGCAACTGGGTGTTAGTCTCATTGCGTCTTATCTCAGCAACCGAGTCCAAAGAGTATGTGTCAATGATGTAAAATCATCCGGATCAGCCTCAGTAATGGGTGTACCCCAGGGTTCTATTCTAGGTCCATTCATGTTTTTGGTCTACATAAATGATTTACCACATTTTGTCCAAAATACTTGCGATATTGTACTATTTGCTGATGATACGTCTTTAATTTTTAAAGTCGATAGGATGAAAGACAATTTTGACGATGTAAATAATGCATTATCTCAAGTTTCTGAATGGTTTACGGCAAATAATCTCCTTTTAAATGCTAAAAAAACAAAGTGTGTTGAGTTTTTATTGCCTAACACGAGAACTGTCAGTAAAAATTTAAAGATAAATAATGAACCTTTGAAAACTGAGGACTCCACAGTGTTTTTGGGGTTAACCCTGGATTCAAAGCTACAATGGGGCACCCATATAGCAACGCTTGCTGGCAAACTTAGCTCTGCTGCTTACGCTGTTAGGAAGATTCGACAGTTGACTGACATAGAAACTGCAAAAATTGTTTATTTTGCATATTTCCATAGTATTATGTCATACGGAATCTTACTATGGGGTAAGGCAGCCGATATTGGAAAAATTTTTGTTTTGCAGAAAAGGGCAATCCGCGCAATCTATAATTTGAGGCCGCGGGATTCCCTTCGAGAAAGATTTAAAGAGATAGGCATTCTTACAGTAGCTTCACAATATATTTATAACAACATAATATTTGTCAGACAAAACATTTTGAGTTACAAAAAAAAGAGTGATTTGTCCGATAGACCAAGTAGAAATCCAAATAGGCTCATGTTTCCTGGGCTGCGCCTCAAGAGGGTCCAAAAGACATTTGTGAGAATGGGCGTGACGTTTTACAATAAAATTCCACAGTCAATCTTAGACTTGCCTCTACACAAGTTTAAGAAATCAATTAAATCTGCTCTCATGAAAAAAGCATATTATACAATTGAAGACTATGTAAATGATAAAAAAGCGTGGATATAATTCGCTCCAGTGATTCATAAGACAGTAATAACTATCCTGTGTAACATAATTTTATTGTATTCTGTTCCACGGTGTTTCCACTTTATTTGTCTCAGTCATGTCTTAAAATGAGTAGTTTAATATTAGTATTCAATTCGATGCCTTAGCATGGGTAGCCTAAGTATGTCATGCTCTCTTTAAAGTTTCTGTGGTGGTGTCGTGTGGTGCGGGTTGTTACGTTCCCTCAAATATGGTTGAGCGAAGCAATGGCTGGATCATGCGTCATGCTCGTGAACGGGTGCCACCAACGGGAATGGGTCTGCTTTTGCCTGCCTGTGTTAACATGTATTGAATTGAATTGTATTTATTTGTATTTGTATTGTATTTATTTTTACTTGTATTGTACTCAGGAAAATTCATCGTGGAAGCACTGAATACATAGCATAGTTTCAATAACAATTGTAAAATTTTGATTTTTTTGAAAAGAGCAACCGCCGAGTTTCTTGCTGGCTCTTCTCGGCAGGAAAGGCATTCCGAACCAGTGGTAGATTCATTGACGATTCAAAAGTGCTTGTAAAAGTTTATTTGAATAAAAAATATTTCTATTTCTATTTCTATTTCTATTTCTATTAAAAGAATAGGTAAAAGTAAGTTTACTTGTACCGTTTATAATAACGCCGCACACCTTCAAAGTGTGAAAGAAACCCACTTACGCATAACTGCGGCACCAGCGCGTGCAGGTTGATGTGATTGGGCGCGAACATGTGCAGTTGCTGCAGCCCGCCAATGGCGTCGGCCGCCGCGCCCGCGCCGCCGCCCTCGCGCAGCGCCGCGCACGCACACACGAACCTGCCCACGGCCGCGCAACCGCACGCTGAAACAATAGGGAACAAACCTTCGAAAATCCTTGTTAAACGTCAAACGCGAGCATAGTATGTGAGCTTGTATGAAATACTGAACTGTGACGTCATAAACATTTGACGTATGTAACTTCATAACGTCAAACGCGAGCATAGTATGGGAGCTTGTATGAAATACTGAACTTATAGTGTGTGTGATAAACATTTGACGTATGTAACTTAATAATTTAAAATGGTTATCACACTTAATATCATCTGAGGTTATCAGAATTTAATAGTTTTTTTAAATAAATACATTTACACAAAGTACTTTTCAATCGTCAATTGAATCTACCACATAAAAAATTTAAAGTTGTTGAAAAATACTGAAATGAATAAATGAATAAAACTGGTGATCTATGGGGCATGTCCGATTGGACATACTGGATTCAGTACATATAATGCGATTCAAATGAGAATAGGACTGTCAAACAGCCATTTTATATTTATGTCCTGCTCATATCATGCGATTTACACTGAGTGAGATAGAAACAGAAAATGGCGGCTTCTTATTCTTATTGTTATTTGAATCGCATTATACAGTCCAAATTCCAATACAGTTTTGAGATCGTCAGTCAGACAAACTCAACGAATGGACTTTCTTTTTAAATATGTACGGATATACCTTGCAACTCGGGTCCAACAACGGTAATCAATGCAGCGAGCAAGCGTCCTATGCTGCGGTGTAACTCGTCCAAGCCAGGCGGGGCACTGAATAGCAGCTTCAGCACCAGGTTTAGGGTTGAATCCACATGACCCCGGAACATCGGCCCTGATGCATCCACGAGGACCGACAGTGCGTGGAGGGACCACACCTGACATAAAATGAAGGTTATCATTCTTCTCAAACCATCACCATCCCTCAAGCCAGCCCTCTACTGGGCGTAGATCTTCTCTCGAGAAGGGTCTTACTTACTTAGCTGACTCAGACAAAGGGGATCTTGGCCTCCAACACCAGAAGCTGCCACTAATGCATGTCCTGCGCCGCTTCATGCCATTGGGTCCACCCAGCGATACCTGGGTCGTCCAACGGGGCGTTATCCTATTGAGCGACCACGATCCTCTCCCGTTCTCTCTAGGTGCCCGAGCCAGCGGAGTCTTGCCGATTTATATTCTCCAATAATAATCGAGAAGGCTCTAGTCCATAGTTTATCACGAAAAGACAATAACATACTTAGACCTTTAATCTATAAATTAATAAGTGCAGAGAGTACTTTGTACCCCTTTTTAAGCATACAATCTCATGAATAATAGTCTATGGTCAATTAGTCGTCGCACTGAGTGAAAATTAGGGCTATTTCTGATTTACATTATCTCTAATCTGAAGTGACAGCACCAAATCTATTGCTATCCTTTTCTGCAGAGAGCATTGTGAAAGGGATAGCATAATATTAAGAGCTGTCAATTTGGTTAAGTTTGGAGATTCTATACAGCAGAAAATAAAAATTTAAAGAATTTCGCCAACTGGGTGATCCTTCATATATTATTATGAAAACTTTAACACACACTAACCTGCACTTCTACAGCAGCAGTATCCTGAGCAAGCGCTCTCAGTACAGGCAGCGCTGCAGCGCTCGACGCCGCGCCCCTCGCCCGCTGCACAGCGCCCACAGCCGCTGCAGCCGCTGCACGAATCGGCCTACTGGTAGACGACCGCGCTAACGCAATCACTCTTTCGCTTAAAGCTTGGCTTTCCGCTTCCGTTATACAGCTGCAAAGGCGTCCAGCGCAAGACGCGGCTGCGGCGCGTACTGTGGCGCTGGTTGCTGATAGACCGGCCTGCATAGTGCGAAGGTTTGTGGTTAATAATTAATAGAATACTTGATTTTAACTTGCTATAATATGAATTCTATGCTACAAGAATTTTAATCCTAATTAGTCATCAGAAACAACGATCTCAGTCAAGGGTTATCTTGTCATTAAACATGTTAGTTCCTCCCTTTTTTTTTGTTAACGGGGGGGGGGGGGGGGGGGGATAGGATTTTTACCTTCTAAAACCCCCTCGATGGCCACCCTCAGCGCACATTGGAAGGCTCCTAAATCTCCTAGGAACACGTACCGGTGCCTTCCTTGCACGACGCCATTGGGCTTATCTTTAAGGGAATAGTCCTAAACTATATGCAGGTATGAAATTTAATAAGGCTGCTTGTGCCACATCAAGTTACCCTCTTCCTAGACTCATTATTAGAAGCCTCAATAGCCCAACGGTTGAAGGTGTGAACTGAAAACTGTAAGGTCGCAGGTTCGAATCCCACCCGTTGCACCCACACGTCGTACCCACTCCTAACACAAGCTTTCCGCTTCTTTGGAGGGGAGAGGAAAATATTAGTCAACTTCAGGTTGGCTTAAAAAAAAAAAAAAGTTATGGAGATGGAAAAATTAATGAATGGACTCCCATTCCAGCTGCTCGCGCCCTGAGGTCCACCGGAAGTATTGAACTAAAGAATTGGGGTATAAATGGTAGAATCACGTCAGAACTAATAGGTCTACGCGTAACTTCGCTTACAATGACAAGCTCCATAGCAGCAGTCTTCACGGCGTCCTGCCCCGCGCCCAGCGAGCTCTTCTGCTCGGCCAGAGTACGCAAGGCCAGTAGGAGAGCCGTGTACACGTTGATTTGAATGGCCTCTTGTCTGCTTCCCTTGGACATTTTGATGCACTCCACGAAATGTTCAAGCATTTGTTGTCTGCAATACAACAAATGGAAGCGTTGATAAAGGTTTTAAATTAATTAACGAAAAGTGAACTTTATTCCTTTACATTATGTATGTATTTAATTTGACAAAGTTTGTAGGTTGAAACGTTATTGCGTATGTGCGTCCAATTAGTGTTGCGACGGATAGTATTTTCGGCCTCAGGTCAAATATAGATAGCTTGCGGTACAAACAACACGGGTCGTGCTTCAAGGCGCTCGACCCGCTGGCACTTGGGTATTGAAATAGCTGTGCTTGTTCGCAACCCGTGAGAGTAACTAAAGGAACAGAGCTACAGAAGGAGGTGGCTACCTCCTGTGGTTGAGCGCTTGAAAGCTTACGGTACAAACAACATGGGTCGTACTCTAGGGTGATCAACCCGCTCTCACTTGGGCATTGACATACCTGTGCTTGTTCGCAACCCGTGAGAGTATCTAAGGGAACAGAGCTACGGAAGTGTCAATAACAGCCACCTCCAGTGGTTGAGCGCCTGAAAACTTTGCGGTACAAATAACACGGGTCGTACTCTAGGGTGCTCGACCCGCTGGCACTTGGGCATTGAAATAGCTGTTCTTGTTCGCAACCCGTGAGAATATGAAAGGGAACAGAGCTACGGAGGCGTCAATAACAGCCACCTCCAGTGGTTGTGCGCCTGAAAACTTTGCGGTACAAATAACATGGATCGTACTCTGGGGTGCTCGACCCGCTGGCACTTGGGCATTGAAATAGCTGTTCTTGTTCGCAGCCCGTGAGAATATCAATGGGAACAGAGCTACGGAAGCGTCAATAACAGCCACCTCCAGTGGCTGAGCGCCTGACAGCTTGCGTTACAAATAACACGGGTCGTATCTAGGGTGCTCGACCCGCTGGCAGCAGTGGCGATATTAACTACAATTTGGACATTGACATACCTATGTTTGTTCGCAGCCCGTGAGAATATCAAAGGGAACAGAGCTACGGAAGCGTCAATAACAGCCACCCCCAGTGGTTGAGCGCCCGACAGTTTGCGGTACAAACAACACGGGTCGTATCTAGGGTGCTCGACCCGCTGGCAGCAGTGGCGATATTAACTACAATTTGGACATTGACATACCTATGTTTGTTCGCAGCCCGTGAGAATATCAAAGGAAATAGAGCTACGGAAGCGTCAATAACAGCAACACCCAGCGGTTGAGCGCCCGACAGCTTGCGATACAAACAACAAGGGTCGTGCTCAAGGGCGCTCGACCCGCTGGCACTCAGCGGCGATATGAGCTGCAAAAGACATAACTTTCCATAGTTTTATTTTATTTATTAGTAATCAACAGAGTTTACAATATATTTTTACAAGGTTGTTTAGATTCCATGTGGAAAAAAGGGTTTTAATATTTAAAGCTAAGGAAGAGACCTTAATTAAGGAAAGGTACCTTAATTAAATTAATATTTCTTATAGTCCTACCGTCAAATTCGAATGAAATCATTAATCGTTCTTACAAAGAGCTTAAACTACTGATGTCACTTGTCCGCTTAAACCAGGTTTACCTGCTCTTCTATTTCGGCTTGGTCAGTGTCGTATATCCAGCCTTCTTCCCCAAGTAATATGGTATCTCGAGGGTGCATGGCACTTCGCAACATACCTAAAGCAAAAAAAAATTAATTGGACAAGATTTTTTTTATTCGCTGATTCCACCACATGAACTCTGCAATAGGGTATTTTACTGATTTTTGAAAAGTGTCTAAATTTGATTCTAAGGTGAAAATATACGACTAGAAAACTTTACTAAAATTTTATTAGTGTCAATAAAATGCATGTAAATTTTGCATTTTAAATATTCGCGCCTAAACGCTAGACCCCACGTGATGACGTCATCTAGATAGTAAACAAGTTCATTGTTCGTTCGCTCTGACAGAAGTGTCTCTCGCGCAAACTATTCAGTTTAGAAAAAAATGATATTAGAAACCTTAACATCATTTTTGAGGACCTATCTATAGATACCCCATACGTAAGGGTTTCATTAAAAAAATTTGAGTTTCAGTTCTAAGTATGGGGAACCCCAAAATTTATTGTTTGTTAATAATTTATTTTTGTGTGAAAATCTTAATGCGATTCACAGAATACATCTACTTATCGAGTTTCAACAGTATAGTTCTTATAGTTTCGAAAAAAAGTGGCTGTGACATACGGACGGACAGACAGACAGACAGACATGACAATCCATAAGGGTCCCGTTTTTTTGCCATTTGGCTACGGAACCTTAAAAAGAGATAAATATTGAAATAGCCCCATACCAGTGGCGACGTTAGCGCCGCTCGTGTCCGCCGAGCCCGCCAGCTCCGCGGCCAGCAGGCGCAGCAGCGGCGCAGCGGGCGCGGAGGCGGCGGCACCCAGCGCGGCGCACGCCTGGTACAGCCGCAGCCGCAGCAACGCCGCCGGCGCCTTCAGCGAGCCGCCGTAGTTGCGCACCACTGCTCCCACGCTACGATATTACCACCAGTTATACAGAGTTACCATTAAAATCACTACATAGTATAAAACAAAGTCGCTTTCTCTGTCCCTATGTACGCTTAAATCTTTAAAACTACGCAACGGATTTTATGTTTTTTTTAATAGATAGAGTGATTGAAGAGGAAGGTTTATATGTATAATAACATCCATTAAGAGTGAATGACATAGGTATATTTTATACCCGTGCGAAGCCGGAGCGGGCCGCTAGTATTAAATAAAATACTAGTTGATGCTCTCGACTGCGTACGCGTGGATTGAGATTTTTTTATTCTCGCGGGAACTATCTTATTTTCTGGGATAAAAAGTAGGCTATATGTTATTCCAGACTATCATCTATCTCTGTGCCAAATTTCAGCCAAATCGGTTCAGTCGTTGCGGCGTGATTAAGTAACAAACATCCATCCATCCATTCAAACTTTCGCATTATAATATTAATAGGATGGTATTGCGTTGTTTATTTCTTCGATTCTGAATTCCAAAAGACATTCGTAATGTCAAAATGTTACATAAATTAAATTAAAAAAAAATTATGATACTATACTCGGAATTATAATTCGATTCCACATTTGACATTAGCTACTGTCATTTTGTAAAATAATGATACCACATATAATAGTGTAGTGATGAACACAAAAATCGATAAACAATCGCGATTTATGTTAATGTTATCATAATATTGGTGTGCCAATTAAAGACTAAATTATTGATTTTTATTTAAATAAATACATAATTATTCATAATAATTATTTATTAATTAGTAACCGCTGCTTTATTTTATAAAAAGTTAATATTTTTGTTTTTTATATTAAAACAAAACTTATAATAAAAGAGCCTATATATCCCATGTTGTCCAAGAATAGGAAAAAATGAGTAGGCTAGATAATATGTTAATTGACAATATCACAGATACATTTATAATAAATGTTACAGAAAGTGACAGCGATAGAAAGCGATGACGGCGACGATTTATAAAATAAAATATTACCATAATATATATTCTATTTCTTTTATTTCTCATGTTCCTTCATGATCACATTTTTTTATTTATTTCACACACAATTATTAAAGAAAACTCTCAGATCCTTAATAAAATTAATCGTCATAACTAAATTATCCGTTCAGAAATATTTAATTTCCTGATATACTTAGTTTCTATTAAAGTAGTAGTTGTTTAGATATACTACTATAAACGAGAGGAATCGATCCGGAAATATTCCATTTCCGTATCGAATAATTTCGCAACGTCACTATTAAAACTTGTCATAACGTTGCAACACTGAAATTGTCAAATCTGGAATCGAATTAAAATTCCGACTATAGGTACGCAATTTTATTTTTTCCTAACTACAACGCCTTGTGCAATGTCAGATTTACACATAATCTAACCTTCGACCTTTCAGTTTTCAGCCGGAATTTATCTGTGGCATATTGAGATTCTAAAATGCTCATAGAAAATGACTCACTTAGTCAAAACAGCGATAGCACCGTCTATGGGCTGGGTCAATCGCTTCGCCGTGTCGTCGTTGTTCACAAGCGAGGGACAGTGGATGAGCAGGCTGTGCAAGGCTGACAGAGCTCCGGCCCGCCCTTCTAACGTCACCTAAAAAAAATAAAACTTGATTGGACAGAAGCAAGCGTTATTTTGCGGAATTTCATGATTTTTTTAAATTAAATAGATCAGGCCAGTGGTTCCCAAAGTGTGCGCCGTGGAGGGTAAAGAGGGGTGCCGTGAGGCGCTTTTCTTTACTAAAGAAAACTTTAGAAAACTACGAAAAAAACCTACTCAAAACATTCAATGCTGCTTAAATATACGCTTCTACCGATGTATAATATGTATGTATGTGGTATAAAATAAGAAAGCAGTAGACAAAAAATAGTTTATTTTTATTATATTAGCTTGTCTGTAAAAAATTGTAATTTTGATTTATGGTAATTCTAAATTGAAGCAGCGAATTGTGAATTGTGGAGCCAATGTTGTTTAAGGATGCTCCGGTATCGGAGCGAAATACGTACCTACGTACATAATAATGCAAAATCTATACTAAAAACTGTTTTGCAGGACCTTACCTGCCAAGTAAACGCATCTCCTCTCGCTTTCTCTGATTCAAGTTCCTTTGCCGATCGCGGAAAGCTGTTTCTCCACAGAAGCAACATTCGCGGCAACAGGCCACGAACTACTGGCACACCTACACCAAACAATTGTAAATTGAAAATTTAAAAAAAATATATGTAATTCGCCATTTTGTGGTGGCGGCCATCTTGAATTTAATCATAGTGTATAGTATTCTACTAACTAGTCAAGCCCTTTCATACGATACCCATTTTGAGGGAGTTGTGAAAAAATATGTAATCCGCCATTTTGTGGCCGCGGCCATCTTGGACCGATTTTCATCAAACATAGCTAAGAACACTCCCGACTAATTCACCTTTCAAACAAAAAAACAATATCAAAACGGTTCATCCGTTCGGCTGCTACAATGCCACAAACAGACACGCACGTACACGCACCCGCACACACACAACCCATCGTTGTTGCGTCGGGGGTTAAAAACACACTCATTCAATTTGTCTGGTGGGAGGCTTTGGCCGTGGCTAGTTACCACCCTACCGTCAAAGAAGTGCCGCCAAGCGATTTAGCGTTCCGGCACGATGGCATGTAGAAACCGATTAGGGGTATGGGTTGAATTTACACTGCTATATCCCTTCCAAGTTAGGCCGCTACCATCTTAGACTGCATCGTCACTTACCATCAGGTGAGATCGCAGTCAAGGGCTATCTTGTCATCGAATAAAATAAAATAAAAATCTCAACCCTTCGCCGGCCCACTACTGGGCACAGTAGTGGTATTCTCCAAAAAGGGTCTTACAATAAGTCGACAGTCATGGCTCGATATGGCGTATAAAGAAGACATACCCAATGTACATATAGCTCCAACGATCAGCCAACCAGCGTTGGTCCTCGCGGCGGTCAAGCGGCTGCTCTGTCCAGCGGAGCGCAGCAGCTGTTCCGCCGCGTTGAACGCTATCTTGCCGCGCCCGTGCGGCACGCCCAGCGGCGACGACCGCACTGCGCCCAATATTGCCGCCAACGCTGATGAATAACCTACAAAAGACCAAAAACTTTATCTCTATCCTTATCCTTACTAATCACAGTAATATTATAAAGGCGCAAGTTTGTATGTGCGCGTATGTGTGTGTGTATGATTTAGCTGAAATTTGGAATGTAGGTAGCTCATACCCAGGATTAACACATAGGCTACATTTTATCTCAAAAAATAAAAGAGTTCCCGCGGGAATTGGAAAAACTTAATCCACGCGGACGAAGTCGCGGGCGTCATCTAGTTTACTAATATTATAAATGCGCTTTCGCATGTGTATGTTTGTTGGTTTATCCTTCAATAACGCTGCAACAGAGCTACGGATCGAAGTGATTTTTTTCATGGGTATAGTTGTTTAAAATAGTAAAGAACTCTGGTCAAAGTCCAGACAGACGTTCTCAAGTCTCTCTTTCTCATGTCTGAGCTAAGTCAGGGCACACTCTATAGATCTTTATGCTGAGATCTATAGAGCGTGCTGACTCAGCTCAGACTCAAGATAGAGGTTAAAACGAGACACAATATGCTCTGACATAAATCTGTCTCATTTTAACTCTGTCTTGAGTCTGAGCTGAGTGAGAACGCAGCCTATAGATTTCTGCCTCAACAACCTATACGAGTTTTGTCTGTATTTTGACACTGTCTTAACTGAGTTCTTTTTTTTTAAAAAGAATATTAGCCGAGCTGAACTTGACTTATATTCTCCTCTCTTCTCCGAATAAGCGAAAAGCTTGTGCTAGGAATAGGCACGACATTAGTGTAACGGGTGGTGCTCGAACCTGCGACTTTTCAGTTTTCAGTCCGCACCTTGAACCGTTGGACTATTGAGGCTTTCCCACATATAGTGTAATAACCCGAATCAGGGTTGTGGCTGAAAATCAGCGTTGTATGCTCTTGTGTATGCACAAACATACAACATTTTGCTGAGTTGGGACCTTTTTTCCGGGTAGTGCCACACATGACTTATAGTTGTTCCGGCGCTTCTTCTGCTTGACGACTTTGGTCTTTATTGTTAAGGTGGTAGAGGCGCCGGGACAACGTCATCTAGGTATACCTATTGGGTGATGTGTGGCACAATTTATAAAATAAACGTGTCTTTCTTTCTTTCTTTCTAATGCACTCACCCGATATCCTATGCGGGGTGGGCCGGGGCACGTCGAGCGCGTCAGTGCAGCGGTCCAGTAGCGGCGCCAGTAGCGCGGGGTGCGCTATGCACAGCCCGCGCAGGCAGTACGCCGCTCCCAGGCGCGCCGCTACGCACGGGTGCTCTAACACCTGCCAATACATACAAACATCTTTATCACCATCATGATTATCATCAGCAACCCATCATCGGATCATTACTGAGAGTACCTACTCTGGCCTATAAATCTTCTCTGAACGGAGAGGTCTCCGTTCAGAGAAGATTTATAGGCCATTGTCTAGCACGAAAAGCACTGTGTTGGCAGACTTTCCATCCGGTGGACCGATGATATTAGATGAACGACAGGGAGCCATAGCGAAGTCCAGATAAAAAAAGCTCTGTCCAGCAGTGGACATCTGTCATCTACTATCACACGATATAACCTTGCTGGTGCAATAGTTAGCACATTGTACTGGTCTTATAGTTGGAGAATTTCTAAATTGTCCCCGATGACAATCAAAACTGAGATGGGCTTGATTAGCATCAGGGACAATTTAGAAATTCATAATTTCAGAAATGTCTCTGGTCTGGTGGGCGGCTTTGGCCTTTACTAATTACCACTCTACCACCACAGATGTGCCGCCAAGCAATTTAACATTGATGGCGTTTGACTGTTATGACATCAACGCTTACCAGGGTGAGATCACAGTCAAGGACTATCTTGTAGTCCAATAAAAAAAAGATCGCACCAACATTGTGAAAGGGTTCGATGAATCAAACAAAAAAAAAGTAAAAATTATCAAAAAGCTTGATTGAATAACTTGTAGCGGCAATGCATTTCATATCATTGTGAATATCCTAATTGTTTTTATTTTTACTTTCATTTCTGAAAACTACTCTAAATTAACAATCATACTGTATTATGAATTATTATTCTCTGTTAAACTTTATATATATATTTTTTAAATTCAAATAATGTAATCATTTTTGGCTTTATTTAAGAACTATAATAATCTTGTAAAATTGTGTTGTAAACGCTGTTGATTACCAATAAATAAATAAATAAATAAATAAATACTTACAGAGCAAACGGTATCGATCATGTTGAGAGACGTGTCCGCTACCAGGTTGTGCACAGACGTGCCCAGTTGCTGCGCCAGTTCCCCCGCTTCCGTCAGCGCGCACACCAGCAGGTGTTGACTGAACAATGTTTCCTGCAAAAAAATACATTCACTTTAGGTTAGGTTTAAAGAATTCATTCTCAAAGAACAATCGATCAACATCAACAACAGTGAACTCAAAGTGAACTCATAGTGAACTCGTTAGAATAAACTAAGGACAGTTATTGGACTGTAAATTAGATATAGAAATTAATAATAAGTAGAAGTTTAAGTTAAAGTAATATTACTTATTAGCCCACAGGCTAGATGGTAGTATAAAATAAAGCCACCGATACATGGTGCTTTATGGTAGGGGAAAAAAAAACATCGACAAAAACAAGGATCGAGACCACAACAACGCCCTAAAGTTATGTTAAAGGGATATTAGGATGCTAGTGATGCGACTGCTATGTATATATTTATATTGAAGCCTCAATAGCACAACAGTTAAAGATTATGCGATGTGAAGTATGCGGATTGAAAACTCAAAGGTCACAGGTTCGAACCCCGCCCGTTGCACTCTTGTCGTACCCACTCCTAACACAAGCTTTCAGCTTATTTGGAGGGGAGAGGAGAATATAAGTCAAGTTCAACTTGGCTAATATTCTTTTATAAATATTTTTAAAAAGAAAAAAAAACTGCTGTAAAATGCGACACAAGTGTAAAATACATCTACCTGATTGCAGTCTTTGGCGTTTTCGGGGTTGAAGTCGATGCTGTTCATCTGCTTCGCGACTATCTGAATTATTTCTCGGCACGCTGACGCCTGAGCCTTTTCGCCTAACATTTTTCCCAAAGTATTCCTTAGAATATAATTTATGCATTTCCTGAAAAAAAAACGAAACATCACACTTCGAAATCGCAGCAAAACAATGGGCAGTGGGCAATTAATAAGACCATTTCTAAATTTTTTCAAACCCATTACGAGCAGTATTATACTCTATTAAATCCAAAATCATTAATGTAATCCAGATTTCTATCAAAAATTCAGTACACGCATAAAATTAAATAAACAGGATACATCATCTAATTTTCCATCATTTTCTTCAAATTTGTGAAAAAATGTGACCCATGTGAGCCTATTCAATGAAGAAAGAATCGTTAAAATCGGTCACAAGAATCTTAGTAAAGAAATAAGCTGAATTGAAAATCTAAAAAAAAGAAAAATTTTATTTACGAAGCGAGTTAAAAAAACCAGCAAACCAAAAGAATCTACTTTCCGAACCGGTGATAGAGTCTTAACTTATCATAAGACCCAGAATTTAGGCAGGTACTTAGGCAGTTAGGCAGGAAGGTAGGTAGTTAGGTAGGAAGGTAGGAAGTAAGGCGGGAAGGTAGGCAGTTGGCCTACATGATATAATTTTGAATTTGAAAGATTTATTTGTAAACCTTATCTAAATATATAAAGGCAAAGGTGACTGACTGACTGACTGACTGATCTATCAACGCACAGCTCTAACCACTGGACTGATCGAGCTGAAATTTGGTATACAGGTAGCTGTTAGGACGTAGACATCCGCTAAGAAAGGATTTTGGAAAATTTCAACCCCAAGAGGGTTAAATAGGGGGTTAAAAAATCGAACCTAACGTGAGCGAAGCCGCGGGTTAAAGCTAGTGTAAAATAAATAAAATTTGTTATTGTTACCTGGAATATACCGCGTCGACGTGCGAGCTGGCCGCCTTAGGGTTAGCGACCAGGTCTAGCACATGCGACAGTATGGTGCTCATGTTTCGTTCTAACCACACACCGCCCATGTTTTGTACGAACATCACGTATGCCTACAAAGAATTAATTATTATGGTCACAAAATCTAGTCTCATAAGCTAAACTACAACATGGGGTTATTCAAAGGGCGGACCAATAAATTCGTAAAATGCCGGCAACGCATTGGTGGTGCCTTAGGTGCTACAAATGTTCATGGGCGACGGTAATTACTTAATATTAGGTGACCCGCCTGCTCGTTTGCTCGCTAAAAATATGTATAAAAAAAAACAAGCTTACCGCTTATTTGGAGGGAAAGGAGAATATAAGTTAAGTTCATCTCAGCTAAATATTCTCTAAAAAAAACTATGAACGTCAAAGGAACTTTTTCTACTTGTGTTTTCCACTTTCGAAAACTAAAGCGATTCCTTCATAAACCTTCTTCAAACACAAAATTCTGATTAGTACTCAGCCGAAATTGTGTACTCATACATATTAAAATGAAGTTAAAGAATCCAGATTGTAATGGAAAATAAAAACTCTAAACAGATTTTTAATTGCAATAAGTACTTACATTTGTAACACAGACACGAACTTCTCTATTGACTCCCGAACCGGACTTTATGATCTCTCCTTTTAAAAACGATGTTCCTCCTCTTAAAAATGCACCCATCAATAAGTTCAAAGCTTCCTCCAGGGATATTACGTTCTTCGGAGGATCTTTTTTGTTCGCCACTGACAAAGTAAACGCAAGGCTATGTTAAACAATCATAGTATTTGTATTATACTAGCTTTTTCACGCGTTAAATTCGATTTTATATATATATAAATAGGATACAACCCCCTATCTTACCCCCTTAGAAGTTCAATTTTCAAAAATCTTTTCTTAGCGGATGCCTTCGTCAAAATAGCTATTTGTATGCCAAACAGCCCGAAACGGACATTTTCGGACATTTATATGCCGTCCCAAGGGAGCGGGATAAAAAATATTCTATATCCGTCTCCTGGTTCTAAGCTACCTCCCCATCAATTTTCAGCAAAATCGGTTCATCCGTTCTTAAGTTATAAATAGTGTAACTAGCGCCACTTTCTTTTATATATATAGATAGTAGGTATTATAGTATATGTAGTGTTGTACATTTTTGACTTATACCACTCTATAATTTCACCTTACTCACTTTCTAGGGAAGCTGGAAGAAATTTTTTTTTTTAAGAGATAAGCTTCACTTATGTCTACTTCTTCTGATATATATTTCTGTATAGTAATTCTTTTTGAATGTTCATGAAAAGAAAAATAATTTTTTTTTTTTTTTTTTATTCTATGACAAGATAGCCCTTGACTGCGATCTCACCTGATGGTAAGTGACGATGCAGTCTAAGATGGTAGCGGGCTAACTTGGAAGGGGTATAGCAGTGTAAATTCAACCCATACCCCTAAAAATAAATAAATAGTGCAGAGTCGCTTGTATAATATTTTGAAACAAACAAAGTATAGGCAAAATTACCTGTTTGCATGCCTATCTTTGTTTTTGTGTTAATATTGTTCACTTCGCCGGCCTGCGTGGCCGCGATCAGCGCACCCAAAAGTTCCGCAACTGCACACCTGCAAAAGATAAATTAACGTGAAATTTTGGATAGAATCAGGCGTTATTAGGATATAGAAATAGAAATATTTTTTATTCAAATAAACTTTTACAAGCACTTTTGAATCGTCAATGAATCTACCACTGGTTCGGAATGCCTTTCCTGCCGAGAAGAGCCAGCAATAAACTCGGCGGTTGCTCTTTTCAAAAAAAAAATTTACAATAGTTAATGAAACTATGCTATGTATAGAGTGCTTCCACGATGAAGTTTAATAAGTCCAATACAATTACAAATACAATTAAATACAATCCAATGCATGTATATAGGCGAATAGGATATTGAATATGAAATGATTATTAATAAAGAATGAATCTTTTAATTTTTTACTGTCGTTTCATTAGAATTTAAGAAGACTTTATAGTAGTACTAGCAAAGAAAAGCACGTTTTAACGCGTGCGGTTATAGCTCTGCTTACACACACTAAACTCACCTCAGTGCATAGTCGCTGGGGTGCGCGGCCCTCAGGCAGGCGGCCGCTATGGCGTCCACGTCGGCGGGCGACAGGCGCAGCAGCGGCAGCATGTGTCGGATGGTGCTGGCGGCGGCCGCGCGCACGGCGGGCGCCCGCTCGTTGAGCAGCGCCGCGCGCGCCGCCCGGGACACCTCGCGGAGAGCCGTCCCCGCTGCCGTGCCCATTCCCACGCATATCTAAAATTACAACTCTATTGGCGGGTCTCCACCAAAGAAAAGTTGCTAACTTTTGTGTTGCCAACACGTGTTGGTGACAAAAGTTGACAACTTTTCTTGGTGGAGACAACGTGTTTCCAACATTTGTCGGAAACAAATGTCGGGAACCGTGTTTCCGTTTTTGGCGGTAAACATCAAAGAAAGCGTGTTGCCAACATTCATGCGCTCGGTGGATACGCTTGTTGTAAACATTTAGTTGAAACAGAAACATGTCTGACTCTGGACGTATTAATGTCACTGAGGGAGACAGCTAGTTGTGGACTAAAAATGTTTCTCAAATTGTTGGCGACTTTTTCATTTCAGTGGAGACACAAGTGAAACAAAAGTTTCTAACTTTTAGTAGAGTTCCTAAATGTTGCAAACACAGAAGTTGCCAACAATTCCGGTGGAGAGCCGCCATATTATAGCAATAAAAAAAATAACAAAATATATAAGTAAAAAATATTTCAAGATATTCTATGATATAGTATATCGCTCATTTGCGACAAGGGTGACACAATTCAAAATCAACGACGAGAGAATTCTCTCCTTAAAGAGTAATGTTTTGTGGATCCTGCGGTCTCGAAACAACACAGCGGCCAACAAAGCGACAGAGCATTAAGTCACAATCTCTCTCGCACTTATTTTTTTGTGCTTAGCATAATGTTTTTTAGCAAAAAGTATAAATTTTCGACACTAAAATTGGTGAAATTTGAATTATGTCACCCTTGACGCAAATGAGCGATATGTATAAAAAGAGGAGAATATGTTACAACCGTGTGGTAAATGAAGCGCGTAATGGCAGATATTTGTCGAACTTTGTCATATCATTTGACAATTATACTATTTGTCGTTCTGCACAATTTGTTCGCTTGTTTTATGAGTAGGTATATAACTCATCCCTAGTAGAAATTATTGAAGGTATTGTCTTATTTACCTTGTCAAGTGTAGTCATAATCTCCAGTCGAGTCTGTGACTCGGCGCTCTTCATCGACCTTACTAGCGTGGTCACAGTTTCCTCGTAAGACCTCCCCATCATTCTGCCAAGCTTTTCGTACATACTTCCCAAGCAGCATATTGCAGCACTGCAAAATAACAAATACATGAGTATGCTGCAACTCTTAAATTCTCTTAGACTGAATCAAATTTACTTTTAATAGATTTTTAACTTATATTTATGTGAAGGCAAGGCTAAAATTGACTGGAATTTTATTATAGAATGTTACACCCATTCCCACAAACGACTTTCAGACTTTCTTGAGGCGTAGATGAAGAATTGCGAGTCTATTTGGGATAAAGTAGTTACTAATTACTGTTAACCAATGCACATCCTTTCTATATTTAATTTTGGTTTTTCGGGTTATAATGTATCGAATAAATAAATAAAGTCAGTAATTACTTTAACTTACAGTCTAGTCGGCAAATACGATGGCGAGTCATCCTTCACTTTGATAATATCGTTGCATTTATTAACCGTGTCAAAGAGCAGGAATGTATCGCCGACGGAGAATAGTGTAGCCAAACATCTCGCGAGTATCCTCCGGGCGGGCGCACCGAGGTTCTCGCGTAGGAGATTGACCAACTGTGCCACTAACTTCTGTTGACAACTCTTGAGATCCGACTGTAAGCACGATAAACATTATTAAGGTTCTGTACCCTAAAAAAGCAATGGAAACCTATTGCTTAGCCGTCTCTGGCCGTCTGTTTGTCTATCTGTCAGCGGATTATAGGTATTTCATGAACTGATAATGTTCAACTGTAATTGGTAACTGTAATACTTGAAATTTTCAGATTCTTCAAAACAAATGGTATCTCGTAAAGAAAAATGTAAAAAAAAATATATTATTGTATAGTTTTAAGTATGTTTGAATAAAGGCTTTATTTATTTATTTATTTATTTTATTACTCTCGCAAAGAAGCGTAAGCGGCGCGCTACCCACAGCACATAGGATGTTTTTACGGCACTGACAATGAAACCATACTTCTAGTGAAAAACTGAACTCTAAAGCGTCGCATAAAGGTTATCGGTTATGCGATTCGCCAAAACGTTTTCTGCAATTTGTTTACCTTTTAAGACAGCTGGTGAAAAATAGATTGTAGATGATAGATCTTTCACAGAATCGTAAGTTTGCCATAGATTTAACAATCCTATTAATATTATAAATGCGAAAGTTTAGATGAATGGATGTTTGTTACTCAATCACATCGCAACAACTGAACCGATTTGGCTGAAATTTGGCACAGAGATAGATTATAGTCTGGAATAGCACATAGTCTACTTTTTATCCCGGGAAATAAGAAAGTTCCTGCGAATAAAAAACCTTAATCCAAGAGAACAAAGTCGTGGGAACCATCTAGTTTATAATAAATTATTTTTAACATAAATGTCACATCGACTCTTCCGCAGTAAAGGAAGGCCACTACTTCTCGAGAGCAACAAAAAAATTTGTAATCCTAGTCATGCCATCTAGGATCATTTTTAACATCACTAGATACAAGTTTAATAGTTGAGTTAGCAATCCATTTCTTCATACTAATCCCTCTATGGTCAGCCTCATAATATGTAATTCCATTATTTTTCATTCATACCTGTAGACTGAAGCCTTATGATATAATATTTGTCCTCAATTCATGTATTCTAAGAAGTTATTGTGCATTATTAATACTTAGGTACGTAATCCCCTTGGCTCTTGCTAATGAAACTTTACACACCCCTCGTGCATGACTTATTCACATCATTTTGACATGCATTTGATGGGTCTAAGTCCTGTATGTCTTATATGCATCTTGCTTATTACTTAAAGAATTTTTTGGAAACAAAATTTTCCAAAGAAAAATATATGCCTGGTCTCAGACATATATTTTTCTAATCTTCTATAAGAGTCATACAGTTCACTCAGCAAGTTTAATTACAAAGGACACAGGAATGCATCACTTTGTGGAGATGTAATTTAAGTTAAAATCACTATCACATCTACGAGACATGATCCTGTAGGAAAGTGTTAACAAGACAATCCACATTTTCCATATATTAATAACTATTATTCATATACCTTATGTGCTGCAACCAGAACTTTATCTAAGAACCGAAGCCACTCAAATATAAAGTGAGGCTTCTTATCATCAGGCAGTTGCTGCAGGGCCGTCTCATTTAATGTTAATGAATGGGACACCTCCATGTTTCTGAAATTTAAAACAAATAGATTAAAATTAAACATTACAACTTGGGAGTGTTCACACTGATGAACTGACAACCCTAAAACTAAAATGCCTAAACAAACAAAGGTTTATTTAGGCATTTTAGAATTTCAATTGTTCGTTCCTTTCTTTAATATTCAACTAGCTGATGCCGGAAACCAACCACACTAGACTAGTTAGACTTTTAAAATCTCATCAGAACTTTCTAATTTTCTGGAAGTAAAAGTAGTCTGTGTCACTCTCCAGTTTTGAAGTATACCCATGCAAAGAATCACTTCATTCCGTTTCCGATTTAAAGAAAAACCAACAAACAAAAACAGGTATGTTTTAATATAAAGAAAGGTAAGTATAAACTTTGATGTTCAGGCAATAAAACCCTTCCGGTGCCTTCAGTCCACTTCGTCGGCCTTCGCTGTAACTAGGTTAAATTGCAATGTAGATATAGGACTACTTTTATTCACTGTAAACAATGGCGTCATCCATGATTCACGAATGGTCGATCAAATGTATGTAATTAAGCAAGTAAAGAGAACTAAACCACTATTACTTAATGAGGGTGAAATTTAGCGTATAAACTTTATATTTGATATTGTTTGATCCCTAAAAACACACTACATTTTAGGCTTAATGGAAAGAGAAACTCCCAGATAATAACTAAAAAAACTTACCAAGTTGTTAAAGTTTTTGTTCTGATGCTTATTCACATAATAGTATTAGCCTTCAGCACAAAGCACCGAAAATATGACGAATTATAAGAAAATACCTTTTTTATTATTTTTATCAATATTCTTAGCTGAAAATGGAATATCGCAAAACCTACACTATAGATTGTCCAATTCTTTATTTTCTTTTTGGCAGATCAAGAAATTTTGACTTTAGTGACGCCTTCACACGTTACCGATTCGATTTGAAGTAATAATCGATTTTATTTAAGAAGAACTTTCAATCGATTTAATGAAATACTTTTTAATTTTGATTTAACGTACTTATATTTTATTATATATTTTTAATCACTTAGATAAATTAATTTGACATATGTTTGCGGTACAGACAAACAGAAAAAAATAATAAGTTGATTTGGGTTCTTTATCGATAATAATAATAATTAAGGTTTTCTTTCAAAATATGTTTAACTAGCGACCTGCCCCGACTTCGTCTGGGTTGAAATATTAAATATTTGTTTTTACGGGGCTGCGATCGCACAGAGCTTCTTATAGGAAACGATTGTTAATAAGATCACCACAGGAACCACAGGAATCTTCCGCGCCGATACCTGCCACCGTGCCCCGCCGCACCGGCTGGCACCATTTTATAATTTTATCACGCGGAAATATTCATTTTCTGATAACTCCGATATTAATTTAAATTGTATAGTGTATATAAATCAGATCAAGTTATTTATACCTTTGCCTTAATCCTTACCTAAATAAATGATTTCTCAAGCAATGCAGTTTAAATACCTGTAAATTACTTTTTAGTTTATTAAAGTCGGACATTCCATTCGAAACATATTACGAGTTTAATAAAATTGCTCAGTGAAATGTTTTTAAAAATTACGCGTTGATGTCAGTTGTCCTGCATTTACTGTACGTTTATGCCAAAATGTTTAAAAAATAAATGTCCAGCCGTGCGAAGCCAGGACGAGCCGCTAGTATTTAATAATTTTACTTGTTTCATTTGTATACCCAATTACGTAGCTAGTTTGTTAAATAAATAAGTAGGTAGGTATGTGATTTTCCAAGTATATTTGCTCATAACTCTTGATTTAAACTTGGTTTAGACGTTATTAACCACGCGTTTTGAAGTTAACTCACTTCACTAACGCGTGCATAGTTACATTTTAAGGCAGCCGTCAAAAAATAAATAAATGAAAAGAAAAATTTCTTTACTCTTGGTTTGAACTTAAATTCCAAGATTTCAACTTAATTCCTTGCAAATATTCAATATTGGAGTCATAGTAACTATTTTTATTTCTTATTTTTTTTTTTAAATTTACAGAAACAATACTTACACAAAGTCAAATTATTTTTATCATAATCGTGAATGATTTATCGTCTTTCAAGAACTGTGTTATACTCTGTGGTTGTTTGTTATGCACAGGGCACTTCACTAAACGTCAATAAAGTACGACATTATTTTAGTACATTATTCCGAAAACAAAAAAGCGGTAATTTATAGGCGTAAGGTATTTGGCAGATGCCAAAAAGAAAATAAAGGCTTGGACAGGGTCATTCTACCGAATGGTAAAAAAATAAAATATTTTTCTTAATTCACAATTTAAACTTTTTATTAGCTTATTATAATAGGATTTAACTTAATAACTATCTTAAAAATAAAATCAGAGATCAATCACTATAATTTCAAGAAATAATTACACATTTAGGTATTGTCATATCGACAGGAGCGATAAGAATTTCGACATGAGTGACAGGAATTTTCTTAAACTACTAATTAAAGTAAGCAAACAAAACAGGATTATAAGTTCTAATCATATTTGGTGTCAACAATCTAAATATTTCAATTTTAAGTAGAAAACAAAAGTAAAAAATTCTATAAAAAATAAGAAAAAAAATTCTACAGAAATGACGACCTAAATGCAATATATACCCTGTAGAATAAAACCTGGACACTAGGAATATTAAAATATATCATTTTCTTTGTCTGACGAAAACAAATTATTTGGTGAACCATATTTCAGAGTATTCTCTGAAAGTTTTCCATCAATAGGGCGTGTCATATTTTCTTTGAAAGGTTTTCGTTTTTTTATTGGAAAAATCTCTTCGTCATCAGAAGTATTATCAGATCCGTAGCATACTTTATAAAAATCAACAGGGTGACTTGATGTAGATGCTATTGGGTTTCTGTATACGAGTATTTCATCATCGTCATCAATTGGTTGTGAGAGAGAGCATAAGAAATTTTAATTTGTGTTTCTTCTTTAAACTTTGCATAAAGATTGAGCATAGTATCATTAAGTAGTCTTATTTGTTTCTTTTGTTTATATTTGGTAATAGTTTCTTTTTTTCCAGATGTTATTCGACTCGACTCATCTTTTTCGAAGAACTTGCGAACAGCTTCCTTTACTTTTGCTTGTTTTGTTTTACGTTTGGTTACTCTTATATTTTTTCTGGTGGTTTATCAGTTACTATAATGTTACCTTTATGATTTCTTGAACGTAATAATTTCATTCTTTTGTTAGCCAATAAGTTTTGTAACTGCAAAATTCTCTGTCTGAGGTGCATATTTTCTAGGTAAAGTCTACGCCTGTTTGCAAATCTTCTACCCAAAGAAGATCTTGAAAATACTGCAGAACCTGCCGAGACTGGACTTAAAAGAGGAGTGTCATCATCCTTAATTTTCTGCTCCGTAGCTTTTAATCGTTTTAATTTTTCAGGATTAGTTCTTGCACGCTCGCGCCAATTTTTTCTGATTGCTTATTGAGATCTAGGGGTGCAGTCTCTTATCGATTTTATTTTCCCATTTTCTTTATTTTTTTTGTATCTTTCTCTATCCTTTCTCAGTCTTTCTTCTATTTCAGCTTGAGACATCTTTTCTCTCTTCTTTCGTATCCAGGCCTTTTTTTGTTCTTTTAAACGATCTTTTTTTTTCTTTTTCCGATCGCCTTTTATATGCCATACCTGTAAAAAAATGTAGCCATGCAATGCAGTTCTTTAGGAGAAAAAAAAGCAGTAGGTACAGTTAATAAAAACATTCAATAACGACAAAAGGCAGCATACGTGTACGTTAGTTTAATTAAATAAAATTAGAATCCAAGTAAATCTTTTTTACAAAGATAAAATATAAAATTTGATATGCTTGCTAAGCAAATCATCATTTCTGTAGAAATAGATCACTTCTGTAGAAAAATTCATCAACAGGAGTGAGTTCTACAGAATTGACATTTCAACAAAAAATACGTCCTCTACGTGAAATTGTAGATTATGAAAAGATGATTCACTTGATTTCGCTAAAAAACCAGCTAATGGAAGATGCTATGTAATTATTATATTTTTAAATTGTTTACTTACGTTTTTTTGCTGAGTACAGAAATGAGGAACTAACTTTGACACTGGTGTTGAACACCTAAACAACTTTTTAATTCTCTGAATTTACATCACCTGCGAAAATATGGCCGATACTAACGTGCTGGTACAGTGTTAAGGTTGCTACAAATAGAAAATAATGATGCAATTTACAAAATAAAAATTACACCATTTTTGGCAATTTCTTTCTACAGGTGTGATTATTTTTTACGAACTCTGTATAATCTTAAAAAACTTTTGAAATATTAAGTGATATTTTTTGTAATTTTACTGGATGATTCTTAGTCATTTATATTACATATTATTTAAATAAATATACATGCAGAATATTTTGAAATATTTTTTACAGACACGTTATTATAAAGTCCCATGTCGCGAACATTCTACAGGACGTGATCACTCACATACTGTACCACAAAAACAAAGTACAATTTAATAATTAATTATAAAAATTGTTATTCGAGATAATAGATAAGGTCAAGAATTTTTAAAGTTAGGCATTAAAGCTACTTAAAATTTACAGAGCTACGATATATTTCATGCGAACACAAAAATAGCATGTCGGTAGAATGACCCGACAACGTATAATTAATAGGACCACAATAGGGAAACGAAACGCTGTCAAGTGTCACTGTCAAACACAGCTGTCAAGCAGAGACTGTCAATTTAAGTCCCAATGGTTGGCAGTATTGTATTTTGTATGAGGTTGGCTAAAATTAAGCTACAAACGTAGACAGAGAAGGCAATAGACCAAGCGTAGACAGAGAAGGCAATAGACCAAGGTACTGTGTAACCGCGACTGAAATAGAGATAACATGACGTAACGATGACGTCACATGACAAGTTCGAGTTTAATGTTGCCACAATAACTGCACTCCCCTAGTACCCCAAATTAGATGGAAAATTCTTCCCAGGATTTTTAAATAAAACGACAAAACAGATGCTGAACTGTTTTATTTTTTAAATAACATACCTACACATATAAGGTTGTCTGGGAGAGACATACCTATTAGGGTAAGCTTCTATTTTTTACATATATCTTAATATTGTGTGCAATAAAGAATTTATTATTCTTTATTGCACACAATATTAACTTCAACCACCACTTAAAAGTATAAAATAATTTTAGTTTGTACACGTAAGTCGGTTTTTTAAAAATATTTTTTTTTATACTAAAGTTTTTTAATGTACTTTCATAGGACCAATTCACTAGATAATTATTTGCTCCTTAAAAAAAATATTGAAATGCCGAATAGAAATTTAGCATATGTGAGTCACTTTGAAAAAAGATGTATGTAACACAAAGGAAAATTTTTTTTCGTTACTAGTAAGAATGTTACACAAAATAATTTGTAATGAACAGTTAAAATTTTCCTTCGATCGAGTAATGCTATTGAATTAAAAGCAACAAAAATTGTATATTTAGTCATCAAAATCATCATTAATGAAATTAACAGTATATTCCTTTTTTCAGGCAGTCGTATAAAACTGCAACTCTTCATAGTTTAAGTTAATAATTATTTAAAAAAAACATTAAAAGTCTGCCTCTAGCTATTTAAAAATGGCTTTAAAAATTAAGAACTTTGTAAATAAAATAATTCTTAAGATCGCCAACAGTTCTCGACTGGTTGTTGGACATTCGAACGAAACTTCAGGATGATTCAGAACAGTAACCGACACTATCTAACTGAATACACTTTAATCATCGCCGACATATATTATATTCTAGTATCCATCATCTTTCTTTTCTTTTCTCATAATATTCATTTCTTCCATCACGACTTTATTTTGTTTCAACAAAAATTAAAAAAAAAATTGAAAAAGTAGCCAAAGTAACCCGCCGTTACGGTATGTCAGAGGACATTACTAAAAAAAACCTATCTCCGTGCCAAATTTCAGCCATATCGGTTTAGTGTGGCGTATTGAGTAACAAACATCCATATGTTTGTTACTCAATCACGCCACACTAAACCGATATGGCTGAAATTTGGATGTATGTATGGATGGCCCTACATACATTCAAACTTTCACATTTATAATATAAGTAGGATAGGGAAAATCGGGACATTGTATAGGTACCTAAAGCTGGCAACACACATAGATACTAAATTTTCTTATTAACTGTCAGTTTGTTGGGCACAAAAGTGTGTCGACCTTGAAAAAAACTGGTTACACGATGAGGGACAAAAAATTGGGTAGCTGCGTCTCTGTTTATCACATTAATAACTTTATTTCTGCTCTCTTTTTAGTGTGAGTGAGAAAGAAATCGTCACTGGCTCTATGTCTTCTCTCTCTACGAGACCAAGGTACTGTGTAACCGCGACTGAAATAGAGATAACATGACGTAACGATGACGTCACATGACAAGTTCGAGTTTAATGTTGCCACAATAACTGCACTCCCCTAGTACCCCAAATTAGATGGAAAATTCTTCCCAGGATTTTTAAATAAAACGACAAAACAGATGCTGAACTGTTTTATTTTTTAAATAACATACCTACACATATAAGGTTGTCTGGGAGAGACATACCTATTAGGGTAAGCTTCTATTTTTTACATATATCTTAATATTGTGTGCAATAAAGAATTTATTATTCTTTATTGCACACAATATTAACTTCAACCACCACTTAAAAGTATAAAATAATTTTAGTTTGTACACGTAAGTCGGTTTTTTAAAAATATTTTTTTTATACTAAAGTTTTTTAATGTAGTTTCATAGGACCAATTCACTAGATAATTATTTGCTCCTTAAAAAAAATATTGAAATGCCGAATAGAAATTTAGCATATGTGAGTCACTTTGAAAAATTGAGATGTATGTAACACAAAGGAAATTTTTTTTTTCGTTACTAGTAAGAATGTTACACAAAATAATTTGTAATGAACAGTTAAAATTTTCCTTCGATCGAGTAATGCTATTGAATTAAAAGCAACAAAAATTGTATATTTAGTCATCAAAATCATCATTAATGAAATTAACAGTATATTCCTTTTTTCAGGCAGTCGTATAAAACTGCAACTCTTCATAGTTTAAGTTAATAATTATTTAAAAAAAAACATTAAAAGTCTGCCTCTAGCTATTTAAAAATGGCTTTAAAAATTAAGAACTGTACGGTCTATGTCGAAACCGTACAATTCGCCCAGTCATCATTCACGCTTTATTATAAATACGCTATTCATTATATCATAAATCAGTGCACATAACATCGCATCGCGCTCACACTGCTATTAGGTTATAATTAGCCTAAGTAGAGTAGTAGTAATAAACTTAAGACTTCTACTCAGCAGTTTTATTACTGTGCGGTCCTGAACCGTACAAGAACTTTGTAAATAAAATAATTCTTAAGATCGCCAACAGTTCTCGACTGGTCGTTGGACATTCGAACGAAACTTCAGGATGATTCAGAACAGTAACCGACACTATCTAACTGAATACACTTTAATCATCGCCGACATTTATATTATATTCTAGTATCCATCATCTTTCTTTTCTTTTCTCATAATATTCATTTCTTCCATCACGACTTTATTTTGTTTCAACAAAAATTAAAAAAAAAATTGAAATAGTAGCCAAAGTAACCCGCCGTTACGGTATGTCAGAGGAAATTACTAAAAAAAACCTATCTCCGTGCCAAATTTCAGCCATATCGGTTTAGTGTGGCGTATTGAGTAACAAACATCCATATGTTTGTTACTCAATCACGCCACACTAAACCGATATGGCTGAAATTTGGATGTATGTATGGATGGCCATACATACATTCAAACTTTCACATTTATAATATAAGTAGGATAGGGAAAATCGGGACATTGTATAGGTACCTAAAGCTGGCAACACACATAGATACTAAATTTTCTTATTAACTGTCAGTTTGTTTCGCACAAAAGTGTGTCGACCTTGAAAAAAACTGGTTACACGATGAGGGACAAAAAATTGGGTAGCTGCGTCTCTGTTTATCACATTAATAACTTTATTTCTGCTCTCTTTTTATTGTGAGTGAGAAAGAAATCGTCACTGGCTCTATGTCTTCTCTCTCTACGGCTACAAATTACAATGGCTCGAAAAACCAATCTATGAAGTTCCACCCACAGACAAAAGTTCCAATTCTAAAACGGAGTGGCGTATATTCTCTGTGTTTAGTACCTACATTTTATTTTCTGTGAGTTTAATTTTTTTATTATACAAATAAAATAATTAATGTTAGGCTGTCATTGAAATAAAAATGATTTTTTTGCTTAAAATAAGACTCATTTATACCAAATAATCGAATAAAAGTGAAGCAAAATACGTAAATAAGAAGTATTTGATGTGTCGTGCAAATGTATAAAATTTTACTCAAACTTGTGTAGTATAAAGAAGTTCCAATGAATACTAACATGAGTGCACAACAAAGTCCGGCTAACATGCAGGCCGTCGTGGATAGAGAAAAGATATACACGTGGATCCTAGAGCTGTGTAACCCGGAGACACGTGAGAATGCCCTGTTGGAGCTGAGCAAGAAGCGAGAAGTTGTGCCAGACTTGGCGCCTATGTTGTGGCACAGCTTCGGAACAATTGCGGCGTTGTTGCAAGAGATTACTAACATCTACGTGGCGATGATACCACCCACTCTCACAGCGCACCAGAGCAATAGGGTGTGCAATGCTTTAGCCTTAATGCAGTGTGTGGCGTCCCACCCTGAAACTAGATCAGCATTTCTCCAAGCTCATGTGCCTTTATTCCTTTACCCTTTCCTCCACACAGTGTCGAAAACCCGCCCGTTTGAATACCTCCGTCTAACCAGCCTCGGAGTCATTGGTGCACTAGTCAAAACTGATGAGCAAGAGGTTATAACATTCCTCTTAACTACAGAGATAATACCTCTATGTCTACGTATCATGGAAAATGGATCCGAACTATCAAAGACAGTAGCCACATTTATATTACAGAAGATATTATTAGATGACAGTGGTTTGAGCTATATTTGTCAAACATATGATAGATTTTCCCATGTGGCTATGATATTAGGGAAGATGGTGCTTTCTCTAGCTAAGGATCCGTCAGCGAGATTATTGAAACATGTTGTACGCTGTTACCTTCGCCTTTCCGATAATCCCCGCGCAAGAGAGGCATTACGGCAATGTCTTCCGGATCAGTTGAGAGATGCTACATTTACAACGTGCCTTCAAGAAGACAATTCCACTAAACACTGGCTTGCTCAGTTGATCAAGAACTTAGAAGCACAGCCTCCTCCAGCCAGTCCTGCTCAACCAAACATGTGAGAATCAAGATTGCACAGCTTATCCCACTACAGAGATTTCAAATTGTAGTATTAAGGCTTGTGCAAATTAGAACAGGCTGCCCTGCAACACTTAGATTAGATAAATATCCTTCTGCATTATTTTCACACTGTAGAATTGTGTTCCACCAGGCAACAGTGCAATACAATTCTAGAATGAATAGGCTCTGTGTGCTATAAGATGGAGCTTAGGGATCAGTTTGTAAAAAACAGCCTATTATGGGTGTAATTAGTGTGAATATTATTATATACCCATATTGAAATAATGATGAACTTTACGATCTTTAAAGTACATATTGTGTATAAAAATAATATTCTCACTTTTGCATATTATTTGAAATTGAAAAAAACCTGTAGGAATCAATTTACTTTTTTTTTTTTTACAGAACAATGGTTTTTATTAACATTAGATCTTAATACTCAAATTAAAAATTATTGAAAATAACTAAATACGAAATAAGCCTTCTGTTAAAAAAATCTCTTATTTTGATATCTGTAGTGGCATAATAAGCTGAAGAATATTATTATATTAGAACAAATTTTGCTCATATTTTTTGTGACTTGAAAGTTCTCTGTCGTGAATTCATAAAGAGGATTAACTAAAAGTTTGAAGGAAATGAAATAATAGTTTTCTCAACTCATAGCATGCAAGATTTAAAATTGCATATAAAAAATGCTATTAGTAAATTGTGGAATGTGATTAATGATTATTTTGATGCATTACAAGCTAAGTTTAAATCTTTGAATTAAAACATACACTTGTTATGTAATGTTATAAATATTGGAATAGGCATGTTTCTCATTGGTACCTACATCTTGAAAATTTTGCAAATCTTGACTAGTGCTAATTCTGTTTACCTACATCTAAGCTAAGATGACAGATCTAAATGTAATGCTATTCTATTCTACAGCGAACATAGTGAAAAGGATAGCACTATTATAGACCTGCCATTTTAGATTTCCTGTGCAAACAATTACTGGAAATTCCTTGGTTAGTAAAGGTGTTACTGAGAGTTCAATGTTTTTTTTGTAGATTTTCAGTATAAAAAAGTTGTTATTTTATAATTTCATATTTATATAACTCCTTCATGCCCTCTAAAAATATGACACTGGTGAAGCTATCTGTGCCCCGTTGAGAGGCCTAAAGTCACTAGTTGGAAATTGAATTGAATTATGTACAAAAAAATTTGTACCTAAAGCCCTTACTTTAAGTACAAATCCTCTCCTCAGGTTCCCTTACTCAGTATTATACTTAGAATGCTTGCTGCAGCTCTCTAAGCAAACTTCTGGTTCATTAGGTTAATTTCTAAATTGGAGAGTGTCTATTAATCACAGTACATGATGCACTAAAATATAACAAAACATTAATTTTATGTACTGTAGTTTTCTTAACATATGAGAATAAAATATGCTTAAAAATAAAATAAGTAAGTACATACTTACAGGCCAACTTTTTAGATAAATAAGATATCTAATTACACTACTCGACAAATTTCGAACTTTTTTTTTTATCTGAGTTCCTACTATGTGATAATTGTTCCTTGCTATTGACCTAAGAGAAATGCATAAATGAAGTTTTTCCATCACATCTCATTTTCGAGATAAAAGGGTCAAGTCAAAAATTCAATTTTCTTAGAAAATGAAGCAACTACATTAACTTTTATTGATGTTTTAATGGAAAAGTTGAAGTTTTATTAGTAAAGCTGATTCCTCTTGTATTAATGGTAGCCAGGAGTATCTCTGACATGGCTCCAACAGTAATCTGCAAGCATAGCAGGTTCCCATCTTCCTTGAAAACGGTTTTCGATTGCAGCTACATTTTGATGAAAGTTATCCCCATGTTCATTGCTAAATTAACCATATATTTTCGAGAAGAAAGTCCAAATGGGAATGGAGGAAATGAAATTAAGGAAATTTTAATAAGATTTTGCATCCCATTTTATGGTAGCAGTCCAACATCAGTTTTATTCTTTCTAAGAAGTGAGCGGTTTTGTTGAATATTTTTTCACGTCAAAAAAATAATTTAAAAGCTTGGTTTTCAATAATATTGTTATGGGTAGATGTAAAAGATGAATTTTTAATCAGTTTTTTATATCTAGACTTACGAATACGCCCTCTTTGATTTTTGATAATCACGATTTTCACTGTCTCATAAACTAAACTTTTCTAAGTTTCTATTTTCATTAAAATTTAACTGGGCCCTCAAGAATAGGCAAATATTCGGAATGTGGCTAAGGTTTTCTAACTGATAACCTATCGGCATACTTAATATTTTGTTTAGATTTCTCAGAAAACTCTTTTAACTGTGTTAAACAAAAATAGAAATTCACTGTATGATTCGTTGGTTCAGTCCTTCCCGGCGTACCAAATGGCATTTTTTTTATTCTTCCATCCTAACAACCGTTGAGATTCGTATTAGATATTAGCCAGCACACTTTAGAAACTCACGTCTTATCTAGATTTCTCACATTTTGATTAAAATTAGCTAAATAATACTGTTTAAATAAGCCAAAACATGACTTTTTTTCTATTTTGGCGCAAATTCTTCACAAATACAACAAAACTAATTGAAATTGTTAAAACATACCCATGATATTTTAAAGATTATCAATCAAAGTAACTTTTAAGCTATGTTTTGTTTGCAAAACAATCGTATTTTTGAAGTACCCGCATTTTAAAACTCGAAAATAGGTGAAAAAATTAAAAGTGATATTTCTCCGCTTCTAGACGTGATATCAAAATAAAATGCCTACAGATATTTATTATTAGTCAACCTCAATATGAAGCCATATGAGTGAATCCAGATATTTTTTTAGTGTTGAGTAGTGTTATCTACTTTATTAACACCACATAAAGATCACTAACAAAAGAGTCTGCTTTAATTCATGAAATGATACTGTAACAATTCTTTGATTTCCAGGGATAAAATAGTTTGTCTTTGGGGTGCAAGCTTCCTCTGTGCCAAATTTCTAAACAATCCTAATAAAATATAATCTTACAAGTATAGGTAATATTAATTTCTTAGGGCCGATTTCACCAATGTAAAATAAGTCTAATCCGAGGGTTTTGATATTTTGTCAGAACACCCAATTTATTCCTCAGGTAAATCATTTGATGATGGTGAAATCAGCACTTACTGGTGTAAAAACCTTTCTATTAAAAATAACTATGTTACAATATATTATTTTTCTAGGTACATAACAAGAATGCACTAATTTTGTATCCTGATGTAGTGGACTGGATAAGAATAAAAAGTTTACATAATTTTGAGGATGGAGTGTTTTATTTACTTTTTATTATATAAGTATATAAAAACAAAATAATATACCTTAAGGAAGATTGTCTAAAATAAAGATTATTGTACTTCAAAATTGTTAAAAATCTGGGCCTCTTGTTGGGTAATTAGATAAAGCCCAACGGTTAGCAGTTACAAATCTAAGGCTGGGCGATTGTCTATTTATGTTATCGTAATGATGAATATAAGTATCTCTTTGAAGTTTTAAACATCTATCTGAGCTAGGCTCTATCCTTGTGTTTCCAGGTAAGTTTTGTGTTCTAGAAGACCTTGATATAGTTTGATTTCCTAGCATGCTATTTTTATCCAAGAGTTGAGTACCACATGTTGCTGTCTGTATGCAATGTATGCATGCTTTATCCATGCGCGAAATATCCTTTAAAGTTTGTATAGATTTAGCGCTACATTTAGCGTTTGACCGCTTGTTGCCACATTTACAAGAACTATAGTGGTCTCGTTTACGGACAACTGTAACACAGTTATTGTCACATCGTAAAGGTCCAGTGACGAGCGTATTAACTGCAGCCTCTGCTAAAGACTTTAGTATTGATGTTTTAGATTTAATAATAGTCATGCCATCTGTATGTAATGTTTTATTTTTACTGCTTGTCTTCCTGTCGATATGTACAAATTTGGTAGGTTTATTATTTTGTTTTATGGAAGAAGAAGTATTGCTGAGTCTATTGGTTGATTTCACTCTCCCGGCGTTTGTGGACGACCGTTTTATAACTGGTTCTACGATATCATGGCAAAGTTTTTGGGCTAAGTTTGGCATGAGTAGTTAATAATTGATTGATGGCTGGACACAAAAGTTAGCATGCAAAATTGATTTATTTTCCGTGTTACTCTTACTACATGTTAATTTACGTGCTTGGTTTCATTTTAAGTCTAGTCAATTCTTCTATATTTTCGGTGAATTGTAAATTACATTTTGTAATATTTTGAAATTGCCACCAGCACCATAAACCAGGAACAAGCACAGATTAAAACGGAGTGATTACATTCTCTTTGGATTACTCCACCAGCCACTAAGATCTGGAACGATAGACCACGATACACTAGGGCCAATCTCCTGGGGGCTGATTCTGTAACTCAGTGCCTATCAACGACGATAGGCATTTTTTATCCATTGAAGATTTACTATGAAATATTAAACTTTGTCCAAGCCTTTATTTTCTTTTTGGCAGATCACGCCTATAAATTACCGTTTTTTTGTTTTCGGAATAATGTACTAAAATAATGTCGTACTTTATTGACGTTTAGTGAAGTGCCCTGTGCATAACAAACAACCACAGACTAAAACACAGTTCTTGAAAGACGATAAATCATTCACAATTATGATAAAAATAATTTGACTTTGTGTAAGTATTGTTTCTGTAAATTTAATAAAAAAAAGGAAATAAAAATAGTAACTATGACTCCAATATTGAATATTTGCAAGGAATTAAGTTGAAATCTTGGAATTTAAGTTCAAACCAAGAGTAAAGAAATTTTTCTTTTCATTTATTTATTTTTTAACGGCTGCCTTAAAATGTAACTATGCACGCGTTAGTGAAGTGAGTTAACTTCAAAACGCGTGGATAATAACGTCTCAACCAAGTTTAAATCAAGAGTTATGAGCAAATATACTTGGAAAATCACATACCTACCTACTTATATATTTAACAAACTAGCTACGTAATTGGGTATACAAATGAAACAAGTAAAATTATTAAATACTAGCGGCTTGTCCTGGCTTCGCACGGCTGGACATTTATTTTTTAAACATTTTGGCATAAACGTACAGTAAATGCAGGACAAGTGACATCAACGCGTAATTTTTAAAAACATTTCACTGAGCAATTTTATTAAACTCGTAATATGTTTCGAATGGAATGTCCGATTTTAATAAACTAAAAAGTAATTTACAGGTATTTAAACAGCCTTGCTTGAGAAATCATTTATTTAGGTAAGGATTAAGGCAAAGGTATAAATAACTTGATCTGATTCACTATACAATTTAAATTAATATCGGAGTTATCAGAAAATGAATATTTCCGCGTGATAAAATAATAAAATGGTGCCAGCCGGTGCGGCGGGGCAAGGTGGCAGGTATCGGCGCGGAAGATTCCTGTGGTTCCTGTGGTGATCTTATTAACAATCGTTTCCTATAAGAAGCTCTGTGCGATCAGCCCCGTAAAAACAAATATTTAATATTTCAACCCAGACGAAGTCGGGGCAGGTCGCTAGTTAAACATATTTTGAAAGAAAACCTTAATTATTATTATCGATAAAGAACCCAAATCAACTTATTATTTTTTTCTGTTTGTCTGTTACCGCAAACATATGTCAAATTAATTTATCTAAGTGATTAAAAATATAAAATAAAATATAAGTACGTTAAATCAAAATTAAAAAATATTTCATTAAATCGATTGAAAGTTCTTCTTAAATAAAATCGATTATTACTTCAAATCGAATCGGTAACGTGTGAAGGCGTCACTAAAGTCAAAATTTCTTGATCTGCCAAAAAGAAAATAAAGAATTGGACAATCTATAAATGACATTTCTCTTTAAACCTTTAGTAGATAAAAAAAACGTCAGTGGCTTTCATTTTGTGATAGCCACTGAGTTACACAATCGCCCGCTGGTGGCCACTGCCCACTGAAAATCTCAAAAATAGAGAATAGGCCTTTGCATTGTTTTTCATTTATTAATCATAGATAAGATAGAGTCTAGTACTCATAACCTGTGCATTTGACAATTGTTATAAATTGTCTATGATAATCATATGATAATTGTCAAAATTTCATATTTACAACAACAAATAATTTTATTTTTCTCTATTTACATTTTGAAAATCCAATATTTTTTCAGTCAATAATGAATTTATTATGAGCAGTTATTGACAAATTGTAAATAAAATTAACCATTATGTGGGTGTTCGGTTACGGGTCACTTGTATGGAAAGCTGATTTTAAATATGAATGCAAACTTGTAGGTTACATAAAAGGTTATCTCAGAAGATTCTATCAGCACAGTATTGATCATAGAGGAGTTCCTGAAAAGGTAAGATCACGAATAATGGCCCTGTTGGTCTAGTGGTTAACATGTTGAGGTGCTGGCTTCAATCACCGGGCCGGGCCAAAAAAGCTGAGTTCTTTTTGGATAGTTATAAGTTGGTGAAAAACACGTAAACCTGGTGCTCCTGCGTCTAGTCTCTCTCTTTTCGTATCGAATTTCTGTTTAATCAGACAGAGAGAGAACAGAGAGTGCACTTGTACCTGTGCACTATCATATGCTCCTATGACCTAATTTTTTAAGAATATTAGCAATGTCATGGGACTAAATTCCTGTTTCTTCTCTTGTTTATTTTGAGGAGACATATGAACAACAAATAAATAAATAAATATTCACATATTATGTTGGTAGTTAGTTACCCATAGTTAGATAAAAATAGTCAATCCAAAATTTACCATCTCTATTTACAGCCTGGCAGAGTAGTAACACTTATACCTAGCGATGATCCAAACAGCTCAGTTTGGGGTGTAGCTTACAAAATTAGGAAAGAAGATGTGGAACAAGTGACAACACACTTGGATTATAGAGAGAAGAATGGATATTCAAAGAAAACTGTTACTTTCCACCCAAAAGACACAAGTTGGCAGCCTTTTGAGCTAACATTATATGTTGCCATGACGGATAATGAGTCTTATGCAGGTATAATTACTAATTAGTTCACATAAATTCATATTCATTATTTATCAACGGACTAGCTTTTGCCTGTGACTTTGTCCATTTTGGAGTTGTTTTTTCTATTATTAGTTCCACTGTGCAATCAGCTTCAACAGCTACAAAAAGATTTCGGTTTTTATAGTATAACAAAATAAAATAATAGTGAATATTAAATTTCAGGTCCAGCTTCAATGGATGACTTAGCGAAGCAGGTAATAAGTTGTAGAGGTCCCAGTGGCACCAACAAGGAGTATGTCTACAATCTAGCAAATGCAATGAGACTGCTGGCTCCAGATGTCAATGATGACCACTTATTCTCTCTCGAAGCCGCTGTCAGGAAACTCGACCCAGACTTCAGGAAAAATAGTTGATAAAAGCTGTTTAATATGAAAACTAGGTAAAGATACAGTGTAGATTGGGCACTCTCTTGAACTCTGCTTTACTTGAGCAACAGTGCCGTCATATCGCGACGTATTTGATGCGATTCAAAATTAAAGGGAAAAAATGGAGAAAATGAAAATACAAAAATTAACTAAAGTACTAGTTCAATGCTCTAAAACTGGTATATCTACATACAAATAATATGTTTACTACATTGCACATATATTTATAGTAGTACATGTATGTGTGTCTGCTAAATACTTCGAGTTGTCAAGTCTAAAAGTTTGGTGGTTACCAACACTCAAAAAGATACCAAAAATAACTCATATTTGTGAGAGACTTAATAAATTATTTTGTTAATTATTTTTATTTGTTATCGTTTGATTTTTATTTAATTTAACATTCTGTTATTTCATTTAATACATATAAGTATATATTTTTTGCATATTTGTTATACAGTATGAATTTTTAATAATAAATATTATATGGGCAATGTACAACTAATAATAATTTATTAAATTATTTTGTGCTGCAGTTAAATTCTATTGAAGTTGTGATGAATGATGATCAAAAGAACTTCAAATTCAGTAGGGAATAACAGTGTTATCAAGTCAAACTACAAAGTTTTAGTAACATTTATTAATAAAAAATAATTTCGCTCACATTGCCAAACACTATTTTACAATTTGCATAATCATTACAAAGGGGATTGAATATTTTAGTATGGAGCCTGGCCTACCTACTGTCCGCTATTTTATTTTTCAAAATAGCGGCCACGCATAAAACCTATATTAATTAATAACCTGTACAAATACAAATAAGTATCTATTGTAGGACACAATAATCTTCTAATTTGTCGTTTTCAAGATGTATTCTAGAGTGAATTCGTAAGTTCGATTTTAAGTGACAAGTGTATTCACTGATGGCGCCACCAGTATAACTTTCATAGCTATTGACCTGATGCTCTCGATGCTCTATCTAGAAAATTTAGTGCTGATTTCACCCACTTCAAGTAACGTTTAACCGAGAAATCTGACACTTATTTTAATAAAATCTGCCAAAATATGAAGTTGGAAAAAAATCTATTGAACATAGTTAAACGTGACTCAATGTTCGTGAAATCGGCAGTCATGGTGAGATCTATAGAGCGTGTTCTAACTTAGCTCAGACTCAAGACAGAGTTAAAACGAGACACAAATATACTCTGCTATAAATCTGTCTTAAAGCCTGAGCTGAGTGAGAGTACGGTCTATAGATTTCAGCCTCGATGTCTATAAAAATCATGTAATACCTGTTTGTAACGATGTAAATCAGCTATTGATTGAAACAAATTTTATGCAAAGTCGCCATTTTGAAAAAAAAAATTGCAAATGGCCAAAATCTTCAAACCCCTTTAGTCGTTTTTTTAAATATTTACATTCTTATTATGCCTTTTAAATTATATTATTAAAAATCCAACTTAACGATCATCCTCTGTAGGTATTGTTCTTCCAAACTAAAACAAAAACAACAAAACATGATTAGGAAATTAATTATACTTATATACAGGTGGAAGCGAGTATTTTCTCTCATTTTATGAAATCTTGGAATTACATAGTTCTGAAACTACATTACTGAGTAAAGAAAATTATATATGTAGATATAATGAATAAAATTGTTATTAAAATATGTAAACTTTTCGATAATTTTCTTTTGCCTTAAAATTCTATTTCTCTAGCAAATATTGCACCCTTTTTAGCGCCTTTTTGGTTTTATGATAACTCTTGCAATAAGAAAAAAATCGTGTTGCGAAACTTATTTTTTTTATATAGGTAAGCAGTAAGCACTTCAAAATTTGTAAGTACATCAGTTTATCAGCCATATTCAATTTTCGAATATTATAAAATATTATATGAGAATATTGAGAAAATAATTGGCTGAAAATATCTAAAAGATTCCACTCTGTATATAAATATTAAATAATATTAGGTATTTTAATGAATAATAATTTTATCACGTGCAAAACAACATGATTCATAAAGGAAACGCACGGATAACTGTTATTATAATCCATACATAATTTAATAAATATAAAATATTATGTTAAACTATAATTATGTACTTTATAACAATAGTTTTCCTTAAACATAACGAAATATAGGCAATTGGGGCGAAATAATGCAGTGGGTAATTCATATAAGCGTAAAGGCGCCGCTATGTAATTTATTTATAGTAATCTGGCATGTCTGATACCCTAGATATTACATTAACATCAAATAAATAACAAAGTAGTATTTTGCACCTCGTGCTATCTGCGAATAAGTAGATCAAAGTTAAATAGCTTTTGCTCCCGAGTTAAGTTTTTAAAATTCCCGCGGGAAACCTTTTTTATTTACTAGGTATTTAAAAATCGGTACCTAGTTACTTACAAGGTAGGTACACAGTACACATTATAGGTAGGTACTTACACTTAAGTTATGCACGTACACCTTTAATTATCAAGGCATTATGCCTGTGGAGTATTTAGAATGCAAATTAGTGTAAATTAATGCATATACCTAAAGGTTTCTTTAACAAGGCGATTGCTTAAACCGACATCAGAAACGAAATAATGGCATTTTCAATTCCCTATAACCGATCTCATGAATTTTTTCAGTTATGACTACAACATGATCAACCTTATAAAATTATTACTAACTAGCTTTTACCTGCGACTTCGCTCACGTTAAGTGCAATTTTGGGGGTTTAATTTTCAATAATCCTTTCTTAACGGATGCCTACGTCCTAATAGCTATTTGCATGGCTTTCAGCCCGATCCGTCCAGTAGTTTGAGCTGTGCGTTGATAGATCAGTCATTCAGTCACCTTTTCCTTTTATATATTTAGAAGATTTAATTTTTTGCTTCGCGTCAGGTAAAAAGAAAATGTTAAACCTGTGTAATGGGTGATTTATCGAACTGCTCGTATTTGGTGGTACGCAGTGAGGTGTGTCTGTAGGTACTGCCGCGTTATTGGACCCTCAGGCAACCTTTAGCTTTGCTTCCTGTGGGAAAATACAGTATATGCATGCACTACATTATATGCATGCGATGTGTCTACATCCGCCACCATCGCTCAGAGTTCATGTGTACCAGAAGAATTTACACTGTGAAATTAGTAGCATGAAATTAGTTTCATGGCATTAATTTCATCAACAATTTCACGTTTAAACTTCTAATTTCATGATGCATGCATTAATTTCATGCATGAAATTAGAAGTTTATACGTGTAACTTGATGAAATTAATGTCATGAAACTAATTTCGCAGTGTAAAGGCTTTACTACCTACGTTAAATGTATTTTATTCTTCAATTTCGTGATTAAATTACAAATTGGTTGATAGGGTGTATCACGTGGCACTTACAATTTATCAGCTAAAGATAACCCACTGCATTACGATAAGATTTTAAAGGAAGTTGTGCCTTTACCAGCTATTTTCCACAAACGTAATTTTCAATAACCGAAATCAATTTATTATGTATTTTATCTCAAGGTTCAGTCAGGCAATAAATATCGCGATACAGGTTCGTGACATCGGCTTCAATAATGTTATCAATAAATAATGGTCTAAGATTTCAGTTGTACAAAAATTCTTAAATTGACTGTTTGAATACGTGCATAGTGCATACCTTTGAGTCAAAATTGACCTACTTTCTTAGACCTTAACATTTTCATTAGGTACTAAGTTCTTAAATATTTTTTTCTTATTCAGCATAATGCTATAATCATTAGAATTAAAAATGCATAACGCAGTGGTAGAATCACTTGGTGATACGGAAGCAAAAAAGTTTTGTAAAAGTTTATTTGAATAAAAAACTTTTCTATTTCTATTTATACCTTCTATAAATTCTGATTATGAATTATTGCAAATCTGTGAAATAGTATAAATTAAATATTATTTTAAAAATTGAATGTATCATAAATACATATGTAAAAATAACTGTATAATTATGAGCCTTTAGTATAGTTGAAGACCAATATCGCGCTATATTTATTGACCGTTTGAATCTCTACCTATTCTTTAGACAGTTTTTTATATAATTATTATATCAGACGATAAGAAATGCTGACGTCATGTCATGTGTTAAAAGCCGGACCTAGGTAATTACTTAGTAACAACATTTTCACAATCATTCCATTTAGAAAAGTTAACAGTTATTTGAAAACCAACCTTGATATAATCTTTGGCAGGACTGTAATGTTCCACATTGCTGTTATTTGGATGTTTTCTCAGTTTTAACTCCTTTGTTACGCCCTAAAAGTTTATCCAGGAAACTTCTCTTTCTCTTTACTTTTTTCCCATCGTTTTTATGGTTTTGCGCCCGTTCGCTCTCCTCTGTCATTTTGTCTAACAACGCTGGAATGGTTAAATCGGTAATTTGGTTGTCAACTGGGACTTTCTTTGCAGATTCTCTGCTCAGTTGTCTCTTGAACTTCGACAGTTCTGGAACGAAATCGTTCTCTTCTAACTCGGATAGAGAAACTTTGGAATCGTTCGTTTTCTTAGCATTTTCTTTTTTGTCCGGTTCATATTCATTTTCACTAACTTCGGGACCATTATGTAGAATTTCAATATTGGGTTTAATATCCTCCACTCTATTTTGCTCTACATTATCATTAGTAGGTTTTTGTGGGTCTTCTTTGTTTTCTTGTTCTTTTTTCTCAAAAACTTCGTCCGTATCGGCATTAAGTGCTTCGGATTCCTTCTTGTCAGTGCTGTCGACACTATCCGCTGCACTTGAGGTAGATTTTGCAACTGAACCGACCACTTTCGGTCTCGTCGGTGGCAATGTCCAGTTAACAGGCTTACGCGTCGGAGAATACCGTTTCACTAGTTCCTCATACAGTTTTTGGTGATCAAACTTCGGCGAACCAGACGACTCATTCGGCAAACTCTGGTGCTTCGGTTTAGCCGGCGTATTTTCTTTATCAGCGTCTTCATCAGTCGGTGAGCCTAGATCAACGACAACACGCCGAGTCGGCGACGGTGTCGAATACGGCTCGGCGAATGGGAATTTGTATATATTTATATTTTCAATTTTATACTTGATCGCGGCCACAGTGTTGGTAGTGGGCAGCGAGGCGCGCACGCCGCTGCGCGCGAACGTGCCCTCTCCCGGTTCGTGTAAATTGGACTTGAGGAAGTCCCGCCGCAGCTTGGACAGCCGCCGGTTTCTCTCGGCCATGCTGTACCTGTAGTCGACATCGTCGCTCTGGTTCAGGTCGGACGTGAAGTTGTCGGAGTACTTCCGCGGTCGGAAGTCGTAGTGTCGGTCCTCGCTCCGCGTCTCGCGCATGCTGGAGTAGCCGGGCGTGTTGCGCTTGAAGTTGGAGGTCGTGATGCCGTGGTTGGTGGTGACGATGGGCTCGACCTCCCGGTAGCTGGGCGCGACGACGGTCGGCGACGGCAGCGGCACGAACGCGTCGTGCTTGTCGAAAACCTCGCGCCGCTGAGTGAACTGGTCGCCGCCGATCATCTCGCGGTACTTCACGCTCGGTGGAGGCGATTTGGCCGCCATTTCCGTTCGATAACAAACCGCAGCACTTTTGTTATTGATACTATTTTCCTGCAAACACTGTATTTCTATTTTTATACGGCACACATTATGACTTCACCGGTGTAACATCGCGCCTATAAAAGAGTACACGTCGACACGTTAAATCGGACAATAAAGGTGGTCCGGTCGTCCGTATAAGGCGGGCCGTTCGCGATATAATGACGAGTGATCAATAGAGTGCTCCGATAAGATAGGAGTGCCATGTAGCGCTCGACTTATTCCTTTATCTTTCAGCAGTCGAAACAGTTGTGTAAATAGAACCGAACGAACACAATCATGTTCGTAATTAATAGCGGCGCGAGTGAAAGCGACCGGCGTCGGCGGCGGCCGATTGCCGACGCTCATTTGCTATTGCTCATTATATAATGAATATAAAACTTCGGCCCGAATGCGATGATGCCGGTGCGAGTCTACTCGCTCCAGCGTAAGGCAGACTCAGCCGACGCTAAACACCGCTGTGTTTATTGACATCGCACTTAGAGCGCCGATATTTGGATATACTTAGCAGTAGTTATTTGTCGAGTTGTTAAGCAATAAATTATAGCGTACCGTGGAGATAAGCTGAAATGCAAATTTTCATACCTGTCGCCGTTTATCGTACCTAAACGTAATTCCATGAATAAAATTGGAATAAAATAGGTAATTAACTCCAATGCGGAATAATATTATATTTCTTTCGTGTTTATGTTGAAATCTAGATAGGTAATTACTGACAAGTCATTGTGGCTAATAAGATTCATTCTCGGAATTGAACGCTTGCTTCTAACTGGTTTATCATAATTGCCTACTTACTTATGCAACAACACGGTTTATATAGGTACTTAATTGCTCTTTTTTCGATGTGGCATAATTATAATGAATGTATAATAATTCACCTGACAAAATAAAAAATAAAAATATTACATATAAATACATAGGTATCTATTCTTATAATAAAACTATATCTAACGGGACGAATTCTGTACTTACATTAAATATACTTTAAAAAATTTAATCGGAGGATGGTTTATTATCGATACAGAGCCCAAAACAATTTTTTTGAATTTTTTGTCTGTCTGTCTGTCTGTCATAGGATTTCATTTACGATATCTCCCTAAATAGATAACTTATAGTTTTTATTTTAAGGACGCCTACATACTTTGTAGACTCTGATACCTGTATATAGGTAGTGATTCTACTGACGGTTTGGGAAGCTTTAATTAATTAATTAATGATTAAAATTAAAATATATAAGCAGTTGACAGCTGGTACAGTTTCGGAGAAAGTTCTAACAGACTTAAGTCCACACACACGTTTCTAAAAGCCTCAATAGCGCAACGCTCAAGGCGCTGACCGAAAACTAAAAGGGGGTCGGTTCAAATAACTCACCCGTTGAACTATTTACTTTCGTACCAATCAATCATCTTAACCATTTAATCGGGATCAAACTTGGCCAGTTCTTATTGCAAGATGCCATTATGAAATCTTGGACCTAAATCAAATCTTACGAGTAATTTCTGTTGAGGACCTAGCGAGTGACATAGTTCTTTTTGTAATTATGCTTAGTTACCTAATTTATGTACATACAGATATTTCGCCAATATAAGACTAGCCCGCGGCTTCGCTCACGTTAAGTTCGATTTTTCAAACTCCTATTTTATGCCTTTAGGGATTGAATTTTGAAAAACCTTAGCGGATGCCTACGTCATAATAGCTATCTGTATGCCAAATCTCAGCCCGATCCGTCCAGTCGATAGATCAGTCAATCAGTCAGTCACCTTTCCCTCTTATACCTATATTCAGATAAGATAAAGACTTAGAAAAAGTCCCGACCAATTTTCTAGAACCTTGGGGACGCGATAAATTAAGTAATAATGCATTTCTCCGCAGTCAAAAAGTGATATCGTTGGGGATAGTGCAAATCCGCGTAACTAGCATTAGTACATTAAACTCCATTTTCAAACGTTTGTGTTCAAATCAAAATCGCGTAAGTGTCGTAGCGACTAAATTAATCACTTTAAAAGATCAATACATAGAACACATGAATTAATACTCTCTGTGTAAAAATGAGCCCAATAGCTGTAGAAATAAGATAAAGTTTTAGCTTTCCCCTGCAAAACTTGGTCTAGTGTAGATCCGCGGTTTTTACCTATGGTACATTCGCGGTTTTGTACTATCCCCGACGATATATCTCTTTGGAAAGCTCTTAAAGTACGCAGGTATCTCATGACGGCATGTGTGGTCGATCGTGTAATTCATGTGTAAATTAACAAGCTTGTTGCACAATCGTGCGAGCCCGCTTTCGAACGAGACAGACGGCATTATTTCACACGCCTTTACGACTTGTAGCTCCTTATGAAATGCCACAGAATTTAGAAAATGCCACATACCTATCTGCGTACCTACTCTATCTCGCGGTTTTCGAGGTCGCCAGGATCAAATACGAGTTTGTTTCAGTAGGTATAAGTAGGTATGTAATCGAATGCAGAATTTGCCTGTTCAATTATAATCACTTAATATTATAAATGCGAAAGTGTGTTTGTTTGTTGGTTTGCAACAGAGCTACGGATCGACGTGATTATTTGCATGGGTATAGTTGAGGACCTGGGGCCCAAGTCTGCTATTGCAATTGTAGTTCAATTGTCTATCAATGACATCCCAATTGCTACTTTTAACAATTTTGGTAGTCTACTAATTCAATGGCGTCACAATTGTTTTCCGATGATTTGCCACTGACACATCTAGCTTTGAATCTAGCTTAAGCTCGCTGCATACGTAACGTGCACGGGACGTGGACGGGACGTGGCCCGGACGTGGTTAGTAAACACGGACGGGAATTTTTAATGCATACGCAACGTGGCAATAACTCAGAACTAACGTGCTAGTGATGTGAACAAGGAAAGATGGATTTTTCTAAGATTGTAGCGAGCTAACTTGGAAGGGGTATAGCAGTGTAAATACAACCCATACCCCTAATCGGTTTTTACACGCCATCGTGTCGAAACGTTAAATCGCTTGGCGGCACGTCTTTGACGGTAGGGTGGTAACTAGCCACGGCCAAAGCCTCCCACCAGGCCAGACCAGAGACAATTTAGAAATTATAAATTCCTAAATTGCCCCCGCCGGGAATCGAACCCGAGACCTCTCAGTTATAAGACCACAGCGCTCACCACTGCGCCAGGGAGGTCGTCAAAGGTTGATACTATATACCTATTGATTTGAGCATAAAAAGTTCAACTGTAATTATTATTACATATTAAAATATAAGTAGAGATACCAATGCAATAAATTAATAAAATAAATCTGACCGTTTTCAGTGAGTGATAGTTCGACTGCAATTTTACGCCACAGATAATTTTTATATTTGGTGTCTAAATACTTTCAATGATCGTACACACTCAATTAGTTTTTCCATTCGTCCATTTTTGCTTCGTAGGTAAATACACAAACATCACTACTTAGCTCTCCGGAGCGAACGGGGCGACTGTGCATACGCAGCGGAATCACGCACGGGACGGGGCACGTACGGGACGGGACGTGCTAAACATCGTCGCCGACGATATTTTTCCCGTTCCGCGCGTGGCACGTTCCCGTCCCGTCCGTGCTCCGTGACGTATGCACAGTCGCTTACATTTTCTATGAAACGATGTTTCCAAAACTCCACGTCCCGTCCCGTCCACGTCCCGTCCCGTCCCGTGCACGTTATGTATGCAGCGGCCTTTAAATGAACGTTTTTAATATGTAGTTTTTTTTTTTGAAACTCATTTCGGCAAACGCTTTTTAAGCTAATGGCAATACCGAGGTATCATTAAATTACAATCCAATTATAAGAAATCGAACGACCATTGTGAATTTAGTAGACTAAGAAATTTTGGACCAATGATAATTGAATTGTAATTGTATTGCGGTTCAATGACAATAATATGTAAAATAGCAGACATGGGGCCCTGGAGAGTGACATAGACTACTTTTATCCCGGAAAATCAAAGAGATTCATAAAATTTACACTTGTACATTAACATATGCAACATTGCAAAGTGCGTATAATAACTACATAATAATCAAAGAGTCCGCGTACAAAAACAATACGATGTACTGATTCCATGAAACAAACTAAGTATTCACGTGCGCTTTATTTATAAACAGGGACACTACATTTTATGTTTACTAGTTTTTTTCGTTATTTCACCCGGGATGCGGCGCTAATTTTATTTATATAGCTTCTATGAGTAAGTACGGACGTTTCTCTATTTGTAGCAATTCTCGGTCGGTCATTGACTTCCACGTTTCTTCCCTAGACGGGCTGTCTTAGGGCTACCATTTTTAGTAACAGAAATAGAAAGTTTTTAATATAGAATTACTTATAGATACATTTTATAGTAAAGTAAGTCATCGTTTTATGACTCGCCTCTCTCTCTAGTCAACGCTCAGTAGCTCAGTATCGATAATAAAGCATCCTTCGATTAAAATTTTCAAAATATATATTTTAATGTACCTACAGAATTCGTCCCGTTACAATTTTATTATAAGTATAGTTCATAGGTTCCTTCACATATTTTACTTCCTGAACTTCAGATGAGGTTTGTCGATGTCTTTGTCATACCGTTCCGCGTATTTATACGTCATAATATTATGACGTCATGACTCATGATAAATCCAATATGGCACATAATAATATGACCAAAAGTCATCATGAAAAACAATAGAATTGAGATAAATGTACCAAATTTAAAATTATTTATATAGTAGGCCAACTTGTAGCTCTAATGACACGTCATGACTCTACCACCGGTTCGGAATGCAGATTCTGCTGAGAAGAGCGGGCAAAAAATGCCGCATATATGAACATGTTTCAAAACAGTACTTTCTACCTTAATTATTATTATTTGGTATGCTGTTGGCTTTATATTTTGGTGGCTTTTTTTTTTTATAAGAAACTTAAAAAAAAAAAAGACGTGTGGCACTCGGGGACTGCCGCGGTAAAGCTATTGCATAGCATTTTTTATCAACGCCGTCTAGCGGTGAGAGGAGTCCCGTAACGTGTCAGGTTATTTTCGTTACGGAATTTCTGGATTCGGTCTCCACGCTCAAGGCCCGCGATAGAAGCTATGCAATAGCTTAAAACAAAAGTGTTTTGATTTGGATGTTATATTAGCCTCGAATCGAGATTAACATAAAAATGTGATTGCCATCCCTACGCGATCTTCAAACGGCTCCAAAAAGATCAAATATTGGGTTTACATTTGTACAGTGATATCATTCCATTTGCATACGATACGAGTTTAAGCTAAACTTCCTAATACGGATTACGGAGTTTCGGTATTATGGAATCCTAGTTTTAAAGTAGGCGGATGACTTCATCGACGAATGGCATTGTAGTGTTTGTTTGGGTACAATGACGTCATAATTCATAAATGCTAAATAGGCATAGTCCTCGAAACAAGGATAAATGCTTAAAAACTGAAACCCGACTACGGAAAATTGGTTTTTATAATCGCGCCATATTGAATTTTTTCGTATAAAATGTAGCCTATGTCACCAGATCATTATATACTGAATTGAATGACATCTGATCAGTAGTTTAGGCGCTACATGAAACATTCTAAATTAGTCACATACAAACAAACAAACATACATACCTACATACATAGGCTGCTAAAACTATTCGTTTTGCCGTAGTCAGGAAATTACGTAAATATTCGAGATATATCAAGGTTTATTTATATTAGTACTAGCGGACCCGACAGACGTTGTCCTGTCTTAACTATGAATATTGAAACTCCCCTTTTTACCCCCTTGGGGGGAGAATTTTCGAAATATGTAAAATACGTAATTCTTTATTTTTGATCAAGAGCCAAAATATCAAGTTTCATAAACATAACTTGAAAAATAACTTGAAGAACGAAGGACTATCATACAAACATTCAACCCCTATTTAACCCCTTAGGGGGTAGAATTTTTTAAAAGTGTGAAACACTTACTTTTTTGTTTTCAATTTAAAGCCTAAATACCGAATTTTATGGGTATAGCTTGAAAAATGACGGAGTTTCATACAAACTTTAACCCCCCTTTTTACCCCCTTGGGGGGAGAATTTAAAAAAAATGTAAAATACGTAATTCTTTATTTTTAATCAAGAGCCAAAATATCAAGTTTCATAAACGTAACTTGAAAAATAACTTGAAGAACGAAGGACTATTATACAAACATTCAACCCCTATTTAACCCCTTAGGGGGTAGAATTTTTAAAAACTGTGAAACACGTACTTTTTTGTTTTCAATTTAAAGCCTAAATACCGAATTTCATGAGTATAACTCGAAAAATGACGGAGTTTCATACAAACTTTAACCCCCCTTTTTACCCCCTTGGGGGGCGAATTTCGAAAAATCCTTTCTTAGTGCTCGCCTACGTCATAAAAGGAACCTACTGTCAAAATTTCAAGTTTCTAACTTCAGTGGTTTAGGCTGTGCGTTGATCGTCAGTCAGTCAGTCAGTCAGTCAGGACAAGCCTTTTTATATAATTATAGATTGTTCGGTGAGAGGCTTTGTCCACGACTATAGTTACCAATTACCATCCTACCGTCAAAGACGTTCCGTCAAGCGATTTAGCGTTCCGGTGAAGAAGTAAGTATAGACTATAGAATCCGATTAGGGGTATGGGATTAATTAAAACTCTTACTTACCTCCTTCCAAGCTAGTCGGCTACTGTTTTAGACTGCAAATTGTCTATTATTATCCGGTGTCTTGTTATGAATAAAAAAATTGTCTCTCTTCTTTCTCTTTCTGTTTTTCTTGGATAAAAAATAGCCTAGAGTCCATTGCCGTCGTACCTATAGCCAAAAGTCCATGAAAGTCGGTGTATCTACTGGTAGTAACACGGGCATCGAATGGTTTTGAAGATTAGCTCGGATAAACAGAGTTAATGAAAAAATGTTTCGAAAATTTCACACTACCTACTACAATTTTTTTTTCATTACAGCGCGAGCGCACCTACTCGTGTCTAAATATTGGAATTTAGGCATTCACGGTACGTGTGAAATATAATGTTGCTCTACATTTTAATGCAAGCTTCTAATGTGTCGTTATTGCATTTCTCAGAACTGCTTTTAATATATTTCTTAGTAACTTCTTGTTCGGAAGCTTTAAAAGTTTCACAAGACTGATTGATATTTATTCTAGGCATTCTAAATAACATGTACCTACCTAGATTGTAGGTTGTAGGTATATGTTATAATTGATTTTTATGTAAACTAGCGACCTGCACCGTCTTCACACGAGTGCAAAGTAAAGAAAGAAGAAAATCTTCTATATCTAATTCTAATCTATAAAAATATTTCTATTCTATTCCTGTGTTCTATTCTATTCTACTTGATTTAGGTACCTACTAATGAAGTAAAATTTCCGACTTCCGGTGGATTTTCGTGGAAAGCAACGGATCGACGTGATTTTTGCATGGGTATAGTTTAGGACCGGGAGAGTGACATAGGCTACTTTTTATCCCGGAAAATCAAAGATTTCCCGCGGGAGTTTTAAAAATTTAATGCATGCGAGCGAAGCCGCCGAATTAACTAGTAGGAGAATAATTAAAAGACTAGAAAAGAGATACTTTAAAGACTGAGATGAAATCATCGTCTAAAAAGTAATAAATAGAAATATACAAGCTTAAGTGGTAGCACGATACTAACAGTACCTACACGTCTAATACGAGATAAGATAACCTTTGTAACCCTGTATCGCAAATTGGACTATGTTACCGGTGCTTAGACAAATATCCGTTTTCGATTAAGGATAAAAATAAATCTACATACTTAGGTACTCAATTTCATGCATGGGGTTTTGAAAATCCGTTTACCATAGAGTCGAGATTGAGAAGCATTATTCTATCTACTTATGAAAGATATTATTAATTTAATATGACGTACCTAAATAACATTATAATGAGCATAATTTAGCATATAATTATGTAGATTGTGGGTGTCTATGCAATTTTTGTTCTCTGCCTCCTAGACTAATTCAAAAGAAATCGATTTTTTAATTTAGGTAAAATACTTTAAAACCAAAAGCCTATAAATCGGGCTTAATGATATAGTCATTTAATCACAGTGGTACACATTCTGCGAAGTCAAACTTACCTACCCGTGCGAAGCCGGGGCGTGTCAACTACTTAGGGCCAATTTCACCAACGTAAAATATAAGTCTTATAATAATTAATATTTTGGCAGACTTTCAGAACACCCAATTTATTCCTCGGTTAAAACTCAATCGACGTTGTTGAAATCGGGACTAAGTACCTACTTAGTACACTTAAGGTCTGGTGTCCCAAGAGCTTGCATTTATTTAGCCTAAAAAGAGCCCAAAGGATAATTGTACTGAGTCGACCTATCTAACTATAGGTACTTAAATCTTTTGATAAATAGGTAGGTATATCGTAGGTATATGTTTATGTACTAAGTGTTTACTAAAGGCTATATCATGCACGTTGGACCAGCTAAGGAGCAGGTCTGGTGATGCTCATTAGAGAAGGCCTATGTCCAGCATTGGACGTCCAGAGGCTGACGTGATGTGTCATTAGTTTTTAAACCTCATTTGGCTGGTTCCTGCACTCTCGAGCGTCTCTTACTTCGAGGCGATAATGTCGAACGCTCCGCATAATTAAACCTAGGTCTCAAGGTGTTCGAGTGTGACTAACCGCAATCGCTTGATTGAGCGACCAGTCGTGCGTGAACACCGCTGTTGGATCGAGGGACTGAGTAAAAACTTAGTGACGTCATCCCATCAAATCATACGTCCATCTTTGAATTTTGGTAGGTACATGAGACCTTAGAATTTAGATCTCGCATCTTGGATTTTTTGTCAAGGGGAAGGTTTTGGCCGTGGCTAGTTACCACCTAAGTAACTAACTTACTATCAATGACGTGCCGCCAAGCGATCAAGCGTTCCGGTACGATAATGGGGTGTAGAAACCGATTAGGGGTGTTGGTTTATTTTACACTGCCATATTGGTACCTCTTCCAAGTTGGCTTGCTACTATTTTAGACTGCATCGTTACTGAGAGGGTCAAGAGCTAACATTTTATTAATAAAAAAATGTACTGTAGACTGATGTGTCAGTAGCGGAATGCGATGTTCTGGTGAAAAGGTAAACCTAGGTCTCAAGGTGTTCAAGTATGACTAACCGCTAGAACCGCTTGAATGGGCAAGCATTCGTGCGTGATCGAGAGACCGGATAAAAACTATGACGTCATCGCATTGGTTCGCACGTCCATCTTTGAATTTTTGGTATGGAGCGTAGCGAAGTTCTACTTGACTGTTATTTGTTTAAGCATGACAAGATAGCCCTAGAATGATCTCACCTGATGGTAAGTGACAGTAGTCAAGGTGCGGGGTACCGTTTGCGTAATCACAGACAGTGGGCAGAGCCTCGGGCAACCTGCAAAAGTGGGTAACTAATCCATAAAAATGCTAATTCTATCTTACTAATATGGCGTTTACACCTTGACTTTTCGATATATTGAACACCGACGCATACCGGCCGACCAATATACCTACCTATCTGTTTCGTCATCCTTTGATAAAATTGGGGGTTTAAATATTAAATTCCCCCTCCTCTCCTCTTTTCGCACAGGGTCCTCGAGGTCGAGGTTTCTAAAACGAACCGTTAAGTTGTGGAACACCCTTCCAGCATCCACCGAATAATTTGGGTACCTTCAAGGCAAGAGTAAATATACATCGTCTAGGCAAGCGCGCTCCAACCTAAACCTCATCAATGCTTTCCAGCATTGATTGCTAAGCGCAAGCCTATCTAGCAATAATAAAATGCTTATTCACTTTTTTTTTTCAAGGTATCCAAGTTCAGTCTAGGTCGATAGGTAGCCAAGTTATAGGTAGATACTTAGTTAGTCGGAAAAACGGAAGCCACGAGGGCATTTCAAATACTAGCAACGAGGAAGAAACCGTAGGACCGAGGGATGTTAACTAACTATAATCGATTCCTTGCGGTTCAATTGTAGAAAGGCGTGTCATTTACCTATTATACTTTCTTTTCGATAAGTACCTAAGTACTTAAGTCTCGTTTTCAATGACTTGAGTACCGACGCGACGGCTTTACGTAGTCCGTGTAAAACAGCCAATTTCACACTACCTACACGTGATTGTTATAGAAAATGAATTCAAGACAGAAAAACTTTTTTGGCCCTATACGAGAATACCTTACTATGTGTTTTAGGTGCTGGTATACCTTTACTTACAAGTACCAACTTAAAACTTTTTTCCTGAAAATACTATAGATAGCATTTAAGGAATATTCGTATTTGAATAACTGTGAATAACATAAAAATGAAATGTAAGTAATTATCTCCAATCGGCCAATTACGGCATTCGTCTTTATCACTCCAACGAAATCAGCCAGTTAGAGTCGCGTGGGGTAACCGTACGCGGCGAGTAAGTATACGCAGTGAAGTTTGCACGAGACTCGTTGTCATAGGTTGATCGCAATATAGTGAATTAAGTTCGCACTTGAGAGGCAAGTGAGGGGGTCGCGTCATGCACCTGTCGTGTGGCGTGCTGGAAAGTTATAAAGTCATTTAATTTTTCCGTCGATTTCTTATTATTTTTATTGAAATACATGAGCGTGGTTTAATGACACGGCTGAACTAACTACCATTATACGGTGTTTGTCAATAGGGAAAAATAATAAATATTTTATGATAATTCAGTGATTTCATCTAAATGAACCTAAACTTACATTTTTGACAAATATAAATTTCTTTTCCTAAATGGGGAAAGTATACGCGGGAAAGTGTCCGCACGCGTACACTAGCCTGATCAAAGTAAATCCTTTTGAATAAATTATTGGTTACAAACCCTACAGCTTGAAATTGAACCACTAGAATCTACTAAGTTTTTGTCAGTACGTTGGCACTTATAAAACTTAGTAGATGAACTTCCTGAATTTTCAGAATGAACGTAGTTCTTGTCCCTTCGGTCTTGTTTACATTTCAAACATGCTCCATAATCCATTAACTACTGTTGTTTCAAAGACTATTATTATGAGTCCATTAACATAAAACAAGAAGAATAAGACTACAAAAAAAGTAAATGAAAAATCGGGTTTTACTGTCCTTTGTGCCAAGGGAGGAATGAGCATTCCTCCCACCCAAGACTAGATATAGTGCAATATATGTAAGTCTTGGTGGCACAAGGCATGCGCAAGCTATGAAATAGGGGAATTTAAATGTGGTCTATGCATAATACATTGAGAGCGTACACTTACCCTACGTTCGTACACTTATCCGAAAGCTTGCGGATACTTTCCCTCTGGTGTGGGTAAGTGTCCGCATTTCCCGAGTTGATTAAAACATCTAATAACTATTACAATTATCAAAAGAGTTCAAATTTTATGTTTCGTTATTGTAAAGGGATGTCTAATTAAAGAGAATAACGGCTGATTTGTTACAAATTATAAAACTGTTTCATTTTATAAGAGATTTACCAAAAACTGCGTACAGATACCCCACGTGACTCTATTATGATAAAGACATGCGTACTTAACGATAATTATTGAATTCTAGATAAGAAGCCGCGGTACGGTTATGCAATTAGGGCGGCGATCATTTTCTGATAAGTTTATTCTTAACACTACACTAGGTAATATTCCATTCGTAGGTAGGTAGTTAAGTTACTTACATAAATTAACATTCATTTTCTTTATCAACCGAAAGTCGTCCACTGCTGGACAAAGATCTCTTGTATCGACTTCCTCAGGTCTTACGTTGCCTGTTTCTAGCTGCTACCTGCGACACGTCTGGTGTTGTTCTCAATTTGCTAACACTGCTTTATCCTATGTGGGGTCGTCACTCCAGCACCTTGGGAGTTTACCAACCCAACCATTAGAAAAAAAAAAACCATAGCACTAAAAGTTGCTACAAAATAAATAGTAGCAGGAACTAAACAGAAAAAGAAAAAAAAAAAAACCCAACCATTAGTTCTTCGAACTATGCCAAATTTAACATTCGTAATTAACTATATTTTCAATGAATGGAACCACCTAGATGGATAGTCATCGAACTAATAGATAATATAACAGGACGGAATAAACGCCTTGAGAAGACTAGATCACCGCATACCAGAAGCGCCGCCGATGCGAAGCATTTTCTACTGATATGATGACCCCATACCACCCTAACAAGACGATAGACGAAGTTGTCTTGAGGGAAACGTCCCCTTTCAGAAGCGGGATATGTCCCGGAAAATCATTAACACTTGGCAACCCTAGATACCGATCAGTCAACTCATTTAGTTCAAGGCTTGTAGTAATTGGGTCTTCCTTGATCAAGTACTAAATTGCCTACCTTAGAGGAAGTCGACTAGATGATTAGGTATAAAGACCGCTGGAATTACTATTTACATAGTTACTACGTTGACAGCCGATAGACGTCCATAGCTGGACATAGGTATATTGTAGGGATTTCCACACGCTACGGTCTTACGCCGATCGTATCCAACGGCTTCCTGCGACTCGTTTCGTATCTGTTGTGTGGCGAGTCTACCAACACTAGTGTTGGATCGAAGGTCGATTAATCGGCTACGCCACAACCTTCGGTCGAAATTGGCAGAGCAGTCGTGTTTTTAATTTTTTGATACAAACTGCTTAATTTAAATTACATAAATCAGTCTTTAAAACGAAAAGTTTTTGGAATGCTCTAGTCATTCAATCAAAATATGTACAATCTGTGCCACCAAGTAGAATTTATATCGTAAAGAAGTCTTTGTCTAAAAATAGAGGTCGGATTGATAACCCGCGCTCTGATTCCGAATTAAGATTTCCTGCAATATACTTTCCAAATGTCAAAGATAGAACGCGGTCATAAAAACATTCGTTCAGAAGTTTCGAATGCTTTTAATTACAAAAAAAGTTCAACCGACCACGGAAAATTGAATGTAACACCATATTAATTATGGTCAATTATTGACACCACTTTCATCAAAATCGGCTCAATCGTTTAGGCGCTACTGTGTAACATAATTATGTTAATACAAACATACATACATATACTTCTAAAATCGTAACCCTTCCTTTTTGCCATAGTCGGGAAAAAATAACAAGTAGGAAAACTTGTAACAAAAATACGAAGTTATCACAAGAAATTACGCTTTGATGATAAAAATTCATTTATTCTATAATAATTGTAAAATTTTAAAATAAATCATCACAAATTATGTTTAACTTAATAATTAAAATCTGCCTACATTACTCTAACATAGATAAATAATATTAAATGGATTTGGATACAAATAAATACCAGACTATTTTTTAAAATATTATTCATTTGATTTAAATACTAAATTACAAGTAGACGAGATAATTGATGATTTCAGTCATACAAATTAATGCATTTTTGATCACTGTTATTAAGATATTTCAATTAATATTTCTTGTCTAAAGGTAATTAATATGTGTTTTGGTTCGTTTTCTTCACATTTCTCAAACACTTAACTTAAAATAAATACTTTTAAAACTAATCAATATAATTAAACTCAGATTTATGTGAACCTTTCAATCTTATGTCTATTGAATTTTTATAGGATTTAGTGTGGATTTAGTGGACTGTTTAAAAATGATATTTTTTTTACTTGAGATATAAAAATGTGATTTTTTTTTAAAACAAGTATTTATAAAGAAATGTTGTTAAGTAAGAAATTTAGAATAATTTGTTGTTTTAAAATTAATCCTGTGCATTATTTCGATCAATGTAGTTTATATAGTCTAAAACAAAACTAAGTCTTATGCATATCAAGCTTAAGAGCCAGTATACGTTTATCATTCCCTCTCTCTCGTTTATTTTAATATTTCCAATTATTATTGTAAGATTCTCAGTCTGCTTTTGACCTAGTGGTTCATTACTATATCGTATACCAATATTTTGACAGAGAAAAATGGCGACAAAATTTACTAGTTGCTTTCGCAATTTCTTAAAATATAAACTAGGCATAACACATTAGAAATATTTATAAAATATCCGTAATTTTATAGTCAACTATAGTAATGAACGACTTGGGTCAAAAATGTAATGAGACTTTTACAACAATTGAAATTTTTGTCTGGTGGGAGGCTTTGGCCGTGGCTAGTTACCACCCTACCGTCAAAAACGTGCCGCCAAGCGATTTAGCGTTCCGGCACGATGGCGTGTAGAAACCGATTAGGGGTATGGGTTGAATTTACACTGCTATACCCCTTCCAAGTTAGCCCGCTACCATCTTAGACTGCATCGTCACTTACCATCAGGTGAGTTCGCAGTCAAGGGCTATCTTGTCATAGAATAAAAAAAAAAAAATATATATATTATTATCAAATATGGTTGAGCGAAGCAACGCGTTGGATCATGCGTCATGCTCGTGAACGGGTGCCACCAACGGGAACGGGTCCACTTTCTGTCTGTCCGTCTTAACAAGTACTGGATTGCATGTAGGTATGCATTTTTGAAACTTCATTGTGGAAACACTGTATACATAACATAGTTTTGTTACCTATTGTAAAAAAATTTTTTTGAAAAGAGCAACCGCCGAGTTTATTGCTGGCTTTTCTCGACAGGAAGGGCATTCCAAACCAGTGGTAGATTCATCGACGATTCAAAAGCACTTGTAAAAGTTTATTTCAATTTATACTAATATTATAAAGCTGAAGAGTTTGTTTGTTTGAACGCGCTAATCTCAGGAAATACTGGTTCCAATTGAAAAATTCTTTTTGTGTTGGATAGTCCATTTATCGAGGAAGGCTTTAGGCTATATAACGTCACTAAAAAAAAAAGGACGCGAACGAAATCGCAGGCAACCGCTAGTAAAAAATATTTCTATTCTATTAGAATGTACGAGAAGGATGCAAAAGGTAAACTGGCTCTTAAGTACTAAACGAAATCTAAACTTGTCTACGATTTAGACATAATTTCCTTCATAGCTAACTCGATCTTCAGTTGTATGCACGCGACCCGCTCTTGAAATATCTGGTTCACTAAATTCAGTCTCTTCTGTTCCAACATTGCATTTTCCTTCAATAACTTCTGTTTCAACTCCTGTTCCTCCGGTGTAAAATTCTCTTTATTTTCCTTACATTGAATGTTACCTTCTTGCTTATTTTTCAACGCCACGTGACTCCTCAGTTTAACTATTTCGAATTGTTCCGAATTGATTTTCGCTTGGAGCAAGGATTTAAGCTGTAAATACTCAGCGTTCTCCAGTTGTAGCCTCAAAACTTTGAGTTCTTTTTCGGTGAATTTCGGTTTCTCTACAACCTTTTCTGGATTGTCAATCTCGTCTTTGGTTTCTGTAGGTTTGAAGTCGAAGTTGTCTTCGAATTCTACTGGGAATGTTATGTCTGTGCTTGGCGATTCCTTTTTCTCTTGGAATGGTTCGTTAGCTGCCAAAGGTATTTCTGCACCTATCGAAACTGCACTAGTATTAGTTATAATACTTGTGTTAGTAATAATATTGGTATTGTTAGTTGCTTCGATCGGTTTCGCGGGTACTTCGAACGGTTGTGAATTTCGTCGGCACACTTCGTCGTCTTGTTTGTCGTCAGTGGGGTGTTGAAGTGTTGTAGACACCGCGTTAGGTTCAACTGATTTTTGGACCGAGCGTAGCTTCCTCTGAAATAAGATCATTTCAAATTTTTCAAAAATGCCACTTAACGACAAAACACATCTGCTCATGGTCTGCCGACTTATCGCATTTACTACTAACTAACTAAACTAATTTAATTTTATTATAATCGGCGTTTATGAAGGTCCAAGGAGCCGATGAATCGAACCGAAAATGAACACCCACTTTAGTTTTCAGTGATGACCTAAGAAACACTTTCCCATACGAAGCATTTCTAACTTTTTGGATCTATGTGGGTTCTAAACAAAATTAAATATCCCTAAAGGTTAAGTTAGGGAACTTTAGTGAAAACGAGAATGGGTCTACTGTTTGTCGAATCACACTCAAGTCCAAATAATATAATTAATAAACCTCTGTAATTAATCTAATAAATAATTAAATAAAGAGGTTCGATGTGATACGAAATCATACACTAACTATAGAGGTTAGTTCATCAGTATAGTACGTTTATCTCACGATGTTACGGGCGCTTTACTTGTGGTTACGTCGTGTACATGCACATTTTTTTTTTTTTTTAAATAATATTAGACAACCTGAAGTTGACTAATATCCTCCTATCCCCTCCAAATAAGCGGAAAGCTTGTGCTAGGATTGGGTACGACAATAGTGCAACGGGTGGGATTCGAACCTGCGACCTTACAGATTTCAGTCCGCACCTTTAACCGTTGGGCTATTGAGCGCGAGCAAGCTCTCGCTCACACTTATACAGATACGACACACACAACCATGAGCCACGAGCTCTCGTGAGAGAACAATATAAGGAGCAAAAACAACAGTTAGTAGAGCAGCTACCTTCAGTTGCGTGACAATGCGCTGCGCCTCCCACAGCTGCTGGTCCCGGGCGGGGGTGATGAACCCGGCGTGCATCTCGGCGTGTATCTGGCTCAGCAGCGACTCCTGCTTGCGCAGCTCCTCGCTGATCTCGTTCGCCGTCTCCGGGAAATCGTTGGGGATCGACAGGAGAGGCGGGACATACCTGTACATAAAAACAAATTAGGAACACTTGGATATACTTATTTTTCTTTATCCGCCATTTTGTGGCGGCGGCCATCTTGGACCGATTTTCATCAAACATAGCTGAGAACACTCTCAATTTATTCACCTTTCAAACAAAAAAAAAACAAAATCAAAATCGGATCATCTAATAGGGATGTTAACACTAATCACAAATTAATGTTTAGTGTTAATTTTATGATAGTTTGTAGGATTAGAATATCGAAAATCACATTTTTGTAATTTAATATAACTTAATAAATTTATTAAAAATAATTTTAAATGCTTTATTTATAATCTGATGTCACGTGACTGCAAACGCCAAGAAGGACTTGTGACGTCACTAACCTAACCGCGAACCAAACGGAGTGATTATAGGTATTATACGCGCCACGAAAGAAGTCCCGCGGCAATCAGGTGGAACTATTAGATTTTACATACAATAATTGCCTAGACATACGACTTACTAGCGCCGCCTCTATGGGACTTCTTTCGTGGCGCGGACGGACCGATGACGTCATATCAGTCAAGTGACAGTTCTAGAGTGTTTTAGCGGGAAAATTCAAAATTACTCTATTTTTGTATATTTTCTCATCGAAAATACTAATATTTTTAAATTATATATATTTTTTTATGGTAAACAAGAGTCAATCTTCAAAATAAAAACAATTCCGAAAAATTGTTAACATCCCTATTCGGCACACACACATACCCGCACACGCGCACGCATACAACACACAAAATAAAACATCTCTTTTTCTTAAAGAACAAGGTATTAGGAACATATTGAGGTCTGCTTTGTGTCTACCCATGTTAACATGTCTTTGGTTGCGGTAGGCGTACATTTTTGAAACTTCTGTGTGGAAACATTGTGTGCATAGCCTAGTTCTTTTTAACAATTGTAAAAAAAAATTTTTTTTTGAAAAGAGCAACTGCTGAGTTTCTTGCCGGCTCTTCTCAGCAGAATCTGCATTCCGAACCGGTGGTAGATTTTTGACGTTTCATAAGAGCTACAAGTTGGCCTACATGAAATAAATAAATTTTGATTTTGATTTTTGATTTTCAATTTTATAGCAGTCGATTCCCGAGAGTTTACATACTTTTAAAGACCACATTACTATGTGGTACAATATTTTTTTATTATATATTATTAGTAGCTGCCTACTTTCTCGCTGGTTTTTCTAAGTTGGAATGGCATTCCAAACCAGTGGTTTGACGGTTCGAAAGCACTATGTAAAAGTTTATTTTAATAAAAAATTATTCTATTCTATTTCATTGTAGTCATCGAGCACACGAAGAAAATATCTAAATAAGGAAGTACTTACTTAGTGAGTCGGACTTCAGGGAACAGCTTGTCGGCTTTGGTGATTAAGTATGTGAGCAGATTAAGTGACATGTTGAGAGCCGGGCCCATCGCAGTGGCGATAGTTGGAATGTTCACGTGGTTCACCTGAATGAAAAATAATTATTTATGTTATAAGTTGAAGAACACATAGGTAACTTTTAATACCAGAGGTGGAATATAATAAGTTTGATATTACTTAGGATACGATACTATACTAAAATGAAGACAAAATGCATATCGCATCGCATTCGGCTGCTTAAACAAACCGAACCTCATGTTTTTAAACAATATTATTGTTTAAGACACCCCTTACATAGTGCGAAGGGATAATAGTTACGTGATAGAGAGAAGAAGTCTAAGTGAATAAGACGGTAGGATTTATAGTGTGGTAACAAGAGTCGCTATTTATTTAAATCATTTTGCGGAGTGAATCTTCTGTACCTTTAGGAACTACTAGCTTTAACCCGCGGCTTCGCTCACGTTAGGTTCGATTTTTCAACCCCCTATTTAACCCTCTTGGGGTTGAAATTTTCCAAAATTCTTTGCCTTTTATCTAAATATATAAACTACTATAAGTACTATTAGGTATTCTGTGTAAAAAGATCGAAGTTTTCGAAATGTGGGTGTATACAAGAATGTTGAGAATCTCGTGGGTTCAGCGTGTGACGAACACGACAGTACTGCAGAGGCTAGGTAGGGGTCTTGAAACACTGAAGACTATAAAAAATGCGGAAGCTGGAGTACTTTCGCCACATTCTTAGGGATAGCAAGTACGACCTCCAACATCTCATCATACAGGGGAAAATAGCTGGCCACCACCTGGTTGGAGGACAACATCGTGGCTTAAGAACCTGCGCCAGTTGTATGGGAAAAGTACCCGACCCTTGTTCCGTGCAGCAGCGTCCAAGGTGCAGATAGCCCTAACATGATGTGTAACATGATTCTATTGTATTCTGTTCTACAGTGTTTCCACTTTATTTGTGTCTCAGTTATGTCTTAAAATGAGTACCTTAATATTAGTATTTAATTCGATGCCTTAACACGGCTAGCCTAAGTATGTCATGCTCACTTAAACATTTCTGTGGTGGTGTCGTGTGGTGCGGGTTGTTACGTTCCCTCAAATATGGTTGAGCGAAGCAAGGGCTGGATCATGCGTCATGCTCGTGAACGGGTGCCGCCAACGGGAATGGGTCTGCTTTGTGTCTGCCCATGTTAACATGTGTAAGGTTGTGGTAGGTGTGCATTTTTGAAACTTCTGTGTGGAAACATTGTGTGCATTTTTTTGAAAAGAGCAACTGCTGAGTTTCTTGCCGGCTCTCCTCAGCAGAATCTGCATTCCGAACCGGTGGTAAATTTGTGACGTTTCATAGGCGCTACAAGTTGGCCTACATGAAATAAATAAATTTTGATTTTGATTTAATGTTTGCCAAACTCCGATAGAAGACGGCACTACAAGAAGAAGGTACCGTACTCTGTGACTATAGTATGTGTGGTATGTATGGTATCAGGTACCTGTTCGTGGGCCACGACGCTCTCGAAGTGCCTCACGAGCCAGCCCAGCAGGCTGTGGTTGCAGGCGGGCAGCTTGCCGATCAACGCCACCATGCTCGCTTCCCGCTGCGGCTCCGCTATCGCCGTCGCCTGCTCGAACTGCCCGTGCAGCTCTTGCGTTAGTATCGAGTCTGGTAGCTCACTAATATAATAGAATAGTGTGAGCTGTCGATTACTCTTTATAATTAAGTATTTATTGTTTTTGACAAAATGCTTCGTCGCGGCACAAAAAAACAACAATTGAACAAACTTTCTATAAATTATTAAAATTAGACGCAGGGAATACACGAGCGCTTTCATCACATCACATCAAATACAAAATGGCCGATGGCCGTCCGACCAATCGGAGAGGCGGGAGACCAGCGCGCGTTCGGATACTTGTTACAATAGTACATTATGGTACAAGTGTGGAACATTGGTGATTACCACTGAGGCGCTATTGAGACCCGAGCCGTTAGGTGAGGGTCTTAAGGTAGCCGAGGACGGTAATCATCAGTACACACGTGTATCGTACGACGCTTTTCAACACACTTGTGAAGAAAATAATACTAAAATAGTACATTATGGTACAAAACAGTGAAAACGAGTTGTGAAAATTTTTTCGCAATGGCGGGAAAAACTATTGAACACGACCTTTTTTATATAGAAACTTTTTTAAGAACAAAGCAACTCAACCGATAAAAAAAACTCTATAACTCACTTGTGAATAATAGTAATGAAAAAGTCACAGTTTGATTATAGGTGTCATTATGTGCCTAATTGCGGTGAAATTGGAGCCACTTTATGAGCAAGGGTGTTGAAAAATTCTTTATTACTACACGAAGTTATATATCTTAGAATTAATGAGCACAGATGAGCAAAGGCGGTCTTATCGCTTTAAGCGATCTCCTCCAGACAACCTTAATATTTAAAAGAATCTTATTGAGGGATATGGGAAAGTGCAACAAATTTTATATAAATTACATACTAAATATACATAATAACACAACACTAAACAGTAATAATAACATACATATGTATAATATATTGAAAAAAACGTATAAACTTACACATACAAAATATAACTACTACTGGTATTATAATATTATTATAATGATGCCCGCGAATTCGCCGTGGAATAAAGTTTTCTAATTGTCGTGTTATTCCTGCATATGTAGAGCTCTATTCCAAAAATTTCCATTTTTCGCCGTTAAAGCAAGTGATAGATTTTATCGATTTGAATACGCACATAATTCTGAAAATCAGAGTTGAGACCTGCACTGGTAGCATGGGCAGGAGATAAAAGTTTTATCCCCCGATTTTATCCACTGACAGGGGATAAAATTATCTTTTCCCTATGCTAAAGCATGGCGACAGAGGAGAAGGCGATGTATATTTCTATAAGTATATCCACTGAGTGTTATTTCCACCGCTGTGCCCATGCTCGACGGGTGGATAAAGCTACGCGAGGAGATAAACGTTTTATCCCTTTCCCGGGGATAAAATTTCTCCCGTCCATGCTACCAGGGCTGGGATTGAACACACTGACACATCTTATACTCGATAAAAAATTCCCTACCTGATGAAGCTCTTGAGCATAGCACAAGCGACGGGCACGTCCCAGTGGTAGGGGAAGGTGGGCCCGCGGTCCGTGAACAGCTTGCGCAGCTGCTGCAGCTTGATCTTGTCGGGCTCTGTGCGGTATATTAAGTTCGATTTCAGACCGTGAGCCTGTAATACAAAATCTATAGTTATAATAAAACTGTAACGGGACGATAAATATATTTTAAAACATTTAATCGGATGATGCTTTATGAGCTGCTTTATGATGAGCCCAATTTTTTTTTTTTTTTTTAATTTTGTTTGTCTCTCTGTGCGCGCATCACGAGAAAACTACTGAACGGATTTAAATGAAATTTGGTATAGTGGTAGCTGATACTCCGGGTCAATATATAGGATACTTTTTATCCTGATAAACAATAAGGTTTATGCGGGAAAGGGGATAAAAGTTTTTGTTGATTTTGCTCCATAACTATGTCAAATCTAATCCGAATTTGATAACTCTTTTTTTTATTAAAAATTATGTACTATTAGAAATATTTTGTCCCATTTTGGTGAAGATCTACTTAATATTAACGGAGATAGAGGACATAATTTCTCGCGGACAGTAGAAAGTCACTGAAACTTTTTCCACGCGGACGAACTCGCGGGAAACAAAGCTATTAAATTATAAAAATAATCTTACCTGTAAGTAGTCGATGCTGTCGCGAACTACGAGAGGCAGGCCGGTGTCGTCGTGACATCGCGATCGCTCCACCGACTGCTGAAGGGGCACGCCGAATATTGGCAGAGCCACTGCCACAGAAACAAAATAAATTAAGTTATAATCTATCGTTCTTGTTTTCGTATGCTTCAAACTTTGGAGCATCGGCGAAAGGTTGCCTGTCTGTCGGTATTCTACAGAACATATTTCGGAGAGTGTGCTCAGGAACTTTTCAACTTGGTTCCACCGTCACCATTTTACCATCGAAACGCAAGGCACAGAATACATCTGCACCCCTACGTAGTTGAAATCCCAAGGACGCGCACTAAGCGCTTTGCTATTATGGACGTAATTAGGTACCGAGATGCGACATACCTTATTATGAAGCTCGAGACAGTCTATTTTCCCTGTAAGGACTTTGCAGATGGTAACGAGTTGGTCACAAGCTCGTCGGGTTTGTAAGGAGTTAAATCCCAAGTGACCCAGCAAGAATTTTGTGGGATAAAGATATGGATAATAACCATGGAGGCGCTTGTACAGGTACCAAAAAAAAGCTTTTTGAACCTTTTCGAGCAAAAGAGCATATGTGCTTTCGTACGGATTCCAGGAACTAGTTTCTAATTTACTTCGTACAAGCGAAACAAATAAAAGTTTTATAGTGCATCGGTCATGGAAATCGCGGGCATTGCGTAAAACGAATCCCAGCCGTCGAAATGATTCGGACGCTATCATTGAAATGTGGCTATGAAAAGTTAGTCTAGGATCAAAGGTCCTAGGTCTTTAACGTCTAGGTCTTTTACCTATACATACATACATAGGTTTTTTGCTATACATACTTCGATCACAGAAACATATAAAAGATGTCGGTGCGCCATTTGCAATATTATTAACTCCAGAGACACTCGTATCTGCTTAGTGCTTAAAGCGCCAAAATGGCGTCAATGGAGTAGGTCCAAAAAATAAATCACAACAGCGAGTCAAGCAAAAAATCAACTCGATCTGTTGCTCTGTTACTGCGTGATTGAAGGACAAATCAATAAGCACATTTTCGCATTTATAATACTTATTAGTAACCCTTCTCATTCTTAAAATCAAGGCCAGATTGCTCTGAGGAGGATTTTTTGAAATTACATCTGAATTAACCCTCAATAGCCCAACAGTTAAAGGTGCGGACTGAAAAATAAAGGATCACAGGTTCGAGCCCCACCCGTTGCACTATTGTCGTACCCACTCCTAGCACCAGCTTTCCGCTTATTTGGAGGGTAGAGGAGAATATAAGTCAAGTTCAGCTTGGCTAATATTCTTTAAAAAAAAAAAAAGAATTGAAAACCCTAAATCCAAGCGGAAAAATTCATCAGCTAGCGATCCAATACACTTAAGTGAAGTAATACGTTAGGTAGTTCATGTTTTACAGCAGAAATAAAATCAGTATTTCGTTTCGTCTTAATACGTCACGGCATCGTAAAAGCTACGAGTCACTTGAAGCCGAGTCAGTGACATTTTACAAAGCTCTCCTGGGAGCAACTGACATTAATATCCGCGAAGTTATTACTCATTACTTAATGGCGGCTCTCTCCTGCGGCGCGGAGCTAAAAAGAATTTTCAACCAATACAAAATGAAGTTCGATTTTTATTAGAAAACTAGCTTTTGCACGCAGCTTCGCTCATGTTAAGTTCTAGAATAGAATAGAATAGAATAGAAATATTTTTTATTCAAGTAAACTTTTACAAGCACTTTTGAATCGTCAATGACTGGTACCACTGGTTCGGAATGCCTTTCCTGCCGAGAAGAGCCAGCAAGAAACTCGGCGGTTGCTCTTTTCAAAAAAATAAAAATTTTACAATTGTTATTGAAACTATGCTATGTACTCAGTGCTTCCACGATGAATTTTCCTGAGTACAGTTCGATTTTTCAAACCCCTATTTTACACCCTTAGGGGTCTAATTTTCAAAAATTATTTCTTAGCCGATGCCTACGTCATAATAGCTATCTGTATGCTAAATTTCAGCTTGATCCATCCAGCGTTTAAAGCTTTACGTTGATAGATATTCAGTCAGTCACCTTTGACTTTTATATATTTAGAAGACTAAACGATAACGCGTATCTATTTAGTTTTTTTTTTTCAATCCCGTAAGAACTCTTTGATGTTCCGGGATAAAAGCATGAGTAAAGTACAATTTTTTTTTTTAAGAAGTATGCGATGTAGCTGCGATCTATAGAGCGTGCTCTGACTTAGCTCGGGCTCAAGATAAGAGTTAAAGCGAGACACAAATATGCTCCGACATAATTCTGGCTCGTTTTATCTCTGACTTGAGTCTGAGCTGAGTGAGAGTACATAAAACTTCCAACGCCAAATGTTAAAATCTAAAAGCAAAAAAAAAAATAGCGAACACAAACATACATAATAAATTATTTACTTCGTCCGCGTGGATAAAGGTTTTTGATTCCCGCGGGAACTCTTAAATTTTCCGGGATAAAAAGTATGTTTTAATCCTGGGAATGAGCTATCTCCATTCCAAATTTCAGCTAAATCGGTTTATGCGTTGTGGCGTAAAAAACAAACATACACACACACATACACATACAAACTTTCGACTTTATAATATTAGTGTGAAATGTGATACAAAAACAATCCAAATTCTAGTACAAAAACACACGACTTTACTAACTTTCTGCATATACAGTGTCTGTAGTGTGAGTACCGCTGTAGTGTAAAACATGCATCCATAATTAATTAACATCTCGTAATGTCTGTGATGTCATATTACATCCGTATTTAAAAAAGTATATTATTTAAAAACCTCACCGCCAATTTCGAAACCGTACAGAAACGGATTTGTGCAGTTCACGATCATATTGCAATATCTGTCACTGACGAGAGTTCAACATTCCATCGCGCATCGAAAGGTTGTGTCAAACCTTATCAGTGACACACATTACCTTGAGCCAGTGTTTTGTTTTGTCATTAGCGCAGATAATATTTTCGCGTGTTATCATTAAAAGCGTGATTGCGATCGGTCTGAATACTCTTTTACGAATTCGATAATATAACAAAAAAAAACATAACCCAACAGCATAATCCTTATATACCTAATTACTAGTTGATTCCCGCGACTTCGTTCGCGTGGATAAAGGTTTTTTATTCCCGCGGGAACTCTCTTATTTCCCGGGTTAAAAAGCTATGTGTTATTCCAGACTATAATCTATCTCTGTGCCAAATTTCAGCCAAATCAGTTAAGGAGTTGCGACGTGATTGAGTAACAAACATACATCCAAACTTTCGCATTTATAATTTTAATAGGATTTAGTTGGTAATAAATGTTCACATTAGTTTTATACATATGTACTAAAAACTTTAAATAATATGTAAATGTGTGTTTTAAACAGATAATACTAAAAACTACCAAACGTCAAATTCTTGAAAGTATGAAATCCTTACCTCCGAGAGTGAAGATCTCCTCAAAAGGCACTCCCGAAGTGACAGTAGAAGGCACCTTCGTAAGCTTCTTATCTTTTTTGTCTTTATCTTTTTCCTTTACCTTCTCCTTTTCTTTTTCTTTCACCTTATCCTTATCTTTTTCTTTCACCTTTTCTTTGTCTTTATCCTTGACCTTATCTTTCTTGTCATCTTTCAGTTTCTCTTTCGATTCAAGTTTGAATTTCGCCTTCTCTTCCTTCTCCTGTAAACAACGTCAAATATTTTTATTAAAAGCTTAAAATTACTCTCAACATATTCTATTGGACTCCTCACGCCTTAATAATGAAGGAAACTATACTGTTTGTATTTATTCATAAAAGTTGTTGATCTTGGTATTATTAATAATTAAATTAATCCACGCTCATTCATGGTCAGTCAAAAAAATTAAATCACATCGAAATCGGTTCATTCACATAGCTAAGACTTAGATATGCCATAGTTATAAAAGAACATAAGTCCGTGAAGATCCGCCGTTAGCAAAACTTACATAAGTTGAAACTTGGTACATACTTAAAAATGGCTTGTTACGAAAACGAGTCAAGTGTTTACTCTCGACTTTTACAAGTTGGCAGACTTGTTATTCTTTTGTGGTTCAAATTTACAGTAAGCGGATGCCCTTGCAACGTCATTCTTTGTCACAGTTTGTCACAAATCACAATGTCAGCAAATAGTTAAAATTAGGCCCTGCATCGACGACGGATTTTTTGTGCAGTCTAGGCCGCGGCGCAAAATAAAGTACGGTAGCTAGGTACTTCATTTTTTATATATCTACTAGACGATGCCCGCAACTTCGTCCGCTTGGATTAAGGTTCCTTAATTCCCGCGGTAACTTTTTAATTTTCCGGGATAAAAGCCTATGTGTTAATCCTGGATATGAACTATGCCCATTCCCAGCCAAATCGGTTCATTTGTTGTGGAGTGAAAGAGAAACAAACATACACTCCACACACACACAAACGAACTTTCGCCTTTATAACATTATAGTGTGGTAAAAATGAAAAAAAAAAACTTTTGCACGTCGCGGTTACTGGTATTCTACTTTGACAGATTAAAAAGTGCGCCATGGACTGTCAGTTATCTGCGTAGGGGCTTAATAGTTCCATCCTGCCAGTACTTAATTATTACAGCAAATTGTTGCTCCCTAAAATGAATTGAATTAGTTTCCAATGACTCTGAGTTGAGTACCTAATAACATGCGATTTGATTTTGGTATTGAATATTGTACTAGATGTGAAACCAATTTTCATAGGTTTTGTGCCCTCAAACCTTATTCAAGTGCTTGATAATTCGATTGTTTGAGTTTCTCAACGCGATCGTTGATCTGAGAAAATTGGCCAACAACGTATCGAATACGTCTAACTACAAATAAAGCGTTAGAATTGAGTAAATATTTTTTCGATTCAAAATAAATAATATTGATTAACCGAAGAAAAAACCGGTAAGTTGTTACCAACTTTCATAACCATGATTTATTTAATTTGAAAATAATAATTAGCAGAACAAACTGAAAAGTACACACACTCACTTTTTTATGAGAAAAGAAAAGCGGTTTTCAGTAAAAGATACATTAAAGGCTTAACAGACACAAATCACGTCAACCGCACGGCAAGATATCGCACGCGTCGCGGTACCTACGCATCAACGTAAAAATATGCCTGTGTACATGCATATTAGGTGGTTTACCGATTAATTTGGTGGTGCGAGGTGCAGCGTGATGACGGGTGATTATGCAAGCTCGCGATTGTTTTAGACCTACCTAACAATGCGCAAACATCCTCTCCACATTCGTCCAGAGGTATTTTTACATGAAACCAATAATTTTATTGTTTAATAGGCATCATCTAGGCAAACGCGTTACACCTTAGACCACATCATCACTTTCCATCAGGTGTGATACTTGATAGTGGTCAAGCGTGTGCCTATAATCTATAAAAAGAAATGTATGTTACTGTATGAAAATCACAGATCGAAAAAACGTCCGTTACTGTTACTGTACTACCACTTCCTATAGCCGCGTTGGCATGTTACATGTTGCATGTTGTGCTTTGTGTTTCAGGCTTAAGTTGTCAACCCACAGGAACAGTATGATAATTTTAAGCATACCCTCAATCCAGTGAGAAAACACCTTTGCCCAGTAGGTACTGGTACCAACCAGTCGTCGTTGTCGACCGATAGACTTCCACTGCTGGGAATATGACTCTTGTAAGACCCTTATTAGAACCCTTGTAATAATATGTCGCGGTTCTGGTACACATTAACAATCACGGTTTGGACACACGCTTTATCTACACTTAAAGCAAAAAAAAATGCACCGAACAACTTTGTAAAACTCCGTGCAATACTAATAAAATTTATTCTAGAAATAAACACGTGAAATTATAACAACAAATTGAACACCTTAGCAAAAACGTTCCGCAGGTGATGCATGTTGCGATCACAGAACACAACTGAATAAACCATGCGGCCGTCAGAGTCGTTAGCATAGAGGTGCAATAATTATATTCTAGAGGCAACAATGTTTCACTAAACCGCTTCCACCTGACTGATAAACAAAGGCAAGGTGATCACATTCAATTGATAAACTTTGGGAACATTCTAACTCTTCTACTGATTTAAATATTGGTCTACGATTTCGGCAACTTCAAAAATCTACTAGAGCCAAGTTAAAAGATGCCGTTTCATTGCTGTAACAATGGATTTTCTTCTTATTTTCTTTGGCGAATGGCTTTTTTTAGTGCCAAGCTAGCACAGTGCACTTCGTCAATATCAAGTAATTTGAAAAGACACAAAGAAGATTAACCAATAGCGAAAGATTAACGACCAATCTGAAGTTTTTGCGATCGTCTTACTGTTGCAATCATTCTTAGATAATACCGCTGCTGTACAAGGAAGCCAGGAAAGTTATATTTTTCCTTCAATAATTTGGTATTGCACTCTATTACCAATAATATTACCATCAAAACAATAATATTGTCAAGACGTAAACATTGTGATATCGTAATAAACAAAAGAGAAAAAACATTTTGTTATGTTCACTTAAAATATCGAATAGTTCCATTACGTCTATAATTAAGGGAGTTTGGACGCCTAAATATACAAGACCTGTATCTCTGTGGTCTATATCTCAATGGTCATCGACAGTAGGTAGGTGCAAGGTCGGAGCTACCTACTCAACAGTGAAATTATGTATGGATGAAGTATCCAATGAGCCATGGATTGTTTTATATCCTTCGCTTGTAAATAAACATTATTTTTAGTAGGTTATAATTAAAAGGTAGATTGACGTATGTAATGCAAAATTATGTAGAATCACGTTATTCCGAACCACTGGTTTGATGACGTTTGTTAACGAAGTATGAGGTGTGAAAAGCTTTGGCGGTTCAAAAGATTAAAATATTTTGACATCTAGTGAAAAAGGGTTAAAAATTAGCATCAGGAAAAATATTATTAGTAGTGGATGTCAATTAATTATTACTATTTGTTGGGGGTTTTAATACTTTTGTAGAGGTATCAAAACAAGAAAATAAAATCCATCGATTAAGACTGCTCTCTCTATAGACTGCACACTCACTCAGCTCAGCCTCAAGACAGAATTAAAACGAGACCGATTTATGTCAGAGCATATTTGTGTCTCGTTTTAACCTCTATCTTGAGTCTGAGCAGAGTCAGAGCACGCTCTATAGATCTCAGCATGAGAGAACACTTTCAAGATTATGATTTCATTGTATTGAGAGATTCTATTTTAATCAACCATTAAAGAGTATGAGAGTGGCACGAAGAATTGATCGCGAAAATCAGCATTCGTATTACGTTAGTAGGTATTATGTTTTTGAAAAATAAATCGATATTTTTGGTAAAGTTGCCTTTTGTTGTTTATTTTGCTTTATTTGATAAAAGTAGGTACTATTTCCGCACGAAATTCTCTTTTTTTACTAAAAGAGACTTGAAGGCAAGAGTACTTGAAGGCTTTGAATTATAATAATAAAAAATAGATTTATCAACATAATTATGTTTGTTCATACAAACAGAATACATTGATAAATCTATTTTTTAGAACGACCGCGACGCGGGCGTGACAAGCGTGACCTTAAATAAAAGTGTTAAATTGAGCTGAAAAGATTGCAGTCGTTACAACAATAGCCCGTTTCGCTGATCTGAGTCATTATGTGGCGACATCTGATACCAGCATTATGTTGACACGGTTTAGACATGCAGAGTTCAAGGTTTTGTCTTGTCTAAGATATAAAGATTTACAGATTATTATATACATACTAGACGATGCCCGCGACTTCGTCCATTTGGATCAAGGTTTTTCAATTCCCATGGGAACTCTGTAATTTTCCGGGATGAAATGTAAGCCTATGTTTTAATCCTGGGTATGAGCTATCTTCATTCCAAATTTCAGCCAAATCGGTTCATTCGTTGTGGCGTGAAGGAGTAACAAACATACATACACACACACACACATACACATACAAACTTTCACCTTTATAATATTATATAGTGTGATCTGATATTACTAGCTGATACTTCATTCGCGTGGATTTAGTTTTAAAATCTTGGGGGAACTATTTGATTTTCCGGGATAAAGAGTAGCAAAAAATTACGTCGATCCGTAGCTTTGTTGTAGCGGGATTGTAGGACAAATCAACAAACAAACACACTTTCGCATTTATAATAATATTAAGGATTATTGTAAGTAGCACTAGTATATAAACACACCTTTTATTATTACAAAATAATATGTTCCTTATTAAATCAGTCACACTAGCAAATTGTTAGTGATACGACTACACTACTAGTGCATAAATAAGTTAGCTCTCTATTCCCTCACTCTCAAAGCTTGATGTCAGATATAAAAGAGATTAAGTGTGCAGAATGGATGGTTTTGACAAAGATAGATATGCAACACAGTAAATTTTTCAACTCTGGGCTGTTACTGTGAATTTCTGGAAAGAAAAACTCAAACACTTTTTTTGGGATCATTCAGTTTTTAAATTGCTGTGCTATTAATATGTATTGCACCAATGCTGTTGCACCAATCTTCGGCTGAAGTCGAAGTTTTTATAACCCTAAAAAATTCCATTTCAGATTGGCTAAAAGTGATAAAATAATAATTCTTTATTAAAATTACCTTAAAACTGAAGTCTGTTTTGATTTGGTTATTTACTGGTTACCTCCTACCTCTTGCATGTAGCCTTTTCTATAAAATAATTCTTTATTAAAATTACCTTAAAACTGGAAAAACCCCTTGCATGTAGGCTTTTCTATTGTCCTCTCACATTCCTAACAGTTCATTTAATTTTGGCACATGTTTGAAACCTTCAGCTTCTGCCAGCTATTCTAATTTCTAACCCATTGTGGCATAAACAGAAGGTTTGGGCGAAGGTGGTATATTTGGCCGAAGGTGGCCAAAGCTGTGGGTTCGGTTGGACACTTTGTAAATTATAATCTACATACAATCACAATTTGATGGCAATCCATACCTTATCCTTTTCTCTTAATTTTTCTCTTTTTTCTTTCTCCTTCTTCTCCCTTTCCCTCTCCTTTTCTCTTTCTTTTTCTCTCTCCTTCTCTTTTTTCTTCTCTTTTTCACTCAGCTCTTTCTGTTTAACCACATCTTCCAATACCTTCTCTTTGTCCCTCGACTTTTCTCTTTTTTCTTTACTTTTTGTTGGAAACTTGAATGATTTAGTCTTCTTTGTTTTAGATGGACTTCTGGTTAAAAATAACATATATTTTATAACAATATTGTAGTTAGACAGTTTTTAACAACTGATATGTGCTGACACAACTAGACTGTCAAGAAACTTTCTCTTAAACTAAGTAACTACATAACATACAAACTTAAAATACTATCACAGTTGTTATCATCTCAACTAATAGCTTTCAACTGATTAACCCACTCAACAGGTCCCTTGCAACTGCTACATAACCTAATCTTGTGCCACTTGTATCCAGCGACTGCGTGGAACTCGCTTAAGACTGTCCGTCCATCTAGTAAGAGGTCTTCCAACACTATGTTTCCTGGTGCAGGGTTGCCATTTGAACACTTAGGTACCCCTAACTATCAATGCTAAACTATCTATCTGTCACTATCACTGTTAAACAGTAGAGAAAACTGGATTTACTTCGTGTCAGTATCCTCTTCAGGAGAGCTTTCACCTTCTAAAGCAGCATAGCCCCTGTCTTTCTTTGATTCCTTTTTCTCTTTGCGTCGACCTAGCAAATCCTTTTTGCTTGGTTTTTCGTGCTCACCGCCGTCACTAACTGCGAAGAAAAACCACTATTACTATTGACTAACAGTGTGGGATACCCAGCGTCGCAGGGCAACCAAACCTTCAGCTCCACTGTAAAATGATTTACGAATAATTGAATAGGTACCAAACTACCAAATCGATACAACTTACAGTCACTCTCATTACTTTTTCGTCCACTTTCAGAGGCATAAAGGCCTGGAAAGTCTTTTTCTACATCAGGACTTTCAAAGTCCATCGTTAATATTAACTTGCGATTCAAGAATTTTCTGCAATTCAAAAATTTTGTCAAGATTTTCACCAATTTTCGCAAAAATTATCTCCCAAAGCGACAAACAACAAACATAGACTAATAACCTAAAAATTTATAAATTGTTTTGTCATCTGTGATTGTAACTAACTGTGATCATCTGTGATGGATGTGACAATGTGAATTCGTCTAATGCTATGAACACATCGGCCAAACGAAATATGAATGCCAACCACAAACATTGATGCCAACGAATGGGTCACGCTGGCCTTAGTCGGTCCTGTCTGGACAGCAGGGGCCCAAGTCTGCTATTGCAATTGTAGTTACATTGTCTATCAATGACATGACAATTGTTATTTTTAGCAATTGTCATGTCATTGATAGACAATTGAACCCCTGGGGCCCAAGTCTGCTATTGCAATTGTAGTTACATTGTCTATCAATGACATGACAATTGTTATTTTTAGCAATTGTCATGTCATTGATAGACAATTGAACCCCTGGGCCCCAAGTCAAATTGCTAAAAGTAGCAATTGGGATGTCATTGATAGGCAATGTAACTGTAATGTAACTACAATTGCAATAGCAGACTTGGGCCCCTGGGCCCAAGTCAAATTGCTAAAAGTAGCAATTGGAATGTCATTGATAGGCAATGTAACTGTAATGTAACTACAATTGCAATAGCAGACTTGGGCCCCTGAACGAATGCCAACGATCGTTCGTTGGTGTATGCCAATTGCCAGCGATCCGAAGCGTGGCGGTATCATCAAAGGAATTTAATCATTTATAGGTAGATCGAATTCAGTGTGGACGGTTACCGAAAGCCAACGAACGAACGCTCAGTTGAAGCAAGAGAGCGTAGCATGTAGACATCTAAGCTAATAAATAAAATATTTCCCGCCGTAGGTAGACATCTCAATATTATGGAGAAAAACAAAGATTGGAGTAATGAGGATATGTTTTTGTTAATGAGGTATTGATTTTTACAAAGAAAAGTCATGAATATCCTTCATTGAGCCGGTGTGTACACAGCATAAAAATGATAGCTACTGTGTCGCTGATTGGCTTATACTCTCTCACCAGCTGTCCCTCACATAGGTATTGGCTAAAATAAAGGCTAAAATGCATCGTTGCAGTAGTGGTTGCAGGAACACTTACCTACTCTTTGGTTTGTTTTTCTATTGTCAAAGTCAATTGGACTGTCAATTGGTGTCGTGATGTCAATGTCAATGTCAGCTATCAACTTTCTCATTCTCAATCGCAAATGCCTCAAATGGCCTCAAATGTCAACAAAAAAGTGAAATGAAATTGCTGTGTATTTTGTAACAATATTTATTTTCTCTAATTTCTCTTTTTCTAATCGCGGAAATATCTTCGATCCAATTTCCTCATGATTGGTATGTTTACTGATGCATGTTAATATGATTTGTCTAGTGTATTATAGATGCCAAAAGTGGAATTCAAATAGTGTTTAACTTACATATCATTAATATTATTTGCTTACTGTAGATTAAACCCAAATAGTATAAATGTCATGGTTCGCGGACCTCGCTGGCAAGGCGGAGAGCCTGCTCAATAACCTGGATGAGCAGACTGGTGCGGTCCTGCGTAACCAGAGCGGCGTTAAAGTTAAAAAACATGAGTACCCCGAACCTGCGTGGCAGAAAAAGCGAACGCGTAACGCTAAGAAAAATGTACCGATATCCGAAGCAAGGTCATACTTCACATCTACAATTTCGGCTAAAATTCCTCCCACAAGAGGTTCAAGTCGCTCGCCCCCCACCATGGAAAGCCAGGAAAATATCAGAGCTGTTCAAGAGAAGACGAGAAAAAAATCCCCTCCGAAAAAACAAACTCAATACAATCTCCACAATAGTCCAAATACTTTAGTCAATGATATAGATGGTGATAATATGGCTGATTGTTTTGGATTGCGGCAGAGAAGTAAGTTTATTGAAATATACTAGCTGATGCCTGCAACTTTGTTTGGATTAAGGTTTTGTAAATTCAAAGGGGAGACTCTCTCATATCCCTGGATGAATAGCAAATTGTCAACTGATGTAAAGATTGGCTCAGGGATTAGGACATGGAAATTTTTTAACTTATGTTACGCCTAATATCAAAAGTTTTATGTTTACTCAAGAAACGTAGATCAAACTATAAACCTCAACCTGCCTTTGTAGATCAATTTTGGGCCAGACACTGAAGATTAGAATAGAATAGAAGAGAAGATAGAGTGACAAAAATTTTAAAAATGTGTCATAATCATACAAGCTTTATAAGAAGTAGATATTTAGAATTTTTTATTGATTTGTATGGATTATGTGAATATGTTTTTAGTCATACCAAAAACTACTGAGCCAATCTTATTGTAGTTCCTTTGCATAATTTAAAAATCTCTATTAAATTAGTATTATTATATCTAACCTAATATAATTAATATCATTTATCTGTTATTGTGCCTAGGGTACAGTCTACCTTCAGATCTTGAGCTTATGAGCAATGAGAAAATGGCATACAACATGCAAAATTTAGAAGTCGAAAATACAATGCTCAAAAATGAACTTAATGTTATGAACAGAGAAGTATCAGAATTGCTTGAGAGACTCAGGAAGACAGAAGATGGTATGTAAACATTTTAATTGTTTATCGATTGCATATGCATAACAAGAAAAGTTAATTTATAAAACAAGCAGGCATTAATCATTAAATACAATTTGAATCACTTTAACAGCTCAGTTATGTAAGGAGAGAATTCGAATCTGAAATGTCATGGTTCAAACAACATGAATATAATATACCTAAAATTAAGAATTAATTCTTATTTTTGTTGAATATGAGAATACAAAATATTTATTCGAGTAGATGCAACCCATGCATTTAAAACAAAAATTCTAATTTTGATAAATAAATTAGGTTCACTTGATGATTCATTTGAGACTAGCAATGAATGATGTAGCTTTTATAGAATCAGCCTGCTGTTTTTCTTTGCACATTTATGAGGTACTAGTTGATGCCAGCGACTTCGTCCATGTGGATTTAGTTTTTAAAATTCTGCAGGAACTCTTTGATTTTCCAGGATAAAAAGTAGCCTATGTAAGGTCCTCAACTATACCCATGCAAAAAATCGATCCGGTAGCTCTGTTGCAGCGTTATTGAAGGACAAACCAATAAACAAACACACTTTCTCATTTGTAAAATTATATTTAAAATTTATGAGTTATGTTGCCATCCCAAGGTTCACTTTACCTATATTTTAAAAGGAAAGTTCTGTTTCAGATCTTAGAAGTGCACAGATTAAATTAGAATGCTCAGAGAAGGTAAACAATAGATTAAGCGAAGACAGGGAATCATTAGGGACTCTCTTGGAGAACATGAAATTGCAAGTCAATGAAGTTAGCAGCATACAGCTGTCCAAGTATGAGAGACAGAGCCAAGAGCTGGAATCTAACGTCAGTTTGTTGAAGGAAAAGAATAGGGAGTTGGAAGAACAGTAAGTACCCATTGTAATCATTACAGTGATAAGTCAATAAAACATTAGATATTTTGCACCGTACTGTTGCAATAATAAGATTTAAAGTACAAAAATACATTTTCTGAAAAAGTACTTGACAGGCATGCACACTTACGCGATGTACACGACAATTTTTTTTTATTTTTTTCTTTTATATAATACAAAATTAAGTTACCTTCTATAGACTTTTCACCTGCACTATGCTGCAATGAAATATCTGTAAGTTGTTTGTGTACGAAATAAAAGTTGAAGTTAAAGAATTGTTTGTGAAGTTTTCTGTCATAATACACCATATTGAAGCACGACTGTTATAAATTATGACATATAAATTTCTCTGGTTTTGTTTAATTTTGAACATTTTCTTTTGACAGGATAAAAAAATTAACTGAAGACTTAAGCACAAAAGATACAGCACAAACAAAAGTCGAAAACGAATTAAGACATGCTCAAACTATGATTAGCGAACAGCAGAATACCATAGACAAGACAAAAGGCGAGTGCCATAGACTAGAAAAAGACTGGGAAGCTTACAAGTTAAGAGTGAAAAGTATGCTGTATGCCAAAGACAATGAGATTAAATCTTTACGGGAAGGCGCTCATTTGACAGAGGATACAAAGATGTTGATGGACCAGTTGGAAAGTTTAAAGTAAGTTTTTGAAACTATACTTCTTCGGGGTTCGAAAAATCATTCTTTACTAATATATATAAATGCAAAGTGTGTTGGTTTGTCCTTCAATAACGCTGCAACGGAGCAAAAGATCAACGTGATTTTTATGATGAATATAGTTGAAGACTAACTTTTATCCCACCAAATAGAGGGATCTATTTGGTGGGATAAAAGTTAGTCTTCCCCGGGATGTTCAAAACCTAACTCCATGCTAACGACGTCGCGGCCAAAAACGAATAGGTACATTTGCAAGTGTTAAATTTAATTTTTAGATTATACATTGCCACTGTGCCAGGTCTGAATCGTACTTTACTCGATAGTGAGATTTTGATATAATTATGTACTTATTATTTCTATTCTATTTGTGGGGAGCTTTAGCCGTGGCTAGTTACCACCCTACCGTCAAAGACGTGCCGCCAATTTAGCGTGTAGAAACCGATTAGGGGTATGGGTTAAATGTACAAAGCCATACCCTTTCCAAGTTAGACCGCTATCATTCTAGACTGTAACTCACTATGAGGTCACTTACTATGAGGTGAGGTTGCAGTAGAGAACTATCTTGTCATCGAATAAAAAATAAATAAAAAAAACTTGAGAGGTGTCAAGGGACACCCGGATGGAACGAAGTTCAATGCGAAATAGAAATGAAAATATCTGGCTTGCTTTCTATAAGAGAGAGAGAGACAGACAGAGAAACATGCGACGCCGCACAGCTTACAATAGCTTACTATAGCAAAAAGTGTCGTGACAACTTTTCGTAAGAATTTTTTCTGTCTAGCCCCCTTTCACAACGCGCGATAAGGAACTTCGTTCCAAAAATCTTTTTAATCCTTTTTGCAGAGAAGAAAAGGAAAATCTTTCACAGGCGATAACCCAAGTCCGCGCGGAATGCGGTGATATGAAGGTTCACATGAGTCAACTGGAGTCGCGGCACAGCGCGGCCGAACGCATAGTTACCGCTCTACGTGACGCCTTGAAGGAGGAGCGCATAGCCAGGAACAGGGCTGAGGCGCAGAGGGCCGCTTTAGGGAAGGTAAGTTGGCAAAAATATTCAAGGAAAGTAAAAAAACTAAAAGTGAAACGTCGAACTATTCAAAAGTGAAACTTCGAATGTGAAACATCAAAAGTAGAATGCACTCATCGGTTTTTTTTTTTTCATTTTAGAGATTACTCTAATGCTATAATATTACTAGTTTTAGCGCGGCTTCGCTCACATTAAGTGCGATTTTTAAAACTCCAATTTTATCCCCTAATTTTCAAAAATCCTTACCGGATTCCTACAATATAATAGCTGTCTATATGCCAAACGGCCCAATCCGTCCAGTGGTTTGAGCTGTGCATTGGTAGATCAGTCAATCAGTCAGTCACCTTTTTCTTTTATATTAGATTAATTGTTCCTAAAAACCAATAGTTTTATTGATACATATAGAATGACTTACCTGCATTATTTCATTTTTCTAGGAACTGCAAACCCTTGAAATGGAAACCGGTCAAACTATAGCCAGCTTACGAGCGGCTTTACATGACAAAGAAGAAGAAGTCAATCATCTGAGAGAGACTACATCAACCGTCCCAACCTCCGACACGAGCGCTTTGAATGTAGCGGACTATGACGTCACGAAAGACATAGACAACGAGAAGATACATTATTTGACGCAGACGTTAATGCAGAAGCAAGGGAAGATCGATACGCTGATGGCGGATAATAATGTGCTGAGGATACAGCTTGATAAGTTAGAGGTTGGTACATGTTTTTTATTTTATTCGCCGAGCGAATGAAGTACTACAAGAACGATGTATTATTAAGCATAGGGAATAGTTCATCCCCGTTCAGTGTTGGCAATTCATTCTTAATAGTACTTAGTACATGTACACACACTCACACACACACTCACACACACACACACACGCACGCACGCACGCACACGCGGACACATGCGCACACCCAAACACATACACACACACACACAAGCAAACTTTCGCCTTTATAATATCAGTGTGATTGACAAAACTTAATTTTTTTTCCAGTCAAAATACCGTTCAGAAGTGGCGTCGCTGCGCGCTAAGCACACGCACAGCGTGGTTCACTTGCAGGACAGTGACCGCTCTCGGTCCAGAACGAATTACGCCCATTCACCCCTGTCGGCGCTCTCTCTCCGCATGGGCGTCATCATCAAGCGCTTCCCGATATTCAGGCTGCTCGTTCTCCTTTATATGGTAAGGGACTTATCTATTTCTTCTATACAATATGTAATATACAATATGTAACAAAAACCCTGTCGTTCCTGTGAGCTACGAAATGTGCTCATGAAACTGAACAACTTTCCCCAAGAAACATAGGTTGAAATATGAAAAAAAATGTGGACCTCCCATACAAAATTGACGATCCGCTGATTGATTTACTATGGGAGATCCACAATTTTTTTTTATATGAGTTCGGAACCCTAAAAAAGGCTGGACCGATTTGATTGACCGCGTTGAATTGAGAATCCCTCCTTTTTTTGAAGTCTATTAAAAATATATTGTGATTTATGTATTTTCTACTGCAGGTCGGTTTACATTTATGGGTTGTGACTGTACTGTTTACAAGCACGCCGGAAGACTCCGTGGCGCGGTCGACGAGGTCTTAACTCGTAAATTAAAATATTATACATTAATAGGATATTTTACTCTTTTTTGAAAAGTGTCTCAATTTAATCCTAAGGTAATAATTTACTACTAGAAAATTTACTAAAATTTTATTTAATCGATAAGTACCAAAACAATGCACTTAAATTGTTCATTTTCAATTTTCGCGCATAAATTGACGAAAACGCTAGATGACGTCATCTCGACAGTAAACACACTGGGCAGGTAGTTTAAATACCTATCACAGTGACAGATGACAATAGCTTATTAGCTATGTTATTACATTAACTGACGAGGTGCTAAATGAAAGATTATTTATTTACAGACATTATGACGTAGTGTTATGGCGGGTGCCGTTTCACATATTTGTAGCACAGATAAAAAAAAGTGAAACCTTTAAAATAAAATATAAACTTTATTTTAGAATTTTGTGTACTGAAATTAACACTTCCCGATTTGTAATTACCTAAACTATCTAATTTATATATTTTTAGATTATTTCTTAGTAGGAGTAAAATACCCTATTGTAAAAGGAATTAATTAATGAAATTAATAAATCACGCTGTACCTTGTACTGTACCTATGATATAACAATACTTTATTTTTTATAATAAAAATTATTTCAATTTTCATAAGTTTTTTAAATCTATTTTTAACCCCCGACAAAGAGATCATTTCGATTTCGATTATAACCGCAATAGCTCAACGGTTAAAGGTGTGGACTGAAAACTGAAAGGTCGCAGGTTCGATCCCCACCCGTATTAATAATAATATTGCCGTCCTCAGTCCTAGTCCTAACACAATTTCTCCTTTCCCTCCAACTAAGCGGAAAGCTTATGTTAGGAGTGGGTACGACAATAGTGCAAGGGGTGGGGCTCGAAAGGTGCGGACTGAAAACTGAAAGGTCGCACCTGAGGCTATAATATTAAGGTTAAGGTTCACTTGAAGAATATCTCTGATCTCATCAAGGAATTTCGCTGCACGTAGTTATTTGTTAACAAACTTTGGGAAAACTTGCGAGTATTTACCCATTGGCTCAATCAACAGAAAAAATTCTGATAAGGCAAACATTGCCATTCAACTTCTTAGTAATATGAATAGCGGGTAATAAATAAATTCTAAAGGTTGTCTTGCAATCAGACTTAATTTTTGTTTAAACATACATATAATATGTTCTTCTTTATCAATCAATAGATGTTTATTCAAGGTAAAAAACTTACCTAATAAGCTGATTTAGTGGGTCACAACCCTCGACTAATGAGAAGACTTACTACGGTATAGCAGTGATAGCCATGTGGTTAGGAAGTGAAGGAAATCATCGTAAAGAATCCTGCATGCCTGCGAGTGCCAGTTCTCCATAATGTTCACAAGTGTGTGAAGTCAGGCAATGGCTAAGAAGTGAAGAAAATCATGCAGATTGTGTGTGCTCACAAAAGAGCAAAATCCTTGAAAATCCTGTTCGATACTGTTGGATAAGTTGCAAAGTTACATACCTACACGAAACAGAAAATAGGTTACCAACATATAATCGACTATATTTACCCACATTTGTTTAATATGCTATAGTCACCTAGTGACTAGGTACTACTAGCTACTACATACGGGTACCTATCAAATCTAGATTAAACGCGGGAAAATTCGTCGCGAAACATCGGTAAAAAGAGTTCAACTATCGATGTGGGCATGGATTTCCCAAAAGAAGACGACCTCCCTGGCGCAGTGGTAAACGCTGTGGTCTTATAACTGGGAGGTCTCGGGTTCGATTCCCGGTGGTCTGGTCTGGTGGGAGGCTTTGGCCGTGGCTAGTTACGTTATGTGACACGAAATCGCTGACATTGGGTCGTCTACGCATATTATAATATTTGATAGATAAGTAGTAAGATCTGTCCGAATGTACTTACCCACTCTCGGATGAAATTACCCACGCATTTAATAATATAATTTTTAATATAGTACATAGACGTCTCGACTCTGGACTTAGGAATTCCCGGAAAGCTGGATTTTGTTATGATAACAACACTAAATGTAATAAAAAGATAGTGCACAGGTCAGTGCCCTAACCAAGTACATTCCCTCTCATGCTTTTACAGGGTGACGGTTTATAAATAGATAGTGCCTACAGCCTACCCTATCTGCGTTGGCAGACCCCAAGACTTACGACTTACGTAGTAGGTATACCTAACCTCTGTTACTACGTTACAGCGTGAATCAACGGCTATAGACCTTATTATAAGCCGCATATAAAGTTGATTTGTGTGCCTAAAGCGCGATATCATTCTCTGATGAACCGGTTGTTCAATTTGTAAAAACCTTCGTGTTGTGGTCATCACTTCAGTTGTGATATACGGCCCGGCCAGTCTAGACGCATTTGTATGGAAATACGTAATAATAACTGTAACCTGCCATGTAATAAGTACAAAATATATTTTAAACCAACATAGATCGTGCATTGATCGTGATTTTTCCCCAATTTGATTTGTCCATTGTATCCGGTTTAACAACCTTGGGTATTTTAAGACGTTTTTTTTTATTTAATAGTTTTCCTTGTTGACTCGAACAAGTGCGAAGATGAGGTGGATTCTTATAATCTTTTTAGGTGAGTTTATTTTTGTATGTTTAATTAATAGAATTTAAGTCTTGGCTATTAACATAGTTGTAGAATCTTAATGTGTTTAAATATGAATGCTAGTTCTTAACGACTTTTTTATAAGTTGACTGGGTGATAGGTACCCGCGATTGCATATTTTATTTTTAATTTCCCGTCGGGATACCTACCTATATTTCGGGACAATACGAACATTTATGTGATGTGACTATTGCATTAAGTACCATTTATCTAATCTCGTACGAAAAATTTTCCATTGCCGTTTTTGTAAATATACATACTAACTAGGTACTCTCAATTGATAGCCAAAAATTCACAAAACGATCAAAAATAACTTTTATAGGGATAGGACGTGTGAGGGCTAAGTAGAGCTTAATTCAGGTACATAAAGTTTACTTAGAAGTACTACCTATTTATTTAAATTTTTAGGTATAGGCTTCGGTATATGTAGTAGCTACATTATCTACCTAAATTATTTCTTCTTCATAGAACACGATTTTTGTTGACAAACAAACAATCATGGACGTAGTAACGTCCATGTGAACTTGTAAAGCTTGTAAACAATAGAAAAAATGATTGCGTGATTTCAATTAATTTTCGAATTTGACACAATAGTGTAACTAACCTTTAATTCTGCGGCTTCATTATCGTGCGAATATTCGTGTCGCGTTGTCGAGATAAAATTATCGTGTTCGGTTATTATAGGTACGCTTCGATCAAAGAAAATTTTCTTCTGTGATCGAAGTAGGTACGCGATGTTCTTGTCTATTCTATCAGTCAACTTGTTATTATATTACCAACAGATTCATGTTCGTTCGCCCGAATAAATCCCGATTCAACGAACTACTCGGTCGCACTTGTCGCGATAATGGGAATATTGGCCGAATCCCGATAATGTAGCCTCAGTATGTAAATAAGTACCTACCTACCCAGTTTTTATCAAAAGTAGGTATTCGCTTTGAATTGGATTAAAAGTTATAGATTTCATTTAGGTAGGTACCTATTTACGAATTATCTCATTGCGGGTCGTATAAAAGGTTAACATAATGATTAATATTAGATAATATTAGAAGTAATATGTATATAGTAGGTATATAGTAGTAGTATTCATATACCTATTTATATATATGTATAACCTCAATACCCTAACGGTTAAAGTATATTGAATAGGTACAGAAGGTTGTAATTTGCAAATTGTACCTACCTACTTTTACTGTCGAAACAAAAATCTGGCGAAACGAAAATCTTTCGAAACGATAACAAGTGGGCTATTGTTGAACCCACTTCTAGCACAAGCTTTCCGCTTATTTGGAACTGGGAAAGGATAATATAAGTAAGTTAAGTTGAGCTTGGCTAATATTCTTTATAATTTTTTTTAACACAAGTACGCTTCGACAAAGTTAGGGAATTAGGTATAATAACGTCAATGAAACAAAAAATTTTTTGTAATACTATGGACTACTACTTACATAATATAATAAATATGTAGATACCTAAGTAATTCCTATAGCATAGACACTTAACAGACATTAAAACGACGGTGGATTTTAAAAAAAGTTCCACTGAAATACCAAATGAATACGTAGACTATCAGTTTTTAATGGCATGTAATTAAACAAGCTTCTATTTAATACCATTATTGGCTTCTAAATTACTAAGTCAGCTTCAACTAGTGAGCCTCTAAAAAATATAATTTTAGCATCTATTTTATAACTTAGCTTCAAACCGTGAACTCCTAAAATACTTAAATATTAGCATCAAATAATACACCAATCTTCAACCACATTTTTAATTATTTTTTTTGTGAGAAAAATGAAATAAAAAAATGTTTCTAACTAAATAAAAAAACGTTTTTTTTTTTGATAAAATGAAATTAAAAAAATGATTGTTTTTAAATTTAACTCAAGATAATATCAACTCAAAAAACGCTTAAACCCTACCTAAAGCCGTCTCCAACCGCCCCTATAACGGCCCCTGTCCTCACATCTAACCTATTTAACCACAACACGTCAGACAAACCACCATCTGTACGTGAGGGTAACTATCAAACATATCTAAGTATTATTTAATTAATTACACTCATCTAAACTTACGGGTAATATATATTCGATTAGGGTGTGATTGCTATCACCACCCGTCAATCAAATATAACGACCTAGACGCGGGAGCATCCAATAGCCGTATGAGTCTCTGGAAGAGACTGAATTAATAACGTCCAAAGCGCTGTATTTATACTAACGGCGCGCGGCGCCAGACGGACGCTACGACGTCAACAAAGTCAAACTACCTACAACTAGTCTTATCAAACTACCTTCAATACCGACATTAAAGTTGTATATCTTTACTATTTCAATATATCGCTAACACGGCCATCCTACATGGTGACCGCCCCGGGCACCCCACGAGTCTCATCAATCATTCTACACTCATCGGAATATTACATCATGCGACCTTGAAGCTCAATGAACATGACCATACCACCCAAGGGAACTAGCCACTTGCACTTTTTAACATTACTCCTCCTTAACTGTACCAAGTGGGTGAAGAATGTCCATCATGCGACCCTGGAGCTCATTCAACATGACCATCCCACCTAAGGCCCGATTCAGTGCGACGCGGATGACCTACGCGGATATCCGCGACGGACGGTAAAATATATTAAGCCCTTATAGCGTGTTCAGTGCGACGCGGATTGCCCGCGTTGCGGAGAGCTATCCGCACGCGGTTCTTCAACACGATCCGCGTGGAAGTGAACGATGAATTCATCCGCGGCGGACGCATGCTCTAATCCGCGCGCGGATGGTCCGCGTCGCACTGAATCGGGCCTAAGGGAACTCGCCAAACTTAGGAGACAGATGTGTCATTATTGAAAACCACTTGCACTTAAAGAACATTTCGCTCACTTAAGTGTTCGTTCTCAAGCTCGGGCGCTCGCAATCCAATGTGACGTTCTTCATTCAAATCCATTTATTCATTACTTAAACTGTGCAACACAAAATGTCAATGTCCATGATGCAATATTCCTTATCAACCCTCTTTATTATCACTGCTCGGTCTAACCTGACAAAAATTTAATGTGGGCAATAATAATTGAACTGTGAACGTGTTCATACCACTTCTGATATCAACTCAAAAAACGCTTAAACCCTACCTAAAGCCGTCTCCAACCGCCCCTATAACGGCCCCTGTCCTCACATCTAACCTATTTAACCACAACACGTCAGACAAACCACCATCTGTACGTGAGGGTAACTATCAAACATATCTAAGTATTATTTAATTAATTACACTCATCTAAACTTACGGGTAATATATATTCGATTAGGGTGTGATTGCTATCACCACCCGTCAATCAAATATAACGACCTAGACGCGGGAGCATCCAATAGCCGTATGAGTCTCTGGAAGAGACTGAATTAATAACGTCCAAAGCGCTGTATTTATACTAACGGCGCGCGGCGCCAGACGGACGCTACGACGTCAACAAAGTCAAACTACCTACAACTAGTCTTATCAAACTACCTTCAATACCGACATTAAAGTTGTATATCTTTACTATTTCAATATATCGCTAACAATAAATACCTACACATAACATTATAACATTTTTGAAAAAAAAAATCAAATTTTTTTTCAACTTTTTTTTAGTTTTAGGTAGGTTTACGATCCCAACAGAACCTAAGTGCCCGGCCTTCGGCCGGGCACCTGAATATTCATGTATAACCCTAACCTAAACTAACTTTAGTTTAAAGAAAAAATTATACAAAAATAATTGCAATATTAACACACTAACAACAGAACAACAAAAAAAACAAATGCATGTTTTGAATGGCGCTCTCTGATTGGTGCAAATAGCCATAACCAACGAGATCGTGCAAATTGCCAGTCGCATCCGTCTCACTCGCACCAACGAAATCGTGCAAATGGCCAGTCGTATCCATCTCACTCGCACCAAATCGTCCAGTGGCAGTGGACAATAATAAAAATAGTGGCTCTTTATTTGATGCTTTCTTTGGAATATTTTGTGGCCATTGTGAAGAAGCCGAGTTAGTATATTAGAAGCTTCATCATTTTCCCGTTGCTGAGTTATTAAATTAGAAGCTAGGTTTTGATGCCAAAAAATAAATTTTGTTGGTCGACTTATTATATTCCGTTTTTAATAAACTAGGTAATTAATCCCATCAGAAATTCTAATTACCGTACCGGATCGTAGGCCTATCATCATTATTTATCTATAAAAGATATTAAGGTGATATTAGTTACCCATTCTGTGCAGGCATCAGAAATATATTACTCGGTACCATCACCGATATTAACCGGTTTTAAAATATCGTCAACCGCACAAAACTCTATCTCACGATCGGCGCTGGTTTTCCCCTTATTAAAGGGTACCTAAAAGAATTAAAATTGCATGGATTGTTATTATATTAACATTTACTATTATTGTTATATTATGTATCTACAGCAAGTATTAAACCTAAACCTAAGTATTGTTAAATTATTTCATATTTCCATTTCAATCCTTAGTTTAGTTTTCCGGGATAAAATGTGCTAACCTTATGTGTTAATCCTGGGTATGAACTGTCTCCATTATAAATTTCAGCCAAATCGGTTCATTCGTTGCGGCGTGAAGGAGTTACAAACATACACAGACACACATATACAAATGTATATTAGTGTGAAGTGTGATGCGACAAGATAAACTATGTTTTAGTACTCACATTTCTAGTCCTAGTAAAAGTAGTAGTTGTAGTAGTAGAGAAAGCCTAGAGCCTATGCAGATTTCTATACGAACATGGATTAGCTCTGCAAGTGTGATTTCGAGCACAAACCAATATGGCTGACATCTATAGACCGCACTCTCTCTCAGCTCAGACTCAAGATAGACTTATGTGAGAGCATATATTTGTATCTCGTAACCTCTATCTTGAGTCTGAGCTGAGTCAGAGTACGCTCTATAGGTCTCAGCACAAGTTCAAGTAAGGTCTCCAAGCATTCTGCGTCCGGGAAAATCCTTTATGATAACACTTAATTATGACGATACTGAAAAAATATGTATATGCAATAACTAGCGGACGCCTGCAACTTCGTTTGCTTCTTCAACTCACAATCGACATTTCCTAAACGCCTGCAGCATCAGGATTGAGGATTTAGGTCCTGGAATTCAACGATGTAATCTTTACTTGGTACCTACAATAAATTATTATTCATAATCGACAATTCCTAAATCCCCGGAGTTAAGAGGGGCAGTACCCCTTCAGCATCAGGTTTGAAGAGTTGGAACCCGAAGTTTGTATGGGCATATTTCGCAATGTTTTTGTATCAATTAAAAAGAGATTCACGCATTCACTAGACAATACAACAATGTAAAGTCGACATCTCCTGATGCTCCGGTGTCAGGGCGAAACGTGCGTCGAGAGTAGTATTAAAAGTCTTGTGTGCTGGTGCATTTGAGTAGTGGTGGGATTGCTTGCTTGGGAGCTTGGCTTTCTTGCTTGGTTGGGGAGGTAAACGGTGCTTATAGCTTGTAACTGCATGTTTAACCAAATAGATTTTTTCTGTTGGCGCCTTATAGCAAAATACTTCTAACTTTTTCTAGCTAATCATGAACATCCGCAAAGTAACGCCTGATTCTATCCAATACTTCATCTCTGTTCAAATGAACAGAAGGTTCTTCTTGAGAAATAAATCTTTAAACCGATTTTAAAGAAATAGCGCCCTCATAAGCCATGCCATATGTAAAAGTTACAACACTACAAATGTAATAAAATAATTATGTTTGATGCAAATTCTAATGTTATTTCTTGCATCATAATATGTATTATAATAAATGCGCCCATGAACTGCATTATCTCGTCCGTTCCTCACCCATTTAGCTGGTAGGTACTATACTTATCAAATATACTACAAAGTGCTTTGAAATTCTGTAACGTTAGTTTGTTCTTCAATCACGCAGTAACGAAGAGGCGAAGTGACTTTTTGCATGAGTATAATTGAGGACCTGGAAACATAATATGACATAGGCTTCTTTTTATCCCGGAAAACGAAGGGTTGCTGCGCGATTTGTAAATAACATAACGAATCTATTTCTGTGAACTTGTTGCGATCCCTCGACTGTCACTTATTTTAAGTTCTCTCGTATAATTTGCCTAGAAGAGATCATTAGGTATTAGCTAGGAACACAAATTTTTTTTCTTCCGAGGGTATTAGAGATAATGTCACCTTCTGTGTTACATTATAATTATCTTTACTTATATTTCTTTTTCATGTATGTGCAATAAAGTTGTATAAGTAAATAAATAAATAACGCGATCGAAACCTAGCTATAAATACGTTGTTTATCAAGGAAAAGCAAAGCGAGATTCCTCGTGTGATTTTTTAAAAACCCTACTCAATTCAGACGTAATCGCAAAAGCTAGTTAAATTACTATAATACCTATCCTATAAAAACTATCTTCTTCTTAATCAACTGATAGACATCCACTGCTGGGTATAGGTGTCTTGCATGGACCTCCACAGGCCTCGGTCTTGCGCTGCCTGAATCCAGCGGCTCCCTGCTACTCGTTTGATATCGTCAGTCCACCCAGTGGGGAGTCTGCCAACACTGCGCCTCTCGGTGCGGGGTTGCCACTCCAGCACCTTGGGACCCCATCGACCATCAGCTCTTCGAACTATGAAACACTATTGTACCCTGTAAACTGTATTGTAACTTCGAACTTTGAACTATAAAAAAATCTAAATTGACCAATCGTTGTGCGTGAGAGAGTGTTTCGTAGCAAAAAAGCATTTTGTTTTGTTCTAGTGCCAGTTACGATATGCAGTGCAAACGTAGCCATCTCACCAGAGTTATTAGAGTCGGTGTTCGGAAATCCCGCTAATGGAAACAATGGGAGCGTACCCGCATTAGCAGCACCTGTTGAAGCTAAGCCCATATCGCCAGAAGCCATAGCTGCCCCGTGGCAAGAGTACGCAGACGTAGATCAGTCCTACACTCCGTCTGTGGCTGACTACGACAAATTTGACTGGACGCTTACTAAGGTAACAAGTGTATTAAAACCTCCTCGACATCTATAGCAGGACTGATCAACACAGGATGTACATAGTCATGTACATCCTGTTAACCAATTTTCTGCTCCATCATCAAATCCTTCTTGAACCTCGATCATTATTTATCTAACACCTACTTTTTGAAACCATTCTAATGAGGCTATATCTGCAGTAAGTTGTTGAAGAGTTGGGTATCCACAGACTACTGGATGTTACAGCATCTTCGATCACAGAAGAAAAAATTTTTCTGTGATCGAAGTACAGCATCAACTCAATGTTAAAGAAAATATTCCCATGTAACAATAGACCAAATTTCAAATAGCACTAGTAAAAGTATGTAAAACTGTTTAATCAAGAAGGAAATGACCTGATGATCTTGAAACGCCTCAGCAGATCTCTGATCAGATTCGTTATTGATTGCAGTTCAAATGCTGACCTCTGGTCTATACCTTCAGGCAGTCCATGTTTAGGGAGCCTGAACAATGACCCTAGAAGACTTTTTCTATACTAGCTAGGCTTGCACTTGACGACAATCAATACTAGATAGCACTGATGAGGTCTAGATTGGAGTGCGCTTACCTAGAAGATGTCCAGTCACTCTGAATGTTACAAAATTTATATTTCTGCTCCAAATCCTCTTTTGATTAACAAAAATTGTGGAGTCATTTTAATATATCTTACCCTTATTTTTCAGCGTGTAGCGTTTAGTTCGAAGGAGAACTTCCTGCTATCTCCTCTGGGACTTAAGCTAGCGCTTGCAATTCTGACGGAAGCTGCTACAGGAGCTACTCAAACCGAGCTCTCTACTGTACTGGGCTTCGACGCTGACAGCGGAGTGGTCAGGAAGAAGTTCGAGATCATTTTGAATTCTTTACGAGTAAGTTTTTCTATACAATCTTAGCTTATAGCTGATAGAGTTTCTCATTTTTCAAGTGGCAAAATCATCTAACAGTAATGGACCTAATGTGGATTGTGCCGAATGTTGAGAGAAAAACAATTGTCTTATAAATGTATTATAAAAGGAAAAGGTCACTGACTGACTAATTAACTGACTGACTGATCTATCAAACTCATATCACTGGACGGATCGGGCGGAAAGTCATATAGATAGCTATTATGACCAGGGCCTGATTAACCCTTAGGCTAATTAGGCTACAGCCTAGGGCGCGAGGATCAGGGGGGCGCGCGCTGAAATCGTATCTTCACATGCACTAATCTAGCATCATTGCTATGATCAATGAGCTTGAGAGTCCCTTATTTTAACAATAAATTTTGAAATTTTAAAAAGCGCGCGTTAAAATTAGCCTAGGGCGGTCAGAACTCTTGATCAGTCGCTGATTATGACGTAGGCATTCGCTAGGACAGGATTTTTGAAAATTCAACCTCTAAGGGAGTAAAATAGTTATTGAAAAATCGAAATTAAGTTGAGTGAAGCCGCGGGCAAAAGCTTAGTGAACTATAAATTAAATTGTTTTTACTTACAGGCGAAGTCGGCGCACTATGTATTGAACTTGGCCAGCAGGATATACGTCGGTGCGAATGTGATACCCCTACAGCATTTCGCTTCTCTATCCGAGAAATACTATAAGACTGAAATTAAGAGTCTGGACTTCAGCCATCCTGTTAGCGCTGCGTATTATATCAATCAGTGGGTCAACAGCACGACAGCAGGAAGAATTTCCGATTTAGTCAACGCTGGTGTGTTATCAATTTACATATTATTTTAGTATTACATTATTATTATTTCGATTCTAGAACAACCTTAATTTTACTTAAAAAGTTGATCTTTGGGGTGCTTTCAAAGTCTCTGTTTTCATAACTTATTTTTCCCGGATCTATTTTAAAAACTGCTTAAAATTGATATACTTAGATGTAGCTTATTTAAAAAATTAGAGTTTGTTCAAAAAGAGAACCGTCGTCAATTAAACACAGCAGGGTGAGCAGGGGCAGGGTACATATTATTATCCACGGGGAAAGGATAAAGTTTTTATCTCCTCTCTCAGTTTTATCCACCCGTTGAGCATGGTCAAAACGTTGGAATTAATATCCACAGTGGATATACTTAATAGGAACATACTTCTCCTTTCCCCTGACGCCATGCTTTAGCACAGGGAGAAGATAATTTTATCTCTTGTCAGTGGATAAAATCGGTGGTTTTCTTTTTAAACAGGCTCTAATATCAGTCAAGTATCAAAGAGAAAAAAAATTGTTATGCACTTTTTTTTTTATGGAAAAAGTCCTTTAACCTAAAACTTTAAACTTAAATTCTAGGCATCTACGAACTTCACTCAGTCCGGGGCAAAGCGCTATAGTTTTTATAAATTATATAAATTTTTTCTTTTTAATTTCCAGATGACGTATCAGGGGTGTCAGCTTTAGTGCTAAACACGATATTCTTCAAAGGAACATGGCAGCGCCAGTTCAATCCCAACGTCACTAAGGCCGATTTGTTCTATACCTCAGCCACAGACAAAAAGGAAGCTCAGTTCATGACTGTTAGAGACAAGTTCTTCTACGCTGAATCTAGCAAATTTAATGCCAAAATATTGAGGATGCCATACTTGGTAGGTACCTACATTAAAGTGTATATATCTAACACCTAGTTACCATTCTAACGAGCTCAAATACACTCTATCTGCTGTAACTTACTGAGGAGTTAGGCATACCGCAGACTACTTCACGCTGCAGGTTACCATGTCTTGGAAATGATCCGAAGTAACAGTACACCAAACAAATCTTGTAAAACCCTCTAATCAAGTAGAAAATGAGCTGATGATCTTCCAATGCCTGAGCAGATCCATCTCGACCACGTCAGCTTTCAAACAGAAAATACCGCATCAAAATCAGTCCATTTGTTAGGGAGCTACGAGGGAAAAGACAGACACACAGCCACACAGATACGCTATACGATTACTTTAGCGCTAATACTCGTAACCCTACTGAGATCTCCATAATTTACATGTAGGTTTCCTTATAATGTTTTCCTTCCAATAAAGCAAGTGATATTTAATCCGACTTTATAGAGCGTCATTCTTGTCACTCCCATCTATTGTGACGACGAATTTGCGACTGAAACGATGCGCGAAGATCTAAGTTCTCTAGGGTAAATTCTCCCTATATATTTTTTCAGGGTAACAAATTCGCCATGTACATTATAATACCGAACGCCCTGACCGGTCTGGCCGAGATCTTCAATGAGCTAGCTGAGCTGCGCAACGAACTGTACTACCTTCAGAAATATGTCGTAGACGTCACTTTGCCCAAGTTCCAGTTTGAGTACACATCGATTTTGGACGGAATCCTTCGAGAGGTAAGTCTGTTACATTCGATTTTCATAAGAGGTGATTTATTGTGAAAGAAAATAATAACTGTAGGGTTAGTATAAGATTGAAGAATAGGTAGATCGTATCCGTATTCGATGACATTAGCGTCAAACTAAAATGAACCTTAACTGTATTGGCTTAAAGTCGCAAATTCAGTGCAATCGGTTTTAATTTGGAGCGTGGATACGCTCCAAATACGCTACGCTTTGGTTAACGTAGGTATACTTTGTAAAAGTTTATTCGAATAAGAAATTATTCTATTCTATTTTATATTAACCCTACTTGTGTGTTACTGCGTAAAAATGTTTACATCAGTGTGACGATTGCAATCACATCCCATTGGCTGACCCTCTTCCTAGTGGTTAAAATTCAGCCAATCAGAGGTTATTGCGATCATGACAGTGATGCGATCATTTAGACAATATCATAGCAGCTGGGGTAATTGTTAGTCACAGTTTTTCGTTGTTACATGGTAAAAGTGACTGACCATTTGAATGTATTTTATTTTGTACTATATTGTTGCAGTCATAACAAATTCACACCATAAGGAATCTTTTGGGACTATTCCTATTCACAAAATCTGTTTTCGTACTTTGAACCTTATAAGTATAGCAATATGGTACAAAGTAAGTTAAGTTCCATTGACCTGTCACGGCTGTCACCCACACCATGTACCGTGTCAAACGCACAAAAGTTCCTACTGGGGACCGATATATAGGATATTTAGATATCTCAAAAAACATTTTCATGGAAAAACAGAATTTGCAAAAGCATAAAGTCAACGCGGATGAAGATGCGAACAACACATGGTACATGGGTATGATGTTTAATTTAACATTTTCGCTACGGTACATTTAAAGGTGTAGTTTGTTTTTTCCTCTCTGATTCAATGAAGGAATATAATTAGTTCTCAAGTTTCCTCTTCACGAAATATGGTACTGACGTCATTACTCATTAGTACAGTAAATGTCAATTTTGGTATTTCCTGTTATTTTTGTTGACGATTGATTAGGCACTTATCCATGACTAATAATAATTATAATATTGATAGCTCTGACTCTGTCCGCGTGGGTTTTTAAACTCTTTTTCTTTCTTTTTTAATTTAAAAAGCATGTGCAAAAGTCAATTATTTTATAGTAAATTAAAAGCGTGTTAAAAAAAGACATGAAATAAATAACTTTGAATTTGAATTTATTTGTGGCCGGACGCTTCTCCAAGCGTTCCACACCTTAGCGGTTATATTTTTGTGTTTAATTCTTTGAAACACAAAAATATAATAATATACATTGTTTTCAGTTGGGTATAAGGCAAGCGTTCGAAGACACGGCTTCGTTCCCCGGCATCTCTCGCGGGCAGGCCCTGAACAACCGACTGAAGATCTCCAAAGTCCTGCAGCGCTCGGGCATCGAGGTCAACGAACTGGGCAGTGTCGCCTACTCCGCCACGGGTAATTACAATTCTTCTTCAATTCTTCTTCTTCTTCTTTGCGAGCCTTTTCATTTTATCCATCGTTGGACATAGGCCTCCTCATGTGCCATGTATGTCTATAACAGCGGCTTTTCAATGAACGAGGCGTTCTTTATAAATACCTCGATTACGTAGGTTACATTTAAGGCTGGAATCATACCTAATCTATTCGGATTTTTCCGTATGATTACAGTCAAACTTATGCGTCGACGCATGCGAACGGAGCCGCACGGATCCGTTTATAGAGTTACACTTATAAGGATTTGAGGTACAAACAATGCGAAAGCCGAATCGATGCGAAAGGCCGAATTGATGCGTATGCGACTCCATACAAAATGGCATTTTTATATGGACAAAATGCGAATCGATGCGCATAGATATGATTCCACCCTAAAACGAACCAAATCAATATGACGGATATTTTTTTTTACTTGTTGACAAGATTGACTGCGATCTCACGTGATGGTAAGTGACGATGCAGTCTAAGATGGGAGTGGGCTAACTTGGAATGGGTATGGCAGTATAGATTCAACCCATACCCTCTAATAGGTTTCTACACGCCATCGTGCCGGAACGCTAAATCGCTTGACGTCACGTCTTTGACGGTAGGCTGGTAACTAGCAACATTCAAAGCCTTCCACCAGACCAGACCAGAGTCAATTCAGTAATAAAAAGTACCAAATTGCCTCCGCCAGGAATCGAACCCAAAACTTCCTAATTATAGATCACAGAGCTCACCTCTGCGCCAGGGAGGTCGTCAGGGTTACAGTCTTTAAGTTTTGTTCTTGATCTTTACAGAAATCGCGCTCGAGAACAAATTCGGAGAAGATTCAACGACGAACGCCGAAGTAGTGGCCAACAGGCCTTTCATGTTCTTCATTCAAGACGAGGCCACCCGCCAACTGATGTTCACTGGCCGGGTGTCCGACCCCTCCATCATTGACGGAAACTTCAAACTGCCATAGTATTCTCATTAATATAAATAATCAAATAATAATGCTATCAAGAACGTGCCAGGCGCCAAGCTCCAAGGCCAGCGCACATTATGTTAGGGTTCGATAGTTTTGCCGGTAAAAAACTTCTATTGTTGATAGATATAGAGCAATAGGGATGTTAACAATTTTTCGGAATTGCTTTTATTTTGAAGATTGACTCTTGTTTACCATTAAAAAAATATATATATTTAAAAATATTAGTATTTTCGATGAGAAAATATACAAAAATAAAAACACTCCACAACTGTCACGTGACTGACATGGTGGTATTCGTCAAACAAACATTGGTCGCGATTCATGGCATCCATACAGTCGCCAGCTTGTTTCGCGATTAGTGACGTCATAAGCTCTTCTTGGCGTTTGCAGTCACGTGACATCAGATTATAAATATAGCATTTAAAATAATTTTTAATAAATTTATTAAGTTATATTAAATTACAAAAATGTGATTTTCGATATTCTAATGTTGCAGACTATCATAAAATTAACAGTAAACATTAATTTGTGATTACTGTTAACATCCCTATTAAAAGAAACAAAGTTACATTGTACTTTACCAACTCGCTTACTGTATTGATACCTTTATATGAATATAATGTTATATGTTAGATCCAAGCAGTCTATCTATCTTCGATCTTGGTCGAGTGTCGATTGTAACTCGTCAGATTATCTTACGATTGTCGTAATAATTTGAATTAATCCTTTCCCTTACTAATGTTATAAATGCGAAAGTGTGTTTGTTTGCTGGTTTGTCCTTCAATCACGCCGCAACAAAGCAACGGATTGACGTAATTTTTCCATGGGTATAGTTGCCGACCGAGAGAGTGATATAGGCTTTTATACCGGAAAATCAAAGAATTCCCGCGGGATTTTAAAAACTAAATCCACTCATAGAACTCTTGCAACATATATGACATTAGCGTATAATAAGTATTTAGAATGTTATGACAGATATTAGTTAAGGCTGGTTATGTTTCACAGCACTTAAGTAATAGAAATTAAAGTTTTTTTACCAAGCCTATACCTACAAGCATTTTTTTTTTCAACGTTCCCTTATTTTTACGAGCTGCTTTAGCTAAATGACTTCATTTCAAGTTTCATATTCACGTACCTTTAGGGAACACGTAAGGGTCTGCGCAGACGAGGGTCTTTTGTCCGCGGACAACCAAAATCTTCGTAATGTACACTATGATATAGTACATATGAGTGTACATATACTAAAAGCTGAGAATTTGCCACGATGTACACGGTGGGATCATCCATTCGACGGAAGTTTAGTAGCAATGAGATTACGTTGTGGTGATTTACGTTGCAATGTTAGTTTAGTTCTATTTTATTTCTAGGACTATCCGGATAAAAATCGTTACAATAATTTTTAAGTTAGGCGCGCACAGATATAGATTAGCTCAGTGTGCAAAGTAACCAACGGGACCCTATTAGATACCTACTAACCTTCCGCTGTCTGTTCATCTGTCTGTCAACGGGCTGTATTTTATGATCTGTAATAGGTAGAGACTTGAAAACAGAGAATGTGTATTTCTGTTGCGGCTATAACAACATATTTTTTAAGCTATTGCATAGCTCCTATCACGGGCCAGCGTGGAGACCGAATCCAGAAATTCCGTAACGAAAATAACCTGACACGGGACTCCTCTACGGTGAACCGCTAGATGGCGTTGATAAAAAATGCTATGCAATAGCTTTACCGCGGCAGTCCCCGAGTGCCACACGTCTTTTTTTTCTTAATATTTTTAGTGAGCAAACGTGCAGGCGAGTCACCTGATGTTAAGTGATTATCGCCGCCCATGAACATTTGTCACCTGAGGCACCACCAATGCGTTGCCGGCTTATTAGGAATTTGTTGGTCCGCCCCTAAAAAAATAAAAAATAATTCTATATTAAAGAGGCACTCCTACTAGAAATGTGTTTTTTCGGCGTTTTTTGGTACGAAACCCTTTGTACGCGAGTCCGACTCGCATTTGACCGGTTATTCATATTTAACGGTAGTGATTTCGCGTTCACTATTAACTACAGTACATAGGTATAGGTATCTACCTACTTACATTTATCCTCCTATAGCTACAAAGAACATCAGCCAGTTTGAAACCTCCTCTACTTTGAGTAGGACTTGTTATATTAAATTCTCTCTAAAACTTACTCATACGACGTAGTTTACTTTGAATACTAAAAGTAATGTAACAGTAGTTTTGTCTAAACCTCATCTTTTGTGTTCTTCAAGAATACTTAAAACCTCAGTGCGCATACATATGAGAAAACAGGTTTCACATGACAATTTGTAACAATTTACCTCAATAAGTACCATTCTTTATCATTCCTCGGTCTTTAAACACCAGTCACATTTGTTTACGTTCATTCATTAGGTATTATTTGTAAATTGAGCATTGAGGTAAAAAACGAGTTCGTGAACACACCTGAGACGGGCTTGTATAATTTTGGCAGTATTTGCGAAAAGTTCGCGTCCTCGAGATTATGTTTTTGTGGATTGGTGAGTACTGTGTTTGTTATGTTCTAGTAACTTTAGCTATTACTTTTAATAGTTATGGATTTCCAAGGTGATGGGAACTTATATCTACTTGTTATTATCCGTGTAATGTAATCTACATACCTAACTAATTTTAATGCCGATCTACAAAATACTTTGGACCTTTTTAATTTTAATTTGTAACTGCGGCAAATGCATGTGGTAAACATTAATTTTCCAAAATTTTTCTTCGTTGGGCAGGCATGATGCTATATGCTGTTTTTATCTGTCAGGTTTGTGCGTTTTATCCGTCGATAAAATCAGATAGATATCGCAACATCGCAACCTAGATTGGAAGGCTTAACCATAAACTTAGGCTGAAATCTCACTGCACTCTCACTGAACTCTGACTCAAGACAGAGTTAAAACGAGACATACTTATGTCAGAGAATATTTGTCTCGTTTTAACCTCTATCTTGAGTCAAAGCACGCTCTATAGATCTCAGGCTTATGGACGTACCCAAGTATTTATCTGTCACGATTTCTTTGGTTAATTCCTTGTTCATTCAAAACGGACGATCTGAATCATCGTTTTTGGGGGTCACGTTTGTTATTTAAAGGTTGTAAATGATTTACATAGGCGATAGTTTATATTAGATATTTTTATAATGCGCGATTTTGCGTTTTTATAGCATGCGATATTAAGATATCGTTTTGTTCATTAGCAGGTATATTTTGATCTTACAAACTATTGCTGTAATAAAATCGGGCTTGAACGAGCCTTGAAAGCTGCGTAGGTATAAATAAACAATTATTTTAAATATTATGAGGTATAATTTTATATTGAAAGATGGCAGGGATTTAACTTTTTACGTGAATGCTTTAAAAGGGAGTAAAAACTCTACCTTCAAACTTCAGGGTGTACCATAATTATATCTAGTTTATAAACTTGACTGCGATAGGTAGATAGAATATCCCATATTATGCCGAGAACGAAGATGGCATCGTGACCTTTGCAGCTCAAATGGAGAGACCTTGGGATTGTGTCAAATTACATAAACCATAAACCGGTCGATTAATACAAAAACACATTTTGCGGGATGCATATTTGATATTATAAATATCTTGCTACCTAGTAGGTAGTACAGAGTAGATTTTTACACCGATTTGAATCTCTGGATTTCTACGAAAACTAACGTTTGGCACCAAAAAATAAAGAAATGTGCTTTATCGGTTTTTCCCAAAAAGCTTTTAACCTCCCTACTTTGGTTAGCTAAATTTTTGTGTATCTATTACATACTTAATGGTAATGGTAATTAAATTACACTTATTCTACACTCAAATGAATGGAAAATATCCAGCAAAATTATGAAACTTAAAAAAAAATAGAACTGGTATCACATGTTGGTAGAAGATGTAAACAATTTGAAGCCTGGGCAATACCCCTAATGACGTGTAGACGACTAAAAATAATTAACAAGCGATTTAATTTACAGACACATACCTATCCAATCCCACTTTTTTTAGAATTGAGAAACTGGTTGTAACTTAACAAACAGGAAATTATTTCAACTCGAGCTTAATTTACCTGCCTAGAATATGTATAATGTTCTATTTATACTAAGATTTCTTAGATTCTACTACTGCTAAGACTAAGACGGAGACTTACATTATTAACTATCAACCTTTGGTAGAACTTCGTAGAAGATTTTGTTGTTAAATGCAATGTTATGCATGCCTGTGGAAGTCCATGCAAAAGACCTTTTTTATAAAAGAATATTACCCAAGTTAAAGTTGATTAATATCCTCCTGTCCCCTCCAAATAAGCGGAAAGCTTGTGCTAGGAGTGGGTACGACAATAGTGCAACGGATGGGATTCGAACCTGCGACCTTTCAGCTTTCAGTCCGCACCTTTAACCGTTTGGCTATTGGGCGAAACCTTTGTCCAGTAAGACGTTTATCGGTTGATATAGAAGAGAAGAACTTAAAGTTTTTTAATGACATTAATTACTGTAATTACTTACTACAATTAAATTATTTCCAGCCAGAGAAGTTTTCAGGTAGGTAGTTAGGTAGGTAGTTAGGTAGGTAGGTAGTTAGGTACTATACGTTTTGCTTTCCTATAAAATGCAAGATCTGAGGATTCTAAAATATTAAAATGTCGGACAGCGAGTCGTTACGTCAAACTAATTCAAGGGTAATTTAACATAAATAACAATCTTTAGTGAGATTTTTTTTCCCCACTGTTATTTATTAAAACCAGTCCTCAGATGTAATTATAAGTTGCCTACCTACTAGGTGAGGAGTCCGCGATTTCATTCGCATTTTTTTCTAAAATCCATTGGGAACTCTAACCGGAAAACGAATTATTTATCATGGTTCAAAACCTTCAAAACATCCATCCAATTAAATAATCAATTTTCTGTAGTCAGGTTTTTTAAATATATAGATTAGTGCTTGACTGCGATCTCACCTGATGGTAAGTGAAGATGCATCCTTGGATGGTGCGCGCACTCTTAGTTTAAAGATACCCAAGTTATAGTTAGTTGGAAAAACGGTAGCCGGAAGGGCATTCCAACGGTGCGTAGGAGGTAAATTGCTTAGTGCGCGATCGTGGAATTTCGACCACGTAGCGGTGCAGATTCATGCGATGCCAAGCGGTTCGTTGGTAGAAAAGAACCACTCGAGTGTGCTCAAGAACTGAGCACACTCGACGTCGGGTTACAGTTTCTACACTTTTTTATATATATATAAATAGCGGGCAAACGAGCAGACGAGTCACCTGAAGTTGTGATTACCGCCGCCCATGAACACTTGTAGTACCAGAGGCACCACCAATGCGTTGCCGGCTTTTCAGGAATTTATTGGTCTTGAATAACCCCATATTGTAATTAAGTGGGAACCAGTGCTCCCACTTAATTACAATATTATGGGGTTCGACGGGAGATGATTCCACAGTTTGGTAGTACGTGATAAAAAAAAAACACTTTTTCTTGTTTGTCAGCAGTCTTCACCGTATGTATACAGAGCATCACTAGTCATGTGGCTCCACAAGAGATATCGCGTCTCAACTTCTTCGACACTGATCTCCTGCGGTATGCGGCCGAAGACAAGAAAGGCAACGTGATGGTGTCACCGGCCAGTATCAAATCGACTCTGGCGATGATCCTGGAAGCGGCCAGTGACACTACTGAAGCTGAAATCAGGAGCGCTTTGAGACTGTCGCCTCATAAAGATGAACTGAGGGAGCAACTGAACTTGTATCTCGAATCGCTAAATGTAAGTTCATTTCCATTGATCCAGTGATGTGCATCTCGAATCGCTAAATGTAAGTTAATTTCCATTGATCCAGTGATGTGTACCTATCTCGAATCGCTAACTGTAAGTTGATTTCCATTGATCCAGTGATGTGTCTATCGAATCGCTAAATGTAAGTTGATTTCTACTGATCCAATGATGTGTACATCTCGAATCGCTAAACGTAAGTTGATTAATTAAGGCAGGTTTACATTGATCCAATGATGTCCAGTGTCAGTTGCTTGCGCTGGCATGATACAGGCATCGTGTCTCTCTCTCTTCATGGTATTCGTATTAATTTTTTACCTAGGTATTAAAATCATGGAAGTAGGAAATATCTGGAAATACCTAATTCTTAGGTACAGAAATAGCGTTAAATTGACATTCACAGTTGACATTGGTCTTATTAATTATACAATTATTATAATCGTTTGGGGCCTGCGTTGGACATAGCTACCTACCTACTTATTTATTTTTTATTTATTTTGGTACATTTATGTGATCAGTCAAGGGTCAGAACATACAACATTCAAATTCCGTGTTCAAAGTGTGTATGTGTGTTTATCTGTGTATGCTTCTTTTAATTTCACTAATGAATAATTATTATTAAATAATATTATATTTGTCTGGTGGGAGGCTTTGGCCGTGGCTAGTTACCACCCTAACGTCAAACAAGTGCCGCCAAGCGTTTAACGTTCCGGCACGATGGCGTGTAGAAACCGATTAGGGGTATTGGTTGAATTTACATTGCTATACCCCTTCCAAGTTAGTCCACTACCATTTTAGACTGCAGCGTCACTTACCATCAGGTGAGATCGCAGTCAAGGGCTAAGATAGTCATCGAAAAAAAAAAAAAAAAAATTATACTTATTCAAGAAAAATTTCGTTTCAGACGAATACACCGGGAGTCAAGCTGCATAACTCAAATTCTGTTTTCGTCGCTAAAAGATTGAAACTCAGGAAGGAGTTCGTACAGATCGTACGTAACGTTTACTTCGCAGACGTTCTGCCGGTGGACTTCAGTGACAGCTTGAGTGCTGCCGACACCGTCAACGAGTGGGTCAACCAGCATACCAAAGGACTTATACCAAAGATTGTCGAATCCTGTAAGTGTGTTTAGCAAAGGCTCTGATCTCATCAACCCATAAGTATACCCACGAGCACCTAACTCAATATGAATGTGGAATACCATAATCCCAATTTGAACAGCTTTTTAAGCGATTTCTAAAAAGGCGACCTCCTCCAACGCTTTTTCGTAGCGTTGGAGTAACGGGAGAAAGAGAGCAGGGACAACCTACAATAAAAAGCCTATAAAAATTCTTTTCAAAAAACCGACTAAATCTTAAGCCCGCGCCACTACAAATTATTAAAAAAAAAATTAGTTTGTACACGTCTGTTGAAGTCGGGTTGGTTTAAATAGAAACGATGAAACCGATGCGCGACGCTCGCCTTCTGATGGCACATGAGGGACATGTTTGTTAAAGTCGGGCGTCCATTTTTTTTTGAATGATTTATTAATTAACTAATCTGCAGCCCGATATTACCAAGTCAATGTTTATAATTTATGACCACGATATACTTCTGTGGTTATGAGTTATGACGCAGAGTAAATCCCCAATCTATGTAGATATGCCAGTTTCCCAATAATAGGTAGGTAATATACGATTTATTTTTCCTTAGCTGTTAAACAATACCTAAACCTGCAGTGTTTTCTCGCAGAAATGCGTAAGCGACGCGCTAAACGCAGCGCATGGGACGTTCTTACCGCACACTGACAATGAAACCATGCCACAAGTGATAAAGCCTACTTACAGTGGTAGTTTTCCTTTAAAGTTCGTTACAATTACTACTATCATGAATAATTTTTATATTAGGTATATCTAAATTCAATACAATAGTTTATTTTTTAGAGCGGCGGGGAGGGACGCCCTCCTCGAACGAAAATTTTAACTTTAATGCTGAATATTTCCCAAACGGACCCCGAAATCGAGAAAATGTTCATAGCGTACCTACCTCCAATACTTTTGAAAGACCTTTCCAACGTTACCCCACGGCCCACACAAAGGGATAGACGAGTCAAAAAAATATCAACCCCTTTAAAGTGTAGGGCAGGAACCCAAAATAATCTTTTTTTTTTCAAAATTTTATTGGCATTTGGAATTTTATTATAAGCATAGATATCTTTTCACAAAGTTTTCATTATGGTGTCTCTTAAACCCTGTATAGTGTATACTTCTCGGAAGTGAAAACGGAAGAAACTAAACTAACAACCTTACAACCATAACTGAGCATTACTTTCCGTGGCTATCTCATAAGAGTGAAGACACACCTCGTCGAACGTTTAACAAAGGGAATGAAACTATCTCAATAAAAATCTACTCACAATAAAGTAACATTGTAATCATGACGTAACTAACATGGAACCCAACAATTCCATGTCTAGAGTTAGATAACCGGCTAACTAACCTAGCCTAGTTACGGCCTCCACCGTCCCCTTAGCCGTCTCATCACACACCAAGATAGAAGATAGTAAAAACTAGATTTCTTTCAATTTTTCAGCGGATATCAACCCCTTGTCCGACGCTCTCATCTCAAATGCTCTTTACTTCAAAGGCAATTGGCAGCATGCCTTTAACCCTCAGTACACGAGAGCCGGTTGCTTTCACGTCGATAATGCGTGTCTGAACGCGGTCATGATGGAACTGCATGAGGATATGAACTACGCTTTTGTGGATAACTTGAGGGCACATGCTGTCGAATTACCGTATGAGGTCGGTATTTACTATTTTTTTTACTTATGATTGATTGTATACCTATTTACTATTGCTTTTATTCAGTGACAAAAGTTTATTCCTCCTTTATAATTAAACTAGCTTTGGCCCCCGCGACTTCGTCCGCGTGGAATTAGATTTTGGGGTGGAATTTTCAAAAACTGTGACACACGTACTTTTTTATTTTTAACTGAAAGCTCAAATACGAACTTTGATGGAAACAGCTTGAAAAATGACGGAGTTTCATATAAACTTCCATCCCCTATTTAAACCCCTTAGGGGTGGAATTTCCAATAATTCTTTCTTAGTGTGCGCCTACGTCATAAAAGGAACCAACTGTAAAAATTTCAAGTTTCTAACTTCAGTAGTTTAGGCTGTGCGTTGATATCTCAGTCAGTCAGTCAATCAGTCAGTCAGTCAGGACTTTGAATTTTTATATATATAGATAATGGCCAGTCAGTCAGGACTTTGAATTTTATATATATAGATAATGGCCGGTTTTGCACAATTCGTTAAATAAAAATTAAAAATGCATTTTTGATTGCTATAATTTTTTTTAATTATTTGTATTTTCAGGGTGGCCGTTATTCCATGATTCTGCTAGTTCCGCTGGACAAAGGAAATCTTAACACCTTAATTCGAGATCTGCCTTACATGAGTCTCCGACAAATATCGGAGCTAATGGAATCCACCAACGTTCGTCTCTTCATGCCTAAATTCACGGTTGACTACACGGATAGTATGGTGGGACCTTTGCGCAGTGTAAGTTATCCATTATTCAGTTATCCGTGACCTTACACGCACACCTAATTAAACTCTTCTCACCCGAGAGGCAAAGATTGCCCTGTTAGCAATAAGGTTGCCTTTACATGCGTAGTTTTATATTTATTTATTGGGTTTGCTAGTAATTTTTGACATACAATTTTCATGCACAAAGTATGCAAAATCGTTTAAAAGCAAACACTGCATGCTTATAAGAATTCACTTAATTACTTACATGTTAAAAAATAATTAAAGTTATTGGAAGATGAGTTGATAATAATTTCAGTTTTTATTGTAAGTCGTAAAATAGAAGGTATAATAGATGAACTTTACTGCATATGCATCAATCTTTAGTGCGTGCTCGACTAAGGAAGACGTCGAAGGAATTATAGTTCCAAATGATCAAATATGTATTTTATTTGATGGTCGAGAGTAAAACAAAAAAAAAGCTCAGCCATACGTACTCAGCCAGTAACTTCTAATTCCATATCTTCTCATTCCAGATGAGGATCAATACATTATTCACGAGGAATGCAAGTCTTCCCGGCATGTTCGAGAATGGAGTAGCTCCCCAAGTGAACGACATTCTCCACAAAGTCTACATGTCTGTGGATGAAGCGGGTACAGTCGCCGCTGCAGCGACCTCCGCCATGGTCATACCTCTGATAGAAGACGGAGTTCAACTTAAAGTGGACAGACCTTTTCTGTTCTTCATCCGAGATAATCAATTGGGGTTGACTCTGTTTGAGGGTAAAATCGAAGAGCCCTTGGTAATTGTGGAGGATAAGGGTTTAGCCGGTAAGTTTGGAGATGTAAGCTCTCTTTGCGTATTCTATCAGCTATATAATGGGGAGTGTTCTGAAGAGCTATTTGACCTGATTCCACCCTCTTTCTTCTATAACTGAACAGCTTGCCACTGAACACAATTTCATTCTCACCACCCCCTGGTGTTGCCTGGAGCACTTCGACTAAATTACAACATTGGGTTATTTCAAGGGGCGGACCAACAAATTCCAAAAAAGCCGGCAACGACTTGATGGTGTCTTAGGTGCTACAAATGTTCATAGGCGGCGGTAATCACTTAACATCAGAGGATCCGCCTGCGCGTTTGCTCGCTAAAAATATAAAAAAAAAGTTTGTTTGGTGCCACAAAACAACCGATTCATAGATTAAGAAAGCAACTTGACAATCATGAGTCATGACAGTTTTAGATTGGGCTTGCTAATATAAAGTCGTTTTAATTACCGTGATATGTTTACTATAGACCTATACATAATTTTTATAGACTTCTATCTATGACTTTATAGATAAATTTAGATTGCAATATTATTAGTTCCAGACACACCCGTATCTCACTCGTATCTGCTTACAACGCCAAAACAAAATACGACAGTCTCCCTCTAGTGTTAATCATAGATTAATAGATAGTTCAGTGTTATGGTTTCATTAATATTGTATTATTTTGCAGATCCACCAAGGAGGTTTAGCCAACCCCTACAGCCTCAACGGTATTGGTACAACTGATTGCCTGAGTTTTAGTGGTAATTTCACCATCGCCAAGTAAGGTTTACCGACGAATAAATTAGATGTTTTGACAGATATTCAATACAAAAACTGTTAGAATGTCCAATATATTCCGCGGTTAAACGCGACTTGGTGATGGTGAAATTCGCATTTTTTATTAAACTGTAACATTTTGTAAAACAATATAAAAATTAAAAGATAAAACCACATTTCTTAGTTTTTTTTTAACTCCTTGCTTTGAGATTCTCTATTTAACAAGTCATCAGAAATATATATATTAGGAGTGTCCTTTTTACGGTTCTGAAAAAAAAAAAACGGAACCCTTATACGGCTCGCTTGGTTGTCCGTCTGTCTGTCCGTGTGTAAAGGCCCTTTTTCTCAGAAACGCCTTGAGGTACTATAATAAGTTGAAATTTTTTACTGAATATAAAGGTCAATGGTGAAAAGTTACAACTTTCAAACCGTATTTTGTATTGCAGCGCCATCTAGCGCTCTTCGTGGCCCAAATTTTAAATTATTTTCGTCAAATCAGATGGCGCTACTAGGTCCAAACTCATCCCAATTGCCCATCTGTTGTATCTAGGTGTGTTATAGTGCAATATCATTAAATTATTGTAATCCCAGTGTTTCAATTCGGGATGTTTTTTCTCCACTTAACTTAATAAAATTAATACAATCCTCAAAAGATTCGAAACCCTCAGTGCGCGAGTATGACTCGCACTTGGCCGGTTATTTTGTAAATATCCGAGAATTTGGACAAAAAAATTCGGATAGTGCACAACCCTTTATACAAATAGCACTGTAGCTATTTCGGATCGAGAATTCTCTGATTCTGATCGGATTCAGTGCAAATTAGATAGGCCTCCTAATTCCATGAATTATGGATACATAACAGTCATGGAGGAATCAAATTTTTTTCAAGATAACAGTGCGCAGAATGCCAGAAAAAAATCTCCGCGATAGATGAAAGAAAACATGCCTGAAACCTCGTGTGAAGCACGACAGATGCTAGCGTGTAGGAGTGTAGTAAGCGCCAAACACATCATCTATTCTAAATAACTCGTTCTTACGATCTAATATCTTTCTTAATTAAAAAAAAAAGCTGGCCCGTCTCTTTGTACTACGTACCTAAATAAAAATTTTACATAAAAATTTTGGCTCTGTATTTTGAACACATTGAAAATGAATGAAAATTGGTTAAAAATTAAACCTAACTTCGCAATTTTTTTTTTGTCGAACTAATTTCATTATTTTATGTTTCTACTACTACAGTATCGTCCCTTGCCTGTTTTTTTTTTCTGTAAAAATCAAATCTGCACCTGAAGATTTACCTTTACACACGCTCTTAATAAAAGGGGAACCAAGTAAAGAATGGTTGGTTATAAGCTCAAAGAAAGAATGGGAAAACATCTCCATAAACTAAATACTTATTTTGTGATCGAAGACTAAAGCTGAATTTACACTTTGAAATTATTGGCATGAAATTAGTTTCATGACATTAATTTCGCAATGTAAATTCGGCTTAAACATCAGATTTACGCACAGGTTTGCATTAAAACCTCTGAAAACTGTTGGTAATTTATCACAGGGGGTTAAAATTGATCCTAAAGGTGAAAAACAAAACTCTTGGCTTACTTTCAAGCTGGGTTACAAAACGAAACAAAAATAATAATATACGTATCTGGTTTTGTATTATCAGAAACAGCTTTTACCATACCACTTTCACGTTGTAACCTCGTTTTACACAGGATTTTACATATCAGACAGTACTGAATACCTACTTATTAAAAAACTTAGTAGATCAAGCGAAATAAGAAAGGTAAATTAATCCGTAAAAGTTGCTAGTGAGTAGGGTTGCCAGATTTTTTTTCAGCCTAAAGGGACAAATGGGCAAATAAATACGGGATGTCAGTTTTTTACCCGGGACAAATAAAAAACAAAATTATTTAGTGTCATTTTTTAATTTTATTAAAGGAAAAAAGTCTCATCTGCTAAATTCACAACTTGAAATTTGAGCCTTAAAAGTTACATCTGCAAGGCTCAAATCTCAAGTTATGAATTTAGCAGATGAAACTTTGTTCTACGGAACGGTCGATCTATCTAAATTATGTGTAAGTAACTAAAAGAGATCACGTTGAATCTATCCTAAGTGTTAAATAAACCTGTTATTTTCTGTTGGTACCAGCTTTAATGCCTTGATCATATTATATCTGACCTAATGGCTGTCCTATTTGCAAGGAGAAATCATCGGAGGGTTAATTGGAAACAAGTTATTGAGGATGTTAATTTAACCTTTTCACTTTACCACTATCTCACCGCTAACTCGATCTAAACATGATTTAAAACAGGCTTCAAAGGAAGTAGAATTGAAGTCAGTAGGATTAGTATAAGATTTAATTCGATTGATCGTGTTCGTATTCGATGACATTAGCGTCAAAGTATTGTTCTTGCGATTAACAAGGGCGCGTGAGCTTTACTTGTGGTCACGTCATGTACATGCATATTGCGTAAGTGTGCGACTCACAGGAGCCTAGGTGGGAGTGGTCCGGCGTGAACAAGCTCTCTGTCGCACTTATACAGATACGACACGCACACAATCATGAGCAACGCACCCTCGTGAAATGTAAGAACTATAAAATAAACCATAACTGTATTGATTAAAAGTCACAGTACAAGCGATTTTAATTTGGAGCCTATACGTATATGTAATCGTATAAGAATGCATACATGAAATTGTGCTCTAAAGCAATTCATTTATAGTTCAATTTACTTTGACGCTAATGTCATCGAATACGAATTCGATCAATCGAGTTAAATCTTATACTAACCCTACTGAACGGATGCTAATTCGATTTTCTATATATTACACTAATCGCTTTGAGAGCATTGAATAATTATATGCTATAGGCTTGCTATAGGTAGGCATACCTATTAATCAAAATCAATGTTTGAGAGGTTTTAGTATTGACGACCTCTCAGGCTCAGCGGTGAGGGCTGTGGTCTTATAACTGGGAGGTTTCGAGTTCGATTCCCAGGGCAATTTGGGAATCCATAATTTCCAAATTGTCTCTGGTCTGGTCTAGTGAGAGGGTTTGGCCGTGGCTAGTTAACAATCTATCGCCAAATACATGCCGCGAAGCGATTTAGCGTTCCGGCACAATGGCGTGTAGAAATAGAAACCGATTAGAGGTATGGGTTGAATGTACGCTGCCATACCCCTTCCAAGTTAGCCCGCTGCCATCTTAGACTGCATCACCATTTACCATCAGGTGAGATCGCAGTCGCAGTTGGGCTATCGATGTTATAAAGGTATATTATATGTTTATTTCTATAGAGAATACTAGGTGGATACAAGAGATTTGTATTGATTCTCAGGCGTTTTCACCCAGTTTTCTCAAGTCAGTGCTACACAAGCCATAGATTAGTCAAACATAACTGTTAAGTGTACAAGTACATATAAAGCGGTGCGCGTCGGCTTCCGCGCACGTTACTCACGAGCGAACGACGTGCGCGCGCGGACCTTTCGCGCTTTTTGACAGTCGCATCTTTTTTATTCTGTGCAAGTTTATTTTTCCCAGTGACCGCATTGAACGTAAGTACTTCAGCCATCTGTACTATGTAGGTCAAGTTTATTATTATTAATATTGCACCAGTAGGGGTATTTACTAAAATAAAACTCACTTCACTTCGAGTTCGCTTTCAAAATTTGACCTAGTGGTCAAATAAGTTATAATTTGACATAGTTAATTTCTATCTGTGAAAACTTGTCTATCTGTGAAAAATAGTTATTAGCTTCAGTTTTCTTCTGTTCGTATCGATTTACCTACTTTTTATAAATAACTAGCTGATGCTCGCGACTTCGTTCGCGTGGAATTAGTTTTCAAGATCCCGCGGGAACTATAATTTTTTTCGGGATAAAAAGTAACCTATGTTTCAATCCGAGGTATAATCTATCTTCATTTTAAATTTCAGCCATATCGGTCCAGCAGTTTTTGAGTTTATTCATTGCAAACATACACACAAAAATACAAATCTTTCCTCTGTATAATAGTAGTAGTAGTGTAGATTTATGACACAAAATAAGATTAAATAGAGAATATATAGGCATTCGCTCCTATTTTGTATTAGGTCGAGTGTCATAACCATTCTAGCATTTTTTTACCTCTTCCGTGATTGGCGAAGTGAGTTTGTATTTTACTGGGTTAGTATAAGATTTAATTCGATTGATCGTATACGTATTCGATGACATTAGCGTCAAAGTAAAATGAACCATAACTGTATTGAGTCAAAGTCACAAATTCAGTACAATCGATTTTAATTTGGAGCGTGGATACGCTCCAAATACGCTACGCTTTGGTTAACGTAGGTATACTTTGTAAAAGTTTATTCGAATAAGAATCGATTTTAATTTGGAGGGTATCCGTATACGTAAACACGTGCACGAAATTGAGCTCTAACTCAGTGTAGTTATGGTTCATTTTACTTTGACACTAATGTGATAGAATACTCTACTGAATGGTGCTGCAGCTTCTCTATGATGAAAGATATTAGGATTTTTTTAACAACTAAGTAAAGAATAGTTCCTGTTCGTAGTTTCACCTGTCATGAAGGTAAAGCATCTACTCATCTCATATTTGTGCCGTTTTGGCATAAGTGATGTTTTCAGCGTTTTTTGTTCGACCTTAACAATCGCTGCTACGATGGTACGGAACATTTTGTCTGCGAGTCCAACTCGCACTTGACTGGTTTTATTAATAACCTAAATCCACGCGAACCAAGTTGCGACTTACTTTACGCTATGATTAGATATCTACCTACATAATGGATAGAAGCCAGTTATTTTATAAGTGCGAATATCTTTGAGTACCTACCTATATTATAAGCTAATATGAATAAATTCTACATAAAAAATGAATATGGCTGTGTTGCGATTACCTTATTATACTAATAATAGTAATGGCATCACTGCTTGCCTTGGCGTGTGTGTTTGTTTTGTTGAATCGAGCGAAGCCGGTTTCCCTCAAATATTTTGATGTTCACTGCTGTCATCTCAGGACAAATGCTTATTTTTTTTTTTTATTCGATGACAAGATAGCCCTTGACTGCGATCTCACCTGATGGTAAGTGATGATGCAGTCTAAGATGGTAGCTGGCTAACTTGGAACTTGGAAGGGGTATAGCAGTGTAAATTCAACCCATACCCCTAATCGGTTTCTACACGCCATCGTGCCGGAACGCTAAATCGCTTGAATTTGAAATTTGAATTCCTTAAGCGGACCCTAGACGATGATGCGGCATGACATGCCTTATGTACTATCATGCATGCATAAGGGTTTATTGTATTGATTGAAACTATTCATTGGATTGTGATCGGTCCTTTTAATTTGCTTACATTTACATTAAGTTAGGGAACAGTGAAGATTTCATCTAAATCCGTTCAGCAGTTTTTAAGATATGGATTATAGACACTTTCTTTATTGCGGTATAATTGAAGTCGGTTTAATTTTTAAGCTATTGCATAGCTTCTATCGCGGGCCAGCGTGGAGACCGAATCCAGAAATTCCGTAACGAAAATAACCTGACACGGGACTCCTCTACGGTGAGCCGCTAGATGGCGTTGATAAAAAATGCTATGCAATAGCTTTACCGCGGCAGTCCCCGAGTGCCACACGTCTTTTTTTTTTTAAATTATACCTACCTTGTTTTATTAACACGCATTATTGTGGGCCGCCGCGGCAATGGATGGGAATGTTTACTTGAAAAGGCAAAAAATATTTATCCATATATATAACTACGTACCTATAATAGCGCCGCATGGCGATTCTATTCCTAGTTACTCTATTGAAACAACGAATGTAATGAATTTCAATTGCGCATTGAATCTATATCCATCGATGAACAGATAAAGTAAACAATAAGTAAATGTGATTTTCTTCTTTCCAGTTAAGTGGAGCGATCTGTAAAATGAAGCCGTTACTCCTAGGTGAGTTTGCAATTGCTTACTGTAACATACCTACTTGCGGTTTAATAACCCTAATGCAATAAAATTGATATTTATTTATTTATGTATTGTTGTAGTTTCTTATTTATTTGTTTAGATTATTTATCTTATTAATTGTATATCAATTTGCCGTTTGCATTGAATATGACATTTTCCGTTAAAAAAAAAATTCCGTCGTTGCGAGTCCAGCAGCTCGATTCCGTACATTCGGTATAGTTTTACAATTCACGAGGGCGCACGAGCTTTACTTGTGGTTACGGCGTGTACATGCACAATGCACATTGCGTAAGTGTGCGTGCTTTCGCTCCCACTTATATAGATATACTAAACACACATACAGCCATGATCCACGCGCCCTGGTGAATTGCAAGAACTATATTATTATCAATCGTTGAATTACCGCATCAATGTCAAAGTATGGATTTTGGAAGCACGTATCATTACCACAGTCTATTAGGGACCTATGTGAGACAAAAAATTCTTTGACAGGTCAATGTCACAATCGAAAAACTTTTTGTATGAAAAATGCGATGTGAACGCGATTTTGTAAAGCCGAATTTTCACTGCGTATCGAATGAAATGCATGAAATTAATGCATGCATCATGAACTTAGAAGTTTACACGTGATATTGTTGATAAAGTTAATGTCATGAAACTAATTTCATGCCACTAATTTAAAGTGTAAATTCGGCTTAAGAGTTGTGAAGACGGTGCCTTTTAAGGATCTCAATGACCTTTCATACCATGGTATGAAAGGTCGTTGAAGGATCTCGACAAAAGTTACGTCAAACTAGGTTTTCATTGAGATAACTCGAGAGGTGATAAAAACAGTGACATTAGCGATCCGTTAAACGTTTTTCAACTATTATCTAAATAAAGTATATTTATTAAAGTTAAAGTGATTCAAGTATTGAAATAGTTCGTATTCTGTGTTAGAAAAGAAAATACGAGTTTTCCTTGCAGAAATTATTAAGTCAACTTAGGTTATTTTAAAGTACTCTTAATAAATGGACATACAAGCACATACGACGTAATATCCGCTTCACCGCCATCCGTGGCGTTACGCGGTGCCGTGTGCCAATTGCCTAAAGCGTGCGCCCAAACTAATCGAATTTTGCAATCAAATTGATTTTATAAGCACCGTTTTGTATGAGAACCTATCATATACAAATCTATTTATACATCGATGGAATGCAGTCCACGAATCAGATTTTTGTTAATTAAGTATGTTGAAGTCGTTATAAATATTGCATAAGTACGTATTCGCCCTTTCCAATGACATGCTAATTTGTATTTCATTCTTGTTTGTCAACATCCGCTAAGAAATAATAATTCGTGGACCCCTACGTGAGGATAATAAAATTTCAGATAATATCTCTAAACAAAGGTTTCTTCGGTCACTCTCCAAGTGCATTTAAATCGATAGAAACCACGCGTCTTGATAATAAAATACTCGTAGGTACTTACTTTAAATTCTATTTGGAGAATACGTTTACCGGATAGAAGAAATTTACCTAGCGACATATCGCCATTTTCCTTTACTATGCGTTTCTTGTAATGAAGTGGAATATTGAGTGCACATAGTACGAAGAACTGATGGTCGTTGGATTCCCAAAGTTATAGGACGGCGATGGATTCAAAAAAAAAAAAGACGTGTGACACTCGGGAGCTGCCGCGATAAAGCTATTGCATAGCATTTTTTATCAACGCCATCTAGCGGTGAGAGGAGTCCGTGTCCGTAGGGTGTCAGGTTATTTTCGTTACGGAATTTCTGGATTCGGTCTCCATGCTCAAGGCCCGCGATAGAAGCTATGCAATAGCTTAAAAAAAATTCAATCTAAATCTTTTACATTAGGTAACTACCTATATATTATGTGAACGTTACTTCCTAGTAGTTACAGTAAAGATTCTAAGTAAACAGCTTTGATCTAAATCTAAAATATATAAAAGTTTGTAAATTCTATACAATGGTTGACATACGAAGAAATCCTTGTAGAAATAATAATAATGTGAAGAATAATATTAATTATATTTTCATTTATTTACTTACTTCGAATTAAGAAAATATGGAAAACTATTTGCAGATATTAAAAATACATCAAACTATTTAAAATAATATACTTACTTAATTGTTCAAAAAAATATTACAGTTTTCATTTATTTTGTTATTAAACTTAAAATACTTAAAATAAAAATTACTAGGTAGGTATACTATATTTTACTTAATTTTTTTTGTCATCTCAAAGCCAAAACTAACTAACACTAACTTGTAAAGTTTTAGTTTGCACTAAAGAAATAATTTCATTGAGCGAGTTGGCTCAGTGATTACTTTCCCAGGCGGTATGCGCTAGATTGCCTAGTACCGTCAACAAACAACAATTTTTTCGTGTAGATATTTTTGGAAGTAGAAGTACAAGTATATACGAATAACGTTGAGATTGGCTGTCGAAAACATTTTGTTTGTAAAATTCATACGTACTTACATATTTATTTCGGTCGGAATTATTTGACTATCATCAATATTTTCCTGAGACATTCAATATTTTCTTGAACATTGAGTAAGAATTATTGTAAAATAAATAATTCCTACTTATTTTTATTAAGAGATAAATTTTTGTTTTCTGACTTTTTTTCCTTAATTTTTATGATAAAGTTCCTTCCTAAGGAAAAATTAACTATGTACTCCAAATTATTTATTTTTCTAACAAAGTTAACCTTCCACAAAAAAATTTTTTTTGCGCACTGTACCACTAGAGAGAGTACAATAGTGTAGGGTCAGCACAGTGCATTCACCGTTCGTCGTGCCTTACTAGTTCACGGCTAGAGTAAATTCTGTTAGCTCTCATCGTCAGAAATTTTGCAACCTGTACCTAATCGCACAGTGGCGTAAAAATCTGTCAAATATGCATAGGTTTTGAGTTCGATGCTTTCCAGATCAATTTAGGAAACGACTTTTTGGAAGAAACTCATTTAAAGCTGACGAAGTTGTAGCCAATAGCTAGTACGTACAATAAAATATTATCACCTAAAATAGGTCTTCAGCTAGAATAAAGAAAGACAGATGTTTCAATGGAGTAGGCGCTAATCGTACCTACTTGTCGTTTAAGATGCATTTAAGATAATATTTATAAGTTCAGGTGAATGTTAAAATAGTCATTAGTTAAATTCTTAGTAATATTATAAACTTGAAAGTGTGTTTGTTTGTTGGTTTGTCAATCAATCAGTAATCACGCTGCAGCAGAGCTACAGATTGATGCAATTTTTTACTTGGGTGTAGTTGAGGACTTGGAGAGTGACATAGGCTACTATTTTCCCGGAAAATCAAAGAGTTCACACGGGATTTTAAAAACTAAATCCACGCAGACGGAGTCGCGGGCATCAGCTAGTTTATATTATTTTATTCAGGTACTTAAAGCCTTAAGTAAAGCAAAGCAAATCTAAAAGCAATTTCACTTTGTTAGTAAAGTAAAGTCCCCCTTAAGTAGTCAATTAAGTTAAGATTAATAATATTATCTTACAAGATGCAGTTATAATACTGAAGGTGTGGGAACAAGGTAAATTGCATCTTCGTGTACTGCGTCCGTTAGAATGCATTGATACCGCTAGCGACCTCTATTTCTAAGTTGATATACCTATATTCAATATATCAACGTTAACGTCAACGTTATTGCAAAGGATGATATTTTACATACGAGTATTTTGCACGTACTTTGAAACTGTGGAACCAACTTCCTACGACGGTGTTCCCACTAAATTACAGCATGGGGTTAATCAAAGGGCGGACCAACAAATTCCTGAAAAGCCGGCAACGCATTGGTGGTACCTCAGGTGCTACAAATGTTAAAAATATATTTAAAAAAAGTATCTCCCCTAAGAGTTCTCCATAATATTGAAGATCAAAGGTGTGTGAAATCTGCCAATTCACATAGGTCACCGTGATGGACAATGGCATGTAACTCTTCCCTCATACGAGACCTGCGCTTAGTAGATGATAATTATTTACGCAAATACAGTTTACACAGACTTTAAAGAGGATTATCAGAGACAACAAAGCCTTCGAATTCAAAAATGGTTTATTTCATGTAGGCCAACTTGTGGCTCTTATTAAGTCGAGAATCTACCACTGCACCGGTTCAGAATGCTGATTCTGCTGAGAAGAGCAGGCAAGAAACAAAAATAGTGACCAAAATAGCTTTATCTTTTAAATGTCATCTAACTAGATTTAAACTTACAAAGATTTAAATTCTAAATGCCTCAATTAAGTCGAAAATTACACACGAATCATCTCTAGGATTCAAGTGAATATCTCTCTGCTATAATTTGATGAGAGAACGATACGCGAATGCGTTTTGGACAAACAGATGGACGGACAAATACTTATTTGTTTTTACATATCATATGTGCAAAATGTAGAATATATAAAATTAATAACAAGATTTGCAAACAAGTTACTACAACTTACAAGGTTGTTTTCAATTTTAACGGTATTCTTCCTTTTGCGCATAAAATATTTATGTTATAGTATTAAACCAGTATTTTTATCAGAATTCGATTTTTATAGAAAGTCGGATTAACACCTCTCACTGGTCAATACCGTTCGAAAACTGTGTTGTAATAAGAAAAATATGGTAAAAGTCTGATTTTTTTTTTCAGTTCTGGTGGTAGCAGTCGGTATAGCAAATGCACGATGGATGAGAAAACAACGATCCGATCAACCAAAGGATACAAGTTTTATTGGAGAGGCTACCAATGAGCTTTCTACAACAATTTTACAGGTACGTTTGAGTTAAAAATTAATTTCACTACACAATACTTGCATACTTAAAATCCTGATAGCATTGTAAATTCAGAGGCCAAAAAAATTCTTTCCCGAGGACTTTTTCATTTTAAAATATTAAATTTTAAATTTCAGGGATACATCGACGATGACAAGAATATTGCATTCTCGCCCCTCGGCTACTCAGCCATCCTTGCTATTCTTGCTGAGGGTGCAAAAGGCGAAACAAGAAATCAACTTGTATCAGCACTCCACTTGCCTAAAGATCAAAACCTTGTAAGGAAAACTTATCGATACATCTTAGAACGGCTAAAATATAAAAATCAATATGAATATAACCAACCAGAACTTAAAAACTTCTTCTATATTTACAAAAACTATACAATCGATGAAGATTATAAAAAGATTTTAGAAGATTTTTATTTGACTGATGTAAGATCAGTTGAAAAGTATCATATGCTTGAAGAACCAGAAGACCATGAAGACGTAAAAGAAAAGAAAGATGTTCAAAAGAAGGAAGATGTACAAAAAAAGGAAGATGTTGCGGACCTCATGCCTCCAAAAGAATCCAATGAAAAATTGATATCTTATGCCGTTGAAGATGTTCCAACCAAAGTCGATATTTCACATATGGACTATAAACCCGCTAAAAACATTAAAGAAAAAATTAAGTATGTTAAAAATATCCAGGATACAAAGAAATATGAAAACGAAGAAGACGAAGAAACTATGGTAGCAGTAGAAGCTAGAAACCATGCGAGGAGTCTTGGTATTAAGAGTACAGTTCTTAATCAGAAAACTGATATAGCTTCAAGTATCTCCGTAAACAGTGTTGGAGAAAAAACCAGTAAAAGTAAGATTTTCATACGTTTTTTTTCAGAAAGTTACTTAATCCAGAATATTTTCTCACCTCTCACATTCTGACAATTTTCATTAAATAAAATTTATTTTATTGTGAAGTCATTTCTTTCCTCATATCCATTTTAAAATTTCAATCAATTCATACGAATGTTACTCTTATCCTTAAATAAATTTTTATATTTCTTATTTATTTCAGCAACAAATTCTTTGATGCTCATCTTCAATGGCATGTACTTCCGTGGTTCTTGGAAGAAGCCTTTCGACAAAGTGGAGCCTGGCGTTTTCTACAAATCCAATACCGAGAAGAAACAAGTACAAATGATGAAGACTTGTGGTAGTTACAAGACCAATTCCTTCCCAGAATTAGACAGTGAAGCTGTTCTATTGCCTTATGATGTAAGTCAATTAGTAATCCAATTACAATTTTATATTTATACTATTATAAAAATATTGATGTCGCATCACACGAAATGAACTGGACTGTTTGAGATGAAATATTTCCAGTTGTGAAGCCTAATTCATATAATCAAATGAAGCTTAGTTTTCAAACATATGAAACTGTGGGTGAAAGCGAAGACAATATGGCATAATAAATAAATTTTATTATTGTCTGTACTCAAAATCCATTTCAGCTAGCAACTATATTACCTTTTACTTTTCAGGGTGATCGCTACGCTCTTCTATTACTAGTTCCACGAACGAGAGACGGTCTTATTAGACTTATCGCTGATCTACCAGCAGTCCCGCTATCGGAAGTTCAGGAACGTCTACGTGAGGAGAAATTGCATATTTCGCTGCCCACATTCCTTGTGGATACCACAACTAAACCCGTTGCTGCTTTAGCTAAGGTGCGATCAATATTTTTACAACATCCTTTTTTTGTGCCCCTTTGACTGGAGGAAGAATTTCGTTTATATTAATTACTAGTTGTTGTTGTATGGATTTAGTTTTTCAAAATCCCGCGGGATCTCTTGGATTTTCCGGGATAAAATTGAAGGACAAACCAACAAATAAACATACTTTCGCATTTATAATATTAGTAAGGATATATACAGTAAAATTCGAAGAGCTTCAAAAATTAAGTGACATTTGCAACACAGTTTCTTTCTTTGCAGTAGCACAACCAAAAATTTTAAAAATTGAAATGTTCATTAAGTATATTGTATCATTATCATTGTTAAATTATGTAAAAAAATATTGTGGAAAATAAATTCATAGAATTCATTCATAGAATTGAAATGTCTACAGTTATTTGAAAGCGTATCTAATATGTATATTATTTTTAATTTAGTGGTAAGCATGTGGTAAGTAAATAAATTATTTCAAGTATCTAAATGTTTATCCTTACAGTTTGGAGTAAGCAGTATCTTCGGCCGGGATGCTGAGTTAACAGGAATATCAGCAAAGGAAGGTCTATTTGTTCAAGAACTTGTCCAGAACGTCGCTGTACGCGTAGACAATACTACCATAAAATCGAGTTCATTTGGAGGTGACGTATTTATTTATTCCTCATAATTTTGTCCTAAAACCTCATACATTTTGGAAGCAGGTACTGTAGAACATGATAATAGTAGGTAGGTATATCAAATAGTTAGTCTGGTACCTAGCCTAAATGTTCAAAATTTCAAATGTATTAAAAAGCCACATACCAAAATGATCATCAATATTGACATAAGATATTTTATAGCCAAGAAAAGTAATCCTTGTTTTCCAAAGAGGAATTCTGCATGCCATGCCCATCGATTTTTTGTAACAGAACAAGTTTTCTTTTCAAAACCAAAAGTATTCAAATTAACATTTTATTACAGTTGGCACCGTCGTTGAGGAATTGGAAGACCTGGAGTCGCTGAAGAGTCTTCCTCTTGCTGAAACCAAAGAGCCACGCCGCTTCTCTGTGGAACACCCATTCTTGTTCTATATCGTCGATCGTTTGGATAATCTTGTCGTAGTTGCTGGCAAGGTCACTGACCCGCAGTCACCATTAGACGATTAAAACTCACTTTATTTATCATTTCACTCCTCACCTGAGGAACTGGACACAGTAATGAGCTGAACAGGTACTGCTACTGAAACTGGGTGTTGTTTTTATTCTGCTACCTGCCAGGGATCAGAAAAACGTAGCTTACACTTATTGGGACAAGCTTAATCAAGGTTTGGAGACTTCTTTATGACTTTTGTTTATAACCTGATTTTGAACGACAAATACACAAACGAATTCCTGATTAAAATAATCATCATAAAAATAATATCCCTTATAAGAATCGGATGTAAAAATTAAATTATTCATAATATGGAATTCTATGTTTCAAGAACTATACTGTATAAGGTCCCTTTTTCTGATCACTGCTTGCAGCATTCATGTTTAAATAGAAGCAGTACTGTTTTGTTTTTTTAATTATGTCTCAGTTGTTTAACCACTAAATTTCGGAAAAAAAATTGGAAAAAATATCCCTTGAACAGAAACTCTCTCTCCCAAGACACATTCTTTGACAATATGAAGGCATGTGTGGAATATTGTCATAAGTCTACCTTATTTGAGTTTTCAAATCGGTAAGAAAGTTTAAAGTTTAATAAAACTCGTAAGATAATTTGTGCCCTAAAAAAATACCGGCCGAATTGAGAACCTCCTCCTTTTTTGGAAGTCCGAAGAAAATAAAAATACTTCTAAACTATTCATATTGAATCTCATTGTGATTTTAGACAAATTAATCCTTTTAAGATGGGGTCTATGAATGATCCCAGATTATCCAACGAACCAGACGCATTTGATAATGAAAAAGTACATAGCTTAGATTAATTTAGTTTTAAGTTTATTTATTATGTTACATGTGATATTTTTAAGATTAAATATTTATTGAATAATGATAATTTTATTTTTCCCCATAATAAAATAAATCCCATGATTTCTCCACTGTGCGCATTTTATTTTCAATTTTTATTTTGAACATTTCGATGCCGTATCGAGTAGGTAAAGGTATCAATGATTTGTCTACAGTACAATGTGAAATTTTTCATAATCATCAAAGTTTTTCATAAGTTTTAGGTCTAAAGTTTAATTTATTTTACGTTCGTCATTCCTTAAAATTAAACGCAACATCCAGTAAAGTGACGGCAATGAATCATATTATTATATTTTGTAAATACCCTCTTTTAGACTATTACGATGTTAAGCTGCGTTGACACTATTACAGTAAGCCAGCACTTGTACAAAATTGCTACTATGTGTACATGAATCAAAGAAACATAAATATGATACAAACAAAAACGTAACTTTTAAAATAAATAGATTAAATTCTTCTATTTAAAAATTATATCTCAGAATCAACAGAAAAAAAAACATTTTGGAAATTATTTGGACAAAATCGTCTAAGCTTAGACAGCTTGCATTCCTTTTCTAGGATACTTTTTATCCCAAAATATCGTACTTTCTAAATATCCATGGATGAAGTCGGTGTCACCATGTAGAATATTAATAACAATTTGAAACTTATATGAATATTAAAATTGAGTTGATGTTGTTTAAAGTAGTTGTCGAAAAAGCAATAAAACACTCCGCCCGGCATTACTCCGCTCTATTTGGCCATATTCCTATTGACCGACGTATTATCTGAGAGTTCTCTAATTTTCAGACGTTTCTGTTCGACTAGTATTCATGTAGCAATTCGATTGTACTCGCTCTCAGCGTACTTCGATCGTGTCAACGCGGCATAACACTGTCCTCGACCACAAGTTAGTAAAGTATTGAGAAATAAATTGTTAAAGAAAACTAAGAGTATTTATATTTTAAACAATGATTGTAATTGAATTAAGATATTGGGTCTGGCATAATTTCATGTTAATGTACGATTCAAAGACCCATTAAAATTTTTGAATAAAAAAGAGGGTATTTACAAATTTAAACTCTCAAAAGTTTGTTACCAGTGCTAGAAACGTGTCAGTAAAATTTCGTGTTTGATGAAAAGCAGCCACGCTGGTCGTGGCCAATGAAAAGTTGAAAACTACTTATTTTTTGAGTTGTGTAAAGTGTTATTATAAAAGATGTCTAAGGAAAATACAGTTATATCTAAAATACCGATACCGCTGGATCCACTACCACCACTATCGGAATTAGCCCTACGGAAAAGGTTAATTGCAAAGCCTGAACAACCTCGTCATCCATTGGAGACTTTATATCAAGAGTCGATGAACGTGGAAGGGGCTGTTGTAAACAGAAAAGTTAAAAAAGTTCTAGCAAGATCAAATAGTGCTTTAACCAAGCTTGACACTCGACACGTAACCATCCGACAAAAAAGTGAAGAAGAACTTGACTGGAGCTACTCCGTTTTCAACGATAACTTGCATGATGACGATGACAATAAAGGTAATATTTTGTCAGTTGTGAAGCCCAAATTAGACAGTTTATTTTTCGAGATTTTTGCTTTCATTTTCGAGCCTTCTCCGATGAGTGAGAGAGTTAATTAGGGCCAACGTAGCATCGCATCCAACCAATGCTGGATGTCATCGCTCCATCTTGTCGGGAGACACCCTATACTCCGTATAATAATGTGATATAGTACGTTTATCTTACGAAGTTATGGGCGCTTTATTTGTGGTTACGTCGTGTACATACACATTGCTTAAGTGTGCGTGCCTGTCAGGAGCTTAGGTGGGAGCGGTCAGACGCGAACAAGCCCTCGCTCACACATACAGATACGACACGCACACAACCATGAGCTACCCGCCCTCATGAGTTGCAAGAACTATAATATTATTATGTGACCGGCCTTAATTATTTATTAACTTTTCAGATAACCTTACTCGTAATATTAACGATACTCGTGAAGGAGACTGTGGCAGAGTTTCGACTCCAGCCTTTAAGTCGCTCCCGGAACCGGTCCGCCTCAGAATTAGAAATGTAAAAAAAAGTCTCAAGAGACCCCACAGTAGGGAACTGATAGGAATCTCTCCCGCAGTGAGTGACAACAATGAAGAGGAAAAATTCAAACGTAGGCTAGACTTTACTGATCGAGCTGAGCCTACTTCTGATTTATGTAAGTCCCTAACAATGACACCTTGATGTTTCCTTTTGCTTTTAATACCTATAAGTCGGAATTTTAATTCGATTCCAGATTTGACAATTTCAGTGTTGCAACGTTATGACAAGTACTAAATAGTGACGTTGCGAAATTATTCGATACGGAAATGGAATATTTCCGGATCGATTCCTCTCGTTTATAGTAGTATATCTAAACAACTACTACTTTAATAGAAACTAAGTATATCAGGAAATTAAATATTTCTGAACGGATAATTTAGTTATGACGATTAATTTTATTAAGGATCTGAGAGTTCTCTTTAATAATTGTGTGTGAAATAAATAAAAAAATGTGATCATGAAGAAACATGAGAAAGAAAAGAAATAGAATATATATTATGGTAATATATTATTTTATAAATCGTCGCCGTCATCGCTTTCTATCGCTGTCACTTTCTGTAACATTTATTATAAATGTATCTGTGATATTGTCTTGTACTCATTTTTTCCTATTCTTGGACAACATGGGATATATAGGCTCTTTTATTATAAGTTTTGTTTTTAATATAAAAAACAAATATTAACTTTTTATAAAATAAAGCAGCGGTTACTAATTAATAAATAATTATTATGAATAATTATATATTTATTTAAATAAAAATCAATAATTTAGTCTTTAATTGGCACACCAATATTATGATTACATAAACATAAATCGCGATTGTTTATCGATTTTTGTGTTCATCACTACACTATTATATGTGGTATCATTATTTTACAAAATGACAGTAGCTAATGTCAAATGTGGAATCGAATTATAATTCAGAGCGTGACTGGTTTGTTGACAAATGTTATTATTCTGTAAATGAGCCAAATGTTTAAATGTAATAATTCTTGGCAGTCATCGCCACTAGGTGGACCGACGAACAACAGACGAGTTTCAGGGAGCCAGCCGCTGGATACTAACGGTGCAAAATCTATGGAAGTCCATGCAAGAGACCTTTATTTATTTATTCTTTATTGCACCACAACCAGAAAAAAGTAAACTTAACAAAATATATTAAAATATCTTTGCTCAGCTGTGGACAAATATCGGTTGATAAAGAAAAATATTAATTTGAATATATTTATTTATGATATTATTTAAATTAACAATGACATAAAATAATTCAAAGCTAATTACTGTACAAATCATGCCCGCGTAGAATGGTGCCAAGAATAGGTACCTACTGGCTGCATAATATGCATAGAATTTGAGTTGATTTTCTATTTTCATTGAACCTGACATTTATTGAACGAGCGAAGCGAGTTCTCTGAGTCAACTAGGGCGCTTGTCTGTACTGGACAGAGAAGTGTGTACGTCCAAATGTCTGTCAGAGCCCTATAACTTCTGAATTACTGAACGTAATTACTTCAAATTTAAATATAATATGTAAACTGATGGCCTTCAGCCGAACATTGTATAAAAAAATATAAAAAGCTTTATTTCAGGGGGGCTCTCATAGAAGCGTATTTGAAGTAAAATCTTGTTTGTTGCGTTACATAGACTTGCGATATATCTTTTTAAAGACGACTTTGAACAGAGTACAAAAATATATTTTTTTTTAATTTTTCCCTTAAAATTGACGAAATGGGGGGCTTTCAAAGTGGAGATTTTAATTTGAGCCATATGTCAAGAATGACAAGATATTAGAACTTAAAACTTAGTGGTAAATTCAGTTATATCCTGTACTTGAACAACAAATACTAAAATTAGATAAATATTATAAAGAAACGAAATTATTTAACTTTTAAGTGGAGATTTAATTTGAGCCATATGTCAAAAAGTATAGCATATTAGAACCTGAAACTTTGTTGAAAATTCAGTTATATCCTGTACTTGAACAACAAATACTAAAATTAGATAAATATTATAAAGAAACGAAATTATTTAATTTTTAATGCTAATAGCTTCACAATAATGCTAATAGATGGCGCTGTATCAGTAAAACAGTTTTGCGTCAACTATTATTATTTTGTATTGCGTCTAATGTTAAAAGTTAATTATTACAATATATAATTAAAACTATCTTTTGGGAATTATGGGATACCGCGAGGTCTCAGTTCGGGGCGAACCACTAGTGTAGGGAATTATAAGTAAGGCAATGGTACAATTGATAATTATAATTATTGCAAACAATTATTCAATAGTAGGTAATAATTGATCTTCTTATTATAATTGAATGTTTATTCTGATAATGTTATACAAAATCCTTGATTAAATCTAAGGTCAGCACGATGTCGCGTAAATAACGCTTTGAGGTTTTACGATTTTTACCCGACTATTGAAAGAGGGTAATGTTTCTTTAACCCTAGAACCCTACTCTATTCTGGGCACTAGTTATTCCTACACTGGGGTCCTGGAGTACCCCATACAAAAATGTGTGTAACTTTTTTAAATAAAAACCAATGTATGAAAATATTTTTTATTATCAAATAATAGGAACTTCTTTTAACAAATCAGCCTTAAAATAAAATCTTAGTTTTCATTTGAGCATTTTTCACAAACTTTAATCTGATGATCCGAACAAATGGGTATTTTACACTTATGGCACATCGCTTTGCTTTTTCGGTCTTTAGACCTTGGACAAAAGCCACAACGTCTTGGTGTCTGCTGGACAGGAACAGACCAAAGCAAATCTGGTGTTTTTTGGAGAATCGCTGCAATGGTCTTTTTCATATCCCTCCTCAAATTTGGTCTTAGGTAACGTTCCTCCAATTGTTCACCAATGAGCTCTAAGCCTAATTTTTTTAAGATCATCATCATCATCAGATAATTCTGCTAACTGACATTGATTTTTCACATCTTCCTGTTCATCTTCACCAGAATCGTGGTTTAAAATAGAGTTAATCTCTTCGTCATTCAAACCTCGATTGACAGCCCTCTGAAAAAACATTAATAATAAACTTAATCCATTAACTGAGTAATTGCTGAACAAAAATATGTAGTTAAAACATTGATTTTTTGATGATCTTAGTAATTTAAGAAATAAAATCATTTAAAATTGTGAAATGAAGAATTAAATATATTTATATAAAAATATAAATTACAAAAAAATACTTACGGGTTTCCTACACTGGGGTACTAGGGTACCCCACGTCGCTCGTAGAAACGTACACAAAGTGCGACTGACGCTGATGCACGAATTAATCGAAAGAGTTCAACACTAAACTAAAATACACGGACGCTCAAACCTATAGGTTTTATACAAACAGAAATAATTAGAAAACAAACTGTCTTGGGGTCCTCCAGTACCCCACGTAGGGTTCTAGGGTTAAATTTAATTTTAAAGGTATAAGGTGTGGGTGTGCGTGTGCGCACGCACCCACGCAACTACACAACCACGTGCGTGCGTGCTTGCGTTGGTGCGTGCGTGTGTGCTAATCTATTGCTTTAGTAACCAGTTTCTTTAACCGATTATTTTTTAAAACAGATTTAAACTCATATGCTCTAAGTTATATTAAAGATTATGGACTGGATTTATTTGACTACCTACTGAAGAGAGAGACGATTCCAAAAACACCGAGAATTCCCAACTCAGGACGCGCTTGTATCATGAACTGGCTGGTGAAAGTGAATGTAAGTGATCGAAGAACCAATTTTTAGGGTTCCGTACACGAAGGGTGACCAACGGGACCCAATTACTAACCCTCCGCTGTCCGTCCGTCCGTCTGTCTGTCTGTCAGCGGGCTGTAATAATCAGAGAGTTGAAATTTATACAGAATGTGTATTTCTCTTGCCGCTATAACAACAAATATTAAAAATATATTGCGGATATAAGAACTGTCATATAAATACTTACTATATTATGACGCCATAAAATGGTAAGTATGTCTTTCAAAATCGAAAAATAGATGGCACTGCAATACTTTAAATCGCGCTATTTGAGACTGGACCGGCGAAGCAGCCGTAGCTGACATTTAAAAACGTTAACCATAGACTATTCACATTTTTTTCCACGATAAAGAACGAGAACGAGCGATCGAGACAATTGTGTCGACTTGGCTACCAATTATTCTACCAAGAGTAACTTTGCTACCTTCTAGGGTCCCAAAGGAAATCCAGCAGCCGTGCAAACGGCAGCGTGGTACTTCGACAATGTGCTAGCGGGGGGTACAGTCCAGGTGGACAAGCTGCAAGTGGTGGCCGCGGCTTGCTACTGGATAGCGCTGAAGATACAAGGCCACGTCACGTCCGCAAAGAAGCTGGTTTCAGTGGGTGCTAACGCTTACTCTGTCAAGCTTTTGCTGTGTGCCGAAAAAGCTGTGTTGGAGAGATTGGTAAGATTTTTTACTTGTATTCGTTGGCTGCACTGATCTCTATAAACTAAATCTATGATTAACACTGAATTTGCTGTCCCTATACAAATGCCGGCCTAAATTATGGATCGGTTTGAAGCACCACATTCTTAGACATCTGGAACTAAAAATATTGCAAATGACGCACCGACCTGTATAATAATGAATCTGTGAAATTGTACAAAAACAACAATGTAATTATAGAGGTCGGTGCGCCATTTGCAATATTACCTATCAATTCCAGAGACACTCGTATCGGCTTAGTGCTTACAGCGCTAAAATGGCGTCAATTAATTAGGGCCAAAAAAGAAATCACAGCAGCAAGTCCAGTGTTAATCATAGATTAAATATAGAGTTCAGTGGGGAAGTGGCAAGAAAATCTGCACAGTGGCATCCCAAACAATAGGTTCTAATACAGCTGAAAAATATAGCCATATAATATTTTTTAACAGAAATTTCCGATCCAGCCAATAGTGCCTCAGGATTTCATATCCTACTGGTCGTGGGTTTGCGATGCGTCCAACTACGTGGAGCTCGAAGCGGCCGCAACGCTCCTCTTCATGGCAAGCCTCGTGATGCACAAGCAGCTCGTTCACCACTACCCCTCGGTGTCCGCAGCGGCTGCAATGAGCAACGCGCTGCACTTGCTCCGAAGAAAAGATTTACTTGTGAAGCTGAAGGAGAACGCTGTGTAAGATTTTTTTTAGCGGACTAAAGCAAAGCCAAAAGGAAGGTTTATGATTTAGCCGTCATTGTATGTATGTATATATATTGTATATGTTACAGTCAAAACTCATAAAAATTAAAATTACTTTTGACTGCGAAAATCAGGCAAAAGTGGTTGGCGCCGCGTATAGTTCTTGTAATTCACGAGGGCGCGTGGCTCATGGTTGTGTGTGTGTGTGTCGTATCTATATAAGTGGGAACGAGAGCTTGCTCGCACCTGACCGCTCCCACCTAGGCTCCTGACAGGCACACACACTTTCGCAATGTGCATGTACATACATGACGCAACCACAAGTAAAGCTCACGCGCCCTCGTGAATTAAAAGAACTATAACTGAAGTGGAAATGGGCGGGACACATAGTTCAAAGAGCTGATGGTCGTTGGGGTCCCAAGGTACTGGAGTGGCGACCCCGCACCGGGAAGGGCAGTGTTGACAAACCCGTCATAGTGGACCGAAAACATGAAACGAGTCGCAGGCAGTCGCTGGATGCAGGCGGCGCAAGACCGACACCTGTGGAAGTGCATGCAAGAGGCATTTGTTCAACAGTGGACGGTTGATAAAGACGAAGAAATATTTTTTAAATATAAAGGGTGACCGACCCAATTATTAGCACTTTAAGAGTTTATTCAATTTCAAATATGTTTTTTAAATTAAAATCTAACCAAATTCTTTAAATAATTGTGTTCATAAGGTTACTTGTTTAATAATTTATATAATTAAAGAACTTTTTAAGGATTTTTTTCTTAAATCAACAAGAATTTGAAATAAAATTGAAAAATGACCCAGTCTCCAATTATTAGCACATACGGGATTAACTACTGGTTAGTACTGACGGGTAAGTCGATCAGTCAAAATGGCCGAAAACTTCAGGAACTCCAGAACAATATCTTTCAACTACAATATTGACGTCATTTTAAAACTTTCCAGATTAGAAAGGTTTCGATTGTGAAAAATATGAATTCCCCTAAATATTTTTTAATCTGAAAATTTAAAAACTACAATCAGAAACTTATATTTTAATCTTTTTTGCTAAAGTGCGAATAAACTGGTGCAGTGCTAGCAATTGGGTTGGTCACCCTATATATTTTTTTTAAAGAATATGAGACAAGCTGAACTTGACTTACATATATTCTCCTCTCCGCTTCAAATAAGCTGAAAGCTTGTGCTAGGAGTGGGTACGAAAATAGTGCAACGGGTGGGGTTCGAAACTGCGACCTTTCAGTTTCCAGTCCGTAGATTTAACCGTTGGGCCATTGAGGCTTTTATATAGGCAACATCCTAATTCCTAATTACTAAAGTATGGATTTTTCTTGTTCCTCAGATATAAAGTAGCAGCGAAAAAGGAGCAGCATTTCGGAGACCTATGTTCGCTTCAGAGGGAGGCGCTCCGCACTATGTCATTGCCTTTTTGCAAATATAGGGCCTTGTTGAAAAACTCTAAGGACTATACTTTGACTGATAAAATTTTGACTTCCTTAAAGACTAAAACTGAATAAAAGCCTGTATAAAAATTTCCACTTTTGATAAAAATATCACATAATTATAAATTTTTAACGTAATATGTAATTAATTATATTTTGGATAATGAGTACCTAACGATTTCATCTAACATAATAAATATATACGACTTTCCTACACATAGTAATGACGATTTAAAAAAAAAAACAAATTTTATAAATTTACTAGAAACCCGCGCCGACTTCGTCCGGGTTGAAAATTAAATATTTGTTCTTGTGAGCTTCTTATAGGAGACGATTGTCAATAAGATCACCACAGGAACCACACGAATATCCCGCACCGATACCCGCCACTGTGCCCCGCCGCGCCAGCCGGCACCATTTTATTATTTTGTCGCGCGGACATATTAATTTTCCGATAACTCCTAAGTTATTTATTTAAATTGTATAGTGTAAAGGGCAAATATGTTCTAAATTAAATACTTACGATAATAAACATATTTATTTAGATATAGATTGACATCACATCGGTTAAAGAAGCTTCGAAAATAATTCATTATTTTTAATCAAAATTTGAAAGATAGAAATGGTTACTGTAAGTTATCCTTAGAATATAGACATATGCTATCGCGGGCTTTTTTTTAGAACTCTTTAAGAGCAACAATTCACCCATACATCATTTTCATCCAATAACAGTATATGACCCAGCGCACGCCTTGAAAACGTTTAAGAGTCAAAAAAAATTCCGACTTCTTTAACAAATTTGCACATAATATCTAGCCATAATACATTTATTAACATAATTATAGCCTATAACCATCTGGAATAATGTACCTTTGAAATGGTAAAAGAATTATTGTAATAGGTGCGGTGGTTCCAAAGTTTGCTCCGGACATACATACAAACTCACAAAATTCGCGCTCTCTCTTTATTATAATAGTATAGATTTATCAATATGAAAATATTTTATTTAATAGCATTTATATAATATTTGAAAGCATATGCAGTTTTAAATTTTAATTTTTCTCTTCTTCTTCTTGGCAACTGTTACTTATTATAATACATATTTTCGTTCATGTCTCTTTAGATTTTATAAATTAAAATATATATTATAAGTACGAAAAAATCACGAATAATTTTAATACTTATGACATGTTAAATATGAAATTAGCTTAGAAAAAATGTGGTATAATAAATGAAATTTAAGATTCATTAGGTTTTTCATTTATTTTCTCTCATTAGATGTTTTAAATAAAGTTTTTGAAAGACAACTTTATTAACAGCTTCTTTGCGAATTTGACTCAATTATGTAGTTAATCAATAATTCAGGAGTTATAATACTTTTTTTGACAGTTGGATAAGTGCAAATTCACCCAAGTAGACTCAGACACCTCGCATCGCCCGGTTAATATTATTTAGGGTCAAAAATAATGTACCCTTTTGGCGCCAAGAAAACCGGACGACTTGGGAAAACCACAAAGTTCATATTATGAACCTACACAATTTCACAAGTAACAAATGAACTTCAAGGAATTCAGTATTCTGTTGTCAAACGAAATTAAGTCTTAATTCCAATAACAGACGCAACGAAGTATGGCGACGTATTTTACCTCACGATAAACTCCTATACAGTATACAGTCATTCTTTAGTAGCAGCGCAAAGATCGGGCTGTGCCATTGTTTTGCAGAGTGATCGTAAACAAATAAAAAAATAAACCAATCAAACGGGATAAAGAGAAACCCAACTGAGTTCCAACACATATAAATAGTGGTATTAATGTGAACAAACATGAAATTAGTATACAGTAAGTACTTTTTCTCATGCCTACTACAGGTTTTTAGTAGGATAATAATTAAGATGATTATTCGTATACGGTAGTATTATAACTTGAAACTTAAGGAAAACTGTTTGACTAAAATCGTGTATCTACACTTCATTGTAAAGTCTAATAACACATTAACTAATAGATTTTAATTACATATTGTGATTATTATATGATACACTTGTCGAGTTTGATAGCAGGAGTTTGAAATGTTCACCCACCCCGATAGATTTCTATTTACACAGCACTTCATTAAATAGTTCAAATAGTATTCAATTTTCCAGAACGGATCAGATGATCCGATATTAAGATATTTATGGTCCGATGTCGGATCAAATAATTTGTATAAAAGCACATTAAGGGACTTTGTGTTGGATATCAATTTAAAAGCTTTTCTTTTTTCGAGCAGTGCAGTAAAAATCTATTGTTCCCTTTAACTTTTTTTCAATGTTTAGCGTTCTGTTCGGTGTGTGTTTTGATACTGCACGTGGAAACACAATTTCATCATGGAAATCAACACAGAAGGGGCTTCAATACGCAAAATCATGACAGTAGAGCAATAAACTTTCCAACAGAAAGCTCATATGACAAGTATATACAAGATTTATTGAATAGTATGACTACAAAATCTCCACCGAAAAGCAGCACTACTATCGATAAAAATGTGCCGATCAATGAAATTCCGCAAGCTAATCGTGATCATGTTAACAATAAGTTCAACGGAATACAAACTAGTGATGACGCGTCACCCATTGCTCTCAATCCAATAAGATTTATGGGTGTCGGTAAAACTGACGTGGAGCAATTGAACAATGTAACTTATGCTATCACAACTTTTGGAATAAATTTGATGAAGGTAAGCTTTTGGACCACATTGGATTAAATAGTTAATTGAGTCACTAGTTGAATCGCAATTGTTGAGGTACATAGTTCGAATAAACCGATGATCCCAAAGTGTCTAGAATGGTGGCTCACCGGAAAGTTTTGGCAGGATTCCCCCACCATCTCCCAATAGGTAAACCAAAGACATCGGATGAGTTTCAGGAAGAGTTGTGAGCTGACTTATTTACTATTAAAAGTTCATCAATTCAGTGAGTCAGCTTCCCCGTTGTCCATGGTTGGATGGGGCGAAGATGAAAAGACCCGATATCGTGAAACTTTTGCGACTTCGTTCTGGACACATTCCATCAAACAAGTTTTTTTATGATGAGGAGATCGTCTACAGAAAACCATACCGTATGTGGAAGTCAACAGGTTGACGATGTGTACCATATCTTGATGGAGTGTATACAGAACGAAGTGAAGCGACTGCGCCTTTTTAAGTACACTTGCAGTGTGAGGTTGTGCAACAGCATTTTAACAGCTCCACTCTCATGCTGAGATCTATAGAGCGTGTGACTCAGCTCAGACTTAAGATAGAGGTTAAAACGAGACACAAATATGCTCTGACAGTGCTCTGACATAAACCTGTCTATTTAACTCTGTCTTGAATCTGAGCTGAGTGAGAGTGTGGTCTATACCATTTGACAAAAACTCTTTCAAATTCCAGAGTGTGAATCACTTGCTAGCCGGAAACATTATAGTATCACCTACATCTGTCGCAACTGTTTTGGCGCTTCTGCAGCAAGGCACCATCGGTGATGCGCAGGAACAAATTACAAAGCTATTGCAAATGACCCCGCAAGTCACAGCGCCTACTTATAAGAGACTCACTTACGACATGAAGGTAACTAAATCAACCAATGTGAGGACGGTCCCAAACATGATAACTTAACGTAACATTACACGTCTTCTAAAATCAAGCTCAGCCTAGTTTAACGACCTAGCTCAAAGCTCTTTGTAAAATATGAAATAACAAAATTAAAACACAGTTGAAATTAGTGGATTTTTCAAACATCACCTGTTAAAGATAACATAACCAAGTCTTAAACAGAAAAAGGACAGACTATGAGGGACACATCAGTCTACCAACTAGATTTTAACACAATCATGCCACACATTGTAAATATAGTGTATTAAATTACTATATTTGTTAATCGTTTGGTTTTACAGAAACGAAACTCAAGAAACATCTTGACAGTATCAAATAACTTATTCGTAGGCGATGGTTTTGATATAAATTCGGATTTCAAATATAGTGCTGTCGAAAATTTCGGAAGCGAAGTAACGCAAATGGATTTTTCAAGACCCGCCTGGGCTGTGAACCAAATCAATAAATGGGTTGCTATACAAACTCACAACAGAATCGAAAACCTGCTTCCGCCCAGTAAGTTTCATTCTATACTAGATGAAGCCTGCGACTTCGTCCTCATGGATTAAGGTTTTTTGATCCCGCGGGAACTTTTTAATTTTCCGGGATAAAAGCCTATATGTTATTCCAGATTATAATCTCAGCCCGGCCAAATCGGTTCGGTCGTTGCGGCGTGATTGAGTAACAAACTTTCGCATTTATAATATTAATAGGATAATAGGATTTACGAAAATAACACGTCAAAACTTTAAATTTTTATAATTAAGTAAAAACTGACCACTTTTAAAATAATGTTCTGTATAAACACAGTTCTTCAAAGAGATTCCCAAACGGAACTGTTGATTGAGGTTTTGAGTTACTAATTAATATTGACCATCAAAAAAATAAAATTGAAAAGAAACTCAACCATTCGGTATGGTACAGGTAACAGGTCAGTAGAACGTAACGTATTTTTTACTATATAAACGTAAGTGAACATTTCGATTGTAACAATGTGGTAGAAAATTACGAAAACATATATTCTGAAAATAATAGCAATTAGATTTTAATGGTGTGGTTTTAATTTGACCCTTATGATTGCAAATATGGTACAAACTAAGTTACAAACTAAGTTACGCTCTAATGACCTGTTACCCGCACCATGCTAGAACGACAAATCTATAACTCGTTTAAGTAAGAAAAGAAGAACACTTTCACACATCATCACTTTCCATCAAGTGTGTGCCTATAATATATAAAAAAATATATATATTTACAGATGCAGTGGGCGAGAACACTCAGTTGGTAATAGCAAATGCAGTATATTTCAAAGGTTTATGGGAGACGAAATTTAAGAAGGAAGCAACAAAGGATTTAGTATTCCACTTGAGTAGCGGAGAAACGAAATCTGTTCCTTTCATGCGCATGGTGCATGCATTCAAATTTGGCATAGAAGCTGAAACCAGGGCTCGCGTTGTTGTACTACCGTTTGAGGTATTTAAAACTCATACTCAAAACTTGTAGCTTAAACTTGAATCCTCAATAGGTGCGGACTGAAAACTGAAAGGTCGCAGGTTCGAATCCCACCCGTTGCACTATTATCGTAGCCACTCCTTGCACAAGCATTCCGCTTATTTGGAGGGGATAGGAAAATATTAATCACCTTCAGCTTGGCTCAAAAAAAAACTTGTAGCTCTTATGACTGGACCACCGGTTCGGAATGCAGATTCTGCTGAGAAGAGCCGGCAAGAAACTCAGCAAGTGTTCTTTTCATAACAAAATAATACAATATTAATGTATAGCTACATAATATTACAATTTACAATGTAATAATTTATTAAATGCATGATTTTGTGGGTAGCTGGATGCCAAGCCGATTGATTCCATGCAACTTTGCCATTAAGTCACTAACTTTGTAACAACCACGACTCTTGTTGTCTTTACGCATTGTTTTTTGTGATCCGTTCAATGATTTGAGCTGTGCGTTGATAGATGAGTCGGTCAGTCAGTCAGTCACCTTTTCTTTTGTAGATTTAGAATATAATGGAAAAAATAATTATCTTTCCTCGTTGTGACTTTTTTTATGTGGCATTATATTACTCTGTTGTGGAGGTTAGCGGAAAACAAAATCCTATTCTTTTCTATTGGCCCCATTTTATATAGTTAAAGGCCCCATTGGAGACAAGGACTCCGGGTTTAAATTACCTCATTGTCTTGGAAACTTTTTTGTTGCAGTAATTTAATTCCCATTTTTTATTTTTTCGATAATTTTAAAACATAATTGTAACCTAACCAACAACTACAAAAAATTTTTTTTTTTCGTTTTTTTTTTTATAGATTAATATTTAACTTTAAAGTACCTACCTACCTTTGTATGTTCTTACTGTTCTCACATTCGAGGGCTTCTGGAAAACATCTTTTCCTTAGAGATAAGCTGTCCTTGTGCACGTCCTTTAAGACGGTACTCTAGTCGCAAGGAATTTGAAAAATAGGTATTTGAAGAAAATATCGCCGTCGCGCTGCGCCCGACCAACAGGAGTTATCCATGTGTACGAGTAGTGTATTTGTGTGCGCGAGCCCTCGCCCCTCCCATGCCCGTAACATTCACCCGCCGGCCGCCTGCGGGTGAATAAATATATTTTGAAAATTTGAATCGGATGATGCTTTACTATTAATACTGAGCCCAAAACAATTTTTTTTTTAATTTTTCGTCTGTCTGTATCTTGGCCGCGCATCACACTGAAACTACTGGACGGATTTAAATGAAACGTAACATGATTTAAGTTCATACTACGAGGTAAAATATAGGATACTTTTTATCCCGAAATTCAGCACGGTTCCCTTGGGAGAGGGGATGAAAGTCAAAATGTGTATTTCATTGTAATTCATTAACGTGTACTCCGATTTCATTAATTCATTTTTTATTAGAAAGAACATACTGCAATGATTGTTCTGTAATTATTTCAAGGTCGTCAGTTTAGTAGTTCAGAAATTATAGACTTCACAATGCTCAGTAATAGGTCCAAATAACTTGAACCCCGTTACGTACAGGAAACTTTGAATGTACGGCTCATCGTAAGCTGGCATAACACACTATCGAAAACCGTAATGGATAGCTCTATTTTTAACCGACCTTCAAAAAGGAGGAGGTTATCAATTCGGTCGGTATCTTTTTTTTCTATGTAGATATGTCCACCGATTACTCCGGGGTTTCTGGACCGATTCACGCGATTGTTTTTAATGGGCCCTTAAAAATTTTTACCTTCAACTCCTCAAACCTGATGCTGCAGAGGTACTTTCTCCCTAAAAGCTTTAGGAACTGTCGTTTACGAATTGGTATGCGTATGGTATGATATTGGTGCTACTAGATCATAGAGCTCCAGGTCATCCTCCTCAATCCTGTAGGGTACTGCCCACCTAAATTGTAGGGATTTAGGAGGGGAGAAAGAGAGCAAGCTGCAGGAACAAGCTACACTAAAAAACTTAAAATAAAAATTCTTTTCAAAAACCGACTTCAAGCGCCACTACAAACCATAAATAAATTAATAGTAAAAAACTTTTTTTAAAAACAAGTTTTTATTTAAATGCGCTAAAAAGAATAAAATAAACTTTTCTGTTAAAACTTTTACTATCAACTTGTTATGTCATTACACAATTTAAGTATATGATATAAACGCTTTTCGCGAGATTTAACTAGGTACTCGTATTTACTTACGCGGACGAAGTCGCGGGCATCAGCTAGTATATATATACATATACAAATAAATAATATTGTCTGTGTTGAAGTGAAGTGTTTGTTTGTAATATCAAAAGAACAGCTTTTTAGGGTTCCGTAGCCAAATAGCAAAAAACGGAACCCTTATAGATTCGTCATGTCTGTCTGTCTGTCTGTCCGTCCGTATGTCACAGTCACTTTTTTCGGAAACTATAAGAACTATACTGTTGAAACTTGGTAAGTAGATGTATTCTGTTAACCGCATTAAGATTTCAACACAAGAATAGAAAAAAAAAAAAAAACAATAAATTTTGGGGTTCCCCATACTTAGAACAGAAACTCAAAAATTTTTTTTCATCAAACCTATTCGTGTGGAGTATCTTTGGATAGGTTTTCAAAAATGATATTGAGGTTTCTGAGAGACACTTCCAAAGTGGTAAAACGTGTGTGTCGTCGTCGTCGTCGTCGTCGTCCCCCCGTAACTTCTAAAATAAGAGAATGATAAAACTAAAAAAAATATGTCGTCACCGGAAAGCCACTAAAGCGCCAAAAGGCCATTTTACAGTAGAGCTATTTAAAGTTTCTTTTTTAGTAAACCGTAGCTATTTTTTTTTTTAATAATTTAGTAATCAAAATACTGTAAAGGCAAAAAATAATTGTACCACACAAAAATTGTACAAAAAATAGCTACGGTTTACTAAAAAAAAAAACTTTAAATAACTCTGCTGTAAAATGGCCTTTTGGCGCTTTAGTATTATTGGCTTTCCGGTGACGATATGATGTACATTACCATGCAAACTTCCACCGACAATTAGTTTGAACGAGATCTAGTAAGTAGTTTTTTTTAATACGTCATAAATCGTAAACCGCAATTGCTGCTACGGAACCCTTCATGGGCGAGTCAGACTCGCACTTGGCCGCTTTTTACTAACTGCATACGAAAGTAAATACGGTACTTATACCAAGACAATAATTTTAAAGTTTTTATCTGTCTGTCTGTTTGTTGCCACTAATCTCGGGAATGGCTGGACCGATTTTGACGGAACTTTCACTGGTAGATATTATCGGGCATCGTATAGGCTAAAAGGAGGAGGAGTTGTGTTTTTCTACCTCTGTATATCGATATCTCCGTGATTTCTTAACCGATTTGCATGAATCTTTTTTTAATCGAAACAAAAACTTTGCGAGATGGTCCCATAAAAACTTCGGGTTCCAACTCTTCAATCCTGATGCTGCAGGGGTACTGCTTCCCTAAATTGTGGGGATTTAGGAATTGTTGATTATTATGAATAGTTATTGTAGGGACCAAGTAAAGACATCGTTAAATTCCAGGATCCAACTCCTCAATCCTGATGCTGAAGGGGTTCTGCCAACCTAAACTGTGGTGATTTAGGAACGCGGACGAAGTCACGGGTGTCCGCTAGTAATAAATAAAATATATCATTGTATAGTGTAAATATCGACATCAGAGTACATCACTAGAGTATCGATAAAAATATCGACAATTGTCACTTCCCTATTAGTGTACATGTAAGCCTTACCCACCCTCACCTCCACCCTACCCCCGTAAAGTACGAAAGGGACAGCTGCAGCTCGGGCTGATTTTACCTACAAAAACCTTGGCCAAAAGACGTTTCGTATTCTGCTGTTTCCTTCTTCAAAACTGGACAAATCTCAAATATTCTTATATCAAAATTTAGAGGAAGAGTATATCTATGCTTCTATGTTTTTCTTTTTTGTTAAAAACTTATGAAATTTGTCTGATAGTCGTTTGAACATGGCGGTAAAATCGAGTGTTTTTTTCGGGTTTTTGGATTGTCATATTTTTTTTAATGATAATGTTTTGGAAAAAAGAAAAACATAGAGGCACGTATTAATTAGACCTAGATTTTTTGGAAAAAAATCATTGCTCTAGAGGCATTATCCACGAAGAAAACAGCAGAATACGTTTGTATGGAGAAATGCCCACTAGAGTACCCTCTTAAATGTTTATTTTTTAATGTTTTGTTCTCTGGTACTAAATAAATTAATTAATTTGAAAAAAATTACTAAAACCTTTAAAACTAAATTTAGTCTAAAATCTAAAAACGATGTTATCGTAGCTTTTGTATATAGTACCTACTCAAAATATTGGTATCGTTGCCCCTTTAGATGGCCAAAATAATTATTTGCCCAAAGTAGCTGCCAGGTTTTGGATCCCCGGTAGACCCGATTACACTTTTTGAAAATTCTTCAAATATTAATATTTTAATTATTTTTGCATTTTAGCGACACCAATACTCATTAATTTTGATACTGCCGCATCAACTGTCTGATGTGGACACAGTTTTGGACTCACTTACTAACTCTAAGCTCGTAAGTTACCACAATTTCGCAGAAATCGAAACCCAACTGGAAATACCGAAGTTTACAATCAAATCGGATACCAATTTAATTCCAGTTCTAAAAGCGGTAAGTAATGAGTTATTTCTACTGAGATTAATTGTTTATACTGTGGTTCTAACTGATAGAGGAACTAATTCAGCACGCTGCACGACTCGGCTGAAATGAAATAAATCCGTCCGTTGTTTAATTTGTACGTTGTTAATATTGCTATTAGGGCAATTTTTAACAATGAATACAAAATCGACCAACACGCGTCATGACTCAAGAAATTGCATGGTTACCATTTATTCTTTGACTACATAAAGTATACCTACTTTAGTAATAAAACTTTCGATCACGCAGTAATCTAATGCTCAACCACAATTTTCTTCGTTTCAGATGGGTATAACAGGGATATTTTCACCGGAAACAGACCTCACACGTATCGGTACCTTCCGGACATATTCTCCAGAGATCTCCAGCGCTGTACACACAGGCTTCTTGTCTGTCGACGAACAAGGCCTATCAGCATCTGCAGCGACTGGATTTACAGCAGTAGCCTTATCTTATGACGACCCATCAGCTACTTTCCGCGCTAATAGACCCTTCTTAGCCGTGCTATGGGATACCCAGTTTGCTATACCATTGTTCATTGCGAGAGTTGAAGACCCCTCTGTCAAATGATCATATTTATACAACTATTTTGATAATATTTTTTTTTATTAAAATTATTTATTGTTAGATTTTTGTAGATAAACTTTGGGCACAATATGAATATTTAGTATTTCAAACTGTAATGTAGATGGACTGAAAATGAATTTATTATTAAGATGTAGATTAAACTGGATAGTAGAAGAAGCGTATGTCCATTATTGCTATTCCACTGCAGTTCTGATCTAAACTAACCTTGCTGTTTAAACCAAAACTGTACGGATGTAATGAAGTAACTACCATTATAAGAGGCAGTCTTTTGTCTCTTCCCATTAAAGTACTCACGTTTCCTTAATTTAATAAAACAAAATCCTCATATTTACAAGTTTTATATTATTATACTTACAAAAAAATTACGATAGTCTTACATATGTCACCTCTTAAGCTTTCTAACACTATTTATAATTGGGTCGTCAGCGAAAATCCTCAGTTCTCCTTTATAAAAGTCTTCTATTTCCTGCAATGACTTGCCTTCTGTCTCAGGCAAGAAGAAGTATAAGTAGATAGCACCAAGGAAACCGAATCCTGCGTATATAGCAAAAGTTCCCCAGAGCATGAAATTGGTCTCCAAGTCGATGAAAGTTTTGGTTCCGATGAAGGAAAATACATAGTTACTAGCGGCTGACAGACCTTGAGCTGAGGCTCGGCTTCTGTTGAAATAAAACAGAAAAAATCAAGTGTAGTAAACTGCAAGTAAGACAAAGTATTATAATGAGGGCGCTGACCGAGCAGCTAGGATTGAGTCAGTATTAAAATAACATCAATTTTAGGCATATAAAAATGGAACTTTGTTAAAGGCGTGGGTCAGCTGAAAACAAAATATTGAATTGCTGTGTCTGATTTCACGTTGCTCATCAAACCTTGCATGCGTATGCGTATATGCGTAAATAGCTCAATTACGTTCGCGTGTTGAGGTTTCTAAAAATCTCGTGGGAACTCCTTGATTTTCCAGGATAAAAATTAAGAAACTTCCCGCAAAGATCTGTGCACGTGTATCCAGGAGAAAAACATAGTTTCTACCGGATACAAGCTGTCTCTGTTATTTTTTATATGATTTTCACAAAGATCTGTGAAGTCAGACTTATCGCACTTAGCCAAAGTGCTTGACTATGGAAATAGAAATAGCAAATATTACCTGAAAGGAAACAACTCGCCGAGTAAAACCCACGGAATACCCAGGCCGGTGAATATTGTCAACAAATACAAAAAGATGACGGGCACGACACTGGTCTCGGTGGGGAACGTGGAAGGATTGTATGAGGATACGGTATCATCCAGGTTCCTCTTTGCATAGATACTGAGAAACAGACAGCTGATTGCACTCCCGAGAAGGGAGGCGATGGAAAGCTTGCGTTTTCCGGCCACTTTAATAATGCCGATAACGAGAAACGCCGTGATGAATGTGATGACACCAACCATGAACTGAAAGGAAAAATAACATTATTACTACAGAGTATTAACCATATAATAACACGGCTGGTATTTTTTTCTCTATTTTGACTTCTGTTAGATTTACGTTCGTCTGGCTACTTAGAATTACTTAGAGATAGGAGCATCTCAGGCCAAGTTAGAGAAATCAAAGGATGCCCACACTGGTCTACAGTAATAGGATGTTTTGGTGAAATATAGGCATGTGAAATCTTATTATGAAAAAAACTCACTGCAAAGTCCTTGCCATCTTGCGTCATGCCAAGTGCTCCGCACACGTTGATCAGGTTCGGCCGAATTGGCACGAGGCCGCTCATCACGTAGAAGAGGAAATACATAATTACTAACGAGAGTGGCCTGAGGGTTTCCTTGGACAACATCACATATCTAAAGGTTAATATGCGCCTGAAATAATTAAATGTTTAGATTCAACAGCAAATCAAGAATATTTTTAATGCAATAGTGAGGGCTTGTAAGGAGAGGTCTTGAGTTCAATTTATGACCCTGAAGACTCCTAGAATAACACTCAAGGATTGAAGTGTAATGAGATTGTTTAATCGTAGTCATCGTTCTGTATTAGTTGAGTTTTAGACTTCATAAAGTTTATATTACGTTAAGAAAATATGGATCAATTGATAAACTTTGATTTCTTAATTTTTTTATCGGTATGGTAAGCCAAATCTTACATTCAGATTCGTTTATAAGGCTTATATTCGATAGTGATCAGGACATAGAGGCCACAGAGGCCGTAAAAAGGACATAACACTATAATTTTTATAACTGTCAACGACCATTCTCAGTCAAGCGGTAAATTGAAGTCTTGCACCTAACTTGTCTCTAAATCGATTCTGGCCTATCTTTGAGTGTCTGACATGAAACTGTTCATTTTTGTCATACTGTTATTCTATGACAAACAGTTGTGACAGACAGATGGATCAGTACATAAGCTGAGAAGCCCACTGGAGTTAAGCTGAGAAGTTAAATAAATTAAAATTGGCATACCTGACAAACCAGTTCATAGACTCGTGTTCACAGGTCTTCTGTTCTTTGTTAGTACTGCAGCATATTACACACTTTGGCATATTCTTTCTATACGTGTTCAGTTCATCGAATTCCTCTTTAACGTTCTCCGGTGTTGTCCAACCGCGAAGTTTGCAAAGGGATTGTAGTGCTTCTTTTTCCCGGTTCCTTGTAAGCAACCAAACTGGGGTTTCTGGCGCCTGAGAAAGAAAAGTCATTCGTCATTCATCAAATCCATTACCGGCGCACTTCTGTGGACAGAGTGTGGTAGCGGGCTAACTTGGAAAGGGTATGGCAGTCTACATTTTAACCCGTACCCCTAATCGGTTTCTACACGCCGTTGTGCTGGAACGCTAAATCACTTGGCAGTAAGTCTTTGACGATAGGGTTATAACTAGCCACAGCCAAAGCCTTCCACCAGACCAGACCAGAGACAGTTGAGAAATTATAAATTACCGATTTGCACTACTAAGAATCGAACACGAGACCTCCCAGTAGACCACAGCTCTCAGCACTGCGCCAGGGAGGTCGTTTGACCTCTACCAACCACCACGGTCCACCACGGTGGCTAAGTATGGATTAGCAGACTTCACACATCTTCGAGAATGATATGGAGGATTCTTAGGCATGCAGGTTTCCGGAAGATATTTTCCTTGATGATTTCATTTTAACCACTAAGCTGCCACTCCTTAATGTTGAAATCTAAAACCGATCCTATGAAATAAGATACACGGTTACTAATCCTTATCCTTACTAATACATATTAAAAATGCTGAAGTGTGTTTGATTGATGGCTTATTGACTAGTCTTAGATAAATAATGAAAGACATAATAGCAATAAAAATATGAATCCTTACAAAGATAACCATAATCATGGAGGCAACTGGTGCTATGAGGCAAATAAGAGCAGCGTTCCGCCAGTCGACCACCGTGCCGAGGAAGTACATGATTAGAATGCCCACTGATGCGAATAACTGCGACACAGTACATAATACACCTCGGATAGACGGGTCGCTGAAAAAGAATTTTGCAATTTTTGAATTAATTGATGAAATTAGATTAATTTTAGTTTTTAGTTTAGAAAGAATTTAATATTAATTGTTCATCACCACGAAGTAAGTCAAATCAATAAAATATACATTATTTTTGAATAGTTGACGAGTTTGAGTATTATAAACTCTCAACAAACAATCGTAGTTTACCTTTTCGGCACTAAAATAATCTAGACTCTGGATCTGGAAGATCATTGATTCACTTGATTTTCCAGTAATACATAACTTGAAAATCAAGTATATCTACCACAGTTTTGAATTGCCGGTCCAACCGAGAAGAACCAGCAATAAAAAAGAAACGGCAATATATTCCAACTTCCACTTTTATAATCAGATAGGCTCAATGTTATTATAATTAAAAATAGTTATTAAAAGTTGAAATCACACGGAGTTATCTGTTTCTGGTCCATCATTAAGTTGTCGAAAAATCGATCAGAATAAGCTTTTAAGAACTTTAGTATGCTAAGTGTTACCTTATTTCCCCTACGTATGAGTTGATAGGTGCTTCCATAATTCCTAAGCTAATTCCCAATAAAGCAGTGCCAGCGAAGAGAGACGCTACATTCCAAGAGAAGTATATAATTAGCCAAGATACTAAAATTGGTACGTTTGAGAGAAAGTTAGCCTTTCTTCTTCCAAAATAATCTACTAGTGGGCCAGATATCAATGCACCAGCTGGCTGAGTCAGATATGACATGCTACCTGAAAAATAGAATTTGGATAATGAAGTTGTCATTAGGAAAATGAAGTTAAAACACGTGCTAATGATAATGTATTTAGTTCCTAAAAATTCAATATATTAAATTATACTTAGATTACTTAGCATATACCTATTTTGACTAACAATAATAGACCACCGAAGACAAAATAAATCTATATATTATATAAAATTCAAAGTCCTGACTGACTGACTGACTGAGATATCTACGCACAGCCTAAACTACTGAAGTTAGAAACTTGTAATTTTTACAGTTGGTTCCTTTTATGACGAAGGCGCACACTAAGGAAGGATTTTTGAAAATTCAACCCCTAAGAGGGTGAAATAGGGGTTTGAAAAATCGAACTTAACGTGAGCAAAGCCGCGAGGAAAAGCTAGTATTATTAAAAAAAAAAAACAGAATAGATTTCCAGTTTACAGTGATTTACTGTCAGACTCTCTCACAAAACCTCTATTTTAATTAAATATTGCTTATTTGGGTTTGAGATAACATGGATATTATAATATCAAAAGCAACTTATCAATTTACATATCAAGTTAGCAAAAGTGACATCAGTATTCATAGTCATTTTATTTTAACGACCTCATTTCGTGATTTGGCAACTTCATCCTATTAATACTCGTATTATAAATGCGAAAGTTTGGATGTATGGATGTTTGTTATTCAATAACGCCGCAACGACTGAACCGATTTGGCTGAAAAGCACAGAGATAGATTATATTATAGCCTGAAATAGCACATAGGCTAAGGCTTTTTATCCCGGGAAATAAGAGAGCTCCTGCGGGAATAAAAAAACCTTAATTCACGCGAACGAAGTCACGGCAATCATCTAGTATTACATAATCGTTCGAATAGTTGATTAACGTAATTGCAGAGTCACGTTTTGTGAATTAAAATTTACACTAAGATTTCCAAAAGGCCACGACATGAATGAATGTAAGTAGGTAAATAATGGTACTTACTAGAAATATCTTACCAAACCACGAAGCTTGTAATTCATTCAGTGATAATCCCGCTTTAGCGTTAAGTACAGCAGGCGTCATGATTGTCGAAAAGATGAGAGCCATCCCTAAATCCAGGAGTAGAAGAAACGACGACGATGCTGCTATGAACTGAAATATTGAAAAAGTAATAGTAAAATGTACCATTTACAATTTTGTTGTAATTGTCTACTTTCTCCTTGTTGTGATTATCTCACAACAATGGTAAAGGAAGATCATTGCCAGGATTACTGTCATCGTAGTCATCAACTGATAGACGTCCAAAAAAAAGATCTTTCCAGAGTCTAGAGACTTCCACATGTCGCGATATTACGCCACTGGTATCATGTAGCTCCTTGCAACTCATTCGATGTCGTCTTCAACCTTATTAAGGTGATGGACTGCAAGTTGCTTTCTAGTGCGAGATCATCTTTGCAGCACTTTTAGTTCCCAACACCTATCACTTAAGCCATATCGCTTACTCTGGTTTTTCAAGAGATCTCATTTCAGATTTGATAGCTTAGCTCTCTTCACCAACCAACCACTGAATAATTCGTAGCTATTGATAAGGGACCCTCAGTCAATCAGTAATGAGTATGGCTCAAAGCCGTATGCTATCGTTGGCAAAATGCAATGAAAGAATTCCCACGTTAAGAACCTCAAGAACATTTCATTGGAAAGAATTTGGAATTTGCAGTTTTTTGACTCAGTTGCTCAATAAATCACATTACAGATGAGTAAGTACATATATAACACGGCACAAACTGACCTTCCGAACTCGCTTAAGCCAAGGGAGTTCAACCAGAAATATTAGTCTTTTTACTTAAAATATGTTTTTGATTAAGACCTTCACGGTACGTGCTTCTCAGTATTGTGCATTTAACTCTAGTTAAATGGAGATTTTTCATTTTTTTGAAAACTTCAAAACAATTAAATTACTGAAAACTGAGGTGAAAAAGTCATTTGCCTTTTTGTGTCTTTACACTCGAAGAAAACAGAAAAAAAGTGCTGAACAACAACACAGGGTATTGATGTTATAGACTACCCTATTTGATAAAATAGGGTTTGCTCATCAAAATCGGTCTCTCAGTCAGTCAGACAATCAGTCAGTCAGTCACATTTTCCTTTTATAAATTTAGAAAACTCAGCTTATGAATTTGTGTTAATGCTATTCACTTAAATTACAATACTAGCAGATGCCCGCGACTTCGTTCGCGTGGATTGAGTTTTTTTAATTCTAGCGTGAACTCGCTTATTTTCCGGGATGAAAAGTAGCCTATGTCCTATGTGTTATTCTAGACTATAAATAATCTATTTCTGTGCCTTTCAGTCAAATGGTTAGCAGTCGTTGCGGCGTGATTGAGTGACAAACAAACATCCATCCATCCATCCACACAGATTAATTAATTATATGTTCTCTTTATCCATCCTTCCATAAACTTTCGCATTTATAGGTAATATTATAATTGGTGCTCATTTAAAATGCGAAATTATTATTCACATTTTGCTGCTAATTTTTATACGGTAGTAGTAAAGAATATTATTTATATGTTAATTTCGTACGCATAAATAATAAGATTTTAAAAATTACTTGCCTGAGATGTTATAGATCGCAACCTACTCACGGTTGGATTTTGTGATCCTATTTCCAATTTAATAACCATTGTTATCACTATAAAAATATATATGAAAATTTTAAACACACTTCAACAAATCGGCAAAAGCAAAATTATTATCGTTCATACTTTAAAAAACCAACACAATAAATCTATAGCTAAACTAAACTGAAATAGCCAGATGAATTTTCATTTTAGAATCATTGTTTTTCACATTAAAATTCGATTTGATAAGAATTCCTTAATTTCGCGGTCGGCGCAAATGCACCGGCCCGTTATATGCTGACGACTGAAAAATATTCAATCGTCACGTATGTTTAGTCCACTCCGCTTTTTGACGACGTTTTATACATACGAGTAATAAGAATCCTTTTTATAGTTCCGTAGTAAAATAACAAAGAACCTTTTTAGTTTCGTCTAGTCCGTCCGTCCGACTGTTTGTACTAAAGAGCTGTAATTTGGTATGGTTTTACTTAATGAAGCCTGTAGGCCTGATCAAAAAAATTTTGTAAAAAAAAAGACGTGTGACACTCGGGGACTGCCGCGGTAAAGCTATTGCATAGCATTTTTTATCAACGCCATCTAGCGGTAAGAGGAGTCCCGTGTCAGGTTATTTTTATTACGGAATTTCTGGATTCGGTCTCCACGCTCAAGGCCCACGATAGAAGCTATGCAATAGCTTAAAAAATTTGTACAGCCGTGGAATGAAATCTTTAAAAAAAAATTTGTTTCAAATAGAAAAAACCACATCAAAATCGGTACTTTCGGTAAATACGCACGTCAAACATATAACGTACCATCTTTTCTTGTCAGGGGCTAAAAATAAAAGGTTACTTAACTCACATACTACATTTTAATATTTGAAAAGTGCGTTTTGTTTGCACGGCGCTCTCACATCTTAACGAAGTCATAAAAGCATTTTAGATAATAGCACAGTCAGAAAATCAAAATGTCAAGTCTGTTACGGTTATAAGTAATCTTTATGATTTTCAAGATCTGCATGTCTGACTTTAAATTAGCATGTAATTAAATAGGCTTGTATTTAATAGCATTATTTGCCTCTAAAAATTTACATTGTCCTCTAAATTACTACCTACGTCTGCCACAATCAATGTGCCTCTAAAAATACTCGTACTATTTTAGCCACTATATATTTTGAATTAGTAGAAACTAGCACTGCCCATTCTGATGCGAGGTTGACTTTCCATGACCTTTATTTAGCTGTTAAGTACCAATTAGCACTTGCCTGCGACTTCGTCCGCACACTCACCTTCCCGATATTCATGTATGCAGCTGAGACATGGACAATAAAAGCTGCTGACCGACATCGCATGGACGTTTTCGAGATGTGGTGCTGGAGGAGAATGCTGCGAATTCCGTGGACAGCATACAGAACCAACGCATCGATACTGAAACAACTAAAAATCACGAGAAGGCTATCGACCACCTATCTCCAGAGGATACTCGATTACTTCGGCCACATTGCCAGAAGGGAGGGACACAATTTAGAAAAGATCGTGATTACTGGCAAAGAGGACGGAAAGAGACCTCGGGGACGTAGCCCGATGCGTTGGTCAGACCAAATCCGCATCACTTTCGATAGTAAGGTCCACGAAGCCTTGCATGTCGCAAAAAACCGAAGCACATGGCGCGACATCGTCTATCAAAGAGTCCTTGGTGGAAGGGGTCACGACCCTCAGTAATGAGGAATACGACGCAGAGAGAGATGTCACTCTCCTGAAATCACTTTGCGTGGGAGAAGTGGTACCTATTTAGTGGACCAGTAGTGGTACCTATTCTCTAAAAATGACTGCATCAGTGTAAGGATCGCAATAACCTCTGATTGGTTGAATTTATAGAATTCTTGCTGCATCCATTCCATTTTAACAGATAGCGGGAAAGTACCAGTCTATCAGAGGTCAATGCGCAGGTTCAAAAAAACAAACCAACAAACAAACTCCTCTTCGTGTGTTCAATTAATTAACTTAATTTAATGATAAAGCCAAGTTCTTACATATTTTCCAGACTCCAGTCGAATTTTTAATCGACTCCCAAAAAAGGAGGAGGTTCTCAATTCGTCGGAATCTTTTTTATGTTCCCGATTATTCTAAAACGCCTGGACCGATTTGGAGAATTCTTTTTTGTTTGAAAGGGTTATATTCCTATGTGGTCCCATTGTCATCAACTCATCAGGTTAGGATTTGATGATAGGATCTTGGAGAAATCGAGGGAACTCTTCAAATTTTATAGGCACAATTGATAAACTATGTAGTGGCGTTTGAAGTCGGTTTTGTAAAAACAATTTTCACGTTTGTGTATGAAGAGTTTAGTAATAAAATAGTGTTAGCTTAGCCTTAGGTATGCGCACAATGTATGTCGCTCATTGTTATACTATCCTAAACATTGTAAACCGTTTCGCTGGAATTATTTTAATAACAGAGTTGTCATCGGCCTCTTTGTTAAGACAAAATTCGTCATGCTTTATTCATATTTATCTAACAAAAGTCATTGAAAGATATTTTCTCAAACGAGCCTTATTATGACAACCTTCTTCGAGATAAATCGAAATTGCTGTACTTCGCCGGCAATTACCATTTTGGGCCGGGTTAGCGGCCAAATAGTGAGTTACTATGTAATATTTCTGTCGTGTTATTCAAAATTGGCATGGTAACCATGGCAACCAAGCAGGTAACTTATCAAAGGTTTTGTTTAAGTTTCGAACTAGCTTGCAAATCTTGTTGCAAATAGAAAGCTTTTATTTCCGCGCATTATTTGAGAAAAATATTATACAAGCCTTGGCCACAACTAGGCATTGATGGACTAACGTATGTGTGCCTCGGCTTCGCCTCGGCCCACATTTACACGTTTATCCATCAATGCCTCTTTTGCTGGCCGCGGCAGTAATGTAATATTACATGACTTGATTGTCAAAGAAATCTATCGTCACGTGTTTTCGATTTCTTTCTTTATTTACTTACATTGTTGAGATATATCTGCAAAAGCGGTGAATTTTGTTTCAGTTGTTTCTGTTACATTCCACTAGAATAATTTTTAAGTCCTAAAAAAAACTTACAAGTGCTAAGTACATCATAAAAAGTTAATGAAGTGAAGAAGTGGGATAAAATGGAATGAGGTAAATGGAATGATATGAAAAAGTGCAAAATTGCATATTGGAATGAAGCATAATTTGCACAAATTTGTGATATGTGTTTTTTGATATGACGTCATTTGTATATTTTACTTTCACGCTAATGTCATCGAATACGAATACGATCAATCGAATTAAATCTTATACTAACCCTACAGTTCTTTGAGATAAACTGAACCCGCTTATACGCGCTTTCACTGTGCACTGTGCACTCAGTTGCCGTTGCGTCGCGCCGCCATCGCGCATTCGTGTGTTCCAGCCTTTATTTAACTAATATTACACACAATACAACATAAAAATAACTTGTGTCAAAAATGCCTTTTAAATTATCATTTTAAATTATCACTTAATTTGCATTTTTATTGAATTTCATTATGCCTAATGTCGTCTACTGACATTCAATATAGATTTAAAATTTAAAAATTATATTCATCATCTAATCACGGAAATGCTGTTATAGTTCTTTCAATTCACGAGGGCGCGTGGCTCATGGTTGTGTGCGTGTCCTATCTGTATGGGAGCGAGAGCTTGCTCGCGCCTGACCACTCCCACCTAGGCTCCTGAGTCCTGACAGGCACGCACACTCACGCAATGTGCATGTACACGACGTAACCACAAGTAAAGCTCACACGCCCTCGTGAATTGCAAGAACTATAACGTTGCATAATTATAAAACTTCAAATTAGATTAAATAAAAAAAGTGTTTCGTAATTTGGGATTTAGTGATAATAAATCTGTGTCAAGAACATAGTTTTATATACTATGAGCATATAGATTAGTGACCTTGATTTAATTGATACAAATAATATAAGAAGGTTAATCCTACTTACCTATACTCATACAGGGTGTTAGGGACATGCTCAAAAAACTGAAACCACTCTAACTAACTAGCTGATGTCTGCGACTTCGTCCGCGTGGATTTAGTTTTTTAAAACCCGCGAGAACTCCCTGGCACAGTGGTGAGTTCTGTTGTCTTGTAACTGGGAGTTTGCGGGTTCAATTCCCGGCGGGGGTAATTTGGGAATTAATAATTTCTGAATTGTCTCTGGTCTGGTCTGGTGGGAGGCTTTGGCCGTGGCTAGTTACCACCCTACCGTCAAAGACATGCTGCCAAGCGATTTAGCGTTCCGGCATGATAGGGTGTAGAAACCGATTAGGGGTATGGGTTGAATGTACGCTGCCATACCCCTTGCAAGTTAGCCCGCTACCATCTTAGACTGCATCGTCACTTACCACCAGGTGAAATCGCAGTCAAGAGTTATCTTGTCATCGAATAAAAAAAATATATTGGCGTTTACTTAATTCACTATATTTACACAGCCCCAACCCAAATAATTATTTACATAACTCCCATCCAAATATGTTCCAAAACAATGTCATCTCTTAAGTTTTCTAACACTGTTTATGAAAGGATCGTCGGCAAAAATCCTCAGTTCTCCTTTGTAAAATTCCTCAATTTCTTGCAAACTCTTTCCTTCGGTCTCGGGTAAGAAGAAATACAAGTAGATTGCGCCCAGAAATCCGAAACCCGCGTATACAGCAAAGGCTCCCCACAGAAGGAAGTTGGTCTCCAAGTCGATGAAGGTTTTGGTTCCAACGAAACAGAAAAAATAGTTACTAGCAGCTGACAGTCCTTGGGCTGAGGCTCGGCTTCTGTTAGATAGAAGAGAATTGAGGAAAATTATTTTTAAAATTCCATTAGACCTGTTTTTTTTTAAATATTATACACATACATATAGGATACAAATCATTCTATCTATAGAAATAAGTTTGTTTCATACTACATAATATACCTCAATAACCTCAATAGCCCAACTTTTTTTTAAGAATATAGCTGAAGCTGAAGTTGACTAATATCAGCTCCTATCTCCTCCAAATAAGTGGAAAACTTGTGCTAGGAGTGAGTAGGACAATAGTGTAAGTTGTAGCGGGTGGGGTTCGAACCTGCGACCTTTCAGTTTTCAGTCCGCACCTTTAACCGTTGGGCTATTGGGTATTTATTAAGTACTAAAAACTGTGGAAAACTTGTCCTAGGAGGGAGTACGACAATAGTGCAAGATGCAACGGGTGGGGTTCGACCCTGCGACCTTTCAGTTTTCAGTCCGCACCTTTAACCGTTGGGCTATTGGGTCTTTATTTAGTAGGTACTAAAAACTTAAAAGTAAGAATATTTACATAAATAAAATAATAAAGGAGAGCACAAGGACAGCTTATCTCTAGGAAAGAGATTTCTTCCAGAAGCCCTCGAATGTTATTTTCTTATAAATACCTAACTACCTAAACTACTACTGATGCCCGCGACTTCGTCGGCGTGGTACCCTCCCGCTATTGGTTAAAATGCATTGATGCGGCAAGAACGCCATAGATTCAGCCAATCAGAGGCTATTGCGATCGTTACAATGATGCAATCATTTTTAGAGAATCGACACGCGAAATTGAATATTTTATTTTCTTGTTTGAACAGTTCTTCATTCATATAGTTATGTCCCTTTATGAAAACCAAGAAGTGCTCTGCGCTAGACAAAAATATAGACGAGTCGCAGTGAGCTGCTAGATACAGGCGGCGTACGACTACGAATGTGGTAGTCATGCAAGGGACCTGGGTGTGTCCAGCAGTGGACGCCTATCGGTTGTAAAAAAAGAGCAGAGAAAAATGATAACGTGGATACCTGAAGGAAAACAGTTCCCCAAGCAGAACCCACGGTAACGCCATTGCAGTGAATATCGCCAACAGATACAATAAGATCACTGGCACCATGCTCGTTTCAGTAGGAAACGTGGAAGGATTGTAAGAATACACAGCGGCATCCAAGTTTCCTTTGGCGTATATGCTGAGTAGCAGACAGCTGAATGCACTTCCGAGCATGGAAGCGATGGCTAACTTCCGTTTTCCGACCACTTTGACGAGGCCGGTGACGACGAACGTTGTGATGAATGTGAGCACGCTGACCATAAACTAGAAAAAACAAAATAGATAGATAGAGAGATAAAATAAAGATTTTAGACTTGATTCATGGTTTACTGACATAAATGTTATAAAATATTTCGAGTACGTACCACGGTAATTATTTTAGTGATACATATTTCGATCCAATTGCATGGACCGTGGTCGCAACACCGCAGTCTCATCGTGACCGCGGTCCATGCAATTGGATCGAAATATCACTAAAATAATTACCGTGGTACGTACTCGAAATATTTTATAACAATTAAGAGAGATAAAATTTTTCGCAACAAAAAGACAATGCCGTATTGGTAACATTATAAAACCCATAACAAACATAGCGCCCAGTTATGTCCGCAGTCCGATTCACCGATGCATCCGATTTCGAAAAAAATGGGCAAGGAGTTAGCTTGCATCTTAGAGTCAGACATATGATACTTTCTCTCGAAAAATCAAAAAAATTCTACGGGATTCTGTAGACCTGTCAATATATTCTTACTATTTCTTACGCGTATAAAACGCGACAATGTGTTTGTTAGTCCTTAAATCCTCCAGACACGGAGCGACCAATCACCGTTATTATTTTCATACATTTAATTGAGTGCCTGAACAAACGTTTACCGCGGGATTACCGCTCACCCAGCTAAATTGCAGGCTAGTTTCGTATAAAAAAAGCTCACCGCAATTTGCTTTCCATCTTGCGCCATGCCAAGTGCTCCGCACACGTTGATCAGGTTCGGCCGAATAGGCACGAGGCCGCTCATCACGAAGAAGAGGAAATACATAATTACTAACGAGAGCGGCCTGAGGGTTTCCTTGCACAACATCACGTATCTTAATGTTAGGATGCGCCTGAAACAATTTCTTCATATTGAAGTGTTTTGAAATGTTGGTAAGAACTTATTAGGCGTGTTGTCTATGTGCTGACAACGCGAGTTTTACAAAGGGCAGATTGGGTTTGTATCGATATAAACAAGCAAAAGCATTGCGGTGCAAGGAGCGGAGCGGAAAGGGTGCGTGTCAGGCCATATCATATATATATATATTTTTATTCGATGACAAGATAGCCCTTGAATGCGATCTCACCTGATGGTAAGTGACGATGCAGTCTAAGATGGTAGCGGCCTAACTTGGAAGGGGTATAGCAGTGTAAATTCAACCCATACCCCTAATCGGTTTCTACACGCCATCGTGCCGGAACGCTAAATCGCTTGGCGGCACGTCTTTGACGGTAGGGTGGTAACTAGCCACGGCCAAAGCCTCCCACCAGAAATATTATAGAGAATCGACACACAGGAGTTGTTTTCTAGATAGGTAGCTGATTTCTGGCAAATGATGACGACGAGTATCCTATGGTGGCTGACGTACCTGACAAACCAGTTCATGGACTCATGCTCACAGGCCTTTTGTTCTCTATTAGTGTTACAGCAGATAACACACTTCAGCACATTCTTGCTGTAAGTGTTCAGTTTATCGAATTCAGCTTTAACGTTTTCCGGTGTCGTCCATCCACGCAGTTTGCAGAGAGATTTAAGTGCTTCTTTCTCTCGATTTCTTGCAAGCAACCATATTGGAGATTCTGGTGACTGCGATATGAAACAAGTTTATAAACTGTTACCTACTCGTCTATGAAAAATTGGATGTAGGTAACATCCGTCATATTGATTTAGTTCGTAAAAAAATAAACCCTATATCATACAACAAAATACAAAGTTGATTACCATAGTTGTTGTAATTAAAATCTGTTTAGGAATAGGGTTCAACTTCTTTTTTTTAAGATATCGTAAGCTTGATCTTTATTTTTGTTTCTTTCTTATCTTTTGAATAAAATCAGAAGGCTTCGCAGTAAAATGTCTCAACATCAATAATAGTTTTATCAATTCTAGGTTAACAATGAAGCTAATGAGACCAAAAGCCCAAATGTTTGTACCAAAAATTTGACCCAGAAATGGAATTATCATGTGTCATTTAAAAAACTTTGTAGTATGACGTCTTAAGCTGCATCCGCACGCTTGGCAAACCTCGGCAAACCTTCACAAACGCAAACGTGCGGATAGAGCGTTTGCCATGGTTTGCCTACGCTTGCGAGCGTTTGTGGCCGATCCATCGAGTGTCGGTCTTTTGAGCCCAAACCAAAGGGAATTTGCCGCAAGCGCTTGCCTCTCCGTCCACACGTTTGCGCGCATTCAGTCTCGTTTGTGCACTGGCGGCGATTAGACGTGTTATTGTATTACGATTTACGTATCGCACCTTTAGAAATCTTCATTTTGTGAGTGGGTAAAAACGTAAAATGAATGACTGGTCGACTGAAGACTTTTGAAGACGATTTGTTTATATAATTTAATTAATTAATTAGTTTTATATATTAATAATAATAAGTGGCGACTCCGCACCGGAAAATGGTATATAATGGTATGGTAATAGGTGGACCGACACCATCAGGCGACCCTCAGGGAGCCACTGGGTACAGGTGGCGCAAGACCGACGCCTGAGGAAGTCCATGCAATAAACAGTCCAGCAGTGGACGTCTATCGGTTGATAAAGAAAAAAAACAAAATATCTATTGAGTAGGTACATACTAGAATAGAGTAGAATATTTTTTTATTCAAATAAATAAACTAGGTAGGTACCAAGTGTTTTCGAACATACTACTAGCTACTACTACTAATCTATAATATTATACTAAAACTGTAACTGGACAAATTGTGCACATGAAATATGTTTTGAAAATTTTAATTAGAGGACGCTTTACTATCAACTAGATGACGTCCGCGACTTCGTCCTCGCGGATTAAGGTTTTTTAATTCCCGCGGAAAGTCCTTAATTTTCCGGGCTAAAATGTAGGTATGAGCTATCGCTATTCCACATTTCATTCAAATCGGTTCATTAGTTGTGGCTGAAAGAGTAACAAACATCCATCCATCCATCCATCCATCCATCCATCTATATTCCATTTTAGCAGGATTATTGATCGATACTGAGCTTAAAACATTTGTAAAAATAACTTAAGCCAAATAATAAAGCCGACACAAGTTCGACGTCCGTCATGCTTGCCTGTTCAGAACATACAAACGCCCTCGCAAGCGTGCGGATGATTCCCAAATTCAAGGCAAACGTTTGTAGAGGTTTGGCGTTTGCCGTTTGCCACAAGCATGCGGACGCGGTATAAAGATAAGGTAAGACTGGACAGGTACTACAAGCCTATAATGGCTAAAATTCGGGTTCCTTTTTTGTTTGGATCGAAGAGTTATTTGCGTTTTAAGCAATTAAATATAGGTATCTCTTGCTTTACCTGTGAAGGAAAAGACCGTAAAGAATCCTGCATAGCGATTTTTTAATTTTTTTTAAATTAAAGATTTAATTTAAAAGAAGGTAGGTATGATTTCATGAGTTTTTGCCTCCCCTGAAAAGTGGCGAATTTGAGTAGTTCCCTTTTTTGTTGGAGACACTGAAATATAGGCTGAGAACTAGGTACTTACAAATATCACCATGATCATAGAGGTAATGGGTGCTATGAGGCAAATAAGAGCAGCGTTCCGCCAGTCGACCACCGTGCCGAGGAAGTACATGATCAGTGTGCCAGCTGCTGCGAAGAACTGCGTCATTGTACATAACGCTCCTCGGATTGACGGCTCACTGAAAAACCTTTAATAATAAGGCCTATTTCTTGAAACGCACACTGCTATTATTCTATCCAAGTGCTAATATAATCATATCGACAAATCCTTCTAACTTCACTCTCTTTTAATGACATATTTCTTCTTCTTCTTTTTCTTTATCAACTTATAGACATAAGTCTCTTGCATGGACCTCCACAGGTCTCGGGTCTTGGGCCGCCTGAATCCAGTGGCTCCCTGCGACTCTTTGATGTCATCGGTTCAGCTCGTGGGCGGTCTGCCAACACTGCGCTTGCCGGTGCGGGGTCACCACTCCAGCACCTTGGGACCCCATCGACCAACATTTAATGGCATTACAAACACATTACAGATTTAGGAGTGAAGTAAGTTAGAGCTGGTACGAGTAAATCTGTATAAGATACTAATGTTATAGTAAAATACGTTTTAGTCTTACCTTATTTCTCCTATATAAGAGTTGATGGGAGCTTCCATAATCCCTAAGCTGAAACCCAATAAAGCACTTCCAGAAAAGAGAGACGCTACGTTCCAAGAGAAGTACATTAGCAGCCATGCAACTAGCATCGGTATGTTTGAAATAAAGTTAGCCTTTTTCCTTCCGAAGTAATCCAATAATGGAATGCACATCAACGCGCCGGCTGGCTGGCTCAGGAATGATATGCTACCTGAAAATAGGCTTAGTACAGATAAAATGGTTTAAGATTACAGCGAAACAAGAGGGAAATGAAGTAAAAAGTGTGTAAAGAGACATTTAATGAGTAGATGTTATCACACAGTTAATGAATTCCTTAATGACAAAGCTGCTTGGAAGCAAACTTTTTTACTACAGCTGCCCACAAGATAGATATTGTAACATTTTTGTTTTGAAAAGAGCAACTGCTGAGTTTCTCGCTGGCTGGATCTTCTGAGCGGAATCAGCTTTCCGAACCAGTGGTAGATTCTTGACATGTCATAAGAGCACAAGTTTGATGACCATTACCTAATCAATTCATTACAATTTATGTGACTGAAAGAACAAAATACAGTGAAAGCTTCTTATTCGCGGGGTATACGTTCCGTAAATATGCCGCGAATACAGAAACCGTGAATACAGAATGGTAATTTGTATGGGATTATAGGGGATACGTTCCTAGGTGACAAAATAAAAAACAAACATATAAAAAAATAACAATTTAATTGAAGTTTTTGACCATACTTATTAATTATATTATCGTCAGGCTTAGGCAAAGGTTTAAAGAACTTTGTAATTTTTCTTGCTTGGCAGTTTTTAAAAGCTCCTTCAGTTCAAACTGATATTCAGCAGTGGCATTAGCAATTTTCCTCTTAAAAATAAGACTTCGTTCCATGGACGGATCAATTTTCATAAAGAAATCACACAGCTCATTTGCCATTCTTAAACCTTCACTAAGATTTTTCAGATTAAATGTCACATTTCCAGTGCTTGTTGAAGCCTCTTCTTCAATGGGCTGTGAATTTAACATTTCTTTCAAGTCGGTTTCAGTCAAATCTTCATCTTGCGATTCAAGCAACTCCTGAATGTCACTTGATTCTATCTGTTCGAATCCATCTCGCCCTATTTCATTCGCAATTTCGGCTATTTTATTAATATGCATGTACTATGTACCGACTAAATCCGCGAATAAAGAAATCTTTAGCCGCGAATAAAGGAATTGGGTCACAATTTTTTAATCCGCGAATAGTGAAACCGCGAATGAAGGAAGCGCGAATAAGGAGCTTTTACTGTACTAAGTCTAAGTATGAAACCATCGGTGAATTGGGAATAAAGTGAAATTCATGAGAAGTTATTTTAGTCGATAATTCTAAATTGATTTACGAATAAAAAAAAAATACTTCACTAAAATACTTCTTGATTTATTGTCAACTTTTGCCGCGCAAATCGGTTAAATGCTATAACAACAAAGTATTGTATTGTTGTAGTAGATAATAGTTATACGATGTGATAAACTCATAAATATTTATTTGATTAGTGCATACAATGTTAGTTAGAAGTTCTTTGAACCGATCCTCGCTGATACGTTTACTCTATTCAGCCGTTTGTCTTCATTAATTTCTACTTTTTCTAGGAGCGTTTTCTAGGTTTCTAATTTTTTTATTGATTTCGTCTTGAGATCCAAGATCCCTTTCCAATCCAATATCACTGCGCCTTTTTCTTTCTATATTTCCTTCTGAACAATGAACCCATTACGTTCGTTGAAATAAATCCTAGTTTCGCGTATGTTCGTTCATAAAACTTTATTTGGCGCCATTTTGAATCAAAGTGACTCTTTGCAATTCGTTTTCGATTTTCTTTGATCAATCTAAAGGCAATAGTAACCTGTTTTGGTAAATGTAATTATAGGCAATAGTAACCTGTTTTGGTAAATGTAATTACTTACTACCTATATATTCTAATTTAACACCCATCATAACATTTTAAAATAAATCTGTAAGACCGATTTACTACGTTCGCGATGAATTGGATTTAATATAAGAAAAAAATTTATTAAAGTTACCTGAAAAGAACTTACCAAACCATGATGCTTGAAATTCATTCAAAGACAAACCTTCCTTGGCATTCAGCAGAGCAGGTATCATGAGGGTCGAAAAGAAAATCGCCATTCCTAAATCCAGTAGGAGGAGAAACGAAGATATTGATGCTATGAACTGAAAAAATATTCGAGAATTAGCTCACGCAATCAATAAAAAAGCTTGTTTGAAATTATTTGAACCAATTGAAGGTTCCTCAATAAATCGCATTTTCGCTGCTACGGACATTTGCTATGTTAATTTTACTATGTACTACGGTAAAAGCTAAATATAATGCACAATGTAGATTGTAACTAACCAGACCAAGTAGATGGATGAATAAAAAAGCATTCGTAAGAAAGAGATTATACCATAAGGAATGTTTAAACCCTTCTGTATAATAAGGTCTGCTTCTGTAAACATTTAAAAATTTCTTACCTGAGATGTTACTGATCGTAACCGACTAACGGTTAGTGATCCTATTTCAACTTTGGAAACCATTGCACTGAGTTCTACGTACTTTATACTTTTTCGATACTTACACACGAACAAAATAATTATTAACTGTACATAATAAGTCACACGTTCAATCTAATTAATCATTATGAAACGCACCAGTTCCTTATGTTATACCTGTGAATGTAAATGAATTTTTTGTGTTTCAATGCCACGTTTCTCTGCCGTATCAAATAATGTTATGTACCTAGTTACCTAATTGACAATGCTTCAGACAAACCGCCTAGACTCACGGTATAAAATGTAATGTCTTATCTTCGCCATTGTTCAAAATTTACTGGAGACTGCCTATTTACCTATTTCACGAAATAAATACGCACTCACTTTACAAACATTTTCAGACAAGCTATTCAAAGTACGTACGAAGTTTCAAAAATGCATTCGTAGGTACAATCCAATACATGTTAAGACGGGCAGACAAAGTAGACCCATTCCCGTTGGTGGCACCCGTTCACGAGCATGAGGCACGATCCAGCCGTTGCTTCGCTCAACCTCAACCATATTTGAGGGAACGTAATAACCCGCACCAAACGACACCACCACAGAAATGTTTAAAGAGAGCATGACATGGTGAGCGCTGTGGTCTTATAACTGGGAGGCCTCGGGTTCGATTTCCGACGGGGCGATTTGGGAATTTATAATTTTTAAATTTTCTTTCGTCTGGTCTGGTGGGAAGCTTTGGTAAGTGCTAGTTACCACCCTACCGTCAAAGACGTGCCGCCAAGCATTTAGCGTTTCGGTGCGATGGCCTGTAGAAACCGATTAGGGGATATGGGTTGCATCTGCACTGCCATACCCGTTCCAAGTTAGCCCGCTACCATCTTAGACTGCATTGTCACTTCCCATCCGGTGAGATCGCATTCAAGGACTATCTTGTCAACGAAATAAATAAAAAATAATTTTAGTATATAGGCGTCAAACTATAACGCTTAGAACAAAAGTTTCAAACAAAGTTACTGCCAAAAGAAACAATGAATGTGTGTGTGTGTGTGCGACATGTAGTTATTTTCTTTACTGGTATTGATAGCAAAGTTTTTGATGATTGTTGTGGAGAAGACACCCTTTTACAGCACAGTAGCTCATTTTTTAATAATTTTTCGTGAGCTCGTCGCGCGTTTTATAAAATTATTTTGATTTTATTTGACGGTTCCTATTCAACTAGAAGCATTAGCTAATGTGCATGATGCTTAGGAACTATCTTGTATTTGTTTTGATGATAATAATACATATAAATATAATCAGTCATCACAAATGCGTGATACATACAAAAGATAATAGAAAGATTTATTTTTATCTCGAGACACACACTGACAGAAACACTTATGATCTCAACAAACATAAATGATAGCTAATCTCGTACTTTTTTTTTAATTGTCATTTTTAATAAGGGACTTTTGAAGGTGACCTTCATGTCAGCCCCATCGGTACTCACAAAATATTACAATTATAATAATACAATTAATATATACAAAATGAACTACAATCTCGTACTTGATTAATTTAAAATTAATCTCGTACTTGATTAATTTAAAAATTTAAAAAAAAGGAATACGATGTAAATACAGGGGAGAAGGTATTCTAGAGGATTAACTTATCGTTCTCCATTTAAATAAAATATAAAATTGACTAATAAGACGTCATTCTATAAGGGGTTTAACTTTGCACAAACCTTGTAACCACCTTGTAACACTATTATTTTTATTCAAATTTTATGGCGTTCATGTATCGATAAAACCAGCTCTAAGTTATTATTTTTGCGATACATATAGGTACAACTAGTTCACAGCATGTAGTACAACAATAAACAATGTTATTTTTTGTACTGGTGTTAGGTAAAAAATTTAAACGCTTGTATTGTTTTAATCTTAAATTGTGTAAAATACTAGACTGTTTTTGTTTTCATTACAGTGTTGTCATCAGTCTCCTTTTCAAGACAGCATCTGTCATACGTAATACCTACCTTACCGTATTTTTATATTGCTAGTAGTTAACTGTTGTTAGTTTAGCTATTGTAATAATATTGTCATTGGTTATAAATTATTATCTGTCGCGCTTCTCTTCCTCCAACGCTTTTCTCATTTCTGTGCATCATGATTACCATACATATAGGTACCCAGAAGGTTTCCACTTTATTTGTGTCTCAGTCATGTCTTAAAATAAGTATCTTAATATTAGTATTTAATTCGATGCCTTAACATGGGTAGCCTAAGTATGTCATGCTCTCTTAAACATTTTTGCGGTGGTGTCGTGTGGTGCGGGTTGTTATGTTCCCTCAAATATGGTTGAGCGAAGCAAGGGCTGGATCATGCGTCGTGCTCGTGAACGGGTGCCACCAACGGGAATGGGTCTGCTTTGTGTCTACCCATCTTAACATGTGTAAGGTTGTGGTAGGTGTGCATTTTTGAAACTTCTTTGTGGAAACACTGTGTGCATAGCATAGTTTTGTTAACCATTGTAAAAATTTTTTTTTGAAAAGAGCAACTGCTGAGTTTCTTGTCGGCTCTTCTCAGCAGAATCTGCATTCCGAACCGGTGCGGTGATAGATTTATGACGTGCCTACAAGCTACAAGTTGGCGTACATGAAATAAATTTTGATTTTGATTTGATTTGAAGAATATAGGTACCTGCCTCGTATACCTACCTACATATATTCTGCGAAAGGTTCAGCGTTTAGTACCAAATAGGATGTGCCTTCATCACCAACTTTACCAATTTACCAATCCTTTCATTTGTATTATATGAATTTTTAATTAAATTCATAAACAGTTTATAACATATAAACCAGCCCAGCCCAGCCCAGCCCAGTTTCCAGCCCAGGTTTCACTTCCAGCACTGGTAGCATGGGCGGGAGAAATTTTATCAAAAAAACGAAAAAGATAAAACGTTGATCCCTTCGCTTAGCTTTATCCACCCGTCGAGCATGGGCACAACGGTGGAAATAACACTCAGTGGATATACTTATAGAAATATAAATCGCCTTCTCCTCTGTCGCCATGCTTTAGCATAGGGAAAAGATAATTTTATCCCCTGTCAGTGGATAAATCGGGGGATAAAACTTTTATCTCCTGCCCATGCTACCAGTGCTGCTGTCAAAGTATACCACCATTTTCTTTTCGCACGGCCAGGATAAGGATATCAGTACTTGGTTACCTTGGTGTACAAGTGATACAAGTTAGTGATGCAACGGAACTGGCATAACGGAAGCAGAAACGGAAACAGATGTCAAAAGTAAATCTTAACGGAAGCGGAAACGGAAACGGAAGCGGAAACGGAAGCGTTAACACTATGAAAAAAAAGCACAATTGTACATTTAAAACTTTTTTTATTAAATTTCTATGTTAGTAGTCAAAATTAAACAGCGGCAAGTTATATTTAATAAAGAGTAACTTGGCCGCTTTTTCACCTTTCAGCCTATTTCGATGTTCTTCATATATTAAACCAGCTCCGCTAAATAATTGCTCGCTGGCTACACTGCTGGGGGGAGCTGATAAGTATTGGCGAACTATTGGCAAAATATTATTATATTTGTGCGCATTTCCATTCCACCACATAAGGGGATCCTCATGAAGAGGTAGCCTTTTTTCTTTCTTGTACTCCCGAAGGTGTGACTGTATCTTTAAAAGTAAATTGTCACCATCGTCAGCTGTAGAAGAGTCCTCCTCCTGGTCTTCATTTACACTTAACATCGATTCCAATATTTGCAATGATGCTGATGATTTGGAAGTAGAAGGCTGGACTTCAATGTCTTCAATTGCAATTTGAAGCCTTTTTGCGCCTGGACGCTCGACGCTCGTGTCATTCGTCCACGCGCGGCCCCCGCAACCGCCCGCGCCGTGCCGCCGGCCGTCGCGTCTGCTGCACCGCTCGCTTTCTCCCCGCTTCCGTTCAGAGTTCTGTTATAAAATTTGCGGAACCAGAAGCAGAAACGGAAGTGAAAAAACATGCGGAACTTCTGCAGTTGCGGAAGCGGAAGCAGAGTTCTGTTGCAACACTAATACAAGTGACATTGTACAAGTTTCGAGATTTTCATACAAATCTCAAGTGCGCACAAGTAGGCCATTGAAGTTTTCAATGGTCTACCTGTGTATTTTTAGGTTACAATGCAGTTAGAATAATGGAATGTTCTACAAAAACCTCTTTAACTATCTCAAGAAAGCGGCGAAAATTCACTATTTTGACTAAAATATCACTTGAATCACTTGTGCTTTTGTGTGTTAATTTAATTTAGTTAAGATTTTTTGTCGTCAGCCCATTAACTTCTGTAGTATGGCGTCAACGTGTATCCACGACGGGCGAGGCGTTTGCGCGTCTTCCCCAGATGGCTGCAGTCGACGCAGCTTCCTCGATCAATGTGATATGTACGAGTACAACTGTGACTATGGCACTCGTATGTTCTTTTGTATCTTCTAAATCTGAGGCAGCACTAGGCGAACCGAGCCGAATGGAGCCGTTCCATTCGCGGCGAACGTCTGAACGCACGCCTACCAAAAACACTGTTCCCATACAGTTAGGCTGAAATCTATAGATCGCACTCTCACTCAGCTCAGACTCAAGACAGAGTTAAAACGAGACAGATTTATGTCAAAGCGTATTTGTGTCTCGTTTTAACCTCTATCTTGAGTCTGAGTTGAGTCAGAGCACGATCTATAGATCTCAGCCTATTAGTTTTCTGCCGTACTCTCGTGTCTTTCGACGTGCTTCGGATGAATTCCTCGTCTAAAAGTGTTGATTATATTTTATATAGTCTTCAGGTACGTGGTTTCATAACATTGGAGAAAAACTATTATTAACAACATGCGTTGACTGACAGACATAGTTAAGAAATAACAAACAATGCCAAAATATCTAATTGTAAGTTGGAATCCCAAAGTAAAGTGCGCTAAACAGGTGCAATATAAATAGTAATCGGAAATTAATACTAATACTTACTTATATTTTGTCTTTTCAGAATATATGACGAGAGTAGCAACTTCATGTACTGGCGGACAGCCTGACTTTTTGTGTTAATTTGATCTACAAATGTATTGTAAAAATAGTACCTTTAAAATAAATGTTACCATTGCAACTCTAGTTTTTCTCCAATGTTATGATAAAATTTCGTCCAGGAAATTACAAAAAATTCTTAAATGTGAGGAAGCGTATCTGACATAAATCCTTTTACCATTATTTAACATTTTTGAAAAATATACTTTTGCAATGCCAAAAACTATTAATGTAAGTGATCACCATTTCTATATTAAAATTTCATTTATCACACCCAAAGTACAAATAAAATGTAATAATATCATGTAAGTCTATGAATAATATTACATTCATGAATGTGTACCTATGTAATATTTTTTGCTATCTTTCAGGTTATCAAGAGACTTATATATTATTTTGTTCATGGATGCAAACCCGGATGTTTCAAATATCAACTAAAAATTCAACTTACAATGGTAGCTTTTGATAAAATGTTATTGTGCTGATTCTTGTGTATAGTATAGGATTCTCACATATAAAACTTTAATATTATTATTACTTACAGTATCCCACAGAAGTCCGAATATTTTATTAAAGAATACAACAAAACCTCAAAATGAACTATTGACATCAAAATACGATGCAACAAATATAACTAAACTAGAGAAATCTACTAGATCAACAAATAATTCTAAAGAGACCTTACCATGTTGTGACAGACCTAAAACTTGGCAAACTACAATTGACAAAGTGATTGAAAAATTAGAAACACCACCTGTTATTGCAACCTTAAATGAAAATAAAATATCAAAAACAGTGGCTACAAATCTTGAGTACTCAACCATAGAACCAAACAACATGGATAATAATTTGATAAATTCTGTATCTATTTCCACAACTAATAATGCCACTGTAGCAGAGTCTACATCCCAATTTATAGATGTATTCCTTACAAAGATTAATCAAGAAAGTAGTACTATATTATTTGCCAATAATGAAAGCATAACAGCAAATAATTCTCCCAACTCTGTACTGCATTATTGTTGTAACAGACCAGTGACCTGGGAAACAACTACAGAGACGACAAAAATAATAGAATATAAACAATTCCAAGAAGAACTTTCATCTCATGAAAACGAAATACCTGAAATTCACATTAACATGTCCAAAGAAGTGCTGGAATTAGACGAGCCAAGAACTACTGTACCAAGCTATACATTGACTGAAAACAGTAACACAAAGAAAGTTCCATTCATAACTTTACGTTTAACAGCTAAACTACCTAAAACTAATTCACCTACAGTAGTTGAAATAACAAATGTAGAAAATAACTCGACAAAACCTAATGAAATAGTAGTAAATAAAATACCCACAAAGGAATACTTATCAAAAAATCACATTAAATGTAAATCATTCAGTTGTCAGAGACCTTTAACATGGCTTACGACTATTAAAAAGAGAAGAACGTAATTACTAATTATAATAAGAAGGTACTGTGTTATTCAGCAACTTTATAATAAAAATTTCATTTAAAAAGTAACTAACCGTTTTAATGAACCCATTTAAATAATTCTCCAGCAAATTAAACATTTAACTTGCTGCAGTACAGATATGTAAAATGAAGTTTAATTTTATATTTGGTTACAGTTTTCGACGTTGTTGATTGTGATGAAAAATGTACATGCTGTGATGAAAATATGCCCAAGAGAGAAGATAGTCGTGAATTCACAACAGTTAATAATACGATTTCTGACGAAGATCACGTAGATCGAGTTAAATTGTCTCTCCATATTCCCAAAGAAGAGATAATTTATACCAAACCAATTACTATGGCTACTATTTGTGGCAATTATAGATGTGGAAGACCAAATACATGGGCCACGACTGCTCGAGGTGAAACAAGAGATTTTTTCAGAATTCTAAATGGAGCTTAGATATAAAAGTAGGGTGACCAACCCAATAGCTAGCACTGCACCAGTTTATTCGCACTTTGGCAAAAAAGATAAAAATATAAGTTTCTGATTGTGGTTTTTAAATTTTCAGATTAAAAAATATTTAGGGGAATTCATATTTTTCACAATCAAAACCTTTCTAATCTGGAAAGTTTTAAAATGACGTCAGTATCGTAGTTGAAAGATATCGTTCTGGAGTTCCCGAAGTTTTTCGGCCATTTTGATTCGTCGACGTTAAGGGTCAGTACTTACTTAATAATGATTTAACTGTGGTTTTATTTGAGTTTTAATAATATATTTGTTTTCAATTGATTTTCTAAGTATTATTAGTTACTAATTCAAAAAGTAATTGAAACTTTCCCGTTATTTCATTGCAAAACAAGGGGTGTCAGTATCTGGTTACAAAATTTTGAGATTTTCCTGTTTATTAACACTCCGAAGCGATTCGATTCCCTAGCAGACTGGGAGTCTGTAGACGATCTAAACAAGTGTATGTAAACTGTCCATACTCTGGAGTCTAAATTCTTTAAGACCCATCACACGAAAAGGACCAAGAAGTTCTCTGACCTGACCTTACTCTCAAACTAATGGAAGACAGACAAGAGATGAGACTTCAGTCATCAGCAGACGCGGATGCCTACTGGTAGGTTAATAGGCAGATCTCTAAGAAAAGAACTCGCGACCTGCGGGTCTTGAATACCAAGTGTATTAAAGATACCATCTAGTGGAACAGAAGTTCCATTCCAAAGTGTCCGTGAGAGATCTATTTATCGGACAGAGCCAGCTGACGCGGCTGAAAACTGACCAAAGCTGTCACGTTTCTTCTCCACCTGAGGTATGGAGAGAGGTTCAGAAGTTCTATGGGCAGTTATTTATCACGAAACAAAAATCATTCAGCGGACGATGGAAAGAGCTATGCTCGTAGTATCCCTGCGAGATCATATCAGAAATGAGGATATCTGTAAGAGAATCAAAGTCACGGACATAGCTAAGCGAAACTGAAGTGGAAATGGGCGGGCATATAGTTCGAAGAGCTGATGGTCGATGGGATCCCATGGTGTTGGAGTAGCGATCCCGTACCGGGAAGCTAGGTGGACCGACGACATCAAACGAGTCGCACAGAGCCGCTGGATTCAGGTAGCGTAAGACCGAGGCCTGTGGAAGTCCATATAAGAGACCTTTGTCCAGCTGTGGACGCCTGTCGTTTGATAAAGACTATGTTTACGTTTTCTTATTAAATATGTAAGGGTGTTTGTTTTAAATATAATAAATATAAAAAAATTAAGTCACCTACAGTTACTATAAGAATTTCCGTATATTATTTCGTAATAAAATCTATATTCTAAAAGACTTCCGTAGGTAGCCTAGCGTTATATTTCCCTTAAACTCTATTAAAATCTGAGTGTTGATAATTAGATAATTTTGTGCCCATAACTGGTAACAAATATGCGAATAATTGGGGACTGGGTCATTTTTCAATCTTATTTAAAATTCTAGTTGATTTAAACAAAAAAATTTCAATAACGTCATTAATTATATATTTTATTAAACAAGTAACCTTATGAACACAGTGATTTATAGAATTTGGTTAAATTTATACTTAAAAAACATATTTGAAATAAGATAAACTCTTAAAGTGCCCATAATTGGGTCTGCCACCCTAATTGTATAAATTTTTAGAATGAAAATATTGCAAACTAGTGATTTTGTCGCATTGTATGACACAAAGCTGGTGTGTCACACGCTGTAAGCTTCCATATAAATAAATTAGCGCTTGAGTTCCGCAACGCAATCTTACTCTTTAGGACGCTGCAGCGACATCTCAGAAGTACCTACAGCAGCCACGCCACAAGTCCACTATGCGATATAAGGTGTCGTGGAGTACACCACGGATTTTTCTTCACGAATGCCAACATCCTATGTGGATGCTGGCAGGATGATGGCATTCGTGCAGAATCTTCTATAATACATGGATATTTCGTTTGAGAATAAGTCTTCACAAACACAAACTTTTTGTATGTTTTATTTATGGAACCGTACTGTCGAAAAATTAAAATAAATACACTCAACTTAAAAAATAATAAATTCTTTATTTAATAAAACTTAGTCTTATCTCTGATTTAATTTTTATAAAATGATTTAAGTATTGGTATATCTCCAGGTATCATACTTTTGTGCGAAATACCACACATTTTGATAAAGATCTCTTGTGGTATTTTATTACCTTCAATATCTGCGCTTTTTTGTGTTATTTTTCCGTTTTAATTTCTTGAGTTTTGAATTATTACATTTACGTAATAATTAATTTATTCGAATTCAATATGAGCTAAATACCAATTTTTTTAAATTTCTTATACTCAATATGAGTTTAAATTTCCTAAAATAATTTTCTTTTTTACATTTCTTATTACTAAAATTAATTACCTTAAGTACGTAGTAACAAAAATACGGCATGGCACCAGCCTTTAAAAGCGTTTAACAAAAACAAAGTTCTTAATTAATTTTCTAAGTATTGAGAATTTCAATTAATAAACAAAAGTATTAAAATGAACTATAAGCGACTAACTAGCATAGGACAATCGACGTCGTTGTCTTTGCCATTTTTCTTTTTAAAGGCGTTTATAAAAAAGTCGTCGGCGAATATTTTTTGATTTCCCTTATAATACGCTTCGATTTCTACTAAAGTCTTACGTTCCGTTTCTGGCAAGAAGAAATATAAATAGATCGTACCAATAAAGCCTATGATAGAGTAAAGGAGAAAGGTTCCGTGTATGTGGAAGCTCGCTTCAAGGTTGTAGTTGGTTTTTGAAGCTACAAAGAAAATGACGTAGCTAAGAGCGGCCGCTAAGCCGGTCGCCATGCCTCGACTCCTGAAAATAGAAAAGAGCAGAATGTAAGCAGAGGGGAGAGGAGTATCGTAAACTGTAGGTACTGCACGCTACGAGCGGCACATGTTTATTGGTTACGTAGCACTAATTAATTGCTATTAAATGGTATCGTACAAAGAACAAAATGTATTCGTTCGGTACTGGTTTCTTTGCACAAGACTGGTTATATAGCACTGGTTTCGTTGGCGGTCGGAGTGGTTGTACCTACCTAATAAAGAGATTTCTTCTTGTTTGCAATTTTGTTTTTCCTTTAGTAATTTCCAAGCCATGCTCCTTTCAATTTAACCAGTGTCATGTAAGATCGCAGTGAAGAGTGATCAGTCATAAAATAACCAGTCAAATGCGAGTTGAACTCTCATACGAAGGTTTCCGTACCAAAAAACGCCGAAAAAAACACGTTTAATTTTTAATTTATTTTTATTAGGTATTTTTTACTATAGTGGCTACAGAAATACACATTCTCTGAAAATTCCAAATCTCTACCTATTACGGATCATGAGATATAGCCCACTAACAGACAGACAGACGGACCGACGGACGGACGCTTGGTTTTGGAGCGGAGGCTTGGTAATAGGGTCCCGTTGGTTACCCTTTGGGTACGGACCCTAGTAAAAAATAAGTGGTTATTACACCATGCGCACACAAACAATTAATGGATATAAAAGATCACTATACCTGAAAGGAAACACTTCCGAAAGCAGCACCCAAGGTATACCAGTACTTGTGAAGGAGACCAGCAACATAAACAGTATAATGGGTAGAAACTCCTTCTGCTCCGGGAATGTGCTCGCTTCATATGAAAACACGTTGAAGGGAAGATTGACGCCTGCGTATATGCTTATAGCAAGGCTGCAGCAAGCTGTGGCGAATAATGATGTAAGGACTAGCTTTCTTTTGCCTATTGATTTGACTATGGCTGCAGAGACTAGGTTCATTATTATGTAGACAAGCCCGACTGTCACCTGGAAGAAAAAATTCATAAAATAAATTCAAAATTATTTAAACCTGGTAGTCCAACTCTGTAACTCTTATAGCAAGTCATGATTCTAACATCGGTTCGGAAAGCAGGTTCTGCTGAGAAAAGCCAGCAATAAACTCAGCAATTGCTCTTCATTGGGTTGAATGGTCTAAGTTCTTTTCAAAACAAAACAAAATGGAACAAATTGACGGCCCAATGGGCCCAACTGAATAAAGGCGTAATCGAAAAAAGTCACTTTTACAGGAGATTTTTTTAAGAAGGTAGATCATTTTTAACCGACTTCCAAAAAGGTTTCATCGTTTCTAGTTAAGCCCGCCCGACTTCAACAAACGTGTACAAAATAAAATTATTTTTATACTTTGTAGTGGCGTTTGAAGTCGGTTTTTTGAAAAGAATTTTTATTAATTTTTAAAAATGATCTACCTTCTTTGCTATTAACACCTGATTAATACCTATATAAATATCTAATGTCTTACGCCTAGTTTATATTTTTAAAAATGGCGAAAGCAACTAGTAAATTGTGTCGCCATTTTTCTCTATCAAACCCTAAGTATATGATAAAAAAATATGTCGAAAATATTCGTAATTTTATTGTCATTGTAAACTACAGCTTACGTTTATCATTCCCCATCTCTCTCCAGAGATATTAGAGCCGTGGCTCTTAATTATGAAGATAATTTACTTACCACTATAGCTTTCGGATCAAACTTCATGCCCAAAGCCTTGCACACGTTTACCATGTTAGGCCTGACCGGTATTAAACCACTCATGGTATGGAAGAAGAAATACGCCATGACCAGCCCAAACGGCCTCAGGGTTTCCTTGACGAAGAACACGTACTTATATTTTAGATAGATCTTCTTGAATACGTTATAGTTGGAATGTTCACATGGACTTTCTTCTGGCGTGTGTTCTTCGGTGCACATAACGCATTCTCTGTAAGCGTTATTGTATTCTATGAGTTGGTTGAATTCGTCTAGAACATGTTCGGGTTGAGCCCAGCCCCGCAGTCGGCATAGGGAATGCATTGCTTCTTTTTGGCGACCTTTTGATATCAACCATATGGGAGTTTCAGGTACCTGAAAGGAGAAATACGAAATTATAGTAGACTAGCTGATGCTCGCGACTTCGTTCGCGTGGAATTAGTTTTCAAGATCCCGCGGGACCTATAATTTTTTCCGGATAAAAAGTAGCCATTGTTTTAATCCAAGGTATAATCTATCTTCATTTTAAATTTCAGCCAAATTGGTCCAGTAGTTTTTGAGTTTATTCATTACAAACATACACACAAAAATACAAATCTTTCCTCTTTATATTAGTAGTGTAGATATAAGATAACCTATTGTGTTGTCACTTGTCACACGAGAGCAAAGTTGTCTCTAGTCCTTTTAGCTGAAATCTGTAGACCGCACTCTCGCTCAGTTCAGACTCAAGACAGAGTCAAAACGAGACTTTATGTCAGAGCATATTTGTGTCTTGTTATAACCTCTATCTTGAGTCTGAGCTGAGTCAGAGCACGTTCTATAGATCTCAGCATTAGAATTCCTCACTTCGCTCTGTATTGAATTATCCTCATTATTCATAAAAGATACTTGATTTTTTCGGCGTTTTTTGCTCGATCTTATCGTTGTTACGATGGTAAGGAACCCTTCGTGTGTGAGTCCGTCTCGCATTTGGCCGATTTTTTATATTGGCAACCTGTCAATACATCAACCTATTATCAACGCATCTACCTGTAACGGTTCATGAGATACAGTCCGCTTACAGACAGACGGACGGACGGATGGACGGACTTACGGGAAGAGGACGCTTATTAATAGGGTCCCGTTGGCAAGGGTTCCGTAACCAAAGGGTCCCACCCTTTGGTTACGGAACCCTACCAAGTGTCGAATCATATAAAAACTATCTGATGCTTACGACATCGCTCCATTTTAATTTAAGTAGCCCTATTAATAATAATGTTTATTTTATACAAACTTTATCTTTACAACATAATAATATGGAAATATTATTTCATATAGGGAACCAAGCTACCTGGAGATAGATAAGCTACCAATGCGGGAAAAATGTCTTTAGCGAGAATAAGTTGAAAACCGAATATGAGAATTTTAATTATAGATATATAATAAATATAATAATCCATCATATTGAGTCATCTGAATCATAATAACGTATCAATTGACACCTCATTCATTAAAATTGGCTCTGTAGTTTAGGCGTTACCGTGGAACATACGTAAATACAAACTTACTAATACATAAATACTACTAAAAAAAAGACGTGTGGCACTCGGGGACTGCCGCGGTAAAGCTATTGCATAGCATTTTTTATCAACGCCATCTAGCGGCTCACCGCTAGATGTCGTTGATAAAAAATGCGCCATCTAGCGGCTCACCGTAGAGAAGTCCCGTGTCAGGTTATTTTCGTTACGGAATTTCTGGATTCGTTCTCCACGCTGGCCCGCGATAGAAGCTATGCAATAGCTTAATAACCCTTTGTTTTGGTTTTGACGTCTAGTTTGACGTAGACGTAGCGTAATTATCCATGAAAATGATACGGCGCGCGACGTTACGCGTTAGTCTAAAGTTCGATCGTAAATAATAATAATTATGAATTATGATAGTCGAAAATATCTTATGGTATAAAGCGATTCGAAGCCTATTATTTATTATTCATAAGGAATGAATAATTAATTAATAGGCGATTATTTACGCGTTTGTATTTGAATGAAATACCTACTTAAAACGATACTTATAATACTTATAATAATAAGGTTGTTATGGACCTTAAAGAAGACGCTCGAATGATGTCATCGGTCCATCTAGTGGGGGGTCTGCCAATACTGCGCTATCCGGTGCGAGGTCGCCACTCCAGCACCTTAAGACCCTTAACCATCAGTTCTTTATGCCCCAACCATTGCCTCTTCAGCTTCGTGACTTGATGACCCTGCCGTCTTTATGAAAAGTGCAATAACTCACTATTAATTTTGCACTTAGTCATTGCACTTTTTTTTCGTAAGGCCGGCAGTATCTTGTTGGTAAGTATGGATCTCCTAAGGGTCACTTCAGTCCTGATTTAATCTCGCAGGGATACTACAAGAGCTCGCTCTATCACCCGTTTATTGACCCTGAGCCTTCTTATGAAGCCCATAGTTAGCGACCTAAAGAAAAGAAGAGAAGGTGCTTAAATATTATGCGATACGTACAAACAACACGAGTGCCATCGTCGCCAAAGGTACAGAGAGCGACACAAGGGCTGCCTGGCGCCAGGACACCACAGTTCCCAGCAGGTATGCGATGAACATGCCCAGCGATGTGAAACTGTTGGTCAGCGTTGTAAGGATGCCTCGGAGTGAAGGATCACTGGAAAATTAATTGTAAATAAAAATAGTTATAATTATGACACGCTGCACATTAAGAGACTTCAAAAAATATTATCGAGGATTTAAAATTAATAACTAACATAGTAACTCAGTCATGTCTCAAAATGAATAGTTTAATATTAATAATCAATTCGATGCCTCAACATGGGTAGCCTGAGTAGTCATGCTCTCTTTAAACATTTCTGTGGTGGTGTCGTGTGGTGCGGGTTGTTACGTTCCCTCAAATATAATTGAGCGAAGCAATGGCTGGATCATGCGTCATGCTCGTGAACGGGTGCCACCAACGGGAATGGGTCTGCTTTGACTGCCCGTCTTGACATGCGTTGGATTGGTGTACCTACGTATGCATTTTTGCATTTTTGAAGATTTATTGTGGAAGCACTGTATACATAGCATAGCTTTGTAAAAAAAAAATGTTTTTGAAAAGAGCAACTGCTATGTTTCTTGCCGGCTCTTCTCAGCAGAATCTGCATTCCGAACAGGTGGTAGATTTATGACGTGTCATAAGAGCTACAAGTTAGCCTACATGAAATAAATAAATTTTGAATTTGAATTTGAGTTTGAACTGTACTTCACTGTGAGTCTTAGTTGCATCAATAAAGATATTTATTTATTTATATTTGCATGTTGTTATTTTTTTTTATAATATATTCTCTTTTTAGGCACGTATTTATTTTCTTGCATACGTGTTGTCGCACGTCAAGAGTAGACTAGCGGATCCGCCATTTTTTTTTAACTATTAATTTCTGTTGTTATCATAATCCAACACCTTTTTTTCTTTTTGTTTTGCATCTATTTATTATAAGTCTTATTTCTATTATTTTTATGTCTATATATTTTATCCTAGTATTAGGTGGGTACTATGTTTTATGATGCGTGCAATGGTGGTTGCAATAAATTGATTAAAAAAATATGGTTCACCTGACTTCTCCCACATATGTAATGGATGGTGCCTCCATAATCCCCGTACCGATGCCGAGGAGCGCGTTGGCAAGTAATAATGAAGGAACGTCCCATGCAAAGTACATGAGCAGCCACGCTATCAAGTGTGGTATGTTGACTAGGAACAGGGCCTTCTTCCTGCCGAAGTAGTCCAGAATGGGGCCGGAGAAAATACTGCCCAGCGGTTGACATAGAAACGCCATGCTGCCTGGAAGAAATACATTTTTAGACAGGCCCTATGCTTATACGATCAAGTACATAATAATATATCAAGTTTGCATGATGCTTAGGGATTCGCAAAAAGTACCGATAAGTACCGAAAGTGTCGATACTACTCGATACCTGAGTAGTATCGATACTGTTGGTTCGATACCTAGGGAAGCTCGCGAAAGCTGTACCACTTTATTTTTTAAAATCCCGCGGGAACTCGTTGACTTCCCGGGATAAAAATTAACCTATGTCACTCTCCAGGTAATTATACCCATGCAAAAAATCACGTCGGTCCCGTAGCTTTGTTGCAGTGTGATTAAAGGACAAACCAATAACCCAACAAACAAACACATATTCGCATTTATAATACATATTAGTAACATATTTTCGTTTGGAGACGTTGGGACCTTAGGCGCAGATATATCTAACACCTGTAATCTACATATAATATGTAGATTGTAGATGTTAGGTAGGTATATTACATGTAGAATAGAATACAATAGAATAGTAAAGTTTTTATTCGAGTAAACTTTTGAAAAGTAATTTGTTGTGGTTGTTCTTTATTCAACATATTTTATTACTCATCCCATATGAAGAAATAAATTAATTTAAGGTAAATTGTCTTATATGCCTTTATATCCTGATGTATTTGCCCTTGACAGTTATATAATATATTACGTCATAAGTTCACAACTTTAACGGAATGTTTATTCGACGATTATCTCAAGAATAAGCGTTCAAGAACGTTTCGAACCCAATTGCAAGGTCTGCAGGTTCCCAATGGAACCCCTAAACAAATTAATTTCGTTATATAAACGCTTATGGCTAAATGGGTATATAAAACTCTAGATTTTATTTTATTTCCTTACTAGCTTTTGCCCGCGCTTCGCTCATTTTAAGTTCGATTTTTTAAACAGGTTGAATTTTCAAAAATCCTTTCGTAGCGGATGCCTACGTCATAATAACTATCTGTATGCCAAACAGACCTATCTGTTCTGTGGTTTCGAGTGTGCGTTGATAGATCAATCAGTCAGTCAGTCTGTCTGTTGATATAAAAATACCAACTTCTATAAACTTTTACCATAGAATACCTAATAGTACCTACCTACATACCTAATGCTTTCGCTAAGTTTTTTACGATACCTATTTAAGAAAATAATTTAGTTTATCTACAACCTTGTTTTTTGTTAATAGAAAATTATTAATACAGCAAATTATTAATTATTATTATTATACAATTATTATTAAATTATTAATTATATTTATTAATTATTAATTAGTTATGGAAACGCTGAAACACTTGTAAAATCATTTTATTCTAAAAATCTACTAAATTATTTTTAAGTTATAACTTAGAAGCTGCTTATTCATGGAGCGTGCGAGCGGCGCGCACGCGCTATCCGTCTGCCGGCCTCTTGTGGAAAAGTTAACCACATGTTCAATTTATGTAAATTGCCAAACTATAATAGGTTTGGTGAGTTGTCAAAAACCAATAATTTATACGGCAAAAGGAAATAGCAGTGGCAATTTTGGCAAATACATATAATACATTATTTGCCACCGAACAGAATGCTAGTTGCATCAAAAAGAAATTCTTAGGGCGATGCAAGAGACCCTTCGTTCGAACTGTGTGATGCGTATGTTCCAAATAAATGCTTTTTCTTTTTTAGGGTTCCGTACCGGAAGTGTAACCGACGGGACCCAATTACCTACGCCTCCACTGTCCGTCCGTCCGTCAGTCTGTCTGTCAGCGGCTATATCTCATGATCCATAATAGACAGTTGAAATTTTCAGAAATACTTATACATTATATTTCTGTTGCTGCTATAACAACAAATAATAAAAATAAATTAAAAATTAAAGGAGAAAGAAAATTAAGATTTTTTTCGGTTTTTTGGCACGGTTTTTTCAACTCAGATATTTTTAAATTCTACATGTAATTTTAGACTCAGACATTGATAATTCTCAAAGTTAATTTATATTTTCCTGTATATATGTTGCACGCCCGAAAAGGCAATGTTTAATGCAATAAATGACTTTCAACTTTTGACTTTACGGAACCCTTCATATGCGAGTCCGACTCGCCCTTGGCCGGTTTTTTTCTTAATTTTAAAGATAAATGCTTACCGAACCACGAAGCCTGCGATTGGTTCATCGACAGGCCTTCCTTAGCGTCGAGCACCTCGGGCAGGACCATGGTCACGAAGCTGATGGACATGCCCAGGCCGATCAGCAGCACGTTGAGCGCGAGGCATGCCAGCACCTGAAAATAGAATAGAATAGAATTGAATAGAAATATTTTTTATTCAAATAAACTTTTGCAAGTGCTTTTGAATCGTCAGTGAATCTACCACTGATTCGGAATGCCATTCCTACCGAGAAGAGCCAGCAATAAACTCGGCAGTTGCTCTTTTCAAAAAAATTTTTGTTACAAAATTGTAACAAAAGTATGCTATGTATAACAGTGTTTCCACAGTGAAGTTTCAAAAATGCAAAACAATCCAATACATGTTAAGACAGGCAGACAAAAGCTGACACATTCCCGTTGATGGCACCCGTTCACGAGCATGACGCATGATCCAGCCGTTTCTTCGCTCGACCATATTTGATTGAACGTAACAACCCGCACCACACGACACCGCCACATGATATACTTAAAATGAAAACATTTTATGAAATTAGTTGGAACAAATAGACAGATAGGCAAACAGAAAAAAATTAAAAAATTGATTTTTTGTTATAATAAGTACGTATCGTACCTATACATCTATACAAATCAATAAAATTGAAGTGTCTGTTCATAATATCAAAAGAACAGCTTTTTACTAACGTCATACGAAAGTAAATACGGTAGTTATAAGAAGAAAACAATTTGGGGTTCTACCAAACTAAAGTGTGGGGATTTAGGAACTGTCGATTGTGAATTGAAGAAGCGGACGAAGTCGCGGGAGGCCGCTAGTTTATAAAAATATTACACTAATATTATAAAGGCGAAAATTGTGTTTGTGGGCGTGTGTGTGTGCGTGTGTGCGTGTTCGTGTGTGTGTGTGTGTATGTGTGTGTGTGTTTGTTACTCCTTCACTCTACAACTGGAAAATTTGGAAATGAATAATTGTATTAATTTAGCACAAAGATAAATACTTAATTTTATTAGCATAAAGATAATAGCACCTACTTAATTTTATAAATAAATAGGTAGGTAATCCACTTATATCTGTTTAACATCTATTTTAAATGTTAAAATTATGTAAGTATATTAAAATATTTAAATATAGTAGCAATTTAGAATACAGATTAATTTTTTTTTTAAATTATGCAGAATTCTTTACGTCTACATATTAAAAGTCTGTAATCTATTAATCTAATATTTTCTTCATCATTTGTAAACATTATTCTAAAATATGCAATTAACAATACCTAGTTGATTTTATAAAATTGATTTCGACACTGGACTAAACTGTCAATAAATTACATTTTATAGAACACTAAAGATTCAATGAAACATATTATATCTTATTTTTTACATTTTATATTTTAGTTTTATTTTATTCATAGCACTAAAGTACTATGAATTAAATAACACTTATATCTAAACGATCTAAAAGCTTTAACGCGTTCTACCATAAAAAACTAAATTCTCATGCACAATTTTATATTAAAAGTTTAAAAACAGATAAATAATAAGCATAATTGTTGTTGATTTGAAAGTATAATATGATAACACTATGATAAAAGTACGATAAGGCTGTCATAATAGGTATACTTATTGTATAAAAGCTTGGAGGATATAAGTATAACCAACTATAAAAGCCCTATAAAATAAATAAAGATAAAAAAATTGATAAAAAAAGTCTACCTGCCTATATTCTTATCCGGGAAAGTCATTAAAATGTTGAATACTTTTTTTTTTTATTCGATGACAAGATAGCCCTTGACTGCGATCTCACCTGATGGTAAATGACGATGCAGTCTAAGATGGTAGCGGGCCAACTTGGAAGGGGTATAGCAGTGTAAATTCAACCCATACCCCTTATCGGTTTCTACACGTCATCGTGCCGAATACAATTAATTTGCGTCCATCCCTTGAAAGTAAGGGGAAATCTGGTACCTTCTCTCTTTAACATGTAAGAACTAAAAACCTAAGCTACTAAAATTTTAATAATTTTTTTTAAATATGAATAGCGGGTCCCGGAAAACCTAAATATACGCGGACGAAGTTGTGGGCACTATCTAGTCGGTATATAATATAATTATTATTAATTTTCTACATGCAAAGCCACAGTCACCAGCTAGTGATTTTATATGACAAAGAATCAATATTGACATAATATATAACTTTAAATACGTGAACAAGTAAATGTAAACTGTTATTGTAAGTAATCTTTATTGCACATGTAGGTAAACATTAGAATTATCACAATTCTATTTTCCAGATAGGTATAATTAGTATATAATTATTATATTTGCCATGCGTCCCAAACTTTGTGAGATATCCTAAAACTCATTTTTGAAAACCAATGAATAAATTGGACGGTCTGACAGTTTTTGTTTTGATAATAAAATCTGTCAAAATATATTTACGCTCGGATAAGACTTAGGAGGTAAGATAGAAGATAAGATATTAATTAATTGAAAAAGGGCAAATACTTCAAAGACAACTAAAAATGTATACTATTTGACATAACTTCGTATGACGACGATAGAATAATTACGGTGTTTTTTGCAATCGCTGTTACGTATTACGGAACCCTTCGTGTGCTAATCCGACTCGCTCTTGGCCGGTTTTATTTAAAAATAATACTAGCCAAGTTGAACTTGTCTAATATTCTTTTCTCTCCACCAAATAATGTGGAAAGGTTGTGTACGAGAACAGTGCAATGGATTAGGATCGAATCGTCGAACTTTCATGCTGAGATCTATGAGTGTGCTCTGACTCAGCTCAGACTCAAGATAGAGGTTAAAACGAGACACTAATATGCTCTGACATAAATCTGTCTCGTTTTAATTCTATCTTGAGTCCGAGCTGATTCAGAGCACGCTCTATAGATATCAGCACTGGTAGCATGGGCAGGAGATAAAAGTTTTATCCCCCGATTTTATCCACTGACAGGGGATAAAATTATCTTTTCCCTATTTCACTGAGTGTTATTTCCACCGCCGCTGTGCCCATGCTCGACAGGTGGATAAAGCTAAGCGAGGGGATAAACGTTTTATCCTTTTCCCGGGGATAAAATTTCTCCCGCCCATGCTACCAGGGCAGCATCAGTTTTCAATCCACACCTTTAACTATTGGGCTATTGAGGCCTCTTTTGCTCATGTGACGTAAAAGGTACATCAGTTTTACTGTCATCTGGCACATAAAGTGTGCGTACCTAAGCCTACTTTGACTTATGCCTACGATATTTTCAGTCATGTCTGTAATAAGCATAATCTAAGCAAGCAAATTACTTCATAATAATAATTGCACATAGATTTACTTAAAATAACAATTTGGCCTACTTTTCAAACAATAGAAATTCTGTATCAACACTATTCAATTGCAGGTAATATTGCAAGTTATAAAATAATTGAGCTTAGTTTATCATAATACATATTACACTTATGAATATTGTGCTGTTTTAAAGCCGTAGTATGAATTTTTCAAAGTAGATGTAAGTACATTCTACAGTTTTGACAGCAGTTTTGCGATACCCGAATAGGATACCCACAGGCCTCAACCATTATCACTGGTAGAAAAAAAAAGACGTGTGGCACTCGGGGACTGCCGCGGTAAAGCTATTGCATAGCATTGCGCCATCTAGCGGCTCACCGTAGAGGAGTCCCATGTCAGGTTATTTTCGTTACGGAATTTCTGGATTCGGTCTCCACGCTCAAGGCCCGCGATAGAAGCTATGCAATAGCTTAAAAATCTTTACGAAAAAAATCCATAGTATTTTTAGAATGCTTTCTGTACTATTATAAAATACACAAACATTCATATATTTATGTATGTTTATCCTGCAATTGTTAATCCATAAACCAATTTAATAAATACTATGTTTTAAAAAAGCTCAATCTACGATACTATAAATCATAATCGATGTCATAAGCTACCGTCGCGTCGTCAAGAATAATGGAATAGACACCTGACATTACATAAATATAATTTATTTATTTGTATAGTATCGATAAATATCTAACGAACGGTGATTGATGGCGGCCTCAGAGGCTCAGGCACGCATAATTTTGGTTTATTGCCACTTGAACATCAACGACAGCTAATGGAGTTTTTATTGAATGTAATTTTATAGATCTGTGGCCATCCGGTTATCGATGTGTGTAGGTTGTTTTTTTTTTTATTGCACTGGCATATTACATGGGAAACGGTAATAAAAGCTCCGACGAACAAAATAAGTTTGGTAATAACTAATAACCAAGCGTATAGATCAGCTAGTGGATGTGTGCGTGTGTTTTTTTTAATACATTATAGGAACACGCTTGACCACTACCACACCTGATGGAAAGTGATGATGTGTTCTAAGGTGTAACGAGTTGGCCTAAAAGATGCCTATTCACTCTTGTTTTGTTGGTTTGTCCTCCAATCATGCTGCAACATTGCTACGTATCGATGTCATTTTTTGCATGGATATTGGATATAGTTGAGGACCTAGAAAGTGACATAGGATACTTTTTATCCCGTATAGTGTATACTATAAAACAAAGTCGGGTTTATTCGAACACTTATAACTCTAGAACGGCTAGACCGGTTTTCATGGTTTTTGGTTTGTTGTATTTGTCTCCGTCCCAAATAGCAGAATAACTTTTAAAATAAGTATCGGAAAAATTCACGAAAAAAAAAATTACGGAAAAAATTTCATATTTTCACACATTTTGTATTGGTCGGGTTTTATGATGGCAAGGAAAGTGTCCTTTTACCCCGGAAAAACAGCAACCTAAGTCACGCGGACGAAGCAAAAGCTAATTAGGTACATATATGTGTAACTAAATAGTAACTAGTAATCCAAGAGTGGAAATTATATTATGGCTGTGTTATTTACTATTCTGTTGTGGAGGTCAGGTAACAAAACAGATGCTCGGAAAGCCAGACAATCCGCTTAGCACTAGACAACCTAGAATAATTCTAGGCAACATAAAAGGTCAGTTATTTCTAATTCTAAGTAGGAATAAGTAATTATATTATTTCTTATGCTTAATAACATATCTATTTTTTGTTTTAGCACTTTTAGGACAATATCTAAATATATAAGATACGAGTATATTCTATTATAATTTTTAAGTGCTTTTATAACGTACCGTTAAGAAATAATCTAAACGTAAAAATTCTTTTTACAAAACCGACTTCAAACACCACTACAAAGTATCGATATACTTTGTAGTGGTGTTTGAAGTCGGATTGTGCCTATAAAATTTGAAGATCCTGACCTGATAACTATGGGACCACCTGGAAAGTATATCCTTTCTAAACAAAAAAGAATTTTCCAAATCGGCCCCGGGGAACATACCTACATTAAAAAAAAGAAAATGCCGACGAATTTAGAACCTCCTCCTTTTTTGGAAGTCGGTTACAAAAATTATTGTTAATTATTTAATGAACGTTATTCAAAATCATTCTTTTCACCTTGAAGTTTTTGTTTAGAAATAAGTGTGGTTAAATTAATACATACTTGTATCAATTGACCTTTTTCTGTAATAAATTCATAGGTTTTTAAAAGAATGTATAACTATTACAAGATTTAGGGTTCCGTATCCAAAGGGTGCCGACGGGACGTTAAAACTAAGCCACAGCAGTGTATTTAACCGATTTCAAAAGGAGGTTTGATAACCTCGTTTTTATGAAGTCGGTTAGAAACACTTCTTTTTTAAGCTATTGCATAGCTTCTATCGCGGGCCAGCGTGGAGACCGAATCCAGAAATTCCGTAACGAAAATAACCTGACACGGGACTCCTCTACGGTGAGCCGCTAGATGGCGCATTTTTTATCATCGCCATCTAGCGGTGAGCCGCTAGATGGCGATGATAAAAAATGCTATGCAATAGCTTTACCGCGGCAGTCCCCGAGTGCCACACGTCTTTTTTCTATTTAACAAACGTTAAATGTAATTTTGTGATTTGAGATTCCAGTTTTCGAGATAAGAAAGATACAAGTAAGTGCGTTCCTCTATAATAATAGGTCTGTGTAGTATTTTTCGAGGTTAACATGTTTTTTTCCTACCAAAAACATCATTATGTAACGGTGGCTTTATTTTATACTACCATCTATTCTAGCCTATAGGCTAATAAGTAATATTATTTTAACTTTTAAACTTAACCATGTTTTATGAAACATTCTTTGAAATAGATATGGTACCTATTTATTTTATTTACTTACTTATTTAATATTTAAAACTAGCTTTTGCCCGCGACTTTGTCCGCGTGGACTTAGGTTTTTAAAAGTACCCTCTTTTATTCCGGGATAAAAGTTAGCCTCTTTCTTCTCAACTACTACCCTGTAAACCACGTCGATCCGTTGCTCCGTTACTGCGTGATTGAAGGAAAAACAGACACACTTTTGTATTTGTATTTATTGTACAACCATCTTTTGCCTGGGCGCGGCTTCGCTCAAGTTAATTTCGAGTTTTAAAACTCTTATTTTACCCCCTTAGGGGTTGAATTTTCAAAAATCCTTTCTTAATATATTTCAGCCCGATCCGTCCTGTAGCTTAAGCTGTATAGAATAGAATAATTATTTATTCAAATAAACTTTTTATTTACAAAGTGCTTTCGAATCGTCAAATGAATACTGATTGAGCTGTGAGTTGGTAGATCAGTCAGTTAGTCAGTCATCTTTTTCTTTTATATTTAAGATAAAGCAAGCATTTCAAAATGCACAAAAAATTTGCTGAATCAAATACGAACCGAGCTAATTTTTTAATCAATAAATAGATAAGTAGGTATCTACTCTTTGAGTATATATAACCAACTACATATCTACTGAAGAGGAATAAAGACAATATTAGGTATACGTACACAAAAACTGTTGAACATTAAATATGGCGGTCGAATGTCAGCCCTAAAACAAAAAAAAAGTGGAATTCGAACCCTTCTAGTCCTGATAAAGGTGAATCGATTCACTGTTCATTCCTTTCTACGAGTTAAATAAGTTGGAAGCATACTTATAACACGCAACCCTCATAAGCCTTAATAGCCCAACGGTTAAAGGTATACGGACTGAAAACTCCACTCCTAGCACAAGCTTTCCACTTATTTGGAGGGGACAGGAGGATATTAGTCAATTTCTAATATTGTTTAAAAAAACCCCGAACTGAAACCATTTGTGTAAATCGGAAGTCAAGCTGTGATATTTTGGAGCCGTGAGATAATGTCGAATCTTAAAAGATTAAGCGTCGTAAATTGCATGAAAATGAAACTCTGGTGGGACTTTTTTTAATGGACCTGCCCCAGCTACAATCAAATGTCATGGATGATTAATTTATGAAGTTTTAAACAATTTTAGATATTATGTAGATAGTAGGTGCTATAAAATAGATACATACTTAATTATATTAGATTAGTATTTTTAAGTTTCTCGAGAAACACTAAAAATATAATATGTTTTATCCAATATTATAAATGCGAATGTGTTTGTTTGACCTTCAATCACGCAGGAAAGGATCGATGTGATTTTGGTGTTATAAGTTTGATGTGTCTGTCTGTGCGTGCGTGCGTTCGTGCGTGCGTGCGTTCATGCGTGCGTGTGTTAGTGCGCGCATGCGTGCATGCATGTTCTAAATTTTTAATTTACACTTGTGCATGGATATACATATACCGTATAGTTGAGTACCTACTTGCAGAGTGACACCTACTTTTTTCGCGGAAAAACAGAGGATTCCACGATGAAGTCGCAGGCAAAAGCTAGTGTATAAAATAGAATAGAAATATTTTTTATTCAAGTAAACTTTTACAAGTGCTTTTGAATCATCGATGAATCTACCACTGGTTCGGAGTGCCCTTCCTGCCGAGAAGAGCCAGCAATAAACTCGGCGGTTGCTCTTTTCAAAAAAAAAAATTAAAAATATATATTTATTTTCCTTATTCGATGTAAATATTGTTTATTTTTTACTAATTGATGCCCGCGACTTCGTTCGCGTGGATTAAAGTTTATTAATTCCCGCGGGAACTCTCTTGTTTTTCCTTGTTTCCTATGCGTTTTTCCCGACTATAATAATCTATCTCTTTGCTTTTTAGCTAAATCGGTTCAGTCGCTGTGACGTGGTTGAATAACAAACATCCATCCATCAATGCATCCAAACTTTCGCATTTATAATGTTAATAGAACTAATTAATAATTAATTAATTAATACGAAATAGGATACAAAAAGTTAACAGCCTTAAGGTCGTAGCCGATTTACACGACTCCGCTCCCACCCAACCAAAGTATGAGCATTAAAATATGGACTTAATATCGTGCTCTGGAGGTGCACTTTACAGTAACAACACCGCGGTACGGTAACGGTACCGCGCGCTGTTTTCTATTTTGTGTTGTTACCGTAAAGTGCACCTCCAGAGCACAATATTAAGTCCATATTTGAATGCTCATACTTTGGTTGGGTGGGAGCGGAGTCGTGTAAATCGGCTACGACCTTTATTCTGATGGCGTGTTGAAATGTAGGTATGTACCTGTGCTGCCACTCTAATGACACCACCTGATCCCAACAGACGAAACTCGTTCTTATAATCAAAGTTATAATCAGAAGGGTAGAATAACGATGTAGTTGGTGCCTATGACTTTCTTTTTTTTAATTTACTCAGCGGAGATCAATGACACGCACACAAGTTTAGAGTAACATGTACCGCATGATCATTTTTGATGAACGGCACGTATTCATGCCACTTTAAAATATTCAAAATTAGCCATTGAGATAAATATGAATGGAGCTTGTTTTATAAATTAATAATTGGTTATTTAAATTAATACTGTAACTTTTCAATTAAGCTGCTTTTTAGGGTTCCGTACCCAAAGGGTAACCAACGGGACTCTATTATTAAGTCTCCGTCCGTTCGTCCGTCCGTCCGTCTGTCTATCAGCGGGCTGTATCTCATGATCCGTAATGGGTAGACAGTTGAAATTTTCAGAGAATGTGTATTTCTGTTGCCGCTATAACAACAAATAATAAAAATTAACTTAAAAATTAAAGGGGGCTCCCCTACTAAAGACGTGTTTTTTCGGCGTTTTTTGGTACGGAACCCTTTGTATGCGGTTCCGACTCGCATTTGACCGGTTATTTGACCTTAGTATCTCTCGGCTACACATTTTTGAGAGTACGAGCCCGTTCAACGACAAAATAAAATTGTTTTGATTTTCAGTTAAACTTCGATTTTAGCTTACTTTTAAACTTTTTTTTTTAATTTTTAGCGAGCAAACATGCAGGCGGGTCACCTGATGTTAAGTGATTACCGCCGCCCATGAACAGGCACCACCAATGCGTTGCCGGCTTTCAGGAATTTGTTGATCTGCCCCTTGAATAACCCCATGTTGTAATTTAGTACTTCAAAACACCTCTTGTCTAGTAATAGTTTGGTTTAATACCTTGGCTGCATCCCACAACCAGGCAACTTCCTTTATGGCGGACGCGGCGGCTATCAAGCCACGAGGCACAATTACGAACATATCGTTATTTAAACGCTCTGAGAGAGAGCATATTTTGAAGAGCTATCAAAAAGGATCATCGAGTCTACCAGCGACCCAAAAGCTGTCAGTAATCTTGGCGAAAGAATTAGTTACGCCATCCAAAGGAGCAACTCTGCTGAGATTCTTGCCTGTTCTTCTCAGCAGAATCAGCATTCCGAACCGATTGTAGATTCTCGACTTGTCATAAGACCCACAAGTTTGCCTACATGAAATAAATAATTTTGAGTTTGTCTACTACCTACTTTGGCGCGCTACGATAGAATCGATGAGATTTTAGCTTTAATTTTATAAATATAAAGCCTATAAATTAGTACATATATATTTATTTTGATTTAATATATTTAATTATAAATAATAATAATTAACTATTCCATCAAACTGGCTGTCCAGTTTGGCGAGATATTAATCTTAAACTTATTTGTGCATCTAAATGTAACAATAAAAAAAAATATGATAAAAGAGTAAGATACCGTACATACCGTAATTTTCTATCGAAAATACAAAAATTCATGTTCTTACATTCTGAGGATGCTGGAGGGAATCTCCGAAAGCTTTTTTATTGTCAGCTAGTATTATACGCGATCATTTCCATATTTTGGTAAGTACAAAATTTGTATTTTGCTATCAAAAAAATATTAAAAAAATAATATTAATTAAAAAAAATCTGTAGTTAGGAAGTAAGTACGTAGGTAGGTAATGTTATTCTTCTACATACCTGGGACAAAACCACCCTGGATCTGCTGATTGTATTTTCCGGTCCTCTTGTCATTTTTACACAAAAAATCCACTTATTTTTTCTTTTAACTTTTCACTGTAACACTAATTAGTAAGCAATCACTTCACCTACTGGCTGTCTCGCTGATAACTGCATAATTCAATATTGTTAATCCTATTTGCGAGGTTTTGTATAAGCCTTCAATTGTTTGCTAAGTACTTGAAGTAGGTATACTATTTAGTAGATTATGCCTTTTTCTTCGCGGAATTCTAATCGATTAAATTAGAACAAGTTGGGGAAATAATACTTAGATATGTATCTATGTGTTTTGAGTTAAAATTACACAGAAGTTATTTATGAATATTTATAAAAAAGCCGACATTTTGTTAAAACATGAAAAATAATAACGATGATTCATTTGTATTTGTTAAAATACCTACATATTTTTAACAGAAAAGGCACATTAATTAGAATGTCGGTATCTTTTGAACTTGCTTGATTAAAGAAAAAAATATTTTGCCATTTTTCGAAGAAGACACCGCCGGTTTTGTTGATATTATATACGAATAGATACTTTAAGTTACGAGTATGTCAGACCTCTAATCTTTACAGATGCTCGACATAAACTGACGTGCTTACTGCTTGTTTAACTTGTGATGGATGTTCAGATTTTTAATTTAATTAATCATTCAAAAACCAGTCTATTAATAGACTTGCCTGACAAAAAAATATACTTTTTTTTATTACACTTAACTATTTGAAAATTAACAATGTTGCGTAATGTATAAATCAGTTCAAAAATTTCTCGGTAACTACTACCTAATGAATATTTAGATTTCGGAATGTTGTTTTTGAGAATAACCAGTTCGGAACTCCTTTTACCGCTTGTGGTGTTACCAAAAATTCCCATAAGATATTGATGTCATTGGGTACGGTGAATGAAAATCTTTTCGATATGATTCGATTAAATAACTACCGTTAACGATGCAAAAGCCTTATGTCAATTAAAATTTATTAATGAAATAGTAATTAGGTACTAATTGGCTATGAATGATTTTAACTTTATATGCAATAAACGTGTGGAAAAAGTAGGTATATACCTAAGTATAAATATTATGCAAGGTGTAAGCAAGGTGAAAACTAAAACCAGGGATTCAGTAAAATCTGAATTCAGCGCTTTTTTTTTTAATTTTAAATTAATTACAAAATATGCTTATGTAACCTATCTCAATCGAAAACAATAAATGGCAATATTTAACACAAAACAGCAATGTAAGCCTAATGTAAGTACCTTTAAAACGCCGCTTGCGATTTTCCGTATATACCTAAAGCCGCGAGTGTATATGTAATATGTATTGTTCGCGATACATTGCGTGCTCAAAAATTATAATATTGATAACCCATCATTTCCAGATGATGAGTGGCATTTGTAATTTCATTGTAGGCATTAAGTGTAACCTATTTCCTAAGTTTTCGTTATGCTGTACCTTACACCCTGTATATTTTTGTTGGTAATTTAAATAAGGCCAATACAATATATGGCCTTGACGACCACATAATATATTAACTATACATCTACTTTAAAAAATTCTTACTACGGCTTTTTAATAGCACATAATATGGGTGTTATATAATAAATAAACTGAGCTCATTTGTAAGTTAATAGTGTAACCTATTCACAAAGTTTTCGTTGTGGTGTCCCTTATACAGGGTGTATATAAATCTTATTAATAATATCTCATGAGGGGATTGAGAACAAAAATAAACGTCTTGATGTCTACCATGTCTAACTTTATCACGCACAACGCTATGTTCCATACATAATTTATAGGTATCGTAATAAGATACTAATTTTTTACCGATTTTTCTATTCATGAACTGTATAAATTACTGACTGATATAATCAGCTTTCGTCACATAATTATAGACGATAAAAAATTCTGTCTGTGATCTTAAAATAAATGCACTTAATTATACGATCTTTATCATTTATTTATTTAATCTTTGCCACAGCTTCTAAAAGATAAAGGTGAATTATTTATGATACCTATCCTAATCTTATCAAAACATCTATATTAAAAATTTTGTTTTAAAGTCTGTTTGTCCAGGGCTTACCGCAGAAACGGCTGAACTGATAGATATATTCCGCGAAAATATAGTGTTCTTATAAAATTTTTTCAAAAATTAAATCCATGCGTACCCCAACATCACTCAGGGTTAATTTGTTCCTCGCAAGTATGCATTATGCAGCGAATATAGTGTATATTCTAATATGTTACAAAATAAAGTATAAGCTTTAAATATAATTGTATAAGACGCATCGCTTCGCATTTGCTCTCCCGCAATATGCCTTGATCTTAAATTGGAATGTTATTAATGCATTTAATAAAAATGCCGTACTTAAAAGTGTTTTTTTCATTGCGCTTACTCATACAATTATAGACTTATTGCAAAATAAATATTATTGTAAAGGCTAAAAAATTATAGGTAGGTAAGTACTCAAGTTAGATAGAAATACTTCATCAACAATAAGTATAGTAAGTATAAATAAGTGCTTAGGTAGGCAAAGGGTGCAAAGTTCATTTATAACATTATCCACCCAGGTGTACAATTCTCTAAAAATGGTTGCATCAGTGTAAAAAATCGCAAGGCCTGTGATTGGCTGAATTTATGGCGTTCTTGCTGCATCAATGCATTTTAACCAATAGCAGGAGGGTGCCAGCCAATCGTTACACTGACGCAATCATTTTTAGAGAATCGACACACTGATGATAAACCCATAACCAACAGATTAACTAAATGACGAAGTCATTTGGTTTCATTGAGTTTCATTATTTTGATTAATCAAATTAGCATCTCTCGAAAAGAGCGTATGTAGGTACGTGACGTGATAAAAGTTATGTTTTTTTTATCGTTTACAAGGTAGTCCTTGATTGCTATTTCACTTGATGTTAACGTAAGATGTAACGTAAGATGTTAAAGGTAAGCAGAGGCGGCTCTAGCCCATGTAGCGCCCATGTGCAATCAATATCTTGGCGCCCTCTAGTAGACGCGCGGCCAAAACGGAATACTTACAATACAAGAGTATCGTTTGAATTACAGTTATATTTTCACCAGTGAAAGGAAATTCAGGTGCAAAAAATGGTGCAATTTTAAATGATGTCGGGAAGCAAGCAAGCGCGGCTCAGCGCGGCGCCCCCCTGAGCGCCCTCTAAAACCCTGCGCCCGTGTGCGTTGCACACCCTGCACCATAGGTAAAGACGGCACTGAAGGTAAGATGGTAGCGGGCTAACTTGGAATCAGCGATTGTATCTGTCTTCTACATTTTGCTGCCAACATTTTGAGTACTATGCTGCGCTGAGGTTATAAAGTTTTAAATTTATTTTAATTTTAATTTTAGAAATAATTTAGATTTTTTTATGTGCGTATAAAGAATTACAAGATAAAAATTATTAGAAGAAGAAGACATAGGTGAATTCAAAGATAAAAGAAAATTTAGATTTAGAGTTTAGAGTATTTTATAAAGTAATAAATCAAAAATACTGCATTCAACGGGTAGATTTCGCAAGCAACAGCTAGTGTAGAAATAAGATACTCTTATTATGTGCACGAATTTGTTATAGATACCCACTGGTTAAATAATTCTCAAGTTTTCAGTGGTCAGTGTCCTTTCGATGGCTATCGATTAAAATTAATAGACAACAATAAAAATTCATGTGTCTCAATGGCATTGATGGTCACATGGCCGATTTCTGTAACGTCAAGAGCTTCATTTGTGGACTAATGGTGGGATCTATAGAGCGTGCTCTGACTTAGCTCGGACTTAAGATAGAGTTAAAACGAGACACAAATATGCTCCAACATAAATCTGTCTTGTTTTAACTCTGTCTTGAGTCTGAGCTGAGTGAGGTCGTAGCATTATTTTCGCATGATAGGTATTAAAATAAACATTTTTAAGCTATTGCATAGCCTTTATCGCAGGCCAGCGTGGAGACTGAATCCAGAAATTCCGTAACGAAAATAACCTGACACGGGACTCCTCTCACCGCTAGATGGCGTTGATAAAAAATTCTATGCAATAGCTTTACCGCGGCAGTCCCCGAGTGCCACACGTCTTTTTTTTATTATGTATGTATTGTATACACATAAACTAAATGTACGTAGATAAAGTTTTAAAAAGTGGAAACGGCATATATTATAAGTACCTACACTGAAAGGGACTTTGTAATTGTATTTCATCTCCATTCTTACATTTTCACATAGTCACATCTAGAGAACTGTAATCTATATTGTGTATATCGCACATGTGTGTTGGAGCCTTAAGTTAGGTAGGTATCCTGCTTTCATTATGTATTGAGAACAGCGTTGAACATATAAGAAAACAGGAAATAACAGCAACCAATAGCGGCAGCCCAAGCTACTGCCAAATATGCATATAATTTTGTATTCAGCCCCACTTAATGTAAATGTATTATACCAATCAATGCTATATTTATTTATTAGAAGATAGCGACTATTTATAGTGTTACTTGTTTTCAAATATCTTCTACTAGCTTTTTCCCGCGACTTAGTCCGTGCGGAGTTTTTTAAACATCCGGGATTAGGGGGCCCTCTGTTTTTTTAGGATAAAAAGACGCAGATACATGATAATGATTCAACCCTTTGTCGAATAAAATACATACATAATGTAAAAAAAAGACGTGTGGCACTCGGGGACTGCAGCGGTAAAGCTATTGCATAGCATATTTTATCAACGCCATCGAGCGGCTCACCGTAGAGGAGTCCCGTGTCAGGTTATTTTCGTTACGGAATTTCTGGATTCGGTCTCCACGCTGGCCCGCGATAGAAGCTATGCAATGGCTTAAAAATAAAGTTAACTTTTCAATTGATAAGTTGTGTGGGTTGAATCATTATTGCGTAACTGCATCCAAAAGGTAGTTCATAAATATTTCTTGAATAGCTATACCTTTACAAAAAACCATGTGGATCTATATGCTTCGTTGCTGTGTGATTCAAGGAGAAACCAATGTACCAACAAGCAAACACACTTTCGCGTTAAGATTACTAGGGGAAAAGAAAAATATTGTGTGGAAATTAAAATTTCAGTACGATATAAATTCGATATAGATACGGCGTGGAAAAGTATTTGACTATTAAGCTATTGCATAGCTTCTATCGCGGGCCTTGAGCGTGGAGACCGAATCCAGAAATTCCGTAATGAAAATAACCTGACACGGGACTCCTCTCACCGCTAGATGGCGTTGATAAAAAATGGTATGCAATAGCTTTACCGCGGCAGTCCCCGAGTGCCACACGTCTTTTTTTTTATTTAAATGCTAAACCTGCTCGAGATAATAATATAATGGACATTAAACAGTACCTAGAGAGGGGTAGATAATTTAGAAAATACGCGTCGCGCGTCGTCTTCCCCGCAATGTGCCCTTAACCCTAATATACTGTAGTCTGTAGATTATATCTACACTATATTTTCTTGTGGGAGGCTTTGGCCGTAGCTAGTTACCACCCTACCGGCAAAGACGTGCCGCCAAGATGACGAGTAAAAACCTATTAGGGGGTATAAGTTGAATGTACACTGCCATACCTACCCGTTCCAAGTTAGCCCGCTACCATCTTTAGCTGCATCGTAAATTTAAAAAAAATAGGTACTAAATAGGTAAGTACCAGCGAATGAATATAAGCCTGTAAGTACTTATTCAAAGAATGTCACTGATTATTTCTTGATGTTTCTTTTTATTTAATGTCCTATTATATCTTTAATACCTATGTCATTTCTGTGGTTGGAAAAATTAACACTGGCTTATAGATTTTAATTACCTATAGCGCCGGTGTCACAACATTTAGCAATCCCAAAGAAACCTCAATTACTGATTAGTGGTTTTATCTTAAACAAAAGGTGTTAAATTATGTGGTTTAATACAGAGAGATGTTTAATTGCTGGAGGCGAAAATCATCCGACACAAATAAAATTAGACTTCAGAGACTTTTCTCTGAAGTCTAATTTTTAATCCCATCAAAAACATAAATGTGAAAATGAGAGCCAAGTTCAAAATGTGTTGTCGACTTCGCCAACAAAAGAATTGTGATCTAAATGGATGCCACGTAATCCTGAAAAATTATAAGGACATAACAACATTCTTAAAATAAAAATTCAAAACACAATTTACTAGAACAATGTTTGCTAGTTAAAAATATAACTTCTTACATTTGAACAGTAGAATTATTTATAAAAAGCAGATTACTTAGAATAAAATTGAAGCTCCATATTTGACTTGGCTAGTTTTGACATAATATTATAAGTTTATCATCTTTATGTTATTGCTTTTTTACTGTAAGGTCAACATATTTTACTCTTTTAAAAGTTCTGTTTGCTAGTAAAACTTACACTTGTAGACTTTCGTAAAAACTTTCACCCCTTTTTTAACCCCTTTGGGATTGAAATTTCGAAAAAATCCTTTCTTAGTGCTAAACACTCAATGTGTGAGTGGTTAAGTTATTAAAGGTACCCACTCTTATTTCAAGCTTCTAACTCCAGTGGTTTAGGCTTTGCGTTGATAGATCAGTCAGTTAGTACAAGGTTTCTTATTAGTAGGTGCAAAAGATGTATTGCACGGGCTGCCTCTAGTAATATTATGATCGAAACTCTCTGGCTCACTTCCATGGTGGGTCGCTGCGCTGTTGTCAAGGCATTGAGAATTGATATTAGATTACTCAATGTTGTGTAACATGTGTAGGTACCAATATTCCACTCGGATTCATAAATTCCATAATCAAAGGACGTCTTGTTTTCATTTTAGTTCCTGCTACTATAATATTATTATAATTATTATTTATTACTTACAATATTAGATGGTAACCGTAACCTTGCCCGCGTGATTTACGTTTTTTTGAAAATCCTATGGGAACTCTTTAATTTCCGGGATAAAAAGTAGTTCTGAAGATCCCGTCCCTAGTTTAGCCGTTTCAATCATCCCGTATACAAACAAAAAAATAAGTGAAAAAAAAAAATTGAAAACGTGCTTTCGTTCAAATAATATTTATAACTATGTAGCTGAATAGCTGTTGCCCGCGACTCCATACCGCATATGGATTTAGTTTTTAAAAATCCTGAAGTCTTTAATTTTCCGGGAAAAAAGCAGCCTATGCCATTCTCCAGTGCTGTTCGCGTAATTGAAAACACAGTAAGTTAAATAAAAGTTACCTTTAAATTACTGTGTTTTCAATTAAGAGGGCAGAGTGCAAAAAAATCATGTTGCTCCGTGGATCTGATGCTGCGTGACTGAAGGACAAACCAACAAACATATACACTTTCGTATTATATTAGTAAAAAAAAAACGATAATATATTTTAAGCTTAATAAAACTGTTATCACAAAATTGCAGACTAAGTTAAGTTTTATATAATATTTATATTTGTAAGTATATTGTGTGTATAATATAGAACTATAGATATTATAATATATATTATATTATTAAAGATGTTTATATTAACATAATAACTCTGTAATAAATAACGCATATCTATCAATACCTTCGTACCTAGGTACAGCTGTACGTGCATAACTCGAGGATCAAGGGTACAGGCAGCTGTGATGTATTCGAGTAGGTAGGTACATGTACTACCTAGATCCTAGAAGATGGGTATTATGAAGACTTTATCCAACTCAAGTAGAGTTTTAATTCATTTACAATAAAGAATTTGCCGTTTCTCTAGTATAACCTGAGTATAACTTTTTAAATTAGTTAAGATTATCAACGGAAAAGGGATAGAAAAATTTTCTGTCCCTTTCTCATGTATAGTAAGTGACAGGTAGACAGGTGACGTAAACTTGAAAAATTAACACTAGATCCCATGGAAGTAGTAGGTACCTATTTGTTTATGTTTTCTTTGGTGGCTTTTTTTTTTAGTGCCAAGCCAGCACAGTGCACTTCGCCAATGTTAAGTAGGTATTAAAGAAGTGACCGAATGAAAAAAAAAAAAACTGTTTTTTGGCAAGTCACAAAAAACGTTTTGCGTTTAGGACTTCAGCTATTTATTTGGGCAAATGTCACCAGAAATTAGTTTTAGAGTTTTCATTTAAAAGAGAGAATTAAGTAGAGTCATTGCTTTTTAAATCCGTATAATGAAAAGTATAGTGGAGATACTTAATTACAATTTTATAAAAGTCGTCGCGTCTTTTAAAATAACATGGTTGATTTGATTTTTTTCTCATTTCGCGGCCGATTTACATTAGTAGGTATCTTTGTATTGGTACACGGTTCTGTGTAAATCTATATCTCTCACATTTTTTCTGAAAATCAGGATCAGTGATCGTTTTAGCGGCAATACTAAAATAATATTAATCGAAAACACACTGAAAAAAAGTTAAGTTGCTAGGTACAACCGGGCGGTGAAATTACGCAAGATGGTATGTGTTTACCTAACGAATTGAATACAAACTATTTAGATTTTATACCGATATAATGAGCGTTCGACGTCAGCCCATGCAGGTACCGAACTGATGGCTAGATAGACAACATAATAATATATCAAGAGGTCCATAGCGCGAGCGTAGTCATTAATTTTGACACCACTATAGCCATGACTCGCAAGAGCTCGCAAGTCTTGTTGCACGTCGGACGGATAAAGTTAAGTAGGGTGAGTTAGTATAAGATTTAATTCGATTGATCGTTTTTTTTTTTTTTTTTTCGATGACAAGATAGCCCTTGACTGCGATCTCACCTGATGGTAAGTGACGATGCAGTCTAAGATGGTAACGAGCTAACTTGGAAGGGGTATAGCAGTGTAAATTCAACCCATACCCCTAATCGGTTTCTACACGCCATCGTGCCGGAACGCTAAATCGCTTGGCGGCACGTCTTTGACGGTAGGGTGGTAACTAGCCACGGCCAAAGCCTCCCACCAGACCAGACCAGAGACAATTTAGAAATTATAAATTCCTATATTGCCCCCGCCGGGAATCGAACCCGAGACCTCCCATTTATAAGAACACTGCGCCAGTGAGGTCTTCAAAATATATGGAATGAAATTACATAATTTTTCATCTTGTTAATGTGCCTAATCTAATTTTAATGAAAGTTATTTTGACAACATGAACTTTGGACACTCTCTGAATTAAAAATTAGAGGCTTCTAGAATATATACCTACCTATTTTAAGACCACAGCGCTCACCACTGCGCCAGGGACTAGGGAGGTCGTCATCGTATCGTATTCGTATTCGATGACATTAGCGTCAAGTAAATTGAACCATAACTACATTGAATTAGAACTCAATTTCGTGTATACGCGTTCTTATACGTTTACGTATACGATACGCTCCAAATTATAATCGGTTGTACTGAATTTGCGACATTAAATCGTAAGATTCATTTTACTTTGACGCTAATGTCATCGAATACGAATAGATCAATCGATTTAAATAAATAACAACAAATAATAAAAATAAAAATTAATTAAAAATTAAAGGATGACATGTTATAGATTATGTATTGTATTTTTGAAGCTTCACTGTGGAAGCACTGTATACTTAGCTTAGTTTTGTTACTTATTGTAAAATTAGGTTATTTATTTTTTGAAAAGAGCAACTGCTGAGTTTCTTGCCAGTTCTTCTCAGCAGAATCTGCATTCCGAACCGGTGGTAGATTTCTGACGTGTCATAAGTGCTACAAGGTAGCCTACATGAAATAAATAAAATTTGAATTTGAAAGGGGGCTCCCCTACAAAGATACTTACGTGTTTTTTTCGGCGTTTTTTGATACGGAACCCTTCGTATACGAATCCGACTCGCATTTGGCAGGTTATTTTGATTATTACGAACCTTTAAAAACAAAAAAGTCAAATTGGTGAAATGGGAAAAATTATAAAAGTGTTGCGCTTGAATAAAATTGGTTGGCTGTTTGAACCAGGTTGAACAACAAAAACAAAATTTTTTATTTGTATTTTATTGTGCTGCCATCTTTTTAATGAACATTGCATTACTCGCTTATTTAATGTAGAACTAAGAACAGTGAACACACCTTGTGACTTGTGTATTGAAACAACGCAGTAACAAAATATGGACGACTTAGGTACCTGAGGCATCGCAAGATGTCGCTGTTTGGCCTGTTTGCTACTCCACAAGTTCCACAATACAAATTACTTTTTGGACAAGTTTTGAAATTCATTTGGATCTAAGATTTGAATGAAAATTGGAAAATACGATTCGAACTTTTGTGTGCTTTTTTCAGAGTTTCTGCAGCTATTTGTAAATTGTATCAAATTAATGTGGGATAGAAAATAAAGGTACCTACTACCTATCTACTGAGCCTTTTAGGTAGGAGACTCTAATTTCGATTCCTGTAGGGCTAACATGTGCGTCACGAGAAAATTTTATCTACACTTTACTCGTGATTCTCCATAGAGATTCACATAGAGATTACGAGTAAACGCGTAGACAAAATTTTCTCGTGACGCGCATGTTAGCCTTACTGGCATGGACAATTTGGGTAATTTCTAAATTGTCTCTTGCCTGCTCTGGTTGAATCAACGAGGTTCCAACCTAACCTAGTTTTTTTTTCCTACCACTCCCCCAGCAGTTGATTTCGTTTAATTCTAATCTAATTTTATTATCTAAGTCATTAATTAGGCGAGGGATCATGTATAGGTAGGCATGTACCGAATGCAAATAAATAATGTTAAACTCCATGCAAGTTGATCCAACGTCCCTGAAAATATATAATTTTATTATCGTCGGAGGTCGTTCCTCCGGATAGTTGCGTGCGCGCAACTCACGTGCGACGCCACGTGGCCCGTAGGGCTGCCAATTGAGAAACGATTAAAATGTCTGGGCAAGAAAGAGTAACTGCCGGGTTTCTTACCGGCTCTTCTCAGCAGAATTTTGACAACCTCCCTGGCACAGTGGTGAGCGCTGTAGTCTTATGACTTGGAGGTCACAGGTTCGATTCCCGGCGGGGGCAATTTGAAATTTATAATTTCTGAACTGTCTTTAGTCTGGTCTGGTGGGAGGCTTTGGCCGTGGCTAGTTACCATCCTACCGTCAAAGACGTGCCGCCAAGCGATTTAGCATTCCGACGCGATGGCGTCTAGAAATAGATTAGGGGTATGGGTTGAACACTGCCATACCCCTTCTAAGTTAGTCCGCTACCATCTTAGACTGCATCGTCACTTACTATAAGGTGAGATCGCAGTCAAGGGCTATCTTGTTATCGAATAAAAATAAAAAAAAGTCCCACTGTCAATACCTGGCAACCCTAGATCCTAATTGCAGTCAGGCGTGTCTGTGAACGTGAATTATTTTGGAGTGAAGGGCCATATCTATACAAATATAATAACCAAAGTTAGATATGTACTTATACTTTATTTGCATTAATAAATAAGTGTCTGTCTGTGTGTTCTTTCTCGCGGGCTCCAATTTTGGATCCAAAGCTTACATCTATACCTACTTAGTACTTACCTACATGAGCAGAAACAATCATGCGGACAACGTGATGGCAATAAATTTCAATGACTGACGCCGAATTCTAAATTGAAAAATGACCTTAGGTTATTTTTGAACAACGCTTTTGTTGTTCTTAATAAGAACATGAACTTCTTATGTAGTAAGAAACAACTGAATGTAAAGCATATTTTTTTAGCCAAGTTGAACTTGACTTATATTCTCCTCTCCCCTTGTGCTGGGAATGGACGACAATAGCGCTACGGGTGGGGCTCGAACCTGCGACCTTTCAGTTTTCAGTCCGCACCTTTAACCGTTGGGCTATTGAGGCTTCAAAATAACCAAGATGTTTGCTAAGTGCACTCACTGCATAAAACAGTAAGTTATATAACCTTCCTAGGTAACAATAACAACCGATAGGTAATAATTATGAAAGGTGTTATTATAGGATAGTCACAGGAGCACTGTCTTTTTTAAAAGATATCTATGTCTAGCTGTGATATACATTATCCAGTGGTTCAGATAAGGGCTTTAATGCTGATTCTCTCTGTAATCTGTAAAACATGATTTTTCTATAAAATTATTTTTTTTTGGTTACCTGGAAGTGGAACAGATCACTATTAGTAATAAAGTCACATCTTGTGTTACGTTGTTTATTTACGTACCTATATATTTTTTTCTTTTTTTATGCAATATAATATTTAATAATAAAGCTCTATAAATAAATAGAAAATAAAAATTGTATTATAAACACTCGATATGTAGCAAAAAATAGTGTAACAACTTAAGTAAGTTAATTTCCATATTAATTGATTAGCTTATCTTTACGAGTCAGGATGCAGTATTCAGTCGATACTGTTCACAATAAGTTCAGAATACAATATGTTCACTCACGCAAACGAATAGGTAGATACTTAACTACTTTATATATCCAATTATCCATGTCACATGAAATGTAAAAGTTGCACAAATAGACAAAACTTATTTTCCGTTGGTATAATCGTCCCTAGGTATCTACCTAAATGATGGATAACAGAACAGAACAGAATAGAAATATTTTTAATTCAAATAAACTTTTACAAGTGCTTTTGAATCGTCGATGAATCTACCACTGGTTCGGAATGCCCTTCCTGCCAAGAAGAGCCAGGAATAAACTCGGCGGTGGTAACGTAAACAAAGTGTTAACGTTAACTCAAAAGTCAATTTACATTTGAGACGTTGACACAACTCGTTCTTGCCATCAGGTACTGTCATGAAGGTTGCAGTGCGACGTGATTTTCTGGTAGGAATTGATATTCGCCAGGTGACCTCATTTCCGTCAAGCCGTCTGTCGCGGCTATGCGGAAGCGACGACCTTACCGAGTCACGTGTACCTTAGGGGTGTCTCTACATCTACGTAATTAATCACACTAATATTATAAAGCCGAAAGTTTGTATGTGTATGTGTGTGTGTGTGTGTGTGAGTGCGTGTGTGTGTGTGTGGGTGTGTGTGTATCCTTGTTACTCCTTCACGCCATAACGAATGAACCGATTTGGCTGAAATTTGAAATGGAGATAGCTCATACCCAGGATTAAAACATAGGCTATATTTTATCTCGGAAAATTACAGAGTTCCCATGGGAATTGAAAAACCTTGATCCACGCGGACGAAGTCGCGGGCATCGTCTAGTCATTATTAATAGTACTAGCTTTTGTCCGCGGGTTTAAAGTTCGATTTGTCAAACCTCTACTTACCGCTTAGGGATTGAATTTTCGAAAATCTCTTCTTAGCGGATACCTACGTCTTAATAGCTAAGCCAAACAGCCTGATCCATCAAGTGATTTGAGCTGTGCGTTGATAGATCAGTCAGTCACCTTTTCCTTTTATACCTATATTTGGATTAACCCTGAAATTTTTCAGCCATATCTCAAAAATGAAGGGTCAATATGGGTTGATAGAGAAGAGTAGTAAACAACATTTCTAGCCTATAGTAGACCCGGGCTCTAAACTTATATAACACCCTTCTTTTCGTGCGGGGTTGAAAAGGTTTTTCTATCATTCGTGTAAAAACTACCTACACATTCTCATCTATGCGGAAGCGATGCCCTCAGGCTATGTCCTCATATTAGTCACGTGTATTGTAGGGTTGTCTCCACATCTGTGTAATTTTACACGTTCATGGACAGTACGCCTCTGGACGTCGTAACTGTAAAAATTAATGTGACAGTACGCCTGTCGACGTCAAATTTTTTTCTTGTATAAAATCGAAAAGCGTCAAAAAAAGCTTCAAGCCTTGTTCGACGATGCTTATTCGCCTGAATCTAGTCAACCCTTACGCCTTACGACGTATACGCCACCTGTACTGTCACATCACATCATTTATTACTTTTTGCGATGTGACACAATGCTTCTAGGCAATGTATGAAATTTTTTAGTGTCATAACACGATCAACCATTGAGGTGATATTGTCCATGAAAGTGGTCATCTCTTTGCATAGGTAAACGAAATTCGATGAACACAATAAGTAATTACTTACCGATTACAATAGAAATATAAGACTTTATCCTTGTATTCTAAAGTTGTATTGGGTTTTTCTATCAAGAAATTCTTAGTACTAGCCCGGACTTAGGAAGTTAGCGGTGAGTCACCCTCTTGCCTCGGAGAGCACGTAAAGCTGTCGGTCCTGCGCATGACCTCTCTCCGGTCGTGTCGGCTTTCCGTCCTATCGGACTATGAGAGTAAGGGAATAGAGAGTGCACCTGTGTTCGCGCACACACTTGTGCACTATAATATCTCCCGCGCAGATGGCTTATCTCTGTGGAGATTGGCCGCCATGGCCGGATTCGGCCGGGAGGTCATTATTATTATTTTAAATACCTCCACGATACGCGGGCAAAAGCAAAAGGTGATTGACTGACTGACTGACTGACTGATCTATCAACGCACAGCTCTAACCACTGGACCGATCGAGCTGAAATTTGGTATACAGGTAACTGTTAGGACGTAGACATCCGCTAAGAAAGGATTTTGGAAAATTTCAACCCCAAGAGGGTTAAATAGGGGGTTAAAAAATTGAACCTAACGTGAGCGAAGCCGCGGGTTAAAGCTAGTTTAATATAATTTTCATTGTAAACAGTGTAGTGCCTTTTCCTCCTTTAGAACAAGAGTACTGGGATTAGATTAGAGATCATTGACCGCGGACATGCATACTCTACATCATGTGAAATTATTCGCTATTTCCTTGTTCAGTATAATTGGAGTCATCAGTTTCCATAGCTATCAAGACTGGTTTAAAGTATTGATCCAGAACTTTACTTGGAATAGGGCATAGGGTTGTCAAACGTCCAGATTTTCAAAACCCAACGTCCATAGGTGCTTTTTTTAAGCTATTGCATAGCTTCTATCGCGGGCCAGCGTGGAGACCGAATCCAGAAATTCAGTTCCGTAACGAAAATAACCTGACACGGGACTCCTCTACGGTGAGCCGCTAGATGGCGCATTTTTTATCAACGCCATCTAGCGGTGAGCCGCTAAATGGCGTTGATAAAAAATGCTATGCAATAGCTTTACCGCGGCAGTCCCCGAGTGCCACACGCCTTTTTTTTTATTATGAGATACGCTTGCGCTTGACGACAATCAATGATGGAAATTGGAAAGCATTGATGAGATCTAAGTTGGAGCGCGCTTGCCTAGAAAATGCCTATTCACTATTGTCTTGAAGGTGCTCAGATTGTACGTGGCCGGAAACAGACGTGCTTTGAGGTAAGTGCGCCGCCCATGGCATCTTCATTCTTCAGTCTCGCGACTCGATGAGCTATATCGATTTTGCTTCTCCTACGGATCCTATTCCCAGTTGGCGACATTATCTCTGTGATCACACGTGACGTCGCGCACGTGTCGCGTGACATAATAAACTCATTCATTCACTAACTGGGTCACAGTATAAGAATATAGCAGCTATCCAATCCATCAGATATCAATACTTAGTATCGTTGACTTGTAATACGGTAATAGGAATGTCTATCACACTAATATTATAAAGCCGAATGTTTGCACTCTTAATACTAGATGATTCCCGCGACGTCGTCCGCGTGGATTAAGGTTTTTTAATTCCCGCAGGAACTCTTTAATTTTCCGAAATAAAATTTAGCCTATGTGTTAATCCTGGGTACGAGCTATCATCATTACAAACAGCCTAATCGATTAATTCGTTGAAGGAGTAACAAACTTACACACATACACACACACACTCGCACACATACTGACTCATTGACTTACTTTCTACTCAAATTATTTTGTATTTTTTTGTTCTCATTACTTAATTATGTTTCCAAGCTTCATGTTTTAATTTTTCTATTACTCTCACAAAATATATCTTTTTCTGTAGTTAGTTTTGAGAAAATCTATAAATAATTGGCCATACAATTGTCACTATCTCTAGAGTTTTATATTGTTCTAATTCGCTGTTGATTTTCGTAAAATAAATAAATGAATGTAGGAAAGTGGAAATACTGTAATGATTTAATTATACTGTGGCATTTGCGCGACGACGCTCTCTTTTGCGATCAATAAAAGCACAGACAATATCGCTCATTTGCGACAAGAGTGACATAATTCAAAATCGACGATGAGAGAATTCTCTCGTTAGAGAGTGTTTTGTGGATGCTGCGGTCTCGAAACAACACAGCGGCCAACAAAGCGACAGAGCATTAAGTCACAATCTCTCTCGCTCTTATTTTTTTTTGCTTAGAGTACCTAATGTTGTTTTTATAGCAAAAAGTATAAATGTTCGACACAAAAATTGGCGAATTTTGAGTTATGTCACCCTTGTCGCAAATGAGCGTCACAATATGTATAAGGAAAATAACCGAACAGAGGCAAAGTTTCTAATGGCGATGCAAAATTCCGCCACATAGAAGACCGCATCCTTAACCACTCGGCTATCATTGCTTACTCTTAGGCTGAAACCTATAGACCGCACTCTCACTTTGTTCAGAGTTTCAGACTCAAGACAGAGTTAATAAATATATAAATAAATTCTTTATCGAGGCAACCGCAGGCCCCTTTTGTTAGTAATACAAAACAACTTAAAAACCTTAGCTCAGCATAAGACTTAGATAAATAATAATACATATAGTCCATAGTCCAATATTTCAAAGAGCACCTAAAGTTTATTTATACGATCTGTCGCGTTCGTAGTCACATTTTGATCCACGTGCGGATTTTTGTTTAAATCCGTTGAGAAAAATATTCGCAGATAGTAGGTGTCTTCCTACGTAAGCATTTTTTTCGTAGATACGAGCGGACACGAGGTGTATTAAAAAACTTGCCAAGTGTGAGTCGAACTCACACACGATGGGTTCCGTACCATTACCGTCTGGCAGACGGACGGACGGATGGAGGCTTAGTAATAGGGTCTCGTTTTCACCCTTCGGGTACGGAACTCTGAGAATATAAATAGATATTATCACATTGTAAATTTACCCAAAAGATATTCCATTGAAAGGCATTCTTGGATAAGGCTGGAAATAATGGATAATGTCACGTTTTTGGTATTACATATAAGTACATAGGTCTTCTTCACTTGTTCACTATAATATTATCTCCCACGCAAATGGTTGGTCTCTGAGGTTGTTGGCCGCCGTAACTGGATTCGGTCGGGATGATATTATTTAATATAATATACATCGTGTATCAAAAGTGTGAAATGACCCTGAAGAAGGTGAATGTATTCATGAAACTGAACAACTTTTTCCAAGGAACATAGGTCGAAATATGAAAAAAAATTTTTTACCTCCCATAGTAAATCAATCAGCTGATCGTCAATTTTGTATGGGAGGTCCACTTTTTTTTTACATTTCGACCTATGTTCCTTGGAGAAAGTTGTTCAGTTTCATGAGCACATTCACCTTCTTAGGGTCAACTCACACTTTGGTTACATCTTGTATATTTGCACGTGTACCTTAGGGCTCTGACACTACCAACACGTGAGCGATGGTACCTAAGTACCTACCTAAATATTCAGCATTCAAGCAAGGACACGTGAAAATTGGCTATCCGTTTAATTATGCACTGTGAAGAATTTTTTATCAGTTATTTTTTATCAATTGTTTTGATTTGTGTTGATTTGTTTTGTCATTATTTTGATGTTCGATTCAGTTATTTAATAAGATTGACTAAATTTTCTTAAGGAACTATAGAAAATATTGTTTAAATAACTTTATCAACATAATATTATTCGAGTAGGTATATTGTTTGTAGTCTCTGACTCTCTGTATGTAGATTGGTTCAATAACATATTATATTAAACATAATTTATTAGATATCACGCTAAATTAATATAATCACGTGTTCCTACCAAACGTTTATTACTTTTTATGTTTAATAGGTATTTAGATTAATATAGGTGGTAGTTAATAATAGCAATGGAATGATTTATTAACTAATTAGGTAGCCAACTAGCAAAATGTTCCTTTTGCTTCTTTTTTTTGCACTTAAAAAATACTTGTAGCATTCTATAAAAGTGGATTTGGGCGTAGTTACAGAAGCATTTATTTCTATTACAATTTTATAATCTACTTGTAGGGTGGTTTCGGGGGTTACGCGACCGGGGTCAGTTAGCCGACCACTAACAGGTCCTACGGCATTAAAACGAAAATAATAAGAATTCTATTCTTCTTTTCCAAATGAAATTCACTTAAGTAAAGAGGGGGATAGACCTATTAGATTTACCTACAATAGTTGGCAGCTTTGTGTTTACCCGAAAGCAAACAAATCTTAGTTCAATCCGCCGCTCATACTTTCGGCGCGTACACGTTCCCAAAACAACGAAAAAAATAGTGAGTAAGTGAAGCGTTCGAGGTAAGTAGATCGTGATGTATTTATTTGAGTCAATTTTTTAATGTTCTATTAAGTGGATATATATATGTTTTACGTTATTTGTACATTTATTACATGTAATATACAAAATCAGGTAGAAAAATTGAATGGTCGCTAACTGAAATTGGAATTATCCAATAACTTCAGTTGGCGACCACCTGGCCGCCAATAGACATTTAGAAAGAAAAACATTTATTTTTATTTTTTATAGACTACAAATCTAATTCGGAATTTAATCACTTTCAATTTAATTTGTTTATTTTTATCCGTGTATCTTTTAGTTTACGACCACCAAATTATTATTATAAAACATCTTAAAATGTATGGGTATCAAGTGGTCGCCAACTAAAAATGAGCAAATTAATATGTGGGTTTACGACCATTTGCAATCACTACTTATAATCTTATCTGTTTTTTGCATAATGTAGGTGTTTAATATATAAAATTTTCATTACAGATGTCCTCCACAAACCGTATTAGAAAATAACACCGGCTTATTCCCAAAGAGATCTGGAATGTACTTTAAAAATATAAGAGAAGGAGGACACGGTATTAGAAAAAATGTAAATTGTACAACATCCCGAGATCTGATGATCTGATGATTTGATTCTAAACTTTTGTAATTGTTGTTTAAAGTGATATTTTTAATTTTGTACTTGTGTAGGAAAATGTATTATACTTGTTAAGATTCATTTAAGCTTAAGCTTGAATATTAAAGTGTACCTTTGATCTCATGAAAAAATGTGTTTTAATAATTTATTAAATGTATGAATAATAAAGCATGAATAATAATTATTTTTTAAACATTAACACGTTCATATTTTTTATTTTTAATTAATCAAATTTAGTTTTCCCTAACAAATCGAGAGGTCGCCAACTAGATAAGAGGGCAGTCGTCAACTAGCAAAAGTGGTCGCCAACTAGCATTTCACATAGTTTTTAAGATTTATTCAATTTAAAATGTTTTCACAACTGTAATTCTTATTTTTTTACTTTTAAATATAACTTGACAATATCTAGGACCCCGTCATATAACTTTAATACATGTGCTATGGGTGCAACATACTTAAATATTGACGTAAAGTTGAATATCCCGCTAATCGGTCGCCAACCGGCGAAATCACCCTACTTCGAATTTGCTGAAATCTAAAATGGCGATATCTCATACCCAGGATTAATACAGTGGCTATATTTATGTCGGAAAATAAAAGAGTCTCGCGGGAATTGAAAAACCTTAATCCACGCGAACGAAGTCGTAGGCATCGTATAGTGCAGGGTGGACAACTTGTTTAGAGCTAAGATTTACTATTAGCTGATGAAACCCTGTAAGATCTACCAATTTATGATAAATGAAATTAAAAGATTCATGATAAATGAAACAGTAGTAGTACTCATAACTTATTTATGTAGTAGGTATTTTTATTAAGCTGTTGCATATCTTCTATCGCGGGCCAGTGTGGAGACCGAATCCAGAAATTCCGTAACGAAAATAACCTGACACGGGACTCCTCTATGGAGAGCCGCTAGATGGCGTTGATAAAAAATGCTATGCAATAGCTTTACCGCGGCAGTCCCCGAGTGCCACACGTCTTTTTTTTTTTGATTAAAAGAGAAAACATAAAATTGAATTCTTAGTAACTAAGTTACTAACTATTTGTTCATAATAAATGTGATGTCATGCCGCGATCGACTCGACTAATAGCTGCGATCGATCAGTCGATCGAGATCGACCGGTTGGCCACCCGTGGTCTAGAGTATTAATTTTTTCGTCCTTCAAAGTCACGTTTAATTTAATCATTAGGAAACAAACAAGCGTTAATGAGGAACACGTTGATTTTACCGTCACCAGACGAGATAACTGAAACGTGTTTGTTGTTCGCGCCGAAACTATTTTCATTTCATTATCAGTTTATGCGACTTATCTACTTTTGTTTGTACTGATACAAAGTTTACCCTCTTATGATTAAAACTATCTTTTGCCTGCGGCTTTGCTCACTTTAAATTCGATTTTTCAAACCTTATTTCACTCGCTCAGGCGTTGAATTTTCAAAAATCCATTGCCTACGTCATAACAGTTGTCTGTATGATTTTCAACCTGATCCGTTCAATAATTTGAGCTGTGCGTTGATAGATCAGTCAGTCAGTCACATTTTCCTTTTATATATCTATTTAGACTAGCTTTTGCCCGCGGCTTCGCTCACGTTAAATTCGATTTTTCAAACCCTTATTTTACCACTTTAGGAGTTGAATTTTCAAAAATCATTTCGTAACGGATCTCTACGTCATAATAGCTTTCTTTAAGCTCAAAAAATTTCAGCCAAATCGGTTCAGTCGTTGTGAGTTGTGACGGAATTGAGTAACAAGCATCCATTCATCCATCCATCCAACCAAATATCTTAATTATCCAGTCATACATCCCAACTTTTGCATTTACAATATTAGTAGAATTCATTTTATTTCGAACATTAATGTTCAAAAACGTGACTCTTTGTACGCCCACGTGTTGTTTGCGATGTCAATACACATTTAACATTACAGTACCATACAATACTATGAGTGTCACGTGGTCGTGTAGGTATAATAATTCGTTGAATTCGTAATTTTCTTGTGACTCATATACATCAAATATATGCGGTTCAAACAAACCAACCAATGCTCATTTGTTTTAATTTTCAATTAATTAAACTCTTATGCTTAGCGATGGCCGCTCGAGCTGGAAAGTTTTGGAGACCGCGAACAAGCAAGCGTAGTGTGGGGCGCCCTCCAGCAAGATGGACCGACGACATAAAGAGAGTGGCAGGAAGTGTCTCGATTAGAAGGGCCGAGGTCCGGGTGTGGTGGCGCTGTTTGGGAAAGGCCTATGTTCAGCATTGGACGTCCGCAGGCTGAAATGGTGATGATGAAGAAACTTTTATGAGTTTTAATTTTTTTATAAATTATACTAATTAAAGAAAAATCTTGTTTGATTGAGCATTTATTACCAAACTCAAAAAGAAACAAAATTGCTATATTTGAAAATAAACTTTTTGAAAAAAAAAAAAATATAAATACTTAGTACTATGTGTCGCGCTCACTAATAGCAGACTGCCGCTCATCCAGTAGTAGAACAAATACACAAAACCTCCGTAATAACTCTACGTAGGTATTGGTCCGGCACTGAAGCATCTTCAACCTCCGGAGATGTTGACTCCACAAGGCAAAATTGTAAATACAGTGCAACCTTAATATAACGTACCTCAATATAACGACTTCCTCGATTTAACAAATTCTTCGTAATCCCCTTGAATTGTCCATAAGAGTCAATATAAAATATACCTTTACATTGCGAACATTCTTTGCGTACAACCTCTTAATAACGAATTTTCAACTATCAAGAAAAAGTATTCATACCTCTAATTAACGAATTTTGCCAACCCAAAACCTTTATATAAAGTTTCCACCAATAATAATAATAATAATAATAATCTTTATTAGAAAAAACTCAATACAATACATATCGTTGGAATCCTGACCCCTAAACTAGGAAAGCCCGTGTCTTAGGGGCCAGTGCATTCCCAAACATTGACAATAATATAATCTTTCTGGTGCACTAAGATAATATGATCACAAATATAATGTATAATTAGCTAATTAGTTTAAGTAACCATTAAAGAGATACAAAAAAGAGGTAAGCAAAATAGAACAAAAATAAAATATATAAAATAAAAATATTGCATGCTGTATTGTGTGTGTGGATGTGTGTGTGTGTGTGTGTGTGTGTGTGTGTGTGTGTGTGTGCGTATTTACTATATTGGATTCATAAGTTGTGAACTAGCTGTGTGTTTAAAATTTTTTCCGTGTCCTCATAGTTAAGTATAGTTAAGTAAAAAATTTTTTAAATAAGTACTTTTTTAATCCGTGTCTATTCATTGTATTAATTTTGACTTTTTTGAAGCATCTGTACAGAAAGGGCCCTAAGAAGTCAAATTGTCTCCTGGCAAAGGCTGTAATAAATATAACTCTTAATCTTATAATGTGATTCATGTCTCGACATGTTTCGACACGCTTTTGTTTGTAAAGTAATCATTATTGTTATAACAAGATAAGTACGTAATATTGAGGTGAATAAAACTATTCTTTTACCTCTTTATAATGAATTTTAGACCAATCTAACCTCAACATAACAAACCTCAGTTCAACGAATTACTTGATATTACGAATATTTTCATGTTCCCCTCCGATTTGTTATATCGAGGTTGCACTGTATCACAATCGCTACCCCATTCTTGATAGCTCACATAGGTGGTGTCATATTTTAAACAAAGTATCAATTAGCAATATTTTATTGACAAGTGCATTCATCCATAAGTGTAAAGTGTAGACTGTAGGGATAGTTTATAGTTCTTTCATTTTACGAAGGCTCGTGGTTCATGGTTGTGTGTATGTCATATCTGTATAAGTGTGAGCAAGAGCTTGCTCGCGCCTGATCGCTCCCACCTAGGCTCCTGACAAGCACTAGGTACTATACAACGTGTAACAAAAGTGTGAAATAACCCTGAAGGAGGTGAATGTGCTCATGAAACTGAACAACTTTCCCCAAGGAACATAGGTCGAAATGTGATAAAAAAATGTGGACCTCCCATACAAAATTGACGATCAGATGATTAATTTACTATGGGAAGTAATTTTACTTTACTGCTTACTTAGTAACTTACATTATATTGTAAGTAGGTAAAAAGTTATCTACTTTCCTTCTTATTTAGTTACTTAGGTAGCTTAGGTGTTATTAAATGGTGTCGCGACGCGTCGGCGACACACAGTGGGTGGACGTTTCCATGTATTCTGTTGTCGTGGAAATATCGATGCGCACACCCACTGAGTACCTAAAAATCATTCCGTTTTACGTACACTCTGGATGAAGGAAAAAACAAAGTCACAACTCGCATTTATCTGTAATTGCTGTCGTCGTTTTCGTCGTGGGGGGCTATTTTCTATCGAAATCGGCCTTAAATCGGCTATCGAAAGTTGCTTAAGAACTGTCTCGTATTTTGTATGAAGAAATTCGGGTCTGACAGTTCTTATTTAGCAACTTCCCATTGTTTTCCATAGCCACCGGAAATGTCAAAAATAGAGAATACATGGAAGTAGTACTAAAGCATGGAAATCTGGTTAAAATAAAAGCAGCTGAATTTATATAATAGTAGTAACTAGTATTAGTCTTAAAAAATTTTTTTTTACATTTCGCAGTGTCCTTTGAAGTCGGTTTTCGAAAGGAATTTTTATAAAAAACCTAAATGAAATCGTAATTTTTTTATTACGAGATAGGTACGCTCGCGCTTGACGACAGGGAAGCCTTCTGGGAAGCACTGAGATGGGATCTAGGTTGGAGCGAGCTTGACCCTCAGATAAAATGCTTGCCCAGAACATGCCTATTCTCTCTTGCTTTGACAGCGTTTAGTTCGAGTATAGGTTGCAATCACGAAGGATGCTAACGCTCACCCTTTTCGAAGTTCTGGGGTAGAACAGAGCAACCTAATTAGATATTATTATAATAAATCAGACGTTACGCAATACAAATTATAAACCAAGTCAAAAGTGCAAACGTGTCTCTATGAAACGTGCAAAACGTGTCGGTCGAATGCGGCCCGGCCGTGACTGTGTTAGAGAGCACAATCGCTCGAAATTACAATCGAATTAGTGTCAGGGGCTGCGCCGCACGTGGCTGCAGCGAGCGTGCGCGCGACCCACTTGCCAACTCAGCGTGCCAATTTAACGATCATATTCCATATTATGTTCTTCCACACATGACTTAGTTGTTCCGGCGCTTCTTCTGCTTGACGCCTTTTGTCTTTGACTAATAAAAACTGAAAAGAAAAAAACCAGTCCAGTAATGTAATCAATTGTTTTCAAATACCAATACAAAGATACCCTACACAGCAGCTGCATAGTTCGTCGACTTTCATTTTTTTACCGACTTCAAGAAAGGAGGAGATTCGCAATTTGTCGGAATCTTTTTTATTTATTTTTAAACAAACACAGGTGCACTCTCTATTCCCTCACTCTCATAGTCTGATGGGATAGAAAATCCGACTCGACCGGAGAGAGATCAGGCGCAGGACCGACGGCTTTACGTGCTCTCCGAGGCATGGGGGTGACTCACCGCCAACTTCCTAACTCCGGGCTAGTACTGAAAATTTCTTGAAATAAAACCCATTACATTTTTTTTATCCCAACCCGGGAATCAAACCCGGAACTTCGTCATACGCAGTCGAACTTGCTAACAACTAGACCAACGAGGCAGTTATAGAGTTCTATTAATATACTAACGTGACTTCGATTCCTTTTGTCAACAATTATTTGTTGTGCTGCAAATAGCAATATCCGTTTAGAACGCTCGTAGTCTAAACGTGAGCGGAAAATGATGTTCATATTTTCGCTCACGAGACTTGCCATGCAATCGGTTCCCTCGTTTTATTCGGTCACTCATTTCCTAAACTTAAAAGTAACTTGCGAGGGATTTATTTTGAACTTGCGAGGGATTTATTTTGGCTGAAATATCACCGTAAAATACGACCTATACGTAGAATAGAGTTATATATGATTATGGCACAAAATTTTTTTATTGCATTTTTAAGCCTAAAAAGATCTCTAATATTTACTAGTGAAATCAAAATTTTAAAAAGTTATATAGATCCAAAGATACCAGTCGAATAAAGGTATATGTAGTTTATTTCTCCAAAGAAGAAGGGCCCGACAGCACAAGTGTCAGTATTCACTGTCCTGATCAGCGCGAACGGAGGGTCACATCTGTAGTTGTATTCATGTTCTCCGAAATGATAGTGTGCACACGCTCGCACTTTTATCTGCTATTTTCGTGTTAATTTTGTTATTATTTTTTACTATATGTGCTTAAAATTAAAAATACATGCTCAAAACATATGAACTTCCCTTCGTTAAAGCCAAAAAAAATTGAATATAGTAATATGACAAATGCCGTGGAGATAAAAAAAATTGAAAAATGGATGTTCCAGGTAAGTGAATGGAATTTTCTTTCTTCAGCTTTGTAATTATAATACATAGATTGCTCTTAGATAGTTGTATATAATAATTTTTACATATATATATTTTTAAAGCTAAATAATTAAGTTAAACGGTTCCACATTCATATAGAACATTATACCTCGGAATGTTAGATTTTACTACAAAAAACAATCAAAAAAAGAAATATCAATTCATTACACTCATTAAACATTAATTCATACATTTTAATGAGTAATCAAAAATATTTATTATTTTACCATACTACTTTATTATTCGGAAATCATGTAAAATATATCGGGACAATGTGCACAAGTTACTTTGTTCGAGGGAAATTATTTTGAAATTATGAGGTATATGTGTAAATGTTCTTTTATTCTTGGTTTCACATTGAGATATATATCCTTATTCAACTGAAAACTACCATAAAAGCCTAAAATTAATAATTTTTTTTATGTTAAGTATTTATAAAAAAACTACATAAAACTATTTAGATCTGTTTTCTGTAGTTAATTGCTTTAACGTTTTAATGATGTTAATTTTTGTTTTCAGAAAATGGCAGTGTCAGTAGTGGAGCTTTTACAATAAAAGCCCTGGTAGCATGGGCGGGAGAAATTTTATCCCCGGGAAAAGGATAAAACGTTTATCTCCTCGCTTAGCTTAATCCACCCGTCGAGCATGGGCACAGCGGTGGAAATAACACTCAGTGAATTTACTTATAGAAATATACATCGCCTTCTCCTCTGTCGCCATGCATAGGGAAAACATAATTTTATCCCCTGTCAGTGGATAAAATCGGGCTTAAAACTTTTATCTCCTGCCCATGCTACCAGTGCAGCACTACCACAGGGAGCTGAATAAATTAGGCAAGAGGTCCCTGATGTATGGGAAGATTGATATATCAGATGGAACTGTAAGAGACAGTCGATTATCTATACTGCAGCCGGCATATAATGATAAATACCAGTTTTTGCTACTGACAAAACTAGCCATAAGGCTGCACCATGTTGCTGAAAATTCTATAAAAGACTAGCGGACGCCCGCGACTTCGTCCGCGTTCTTAAATTGTTGAAATTTTTCCTGAATTTTCTTTGCTATAAACCTCACGCAGCCCGAGACCTTTCCAACGAATGCAAAACCGTGGAAATCGTTTCGTGCGTTCTGGAGTTATAGCGTCAGGAAGGAAAACCCGACTTATTTTTATATAGTAGATAATAAATAATGTCTACCGTCGCCTGCAATTGCAACAACTAGACCTAACACTTTTAACTCGATCCAACTTTGAAAATTCCCCTGCTGTTAGCTTTGGGAATTTGTCTTGAATATCATCACCAAAATGTGTACCGACTCCCATGCCTTCTCCGTTAAATACGCATAAATTGTAGTGATGCCTTTTATTCTAACCACTATGATGATCACTGGACGCAATCACCATCTACAACTATGTGCCGCATCTTCTTTACAAATTCATTATTTTGATTGATTTAAAATTTTCATTTTGCGCGGTACCCAGTGGATCTCTGCCACCACAATATTATTTTCTTCGTGATTTAAAATATCTATTCAATTAAAATATTAATAATATAGACATAAATAACTTAGATATGATTGATTTCTTATTGATTGCCAATAATAAATCGCACAGAAAAGTTGTGGAAAATAGAGAAAATGTTTTTAAATCTTTTTGTTTGCCAATATTCGGTTGTACTATTTTTAAAACTCCTGAAAGAACTTATATTATATTGTCCTTGTAGCAATTTTATTTCGTTGGTTTTATTCGAGTTTTCTATGATAGGATTATTATTAATGCTAAATAATAGTTCCTAATACGTTATTTATGTTTACGTTTTATGTTAGTTATTTATTAGTTTCATTTTGAGGTTTCTATAGTAGGATTATTAATACATACTACTTACATATTTACATAATAGTTCCTAAATTTAATTTCCTAAATATATAAAAGGATAAGGTGATTAATTATAGGATAAAGTAATTGACTGACTGACTCATCATCATCACATTGCTCAAAACACTGGATGGATTGGGCTGAAAGACATACAGATAGCTATTATGACGTAGGCATCCGCTAAGAAAGAATTTTTGAAAATTCAACCCCTAAGGGGGTAAAATAGGGGATTGAAAAATCGAACTTAATGTGAGCAAAGTTGCGGGCAAAAGCTAGTATTACCTATATAAAATACAAAGTACTTTCAGTTATTTTATTATTAATTTTTACATTTTTTTGTAAGACAATTTTATAGTAGGTACATGCTTAGTAATTAAAAAAATTAGTCAAATTATGTTCAATTTTTATTTTTACTATTAATGTGTTATTATGAAATAAGAAACATTGTTTATTTTGTATTTATATTTCATCCTTTACAGCAAATAAGACCGTTTGAAGATTAGTATTTCCATAAAAAAAAGTTATATATAGACATGGTACGAATACTTTTCCCAAATATAAGGTTACATATACATATAGAACATGGAGACATCCGCAAAAAATCGTCACATATGCATATAGAACCTCCTAAATTCCAAATTATGGGTTTTGCATTGAGTTTATTGATAGTAATCAATGCATAATAAGGTTCCAAAAGTATACTATGAGAATCAATTCTCTAGAAAAATAACGAAAAAAGTTACAGGCAAGACAAACTTCAAATCGCTCTCCTGTAAAGTAGGGTTTTTGCAGAAGTAACTCTATTCTGCGTATAGGTCGAATAGCAGTAAGATCTCTTCTTCTTATCAACCGATAGACATCCGTGAAAAATAAATAATTTAAACGTAAAAATTCTTTTTACAAAACTGACTTCAAACCACTATAAAGTTTTTTTTTAATATCAATTGTGCTTATAAAATGAGTGATTCCACCAACGGGAATGGGTCTGCTTTGCCTTCCCATGTTGACATGTGTTGGATTATATTATGTATTGCATTTTTGAAGCTTCACTGTGGAAGCACTGTATACTTAGCTTAGTTTGGTTACTTGTTGTAAAATTATTTTATTTTTTGAAAAGAGCGACTGCTGAGTTTCTTGCCCGGTTCTTCTCAGCAGAATCTGCATTCCGAACCGATGGTAGATTTATGATGCGTCATGAGTGCTACAAGGTAGCCTACATGAAATAAATAAATTTTGAATTTGACTTTGATCCCATCATCAGATCCTGACCTGATGATGTATTTGGCGGCGCTTATTACACTCCTATTCCGCGCAATACGCTAGCTCGCGTTTCGCACGAGGTTTCGGGAATGTTTTATTTCGTCGCTTAGTCACGATCGTGTGGGTGAAATCTGATGTTTTTCTGGCATTCCGCGCACCTCTGTAACGTACCCCGTTCCTCTGTAACGGATCTGTTAACGAAATAGGCTGTTAAATATTGCATCGCGTTTCGTTTGAACCGCATTATTCATGATCTCGCGGCTTCAAGGCCCCACAGGCCGCAAGTGCAAGTCGCGACGAAAACACATGCCTATAAATTACTTCAACTTTTTGCTCCCACTAAATTACAACATGGGGTTATTCAAGGAGCGGACCAACAAATTTCTGAAAAGCCCGCAACGCATTGGTGGTGCCTCAGGTGCTACAAATGTTCATGGGCGGCGGTAGTCACTAAACATCAGGCGGGTCGCCACTTCGTTTGCTCGCTTTAAATATGTAAAAAAAAATTTTCCTTTGCTTGCCGAATGTTCAATTAGATGTTATTTTCCTACGAAAAACAAACATATTAAACAATATTTTAACATTGACGTAAATACTATTTTAAACTATAAAAGACTAATATTGAAATATTGTTTGTAATAAAAAACTCAATTTAGTTAAAAATGTCGCTTACGATAAGAGGCGGTCATGGCTATATATGTAGATTTTTCTGAAAGAGTACGCCTATCGATACACTACTTTTTTCTTACTTACTTGAAGAATAGGTATTGTTCGCATTTCAATCCAAAATTAGGCGCTTAAAAAGTTCGTACGTACCTACCAATGCCCATGCAGCATGCCCATGCCTACTACTAATGTATGGAAAAAGTGTTCGGAACGCCATTTCTAGTACGTAGTAGGTACATGTCGCTGGCATAGAGCTAGTTTAAGATATTTTTTTCGCCATACGTATATTTTGGAACATTATCGATGCAGCGATTTCAGTTTCATAGCGGAAAAAAACTGGATCACCCGCCTAGACACGTTGCCTTCACCGTGGCGAGCTGTTCTTGTTTTTGATCCCACGTGTATGGCATTATAATATATCGATATTACACATACGGGGCATTACAAGTAAAGTGGCTTTGATATATTACTGTTGGTCGCAACGTGAGAGGCGAGCGTGGGGAGCCATGTGCGATTCCGAATCGTGTCCACAACGTGACCCAGGGTTGTCGACTATGTCATTTTATCATGTCCATTTTTTTTTTGTGTGTTATCGTGTTTGTGACTAACAATAATTTTATTATTTTAACCCCTTCTATTACAGTTTAATAAAAACCGGCACTTTTTCACCGGCCAATCTCCTTTGTGCCTCTTTCAAACTACTTGACATTGGCGAAGTGCTGCATTGTGCTGGCTTGGCACTGGAAAAAGCCATTCAGCAAAGAAAAGAAAGAAGATTATTGATCCATGATGGTTAGAAAGTCGGTACCACTAATGCTAAGATCTATAGAGCGTGCTCTGACTTAGCTCAGACTCAAGATAAAGTTAAAACGAGACACAAATATGCTCCGACATAAATCTGTCTCGTTTTAACTCTGTCTTGAGTCGGAGCTGAGTGAGAGTACGGTATATAGATTTTAGCCGTAGATTCATTTGATGATTCGAAAGCGCTTTGTAAAAGTTTATTTCAATAAACAATTGTTCTATTCTATTCTAAGCCTCAATAGCCCAACGGTTAAAAGTACAGAAAATAACTGAAAAGTCGACGGTTCAATTCCCACCCTATTATTCACAATATTCCACAAAGTTACACGAAGATATTTCACAAACTGAAAAAGAGAGATATCTACTGTGCCCCTATTTTTTCTTTTTTTTTTTAATAGTTGTCAAAGGACCATGGGCGGAATCGTCCCCACCTATCAACAAGAATGAAATGTAGCGCAATTGATAGATCTTGGCAAGACGATATTTTTTTATTATGGCGACGATGCCCAAATGCATGGGGTTCTCATTGTATCTTACGTTTCAAAAAATATTTCGATGACGTAGTATTGATTACTAATTCCAAAATACCTGCTCATTTATATCTATTTATTGCACACCGGCGGGCGGAGCATGCACATAAAGATAACCAGCTACAAAATAACCCCCTCCCCCCGCTCACCGACCCATTTTTTTTAAAAAAAGACATTAGCCAAGCTGAAGTTGACTAATATCCTCCTATCCCCTCCAAATAAGCGGAAAGCTTGTGCTAGGAGTGGGTACGACAATAGTGCAACGGATGGGATTCGAACCTGCGACGTTTTCAGTTTTCAGTCCGCACCTTTAACCGTTGGGCTATTGAGGCTTGTTAGTTAAATATATTTCACAAAATGCGCTGATACAGGTAACTAATATCCTTTTTATATAATATTCTCATTTTTTTATAACGTGTATTAACAGTAGTTAATACATAATGCGTCATATTCGTTACACAAATACTTGTGCCCTACGATATTTGACCCCGCGACCCTTGCTTCAGAAGGCAGATTCTAATACTCTTCGAGTTTTCTTCTTTTTCCTGGTTGTGTTCAATAACACGATGACAGTGTGCCATAGATGCTGGCAAAGAGCCTAGCAATGCTACGCGACAAGGTCGCATCGGAAACGCAGACTATGACGCCCAGGGTCCAGAAATTAAAAGAAACGCGGATGATGTCAATGTACAAAATGGTGTCTGTAACAGAGTAGAAGTAGTTATTTTTATTGTTATGTGATTTTTGTACGATAAAATATAGAAAAAATAACAAAAATAAATCAATTTCAAACAAAAAGTTTTTTTTATTTATTAAGAACCCCATCGATTTTGAAGCTGAAACCAACTATTTACGTCTATTTGGATCCAAATGAACATATTAACATAAGTCCGGTGACTGTTGGAGGGTGGGGACGGGGTCCATACAAAATTGCCCATGGTCCTTTCTTTACTAGGCTTCTGTTGACAGCGTTCCAAATAGGTTATTTTGAGCATTTTGTAAGAGTTCTATTGCTTATAAAGATAATGTAACATCAAAAAGGAAAACATAGGGACATAGAAGAGGTTGATATTTATTTAACTATAAAAAAATCTTTGTTTTAAAGTAAAAAACCAGAAAACAAACAGGCGAGAGCATTTGTATGGAGAAAAGACCGCCCGCATTTCCTTTTAACAATTGTATGACTAAAAGCTTGGTATGTGATAATTTAAAAAGATCAACTCTCTCATGCAGCCTCTACGCGTTGGACCTATGCCAGTATACACTACACATATACCTAAGTGTTGCGTTGCTAATAAATAACCAATTAATTATAACACGAATGATTACAAAAATGGTCCGAGACAAGAAGTTAACGTTCGACACCCCTACCCTACGACATCTTACATACCAAACACTGTTTACTTGGATTTCAGGTGTTTTTTTTTACACGTTCCGAGTCACATCATAGCAACAATGTCTAACAACTAAACAAAGCAAATCACAACTAAGTAATTCAGCAATTTCCTTTCGTTTTAGCGTAGAATTCTTCCTCGTATTACCTACTCTGTGCTGTAGGATCGTCTAAAAATCATTGCTACAATATGGCTGTCGCAATGGCCTCTGATTGCCTGGTACCCTCCTATGCATTGATGCATCAAGAACTCCATTAATTCAGCTAATCCAGAGGCCAAATCCAATCATTTTAAGGGAATCGACAGACAGCTTCTCCCTGGTAACAAAAAACATGGTGCACTTGTATGCATAATATGTTAGTAATCAGTGCCACATAGTTCTAAGAACTGATGATTGTTGAAATCCCATAGTGCTGGAGTTGCGACTCCGTACTGAAAAGTGCAGTATTGGCAGAGCCCTCACTATCTGGACCGATGTCATTAGATTAGTCTCAGGGAGTCGCTAAATAATGGCGGCGGTGGACCAAGACCTGTGAAAGTCCACCCAAGACTCAAGAGTTAAGAAGAATGAGCGCCAAAATGTCGATACATAAGTTGTTTCTAAAGCCAGTCCAGCTTCTCTTCTTCTTCTTCTTTATCAAACGCTAGCCATCCACTGTTGAACATATGTGTCCTGCATGGACTTTCAAAAGCCTCGGTCTTGAGCCATCCTATATCCAGTCCAGATCTCTAGAGGACGAGGAGTATTGTACTATCATAAAGTGTATCATAGAGTATCGAACTATCAGTGTTTATGATGTCTCTTCCGCCTTCTTCTGATACAAGAGTAGGTAATATTATATTGGCAAATGCATAGTAGTGAGCTAGGTTAGTACGGCTGCGATTCTTAGAAAAGACGTTATAAATGCAAACTACTTTAATGCATTTAATGTAGGTAGAGACAAAACCACTCACAAAATTCTTAACGTAATTATATGTGAAACGTGTCAATAAATTCAATTTGCAATAGTTGGTAGCTGTACACAAATATTGTAAACTGCGTGCGCGCCAACGTGCGCGTTGTTTTTTTATGTTCTACTTGTAAACATGTTTTTGTAAATATTACGGTGAATACTTTAAATTTTTACCGACATGTGAGCAAACTGGTTTGTTCCCTACATAATTAAATCTAAGCGCTTCCACGTTGATAACATGCTGTGGTGTGGTGGTAAGATTATAATTGCCGTTCCTATTTCCGATTTTCCATTACAGGGTGAACCTATCTATAAATAAAGAGTGAATAGTAGTTTTTATCTAATTTTTATTATTTATAAGAGCCCGGGTTGGCCGACTTCCTTCCTCCTTCCTTAATAATATATGCGAAAGTGTTTGTTTATTGCTTTGTTGCTTTGTCCTTCAATACCGCTGCAACAGAGCTACAAATCGACGTGATTTTTTGCAAGGCTATAGTTGAAAATTTTTTCCCGGAAAATCAAATAGTTCCCCCAGGATTTTAAACCTAAAACTAAAACTAAATCCACGCGGACGAAGTTGCGGGCATCATCAGTTTGTGATCAAATAAATAATTTTGAAGTTAACATATTTTACTTGGTGCTTAGTCTTAGGGTCTAAAAATTATTTTGGTGAGCATTTAAATTGTACCCATCATATTATAATGGATTTTCAAGTACCTAGGTATACAGACAACATAACGCAGAAAAAATATTCAACATCAAATGACGCAAAACAGTACACAAGGTATACTTACATAAATTATAATAAATACTGTACTGTTAGGTGACACTTTAGTATTGACACTTCAGGATGTTATCACTAAAGAAAACTTAGTTCCTTTTTCAGCAAAGTTGTACGAGTTTCGAGTCGAACGTTTCGCTTATAAAATTGACGTGATCCGCAAGTAACTTGAACGTTACACAAAACGTGACTTGGTATTGCTATTCCGGTAAACAACCTAATTAGTTGATGAACGATGAGTGATCATTTTTCGTGCAATTTGCCTACAAATAATTGTCCACGTGGATGAAAATGGTAGGTACAGTCGATTTATGTAATTATTCCGCAGGATATTCTTTGTGAACCGATAGACATCCACTACTGGTCAGGTCTCTTGCGTGGACTTCCACAGGCCTCGATCTTACGCTGCATGAATCCAGCGGTTCAGTGCGACTCGTTGGATGTCGTCAGTCCAACTAGTGGGGGGTTTGCCTACACTGCGTAATGCGTTTCCCGGTGCGGGTCCGCCATTCCAGGACCTTGGGACCCAAACGACCATCAGCTCTTCGAACCATGTGCCCCGCCCATTTTAACTTTACGTTCGCGACTCGCTGAGCTATGTCGGTGGCTGGTTCTCCTACGTGTTCTCCTCATTTCGAACTTTGCTCTGTGACCATAGTAGCCGAGATAACGTTTTATAGAATTTAATTAAGAAAAGGCGATTTAGTCCGTCTGTCCGTATTAGTTATTTGAATAATTGATAAAGTTGAATAATTCAAACATAATTTCTATTTAGGTCTCTAAACCTAAACTTGAAGTCCATTGTCCTCAATGATAGACGGTAAATAGGCATTAGAACACAGTCACCTTAAAACAGTAATTAACAACTCTACATGTAATATCGTCAGTCGTCACTAATGGCGCTTGTCCCACGGACGCCCACACATAGCGAATTCATATGGGCTCTGCAATAAAACCATAACATTACTGGACACAAGATTGTGTTACGCCCAGCTTTGTCCAGCGGTGGACATCTTTCGATTGGGAAGAACAAGGCCACAACTCACAATCGTGTCACGGTTTACGGCGCACAGTAAATACCCGTCGTCTCGTACATGTGACTGATGTCACACGGCCAAACCACGCTTCCATTCATTGCAAATAAGTACCTACTTGCACGCAAGTCGGAACATTCTAAGCACTCATAGTGTCTCTAAAGGGCTGTACACACCTGCTGGAGTGATATTGATCTAGATTCTAGTCAGTGGCGTAACTATAGGGTGGCAAGACGGCAAAATGCCACGAGCCCCAGCCTGAAGGGGCCCCCGATCAGGTATCTCATTGGTTTAGCTTCTTTATATTGGGGGAGGGAGGGCCCCATACGATGAATTTGCCACGGGCCTCAAACGCTATAGTTACGCCACTGGATCTAGTACTTACATTACTAAACTGCCTCGTTGGTCTAGTGGTTAGCAAGTTCGACTACGGATGACGAGGTCCCGGGTTCGATTCCTGGGTCGGGCCAAAAAATGTATTGCGTTTTCTATTAAGAAATTTTCAGTACTAGCCCGGAGTTAGGAAGTCGGCCTCGGAGAGCACGAAAAGCTGTCGGTTCTGCGCCTGATCTCTTTCCGGTCGTGTCGGATTTTCCGCCCCATCGGGTTGTGAGAGTGAAGGAATAGAGAGTGCACCTGTGTTTGCGCACACACTTGTGCACTATAATATCTCCCGCGCAGACGGCTAATCTCTGTGGAGATTGGCCGCCGTGGCCGGATTCGGTCGGGACTCGGGAGGACATTATTAACTTCCGAGTTGCCCCTCGTCTGGTCTAGTGAGAGGCTTCGGCCGTAGCTAGTTACTACCCTACCGTCAAGAACATGCTACCAAGCGATTTAGCGTTCCGGTACGATGGCGTCTACAAACCGATTAGGGGTATGGGTTTAATTTACCTTCCAAATTAGCTCGCTGTCATCTTAGACTGCATCGTCACCTACCGTCAGTTAAAACCGCAGGCTATCTTTATAGTAAGTACTTAGTTACGTAATTCCTAATTGTTGCATTAGTAAGCATGTCTTAATTAGTTATTTGCTTATTGTTCTATGTCCTTCAAGCAGTCATAACTCATGAAGTTTACCTACAGAGTAATTGCAGCATAATTGAACGAGCGAAGCGAGTTCTCTGAGTTGAACGAGCGAAGCGAGTTCTCTGAGTCAACTAGGGCGCTTGCCTACTAGACAGAGAAGTGTGTCCGTATAAATGTCTGTCAGAGCCCTATAACTTCAGAATTACTGAATATTAGAACGTGAAACTTGGTTGAAATTTCAGTTATATCCTGTACTTGAACAACAAATACTAAAATTAGATAAATGTTATAAAGAAACGAAATTATTTAATTTTAATGCGCCATCTATTAGCATGCTGCATCATGTGAAGCTAATAGCTTCACTATAATGCTAATAGATGGCGCTGTGTCAGTAAAACAGTTTAATGTCAACTATTATTTTTTTTATTGCGTCTAATGTTAAAAGTTAATTATTATAATATATAATTAAAACTTTTGGGAATTATGGGATATCGCGAGGTCTCAGTTCGGGGCGAACCACTAGTTAATAATAGGTGAATGATATCATCAAGATAAAGCGCCTATTGTTAAAGAAGACTCCTGTCCTGACATTGAGTGTCGCGTGGTCGTTGACATCTCTAAACATGTACTATATGGGATGACTCTGGCCTCTGCTAAATTTTAATACCAACTTGATACATTCAGTCATACCAATTTCATTTTCAGTCTGTCGATGGCAGTGGCTATTCCCGTGGAGTTTTAGGTGCTATTCAAAAATTGCATAGGTATATATATTTTGATTTCTGAAGCCATAATACCTAATATTAAAATACTAGATACCTACTAAATTACTAATCGTCTGCTGAAAATATCACAATGAAGGTAAATAACGCGCCGCTTGTGCACGCGTTATGTAAGCACCAAGACATCATAATTTTATTATTATCTTAGATCTTAGTAATTTTTTTTACTTTAATAGGTAATATTATTACCTAATAGGTACCTACCCAGGTATTATTAGTAACTATACATACGTACATACATAAACGCCAAATCTAAATATATAAAAGGTAAAGGTTCTTACTGTCTGATTGACTGACAGATCGACTGACTGACTGACTGGCTGACTGATCTATAAGTATCAACGCACAGCTCAATCCACGCCTGGATCATGGTGAAATTGAGCATACAGATAGCTATTAGACGCAGGCATCCACTAAGAAAGGATTTTTGAAAATTCAACCTATAAGCCTGGCAATAGACGTCCGATTTTGTTTCCGATTGTCTGATCAGGCAACCGGATCGTATTTACTCGATACACGTCCGATTTTTCCGTCAGGCTTTTTCTGAACTCAGTCGTTCCCGAGCTATCATCCCGAGTGCTTGCCTTTGGAGCAAAGCAGTAGAAAAGAAGATGGATGACGAGTTAATAGAAATAGAAATATTTTTTATTCAAATAAACTTTTACAAGTACTTTTGAATCGTCAATGAATCTACCACAGGTTCGGAATGCCGTTCCTACCGAGAAGAGCCAGCAATAAACTCGGCGGTCGCTCTTTTCAAAAAAATTTTTTTTTACAATAGGTAACAAAACTATGCTATGTATACAGTGTTTCCACAATAAAGTTTCAAAAATATGCAAAACAATCCAATGCATGTTAAGACAGGCAGGCAAAAGCAGACCCATTCCCGTTGGTGGCACCCGTTCACGAGCATGACGCAGGATCCAGCCATTGCTTCGCTCAACCATATTTGAGGGAACGTAACAACCCGCACCACACTACGCCACCACAGAAATTTTAAAGAGAGGAAAGAGAAAGAAGAAAAAACGTCGCTATTGGATTCATCTAATCAATTTGACAAGACTTACTGAGAGTCATTTCTATTTAAAACATCCAAAATAATTCATAATACTTAATAATAATTTTATTATTATTATTATTTTATTTTTTTTCATAATTTTCGCCCATTATTCGAACCACAACTAGGCGTCCACACAGTGTCAGCGCTAGATTCAACTGGCAACAGGGTTACCAACTCCTAAAAAAAATTAGCCCTAACATCAACATGAAATAACCCTAAATGCAATATTCAAAAGCCCCAAAAAAAAACCCTGTATCTTGTTACCATTCAAGGCTAATGTTTAAATAAGTTTCCCGTTTTATTGAGGTAAATAAAAATAATATAACTTAATTTTAATTACATTATTCGGAATTCTTATAGTCATACAATATGTTTACATTATAACTGTAACATTTTTTGGAGATGGAGTAAAAGTAACGTTCCACCATCACGTTTTAAAATGAAAAAGGAATTAGGTATATATTATCGAAAAAGCGTGTTCAACGCTAATGTATTGAAATATTTTCAAAACGCTTTAGCTATAAAACGATTTTAAGCATATTATTCCGGAATACCGTAGACGTTTTGCTTTATTTACTCGTTTTGGTCAGTCAATTATGTGACGCTTGAAAATTTATTTATACCCCTAAAAATAGCCCTAAATTTTTTTGAACCCTAAAAAAATACCAATAAGCATAATTCCGCCCTAAATTTGGGGCTAAAAGCCCTAAGTTGAGAACCCTGACTGGCAAAATCGGAAGGAGTAACCGGATGTCTATTTTGTCTCATACTAGAAGTATGTAGACCGCGCCTTCAGGCAACCGGACCGACAGTAAAATCGGAAACGCCTCGCGCCCGTTTCCGACTCGGACGTCCGATCCGGCCACCGGATCGGACGTGTATTGACTGTTCATACAAAGTAATGGCTTCAACGCCTTCCGGTAGCCTGATCAGGCTACCGGATCAGACAATCGGATGAAAAAACCGGACGTGTATTTCCAGGCTAAGGAGGTAAAATAGGAATTCGAAAAATCAAACATAACGTGACCGAAGCCTATATACATATAGTCTGATTTTTAATTCGGTGGAATTCTGACAGCTGTCATTTTGTAAATAAACAGTATTACCACCTGAAGCTCGATTTTACCCCGAACTATCTGTCAGGCATTTGTCATATTATATCTATGTGCGGCAATTGATTTTTATTTTTATAAGTTTTTTATTATCTTTTTTGTGGGATTTTTTAAATCTCTGGTAACATTAAGATACGTCAGAATTCCACGCAATTAAAAATCAGACTATAGTCTGTTTATATTTAAACAGAAATCCACGACACAATGTACTGTAAGAGCATATTGTTTCGTGGATTTGTACCGTGAAGTAGGTATTACTGTCGTTAATACGTAGGTACGCGTTAATTGGCACTACTTCATACTTCATAGTTCGTGGTGGCAAGCATCAACACGAGGTTGAGGTAGGTCGGCACGTTGGCGTGCACACTGCACGTTGTATAATGAGTGAGTTGCACATATGGTGCCCTGGTACACCTAGCTTATCATTAAAGGCATCATGTCAAGAGGGTATGAATAACGATAGCTGCACTTGTTTACCTAAACCAGTAATTTATCAGTTAATACTTATACTCTACCTTGGTATGTTACATTATCTTCCTACCAAGTAGGTCCCACTCATCACTCGGCTTATAGATTCGCAAAGCTGAATTGGTAATGGGCAAGCCAGAAATGAGGTGATCTATCTGTGAGTTTGTCTAAAATTAAGAGGAAATGCGGGTGGTCTTTTCTCCATACAAACGTCACAATCAGGTGAGATCGCAGTCAAGGACTATCTTGACGTCGAATTAAAAAAAAAAAAACAATAGGGTGGCAGACCCAATTATGGGCACTTTAAGAGTTTATCCAATTTCAAATATGTTTTTTAAATTAAAATCTAACCAAATTGTTTAAATAATTGTGTTCATATGGTTACTTGTTTAATAATATATATAATTAAAGAACTTTTTAAGGATTTTTTTCTTAAATCAACAAGAATTTGAAATAAAATTGAAAAATGACCCAGTCCCCAATTATTCGCACATACGGGATTAACTACTGGTAAGTACTGACTGGGAAGTCGATCAGTCAAAATGGCCGAAAACTTCAGGAACTCCAGAACAATATCTTTCAACTACAATACTGACGTCATTTTAAAACTTTCCAGATTAGAAAGGTTTCGATTGTGAAAAATATGAATTCCTCTAAATATTTTTTAATCTGAAAATTTAAAAACTACAATCAGAAACTTATATTTTAATCTTTTTTGCTAAAGTGCGAATAAACTGGTGCAGTGCTAGCAATTGGGTTAGTCACCCTATATCGCACCTTGAAAACAAAAGTGGCGTTTTACAAAAATTGTAATTTTTCAGTATGACCATTTAAAGTTTTTACGCAGCATTTTTGTTCAATATCTTAGCAAATAACTGGAAGAAAAGAATGCAATTAATTTCATTTATCAGTCTATCTATCTAATTTAAGTTGTGTACTGAAAACATACCAGTAAATTATGGAGTTAATTTAGAAAACATGGTTATAAAAAAAAGTTCCACATAGTGCCACTCTTGTTTTCAAGGTGCGATATTATAAACATAATAGACACTTGAGTAAGTAGGTACTCATGAGTAAGTATTTTCCACGATTCAATGTCGTAAGTATATTTCTATTGAATTTTAAGCAATGTGACCTCAAACACTTGTTGCTTTGCATTACAATTTCCATAGACAAAAGGTGCAACGATTAACGTTCAGAAAATAATAACTACAACCCATAGAGTTTAGAAATCTTAATAACAAATCAGCCCTAACCGATCGGGCGAAGTGATATTATCTTTGAGTCTGTTTGGGTGAGTTTGCATTTGCCCGTCCGTCCGTCATTACCTTATAACATAGCTCCTTAATTAATTAACATAATTATAATTCAAATTCACTGTCTACTGTCTAGAGTTAGTACTAGTAGTAGAGCTAGAGTTCGTAAAGTTACAAAAAACTTTATTGCGAGGGGCGCTTATAGAAGCAAATGTAGGCTAGCAAATTTTTTTGTGGATACCTAGATAGCCTGAGTCAAATCATCTAATTTATTTTTCTCTTTAACTCATTAATACTCAGCCATTTTGTAAAACTGCAGAGCCCTTGTTCCAAAAGTTTAACCCATACTACCCTCAATAGCCCAACGGTTAAAGGTGTGGACTGAAAATTGAAAGGTCGCAGTTTCAAGCCCCACACGTTGCACTATTGTCGTACCCACTCCTAGCACAAGCTTTTCGCTTATTTGGAGGGGAGAAGAGAATATAAGTCAAAACAAAAAAAAACTACGATTACAATTAGTTTTCTCAAAGTTGGCAGCCCTAGTATGAACCTAAATGAACAGGCGCGGCCTACGAATGTACAGCGACTGAGTCACGATCTACCGACGCGTTTCGTAGTCCGTCGTCAAACAACGTGCATGCTATCGCTACGAGCTACGAAACACTGTAGGAGGCTTATTTTGTTGAATTTTACAACGTATTAGGCATTATTTTTCATTGGCAGATAAGTGTTCCTTTTAAGTTTTGAATTCAACAGTAATTAAATATATTACCGATATAATGTATATTTGTAAATTTTACATAGGAAGATTAGGTTTAGCTATTGGTCTGTAGATACAATCCCAACTTACATTATTATTGATGCGAAAGTGTTTATTTCTTGGTTTGTCCTCCAATCACGCAGCAGCGCTTATACTATTTATCTCGGAAAAATTAGCAGATCTCGCTGGCCTCGGAATTTTTGATAAATATGTATTTAGGTAATAATTTATTCGTACGTTAGCAGAATTTTCTCTCCCTGATACTCTACATACATATAATACAAGACCAAAGTTACAACGACAGGACAGATGGATCTTATCATTACCCTGTAGGTATTACTGTTAAGTGGAACGTACCACAACACTGATATTTATTATAAATATGTCTATTCTAGTTATTTTGTAGTTCTGGATGCTTGTTAATTATCTACAGCACGACGTTTTGAATCACATGGGGTACCTTCTAGCGAAACACTTAACCTTCCAAGTATGTATTACCGGTAAGTGGAACATTCCACAATTCTGATTATTAAGTATGTACAATGTACATGACTACTCCAACCGCTTAGTAGCTCGAGATGCGTCAGATAGCGGTCTGGTAAAATTGTCTGCAGCACGTGTTGAACCACGCGAGGTGTCTGGTAGCAAAGCTTTCCCCTTCTAAGTAATACCGGTACACGTATTACCCGTAAGTGGAACATTCCACAATTCTGATTATTATTATAAACAAGTCCACTCCAACCGTTTAGTAGCTCGAGATGCGTCAGATAGCGGTCTAGTAATTGTCTGCAGCACGTGTTGAACCACGCGAGGTGTCTGATAGCATAGCTTTCCCCTTCTAAGTAATACCGGTACACGTATTACCGGTAAGTGGAACATTCCACAATTCTGATTATTAAGTATCTACAATGTACATGTCCACTCCAGCCGCTTAGTAGCTCGAGATGCGTCAGATAGCGGTCTAGTAATTGTCTGCAGCACGTGTTGAACCACGCGAGGTGTCTGCTAGCAAAGTTTTCCCCTTCTAAGTAATACTGGTACACGTATTACCGGTAAGTGGAGCATTCCACAATTCTGATTATTATTATAAACAAGTCCACTCCAACCGTTTAGTAGCTCGAGATGCGTCAGATAGCGGTCTAGTAATTGTCTGCAGCACGTGTTGAACCACGCGAGGTGTCTGCTAGCAAAGCGTTTCGCCTTCTGAGTGTTACCGGTATACGAATAACTCCATTATTTTAAACTAATTCGAGTAAAATTTTAGTTTTATGTTCTTTGAGATAAAATTGAAGGACTTTCAAAATGATTACGGTACATTTAGGCTCTCGAATTGACCACGTGGTTTCATTGAAAGTAGATAGGTTTGTGTATCGGCAGAATCCAAAACAATGTTACTGAATATTTTGAAAATTGGCTTTTACCAAATTTTTTAGGTAAGTATCTATTTTGAATTCTGTGACTGAAATCTTTGTATAGCAATAAATATAAATATGTATTTTAGCTAAGTATGCTTATCAAAATAATCATACATCCATTCGATTTCCAGTACAAAACATACTAGGATAATTTCACAAATCTATAGGCAATAGAGTTATGGGAAAATCAAATAAGATAAGGTAGAATACGGTAGAAAACGGAACACGGTGAAACATCATACGTAAATAATTGACATCATGTGTACATACATGTGAATATATAGCAAGTACACATAATGAGTAGGTGCCTACATAATGTGTATAGCACATACCTAACATGTATTCCCACGCACGTGTTGTCCCATGCGAGGGGCGTCGATTCCAAATTATTCAGTGTTGTGATCTGAAAAAATACCCTCACTTTAGGGAAATATTCCCTATTGGTAAAATAAAAATAAAATATGTACATTGCTCAAAAATTCAGAAATTATTCCATACATATTAATAAATTTATATTTTGTATAAAGATGAAAGCACTTTGACCACTCGACCGTTTAGCAACTGTTACAAAAATTATGGGCTGAGTGAAATATTGGAAACCTCATGTTTTCTTAACTTTCGAAGGAGGATAATGTTTTTCAAACATATATGTATAATGTGTATATGTACGTTTATTTCTTTGGAATGTTCTATGTTCTAAATCTAAACGGTTTCACGGATTTTAAAATAAATGAAATGTTATTAGATTCTTAGGGTATAAAATTTTATTGGCGCAAAAATATCTATCGCATCTATTTTCAGTTGATATTATGTTGTATTTAGTTATATTATGCTTAAAAAAATTGTAATTAATATTCTTCTCTCTTGATTTAGAAATTGAAAGGTTATATGAAGATGTACTTAAAACTCTGGGATTTTTAAGTACACTTTATACCTACTTGCTAAGCACTTTTTATAAAATTAAAACCCGACCAAGTGCGAGCCATACTCGATCACTGAAGATTCCTTGTGAGGATTATAATAATACCTCAAGCCGTTTCTGGGCCAAAAGGGCTTTAATACAAAGACAGATGGATAACAAAGTGATCCTATCAGGGTTTCTTTTTTTTTCGGAACGTTTAATTAATGTTACCATAATAGTAATTGAAAATTTTTAACAGCTTTTTCTGGAAAAATAGGAAAATTCATTACATTTTTTTCGTAACATTAATTTATTTTTAGTATTTTTCCAGCGTGCGAAAAATGGAAATTCACATTTTCCTCACGACAATACAACTTTCTATCTCGCTCTGCGGCGCTGTCTCCGCGACCGGCGCAGCGACGCGAGCCATCCGGGCCTTCGATTTTCAAACCCGGGCCCGGCTCCATAACTTCACGTTCGAATCTCAAACGGTTCGCACGCGTCTATTTCTCGCGTTCAGAAATCACTCGAGTTATTTTTGTGTTTGTGTTTCCAAGCTGTGTTATACAAATATGTGTGAGAAAAGGATAAGGAAAATTAAAAAAGGTCAGTTCATTTTATTTACTTATTTCAGTAAAATTGCGAGTGCTTTTAAAGAGAATTTAAAAGCCTTAGCGACAAGAGACACTGACCTACCGTACGGTACCGGTAGAACAACAACTTTATTTATTTAACGATTTTATTGTTTTGCTGGTGCGAAATTAATAAACCATTTTTAAATTTGAATAAAAAAAAACATTTTTTAAGATCGCTGCCACAGTTTCCTAATAAAAATTAAAATTACAAAAAGTTCAAATTTTTAGTTCAACATTCGTTTCTTCCGTTTGTGGAATTTATTTCAAAAGCTCGTTCAAAGACTTTATGATGATTTTGTGACCTACAAAGGTACCTACGAAGTTACGAACTACGGTAAGGGGCTTACATAGGGGTTGTGTACGAAAGTTTTTTTTTTTTCAAATTTAATTCAAGTTATATATCTATGACCACGAAACGTGGGACTGTCAAAGTGACTCAGGTTTCCGCGGGGTTTTCAGAAAACCTAATTTTACGCAGACGTATTTGCGGGGGCAAAAGCTAGTATGTATTATTATATAATTTTTAAAGTTCTCATAGCTTGCTATACAAAACTAAGAACACAGTAACGTAAAAATACTTGTAATTTTCAAAAAATTCAAGATGTAAACGGTGTTATCTAGGTGTTGCATACTTATTTCTAGTTATGTAAGTAAATCGCCGAATTATGCGTTAAAATGATAAGCAAAGCAAAGAGAAACGTTTTATTGAAATGCAGTTTGCTAAAAAAAACTTCATACAATAATATATTCAGAGTTCATTAACCCACCCACACTAAAAAAGAATTGATGAAAAATATATATTATTTTTATCAATCTACATCATCATCATCGAGATACATCTATGAGATTTAATATGTTTATTACATACAGATTTTAATTAAATATTAAATGCTACAATAGAACTAATTAAATTCTAATCATGTTTACGAATAAATCATGTCAGAGCAGACAAATTCTTACGCAAAAATTACAACAACTTTGTTGAATTATTTTATCTTGTAAAAATTCTTTGCACGAGATCAATTTGGCCCTAGGGTCTCCACTCCGAACAAAAATAGGTGCCTAATATCGTAACTGCTTCATGACTTTGTGTACCTACATACATTGCGCGAAATACAGTACAGTTTTTGGGTTCGCAACCCTAGTAATTGGGTACACAGTAATACAAGACGTGATGTGATCGTAAATTCCTGTCCTGCACCGTGCACGTGACATCGACCGGCACGTTGTTTTTGTTGGCCGGTTTTTGAACGTATGCCATCATAACGTGAATGCTTCGCAACTTGTGTGTTTGCACCAAAGATACTAACTAGAACGAGTTCTTCTATTACCTCTGGTTTGCACCTTGATTTCGTTCGATTGTTACATCCATGGATTCAATAAAAAAATTATTAGAAGAATAGAAAAGAAGTTTCATTCAACACTGCCATACCCCTTCCGCGCTAGCTCGCTACCATCTAAGACTATATTTATCGTTGTTTACCATCAGGTGAGAACATAGTCAACGGCCTACTTTTTATTTAGGTAAAAGTTCATTCACACAATTCAGATTTAATCACACAATCAGTTACCTCTGGTACGAAATTATTTTCATTAGCATTTGCCACAGTAGTTTTTGTGCATCACGTCAGTTTACTTTAAGACGTTCTAGGTCACAGACTTAGAAAGTTTCAAGTACTAAAGACGTCTCGAATGGTCCAGTTACCAGGCTCAGTAGTTCAATGTCATTCGCCTGTACTGCAGAGAATGGACCTAACTAGGCATTTTAAATAGAGTTGTTTTACCTTGTGCAAATAAATTGTTAACCACTTACTTGTAACCACTTACTCGTAAATAAAGTTGTACTTTTTTGTGGTTCAGATCGTTCCCTTTAAAAGCCTTAGGAGGTACCTAACTTAATAGATTTTAATTTTAACTTTATATTTAAGTCTGATAAAAAACAATGTGCATATTTTCATTACTACCACCAGTGGTAGATTCAAAAGCACTCTGTAAGAGTTTATTTGAATAAAAAAAATTATTCTATTCTATTCAAACTAATAAGTCACTAACTAATTTTAAACTCTTCACGAGATTTCAATAAAATTAGCTCTACTAATGAGGCGTACTTAAATAAATAATTAATTGTGAGAGTGTAGGTCCCTACTTTCAAATCTTAGGACTGTCCATCTGCGGGTAATCTTAAGATCCGTGGTCCTTTTCCATGCTATTTTAGCTTTTTTGACAAAAATGCTGTAGAGTTTTTGTACCCATATTTTATTTTACCTTTATCTTCGTCAATCCACAATATAATAAACAAAATATTTAGCATGTAAAGCTGTTAGTTCCGTGCCTAATCTCTCCCTGGCGAATCGGATTGCCGTCACGTCGTCTGTAAGTGACGCAAGTGTACTCGTACAGAGATTAAACCTATGTTTGCGCACACACTGTAATATCTCCTTCGCAATTGGTTAGTCTCCGTTGAAATTTTATTCAGGAGAACGTTAGACACAAGAAAAGTTTTAAAATTGAAACTCGACTACGGAAAATTGAATTGACAGCCTGGTACACTGGAAATAGACCGCCCACAGCAGACGTGATTTCGTCTCAACAGCCCAATGGTTAAACATGCGGACTGAAAACTGAAAGGTCGCAGTTTCAATCCGCACGCGTTACACTATTGCTAACCCAAGCTACATCCCCTATTACACTCCTAACGCAAACTTTCCGCTTATTTTGAGGGGAGAGGAGGATATTATTCAAGTTCAGCTTGGCTCTTTAAAAAAACAATTCATGAACGTTCTTCCTCGCCCTCTGGTGCCTACCACTTTGCCCTGCACGTAAGTCTTTCAATGTCACATTGTTCATTTTTGTTGTTTCATTGTTACAGGGTCGCATTTAGCCCGTCTGCGTGAGGCCAGACGCCTCCAAAGGCTGCAATGGTTGGCATCGCCGACACCTGCCGATGAAGCTCCGGCGCAACCTGTTCCCGTTCCGGTTCCGGTCCCTCAAGCGGCGGTCAACAAGGCCACCCAAAACCGGGTCATCCTTGAACTGGCGTGGAAAACCATTGCCCTGATGCAAAAGAATAGGCTCATCCAGCAGAAAATTATCGCGCTACAACGGGAGACATCCGAGTTTGTAGCTGCGGTCATGAGCAATCCGGAGAATAAGCGACGTTACTTAGAACATGTCCGTCTATACGGCGCCGGCCTGATCACCTTGCAGCCAAAATCAGAGGCGCGGAATATCGCCGTAAAAATAGAGCCTACAGATTAAAAAGTCAATGATGTCGAATACGGGACTGTCTTGTACGTTGAGACCGAAGCACCTTTTCTGTTGTGTCTCAACTTAAGTACATGACAGCACTTATAGTATGGAGTGACTATAATGTGCATGAATGGAAGTGAGTTCTGTTTTTTTTTTTTAAGTAAATTGTGTTACCTAGGTATAATGTTTGGTTGAGTAATTTTCATAAGAATGTGATAATTTTATGCGAAAATGTTTAGTTATTTATTATAGTTAATTTATTTAAGTATTTATTGGCGAAGGTAAATAATATCAGAAATGTGGCTCCCTAGCACCCAATTTGTGGTTACTACGTTGCGATCATTGCAATTTTTTTCAGAGTGAATGTTAAGAAGGTTTTGCCTTATTATTTCAAACTGTGCCTTTTAGTTAACTCATTTTATACTCGTGTCGCAAGAACCTTTGTGGATAATTCGCGGCTTCTCCGTCCGATTTCAATGTTGATCGCGACAAAGAAATTAATGCGATCCAATTTAGACTGCAAAAAGTTGTGAAACTTTGCGAGTATAGAGTGAAATGTTACGCGCGAATCATCGCGAATCGAAATCTATCTCGAAAAAGACTAATCTATGATTAGGGCTCAAGACCAATTGGCGCAGTCCAACTTCATTGCGTAGCTTTTTCCAAAATTCGAATAGCAATATCACACATTTAGCCATCGATTTCGATGATGCCCCCTATGCAGTATTTACTTACTCATTTATACCTTTAATATTAAGTAACATTTCGTTTGCGCCGGGCCTGGGTTTTTTGAGCATTGTCCTTTCGACTTTCTTCACAAAATATGTAGGTGTACCTTATACTTTCTACCTATATGAATAACTTAGGACTTATTATATGCTTCATAAGCCCATCAATATGCTATGAGCATTATTATTGAAGAATATCAGTTAATCGAAGAGAATTGCGATTATTACAAATTCGCTATCAATGTTAGGTGCTAGGAGAGCCAGTATTTCGGTATCCAGACTTCTCTTTTTACCTTGCAGCAATAATATTTAAATGCAGTGTCTTTGAAAACGTTGTGGCTAATATAGGGAACCTTCTTGTTGTAAACTTATTGAGGTTGTTATTTACGAGGCTGTTAATGTATCTAGCTTTATCTTCGTAACCCCTTATATGTATATTGTATTATATAAAGAAAATTGTACCTATTATATTCTTATAAAGGAAAGTAGGACTGAATAAAGACCTAGTCACAGACTAAAATTTTAGGAAAACAAGGTTATTGGATATAAGGTTTTATTAGGCCCGGGGCTACACTGGTAAGACGATTGCGATGCGATGGCGAAGCGATAAGTTGCATTGGCAATTCTTTTCAATGCATAGACTTTTATTAAATTTAAACTAAGTCTAATGAAAGTCACTTAGTACAATTGAATATTATAACAAAAGATCGCACGTCGCTTCGCACCGCTTGGGTGATGCGACTACCGCCATTTTACGAGTTTGTTTTAACCGTCTTACCAGGGTGTCTCCGACTAAGCACTCAATTATTTTCTCATAGATAAAATATTTCAATTTACTTAAATGAATAAGTAAAGTACGTTAAATCTCACTTAATTGCCAAAACTGTACCTGCGATGTGGTTTATTTTAATGTTTAAATATTAAATAGGGATGTTGCCAACTAGCCAATCAACTAGCTAGTTTGTCAAATGAAAAAACGTAACGAGTAGAGATTGCAATCCGGCCGGATCCGACCGGATTCTCATCGATACTGACCATACAACAGCGCTATTATTTTTTCATAAATAGCTAGCACCGGTTCCGGTATTATTGCCGGATTCGCTTAAAAGTTTAATAATGCCGGATCCACTTGATTCCCGGTCCGATTTTTTCGGATTGCAATTCCTAATAGTGAGCTTGTATTAAATTGTGGCGCACTTTCTATAATATTTAATCGATAATAATTTGAATGATTACTTATCAAACTTAAAACTAACAGCGCAGGTGTGTTTTACTTAATTTGAAATACCTACCCTGTATTTAATAATTGGTAAGAAATTATTTTAAAAATCGCAAATCAATATACCTACAATAGAAGTATGTGCATAACTAATCTGATAAGGATATTTCTACCGAGAAATTTACATATTATTGTAACCATAATTACTTTTCCAACTACCTTTTACTAAGTTTAATCGCATCTGATCAATTTTATAAAAGAATTCTATAAACTTTGCGATTTATACCTCGCCTTATTGAATTTAAAGTTATACCTACCTACCTATTTATTATTGTGATTTTATTATTGTTCATTAAATTAAGCTAAAATACGGAGCTGAATATAAAAAAATACTCCTAGTTAAAGAACGGTAAAGTAGATAACTTCCCAGTTCCTTTTTTTAAAGTTCAAGAAGGATTCTTTTTTAAAGTTTTGTAATTAAGTTGTACTTATTGTGTTTAAATGTAGGTATTTAAGATTCAATTTGATTCTAAAAAGCATTTAATAGTTTTTAGATGATTTGCACACACAGATCTACCAAAAGCTGTGTTCATTTTTCCTACATTATAGTTTCTAGATAGATGATCTTTCGATGAACCATTCACAAAATCTTGATATCTAAACGTATTATTTCTATAACGATCCCTTAATTTTGTGACTTAGTATATAAACTATTAAGTATTATTCTATGTTTGTTATTTACAAAAAGAAATAATACTTATACCTACTTAGGTAAAAATTACCTGTAAGTAATGAAATCTTATATTATATGGAAGTGAAAGAAGTTACAGATTTATCTAAACTGCTTCTAAATTGCTTGTAAAAAAAGATAAGTACTTTGTGTATTAATTTCTCGATCTCAAAAAAATATTTTTTCAGGTTAGTACCTATCATTAGGTTTCATTTTCATTCCAAGTCAGGTCTTTTTTGAATAGGCAGATACTTAATTAATTTATATCCAAGATACAGTTTTATTTAAATGCCTCCGTTTCGATATGTTAATTATTATCAAATCTGTACAAATGTAATGCGTTCATGAAGCACCTTAGTAATATGTAATAGGTATTTGTTTTTGTTATATTTTCGGAAAGTATTAAAAATCTATTTCGGTAGTAATATTTATCAATTATCCTACTTGTAAAAGTATTAATATTGTAATTTTAAATGCACAACACAGCAACACTCCTTGTGTCTAATAATAATTATGTTTAAGATTTAAAGTTTTTACGCTTAAAATTTGTTTTCTATTTGATATGGGTAAAAACTTTTAGTTGTTATTTTGAAAATAAACTAGTCTGAATGATTAATATATTTTTTCTGTTCTTCATGAAATCCCTAATCCTTAATTAACTGTAGGTACAAACGCAATGTAGGTACCTATTTACCTTCTCCTAAACTTTAGTCCCCACTTATCTGTCTGTCTTTTTCATGTAAGTAAATCCTGAAATAATAAAAATTTATACTATAAATTCGTCGATCAAACCTGAACATAGAATTAACTAAAAAGTTATAAAAACCTTTATTCAAAGCGTTCCAATTTGGAAGGCAAATAAAAAAAACTTGAGATAATTAGGTAAGTACCTACAGTTACTATGCCAAAATATAGGTGGAGGCTTTTCGGCATATTATTTTCTCTGCCAATCTACGATAATGGCATCGAATTTGGAAGTACCCACATTTTAGGCACAAAACCACAATAAAGAAAAAACTTATTGACTATAGGTACCTACGGCGCATTTGTATAGGGACATTGTGTCTAGGGTTGCCAGACGTCCCGTATTTCCCGGGACATCCCGTATTTTAGGTATAGTTTGAAATGTCCCGGCGGGACTGACTCTGTCCCGTATTTAAACCGTACTTCGTTTTTCTAAGAGTAAAGTATCTAAGTATTCACACATGCAACGTTCGTAAAACGTACGCTTTACATTGTCTGACTCGGCTCGGCTCGAGCGAATGTGTACTGTGAAGTAACTTGCACTTGCCGCCCGCATCGACCAACGATAGTGTAAGTATCAGAATGGCAATGTTAAAACTGACTCGATCCTCGGAAAAATATTTAAAAAAAAATAACACTAAATAATTTTGTTTTTTTTTTGTCCCGGGTAAAATCATGAAATCCCGTATTTTTTTGCCCATTTAACCATTTGTCCCTTATAGGCTAAAAAAAAATCTGGCAACCCTAATTGTGTCATAGGGACAGTCCATGGTATAAATAGGTACCTTCATGGGACAGCCAGTCCAGTGTTAATCATAGACTAATAATTATAGAGGTCAGTGGTGTCAGTACTTTGTCAAAATCAGACCCGTCCACGTCAAGTTGGCCGCTACCTCATCCCGCGCTTCCCCCCTACTGCACCTCAAGTCAGACCCGCTTAGTACAGATAGCAATGTCCCACTGACGATTGTCACTACCAAATTTTTTCAAAGTTTTGTTATTGTTACGTTTTAAATGATTTTGTTAACTTTAAATTAGTCATTTATTTTGTGTGATTACTATTGTTAGCGTATCTTCTACGATGAGTAGAAAAAGGAAAAGTTTTAAGTTATTGCATAGCTTCTATCGCGGGCCAGCGTGGAGACCGAATCCAGAAATTCCGTAACGAAAATAACCTGACACGGGACTCCTCTACGGTGAGCCGCTAGATGGCCTTGATAAAAAATGCTATGCAATACCTAACTTTACCGCGGCAGTCCCCGAGTGCCACACGTCTTTTTTGCATAGCGCAGACTATTAATTATTTATTTTAATTATTGACTTTTTTCAAGCAAGAAAAAATAAGAAATTAAAAGTTACGCCTTTAGACTTTCAAGATGTCATTGCCATGAAAAGCATTGCCAGAGAAGAAAACTTCCGTCATTGTTGTGGTTGCAGTAAAAAATACAACTAGGGTGACCAACCCAATTGCTAGCACTGCACCAGTTTATTCGCACTTTAGCAAAAAAGATTAAAATATAAGTTTCTGATTGTAGTTTTTAAATTTTTAGATTAAAAAATATTTAGGGGAATTCATATTTTTCACAATCGAAACCTTTCTAATCTGGAAAGTTTTAAAATGACGTCAGTATTGTAGTTGAAAGATATTGTTCTGGAGTTCCTGAAGTTTTCGGCCATTTTGACTGATCGACTTACCCGTCAGTACTTACCAGTAGTTAATCCCATATGTGCGAATAATTGGGGACTGGGTCATTTTTCAATTTTATTTCAAATTCTTGTTGATTTAAGAAAAAATCTTTAAAAAGTTCTTTAATTATATATATTATTAAACAAGTAACCTTATGAACACAATTATTTAAAGAATTTGGTAAGATTTTGATTTAAAAAACATATTTGAAATTGGATAAACTCTTAAAGTGCTAATAATTGGGTCGGTCACCCTATTATTTTCTTGTCAACGGTACGGTATGACGTCATTTTGTAACGGTCGACGACGGCCAACACAGATTACTATAGTGACGGCCAACTTGACGTGGATGGTTAACCTCGTTACCTAACTTACTTCCATGCCTGTCACTTCACATGTTTTGTCAAAAATAAACATTAATCTGTGGTCAAAAAAAGAAATGTCAAATAAGACGTCGTCTCGTGCAAGACTGACTTTTACCAAGAGAATATAAAGTCAAATCCGTTTGACTTTTAAAAAATAAACATGTAAACAAAAAAGTATTAAAACGGAGTGATATTACATTCTCCAAAGAGAATGTAATCACTCTGACATTCTCTTGGAAAAGTATTTAAAGTGTAAAGTAAGGTTAACACGCTGAACTTCTATAAAATATTAATTCCGTTTCAATTAAATTATAAAAGAATTAATTATGAAAGCAATAATACAGCGGGTTATGAACGCTAAAGTCAGCGGTGAGTTTAATTTTTTTATTTACATTATTATTTATTAAAAGGTTAGAAATTAGAAATGAGTCTCTTAATTCTGTTTATATGAAATCGCAAAATGATTAATTATGAGAGGTATAAATAATTATGAAATAGTAAGGGCTAGGGACGCTAAAGTCTGCGGTGAGTAAAATTTTCATTATATAGATTCTTGTAAGTCTGGATTCTTCAGACTTTATGAGTCTCTGAAAAATAAGTTTGGATATTATTATAATTTGTAGTGAGTTTCCTACACTTTTACTAAAGTCTGTACTCTGTTTTTTATAATAAGATTATAAGTTTGATAAGTTGATGTAGATAAAGCCTAAAAAAAACATGATTTATGAATGTAAAAGCCTACAGATAATTCTAAATGACACTGTTAGATGGTGATAAAAGAATATCCATAGCTTATTATTAGAATAGAATAGCTTTAGTTAAGTATTTAAGTCGTTTAAACATCTACTTTCTCTGTATCTATTTACAGTGAATGGAGAAGTTATAAGCAGTATCGGCCAAGGTGCCTTGGTGTTTATTGGTATATGTAGCACTGATAATGCTAAAGACATGGAGTTCATGTAAGTATAAAGCTTATTTTAATTTTACTACTAACTCACATAAAAAAATTTGATTCCACATGATGGGACTTTTAGTGTTACGGGCTCCTGGAGAAATAAAAAAAAGTATATAAAATATTGTGGGGCTATAAAAAAAGCAGCTGGTTTCTCAAAGGGTAGCTCTGTAAAATGGTTTCTTAAATTAATTAGAAATTAAGATACTAACATCAGTAGCTCCATAAATTAATAGTATTACTTACTATCTATATATGTGAACTAACAAAGAAAACTGTTGCAGTGCAACTATAAAAAAATATATATATATATATAATATTATATTAATATAGATAATATCATAAACAATGCCCTAAGGAGGGATTAGGTTAGGAAAATCTTTGGATCAAGTGATCCAAAGATTTTCCTAACCTAACCTAAGAATGCAGTCAAAGTGATCATATTGAAATAAATAAAACTATATTTATCTATCTTTATTAGGTAGTGTTATAGAATTTTTTTATGTTACTTATTGCAAAGCCTCATGAATGCCCTGACTGTGCAACTGCAGAGCTACAGTTTGTTTATTTTAAACGTTAGGGATTGTATTAACAGTATGCAGCTAGAGAGCGAAAGAACATCAAGTTAAAGTGAAATACGAAGTTGTTCAATTATTTATTTGAACATCCTGACCTACCTTATGTTACAATAGTTTATTATGCATCATTAAACCGATGTAACTTTATTTTACAGGGTCAAAAAAATTTTAAGCATAAAACTGTTTGATGATGAAAATGAAAAGAAATGGAAGAAAAGCCTCGTTGACAGAGACTTGGAAGTGCTGTGTGTCAGTCAGTTCACACTGTACAACACGTGGAAGGTATTTTATCTTTTATTCAATTCAATTTAGAAGCAGCAGTAGCTTACAAGGGGCTTGGCTAAAACCTGAAAGCTCAAGGCTCACCTGTTACACTATTATCTTGCCCAGTAAGTGTAGGTACCTAGTCAGGGGCCTAGGTGGGAGGGGTCAGGCGCGAGCAAGCACTCGCTCACACTTATACCGATACGACATGCACAACCATGAATCACGAGCCCTCGTGAAATGAAAGAGAAAGGAGAAAGGGGAATATTTTTTTTGACTGCAAACTGAACCCTTGACTGCGATCTCACCTGATGGTAAGTGACGATGCAGTCTAAGATGGTAGCGGGCTAACTTGGAAGGGGTATAGCAGTGTAAATTCAACCCATACCCCTAGTCCACCATGCTTGCCCAATGTGACTAGAGCTTCGATCACAAAAAAATAAGTGGATTCAGCACTTCATACTTACACTATTATTCAAATGCATCATTGTTCCTTGACACTGAAATAACTGCTTCACGTCAATGTTCGATGACAGACTAGCTAGCGAAATGATCTTGCACTCATATTTAGTGGTTACACAAATCGGACTAACATGCGATATCCACTTATTTTTCTGTGATCGAAGGACTAGAGCTAGACTAAGACTGATGTGTAGACTTCACACACCTTTGAGAACTTGATCCCTAGTATTTATTTTAATCTAATTATAATAATATTTTTGTGTCTCATAAATAGTAAAATTCGTTTCAGGGGCTCAAACCAGATTTCCATCTTGCAATGCCATCAGAACAATCTAAGGAATTTTATGAAAACTTTATTGAAATGTTAAAAAGTAAATATAAACCGGATAAAGTTAAAGGTAAAACAAAAATATATTAAGTAAATATTATGTTGTGTAATCCATTATGTTTTAACCAGGTTTTAACACACTCAAAACTAAATTGACAGGTACAAGTTCGAAGTTGCACTATTGTCATACGCACTTCTAGCACAAGCTTTCCGCTTATTTGGAGGGAATAGGAGAATATTAGTCAACTTCAGCTTGGCTAATATTCTTTTAAAAAAAAAAAGAAACTCAGGTATGCAGGTTTTCTCGCGATGTTTTCTCTCACCGTTATAGCAAGTGATAATAAATTGCATAAAACGAACATAACTCTGAGAAGTTAGATGTGCATTCCTGTGATTCGTAAATAACAAATTTTAATTTAAAAATAAAAAAAAGCCTGACTTCGCGTGAGCACTGGTTCCAAGTCTATATTCTATCGTTTCAATTAATTTACAGATGGTGTTTTCGGCGCATACATGCAAGTATCCCTGCAAAATGATGGACCAGTCACTTTAGAGATCGAATCGCCGGTGCAAACTGAAAAAACAAAGAAAAACAAATCTGCACCTGTTAGTAAAACCAATGAAGAATCAGGAGATATTGCAGAGAGATAATATTGAACTTAAGTAGGTATGTTGTTTTTTGGCGTAGATATTATATTATACACCTAGGCTGGCCTAAAATATTAACAGAAATTGTTTTCCAAAAAATTTTTTTTCATGCATTTAACAAACATAAAAAAGATACAATTTAACAAAATTACATTCATTATTTGAATTTAAAATTATTTTAAGTAACACCGCAAATGGTCATAAATGGTCTGCCGGTCTTGTACATTTACGAGGGAACAACCCTCAGGTTTTACGCTTATTTAAGTTTTTAACACTTAGTTTCTGTTATATTTTCTTTGCTAGTCATAATTAAATATCACTTGCTATAACGGTGAAGAAAAATAACCTCTATGACTGAGAGTTGTCCATAATGTTTTCTAAGATGCGTGTCTGCCAATCTACTTGGCCAGCATTGTTGACTATGGCCTAAACACTTCTTTTTCGAGAGATAAATGTCGACCGTTTTGTAGAACAAAGTCTGATCTGCTAAATTCACAACTTGAAATTTGAGCCTTAAAAGTCATCTGCAAGGCTCAAAACTCAAGTTATGAATTTAGCAGATGAGACTTTGTTCTACGGAACAGTCGATGTGGTGAGTTATATGCTTGCGTTCGGAGATGGCGTAAAATGAATGAGATATGAAGCTTTTTTGCTACCTATAATTTATATTTTAAATCGACTTCCTTAGTATTTATTTATTTACTGATTGTTAATGACGAACTAGCTGGTATAGTCATCGTTTATTAATTGGAGAATAAAATGTGTTTGCAATAATTACATTTGTATTATTTCTATTAATAAATCATATCAATTATAAACTCCAGGCAGAAATCAATTAAATTCCAAATGGGAATATTGCTCCTGTTTATTAAGTACATAACTTTAATATAATTTCATTATAGTATAAAAGTTGAAATTTTTTATGAAGATATACTCACATACTACACCATAGACTGACTTCTCTATGTATAAACCATGTGTGTGAGAAATGTGTACACAAGCAATGTGAATTTTTAGTTCGAAGGTTTAAATTGTAAAGCATGGGCAATATCAGTCCTCCTTGCATCACACCTTGCTACTAAAAATATATTAATTTTGAACTCAGCCCTTTGATTACTTACTCAACCATTATATTACTGCATCTAAAGTTTGAATGCCGTACAGTTTCAGTACCGTACCGTACAATTTCAGGCCTTGAAAGAAATCAATTGGTAGATGCAATCGAATGTCTTGGGGAGATCTAAAATATTGGTATGAATGAAAAAAGAATACAAATAATTAAAAAAACTTTATTTTGAAATAGTGGTTATTATCTATTAACATTAATTTGTTAAAGTTAGGCCTGTGGCAGCGACATTGTGTTAGACATTAAACGATTTTACAAAGATGATATGCTAATTTTAAATGACAGTTAAATAGTCAATGTAAATACTATCGCCTACACGAATACACAACAGAGTGGTCCATTAATATGTTAACAGATAATCTACCAAGATTCAAACATTTACATTAACCCTAAACGAGTAGAAAATAAACTAAAAAATGTATAAACAGACAAAATAAATGCATTCTATAAACCTTCTATTTTTAAATTACGATAATGAAATTCAACAAACGAGATTAAGATTATATAAATAGTGTCGAATATTAAGTTACGTAATTTATTATTATCAATATAGCCCGCGTGCCGCATGATTACTATTTCTATACTGCGAAATATAGATAATATAATCACTGTCTTTTTTTCGATTACATATAACGCCTCACATACGTTCGTAATCTGGATTCTTATAGAATTTTCAATTTCATCACCAATCAAGGCACTATTCATTTTGGTATATTGCTGATACGTATCCTCACTCCTAATTCTCAATAATATGAACTGCGTTACATGCGCTTACAAGTGTGATAGATTACAAATTCCATGTCCTTAAACGATAAAGTGGTGGGAGGGTTTGAACTTCTAATCAACTGCACTTTCCTTTCACGCGTACATTTATTTGATTATACATCTCAATTTTCTCAAGTACATTACAGCTATTCTTATTACAAAGTGTTTGAGCGTAAAATTATTGCCAGCTGTGTTGATAAAATTCCAAATCTCCCCACCTGATGATTTTAAATCTATCGAAATGTTACTATTACAAAAATATCTATAATCTATTCTAAAATTATTCCAATAAAATGTTACTGGGACAGGCTAAGGACTTTATGAACAACAAATACCCTTTCAGTTTTAGTGGACGTTGTATTTTGTGTTATTTCTGTGCAAGTTATTATTTTTAACGATTCAATTTCTACTTTATATTAATTTATTTTAAGAGATACAATAAATGTCATGTCATTTATGAAATAAATGCGTTGTTATGCACCGCAAATCCATCTTCTTATAGTTCCGATAAAAATGCAATTCTAATTAGAATATGAGTTGATAATACTCTAAATAAAGTGAAAATTTCTTACTGTTAAATCCATGGTCCAATTCCAAGAGCGAGATTGTTAGTAACAATTTTTGTTATTATGTACTGGTTATGTAAAAGAATGTTGTTAATATGTATTGAAATTACAAAATGGACGTTAAATAGTGTACATATATTCTAATTAGAATCGTTCGTTTGAAAGTATCAACGGCCAGTAGACGTGCGGCGGTTGATATCATTTGGCCGCTGTAATTCGTTCAGGTGCGGGGCAATCTACCAAAGTCCTGACGAGAACCCGCCGGGGGGTACGCGGTTATGCAGGATGCTGCTGTTGCCATTTAGCGATGTGACTGTGTTGATCTGGCCGTTCAGTGATTTGTAGCCGTCGCCTGTGATCGGGTTGCCCTCTGGAAATTTGCAATAAAAGTTAAAACATTTAACCCAAATAGTATTGTAGTAGTCATTTCAAATCAAGCCCCAAGTAGTAATTTTCAAATTATTTTTATCGGGCTCGAAAAATGGGAATTAGATACACACTGTATGAATATTTCTAAGACTGTAAATAAGGCCCGTTTAAGACCATACTATATATATATACTTCATATATCAACTTTTACGAACATGGAGATCTTCATGATAAATATTAATTAATTCTTAAACGGAATGAATAGTATCAATAGGTATTAATTAAAAAACACAATTTTACCTTGAGTTATAAATTCTAAGTTTTAGAAAAATGTACACACTACGAGTACAGTAGGTATAAAATGTATAATCTATTGAATCATGCAAAACTATCCGAATTGATCTTATAGGTAAGTAGGTCACTATGGCTTAATCTTAATCAAGGCATAAGTTCTGTCATAAAAACTTCCACATTGAAAAAATGTTTGCCTTAATTTGCATAGAAGGAATTTTATTTGTAACCCTCTTTCAACGCCGAGCATAACGGCAGGCAAAAACATATTTCTTAAATGTGGAACATGCAAATATTGAGGCGATCTATAGCGATTCTATATTTACTTAATACACAATTTAACTATACACATAAAGATACACACTAACTAAGAAACACCTTTTAAAATATAAACAATCGAAAATCATATAAGATGCGTGCGATAGTAAGAAAGTATAGACACTACTCGTAAGTATAAAACAATACAGTTTCCATTTTAAAAAGCTAATTCCTATAACAATGACAACACGACAAAAGTAATATTACAAGACAATAAAATTGAACTAAGCTTACTTAAGTTACATGATAACTGTAAAACTATAAGTCACATAACGAACTATATTAATTTTTATTTCCAAAAAGCAAATTATAACAAAGTTGAGTGCTTAATTGAGGACTTCATAGAATCGTCTTGAAATTCTTTTTAAAGCATTTTGTACATTAACAGTGACGGTGCAAAACGGTTTGACAAAATATTTGTCTAAATTAAGCACCCACCCAACTCTCTTCGGCGAACATAGTCTACATAATACGTCTTTTGATTGAAGTCTTCTGCATGCCGGTTGAGATCAAAAAGGTATCCAGGAACGTATTTATGGAATATTGGAGGAAAACCGGTGAGCGTACTAGGTCCGGGACCCGGAGAAGTCTGAAGTAATGTAACATCCGGAATAGGGCCATCACGTTCATATTTAAAAAGAGTAGGGGGAGGGTCATACTTGTCAAAAGTAAAAGGATCTACAGGTCCATCTAAAGTAGGAATGGGATTGTATTTATAATCCGGCTGGGGACGATCTCCCAAAGCGGAGGTCATGCCTACGAAAGCGTATGGAGGCAATGGGTGATGAGGAATGTAATGTTCTTGCGGCTCTAGGTAGTGTTGCGCTGGGAACGGTGGCCAATGTCTATCGAGAACTAGCTGAGGCGAAAGTGAGTTCGGATCGATTACAGGGTGGACTTTCTCTGGATCGTCAGTTTTAAGACCTAGTAAAGTATAGGGGCTGTGTGGAATGTTTATACGTGGCTTTGTGGTGGATTCAACATAGTACTGGGCTGGTTTTGGTGGCCATTCTCGCGTGAAGTATCGGTGGGTGGGTTGTGGTTCTAGGATATCATCGAATGGGTAGGTGTTTGGATAGCTTGGTGAGGCACCTCGCAGGCTGGCAGCCGGATGTCGGCGGCGCTGAGTCGGCAAGGGTACTCCGTCCCCGGTCACCGGATTCCTCTTCGGTGGCGTGTATGATACTGACCATTTAGAACAAACGGTTTTCATTTGTACCATAGACCATGTAGAACATAAAGAAAATTAGCAATAAGAATACGAAACCCTCACTCTAGTGGCTTTATTTTGGTACTTCTACGTAGAAAGAAATTGCGAGGATTGTTTTTTTATTGCTAATAGGTGTTCACTTAGACCATTCAATAACGATAATAATATACAATCTATTTATATGGTTCTATTATCGTCTTAACCTAAACCTACCGAATTTTTCCTAAACGCGATACGACCAAATCTTTCAGTCTTTGTTTTTTTCGAAATGCGTAACTTTACTGTATTGAATTCCATAGTTTTGTCACAAATAAGAGTTAGTCGTATCGCCTTAATATTCTGGGCCCAACCTAGTTATTTTATTATAATTTTTTGATTTCTAGTAAGTAATTTCGTATTATTTAAGTAAGTAATTCTTGGTTGGTAAGTTATTTTTCCAAAGGTTGTTATTATTTTAATATCGTTGGGTCTCATAAATAAAACTTGTTGCTCTTGAAACCCGCCTATAATTCGGTTTTTTCATTTGGTACTATTATTTTATCACCGTCTAGGTATCTTTGCTTGCAATCAGTGCTTATTTATGAGACTTATTGATTACGTACAGTACATGCTAATATCTGTAAAAAATTTAGTCATGATTTATTAAATGTAGTTATGATAATATTAATATCAGTTAATTCGAGTTTAAGAATGGTTGTCGAAATTATTTTTTTTACTTCATTGCCAGCGTGCATAAGTGCTAATTAATTGATTATCACATAACGTCCCTTTGACGAACTTCGTGAAGAATATAATCGTCAAGTAAACGTCAGCGCATGCTTGGTGTTTGTTTCGAACTGTTCGAAAGTGGAATGGAATTCAGGGGCTCTGGAATATTTCTCAGACGCCTCGACATTATTCCTTGAGGTGCTTACTACCTGCATTAAATTTAACCTACATTTCCATAGAACTTTCCATTATTTACGTCTTTAGCACATTTCACCGCGAAACCGTAGAAACGAAACCACGGAAACTCCGATATGACTGATGTCACTTCATCGTCATGGCTTTGTAGGAAATACAGCGTCCAAATCATGGGAAAAAGATCTCTGTGCTTGAATATACAGAGAGAACTTCAACAGTTTCGTGATCTTGATCGTGTCGTAACGGAAGTCGGCTACAGGCCAAACATTCCTGTAAATCTTGCAAACCACAACAATTGAAGCTGTCCCTTTTCTGTGCTTATTTACAAGGTGGGTTTAAATGTTTGCAATTCTAACATTCAGTAGTTGTGTAAATGAAGTTTACTGGAAATGTAATAGAAGCTTTTAAGCACTAGAGTGTAAAACATACGCTAATGTGAATTTATGTTGCAAAAAGAAACCTATACTAGGTGCATTTCATAGTGCTAGAGCGTTAGAATTGACAGCTCTCAATGTCATGCTATCCTTTGCCGCAGAGAACAGTGTAAAAGTTAGCATTATTTTTGACCTGACAATTCAATTTCATAATCTTCGTATCACGAGATAAAGAACAGGAAATGACTATGACGTAGGTAACAAGTGTAGGGCGTATTGCTTGTGCGCATCTAAATCCAGTATTAACCATAGATTAACTATAGAGATCAGTGGGTTCAGCAGTTGATCAACTAAAATTAAACCGTAGGAACCCCGTAGTAGGTATATACAACGTGTAATGAAACTCCGAAATAATACTGAAGGAGGTGAATGTGCTCATGAAACTGAACAACTTTCCCCAAGGAACATAGGTCGAAATGTGAAAAAAAAATGTGGACTTCCCATACAAAATTGACGATCAGCCGATTGATTTACTATGGGAGGTAAAAATTTTTTTTTCATATTTCGACCTATGTTCCTTGGGGAAAGTTGTTCAGTTTCACGAGCACATTCACCTCCTTCAGTATTATTTCGGAGTTTCATTACACGTTGTATAGCACGCGCGAAAATTGTGTGCAGAGTTTCAAGTCCTACCCTCAGTCACGCCACTGAAATTCGATTCCACATTCGGCCCGGTTTAGCTAGGCTTGCGTTGCGTGCTGCGTGGCTCACGTGCCTACATCGAGAACGACTCACACTGGTGGGCGGGCTCCGGCTCACCTCGGCTGGGGGTGGAGGTGGCGCTGCCGTTCATCTTGGGGGAGTGCGCCGGGCTGCCGTTCATCTCGCCGTCGCCGAACTGGATGTGGCTGCGGATGGTGTCGGTGATCATGGGCGACACGGACGAGTTGCCGGACGTCTGAAATCAGGGGGGGTTTTTTTTTAAAGGTGTCCTCCATCGTAGATAGGGATTTTCTTTTTCAATTTTTAATTTGCATTTTATTTAAGTTTTTTACCATTCATTAATATTAATTTTGAGCAATTTTAACGTAATATATAACAATATAATAATTTTTTATTAACAATATAATCAATATAAGGTGTGGTCATTCTTCGAAGCTCTGTGTACGGAATAGCAGGAAATCAGGGGTTTGCCAAGGTTTTGAACGGCTGCTTTGTTTGTTTTTTTTTTTTTTTCAAAATACCCTTAGCCCTTAGCTTAGATAGCCTTGACTGCGATCTCACTGGATTGCAAGTGTCGATGCAATAAATAAATAGTCTTCTATTCAAGAATACAATAGCCACATAAATCTAAAACGGGCGTACTTGGAAGGTTGGTTGGTAGGTTGTTACTAGTAGAAATTGACTTCCGTAAGAAGAAATGCGGTCAAAAAAAACCATAGCTAGCCTAGCTTTTGCCCATGATTTCGTCCATGCCGAGTTTTGTTCGTTTTTCGGTAAGTATGAAAAGTATCTGTGCAAAATTACACCGATCCACACATCCATCGATCCATACACAGCTTGCAGCGAAGTTTGTTTCGTTGTTGCGTGATTGAAGGACAAACTAATAAATAAACTTTCGCATTCATTATAATTAATGACTAGAATTTGACTTGGTCTGCGTGATGTTTGTAGCAAGACTCTCTTTAACAATATCCAAAAAATCACAGCAATCTGTAGCTCTGTTGCGGCGTGATTGAAGGAAAAACACACTACTTTTGCATTAGATATTGATTAGATAATAATAATAATTACATCTACACTATTGTTATAAAGAGGAAAGATTTGTATTATTGTGTGTATGTTTGTAATGAATAATCTCAAAAACTACTGGACCGATTTGGCTGAAATTTAAAATAAAGATAGATTATACCTTGGTTTAAAACATAGGCTACTTTTTATCCCGAAAAAATTATAGTTCCCGCGGGATCTTGAAAACTAATTCCATGCGAACGAAGTCGCGAGCATCAGCTAGTTGGATAATAATATCAGTAGGGATTATCAGTTGGGATGTCCGTACGCACCTTCGCCTGTCCGAAGAGCCGAGTGTGCGTGTCGCGCGGGCGCGTCGGCGTGTCGCGCACGACGCGCGGCCGCGACGCGCCATTCTTCACGGGGCTGCCGCCGTCCGTCGTGTCGCCGTTGAAAATCTCCGCGATGCAGCTCTTGGGCGCATTGGGAACTCTGTAATTAGATAAGTGATCCAATTAAACGACGTAGAAATAAAAAAAATTGAACTATGTAGTACAATCAATTGTACTAGTTCCGACTTCTAGTAGGTATATTAGGAGAGTAGTTCCGAGGACAGAATCGTACAGACTAAATAGGTTCACAAGGAACGAAGTAATAAATGAACGATGTACTATTTTCTAATATTTTGAATTGTCTGGTTCCCGCTCGTCCAGAATCGAGCGAACGAAGCACTAAAAGAACGATGCACTTTTTAAGTATGCGGAATATTTCATTCTCGTTCATAGTAGGTACTTAATGCATGTATTACACAAGACTAGAGACTATAGTTGTAGAGACAGCAATAAGAAATCATAATTGTATACTGAATTTCTCGTAGGGGGGTCGCAAACCACATTCTGAGAATGAAACTAAAAAAATCCAGATACGGTAGCTTCTGGTATTTGCTGATAGTACCTACCTACCTATCAATCTTCTTCAATAACTGCCTATAACTTGGGTAATAAGAAATAAGCTTGAGATAAGTACTAAGTTACTCGTAAGTATGTACCCTGTACTGTACCTAATTAATACGTACGTACCTATACCTAACTATAAGAATAATAAAATGTACCTGAAACTTAGTTTAGCAGTCTAGTTGTTCGTAGGTAGGTGGGTAAATCTAAAGATAACCTTAACTACTTGATGGCATGTAACGAGCGCAGACTTGTTGACACATTGGAGGTAGAGCCTGTCACCCAGCCAACACAGAGTCAACCTTAACCACATACATACGTCACATATACTGTGGAGATGACATTTTCCAATAGCTTTTCCATACTGACAAATTCACGCACTGTTAACTTGAAGAGTTAACTACACACAGTTCTCAATAGGTTCTCAATTCCGATCGGAAATTCGTATCATCCATGTCAATGAACTGTATCGCCCCACCATGCATGCCCTACAATAACTTTTATGGTTTTTCAAAATCGAAGCGAGCGATTTGTTTGCGGTATTTGTTGACTGCGGGGTTCCCCTACGGAAGTGGACGGGCCCTGCCACAGGTAATGGCCCTGCGTGTCCAGTGGACTGTGAGGGCGGCCACTGGTCTATTAATAATGCATTCTGGGATTGAGTTTCGGTAATCGGATAGGGATTTGGTTAAAAGTAATCATTTGCATTTAATAATATCGGGAGTCGACAACTCGTCACACGATCTAATCACACTAATATTATAAAGGCGAAAGTTTGTATGTGTGTGTGTGTGTCTGTGTATGTGTGTGTGTGTCTGTGTATGTGTGTATGTTTGTTACTCCTTCACGCCACAACGAATGAACCGATTTGGCTGAAATTTAGAATGGAGATAACTCAAACCCAGGATTAAAACATAGGCTAGATTTTATCCTATGAAATTAAGGAGTTCCTGCGAGAATCAAAAAACCTTAATTCACGCGGACGAAGTCGCGGGCATCATCTAGTGAGATCATAAATGTAGTTTTTAACGGACTTCCAAAATAGGAGGAGTTCTCAATTAGACGCGAATTTTTTTTTTTCGTGAAGAAAGAATTAGCTAACCGACTTAAAAAAATTAAAATGTGCAATTTGCTTCTGGCCTGAACAATTTGTTTGCTGGTTTCCTTTGTTATGCTGTGTCAGAAAGGTGGCCAAGTCTGTGAATTTTTATCACATTTATGGGTCAGTGAACTATTGCCATTAGTTTCCCATTCTATTCTATTTATTTAGAAAGTTTCGTTTGCGGAAGCTTATAAATAGTTTCAGTAGCCTACAGTCACAGAAGGCAGTGGTGCATAGCGTCGGCCGGAAACCGCAGCGCATTGCTGGCGTATCGATTCTGTGAACCTAGCCAAGATGAAAACTTCGTAGACTATACAAAAATTCTAGGTAGGAAGTTCTCCTTGAGCTTAAGCTTTTAGAACTATCCCTAAGAACCTACACATACACATCAGGTGTTCAATATACCTAGTTCATGTTTAAATAAAGCGGGTTGCATTCGCAAGTTATAAGGTGAGTAGTGATGTTTTTGAGGGTTTCGACTGCTTTTACTTTTGCGTCAGCTAAGAATAATAGTACATGTTTAATGTTTATATTATGTACGAGTATATTGTGTAGGTATAGTTCTGGGACAGTAGGTTCAACCTGTGACAACGCTTGACTGGTGAAGGTAAAGATCGTGAGCAAACCTGCACGTTTGTGAGTCCTCCACAATGTTCTCTAAGGTAAACCTTTAATAATTGAACACGGTGCAGCATCTATGTATCCCTCCTACTACAAAATAAACCAAGCTAAATTAAATTGTTACCCTGCAAAAGGGGACATCACCATCACCGAAGATGATCTATTAACTGCAGGCCCTGTTTAATTTGACTACATTCAGATTGATATGCAAATGGGGTTTCAAGTCTGACAATCTGCGCTTGCCCAGTGGACTATGGCCTAAACAATTCTCATTCCAAAGGACACCTGTACCCAGCACAGTGGCTCGGTGATGGGTTAAGAATTAAGATGAATATAATAAATCAAAATAGGTACCAAGATTGATATCTGCCTTAGTCTTAAAACCTCAAACCGTTCCCACTCACAACGTTTGCGGTCTCATATCTGGCGATCAGGTGGTTCGCATGAAGCGGGCGTCTAGATTTACGGGTATAATCGAGTATTTTCTGCTTCACCGAGAGCTTATTAGTCCCTCTCCCACACCGCATCGATGTTGCTTGTAATGATGTTTTCTAGAAAATTGCCTTCGCAACGCCTGCCTTTCAAATTAGTTTACGCTCTGTCTGTAATGCGTTTGCTCATTGAAAAGCGGAAATTTGTATAATATTTGAATAGATGGGTATAGTGTATTAATAGACCTGCATTTTTTTTTATTAGATGACAAGATAGTCTTTTTCTGCGTTCTCATTATCTCACCTGATGGTAAGTGACGATGCAGTCTAAAATGGTAGCGGAATATTTTTGAAGAAGTATGGCAGTGTACATTCAACCCATAGCTGCCCCTAATCTGTTTCTACATGCCATCGTGCCGGAACGCTAAATCGCTCCGCGGCGGCACGTCTTTGACGGCAGGCCAAAGCCTCCCACCAGACCAGATCAGAGACAATTCAGAAATTACAAATTCCCCCACCGGAATCGAACCCGAGACCTCCCAAAAATAAGACCACAGCGCTTACCACTGCGCTAGGGATGTCATCAATATTTACAAATTACTCCTAAGTATGGCAAAAATGACATTAAGTATTTCTTAGGCTAGGTGCGTATTTTACTGTTATATCTTCTCGTAAAGATTACCTTCAAGGCTAACACTCTCTGTAATAGGTAATACCTACTTAGTTATTGAGTTTATTAGGTAGATAGATACAGTTATATTCGTATCAGTACGAAACGTTAACAAAATCTAAGGAAAATTTATCTATTTTGGCTTGGCTTAGTATTTATATAAACTTTTTCATCAGCACATAATTAAGTTAGCAGGTTAAGAAATAAAATAGCTTGAGGGCTTTAAAACTTCATAAATTATTATAGACAAATAGTCCTGAGTCCTGATATGGTACGAATCTACTTACATTTTACAAGTAAATAACCAGGCAAATCAAGCTAGATAAATATGTAGATAAACTTAGGTCTCACATAGTCAGGTAAACTACCTACTTATACTACCTACCTACATATAGGTATATTTTACATAGAGTTTAGATTACAGACTCCTTGGCGTATGAAAATCAGAGGTATAATTACGTTATACAGCACAAACCTTAACAACAAACATCAACGAACACATTCTCCGGTATAATTACCTGCGTGTAAGAAAGTGCGTGAGAGTAAATAGGTATTAAGGTGCTTCCACATAGAAGTTATATAACATAATGTAACTGCTTCGTTGGTCTAGAGGCTAACATGTATGGCTGCGGATGAGATAGGACCTCATGATCCACAGGGTTTGAGTCCCGAGTCGGGCCAAAAAAATGAATGAGTTTTTCTTTCAAGACATTTTCAACAGCCCAGAACAAATCCAAATAAATCCAGGATTTAAAAGAATGGGAAACTTTAAGAACACTCCGTGCCTCGGAGAGAGATTGCGCCTGGGTTTGCGCATTCACTTGCGCACTATAATAAGTTCTAGGTAGATGGCTAGTCTCCGTTTGGATTTGCCGCTGTGGACTGGTAGGAAGGAAATTACTTTGTACCCTATTATATCACGATAACATTATGTACTCTTACATTTTACTACAATTTGTTCGATGTTATTTACGCTCCAACAAGGAAGGGCAGAAACTTTCTAACATGTCGGTAAACATCGTGTAATATTTTATAACTATTAGTCCAGAATCGATTTTCGAGGAAGCTCGAATTTGTTATGTGATGTTGCAATTTGTACCACCTTTTTAGCCAAACTATGCTAGATAAAAATATTTTATAACTTTGCAATAATTAATTGTTATAAAACGTTATCTAACAAAAAACTAAGGTGTAGGAGTACCCTTATGTAAATGTAGTTGTGTTATTTTCTAATAGAAAGAACAGGCATGCGCGGACGCCACACGCGACGCGAATTAAGAAAGGGTTGCCAGATTACACTATGTTCATTGTCCACAATCCACATTTATGGTAACTATTTGACAAAAAGTAAAGCGATGCAGCAATAATGTTGCCAACTACAAAGGTTCTAATGCACAAGGATGAAAAGGACATAAACCGCCTATCTCAGATAGAGTTGATAGTAATCTATATAAATAAAAATCAATTGCAGCCTGTATGAAAGATCCTCACTTGAAAACTACTTGACCGAACTGGGCCCCAAGTCTGCTATTTTACATGTCATTGTCATTGATCCGCAATACAATTACAATACAATTATCATTGGTCCAAAATTTCGTAGTCTACTAAATTCACAATGGTCGTTTGATTTCTTATAATTGGATTGTAATTCAATCATATCTCGGTATTGCCATTAGCTTAAAAAGCGTTTGCCGAAATGAGTTTCAAAAAAAACTACATATTAAAAACGTTTATTTAAGCTAGATTCAAAGCTAGATGTGTCAGTGGCAAACCATCGGAAAACAATTGTGACGCCATTGAATTAGTAGACTACCAAAATTGCTAAAAGTAGCAATTGGGATGTCATTGATAGGCAATGTAACTACAATTGCAATAGCAGACTTGGGCCCCTGGCTGTTTATTTATTGTGTTCGTAATTGTCACATCGAGGTTTGTATGTAAAAAATTCAACGGAAAGTTCAGAAATTCGGATGGTATTTTCGTATAAAAATCTCCATAAAAAAAATTTAACGTCATCTTTTGCATGTACTTATAAAAGTTGAGGACTTGGAGAGTGACCTATATTTTATGCTACCTTTTGCCCCAGAAAAAAGAAGGTTACGTATAATAAAAACATTTGCAATTTTTTTTTTTAATTTTCGATAAAATCGTTTAAATAATGCCTCACTGACATAAAAGTTTGAAGTTTGGTTTTTGATCTTGATTTGATCGAAAATTTTAAGTTACAAAATCCTCGATGCGCGAGTCTAAAAAATGGCTAAGTTTGTCTAACTTAGCCGGTTTATCTAACTTAGCTGGTTTTTTTATTAATTAGCATAGACATAGATAGATGAAAGTGAATATTTAGTAACCGGACACCTAGCAGCCCTGCCGGTCGCCGAGGGGGCAGCGTCGTTACAGAAATAGGCAGCTGTCAAACGGACGCACGGACAGACGCCGGAAGACAATAAAAACCCTTTTGTTTCTAAATATTATTTTACTGTTCACGCCGGACATGTGATAGAAAGAAAGAAACGTTCATTTTATAAATGGTGCCACACATCACCATGTAGGTATATCTAGATTAGGTTGTCCCGGCACCTCCACCACTCGAGCTTTAAAGACAAGTGAAGCAGAAGAAATGCCGAAACTACAAGTCATGTGCCATATAATATTATTACTGTTACCGCTGATGATGCGGTGGGAAAAAAGAAGATCTCTTTTTCACAAAAAAGACTGACAAAAATACTTAAAAAAACCGGTCAAATACGAGTCGGACACACATACGAAGGATTCCGTACCAAAAACGTCGAAAAAATAACTTTTCACACACTACACTTTCTACCTTTGATTTTTATTTTTTATTTTTATTATTTGTTTTTATAGCGACAATAGAAATACCTACATATTCCCTGAAAATTTCAATTCTCTACGTATTACGGATCATGAGATACAGCCCGCTGACAGACTGACGGACAGACGGACAGCGGAGGTTAGTAATAGGGTCCCGTTGGCACCCTTCGGGTACGGAACCCTGAAAAGATGGTACTTGGGGTGATCTATTTTATAAATCACGTTATTTGTTCGTAAACGGGCCAACCTTGATGCCCAGGTTAATTTATATCAGACAGTACTGCTATACATTTAAACGAAACACTTTGTGTCTTTCAGTTGGGAGTGACTAATCGTCTTTTTATTCACCAGGTCAAGGACTACGATAGAGGGCCTTAATAAAATTAATTTACCCACTCCATACGACCACAAATAAATTAGAAAAATTGCAAATTTAATTTTGCAACTATTCTTTTTTAAATTGCTCCTCTTTTCGACCCTTATCGCCGAAGAAAGCTTGTCTCGATAGTAAGGGAAGACAATCAAACGGATTTTTACACCAAATACGATAGAATAATTATTTATTTCTTAAAACCATTACTGTTTTCGGGATTTTGTTTTTCCGACCACGTATTGTTTGTGTACTTTCAAGACGAGTGAATAGGCATTTTCTAGGCAAGCGCGCTCCAACCTAGACCTCATCAGTACTTTCCTTCACTGATTGTAGTCAAGCGCAAACCTATCTCGTAATAAAAATATTAAAAAAATCTTATCGTTATATCATTAATCATGAATGAAGTATTTATTCATTTTCGTAAAGTTTATTCTTAAGACATTTTTATTTCATCGCCAAAAAGACGTTCTGACAGTTTTATGTATCTACTTAAAATCTGCCAAAACGTCTTTATTAAACGTCACCTGTCTAGGCGATGGTGAAATTGGCACTATGACACAAAGATTTAAAGCATAGGAATAAGCAATGTCAACTGAATAAATCCCAAAGATAAATAGACGAACGTCTCCGTTTACCGATCGCGAAGAAGATACTGTCACACGCGGGATATGTGGCAGTGGCAGGCGTTTAACATAGCATCTTAGAGAATGATTCATTTGATACGCCCCAGGATTTATTAGACGCTCATGTGCTGTTACAATGTCGTAATTAATCACTTAATAATTAGTTGAATGCGTCACTAATTTATTAGTCGCCTACCTAGAGACTTAAAAATCAGACTTAACAATTAATATCGTATGCTTCTCATTCATTTTTACTCACACCGCAAAAAATACAGGAAATTATATCGGAAAACGTTCGTTGGCAATATTTTAATTTGATATCTATTGATATTATATATTGAGCATGTGTGACTAGCTTCTTTCTTAGTTTAACTTTAAGTTATTAAGTCTCCAACTACCTGCCTTTATACTTTTGACAATAATCCTACATAATATGTAATATACATATTATCTTTACTAATATTATAAATAAGAGTTTGTTTGAACGCGCTAATCTCAGGAACTACTGGTTCGAATTGAAAAATTCTTTTTGTGTTGGATAGTCCATTTATTGAGGAAGGTTTTAGGCTATATAAAATCACGCGGCGACCAATAAGAGCTAAGCATCAGTGAAAAATGTTGCAAAAACGGGGAAAATTATCCATATTTAAAATATATTCTTTTAAAAACTTCTTAATCGCGATCATAATAACAGAAATTGACGCGGACGAAGTCGCTGGCATCAGCTAGTGTAGGATAAATCTGCTTGTTATTTACTTAATTATAATTGATCCACGATACGATCTAAAAGCTATCAATTTATGTTTAAAGACTATCTAAAAATACTAAGTAGGTAAGTAACCTATACTTATTTCTGATGGTCCTTTTCATAACGTTTATGTAAATTGCTGCTAATGCATTAAACACATTATAACCATTACAAGAAGAAGATAAGCCACCGTATCAGAGATATTAATGCTCTAAGATTAGTACGTTTACTCAATTTTCATAAAATTTCATCTTACTGTAAACAGACATAATGTTTACGGTAGGTAATGTAGAGATAGGGTAGGCTAAAAGTTATTTTTATAAGTGATTCGATATTCCTAGCTTTCGATATTACTACAATATTTTTATTTTTATTCCAAAAAAAGATACTATTAGATCATTATTTAAAAAAAATACCTAAAATGCTAACTAACTAACGTATAATTTCTATCGAATACTAAATCAAACTGCTACTTTGTTCCAATTTTAAATCGGTTTCAACTGTCAACATCAAGCGCTATATTGCCCGCAAGTGTCTTGCGCAATTAGCCACCTGTTTATAGAAACACGGCAATGCTAAGTTATCCATGGTAATGAGAGACAGTAACTTTATCATATGTGGAGCGACAGGAGAAAATGCTTTTAGTTTTCGAACGAAAGGCGATACGTTACGTTTTATACTATATAAGTAGAGAGCAAAGATTGTACACTTTCGCGGGAAATTCGTTTTTAATGGCATTCATACAACATTCATAGCAAACGACTGCAATGGAATGTTTTATTTAACTATTCGCACGTTTCCATACGACATATCCGATACGATAGCGCGACAGGTTAGATAAAATGCGTCTTTCTGTTCACTTATAAATATATGTATTTAGTTTTCTTTTGTATAAACCATCAATGTATAATTTAATGAAGTGAAATCATACCAGATGAAGGTGCATTCTATAATAAGCTGTCATTCTTGTAATGTTGTTGTTGTTTTAGCTTTCTTGGTTTTATTTAGTGCTAGTTCAGCACAATGCACTTCGCCAATGTCACCATTCTTGTAATGTCATTCAACAGAGCTCATTGCCTACTTATTTTTGGTCACAAAGACAAACTCGTTTCGAATGAGAAGGATTTAGCTATACCACACACCTTTGAGAATATAAAGGAAAACTCTCTGGCATGCAGATATTTTTTTTACTATTTTACATCGATGGTATAAACATTTAAAGTTTCAACACTGAAGTAGGTACCTAAATGACGCAGAGCTCTCGAGGCTAGCACGATGAAGTGGCAGGGGCTGGTTATAATATTTTCAGAGGACTGATGTCAGTTAGAGCTATAACTAGTGGTTCGCCCCGAACTGAGACCTCGCGATATCCCATAATTCCCAAAAGTTTTAATTATATATTGTAATAATTAACTTTTAACATTAGACGCAATAAAAAAAATAATAGTTGACATAAAACTGTTTTACTGACACAGCGCCATCTATAGTGAAGCATTATAGTGAAGCTATTAGCTTCACAATAATGCTAATAGATGGCGCATTAAAATTAAATAATTTCGTTTCTTTATAACATTTATCTAATTTTAGTATTTGTTGTTCAAGTACAGGATATAACTGAATTTTCAATCAAGTTTCACGTTCTAATATTCAGTAATTCTTGACATATGGCTCAAATTAAAATCTCCACTTTGAAACCCCCCCATTTGGTCAATTTTTAGGGAAAAATTAAAAAAAATATATTTTTGTACTCTGTTCAAAGTCGTCTTTAAAAAGATATATCGCAAGTCTATGTAGAGCAACAAACAAGATTTTTCTTCAAATACGCTTCTATGAGAGCCCCCCTGAAATAAAGCTTTTTATATTTTTTTATACAATGTTCGGCTGAAGGCCATCAGTTTACATATTATATTTAAATTTGAAGTAATTACGTTCAGTAATTCAGAAGTTATAGGGCTCTGACAGACATTTAGACGAACACACTTCTCTGTCTAGTAGGCAAGCGCCCTAGTTGACTCAGAGAACTTCGCTTCGCTCGTTCAACTATAAGTTCCTCGAGTGAAACCGGGTCTCGGTAAGTTTAAGACTGACCCCGGCTAGATGGAGCGATGACATCCGGAAAGTGGTAAGCGAATATTGGATGCGAAAGGTAAAGGCGAACGTAAGCGCGCCAGGTACACTCTGCATTTTAAGTAAGTATAAAGCTACAGGTACCCGGCGTTGCTCCATTCCGACGGGCCATCTCAATGGGCCATCTCGTTGGGCTAACGTAGCGCGAATGGACAATAGTTACGCGATAGAAAGAGAGGCAACTTGTAGATAAATATAATTGTAAAGGTAAGTTAGCGCTGTGCAACCTGAATTGCATTTTATTGTGTGGTAGAAAGAGTTACTATTTATTGAAATGATTTTGCAGAGTGAATCTTCTATCTTCTATGCCTACCTGTAGGTACTATTTTGTATTCTGTGGTGCTGCCTAAAAGATGCCAACTTTCAAGAGCGGTTGCTGGACATATTGGTTGATAATAATGACAATGATGACGTTCTACGGGACGAATTCTACGATCTACGAAAACATTTGACAGTGCTCAATCCATAGCACAACCCGGTTCTGTTGCGGCGTAATGTGAATCATCCTTAAGTCGTCGGTAGGTACTTAGGTATTTTCAATTTCCCAACCGAACCAAATTACACTAGTATTGCTTTTATTAGAATAGTTATTGCAATAGATGATTGATATGTTGCACAATATTTGAATAATAAAGCCTGTCATACCAACCAATTAAGGTCAGCAAAATAACATTTTTGCTAATTCTATAAATTGTAAATATTTTTGGTTAGGTGGTGAATTTTCAAGCGAATCAATGTTATAATAAAGTACCAAAGTACACAAATGGTTAAAAATTTAAAAGGATTCAAAATGGTTAAAAAGTTAAAAGGATTCAGACGCAGTTTTAATTAAAAGTGGAACAAAATAGTTGACTCGGTACTACTTGCTAGCCACTTTTATCTACATACATACATATTAGTAGACAGATTTGACCCAAAATGAGCACTTACAAGTTTAGTTTCTTCTGTCCGTACATAAAGGTTGTGGGAACGTGAGTCGTAAATAATAAACAAGTCAATTTGCATCGGTGATTCGATGAAAACGCGGTCATGTAATGTCTAGGCAAATTAGGTTTCAAAGTTGGTTGTAGCGACGTGCCTGTGTCTTTGTGATGTATGGTTTTAGATTCAACACTGGTATGATAGATGATATTAGATCTTTATCGATTGCTGAAGTTTCATTTGGACATTGTCATTTTAAACGGTGGACCTCAAAAATTGGACATAAGTATCTCATAGTTTTTTTCTCCTTATATTCTCCTCTCCCCTAAAATAAACGGAAAGCTTGCGTTAGGAGTGGCGACGACAATAGTGCAATGGATGGGAATCGAACCTACGAACTTTCAGTTTTCAGGCCACATTTTTAACCGTTGGTTAGGTTTAGAGAACGTTAGTTAAAATTATTAATTATTATTTACAGTAACCACAGTGTTTTATTGGTTCTTCTCGGTCGGAACGGTATTCCGAAAAAGTCATAGATTCCCTTGATCATTTGTAATAGGTTAATCTAATAAAAAATATTTCTATTCTTTTTTTATTCTATTCTAAAAGGGAAAAGAGCTTTCTTTTTAGACCCATGGTTAGCAACTTTGTCTCGCCCTATATCGTCACTGGCAACCATCGTAAACTAAATAGGTATAGGTTTTTAGTCTACGATCAATTATTTATTTCATGTAGGCCAACTTGTAGCTCTTATGACACGTCATGACTCTACCAACGGTTCAGAATGCAGATTCCGCTGAGAAGAGCCGGCAAGAAACTCAGCAGTTGCTCTTTTCATTTCATAACAAAATATTACAATATTAATGTATGCCAGCTACATAATAATCCTATCACATTTCGACCTTTCAAAAAAATATCAAATATTAACTCTCATTGGTCATGGCAGTGATACTACTCATTTTATAATTGAAACGATTTCTCAAACCACACTTCCATACCTCGAAGGAAGCTTCAAATAACACATGTCTACAAATTAGGTAAATAAAAAAAAAACAAATTGGATGAAATTACACGTGCCGGTACGTGGCTTCTTGTCTTCTTTCACCGATCATTTCATTTCTAACGCTCAAACTGCATTTTTGTAATAAGGGTTCATACAAACGGAGGTTTTAGCTAATTACTGAAAGTAAAAAACATGCTCTTTCGAACAATTAAATATACCTAATGATTTTTCAACGCCGTTATGCGCAATAAATACTAAAGGAAATTATTAGCAAGAATTAATAATACTGAGAATGCAAATACTAATATTGAAATACAACCTGTAGCACGGTTTTAATAGAGTTTAGCTATCTCTTATCAGTTCTTTTTTTCTAGGTGCCAATTTCAGCAACGTCGAGTGACGTTTAGCCGAGGAATAAATTAAGCGTTCTAACAGTTTTGGTTCTGAAAATCTGCCAATCTGATATTACAAATTTACGTTCGGATCAGACTTATTTTAAGTTGTTGAAATCGGCCTTTAGCGTTTGGGCCGTTCTTAATTGCAATATTTGGCCATAAGACATGCTTTTTAAACGAATTACTAATACAATATATTACACTAGTTGATGCCCGCGACTTCGTTCGCGTGGATTAAAGTTTTTTGATTCCGGCGGGAACTCTCTTGTTTTCCGGGTTAAAAAGTTGCCTATGCGTTATTGCAGACTATAATCTATCTCTGTGCCAAACTTCAGCCAAATCGGTTCAGTTGTTGCGGCGTGATTGAGTAACAAACAGCCATACATCCGAACTTTCGCATTTATAATATTAGTAGGATAATGTTGTGTGGAGTAAGCTTTAGCTGATTAAATTAATTTGTGCCTACATAACAATGGAAAATATTGGGTTCAGACTGAACCAAATGTTTCTGGGCTGTGGCATTACAGTGTATCATTAAGTTGTCGTTCTGTGATTACAGTGCCCTACATTAACTTTTTTTACCTATTATTGCCGACTCGTCTTCGAATCTATTTACATCTGATATCTTTGGACATACTTTGCCTTTTAATCTTAGTAAGCAAAAAGTTATTTTACCTACGCTAGCAAAAAGTTATTTGTTATTTAAAAATCTGAAAATCACACTAATATTCGAAAGGCGAAAGTTTGTGTGTGTGTATGTATGTGTGTGTTTGTGTGCATATGCGTGTGCATTTTCAGCTGCGCTTTTTATTTCATTGTCGCTCCATTGGACTTTAGAGAACAGCTGAGAGTTGATCCCTGTTCGCGGAAGTACTTTTGCACTATAACAGTAGTTTTGAATATTAAGCTATTGCATAGCTTCTATCGCGGGCCTTGAGCGTGGAGACCGAATCCAGAAATTCCGTAACGAAAATAACCTGACACGGGATTCCTCTCACCGCTAGATGGCGTTGATAAAAAATGCTATACAATAGCTTTACCGCGGCAGTCCCCGAGTGCCACACGTCTTTTTTTTTAAAGGAAATCGTATCAACTACCTATAACTAGAAAAAAGTTACTAAGGTTATCAAGGACGTGTGGGTTATAATTTGTTTTCTACGTGACTCTCGATTTCTATCGCATACAGAAACTCAATTAGCCTTCTGTCGTAGCATTAGCATAGCATAGGTGAAGGTCGAGAAAAATATGTAGCATTTTTATTGAGGTCCTTTTTCTACACATGCCGTTTGCTTCTTTTAGATTTTAGCATCCACGACTGGTTTCGCTGCGTTTTCTTAAGATTTTTAGACCCTCTTGAGAACTGTCGCGTCTAACTATTCAAGAAAATTTTAAAATCAGAAGTTCTTACTAATATTATAAATGCGAAAATGTGTTTGTTTATCCTTCAATCACGCTGTAAATGAACAACGGATTGTCGTAATTTTTTGTATGTTGGTAGAGTAGGATTGAGGACTTTGAAAGTGACATAGGCTATTGTTTAGTCCGGAAAACAGAAGGTTCCCGCATCTAACTCCACACGGATGAAGTCGCGGGCCATAGCTAGTTCTTCTTCATAAAAAACTTCACTGTTTTGATTACACAAAGAAAATTGTAACAGATTGGTAGAATAAATCTTCCTCCAAAATATTTTATTTTGCGTCCAAATTGCTCAACATAAAGCCGTTAATACCGGCTTTTCTTGTAGTTATTCAAAGGGGCATTCTTTGTACCTGTTCAGTGCACACATTCCTCGCATTTATGAGGCTTTCGTTTGTAATTAGCTTCACTTAGCGACTTGTCCACTAATAAGAACTAACATGCATGCGTACATTTTATGCTTGGATTAGGAAAATACCAACCTATTACGTAATGTCTTAGTTTTTATGGTGGTTTACTTTCCCGCTTTGTTTCAAGGTATTATTGAGGTTACCTACTTGTTTGTTTGCTTAAAGCCTCAATAGCCCAACGGTTAAAGGTGCGGACTGAAAACGAAATGTTGCAGGTTCGATCCCACAACACACAAGCTTTTCGCTTATTTGGAGGGGAGAAGAGAATATAAGTCAAGTTCAGTTGTGCTAATTTTCGTTAAAAAAAAACTACGATTTCAGTTAGTTTTTTCAAAGTTGGCAGCCGTTGCACTATCGTCGTAGCCACTCCTAACACTCGCTTATTCGGAGGGGAGAGGAGAATATTAATAAGTTCATCTTTTCTACTATTCTTAAAAATAATAAAGATAAATTTGTATAAATAAAAAATGTAAAAAGTCCGAATAATCTAACAAAAAATTATAGTACACCTATGAATAACGTAGGCTAAGGTAGGCTTCGATAAGACTTAAAGAAAAAGTTTAATTGACGTATTTAGGTACATTCCAGGAAATACCTTTGAGAGTGTTAAGTGTTTTCTTTTTTAAATTCGTCTAAAGGCGAATTTCTCACAGACTAACGAGCTCTCTAAGTGTCGAGCTTGAGAAAGCATAAAATAAAAACAAATCTACTAAAGGTATAAAAACCGCGGTGAATATTTTTGCCTGCTTTTTAAGAATTTTTCATTTTTAAATATTTAAACTTTATAGGTACATAGATGTTTAGTTTCTCAGCAGAATCAGCATCGGTGGTAGATTCTTGACTTGTCATAAGAGCCACAAGTTGGCCTACATAAAATAAATAAGTTTGAGTTTGAAAAGTTTTAAGATAATATGTCAAAATAAATATTGGTAGGGGTTGGCATTTAAGAATATCTTCAGAATCCAGATAAAGATTTTCCTTTAAGTATTTATTCATTTCAATGGTACCCTCCTTAATATTGGCAAAACGCTTATAAATATGAATAATTCCCGATAATTCATAATGAAAAATCACAATATACACTTGCATAATTTTTAACTACTCAGCCACAAAAATACCTAGGGCATTATCATTGAAAGCTGTGTAAAATATCTCTTACTTACCTACTAGAATTATTTACTTATCATTTATCAATCATGCTTAGCCGTGAAATATTGCAGCGCAAAACGATCTAGGTTACAAGCACATCGATTCCGATTACCAACTCGAGTGGCAACGATCCCTCTGTCAGCGCTATCTACCTGGCCAGCTATTTGCAGTTCCACTTTAGACACGAAACACGGTCATTACCCCCGGCGCCCGTCTGCCAAGCGTCTACGACCTTCCTTCACCACTACATTCGTAACAACACAAAAAATAATCCTGCCAAACATCCATTGAACTTTAAGTACACACAACCTATAGTCACGTCAATCAACAGACGCGTAATGTATGTGGATGTTAGCGATAAAATCTACGATTGGTAAAGCAAACGTTGCTCATTATTCGCTTCTCTATTCGATGTTTCAAATTAATCGATAAAATCTCGGCAGTGTAGCGATCAAAGCGTTTCGTTCCTTTGACGTTCGATCGCTGGGAGAAATCGATATCTCTCTGCGAATTATTGTTGAATCGGAAGAGATAAGATCGTGATTTCGCGCACGGCATCGATAATAAAATTTACAAGAGTAAAGGCTTACACGAAGTGGTCTAATTGATGCATTTCCACTGCAGACATAGAGCACATTATAGACATTAGTTCAGGCTCCGTTATTCCGATTCAAAAAATTCGGATTTTCAACAAAATTAATCTTTTCCTAAGTCTTCAAACCATTTATGACATCGACATGTATCGGCTCTTTCAGTTGATTTACTTAACCATTGGGATAGCCATGAACACTCACATAAGCCGGTAGAGAAACGGATGTAGAGAAAGGCCGAATTCAAACCTCTACATCCATTTCTCTATTAATATTAAATATTATATGTAACATAAGGAGCCTTTCAGACCTTGAGTTCCGGTTATTGAAGTCGATAAAATGTAGAGTTAAATGTATGTACTTTTTTCAGGTAAGTAATTTAATTCTTAGTCGAGTCGTACGCGGAAATCTGGGAACCAACCGAATTATTATCTCAAGAAAACCATTAGGTATATCACCACTCTCAGACTCTCAGTAATTTTGAATATGAAACAGAAAGGGAGAGATAGGCTCCTATAGGACCTAGGTGGCTAACTTATAAACGCCATTTTGTTTCCCACTAGCTTCGATTTTTCCAGTGATTACGAGCCTCCACCACAAAGAAAACCTTGAACTAAGCCATTTTAGGAAATACCAATTGTTACAGTAGCTGACAAGTAAGGTCGTCTGAGGCGCTGAAACCACTAGAGTTGAAAAACCACTTTAGAATGAAAAATTAAACTTCACATTATTCCTGTGTCCGTAAATCAAGAATTAGCTATCGAAATAAGGATTAAGGTTACTTAGAAATCTCGTTGGAATTCTTTATTTTCCCAATAAGAAAACCTTTATTCATCCGAGGAAAATCTACAAGTTTCCCTCGGATGAAAACCGATTCGAGTTTGTCGAAACCGGTTTTGTTGTTTTTTCTTCAGAAACTTCTTCAGAAAGACGTTTTCAAATTGCTGTTCGGAAGTAACTACGAGCAAAGTTTCTATTTTGATAACGTATAAAAACCACCAGGGGGCACTCCAGTTTATCGCAGTTTTTTTTTTAATTTAGTTGGCTAGTTGGCATTAGCATTGAATGAATACCTAAACATTTTTGGTCAACTGAAAGGATGTAGTTTGTAGGTAGATACCAACTATGCCCAATTAGGTCATAAAATAAACTTAGGAGCACCAATTTCCTAACGCAACGTAAAAATAAACATATTCGAGCGTTTTGAAATTTTTTCAGTTTTTTTAGTATTGAAGTATCTCAGTTGAAGTCCTATATTACAGGATTAGAGCAGAGGGGGAGTGTGCCGACCTCATATCCCTCCTACGCAAAACTGTGCCTCCATCAATCAATAACAACTTCACTAGTACACTGGCGGTCGGCCAGCAGAATGAGGGGAGCTTTACTGGCTGTAAGCACTTTTCAATGAAGCCTACATGCACAAAAGTTGCTAACTGTGACGTGCACAGAGATTTATGGTCGACCTTTCTAGTTTGTTTGGCACTATGATTTACCTAAAGACTTTTCGACACGATTCTTTGTTATAGCAACTTCCAGATGTTTAGAATCTACTTGCTTTGACAGCAATGTTTTACAGATTTAGGGCAGTGTCCGCGATTTCATCCGGGTAGAATCTATTTCTTTTTAACATCTTTTTAATGGCCGTAGAACGGATGGTATCCCAAAATATTTTCTCGGGATAATAAGCAACTATTGCCCATCTGTAGACTTACCTTCAGGTGGGCCATAGTAATAGTGGCCAAAATATTGTTGAATATATTATTGATAGTTTTAGTTTAAATTTTCATGTTATTTTAGCGTCCCTAAATCTGAGAACGGAATTCATCAATAGAGAATCTTTGATAATAATCATTATAACTCTTCCATAATTCAGGTGAGATCGAAGTAAAGGGCTATTTTAATAAACACAAAGAGGAGTACATACCTGCATGCAATAATAAGGCTTGTTTGGTATTCATGCCATAAAATAGAAACCATTCGTCAGAAGCCGCGAGGCGGTTAGGTATTTCAATAAAACAAGACATAAATAAATTACTCGTACGATCAATTAAAGTAAATCTAATGTAAATTACGACTTACGAGCATTATAGCAGTCAAGAGCACCGCTAAACGATCGCGTAGGAGGAAAAGTGAAGAGTTATTGATGTTCACGATCCGGTGTAGACAACAAGCAATATGGTTCATAATGGGAAGTAATTAGATGGTCCGCAACATTCATACTTGTACCTATTTAGTTCATGTAAAACTTTATGTTGTGCTCATTGTTTTTGTATTACTAGTTATGTAATGCCCGCGGCTTCGCTCGCGTGAATTTAGTTTTTAAAATCCCGCGGGAACTCTTTGATTTTCCGGGATGAAAGCATATGTCACTCTCCCGGTCCTCAACTATCCATGCACAAAATCAGTCGATCCGTTGTTTTATTGCGGCGTGATTGAAGAACAAACAAACAAACATACTTTCGTATTTATAGTATTAGTAAGGAATTAGCCTCTACAAAAACATTGGAGGTTTTGATCATCTCTCTGATCCACTTTCTGGTCCGAACGAATAATTTTTATTTATTTTATTAACTTATTTTATATTACCAAAACTTAAATTAAAATATGACAAGGACTCTTTTCAACTTGACTCAAGGCTTTTGGATGAAATATCTCTTAGGATATTTCATCCAAAAGCCCTCCCATCAATAAATAATCGCGAAACAAATATACAAAAAACATACAGTCGAATTGAGAACTTCCTCCTTTTCGAATTCGGTTAAAAAAAGACAGCAAACACCATCATATATGGATATAGGCATGGCTACTCGTAAGAGTGGTCATGTACAAACACAGTAATTCAATCAATTACATTTCAATTCCATTTGGCGTCTCGATTACATTAATTGATAGAGTTGTTTCTCCAAGAGGCAATTAATTGAATTGCCCACGACCGCTAACCACACAAGAGATACAAAGCGACTAAAGTGATGTTCAAGAGAGCCAAAACGCACAAAAAACCCAAACCAGAGCCAACTAGTTGACTATCAAAATGATGTAGAGCTGGCGGAAAAATTTGGCAAGGTGTGCGAAATAAACTAGAAGAAAGAAGAAAATAAATGAAGCCAACATTAAAGCAGCCTTGATTAAACTTGATTGTTAAATTCGTTATTACTACAGGTGTATTCGGGTACTCGAATGACTACTAAAATTTGGGCACCCGTTGCATTTATTATGAACTGGTCATCGCAATGGAATACGGGCTAATAACTACTAATCTTAGTTGTAGTTGTATTTCCATTGCTTTGAATGATGTCGAGTACCTGCGCTTGCGCCTGCACTGTCAAAGTGAAAGAAAAACTGGCGTCAGGCATCCCAATTTGATTACGAGATTGTCCAAAGACGGGCACATTCGACCCTTGGGACATCTACACTTGGGAGTCGATTTCGGGCGTATGCCCGAATTCTATATGCAATCGAATTCGGGCGAACAACCAAGTGTCATCGCGGCATACTGCAACAACCCAAAAATCTTTGCAATTCCTGGATAATTTTAGATTCTTTAGGTAAAATGTTAGTGTACCTGTAGCTTATACGTGGATTAAAATCTGTCAGAGTGCATATCGGTATTTTTGCCAGATTAATGTTACTCCGGTGTCACATTATTTTACTTGAACACTTATACTAATAGTACCACTATTACAACAACCCTTCAGCTTTTATCAAGTGCTTGTACCACCTCGAAATATGCCACCAGCTCACAGACCACAAAGCGAGCTCGACGACTGTCAATATGATATTTCAATAGAAAGGCAATGAATCTTTCCAGTCTCTCATTCATGTCCGAATTAATAAAGTTGAATCAATACTGAGAGATCTTTGATTTAATAGACTGATACTTTTCTTAATAATCCTACCTATTAGTATCTAACTGTATATAGAATTAATTTTTTACATGCAAAACTAGAAATCAGATACCGCTATCATTAGAATAGATTTTTGAAAACTGGCGAACTTTGATCTCATCTTGATAGAACTCCTGTTGATAAGGCAAAAAAAGTCTTTCGCTATACCCTAGTTAATTTGGGCTAGTAGAACAGTTGCCAGTTGGTAATTGACAGTGACTTAGTGTCTGAAGATTGAATAGGTAATAGGTAATGTGAGGTTCACAAGAACTCAACTTTATACAACTTAGGCCTAGCATTTGGTAGAAAAATGGGTTGATATCCAATCTGATGATGAAGCGAGAAGATATCGCGTATATTATCATACACAGACCCGGCCATTCGTTCCACATGTTAGGGATGTTTTAAATTTAAAATTTTTAATCTTTAATTTTTTAGATCAGAGACAATTAACTTTTTAGGTTACTGCGCGTTTCGTACGTCACCTCGCCTCTCTCTTGAATGTCCAAACGCTCATCGAATCTGAAGCATAAATGTAGTACTAATTATAGTCTAAGCAAAATGCATTGACTGCAGTTTTACATTATCACTTTCTCATTGTCCGGTCTGTCCATTACAGTACCGTTTAATCTAGATCAGATCAAACGGTATTTACCTATGTACATATTTTTACGGTAATTTAAAATTAAAATATAAATTAGATTTCTCCAAAAAATAATTAAGTAGGTAGTCTTATTAACTCAAAATTTTATTTTAAAGAGCGCTTATGTTTAACAAATTTGACGATAAAAATAATTATTGCCTCAAAGATAATAATAATGACTACTACTATGATTGAGAGTTGCCGAGAGATCGATTAACTTCTAGTCATAAATTATGAACTCTTGTTTGTTATTAGTGGCTGTAATTAATAAAATACATTCAATTAATTTTATTATAAACATGGTTCATTATCTGAGAAAATGATGTTTTATTTTTTTTTTATTAAAACGGTACATGTCGGATTACACTAATTAAGTTCGAAACATTCAAAAAGCAAATGGTTATGTTTCAGTTAAAAGTTGTAAGATTTAGAAAGTATTTTAGTTTATCATTAAAAATAACAATACGAAGACAAAGAATTATAAAAAGAATAGAAAAGTATAGTTTTTAACCGATTTCCAAAAAGGAAGAGGCTATCAATTCGGCCGGTATCTTTTTTTTTTATTCTAAGATACTTTTAAAAAGTCCTTTTGAATCGTAAAGTGAATCTTACCTCTGATTATATTATAGAAGCACCAGCAAAAATCTAAGCGGTTTCTCTTTTGGTGATGGAAAATCTAACAAGTACCAGAATGATTATTTCAAAGTGTTCCTAATTTTGCAGATATTTAAAATCGGTTATTAAAATTTAAGGATATATTCAAGTAAATGAAAACTTTAATTAACTATTGAAACAAGCTGAAAAAGGGTCGCTGGATGGTTTGTAATTTGTAACGGTCCATCAGAAAGAGAAAATTTAAATAGCATTATCTACTGTCCATTGCTTGTAAACATACACATTCTTTCCAAGGTTTATAATTACGTATCTACTTCTAAAGAAATCTCTCATAGATAACATAATGCCAGACAGTAATACAAGACGAACTTCACGAAGTATTGTCGATAAGTGAGAGCTCCCAAGTCATGTTAAAGTAAGGTAATTCAAAACCATTGCCTATAATAATTTATATCCTAACAACTACAGGGTTCTATATGTCGAAACACCAATAGAAGATGGAACTTTGTTACAGTGAGCTCACGAATTATAATAATAATAATAATAAATAGATCGTCACCACGCGAGCTTAGACCGCGGTTACCTCGGTTACCCATGAAAAATAAGAACAAAGCGATAATGGGTGCCCTGGATTCTTTGCTGCCGAGTTATTTTGACAGCAGCGAAGACCTTTCCGACACACATTCGATTCTGTACTGTGCGGCTGTTGCGGCATGTCGTGTTGCTAATGTAAAGTTTATTAATAATGATACAGCAACACGACCGAAACCTGGCGCACCAGCCTGGCAGTGTAGGATCGAACGTCGTGTTGATGGGGCTAGGGCACTCATTGGCAAACTACTCTGCTTCAGGGAGGGCAACACTCGCCCTAGAGTTATGCGCTTTGTGAGGCGCGCTTTCTTGGGGACTGATATCAGGCCTCAAGATTATATGGCGCGCGTCACTGAACGCATTGACTTCCTGAAGCAAAAAGTCTCTGCATGGGCTAGCCGTATTCGCAGATACAAGTGCCGGGTCGAGAGATATACCCTGAATCGCACTTTTCAAAACGATCAGAGGCGGGTATATCGAGATTGGGAACACCCTGACCAAGGTGTCACCGATACGTGCCTGCCGGATGATGAAGCCATGACCTCATTCTGGCGCAACATCTGGTCGGTACCTGTCGCTCACACTGAGGGTGGTTGGACGTGGGATGTAGAAAGAGCGTGCGATCAAATTCCAGAAATGGGACCTATTACTATCACCCCTGAAGACGTGGCCACTGCAGCCCGTCCCCTGCCTAATTGGAAATCCCCTGGGCCGGATGGGCTGCACAACTTTTGGATAAAGTGGCTACGCAGCTCGCACGCTCGTTTGGCATCCCAATTCCAATCATCTCTAGAGTCAGAGTCGTTACCCCAGTTTCTCACAACAGGTATTACCCACCTGCTCCATAAGTCAGGCAGTACCACGGAGCCCAAAAATTATAGGCCGATTACGTGCCTACCAACACTATATAAACTTCTTACATCCATTCTGAGAACAAAAATTAACGATCATATTGATTCAAACTCCATCATGTCTATTTCTCAGAATGGATGTAGGAATGGCTCTCGTGGTACTAAGGAGCTGCTCCTCATTGATATGGCCATTTGTCAACAGGTTCGGCGCTCCCGAAAGGATCTATCGACATGCTGGATAGACTATAAGAAGGCCTACGACTCTGTGCCCCATACATGGCTCATGAAGGTGCTGGAACTATACAAAGTAAACACAATACTACGCGCCTTTCTACAGACGTGTATGGGGCAGTGGAGGACGGTCCTTCACTATCCAGGATGTCGTCGGAACCTGGGGAGCGCGGAGCCTATAAGGATTGAGCGAGGCATATTCCAGGGCGATAGCCTGAGTCCTTTGTGGTTTTGCCTAGCCTTGAATCCTCTGAGTACTCTCTTGGAGAATTCAGGGTTAGGTTACCGGTTGAGGAGAGGTGGTCAGGTTATATCACACCTCCTTTACATGGATGACCTAAAACTCATTGCCTCCAACAAATCACATCTACTAGAGTTACTAAAGGTAACTAAAGCCTTTAGTGATTCCATTAGGATGGAATTTGGTGTGGACAAATGTGCGGTCATGCATGTAAAGCGAGGGAAGATTGTGGAATCTGAGGGACTTGAGCTCTCAGATTCCATATACCTCAGATCGCTCTCCCCAACTGAAACCTACAAATACCTGGGCATGACGGAGGCGTTAGGTATCAGAGAGGCTGACATGAAACAGTCGGTGAGGGAGCGTTTCCTTGGCCGCCTGAAGAAAGTGCTAAAAAGCCTTTTGTCGGGCGGCAATAAGTCACGCGCCTTCAACGGCTGGGTCATGCCGGTCATGATGTACTCCTTCGGCATGCTCAGGTGGACTCAGACTGAGCTTGACGCCCTGGACAGACAAGTTCGTGCGCTGCTGACCGCATATCGGATGCATCACCCACGCTCCTCGGTGATGAGGCTGTACATCCCGCGGAAGTGTGGGGGAAGAGGCCTTTTGAATGCCAAAACCCTCCACAACCGCGAGGTGTGCAGTCTCAGGGAGTACTTTCTCCACGCCGAGGCGGAGATGCACCGCGATGTGGTCGCAGTGGACAGGGGTCTGACGCCGCTCTCCTTGGCTAACGAGAACTGGCGCATACCTGTAGTGCTCAGTACCAATGACCGCAGGGTTGTATGGCAAGGTAAGGAGCTTCACGGACGCTTTTATCGGGCCCTCCACGGACCTGATGTTGACTTTGAAGCGTCCGTGGCCTGGCTGCGCTTCGGAGACCTCTTTGGGGAAACCGAAGGGTTTGTATGTGCAATTATGGACGAGGTCATGATGACGAACAATTACAGAAAATACATAGTGAAGGATGGAACGGTAGACATATGTCGGGCGTGTCGCCGTCCTGGAGAAACTATTCGTCACATTGTTTCTGGTTGTTCTCATCTGGCTAACGGCGAATACTTGCACAGACATAATCAAGTAGCCAGGATCATACACCAGCAACTTGCCTTGAAATACAATCTTGTGGAATCGGAGGTACCGTACTACAGGTATGTGCCCGACCCAGTTCTCGAAAATGGTCATATCACACTATACTGGGATCGGTCTATCATTACAGACAGGAATATTGTTGCCAATAAGCCTGATATAGTGGTGATAGACCGATCAGAGCGCCGTGCAATGATTGTTGATATTACTGTTCCGCATGACGAGAACCTCGTGAAAGCCGAGAAAGAGAAACTAACCAAGTATCTCGATTTGGCCCACGAGGTTGTCGCCATGTGGAATGTAGACTCAGCAATCATTGTACCGATAGTCGTGACCGCTAACGGTCTTATAGCCAAGAGCCTCGACCAACATCTTTCGAGGCTCTCATTGGGTAGCTGGGTCAAGAGCCAGATCCAGAAGGCTGTACTCCTGGACACGGCCCGCATCGTCAGGAGGTTCCTCTCTCTGGGGCCCTGACCGCCGGTTTCTTGGATCCTGTTCCCGAGACCGGTGGACCGCTATTTTTTATATTTTTAAATGTTTTTTTTTTATTTCTATATTTAAATATTTAAAAATTTAAAAAATATGAAAATAATGAAATAAATGAATAATAATAATAATAATTCATTTATTTCCTCCACATTACACACAATATCATAGGATTTTACATTTGATTTTACATTACTAATGTGGGGACTGGTGCTTAAACTAGGTAAAACCTGTGTTTCAAGTCACCAGGCCCTTTCCCTTAAAACTAAAGGATACATATAATACAAGAAACAACGGGAGTAATGTGTTTGCATGGATATTAAGTTATTTGTATTGCGCGCGTGTGTGTGTGTGTGTGTGTGTGTGTGTGTGTGTGTGTGTGTGTGTGTGTGTGTGTGTGTGTGTGTGTGTGTGTGTGTGTGTGTGTGTGTGTGTGTGTGTGTGTGTGTGTGTGTGTGTGTGAGTGTGTGTCTGTCTGCGTGTCTGTCTGCGTGTCTGTGTGCATGTGGGTGTGTGTGCGTGTGCGTGTGTGTATGTATGTATGTGTGTTACTATTTTAGGGTTCTAATGAATTTTTCCGTCTCATCGTAGTCTAGTTCTATTAGCCAGTCAAATATTCGGGTTTTGCAATTGTGTGTATTCAGATCGTATATATTTAGAATTTTATTAGCTTTATTATATAGGTAGCTTCCAAGGAAGCATGGAAAGTTATTTACAAACGATTTTTTAAATTTGTGAATGGTAAAGATTTTATAATTTCGCCTCTTATCTGTGTTGCTAACTTTATCTTTAATTTTCCCATGGTATCTCATAATCAATTTTTGTATAAATAGCTTTCGTACTGTAAGGACTTTACTCTCCCGATATAGTAATACCGTAGGATAATGGTGCGGTAGAAAGCGGCTTACTTTCAACAGAAGTCTTTGTGCTCTTTCCAGTTGGATCAAGTGCGATTTGGCTGCTCCGCCCCAAATATCAATACCGTATATTAATAAAGATTGGCATAGTGAAATGTAAATAGTTTTATAAGTTTAAAATCTGCAACTTCTCTTATATTTCTAAAAATAGCTATTAGTTTCCTTATCCTATTTGTAAGTGTTTTTATGTGTTCGTTAAAATTAAGATTTTTATCTATTATTATACCTAAATATCTTATATATGGTACTCTTTCTAATTTCGGACATTGGCACGTTTGGTCTTCACATAATCCAGAATGGGCGTGTATTTGATGAACTTCTGGTATTGGTTGGGACTTGTTAGTTATAGAAAAAGTTATGTATTTAGTTTTGTCAGCATTAAGACTCAAACGATTTTGTCTTAACCAAAGAGATATATTATTAAAATTTTTTGGGCTTGAGAAAAAACTTCTTCCCATGTTTTCCCCCATACTATAAGAGCTGTATCATCAGCAAAACTCATAATTTTTCCATTTGTAATTTTAAGGTTACAAAGCTGGTTCATATATATAAGGAAGAGGGTTGGAGCCAAGATACTTCCTTGTGGAACTCCGTAGGTGATGGGAAGTTCATCACTGATGACATTTCCTATTCTAACTGACTGGTGTCTGTTTGACAAGTAGCTTTTTAGAAGTTGAAGCTGCAGGCCTCTAATACCGAGTTTTTCAAGCTTAAGTAGAAGTAGGGGTATGGAGACGGTATCAAAAGCCTTGGCGAGATCTAGGAAGATAGTCAGGCATTTGTCACCGTCATCCATATGTGTAACAATACAATCTACAAGGTCATAGACAGCATCTGTTGCTGACTTTTGTTTTCGAAAACCATATTGATTATTTGCTAGTAGCTTGTTAGATTCAAAATATTTAACCAGTTGCTTATTAATAATTCGCTCTAAAATTTTTGAAATGGTGGGTAGTATTGATATAGGACGGTAATTCGACACGAGATTCTTATCACCTTGTTTAAAAATGGGTGTTATAATGGATTTTTTAAAGACTTCTGGAAAAATTCCAGAGCCAAATCCATATCGCCAGTACCGGTAATTTGTGATTGTAATAAAACTTCATAAGGTTCTATGTTAGAACCTGTGGTCATGGAACATGGAACTTTGTTACATTGCAGTTCTGTTGTGGTAGTACAAGACACGTCTGTATGATCACCTTTGGCCCTGTTTGGTGATTAGAACGTCGCGGTTACTACGTGGGAATGCACAGCCCGACAAGGTGGCGAAATTACCCGCAAATTGCGGGATTAGATACACTTGCGCACGGAAGTCGTTGGAGTGAAAATCAATTTTAGAGTACTAGTATATAGTAGTACCTACTACAAGTAATGTTCTGGCACAGCCTTTTATATTTTACTAGCTTTTACCCGCGGCTTCGCTCACGTAAAGTTCGAATTTTCAAACCTCTATTTTATCCCCTTAGGGGTTGAATTTTCAAAAATCCTTTCTTAACGGATGCCTTCATCATAAAAGCTATCTGTGTGCCAAATTTCATGATTCAGTGATTTGAGCTGTGCGTTGATAGATCAGTCAGTCAGTCAGTCACCTTTGCCTTTTATATATTTAGATTAATTTTGTGTCTAATCGTTAATTTCAGATTTAAATTTAACAATGGTATTTGAGGTGTGTAACAGCAGTGATTTAATCCAGTTAGCTATACTTTTACTATCTGGAGTTCTTTTTTTTTTTTTTTTTTATTCCATGACAAGATAGCCCTTGACTGCGATCTCACCTGATGGTAAGTGACGATGCAGTCTAAGATGGTAGCGGGCTAACTTGGAAGGGGTATAGCAGTGTAAATTCAACCCATACCCCTAATCGGTTTCTACACGCCATCGTGCCGAAACGCTAAATCGCTTGGCGGCACGTTTTTGACGGTAGGGTGGTAACTAGCCACGGCCAAAGCCTCCCACCAGACCAGACCAGAGACAATTTAGAAATAATAAATTACTAAATTGCCCCCGCCGGGAATCGAACCCGAAACCTCCCAGTTATAAGACCACAGCGCTCACCACTGCGCCAGGGAGGTCGTCAAGAAGAGTTCGAACCATTCATTAAAAATTTAAATTTAATTATGGTACCTACTTCAGGTCTGTCACATCGGTGATACACTTTTATTATCCGGAGTTATGGAAACTTGGTGGGATCTAAAAACATGATTCCATTTTCTAAAACCTACCTTTATCGTTGCACTATTGTCGTACCCAAGTTGGAGGGGAGAGGAGAATATTAGTCAAGTTTAGCATGCCTAATATTCCTTAAATGAAATAAATAAATATGCTTTTAGTTTATACCGGTAATACAGTCCAATGACCGATATCCTCATTACCGGCAAGGCAGTGGGTCACTACGGGCATATGTCGCGACATCGCCTCGTTAATCTAATTAAAGGTGGTCTACTAAAAGAGGGCTTCAGGCTTTCGCTGATTTACGTTTGTTTTTATGTAAAAACTTAAGGTTTTTTTAAATTATTATTCTTTCATTTAGATTTATCTCAACGCGTCGCTGTCCCACTAGCTAGTGGGAACAAGTCTTATCTTGAATGAGAAGGTTTTAGACTTTAGGCCATAAGTCCGCTACGCTAATCAAGTGTGGATTTTTTGAACACCACCACAGGTATTGTGAAGTGGTGTTCAAAAAATCAGCATTATTATCCATTAGGGCAACAAAGGCTGACATAGTTTACAATGCTACAGTCTTTCCTGTATGTTATCCAGTCTCACCTGATGATAAGTGATTACCGCCGCCCATGAACACTTGTAGTACCAGAGGTACCACCAATGCGTTGCCGGCTTTTCAGGAACTTATTTTAACCGACTTCAAAAAAGGAGGAGGTTCTTAATTCGTAGGGATCTTTTTTTTATGTAGGTATATGTTCTCCGATTACTCGCAGACACCTGGACCGTTTTGGATCCTTTTTGTTTGAAAGTAGGCCAAAGTTTTAACCACTGGACCATCAACGCTTCTCCTTTCTTATGTCTGAAGAAAATCAATGGAGTTGCAGCAATTGCCTACCTACTGTGCGTTTTTACTGCGCATTTGCCTTATCTTCATCTAAAAACCCACGATTATTCGAAACAAATTGATCCAAGAACTACAATGGTACGATTTGTTTTTAAATTGCATTAAATACATCCATTTGAAGGTTCCAGATGGCGGTGGACGTATTCTGTTCTAGTGACAAAGTTCCACCTACGGCTGCGTTATTGCAAATTAAACGCTACAGACTGAAAAACGACGTAGACGCCGCGGGGAGTCAATGTAAGGCGGAGTTCTGACAATCGAGCTAATGCAAAAAAATGACAGTCAAAGGAGGATGGGTAATACTAGACCCAGATACAGAGTTAATTATATTATTGTTGAACTACTGGATGATACCCGCGACTTCGTGCGCGTCCTTTAATTTTCCGGGATAAAATGTAGCCTGTGTGTTAATCCTGGGTATGAGCTATCTTCAAACCAAACAGCCAAATCAGTTCATTAGTTGTGACGTGAAGGAGTAACAAACACACCCACCCACCCACCCACCCACACACACACACACACACACACACACACACACACACACACACACACACACACACACACACACACACACACACACACACACACACACACACACACACACACATACACATACAAACTTTAATCTTTATAATATTAGTGTGATGTCGGTTTGTTGTTCTTATAGAGTAGTTTAATAAATCCTAAAACATCATGTCTGAACTTCTAGTACAAACCGCTTATTTTGCGAGGATAAGATAATATTAGTCAACTTCAGTTTAGCAAATAGCTTCTTTAAAAGAAAATAATAATATAAAAAAATATTTTAAAAAAACCGACTTCAAACGCCACTTAAAAGTATAAAATAATTTTAGTTTGTACACGTATGTTGAAGTCGGGCCAGCGTCGCGCATCGGTTTCATCGTTTCTATTTAGGCCCGTCCGTCTCACGGGCTAATTCAACAAGTATACCGGCCTAATACTATTTACGATTTAATAATTTTAGTTTGTACACGTATATTGAAGTCGGACGGGCTTAAAATATAGAAACGATGATACCATTGCGCAACGCTGGCCCGACTTCAACATACGTGTACAAACTAAAATTATTTTATATACTTTTAAGTGGCGTTTGAAGTCGGTTTTTTTAAAATATTTTTTTATATTATTATTTTAAGCTTTTTAGTGTAGCTTCATGGGACCAATTCACTAGACCATTTGTTTTGCTCTTTAAAAAAAGTATTGAAATATATTATTCCAAATAGAAATTTAGCATATGTATGTATGCTATGAAGTTTGCATGGTTAAAATCCTACACACACTCTGATCACGAGCGATTTGCTCTTATTCATTGAGGAGTTCCATCCTATATCTCCGAAGATATTCATCAGATCTTCACCAAACTTAAATGGGACCAACCGGACGATAAGCCCTTTTAAATAAAAAAAAAATTATTGAAATCGGTTCAGATTTGACAGAGTTATAGAGTAACATCGTCAAAAATTCGGTTAAAAAAAAAATTATATTGAAATGCCGAATAGAAAAGCATTATGTATGTATGCTATGAAGAATGCATGGTTAAAATCCGACACACACTCTGATCACGAGCGATTTGCTCTTATTCATTGAGGAGTTCCGTCCTCCATCTCCGAAGATATTCATCAGATCTTCACCAAATTTAAATGGGACCAACCTGACGATACGTCCTTTCAAATAAAAAAAAAATTATTAAAATCGGTTCAGATTTGACGGAGTTATGGAGTAACATCGCCAAAAAATAATAATAGAAATTAAAAAAAAAAAATAAAAAACACACGCGTCGAATTGAGAACCTCCTCTTTTTTTTGAAGTCTGTTAATTAAAACGCATACGTTACTCCGCAAAGTAAGAGATGCCTGGAATAGAACTCTGGACACCCGAAAAGACTTGTCATAATCTTAACCACTGGGCTACTACCGCAGACAGATAACCACAAGTAACTCTACGCAAGGGAATATAAACTAAAAACCGAGCTAATACATCCAGTTAACGAGTTAACGTCAATCAATTAATACTATCGAATTACGTATGACCGGTGGCACGGCCGCAGGGCAGTTTGAGTGAGGCCGGTTTATTCACATTGCTCGTTACTTCGTACTTAGTCAATTACATGGATACTCTTTGATTATATTATAAACACGTGTTATTTATTCGTCGTATCTACGTATTATTTTCGTGTGTACAAATCTACTTTAATAGACGTCATAATGGTGGGTCAGTAAGGTGCTGGAGTTGAGACCCTGCACTGGGACATAGTGCAGTTTTGGCAAACCCTCCCTAGGTGGGCCGATTTAGACGGCACAAGACCGAGGCCTGTGGAAGTCAATGTAAGAGACTTTTGTCTAGCAGTGGGCATCTATCGGTTGACAAAGAAGAAGAAGAAACGTCATAGTGCACAAATTATTGTTGTCACCAAGTGGCAACATGTTACACATACTACCTAAATACATTATTAACGATTCTTTATTTTTGACTCACAACAGCACAAGAAATCATTTTAAAAAAGTATGCGTAAATAGATGTTACGTTATATTAATAGCTCTGAGCCACAATCTTTCATACTATAACACGCTTAATATACTTATTATTTTTAATAATATAATTAACATTTAATATTGCCAATCCATGTGCCCTCACCCTTGCCTACTGCCTCCGTGGTTGCAAGATTTAAATGAAAATCGTCGCCCACGCCGCGTTTACGCAGTCGACATAAGTTCATACATACCGGACGAGGCTGTGTTTCAATTATACTAACGCTACTCCACGTACCTGCGAAAAGGAAAACAGTTTATCAGTTACACGCATATTTTTTACTATGTTTCATTTCTGCCGTCCGATAGCTAAAGACCGACTCAGTGATGATTTCACTAACATCGAGTGACGTTTAATCGAGGAATAAATTAGGCGTGCTGACAGATTTTGTATTGAAAATCTGCCAAAACATCTCGGTTATAACTTGTTAACCGACTTCAGAAAAAGGAGGAGGTCCTCAATTCAAATCGGCCCTAAAAGATCTAAGACATAGATGTCTTAGGTCTTCTAGGGCAAGCGTTTTCTCTTTGTCTAACTCTAGAGAGTTAGCCAAAGTCCAAAAGTCAGAGGTGCCAGGATCGAACCCCAGACTTTCCGAGGAGGAGGATACGTAACTAACTACAAACATACATTTACTGTAAAAATCATGTCATAATCCTTCGAAGGTCGATTTTTACTTGACTAAGTACGCTTAGTCGGGTAAAATCGACCCCCGCGGAGCTAGAGACGCCAGCAAAAAATTAACGAGACCAATTTGTTAGCAGCGGCCAACATAACCAACGTGCCCTTTCCAAAATGTAATTACAATAACACATAAAGAAAATCCCATACTTTCACTATATTGCGACAGTTCTGTAATTCTGTATGGTATGTCACGACTCACGACTCAATTTTTTTCTACAACATTTAGATTTTTTGTGAATATCGTTGTTTGTAAATCGATAACCAAATATGTAGGTACCGTATTCTTTATTAATATTAGAAAGAAAAGGAAAAGAGACTGGATTTTAAAATACAATAATATACCAAATCGTTTAAGATTATTGAGATAGAGGCACTGAAGAAAGCTTTTTCGCGAACTAATTAAGTGTGTACGAAAAAAACATATTCCCATACTTTCACTTACAATCGTGGGACAGTTCTGTAAATCACGATTCCATACTTAATTTCACAGGTCGAGATTCGACACTTAATTATGTTTTGTTGATTAAACTGTAATCGATGAGTAATGTGCTATTTCTCATGAATTAATCGGAACGACTAATTTTAATTCGTACTATTATTTACTATAGAATTTGTCTTACTATCACTCTTTTGGTATATATTACACTAGCTGATGCTCGCGACTTCGTTCGCGTGGAATTAGTTTTCAAGATCCTGCGGAAACTATATTTTTTTTTCGGGATAAAATGTAGCCTATGTATGTAGTAGATTATCCAAGGTATAATCTATCTTCATTTTAAACAGCCGAATCGGTCCAGTAGTTTTTGAGTTTATTCATTACAAACATACACACAAAAATACAAATCTTTCCTCTTTATAATAGTAGTGTAGATTTCAATTGCAGGATTGATCGTGACGAAAAATTGACACAGAGATAGCATACGGACGTAAAGTACGTCTAGTTCCAAAAATCAGTTTCCACGGGTTTTCTGAAAAATTGAATCTACGTGGAATAATAATATAAAAAAATATTTTAAAAAAACCGACTTCAAACGCCACTTAAAAGTATAAAATAATTTTAGTTTGTACACGTATGTTGAAGTCGGGCCAGCGTCGCGCATCGGTTTCATCGTTTCTATTTAGGCCGGTCCGTCTCACGGGCTAATTCAACAAGTATACCGGCCTAATAGTATTTACGATTTAATAATTTTAGTTTGTACACGTATATTGAAGTCGGATGGGCTTAAAATATAGAAACGATGATACCATAGCGCAACGCTGGCCCGACTTCAACATACGTGTACAAACTAAAATTATTTTATACTTTTAAGTGGCGTTTGAAGTCGGTTTTTTTAAAATATTTTTTTATATTATTATTTTAAGCTTTTTAGTGTAGCTTCATGGGACCAATTCACTAGACCATTTGTTTCGCTCCTTAAAAAAAGTATTGAAATATATTATTCCAAATAGAAATTTAGCATAATGTATGTATGCTATGAAGTTTGCATGGTTAAAATCCTACACACACTCTGATCACGAGCGATTTGCTCTTATTCAATAAGGAGTTCCATCCTATATCTCCGAAGATATTCATCAGATCTTCACCAAACTTAAATGGAACCAATGTGACAATATGCCCTTTTAAATAAAATAAAAAATTATTGAAATCGGTTCAGATTTGACAGAGTTATAGAGTAACATCGTCAAAAATTCGGTTAAAAAAAATTATATTGAAATGCCGAATAGAAAAGCATTATGTATGTATGCTATGAAGAATACATGGTTAAAATCCTACACATACTCTGATCACGAGCGATTTGCTCTTATTTATTGAGGAGTTCCGTCCTCCATCTCCGAAGATATTCATCAGATCTTCACCAAACTTAAATGGGACCAACCTGACGATATACCCTTTCAAATAAAAAAAAATTTATTAAAATCGGTTCAGATTTGACGGAGTTATGGAGTAACATCGCCAAAAAATAAAAATAAAAATAAAAATAAAAAACATACGCGTCGAATTGAGAACCTCCTCTTTTTTTTTGAAGTCGGTTAAAAAGGTTAGGGTATCATCTATTATTAGTATGAGTATCTACAATCTTTTTATTTTTTTAATAAGTATATAAGTAATACCTCATAATATTGTACATTCTACATTTAATATGAAATTATTTTCTTGCTGCCTACTTAATACGTACCTAATATTTAAACATTAACAACAAAAGGAAGAAAGAATCTCAATTCAAGATTTTTCTGCTTGTAAAGTCGAGTCGCAAAGGGTTTTTCAAAAGAAATTTTGCGCTTCTTACTACCTACTTCTCATCAAAAATGTCGAAACACTTTCGAACTAAAAGGCATTGCGAGGTGTTTCGATTTTTATGATGGGGGAAGTAGGTATATAATAAGTCTATAACTTCGATCGATTAATCCGATTATGCATTATTATCGAGTAACAAAATGAACTCATAAAGTCTTTCCGGTCGCTTGACCGTCGAGCGGTAAGCGCGGCAAGAAACGGTACCGAACCGGTCGCGCTCTGAATGACGCCGCGCCGGCAAAAAGTGTTAAAAACACGGACCGCTGAGATTTGAGAACAACGCGTATTAACTGTTAGGATAAAAACTTCAGCTAAAAATAGATATGAGTTTTTCTTATCTTATCTAGTATAATATTATTTAATTTTTCATAATACGAACAAAACTGTGTTATTAATCTTAACTTAATATTATTTCATTTTTCATGAGAACAAAACTTGTGAAATAAAAACTTTGAAAATTGTTTAAGTAGGTATATTTATTTCTTCATATTGATCGAGCAGGTTATTAGAGTTAATTTTAATCTAAAAATCTATTGATTTGTGATTTTCAGCACATAGTTCAAACGGGACAATGTATTTTTAGCAATTAATTTTTTAAGTGCCGATTTCTCCGGGAAGGAGGAATAAACTGGGCGCTCTGACAATTTTTTTATTGAAAATCTGCCAAAATATGCTCGGATAAAAAGATATTACAATATAATACAAAAAGTATTAAAAGTAAAACCACGCACAGCCCAACAAAGTGTCTGGCCCCCAAACTATGATCTGCTATGCCTATGGCTATATGGGAAGCAAGAAATCTATCTGCTTTGTTTCTAGTTTGCGTTACAAGTAAATATCATACATAATTGTTTTCCCCATAAAGTTTGTAATCGTCGAAACAAGAAGCGATTTGGAATCCGAGGCCGAAACAAATCGGCACGATCCGATCAAACGGAAGCCCGGCCGTCCAATGCTCCCATTTTCTAATGGAAAAGTGTGAAATAATTGGCGGATTATTATGCACGTCCGGCATTACATTTACATAACAAGTCCATTAAAGATCTTTAAGACTGACCCATTGGTTAAAGGTAAAATAGATAGGTACTGAAAAGTAGTAGGTTTAGTTGAAAACCTAAAAGGTCGTACCAACTTCTAATAGTAAGCTATTAGGTACTTACGCTTATTTTTGGGGCGGAGATTGGAATATTAGGCATGTTCAGGGTGGATAGTGTCCTTTAAAAAAAAACCTTTTAACAAGTGTAAATTGAAAATTTAACACACCTCCCCCCTACCTACCTACCCCCTCTTTTTCGGTCGGGAATTAAAAAAAACTTCTTCCACTGAGCGATATCCCACTAGGCGGGGTCCGCTTTCCGACATATTTTGCCCGATCCCGTGGATCCGATTTTTTCATTCAATCGGCTCTCATATCCGCGCTTTCGAAATTCTGTACTTTCTCGTTTAATAAAGAACTATGATATTTATAATGATACTTACCACATATATATGTAATACAATATTTATGACATTTTATTATCTATATATATAAAATTCAAAGTCCTGACTGACTGACTGACTGAGATATCAACGCACAGCCTAAACTACCGAAGTTAGAAACTTGAAATTTTTACAGTTGGTTCCTTTTATGACGCAGGCGCACACTAAGAAAGGATTATTGGAAATTCCACCCCTAAGGGGTTTAAATAGGGGATAAAAGTTTATATGAAACTCCGTCATTTTTCAAGCTGTTTCCATCAAAGTTGGTATTTGAGCTTTCAGTTAAAAATAAAGAATTACTTGTTTCACAGATTTTGAAAATTCCACCCCAAAACCTAATTCCACGCGGACGAAGTCGCGGGGGCAAAAGCTAGTTTGTAATACAACTTTACTGTGCCAATATTTTAAAGTTTGCGAATTTTAAAGTTCACGAATTTGCACAATAATTAAAAAAAAACAAAAACTTCTTCGACCAGCGATTATATAGGAGTATTGTACCTTTGTGTAGCGAAGACTACCTTTGTCTCATTCAAATTAGAAATTCAGAGTTTTCATAGCAATATTCGCCTTCCTAATCTCGTTGGCTTTACAGTTATTTTTAGACGTTAACAAAATTTATTCCTCTTGATGTAGGAGATTGTATATTTTGAAATGTCAAAGTTCAGTTCATAATACATCAAAGAAATCAAAAGGGAATTGCTTCTTCTCAGAACACTCCCTCATATAATATTTCTGCGTCAGTAAACTTTCTTGTCTTTTATTTGCTACAACTGGACCACAGAAACTTGTAGTAGCAGGTAGTAATAAATTTTATGTTAGTTAATTGGTAAATTGAAAAGTTAAAGTAAAAGAGTAAATAAACGTTAAAATTATCTTCTGATAGCTTAAGGTTTTTATATTCGAAATAAATTAACACCTAAAGTGGTTATTTTTCGTAAAATGTCACATTCGTATACCTATATGTATCTGTAATAATTATAATTTACTTTAATTCAATAAAAAAATTTAAAAATTACTTATTGTTGTTCACTCTAAGGCAAATCTTTAGACCGCACTTTGCTCAGACTCAAGACAGAGTTCAAACAGATTTATGTCGGAGCATGTTCTATAGAGCTCAGCATAAATCGCAATAGCAATCCTCCTACCAATTACCATATTGGGACGAATATAGCTCCATATTCCGTGCCTTTTTACGTACAAATGACATTTGCGTAGGTTACATAGAAAAGTGAGTCACCACCGGAGAGTTGTTATATTATGTTAGAGCAGCAATGTGCAGCAATATTTGGTAGTTTGTATTATCATCATATTATTGTGTAATAAATTGGCGCTTGACCTGTTTTCTCTACGTGTTTCAATAATGATAACATAACACAACTTTTAATAATGTCAAATGAGTAAAAGATAGATATACAAGAGGTGTGCAGACAAGTGTGCCATAAAACGTATTTTTTTGAATTTTTTGTCATCAGAAAAGCAATATAACTTTTTCAAAAAGAAAATATGAAACCTGACAAAGACATATACGTTAAGTTTCGTTAGTTCGTTGTTCCTACGCGCAAAATCTTTCTCACCAAGCGCGGAACTGCGTGCACGCGTAGTTATAGATACGTAAAAATTGGCACCGCATGCCAGCCGCATAACTAGAAAAGTATTCCATTTCATGTATGTATTTGTATTACATTGTAGGCGTAAAATATTACATTGTTTAAAATTATTGCAAACGATTCTTTACAAACTATTTTCAGATTTATCGCTGACAAAAAATAACGCTGTACCTTTATGTAAACACACTTTGGATTTATGTATTTTGCTACTCTACGAAGCCTACTACCTAACTCAGTGGTCATCACGGTAAATATAACAGACGGTAAAGAGGTATATAGAGCACACGTCGCTCATCGCACCTGACGCCTTTGAATATTCATTTACCTACCGTACATTTGCGTGATCGAGATGAATAATTTGAAATCCTTGAAACAAATAAATAATTAGCACACTTCCTCGAAGAACGCAATAAATTGCATTGTAATAAATTCAATGATAGCTCCTTCTATTGTTTGAACTTGTCTGCTGATAAAACAATCCAGAACGTTACCTGATGGTACGTGATGATGTGGTCTAACATGGTAGTGGGCTAACTTGGAATGGAGTATGCTAGCTATGCGTAGTCTCTGACCGCACTTAACGAAATATGTGTTCTATAAAACACAGATAAGCTGGCTAGTTTTCGGCGGTAATCAAGACTGAAGATTCAGCTGCTCTAAAAACGCAGTCAACAGTGGGCCTAGCCTATTTAAACATCGTAATATATCTTCAGTAATCATGCATCTGGTTTGTTTCAGGAGTAACACTTGCACTAGAAGAGACGCGTGCGACCTACATATCTGTCAATGAGAGTTTAATGATGTGACCTTGCAACGACGTCTGTTTTTTGTCAAAACGTCGATGTGTGACGCGCATATCTGATGAATTTTGGATGGAAATGTATGAATGTACTAGCTTTTGCTCGCGGCTTTGCTCACGTTAAGTTCGATTTTTCAAACCCCTATTTTACCACCTTAGGGGTTGAATTTTCAAAAATCCTTCCTTAGTGTGCGCCTACGTGATAAAAGGAACCAACTGTAAAAATTTCAAGTTTCTAATTTCAGTAGTTTAGGCTGTGCGTTGATATCTCAGTCAGTCAGTCAATCAGTCAGGACTTTGAATTTTATATATATAGATGAAATATGGTTATATTCTGTTTTGTTTACTTTTTGTAGTATGTATGTTGTTTTTCATTCTTATTTGGTCTACAATGGAGAATATTTCATTCATTCATTCATTCATTCAAATATTTTGTTCACTACCTATAAAAACCAAAATATTGATTTGCTTCTTTCTAGTCTTTTAGAATAGAATAGAATAGAATAATTTTTTATTCAAACAAACTTTTACAAAGTGCTTTCTTTGTATTTTTAATTTAATTACCTACTCAATAGTGTTCCACTTTCGCCTTGTGAAGTTTCGGTGTTACCTGACATTTGATAGCTTGTGACCTACAACTCCATAAAGGGGTTGTAACCGATAGCTTTGTTAAATCCAATTTGCAGAGGAGTAGCCAGTGTTGGCATTAATCGATTAATTTTTTAATCAATTAATTAATCTGATTAATTTTAATCAGATTAAATTAATCATGATTAAAATAATCATGATTAAAAAAGTAATCTTAATCATGATTAATGAATTTAATCATTAATCATTAATCGTTAATTGATTAACTTTTTTAACTTGATTAACTTGATTATAAACTAATACATCCATCAATGTTTTTACTATATATTTATAGCTACTCGTGCTGATTCGCTGACTGACTCGCTCACTGACTCATTGATCACCTCTCCTGTAAAATTTTGTATGAAAAAAAAAATTTTTCACTCATGGTTTCGTATGGAGGACAAAAATTCATTTGGTGCAAAAATATGTAGAGAGCTGATGATTGAGGATTTCGGAGACGGGTGAGGAGCACGGCCAGGGTATCGAACATAGAGGGGGAGTATTCAAACAAAAGTCATTCGAAACCTCATCAAATTGGTAGGAAGCTGACAAAAAATTCAAAATGGTGGATTCAAGAGAGAAGCCAGCGGGCGTTAAACAGCGCACGCGGCGTGGCGCGGCGGTGTGCCTCGCACCGCGCGCGCGCGCCCTCTACGGCACCGAACCGCTCAAAAAAATCGCTATCGCTCGGTCGTCGGCGAAGGCGGGCAGTGCGATTTCATCATCCCTACGCATCGATGTAAAGCGAAGTCCGCGCTCGGCGCGTATCATATTATGTACCTAAACAATTAGAATTGAATATACTTGACGTTAATTGCACCTACGACTAGTATTTCGCTTGAAAATTCATATTGTAGGTATCAAGCATAGACTACGTCATGGAGCTCTAGGTCCTGGCTCTTCAATCCTGATGCTGCAGGGTAGTGTCTACCTAAACTGTGAGGATTTAGAGACTGTCAGTTTAGAATTGATATTGTTGGTCTTAATAATCTTTACTTCCTTATCCTAAGTAATCCTTACTAATATTTTAAATTCGAACGTGTGTTTGTTTGTTAGTTTGTCCTTCAATCACGTAGCAACGGTACAACGGACTGGCGTGATTTTTGCAAGGGTATAGTTTAGGACCGGGAGAGTGACGTAGGCTACTTTTTATCCCGGAAAAACAAAGAGTTCCCGCGAGATTTTAAAAACTAAATCCACGCGGACGAAGTCGCGGGCATCAGCTAGTCACACTAATATTTGTAGGAACGCGAGCATCACCAATCATCAGAAGTGAAACGGAAGAAGCGCCATCTAGTGACGGTAGTCTTGTAACGTTACAAGACTATCGTCATGAAACGTTACAAGACTACCGTCACTAGATGGCGCTTTGAACAAAAATCACTCTAATCCTACTTTCCTACATATTATAAAGCCGAAAGTTTGTGTGTATGTGTTTGTTAGTTTGTTTGTTTGTGTGTGTGTGTTTGTGTGTGTGTGTGTTTATTACTTCTTCACGCCGCAACGAATGAACCGATTTCGCTGAAATTTGGCATGGAGATAGCTCATACCCAGAAATAAAACATAGGCTCCATTTTATCCCGGAAAATTACAGAGTTCCCATGGGAATTGAAAAACCTTGATCCACGCGGACGAAGTCGCGGGCATCGTCTAGTAGATAATAAAATGATACTGGTTATATTGAAGTACTTAGTTTCTCACCTTTCTTTTCATCAAAATATATTCAAATTCAAATTCATAATTTATTTATTTAATGTAGGCTACCTTGTAGGTCTTATGACACGTCATAAATCTACCACCGGTTCGGAATGTAGATTCTGTTATATAAAGTGTTAATTTGGTTTGCTCAACTATTTCGTGTTCCTACGATCTTTTTTGACGACAGAATTTGCTTGCAACCGGAGCAGCTTCCACTCATAAAGGCGGTGAAACGCCGACTGATTGATATTTGAAATTTGAATTTTTAAATGATATCAAACCAGTGACCGAGTAAAATTAAAATAACCCTTATTGTATACTATTTTAAGATTCAGTTTAAACCAAAATATGTGAAAAAGTACACGCGATGCTATATTTTATTTTTTATACTATTTTTACTATTTTTTTCTTTGTGTTTTTTTATTCCATGACAAGATACCCCTTGACTGCGATCTCACCTGATGGTAAGTGATTAGTGACGATGCAGTCTAAGATGGTAGCGGGCTAAATTGGAAGGGGTATAGCAGTATCAATTCAACCCATACCCCTAATCGGTTTCAACACGCCATCGTGCCGGGACGCTAAATCGCTTGGCGGCACGTTTTTGACGGTAGGGTGGTAACTACCCACGGCCAAAGCCTCCCACCAGACCAGACCAGAGACAATTTAGAAATAATAAATTACTAAATTGCCCCCGCCGGGAATCGAACCCGAGACCTCCCCGTTATAAGACCACAGCGCTCACCACTGCGCCAGGGAGGTCGTCAAAAATTGTGTTTGCAAATAGCTGTTTAATTTCGACGAAAAAGAAATGGCGAGAACGAGCAATGACCACAGGCAGAGAAAAATCCTTTATAATTCGAATACAATACCAATATGATATTGAGTATTGGGTGGTGACGAGTGGTGATGAGTGGGTGGTGATGAGTGGTGATGAGTGGTGATGAGTGGTGGTGAGTGGTGGTGAGTGGTGGTGATGAGTGGTGGTGATAGGTGGTGATGGATGGTGATGAGTGGGTGGTGATGAGTGGCGATGAGTGGTGATGAGTGGTGGTCAGTGGTGGTGAGTGGTGGTCAGTGGTGGTGAGTGAGCTGACTGCTTAGTGTGCTGAGTGCTGGTGAGTGGTGGTGAGTAGTGAGCGGTCAAAATTAACAATAAATTACTGCAAAATCGGAAAATAAATAAATAAGTAGTTAATAGATAGTTAATCAAAAATAATTAATCAGATTAACGATTAATGATTATGATTAATTAATCGTTAATCAAATTTTTGATTAATGATTAAATTAATCGTTAATCAAATTTTTGATTATGATTTTAATCATTAATTTTTAATCGTTAATCAGATTAACTTTGGGCCAACACTGGGAGTAGCCTAGAATATACATAATATAGTACCTACTACCTATCTACCTGTCTACTTTACCATTTGATTATTCAGTCAATTGCAGGACTGCCTAAAAATCATTACTACATGGTGACGATCGCAATGACCTCCAATTTGCCGATACTCTTTCGCTAAAGGCTAAAATGTATTGATGCAGCAAAAATACCACCAGCCAATCATCACTATTGAGATTGCAATTTTTCCGCAATCGACCAGTCGGTCTGTAGGCTCTGTACTTGCATAACAGCTGTTCTAATTCAGCGTGTTTCATATTAGCCAAAACTGACGTCAATAAAAAGGCCTACAAATCAAAATCAAACACAAAAGGCAAAACGCACATAAACATTTGGCGAGCCGAGCCATAAAATACTGGCATATGGCACGATATCGTGCAAAGGGTAAGTTTTTACAGTGTTTTTTCAGCCGGCGATCTCTGCCAGGCACGAACCTTGACGACAAACGGTTTTATCAATAATTTTTGAAGTGCACTCTATAACCCGTGCCACAAGCGTTGATATGTCTACATCCCAGAGACTTCAACGTTAAATTCAGCTGCCCAGAGAATCCTTAGTTCCCTTAATTAGTATCTACTAAATCCGAAAGGGTTAGTATAATCAGAATTTATTTATTGCATTATACACTTGTAGCATATAAGAGGTGGCAGGTTTGGTTTGTCCTTTGATCACGCAGTATCGGAGCAAGGTATCGACGTAATTTTTTTGCATGCATATATTTAGCTGATTGATATAGTTTAGTTTACTTTGTATCCCGGCTAAGTGGGATATTTCTGCGAGATTTTAAAAAAGCTGACTCCATGCGGACGAAATCGCAAAAGTTACTAGTGTAATAAATATTTTTGCATTGAAATGAGTTGAGTTGAGATCTGCTGAGTTTATTGCCGGCTCTTCTCAGCAGAATCTGCTTTGCAAAACCGGACAAAGTGAGAAAAATCATTTTGAATTATTAATTTATTTTTTTAGCTTTTCGTAGTCGAGTAGGAAGATTCAAAATGGCGGAACAAGTGATGCCCTTATCGCCAAAGTCACACCTTGTTGGTGTCTCTAGAGTGTACATCAAATAAAGTTTTATTTGCTTTAAAATATTATCACCCGTGCAATTTCTAATCAGCTTGTAATTAATATAGGGCGAGACTGATATTACACTTTTGAAGAGGGCGCGTAAAAACCGATAAATAGTAATCCGATTACAGGAAAGTCTGGTTGACGCCAACTTTTTATACTTTTGACTATTACTATTGATTTAAGAATTTACTTAAGTAAATCGATGACTTTTACTGACAAGTTGGTCTAGTTGATTAACCTGTTCGATTGCGGATAACGAGGTCCCGCATTCGATTCCCGGGACGGGCCAAAAAACTATTGGGTTTTTACTGTCAGTAGGTACTTGCCCAGAGTCAGGAAGTTAGCGGTGTATCACCCCCGTGCTTCGAAGAGCGCGTAAAGTCTACGTTTCTGCGCCTGTTCTTTCCGGTAGCGTCGGATTTCCGTCTCATGGGATCATGAGAGTGAGGGAAAAGAGAGTGCACTTGTGTTTGCGTTCACACTAGTGCTCTCTAATATCTTCCGCGCAGATGGCTAATCTCTGTAGAGATTTGCCGCCATGACCGGAATCGGTCAGGAGGACATTGTTATTAATTATACTTATGAAAAGTAAATAACCGGTCAAAAGCGAGTTGGATTTGCATACGAAGGGTTCCGTAAGAAAAAACGCCGAAAAAAACATGTGTCTAGGGGGAAAACTTTAATTCATTTTTAAGCTATTGCATAGCTTCTATCGCGGGCCTTGAGCGTGGAGACCGAATCCAGAAATTCCGTAACGAAAATAACCTGACACGGGACTCCTCTCACCGCTAGATGGCGTTGATAAAAAATGCTATGCAATAGCTTAACCGCGGCAGTCCCCGAGTGCCACACGTCTTTTTTTTATTATTTGTTGTTACAGCAGCAACAGGAATACACATTCGCTGAAAATTTCAACTCTCTACCTATTACCATGAGATACAGCTGATAGACGGACGGACGACCGGACGGACGGACAACGGAGACTTAATAATAGGGTCCCGTTGGTTACCCTTCGGGTACGAAACCCTGAAAAGGTGGGTATTCAATGTATGCTAGTAGTAATAACACTAGTTATTCTTGTAAGCAATCTAAAAGATTATAAGCATATGCTGTATCTGTAGGGCGCAATCATGCAACACGGAACCATATGCGGCCGGCTAGTTAAACTATAATTGGAAGTTTCGAAGCTAATAACGGCCCGTCTTCTGTAGGAATCTATTTGTAGAGAGCTGGTGTTGTCGACCGCGGAACAGCGGGTATGCCACTATTTCTATGTGTTTACTTACCGCCTAAATTCTAACCATTAACAGATAGACACGTTTTGTTTAAAGTAGCCGACAACATTAGAATAAATTACTTCTACGAAATTACCTAATTCCTTCCTTTGAGCTTAGAATATAATTGTCCTTAGTAGGTAATGTGTTACAATTCTGTCTCTTGTTAAGCTATTGCATAGCTTCTATCGCGGGCCTTAAGCGTGGAGACCGAATCCAGAAATTCCGTAACGAAAATAGTCTGACACGGGACTCCTCTCACCGCTAGATGGCGTTGATAAAAAATGCTATGCAATAGCTTTACCGCGGCAGTCCCCGAGTGCCACACGTCTTTTTTTAGGTATATTTTTTCCTTGAGTTTCAAATGGTTATGAACGAAAATTATATAAGTATAATGATTAAGGTGGTGATAGCCTAACTAGCAAAATGTTCGTTTTTTTTTCTTTTATTACTAGATATAGATTACTATAGATACTTCTCATTCAGGGAGGTCAGAAGAGACCGGTGATAAGTCAAGATGTAAGGTAGCTAAGGTATTAAGATCTCATGGGTTCCTTTTCTCTATGGAGTAATTTACTTTATTAATTAGCCAAACCTTCAAAATAAAATTCGTTTCTATAGGTAATTTAAATATGAAATACTTTTATTATGTCCCTATTAATTATATCAACATAAGTATTCCAGCTATTAATTTTAAACACGACTATTCATCAAACTTTTAAATAGATCCTTCAACTTTGTAAGTATCAAAAGTTGCAAAACGCCGATTCATCGAATCATAAAAAACCTCGTCTAAATTGTTAAGAACGACGAAAAAGCTCAAAGCATCTGACGTGTAACCCTGCGACCTCGACTTTCACCAGAATAAACCACCAAATAAGCTTTTTTAACTGACAGAAATAATTCAAGTGCTATTCTGTGAACTATGTGAACTATTAGACGAAGTATTGACATTATCAGCTAGCCGGAATATTAGATATGAGCTTCGTTTCTAAGGTTATGGTAGATCTTGACAGGGTGGAAACGATAAATAAAGTTTTTTTTATTCGATGATTAGAAAGTCCTTGACTGCAATCTCACTGGATGGTAAGTAACGATGCAGTCTAAGATGGTAGCGGGGTAACCACGGATAAAGCCTTCCACCAGACAAGACCAGAGACAATTTAGAAATTATAAGTGCTTAAATTCAGATAGTGCAAAGTGATAAGAGTTACGTGATAGAAAGAGAGAAAAGTCTAGGTGAATAAGACGGTAGATAAGTGGCGCTGTGTCAACCTGATTTGCACTTTATTGTGTTGGTAATAAGAGTCGCTATTTATTTAAATCATTTTGCGGAGTGAATCTTTCTCTCTTCTTTACCTTTAGGTGCTATTAGGTATTCTGTGGACATAGGTATGCATTGATGCAGCAAGAACGCGATGTAATTGGCTAATTAGAGGTGGATGATCACTGTAGCAAATATATGTACCTACTATAGTATTTTTAGAAAATCCCAAAGCAGGTTAAAAACTTTGAACATCTCCTAATTGAGAAAATAATTGCCTGCGCACACTGCTTAACATAATTTACTCAATAAAAATAAAAATAAAATTATAATCAATTTTAATACTATAATAATTACCTATCATTAATATAGTCATAAAACTTTATAAACTTTCGCCGTCAAAAGTCTTCGAAATTTAATTCGTTCTTAAGTGCCATTAAATTGCAAAAAGTGCAATTATTGCAAAAGTAAGTAGGTATAACTAATTGAAATAATATTACCATATTGATTGCAGGAAACTGCAAAAACTTTGTACGGAAACTCTCTCTATTAATTCTGATGAATTGTACCGATATACACTCACTCAAAAGTGAACATATCTACATCCTCTAGCAAAAAAGACGATAATTATCTTGATTTTCTACAAATAGCAACAGATTAAAAAGCTTTTTCTATTAAAACTTTTTATAACTCACGTTATGTATTACACTTTCCGCACGATCCGCTTAATGTTATTTTGTAAATGCAAAAATTTAAATTACGGTTCTTCATTATGGAAACCGTTTTAAATATATTTATTATCAGGGACAGAACGGAAGTTCATAATTAGTTTTTAATTAGTCTGGGACTGCACTGATGTGCAGTGCTATCCAGTATTGATTGTCGTCAAGCGCAAATAGGCTTTTTTAGAATTAAAAAAAATCCATGAGGACGAAGTTGCGGGCATCAGCTAGTAAGTTATATAAGCGATGAATGCTTTAATACAATTAATTGTACATATATGTTCACATATATATATAAATAGTTTGATACAACAGACACTAAAAAATTTACAAGTCATCATGTTCTAGAGGTGAGATTTCAGAGATGGTTAAAGATGTACGTCCGAGGTTGAAGTTCATAAGCGATTAGGTCGCGGGGCCGACACGAGTCCATTAATAAAGTGCACTTGTGTCTTCATCTTTACACGCCTAATGAGTCGTATAAATCTACCACATGAGGCGATTTGTTGTATGTTATATGCATATAAGATAACTTAGGTTGTTCTAAGCGAGATGATGCTTAGTTATTGCAAAATCTAAGCACTGATACCTTAGTGGTTAGGCATGCGGTCTCTTATTCGGGGGGAGGAGGGGGCACGTTAACTTTTCGAAGTTATGTGCGTTTAACAAATTAAACATCGCACATGCTGTTGATGGGTTACTGATGATAAGGTTAAACACTTGAAGACCTGCCTGCTGTGTTTACATAAATGAGAGCTCTCGGGTTCAATTCCCGGCACCAGCAATTTGGAAATTTATAATTTTTAAATTATCCTTGATCTGATTTTGTATAATACGGTGTGAGGATTTTAATTTCATTTTTTGGGGAGGTAGTAAAAGATGAAAATGACAAATCCATAGGCGATTAGGACGTCAGCCCGACCGAAGCCCAATAATTAAATAGCTCTTTAGTAGATCCCTTTTTAGAATGGCGTCCTCGCACTAATGACCGACTAAAATACATGCATGTTTACGATTTTTAATCAGGCTAAACTAACTCGGATTTCAGGAAGTATATTTTAGGTCAATGGTTATTTTAAAATCTGACGATATTTTTTAGAGCTTCGAAAGAGCGGTGCCATACGGCGTGTTGCTGTGCCGTAGCCGTAACGTAGCGGTGCGTTGTATTGCTGAACAGTAGCGTAGCGTATTGTTGCATTGTGTTGCTGAGCCATGACGTAGCGTTGCTATGCCGTAGCGTAGCGTTGCTTGGTGTTGCTGAGTCGTAGCGTAGCGTATTGTTGCATTGCGTTGATGAGCCGGAGCGTAGCGTTGCGTTGTGTTGCTGAACAGTAGCGTAGCGTATTGTTGCATTGCGTTGCTGAGCCATGGCGTAGCGTTGCTATGCCGTAGCGTAGAGTTGCGTAGTGTTGTTGAGTCGTAGCGAAGCGTTGCATTGCTAAGCCGTTGCGTAGCGTAGGTAGTGATCTGTTCAGATTGAGTTTGTGCGACGCCACAAGTAGCATAAAAATAATAAAATTATATTGTGACAAGTGGGCAATGCATCGTGTGGCACACTTCAGATTTTTCTGTTCTCTAAGTAGTAGTGTAAATTAACACTTTTATAGAGTATTTAACATTTAACATTCCCACACTGTGTTACTAGGCCTGTGCTGTGTACCTCCTTTGTTTTTGTGTTTCTACCATCTATCTATATGTCTAACTTTACAGTTGTGATTAGATCCATCATCTAACGAACATCACAGGAACATGTTCTAACGTGTTTACTTCTGTAGACTTTATAAGAGCTATTTTTTGCTATCGTTGTAATGTTACATTATTATTAATGGATAGGTATCAGAGTTATGACCTAATCGTGCTATACACGATCAATCATCCGCTCTTAAATTGACTTGTCAACTTTATCGCATGCCGTCTCCCCGCTCACTTCCCTTCCCTTCTCGTTGCTCTCGCTTTTATTATAATAAAACTACAGAATTGAGTATTTGACAATTTTTTTGTCATTTTTCTTTTTTTAATATCTTAACAAGTCTCGAAAATATAAAGCTTTTAAGTTTCCTGTTAGAAAAAGTTCGTGGGAACAGAGGGTTCTGTGAGAGGGCTTATGTTATTCATCAAGTCCTCAAGCTTTTCATTGTCACGTTCATAAATCTGACAACGATCACCGATTTTAAATACCATTCCATTCGATACGATTCCATTTTATTCCATAAGTGAGTATAAGAGTTATTACGTCTTTGTGAAGATTTAAAGAAAACCCTACAATATTAATACAGTCTTACTATTCCTTAGGGCTTAGGCGGAGCGAAAACGTGGCTTTTTGCCACCCACCCATGACCCAGGACAGCTTTATTGGCAACCGGACATAATTGCCATTACAAGACGCAGTAAAGTTGCCGGTAGCTATTGCTGCTGCAGTTCGGTGCTTGGTGTGTGTAAGCGCGCGCGTGTGTGTGTATACGTGTGTGTCTGTGTGTATATGTGTGTATCTGTGTATGTATGTGTGTGTATGTGTGTGCTTGTATCTTCAACTGACAATTTTTAGTGTGTAATTCCTTACACCGGACACTTTTTGAGTGGAAGCAACTGGACACAAAAAGTATTCTACATTTGTGCTATTGCTGGTTGCTGAATTCATATTAATTGTATGAAAATAAAATATCCGAAATGTACACAATATACACACACACTTTCACAATACACAAATGTACACAAAACAAGAGTATCTACGTTTGCGCAACGCCTTAATTTAAGGAACAACTGTAAAGATCTTAATCGAGACAAAAAAAAACACAAAAAAACATTCTAAATTAGATTTCTCTTGTCATCACATTAAGAGTGCTAATTTTATTCAAATTAACTGGAGCGTGACAATTATTATCCAACTAGAGTAAGAGCTTTGCTTTTATCGATCACGGTGAGGAAGATAGCCCTGTGAAAAAAAATTCGTCGATCCGTTGCTCAGTTGCTGCGTGATTGACGGACAAACCAGCAAACTTTCGCATTTATAATATTAGTAAGAATTAATTTTCTTATTTAATATTAACTAGCTCTTGCCCGCGACTTGGTCTGCGTGAGTTAGGTAACGGTTTTTCCGCGGAAAATGCTCACTCTCTATGCCCTCAGCTCATGTAAAATGTATGAGAAAATTCACTTTCTCCATAATAATTATATTTTTTCATGAACTTCTCTGATGTTTTAATAGCTATTCTGCTAATCAAGGTGGAAACAAATCCGTCCAGACTTTCTTGAGTTATAAATGCTAGCCCGACGTTGTTTTATAAAAAAAATTATTAAGAAACATATCAGTTCACCCAAAGTGCACCCATGAATATAACGGAATATACGAATCACTCTCTTTTTACTAAAATTCAAAATCAAATTCAAAATTTATTTATTTCAGGCAGCCTACCTTGTAGCTCTTATGACACGTCATAAATCTACCACGCACCGGTTCGAATTTGTATTTGTTGGCAACCCTAGCCCTAAGAGCCAATGTCTAATTTCCCTCGATTCTCAGATACGGAAATGCATTAGCGCGGTAACTGTCATTCTTCCGTTAGAGCTGGACGCTGTGTTGTAGCTATCCACAAAATGAGCGGTGACCACTGACCGCATGACGCACGACGCACGACGCACAACGCCCGGACAGACAAAATGGACTTTTTCTCAAACATGCTTGGGAGCATTATTTTGACAACCTTCTTCGAGATAAATCGAATTTGCTGCACTGGTCAAATACATGCGAGCGGCCGCAAAAATTTGTATGAAAATCCATATCTGTCTTGGTTTAGCGGCCAAATATATTACATAGTAAATTAAAACTAAATCCTAAATATCAAAAATAAAAGCTAAAGTAATAAAAAACATCGTCTAAACCACTGGAACTAGGAAATGTGCCCAGAACGCTAGCTGCGTTACCCCGCTGAACGTTTGCCCAGGTAACTTCCAGCCCTCCGGTCACCAGTGAACTCTGTGAGACAGGATGACAGATCCTTAAAAAGGGATCTAGGATCCTCACCCCATGACCCCCCATTTCAATACCAAACGGCACAAACATGAAACTGTTTTGTATGTATTCATATTTGAGGACTTTTCTGCCTCAGTAGACGCCGTATTTTATTTTTAGTGATTAATGTGATTTTGCATTATTTTATCCTTTGTCTTACCCATGGCAGTAGACACACCTGTTCCGGGTAAACATGAAGCAACAGGTGAAAGGAGAGCAACATAGCATTTGCATAACCGGGGGATTGAATCTGTTATTAATTGTTTTCTGCAAACGGTTGAGATGCAATTTCCTGCAGGGCAAAGTTCAAAGTGGTTTTACAAATGAAATATCTATGGCTGGAAGATTTCTTTTTTATTAGACAGAGCTGAGGCTGTGATGAAAAATGAAACATGGGAAATATAAAGATTTTAGACTAATTCCGTAGTTTAATGACGATTGTAATATACCTACTACATTGTCGTTATGATTCCACAGGCTAGCTAGCTTTTGGAAGGTGGAAGAATTGTCTAAAGCTGTGGGATTATCTAAAAATGATTGTTAGGTATAGTATGACGCAATCAATCTGTATGATTGCAATCAATCTGATTGGCTGATTACAGCGTTCTTGCTGCATTTTACTCGTAATCAATAGCAAAAGAGAAGCCAATCGTCACACTAATGCACATTTTAAGATAATCCCGTAAAAATCTCGCGTAATTTTTTAAATTTTGTTCCCACCGCTCCAGCGCCCAGTCGCTTCCGCCAGAAAATCTCGCAACCTCGCAGTCCCATCGTACTACGTTTCATGCAACTGGATCGAAATTGTATCAGTTTCAAGTAAAACATTCATCGTGGTGAGTACGCGTGCATCATATAGACAAAAGATGCTTTTGTCGTTGTCAATAATCGAAGCTTTCACCAATACTATGTCAAGTATATCTTCCAATTTTCTAATGGGATATCTAAGTAACTTCGTGCGCGCTACTTTGAGGGCGTGCCTAAATCAAAGATAAGGGTTTTAATTAAGTTTTCGTTGCTTATATCTTTATTAGAAGGCTCGCTAACGAAGCTTGATTGCCAACGATACAGCGATCACGATAGTAGAGATGTCGCGTTTTCATGGAGTGCCATGGAAACGGCATGGGCAATCTTTGAGTGAGCAATACGTCATTTACCTGTGTCTATGCCAATATAATCTAGTAATCAAACTAGACTCTGCCCAGATTCCTTACTAATACTACAAACTAGTAGTTTTTGCCGGCGACTTCGTGGTGGAGTTAGGTTTTTAAAGATCCCGCACGAACTCTCTGGTTTTCTTGTAATAAAAAGTGACCTATGTCACTCTCCAAGTCCTTAATTATTATAATGATGCAAAAAACACACTTTAATCCGTTGTTTTGTAGGTGATTGAAAGACATACCAACAAACAAACTCACTTTGCAACTCGACTTACACTCGGATTTATAATACCAGAAAGGATGCGAAAGGGTTTTTGTTTGTTGGTTTGTCGTTAAATAACGTAGCATCGGAGAAATGGATCGATGTGATTTTTTTCAAAGGTATATTAAATTCTGCCTGAAGAGTAACACTACTTTGTATTAAATTCCCGCGGGAAACCCCTAACACTAGTGGATGAAGTCGTGGCCAAAAGCTAGGTAATTTTAATAAAGAAAGCGAATCCTATCGTATTATTTGAGCCCATGAAGCGACATTTCGAACGAGAGCGTGATCAAGATATGCGAGATGTCGCACAGCTTTCCAGTTTCAACGATCTACCTGAACATCTCAGCAATATGATATGAACGATTTGTTATTCTACTGTCTCCACGCGAATTATCGTAGTCTTTTTATCTTTCACCGTCCAAGTGGGTACCTTTTTGCACCGTTAAGCCGAAGATTTTTCTTCTTTCTCAGCCCACAGACGTCCACAGCTGGACAAAGGTTTTTTGGATGGACTTCCACAGGCGTCGCCTTGCGCTGCCTGTCTCACCCTTTCCTAGCTCCCTTTGACTCGTCTAATGTAGTCAATTTACCTAGTGGGCAGGGCGGTGCCAGTCTTGCATCTAGGACCCCAACAAACATCAATTCTCGACTCAATGAGCGGTCTGTAACTCTGGTTCTCCTAACTCCTCATTTCTGATTTGATCTCACAGTCACAGATTAATATCAATTAAATAACGTATTAAGAATACAATAGCGCATTTGAAATGAAATCTTTTGTGAATCTCTCGAAACCTCTGACGCTAAGTGCATCTGTGCTCCCTATTCTGTACATCTCATTAATATTATGTATCGCTTGACATTTTCCCCGTGATCTTGTCGCACCGGTGTCGCCCGCAGCGGTCAAGTCGTGCGAATAGCCGGAAGATGGGCGAGATTGTGTCGCCCGAGATCATCCTAATTGGAGTATGGGGGTTCCATTGTTTCATTTATTTTAACGAGAGGATCCTGGGAAGTGACTTTTTCGAGTGGACTTTGCGACGTTTCCTTTACTTCGAGTGTCTACGTCTGCAAATAAGATAGACGGCACAGGATACTTTTTAGAAAGTACTTATTTCTGTTTATATATTACGTGTCTGCGTCTGCAATTAAGTACTTTTTAGAAAAAAGACCTTACTCATTCTTGTCTATACCACTTGCATACACATACTTGCACATAATAATATAAAATGTATTTTTTATTTGATTCAATATATTATCTAGCACAAGTACCAACGCATATCCTACAAAAAAAATCTTTCATTGGTAGATATAACATCTTTTTCTTTCTTTATCAACAGATAGATGTATTCGCGTGTAGACATTGCTAGATTTGCAGATATGCAAATATGAACTGTTCACGTCAAGTACACATACATTTTAATTTTCTTTATTTCTTTTTGGTTCCGCTTTCTGCCACCATACCATATTATTACATCTCTTCTGAATTGCTGACGCGTTCCATTCAATGCTAAGTTAACATTGTGGTTAACATTATTAACCACACTAATACCTAACTCCATCTACATATAGCACCTACCTAGTACTTATAAATACCTACCTGCTGTTGCTACGTGCTATTCTAATATAATTATCGTACTAATATTAGGTATATGTAAATGCGAAAGTTTGGATGTATGGATGTTTGTTACTCAATCACACCGCAACAACTGAACCGATTTGGCTGAAATTTGGTACAGAGATACAATATAGTCTGAAATAATACATAGGCTACTTTTTATCCTGGAGTATAAGAGCGTTCCCGAGGGAATTAGAAAACCACAATCCACGCGAACGAAGTCCTAGAAGAAGCTAGCATCAGCTAGTAATTTTATAACTCATCAATACTGTAACATCTGTTAACGAAGCATTACGAAATACGCTATCATCTTTCTATAACAACAAATCGCTTATAGGCGCATAACTATTTTTATTAGGCATTAATATTCATAGGGCTTCCGCAGTGCAACGCATCTATATTACACGTCGGTCAATCAACTTCTTATAAAGACCGCGAAGGTTCAACTCGTAACTGGTTCACGTTTCTCGTTAAAGTAGATTGCGTTCCTGTGCAGTATCCAATTCAATAAAGTATCCCATCAAAATGATTACGCAACACAATTATTAAACGAAGCTTCAATTGCCCAACGGTTTAAAGTGCGGATTGAAAACTGAAAGGTCGGCGGTTCGATCTACACCCGTTGCATGGTTGTCGTACCCACCTGGGAATGGCTTTAATAAAATAGATATTTTTTCCACGCGTGTAGGCACATTTAAGAAGTTGGTTGTGGATACATTGAAGCTTGAAACTTAGTCATTCTATGTTTAGTAATTCTAAATGTCGATTTCCTTTTTTTTTTCTTTCTTCTTTCATTGTTTTCCCCTATTTTATAATAACTATCCATAATGTCCACTTATGCTTACTATATTAAATGTAACCTGTGGTTTGCGTGGTTGACGCCACAATTAATAATATTAGTTTATAATTTTTAGTAATAATATGATATTGTGATGTTGTTTGTAAACCCAAATAAAATAAAATAAATAAATAAAATAAATAAAGTACGGGAACTGGGCAACAGTGCAGTGTGGGTGGGCTGCGTTAGGACGCAAGCTTTCCGCTTATTTGGAGGGCGGAGGGAAGGGGGTGGTCTGTTTAAAAAAACTTAGTTAATTGAACGGTTCTTTTCACAGGTTATGGCAGTACAGAGCAAAGCAGCGATAGACGGTGGGGGTTTGATTCCATTAGGCACGTATTACTGGTTTTTTGGAGCTTTCGTCTGAAGCAGTTAAAATATCAATATAGTGAAGGAAAACGACGTTTTAGCGTACTTGTGGACTAAAATATCTCCCACGCAAATGGCTAATCTCTAAGTAGGATGGCCGCCGTCACCGGATTCATTATTTATTTCAATGTTTAAAAGCAGGAGGTAAGTAAGGAGCAATAACCGAGTAATTAGATATTTATGAACAACTTTACGAGCTGTAAACGGGCGACCTTGCTCGTGACTCAGTCATGATATTAGCGGTACACTATTAATTATAATGCACATTTTAATGACTCGTTATTCGCGAAACACAAAATGTTATGGTGTGATTTTCAAATCATGTTAATTGAAAACGTTACGGTATTTTTTCTTTTTACCTACTACCATAGTAACAGACTCCCGTAAGCTTGAAGAATAAAAGCCTCAATAGCTCAATGGTTTAAGGTGCGGACTGAAAACTGTAAGGTCGCAGGTTCGAAACCCACCCGTTGCACTATTAACGTACCCACTACTTACACAAGCTTTCCGCTTATTTGGAGGGGATAGGAGGATATTAGTCAACTTCCGTTTGCCTAATATTCTTTAAAAAAACTCGAGATTTCACCGAGCATATTTTTTTTTAAATTTAGAAGCTGAAAGTTTGATATCGATCTTCTTCTTCTCTTCTTTATCAACCCATAGACGTCCACTGCGGGACAAAGTTCTCTTGCATGGATTTCCACAGGCCTCGGTCTTGCGCCGCCAGAATCCAGCGGGTCCACCGATGGTGGATCTATCAACACTGCGCTTCTCGGACCCCATCGACCATCAGCTCTGCGAACTATGTGCCCCGCCCATTTCCACTTCAGTTTTGCGACTCACTGACCTATTTCGGCGGCTTTGGTTCTGCTACGGGTCTCCTCATTTCTGATTTGATCTCGCAGGGATACTTCGAGCATAGCTCTCTCCATCGCCCGCTGAGTGATCCTGAGCCTTCTTATGAGGTCCATCATATTTAAGTAGGTATCTGTCGATATCTTTTGCAAATATAATGGGTTGACTCATATAAGGTAAGAGTGTATAAATGTGACTGACTGACTGATATTTATTTATTTATTTATTTACAGACAAAAAAAAAAGTGACACAATTTACACCATAATTCATAGACCAAAGCATTAGACCAAAGACTAAAACTTGTGGCTGGTGATTGTAATTGGCAGCCCAATTAGGCCGTAGCCTGTGCTAGGGCTGACCAAAAATACATCCTCCGCCCAATTGTATTTAATGTTAATTAAATTGAAAAAATTTTTTTTTTTTTTTGATATATCAACGCACAGCTCCAACCACTAGACGGATTGGGCCATTTGGCATACAGCTATTATGAGGTAGGCATCCGCTAAGAAAGAATTTTTGAAAATTTCGTTCCTAAGGGGGTAAAATTGGGGTTTGAAAAATCGAATTTAATGTGAGCAAAGCCGCGGGCAAAAGCTAGTTCAATAATGATTCCATATTTATTTTTAAAAACATTTTATTTGTTCATTAAACAGGTTTTTAGAACAACGGAAACAATGCGCATTAAAATTCCTTTCCTTGTTCCAGTTTAGCGCAGTAGAGCGGAGCGGAAGGCTTAAAAAAATACTCATAATCTCTACGTTAGAAAGTTTTATTAGGTACGTGTAAATATAAAAGTCAAATTATCCTATTAATCCTGTTAATATTTATATTTTATATTCTGCGAAAGTTTAGATGTATGGATGGATGGATGGATGTATGGATGGATGAATGGATGGATGTTTGTTACTCAACCGCGCCGCAACGACTGAACTGATTTAACTGAAAGGCACAGAGGTAGATTAAAGTCCGAAATAAAACAAATGCTACTTTTTACGTTGAATATAGTTGGATTTTCAATTCACATGTAGGTAGGTTGTTTAAAAAGTTTTATCGCATAAAAAGCGCCCGTTCGTAAGTCGCCGATGCCAAGCCAAACTAAACAAAGTATACGGACTGCAGTGCAGTTCAGTTGTACAAAGTGAGTGTGGGTGACCGAGTGATGGATGCTCAGGATATAAAAAGCTTTAATATATATAGCATGATATAGCAAGCTGCAAGCATTATTAACGTTATTTATGCTATTAGCGTAAACGTAAGAAAGTAAATAACGAGTACCGATAAATAATGCTCATTCCCGCAATTTATTTGTAAGCAATTGCAGCGCCGGCAAATTGCTACCTTCAATAAACTTAAATGCAAATAACTATGACAAGTAAAAGGAACGAGCTGTATAATGTCTATCCTGATTTCTGTTACAAGAGGACACCTAACCGATCGTAATCCTCTCACGGCCAAGAATAATATAATCGGCAACAACCTACGCATTTTATATCCCTTATTCATATTCTATTCAACATCGTAGCTTCGTAAGTACTATTTGCATCGTTCCAGATGCACTTTCCAAACAGTTAAATAACTTAAGCTTGTGACACACGAAATGCGTGACGGCGTTACCTATGCTACGGCGTAATGGAGATGTGTCCAACGCAACGCATATAAATAAAATGTAATAATATAAAGTACATTTGTTTGGCGTTACAAAAAAAGAGCGATGACTTTTTTCATTGTCTGATCGCTTGCGCTTGACGAGAATCATACATGCCTCTTGGAAAATAATGATGAGATCTAGGTTGAAGCGCGCTTGCCTAGCTTGGCTAAAATGTACCTACTTATTGTTGAAATAATAATACCACCTATTCAGTCAATCACCCCAATTGAGATTGCAGCCATTGATTTACGCAGTTTATTGGCAATCGAACCATAGAGATGATTGATGCTGAGATTTATAGAGCGTGATCTGACTCAACTCAGACTCAAGACAGAGGCTCAGACTTAAAACGAGACACAAATATGCTCTGACATAAATCTGTCTTGTTTTAACTCTGTCTTGAGTCTGAGCTGAGAGAGAGTGCTGTCTGAGATAGGTACGGTTCCTAGTGTTACAAATCGTACGCTTATGCGTGCTGCCGTTTCGTCGCGCATTCTGTGTTGTATCAGTCTTAAGACTTAAATAACTAAAATACCTACCTACTCTTTGGGGAAATAAATTCAACGCATATCTATACGTAACAACGTATTCAATATTAAATAGGCATTGATCTATTCGTCAATTCGATCACGTATAATGGCATCCTTTACATGGAATAACGGGATGTTTATGGGTCATTATTATTTGTAATATTAGTTTAGTGGGTGGAAGATTTGGGTCGATTTTGATGCCCTTTCACTCGCTACTTGGAAGTCGAATTAGTTTTTCGATGCCGTTGTCCGCTTTATGAACGTAATTCAAGTCTAAAATATGTTTTACTAGACGATGCCCGCGACTTCGTACGCGTGGATAAAGGTTTTTTGATTCCCGCGGGAACTCTGTAATTTTCCGGGATAAAAAGTAGCCTATGTTTTAATCCTGGGTATGAGCTATCTCCATTTCAAATTTCAGCCAAATCGGTTCATTCGTTGTGGCGTGAAGGAGTAACAAACATACACACACACACACACACACACACACATACAAACTTTCGGCTTTATAATATTAGTGTGATGTGATGTGATTCATAGTAATAATACGTTTATCGTTGTACATACTAGTTTATGTCCGCGATTTCTTCCGCGTGGATTTATGTGTTGATTCCGTGGGAATACTATGGTTTACCTTATAAAAAGTATCCAAAATGTCTGTATCTATTAATTTATTCTCTTCATATTTCTATTTTCTATGTACATTTTCGTCAAAATGAGCATATAAATAAGTAATATCGAAGTTGCTTTCGCAATTATAGTATTACCTACTATAATTATTATTAGTACAAATATTAGTAATAAATTATAATTTGTTTGTGCGTCGCAACGCACCGTGCATAGGGTTCTCTCTTTAGCTTCACAAACTTTTTTAAAGTATCGAAGTTTAGAACCAAAGAGCTCTGAACCATTAACTTCGGTTATTACTAGATCTTCGGCTCTGTAATAGGCAAGGACCAATAAAACTCGATAGTTATTGGTTTCTCTCTTCGAAAATAATTCCGTATTAGATTTCTGTTTTCATCATTTTTATGCACTACATGCATCTGTGATGAGATTTATGCCTTCTTTGGATCGTTAATGTCGAGCGTTTTTATTGCTTCTCTTTTCTTACGCTTTATACGACCATGTTGCGTGATGTCCACGATACATTTCTGTGTCATTTTACGAGGCATAAAAGTTGCTCCACATTATTGAAATGTTCTAGATGCCTTTGTTTTTCCGACAAACATTCTCCACCTCAATTCCTTAACAATCAAGAAGAGGACTGAGATCTGAAACATCGACTGTTGAGGCCTTTAGCATTTCTCAGAAGCGCAACAAAAAGGATAGAGTCCGGCAAACAAAAGCGAAACCGTAGCACTAATTCAAAAGCAAAAAATATGTAATCTTTAGTTCTTTTGGTTATGCAGCAGAAAATATTTCAAACCTCACTAGCCTAAAGGTTAAAGATGAGGACTGAAAACTGAAAGAAACTGCGCAGAATGTCAGAAAAAATCAGATTTCACCCACGCGATCGTGACTAACTAATGAAATAAAACATGCCCGAAACCTCGTGTGAAGCGCGTCAGATGCTAGCGTATTGCGCCGAACAGGAGTGTAGTAAGCGCCAAATACATCATATATACAGAATTTTGTATATAAATTTTGGCTCAGTAATATTGTTGCATTAAAAATAAATGCAAATTGGTTAATATTAAAACTTGACCTAAAAATCTGACCTAAATTCACGATTTTTTTTTTTGTATTAAATATTTTATTTTTTTACTCAGTATCGTCCCTTACAAATACGATGTAATTTTGCCTGTTTTTGTCGGATAGGTACTTAAAACTTGATCTACTGCTAAAAGTCAAATCTGTATCTAAAGATTTACCATAATTTTTACCTGTTGCACTATTGTCGTAGATAAGCACTCCTAACACAAGCATTCCGCTCATTTGGCGGCGAGAGGAGAATATTAGTCAAAACCGCTTAACTAACTTCTTTACTTATAGAAAAAAAAAAAAAGTCTTGTGTTTAACGAAAATCTCCTAAGAAGTTGAACCTGGGACCACCGCATCTTCCGCTTTTCGCACAGCTACATAATGCAACTCTGGTTCAAATATACGACGCAGATCAATAAGATTTGCATATCGGGCTGTTTGCATACATTAAACCCACGGTTGCAATGGCAAGATAAAAAAGTATCGTATATTTACAGTTTACATTGTAACAGAGCGCTATCTGATTGTCCGTCAATCTATATTGTTATTACAAACTGAGTTAATCTTTGCATACTTATTAGAATCCTTTCTATCTGATAGCGGTATTGGTATTGCTCATAATATTTTATTTTCAGCAAGTATTAGTCAGCTTGAAATATTCAGTAGGAGCGCGGTTTTTATTCTTTTTTATTTACACCTTGATGCATATTTATCATTTTAATATGATTGTCTGTCACAGTTTTCATAATTATTACCATGTACCAAAAATCACATAAATTCTCAATAAGTCCCATTGTATGTACTACCTACTATTGACTTTAGGGTCTTGCTTATAGATGAACTATAAAATTGCGCTTTGGATGCAGTTTTACGGACAGATAACTTCAAAGTCGGGAAAATCTTAGATATTAAGATAAATATGCTAAGTAAATACGATATTTGTCTAATGTTTTAGATTGCCTTATCAATTTGTGCATAAAGATTAAATCCATTACCTATATAGTTTTCAAATTATATGGAAAAGATAGATTGGTGTATTAATAGGTATAAAAATATTACTATTTTTATCACAAAATTCTCTGCGGAAAAGGATAGCATTATAATATAGTATGATGGTATAGATATTTTATTAATAACCGACAAGTTAAGCCTCGGGCAACAGATGGCGCTGCAGTCATTAATTTTCATTACCGCCTGTAACGGCAGACGGTATGTCCTCCACAGGCTATGAGCTACATATTTATTGCTCGGTCTGTGACTCTTCTCGTGTCTTTGAATCTTTATAAGTACGGTGGATTTATTTAGAATGCTCTACGTCTACGTAACTTTTGAGAACGAACAAATCGAGAAATAGCCCATTTTTTTTTTCATGGAAAACGATGTAAATATAATTATAGTGATAAACAATTTAATTTTTAAGCCTATCTCATAAATGGCTTTAAAATCTGTTTGAAATTAGTGTATGCATCTTTGATAAAACCACGCAATAAAGTAAACACGCCCAGTTTGGATTCATACCCAATACTAGTAGGTACTGGTAACTTTGGAAGTTTCAAACGAATAATGGTAGGTGTTGAAAAAGAAATTGGTTCTTGTAACTTACAGAGTAGGATCACCTATACTACGTTACACCCATGAGTGTAGTAGAGTGAGAAACTCTTTCTTACCTGAAAAGAAAATAAAACAAATTAGTTTTGCTACATAAATACAACAAATAAGCAACAATTCCAAGAAAATAATATTGTAGAAGAAATCAAAATTAAGTATATACTTAAGTATATAATAGGTACTTTTACCTACTTCAGAGTTAGGTACTTAAATTGTTATTAATTTACTTATTAATAAATGTACTTAAAGAATAATAAGTATTTATTTACTTTATGTAGGTACCATAAATAATCTAAAACATTTAAAATGAATTGAATTTACACAAAATTAAGAAAACAGAGGTGCAGTATGTAGCAAATACAACTTCTTTGAAGACATTTCAAACATCACATAAAAATCCAATGTCAATTAATTTAAACAAATACTAATAAAAAAGGGCCGAGCTACCGAAACGCCTCATTTGAATATCAATGACTATAAATGATTGCACTACATCAATGGCTTTGTTTAACCCACTGAGTGCTCTCTGTCGGTGAAAATATGAAAGCGGTCAATGCACAACAGGTGTTGTTAGAAGAATGAGGCAGAATTATATTTGCATAAATTAAACTTTATATTTGATTTATCTCGAGGCTTCACATTCATCAAAGTTTTGACTGTACACTTCAAAAAGTGAAAGAATACATCGATTTTATTATTGTGAGATCTTTTTGTGAGATCGAGAAATCCTTGTTTCACTAAGATAAAACTTAGCTTGTTGCATATGTTACTGTAAAAGCTCGATCTATGGTAAATTATGGTTACAGCCCGAAATGTTTTGCATTTTCAATTTTTTTTTTTTAAAGAATATTAGCCAAGCTGAACTTGACTTATATGTATTCTCGTCTCCCTTCCATATAAGCGAAAAGCTTGTGCTAGGAGTGGGTACGACAATAGTGCAACGGGTGGGGCTCGAACCTGCGACCTTTCAGTTGAATACCTATAGATCAGAATAGTGTTTTGAACCAAACTAAAATAAATAATTGTTATCCAATCATAAAATTCTCTACCTCAATATACACTCTAATTATATAAACAAAATCGAATCCCTTACATTTACAAAGACAATGGCGCTTACATTCTGAACAATAACCGGAAGAGGCATGTTCGTCTGATTTAATGCCCTAACTGGCGATACATCGATATTTGCCGAACGTAATAACTCTCTTCCGCCGCGATATACATCGAAGATTATTTGACGGACTGTCTGAGGTGAATTAGCAACATGTTCTTTGTCTGGTGGGAGGGAAGGCACCGACAGTCAGCCCCCTGATTCTATAACTCAGTGCCCATCAATGACGATAGGCATTTTTTATCCATTGAAGGTTTGAAAAGAAATGTCATTTACTATTTCATAGTAAACCTTCAATGGATAAAAAAATATATGTCATTTAAATATATGGCTTTTATTTTTTGATAGGCACGAGTTACAGAATCAGGGGACAGGTCTTCACTGTGGACCCTGAAACTTAACGGTTGCCCCAAGTGCTAGTAGGTCAACCAATCTAGGGTAAATCGTAAAATACTGCTGCAAAATAGGAAAACCTGCAATAAAAAGGAATTAAACAAGATAATAAAGATAAATGTATAATTTATATTACTGAATATAAAGAAAATGCAGAATTACTACTGTAGAATTTTTTGTTTTATTCCATTAAAAAAAAATAATAAAGCAACAGTAAATAAAATACAACTGTCTGAAAACGTTTCTGATTATGGCAAAGGAAGTCTGTCTTCCTTTAAATAAAAAGTATTAAAAAACACCACTCTAAGGTATCTCAGCAAAGGTGCCAAGACAACCGAAAAATGAGAAAGAATGTGGTAATCCCCACAAGACAATTTCGTCAGTTGACAAAGAGATACCTTCATGCAATGTCGCACATCTAAAGGTAGACTAGAAGAAAATGCTTCATCATTAAGTCCATCTTTCGTACTATGTTGTGCAATTTAAAAGTGAATAAAAAAAATATATACTTAACGAATTTTTTAAGGGCTTTTACCCGTGCTAAAACTCAAAGCAAAATCGAATAAGTTATAAGAACGTAAAGAGCCAATGGTATCAAGTATCTTTGCTTAAACGATTTAACGAAAGAAAAGTTGTAACAAAATCTTAATGTAATTTAAATCTCTTGTAAAATCTCTCCTCCAATAAAGACAAGTTTGATTGCTACCATAAATGAATATAAGTTACACATATAATGACAAAGCGAAAACATTGAATTGTAATGGGTGTCACAATAATAGTAATTTTTATTCCTTTTGTCATTCTATTTTGATCGTGACAAAAACTTTCGATTTCCTAGTTTCCGTTTTTTAACAGTTGTCTATTTGTGAATTTATAGAGCTATATAGACGAAACGATGAGTCATCAACACTATTGATAATAATTTTTTCAACACACTTGCTCATAAAATGGCTCCCGGTTCACCGCAACTAGGCACACAATGACACCTTTAACTCAAACTGTGACTTTTGATTACTATTATTCACAATGTGAGTTATAGAATTATTTTTTTTAATTTTATTGGTTGAGTTGCTTTGTTCTTAAAAAAGTTTCTATTACAAAAAAGATCCAACCTATTGCCAAGATACCTATTGCTTGCTCATTTCATACAACTTCGTATTTAAATAGATAATTTCAACTTGTACGTGTTTGATAAATAAAACTGTCACTCAAATATAACTTTTGTTTTTTCTGTAATAAAGAAAACTGAAAATTCCCCATTTTGTACGTGGCTATAAGAGAAAAGCCAAAAAAAAAGATACCTCATTCTTTTAGTCTATGGCCATTAAAGGTGCGCGCGCATTCCGGAAAACTGATTAAATCAAATAAACACCTGAATAGGCTGTATGGTCGTCGATCTTTGCCTGCCCTCAAGAGCATCTCAAGAGGGCGAACAAAAGAACAACATTAATTTTTCATAAGCACAGACCAGCGGTCTTTGGATGTAAGTTATAAGTTATTTTTAATGGACAACATTCTTATACCTACCACAGTTTTCTTTTCGTTATAGAAAGGTGCGGGTGATAGTTCAAACTTATAAGTTACTAGCTTTAACCCGCGGCTTCGCTCACGTTAGGTTCGATTTTTAACCCCCTATTTAACCCTCTTGGGGTTGAAATTTTCCAAAATCCTTTCTTAGTGGATGTCTACGTCCTAACAGCTATCTGTATACCAAATTTCAGCTCGATCGGTCTAGTGGTTAGAGCTGTGCGTTGATAGATCAGTCAGTCAGTCAGTCAGTCAGTCACCTTTGCGTTTTATATATTTAGATTTTGTACAGTATGGCTGCAACCGTAAGACTCAAATTACCCAAATTGATTTTTTTGAAGTGTAAATTTTTTGAAAATTTAAAACACCGGGGACATGTGAAATTAAAAAAAAAATGTAATTCGCCATTTTGTGGCGGCGGCCATCTTGGACCAATTTTCATCAAACCTAGCTAAACACACTCCAGACTAATTCACACCCATTAAACTTATAACACCCTGTCATTTTTGCGTCGGGGGTTAATTAATTCATGCGACATGAGTGTATTAACAACAATGCGCAACGTACCGGCAGCAAAATCAACAAAAATCGCCCATTCAAGCGTAACACAATCGAGCATTGTTGACAGAGGCCGCGCCTGTGCGAACAATGGACACCTTCCGTGGGATTAAAATTCATAAATGAGATTTTTTGGTTAAAACAATGAAAAGCGTGGGGTACTTTGTGCCACGCGCCAACTGCTTGCCAACTGTCCTGATAAAACTACAGGGTTCCTGATTGTGTTCCTACTATTTTATTCAGGTTTTAAATAACGAATAGATTTTTGGCTGCATGTACCTATATCTATATCATTTCAATGGTACGCATCTACCCTTGTTGTGTTTTGAGAAAGAAATGCGTTTTTTATTCCAATAGAGGACGATGTATGGAATGACGACTGCCTTGTATAGCTGGCATCTACCACTTAGGAGTTAGCAATACAAGTTAGCGATGCTCCAATGAGCTCAACTGCTGAGTTTCTTGCCGGCTCTTCTCAGCAGAATCTGCATTCCGAACCCGCGGTGGTAGAATTTCGACGTGTCATAAGAGCCACGGGTTGGCCTACATAAAATAAATATTTTTTTTTTTTAATTTGAATTTTACGGGGAATCCGAAAAATGAGTGGTTTACCTACAGTGGGCTCGAATATGTTTTCTGCTATTCTCATCGATGGGAAATCGGTAATCATATCTTAAGGAAAAACGGATTGAAGCCCAAATCGTCATTGAAAATTCGGATTTTGAAAATTACAAAAGGCACACCATCGATTAGAACAAATACGACATCAAAAAAGATGTAAACCATAATAGATAGATGATAGATATTATGGTATAATGAATAATATTATTTATAGCTTTGGATACATCAACATATATCATTAGGTACACGAAATTATAGTGACGTGCAACTAGACTTAACTATTTAGTTAAACAACAGTTTATTAGGATTGCATTCGAAACCGATTCCGAATTTCTCTCCAGTACGATGACTAGCAAATGTTGTTTGAGATGCAGAAACTTAATAGGACCGGTCGGACGGAAATCGCCTTCAATTGCGGTCCATACTCGGATCATCTTCATTTGAACGCGAAATTACGGCCAATAAACCAAGTGGCCCGGCCGCATTTAGCATTACTGCGATTGCACTGCCGTTCAAAATTGTACATTCAGCACTTTACAATAATGGCTAAAATTCCATAAATTATTTCGATTTTATGGTATATTATAGCTATCTTATTAAGCTAATCAGGTACAGATTGCAAAGTAAAGTTTACGAGTTATAAAATTACTGTCATGCCAATGACATCTTCCACAATATTGAAATAAATGATTTTGGATTATTTTTTAATAAAATCAAAATCAAAATTTATTTATTTCATGTAGGCCAACTTGTAGCTCTTATGACACGTCATAAATCTACCACCGGTTCGGAATGCAGATTCTGCTGAGAAGAGCCGGCAAGAAACTCAGCAGTTGCTCTTTTCAAAAAAAATTTTTTTTTACAATTGTTAAAAAAACTATGCTATGCACACAATGTTTCCACACAGAAGTTTCAAAAATGCACACCTACCACAACCTAACACGTTAACATGGGTATACACAAAGCAGACCCATTCCCGTTGGCGGCACCCGTTCACGAGCATGACGCATGATCCAGCCATTGCTTCGCTCAACCATATTTGAGCGAAGCAATGGCTGGATCATGCGTCAATAAATTATATAATATAGACTGCAATCACACCTGATGGTACCTAAGAAGCAGCCTAAGGGCGCGAACACGCCAAGGATGCCTCACTGCGATACCTCGCGGTCGCGGTTTAGCTCGCTACCTCGATGCCACCTCCATGTAAAACAAATGTATGCAAACAGACGAACGCGAACATGCCGAAGGATACCTCACTGCGATACATCGCGGTTCACATCGATGTTTACCTCGATGCCTACGCGAAAACAAAATATTTTGTTTTTACATCGCGGTCGACTGCAAGCATCGATGTGCTCTGGCTTGTGATTGGTCGAATCGGTTCGCCTTCTCAAGGTCTCCCGCTATCGTTTACTTTAGGCCTCGAATACATTTTAATTTAATAAAATAAATACAGTGTAGGTATAGCGTTTCAAATATTAATTATGTGATGTATTATTTTATGAATTTTTTATAAATTATGGTTTTCAAAGCTCTATAAGATTTGTGCCAATAAACATAGAATAAAAATTATTATAATACACTTAGGTACTTGTTTAGAAAATTATTCATTAAAATAAATATTATATTATATTTGCACAACTCTTTTATAACTAAACTACTCGTAAAATTGGTACTTATTATTATAATATTATTATTCATTATGGTTATTTTTTTATTTGAATTAAATAATGGAAAAGGAGGCGCTATGTAATAGATTTAATTTTTAATATTCCTGCCCTGTGGGATAAGCGGCACAAAAACCACCACAACAGATTTACGATCTCCCTGGCGCAGTGGTGAGCGCTGTGGTCTTATAACTGGGAGGACTCGGGTTCGATTCCCGGCGGGGGCAATTTAGGAATTTATAATTTCTAAATTGTCTCTGATCCAGACCAGGCCAGCCTGGTGGGAGGCTTTGGCCGTGGCTAGTTACCACCCTAACGTCAAAGACGTGCCGCCAAGCGATTTAGCGTTCCGGCACGATGGCGTATAGAAACCGATTAGGGTTGAATTTACACTGCTATACCCCTTCCAAGTTAGCCTGCTACCATCTTAGACTGCATCGTCACTTACCATCAGGTGAGATGGCAGTCAAGGGCTATCTTGTCATCGAATAAAAAAATATATATTTTAGCCAAGGAATGGAAGAATATTACTTTAGCGTTTAGTGAGCATTTGAACTAAGCATCCAGGTGCGACTGAACCGGCATGTTCGCACCGACATCTATGTAAAACATCCAGATATCGACATCGAGGTATCGAGCAGCGACCGCGACCGCGAGGCATCTTTGAAGTGTTCGCGCCCTAAGATGACTCCATAAGTGGTTTTCTCTAAAAATAATTGAATATCTACCTATTTAGTTCATGAGATAGGTACAGCCCGCTGTCTGTTAGACTGGTGAGCGGACAGACGAACGGACAGCGGAGTCAGCGGAGGCTTAGTAATACGGTACCTTTGCCACCCTTTGGGTACAGAACCCTAAAAACATTACATCGGGGATAGTGCAAATCCGCGTAACTAGCATTAGTACACTAAAATCCATTTTCATACGTTTGTGTTCAAATCAAAACCGCGTAAGTGTCGTAGCGACTAAATTAATCACTTTAAAAGATATATATTTTTATCAACACATGAATTAATACTCTCTGTGTAAAAATTAGCCCAATAGTCGTAGAAATAAGAAATTTATAAAGTAAACTTCCCCTGTAAAACTGTGACTAGTGTAGATCCGTGGTTTTTACCAATGGTACATACGGCGTTTTGCACTATCCCTGACGATTACCTACTCATCCTATCTCAATTCGCCATTTCCCTTTACAAAGCTTACAAGTAAAAAAAACCTATACGCGTACTTTACAACGTCCGAAACATCAAGCTGCGAATCGAGAAAGTGAAATCAAAAAATCTACATCTCAATTGACAATCAATGACAAGGCAAAAATGAATGTAATATGCACAAAGCCACTTACATAAACAGTTTTGCCATGAAAATTACCACGTACGGCCACCGCTTACATTCAAACACTATTATTATTTGCGATAGAAAGTTTTAATTTAAACATTTCTTCTGCGGACGGGTATTGTCTACTATGTATTAAGCGCAGGTAGCGATTATACTATTCATGATTCGTGATTTACCATCGTTATAAAGAGTTCTACCCAACGTCTCAATTGATAACTTAATTAACCGAATGGCTTACGTTGGATGATACAACGATATTTTTTGTTAATACAGCTGAAAATAGTTTGTTCAAAATCAGTAAAGTAATCAATTTGAATGATTGTATATACACTAGACGATGCCCGCGACGTCGTCCGCGTGAATTAAGGTTTTTTAATTCCCGCGCATTTCCTGTAGAGTTTAGATCTCTGAACATATAGATTAGATTATCATTCTACAGCGACGATTTATAACATTAATAGGAATTAATAGGACAATAGGATGAAAATTCTGATCCCGGAAAATTGAGATTTTAAAATCTAAAACCACCTAGGTACTTACCTACCTAGCTAAACTCGTAGCTTGCTAGTGTTTCAATTTTATTTATTTTCCTTTACCTATTGAAACTAGTAGAATTAAGCTTCTTATATAAAATAATAACAAAAAAGGTTCTTACTTCTTGCATGTAATCGGTCTTAAGGTTTAAATTAATACTTGGGTATAATTGAGTTCATGGTTACTTAGGTCTTTGGCCAGTTAGCGTCTAAGGACTAATTTTAAAAGCCAAGGTCTCGGGAAATCTTAATCTATATACACGACTTAGAAACACAATCATATATTAAGTCACGCAAGGTCCATGTAGACTTATTTTCTGACTAGTTGATTCTCGCGACTTCGCTCGCGCCGATTTAGTTTTTAAAATCCCGCGGGAACTCTTTTATTTTCGGGGATAAAAAGTAGCCTATGTCACTCTCCCGGTCTTCAACTACACCCATGCAAAAATCACGTCGACCCGTTGCTTTGTTGCGGCGTGATTGAAGGACAAACCAACAAATACACAAACAAACACACTTTCGCATTTATAATATTAGTAAGGATGTAGGTAATAAGAATATAACCGTATTATATTGCCCAACCCAGGCATCGAACCCGGGATCTCATCATCCGCCGTCGAAAATGCTACTAGATCAACGAAGCAGTTAATTAATAAGTTGATTCTAATAGCTACCTATTTAAGTTAAATTAATCTATCGATTCAAAAAAATACTATATAAAGCAATAGATGTCAATGAATTAAGCGCAAAAGTTATTAAATAAACCTCCATCGACTATTATTAATTATCAGATCGACCTCTTTAGTAATTACATATATCAGACTAGCTTTTTCCCGCCACTTCGCGCGCTATTGCTATAGGCACTCTTCAAGTCCCTCAATCAAGTGTTTAATTGAGTATAGCTATTTACACAATAGCTGAATGATAGAAGAGCCCGTTCTCTTAGTATAAGATTCACGCATAATTTGTTGAGTAAATATTCATTAATCATCTATATCGAGTACCTACCTACTTTCCCTTTCATAAAATAATATTGTTAAAGATACACTCGAAATCATCCCAACCACACTCTTAACAAATTATGCGTAACCATACTCATAATCGGTTCAGTACCTACATGCCACTGATCTCTATAATTAATCTACGATTAACACTGGATAGGCTGTCCATACACAAATGACAGCTTAATTGGACGCAGATACGCAATAACGATTCACAACCCACAAACCACGTGATTTTTTCATGGGTATAGTTGAGGACCGGGAGAGTGACATAGGCTACTTTTTATCCCGGAAAATCAAAGAGTTCCCGCAGGATTTTAAAAATTAAATCCACGCGGACGAAGGCGCGGGCATCAACTAGTACTAAAATATACGAAATAGGGTTACAATTTGTATATGAATTATAAATTTCATGGTATCCGGTGTCCATTTCTCTGTACCTGTTATAGATTTCGAGTTAAGGCTTTCCATCATTACTAAACTATCAGGTGAGATCTTCAAGCTTAAACCTGTCAAAGATAATAAAATATGTTACACTCAGAGTATCAAGTGTACAGATAGCGACACGCATAATTTATTCATCCTCATTGACAACCCGAGCAAAACAAGTCACAATTATTTTTTACCAGTGTCCACATTGTAAATGGAAACGCATTTCGAACGCATTCGAAATGAGTGTACTCAGATGGATAGATTACCATCACAAAAATATATCAAAACTAGCTTTTGCCCCCGCGACTTCGTCCGCGTGGAATTAGATTTTGGGGTGGAATTTTCAAAAACTGTGACACACGTACTTTTTTATTTTTAACTGAAAGCTCAAATAGCAACTTTGATGGAAACAGCTTGAAAAATGACGGAGTTTCATATAAACTTCCATCCCCTATTTAAACCCCTTAGGGGTGGAATTTCCAATAATCCTTTCTTAGTGTGCGCCTACGTCATAAAAGGAACCAACTGTAAAAATTTCAAGTTTCTAACTTCAGTAGTTTAGGCTGTGCGTTGATATCTCAGTCAGTCAGTCAGTCAGTCAGGACTTTGAATTTTATATATAGTATATAGATAGAACGGAAAACTGGGCGGTTAATGTCTGCCGGTAATTTGTAATATACTTAGTGCAACAGTTTTCAATAAAAATAAAGATTAATTAGATAAATCTATTGAAAATTTACACTACACACACTATTCCTAATTTTCAAAACAAAAGCTTGGAAGTTAACCTCAAAAGGGAAGTATTTCTTTTCACAAGAAAGTGTTTATTTTCAACAAAATTAATAATTCCAGACAACACAGCCGGCGTGACTGTGCATAGAAACATACTTAATTTTAATTCTGGAAATCAACATAGGAAATTTATATGTGGAAAATCGATCAGGAAAACCTAAATCCACTCAGACAAGGCCCACAGCACTTGCTTGTATTTTTCTCTGCCTACAATGCCTAATACAGAAAATTAATTGCCGGCGTGGTTCTGCCCAGAAACAAGAACGTACGAATCCTTAGCTTTGTAACGATGACCGTTCTATCTCAATATATTTTTGGGATTACCCCTGTATTCTGTAGGTGTAGCATTGTACATTTTAGGTTCAAGCATACATAGATATTATACTCGCACTAATTTATTCGTTATGCACGTCCATTTTCTGTTACTGATCATGAAAAAAATCTCATTTCAACAGTCATGCGTTAGAAATCTAAGGAAAGTGGCGCATTGCAATGATAACTGTTATTTTAATGTACACATTTACACAAGAACGCGAGACGCCTCTCACTTGCATTCAGCGAACTGACCAATTTGGCAAATTAAAATTTATTAAGTACATCATCTAAAGTATAAAACAAAGTACCTAGCCATCGAAACTATAACGTTTAGAACAGACAAAACAATCAATTAATATAACGGACCAACAAATTCCTGAAAAACCGGCAACGTATTGGTGGTGCCTCAGGTGCTACAAGTGTACAGTGTGTGCGGCGGTAATCACTTAATATCAGGTGACCCGCCTGCTCGTTTGCTCGCTAAGAATTTAAAAAAATGTGTGAATGCCATGTACTTAATTGTTTTCTGTATAAGTTAATAATTTATGTTTCAGATGGTTTTGATTTTTTTCAAGCTATAGTATCCTTGAAACTTGGTAGGTATATAGGCTTTCGATTAAAAATAAAGAAGTATGTGCTTCACAGTTTTCAAAATTCCGCCTCAAAACCTATCCGCGCGGACAAAGTCCAGGTGGCCAAAGCTAGTTTGAATATAATTTTTGAATGAAGAAATCTTTCTATATTCCAAAGTTGCTCATTAACTTTGGATCTTTGCTTCCTTTGTTGCTGTTAATCTACAAAAAAAAATAACAAGCAACAAAGGAAGTTAAGCTATCGTAATTGAAAATAATTATACAATTTTTCGAGACTCGTGCTCAATCGAATCCATGTCGTCGTTTAAGCTGATGCAATTACGAAACGCTTTTGAAAGAAATTATTCGACATCACGTAATAAAATCTAATTGGTCTGGCCCTCTTTTTATCGTCACGGCTATTTTTTTGTCAAACAGAACGTTGCAGGAAATGCACGATAACAATTTTCATAGCTTACGTAAGTATCTACGGCAAAAAGTATGAATCGATACAAAAAGCGCTACATTATGCGGATTGTTCATTATTTTTCTGTACGACCCATATTAAAATGTTTCCGGTCCTCTCTTGTCACCTAAAGGCTTTATTGTAGTTAGAATTAAATTGACCACTCTTACTTCTTATACAGCTAATATACTCATGTCGCAATAAATAGTTACTCTATTTATTGCGACATGAGTATATATGTACCTATATCTTACGTTAAATGTAACGTTACGTAAAAGACATAACGGAAAGTAAAAAGCTTATCACCACTCCTCACCACTCAGATGCCAACGCGTTCTGTATCACGTTAGAAACTTTGACGCAATGTACTCGTATCATCTGAAGTTCGATTCTGTTAAATGCTATTAGTCGTCGTTAAATTCATCGTCGAAACATAATAAATTTTGAGGCTGACATCTGACAAGCACATTTTTTTAACAGGAAAGCTGAAACACTTAAAAAATGCTTTTATTCCGAGATACTGTGTTAGTCCTTTTTAAAAGTAAGATGCACTCGTACTTTTGTACTAGTATCTACCACTGGTAAAGGTAAAGATGTAAAAAGGCTGTTGAAATTGTATAGATAAAAAACAATCTTCAAACATGATTGACTTATAAATTTCATCAGGGAGGTGTAATGAAGTGTGGTCTTACATAATATTACGCTTTGAGTAGTTAAATGTAGCATTTCATCGTTGCGTCAGCAATGAAAAGCTGCTAGTTCACAGAATAGCACCGATCTTATACTAGGCGCCGACGCGACGTAATTTCACACCGCATTACGTACAAAAAATAATAATCGTGTCATTTATTCGTCCGTATTTATGTTTTGAGTACATCAATCTAACTGTAACGGTGATAGTGACAGATATCTGAATAAAGCCTTTCATCCAGCGAACGCGTTTCGCCAAAAGATAATAATTATATCAGAATTAAAAAGCATTTAATACTGTTCTCAGGAGATAAAGTTCAGCAGTAAACCGATTAATGTTATGGCGATTATAAAGAGCTTAAAAATTGTTAAGTGAGTAGAACTTTGAATTTAGTCCGATTTTTAAATTGCAATATGATATGATATGATAGTGATAAAATTATACAAAGATAACTTTCTAATCGGCCTTATATTTTTCTTCAGTGAATATAATATTTAACCTCTTTTCATTTCCATTCTTATTTCTAGTTGATGTTCGCGGAATCGCTCGCGTCGATTATAGGTACCACTCGATAGTCTCTGTGGATAGTAGGTTTAAAAAAATTTTTCTTCGTATAAACTTTACCACAGCGGTTCATCTCTTTAGGCATGTAATAGCATAAAATACTTCTTCAGTGCACTTTTAGAGTATTCAAGAAATATTTCTTCCCAATTTAAATCTCAAAATCCAACGGTTTAGGCTGTGCGTTTTCTGCCGTTCAATTATGTAAGTTACTGTTTTAAAGCTGAAGCTCATTAAAGCCATTACTAAACTGAAAAAGAGGATATTATAGGAATACAATACATGCTATTAGTGAAATGTACACAATAGCATCCCTCGCTACTCCTTTTCGCTATTCATACATATAGGTACTTTACCTATTCATACATATTATACTTTACGTAAGTGAAAAAAGAAAAAAAAAAGACGTGTGGTACTCGGGGACTGCCGCGGTAAAGCTATTGCATAGCATTTTTTATCAACGCCATCTAGTGGCTCACCGTAGAGGAGTCCCGTGTCAGGTTATTTTCGTTAAGGAATTTCTGGATTCGGTCTCCACGCTGGCCCGCGATAGAAGCTATGCAATAGCTTAATAAAAATTTTATAATTAAGTATATCGGCGTGTTAAGCCCATCCATATATGTAATAAGTCGAGGATTATTTACACGTTAAACCATTCCAAATATTTCAAATTATGACAGACCGTCGCAAGCACTTGAGTGAGTAGTTTTTACGTGAAATGTAGACTCAGCACGCGCCATGCTCCGTTATTTACTCGGGTAAACAAACCACTTTCGCTGCTGAAGGAAGGATTTACTAACATCTACATTAATTCAAAATAATAATACGCTACCTAAATGTATGTCTTTTTTTTTTATTTTTTTTATTCGATGACAAGATAGCCCTTGACTGTGATCTCACCTGATGGTAAGTGACGATGCAGTCTAAGATGGTAGCGGGCTAACTTGGAAGGGGTATAGCAGTGTAAATTCAACCCATACCCCTAATCGGTTTCTAAACGCCATCGTGCCGGAACGCTAAATCGCTTGGCGGCACGTTTTTGACGGTAGGGTGGTAACTAGCCACGGCCAAAGCCTCCCACCAGACAAAATACATACATAGGCATACAGACATAGGCATGTCTATGCCTGTCTCTCTGTTTGTGGTATTTTTACTACTAAACCGTTAACAGTCATGATGAAGAGCAAAGAAGCTTGCCATTTCTACGGGCTTGGCTCTTGGTATTCATATAACAGTAAAATAGAGTTTATTTATTAATGTTATGATACCACAACTCACAAGAGTAGGTATCACATACAAAAAATTTTTTTTTTAAATCACTATGAATAGCGACAAGAATAGATGTTGTTTGGATCAAGTGTAGTACTTTCAATATTTATACATTGAGTTTAAGTTGAGCAAAGTGCGATCCAAAATACTACAACGCCATCTATTGTTCGCTCCAAAAAACAAAGGGCATTTTACTTTTAGCGAGAAATAATTCTATAAAAATATATGATTGCAAGAACATGCATTTTATTGGCACTTATCGATTAAATAAAATTTTAATAAATTTTCTAGTACTAGGTATATTTTAACCTTAGGATCAAGACACTTTTCAAAAAACATTAAAATACCCTGTGCAAATGTACACAATGAACAAGAAGTGTAAATTGAAAATTTAAAAATGCCCGACATGTGAAAGAAAAAAAATGTTTTTTTTTTTTTTTATTCTATGACAAGATAGCCCTTGACTGCGATCTCACCTGATGGTAAGTGACGATGCAGTCTAAGATGGTAGCGGGCTAACTTGGAAGGGGTATAGCAGTGTAAATTCAACCCATACCCCTAATCGGTTTCTACACGCCATCGTGCCGGAACGCTAAATCGCTTGGCGGCACGTTTTTGACGGTAGGGTGGTAACTAGCCACGGCCAAAGCCTCCCACCAGACCAGACCAGAGACAATTTAGAAATAATAAATTACTAAATTGCCCCCGCCGGGAATCGAACCCGAGACCTCCCAGTTATAAGACCACAGCGCTCACCACTGCGCCAGGGAGGTCGTCAAAATGTGTAATTCGCCATTTTGTGGTGAATGACGGCCTATGGTGACGGCCATCTTGGATTTGAAATTTATCATAGTGTATAGTACCTACTTGGGAATGTTATGCTCAAAAATCCTTTTATAGCGGACCCCTACATCATAATAGCTATCTGTATGTCGAATTTCAGCCTGATCCGTCCAGTGGTTTGAGCTGTGCGTTGATCACACACAACACAAGTCAATCACAGTCAGTCACATTTTCCTTATATATATTTAGAAGATTATGGATTGTACCTTACTTACTATACCATAAATTATTTTGTTGGTTTGTCCTTCAATCACATTGCAACAGAGCAACGGAATGACCTAATTTTTTTTCATGGGCAATGGGCATAATTGATTAGTTGAGGACCTGGAGAGTGACATAATATCCGTAGTTCCCGAGGTTCCCTATAGCTAGTGAGTTCCCAAGGGATTTTAAGAACCTAACACCACGCGGATGAAATCGCAGGCATCAGCTAGTATAATATATGCCTTCTGAAAGTGTCAACGTGTCACTATACGCTTTTTGCTTTTAATGCTAAGATCATTTCATCTATTGTTATTTAAATGATAACTTACAAAATATAGCTCATGGAGCCCTATACGTATAGTACCTATACTAAGTTTCGAGAAGAATTCACCGAATAAAAAAAAAAAAAGATACCAGCCGAATTGATAACCTCCTCCTTTTTGGAAGTCGGTTAAAAATGGGGGAATGATAAGAATGAGAAATTACGACTTTCTATGATAGACAAATATTTGACATCAAAATATTTATCCGTACTAAAATAAGTAACTGAGAAATTCGGTGAGGCTTAGGAAATTCGATAGCTAAGGCAAGATTATATATTGTTTGTAGAATGTTCTGAATAGTTTGGTGAACAAACAGTTTCAAATTTCATTGAAGGAACACGCTATTCATTGAGTAGAAGTAGTGAATAGGTCCACGTGCATACGTATACGAATCCACTCTATTAACCAATTTACCTTATACTAGTGATGTAACTTAAAAAAAAAAAAAAAAAAGGTACAAAGTTTTCATAATAAGTAAATATTATTCGTAATAGATGCAGCGTTAAGATTCATTCGACGATTTACAAGCAATTTTTTTGATATTTATTTGAATAAAAATCTTTTCTATTTTATTCTAAGGCCGTAAATCTATAGACCGCGCTCTCACTCTGCTCAGACTCAAGACAGAGTTGAAACGAGACAGATTTATGTCAAAGCATATTTGTGTCTCATTTTAACTCTATCTTAAGTCCGAGCTAAGTCAGAGAACGGTCTATAGATGTAGGCATAAGAGTAAGTAACAAAAATTCTTGCATAACTAAACTTCAACATAATATAATAATAATCATATTCCTACTACCTACTCTATCAAAAAGCAATAAATCCATTCATCCATTGAACAATTTGCTTTACGAGCCAATAGCCTATCAAATTACAATTAATTAAAAACAAATAGTGTCGTTACGATTTCATTAATAAACACGGATTAGCATAACCGGGCCCAGAGTATACATTCCACTTAACACCTGCTGGATAAATGGGTGCGCAATAAATAACACGCATGAGAATTATTAAGTTATTGCATAGCTTCTATCACGGGCCTGCGTGGAGACCGAATCCAGAAATTCCGTAACGAAAATAACCTGACACGGGACTCCTCTACGATGAGCCGCTAGATGGCGCATTTTTTATGAACGCCATCTAGCGGCTCACCGCTAGATGGCGTAGGCAGCATGGCCACAGCGCGCTGTGGCCATGCTCGACGGGTGGATAAAGCTAAGCGAGGGGATAAACGTTTTATCCTTTTCCCAGGGATAAAATTTCTCCAGCCCATGCTACCAGGGCAGGTCATCTCTCTAGAGTGAGATGGGTTTGGGCTATAGTCCACCACCCCGCTAGCCAAGGGTGAACTGGCAGACTGACATGCAGGTTCCCTCACGAGGTTTCCCTTCACCGTTAAAGCAAGGTGATATTTAATATGCAATAGGGTGGTAATAAAAGTAGGTATCATTATAAATCTTAATTACTGTAAACCGAAACGATGTTTCGCAAACCGCAAACGACTTTCAGCAGCTTGACCGCAACTTTGTATTCTACAAGTGAAACTACCTAAATTAAACAACAAATAAATAATTTGTATTTAGTACCTATAACTAACCCTGTGGGAGGCTTAGGCCGTGGCTAGTTTACCACCCTACCGTCAATGACGTGCCGCCAAGCGATTAAGCGTTCCAGCACGATGGCGTGTAGAAACCGATTAGGGGTATGAGTACACTGCCATACCCCTTCCAAGATAGCCCGCTATCATCTTAGACTGCATCGTCACTTCTCATCAGGTGAGATCGCAGGCAAGGACTGTCTTGTCATCGAATAAAAAAAACCTACTCACTCGTATATTAGACTCGATCCTGGAAGATCAGTTCAGTAGTTGAACCGTGACAAAAAAAGACGTGTGGCACTCGGGGACTGCCGCGGTAAAGCTATTGCATAGCATTTTTTATCAACGCCATCTAGCGGCTCACCGCTAGATGGCGTTGTCAAAAGATGCGCCATCTAGCGGCTCACCGTAGAGGAGTCCCGTGTCAGGTTATTTTCGTTACAGAATTTCTGGATTCGGTCTCCACGCTGGCCCGCGATAGAAGCTATGCAATAGCTTAAAAACCCACTTTCACATTCATAATACTCGTAATAAGTAGGTAGGTATGTTTCGTTGATTTAAAGTATATTAAAAATGAAATTAAAAATATATGTCACATAAAAAAGCCAATGTATGATATTTGATATTATTTTTATGAACGATTCAATACTGCTTTGATAACTTTCAATTCTATTATCCCTCGACATTTATTTATTCTAGTTTCGATCCATCAAGTGGACAGTCAGTCAGCCCTTTTAGTGTCTTGAATGTAAACTACTTTTGGACAGTATGAATATAAAATGTAAAATGCATTATTTATGCAAGCGATATAACGTCTCTATCGACGTTCGGACATGAAAGTTTGTTTAAATGAAAGTGATGGCTGTGTTTTAGCAAATTAAATTTAATTAGAGTGTCCATGAAAGTGGAAATCACGTACTTATCATTACTGAATAAATATGTAATATGTTGAAACTTGTATTAACTTTCAAACCATGTACAGATAAGATTTATATCCACCAATCTTCTTCAATTAATTGTTGCCATTGTTCTGAAATTATAGAAGTAATCTCGAGGTTTTCGGAAACTTTTTTATTCCAGTTAGGTTTTAATACTTTTAAATAAATTCTAAGGTTAAGTTATCAAACTTTAATAGACCTTAATGTTACTTAGATCTAGTAAAGATAACAACCGAAAAAAACCATTATTTTAAAAGAATTGAGCATTTTAACTCTGTAAACTAGAAAATTGTTTTGTATGTTATAGGTATATACTACATATTTAACAGCCACTTGAAATAAAATACTTCAATTTAAAAATCCTAACCTATTAATCCTATTTAATATTAGAAATGCGAAAGTTTGGATGTATAGATGTTTGTTACTCAATCACGCCGCAACGACGGAACCGATTTTTCTGAAATTGGACACAGTGATGGATTATAGTCGGAAATAATACATCTAAGGCTACCTTTTATCCCGGAAAATAAGAGGGTTCCCGCGGGAATAAAAAAACCTTAATCCAAATCAACAACTTCAACTAGTATTACATAAAAAGGGTGAAGTTTTGTGCGTCTATTAAATCTAACAGTACACGAATGCAATTTCCACCTCTCACGCATGAATGGCGAATGCGATGCATCATCACAGATGCTGCGTTATCAATCAAATGTAACCGATTACTGGCATCCGTTCCTTACGAGCGAGCCGGTCGTAACTACCTTTCTGCATTTCTTGCGTTCATTTAAGTGTATCACGATTTATATTTCTTGTGATATGTATAGGTACATTTGCACGCTTTTCTGAGGTTATTGTCATGTTATAGAAAACGAGTCCAATTGGCGTCGCGCAAAGAAGGCACCGGCACCGGTACAATATGATCTTGTGTCCCCGGAGCCTTCCAAAATGTACTGAGGGTTGCCCCAAAAAGGATTTTAGTAGTAGTAGATTTGTAGTAAAATCCTACATAACTCGAAATCTTCCCCAGGATATCCGATATAATTAAGAAGATTTCCTCCGTTTACCAAAAAAAATTAAAAATTTTCGCATAAGCGATCGCCTGTATGGACTTGATAGCTTTGTATACAAAACTGAATCGCTCATGTAAAATTATGATGCGCTCCTCAAAAAAAAACAGTGAGCGCAAGTTTTTCGATTATTATAAATCTCTAGACTCTTATTTTTACTTTGTATTTATTTAATCTGTAGCATCATCTGTAGTGAGTGCGCGATACAAATAAATGAGAGAATTATGTTCACATCAATAACCCACGCCCAGAATACCCAGAATATAATCATGCGTGTAGGTACTTATTCTAATAAAAAATTGCTCTTCACATAGCTGTAAGGCAATAATGATTGACGAGATAAAGAATCAAGCCTGCCAAGGCGTAAAAGGCGCGTAATCCAAACGTATAATTACAACGACAATTAGACATTGTAATGACAGTTGTATTTCAGTTGCCGGTCGGCGCGTGCGCTCTAACGGCGCGCGATAATCGCACAGATAAAAACAGAGTAGTGGGTACACAGATAAAAACAGTAAACCAGCGATATGTTTATTACTAGAGCGTGCAATTTTACGCCGAGACGCCTAAACTGGACTGGTGTAAGGACACCAGGTCCAAACGTGGCTTTCATAATTCGGACAAATCTCCTGCCAATAATATTTCTATTCGCACAATAATCGATATCGATATAATTATTATTAACAGGCGAGTACCGCTTACTTGCGGCCACGAATCCCAGAATGAAGAATAATATATTTATTTTAAGATATTAGGCAATTCATGTGATATGAATAAAAAATAAGATTACTTTTCCGAAGATTCCTAAACCCCACTGTTACCATCTGCTACCAAAGCAATATTACCACGATACCACCAGGTAATAGACTAAACTATTGAGAATCGACTTGTCATAAAAGCCACAAGTTCGCCTACATGAAATAAATAAGTTTGAGTTTGAACCTGTGTCGCTTCTGCCTGGCACCGGCCGGCCTGTACCATTTACTAAGTCCACTCAAGAAATGGAACTTTTTGATAAATCGTTTACTGTTCCATAAATTTAGCTCGATGGTACACAGATAAAAACTCAGTGCATAGATAATAAAAACGCGCATAGCGGATCTCGATGCGCTTCGCTCGTCATGGTGAACGCGTTCGCTGTTTTCTTTTGCTAGAACATGACAGCTCCGAGATTTATTGGCAAAGCGGAAGGAATTTTCATTAAAATAATATGTTCTCCCACGGATGATTTAACAAATCTGTCAACCCATTTGCACGATCACAATGGTTTGTTTTTAAATTAGCATTAATTATAGGGATATAATTTTATTATCACCCCTTTTCTTCGTAGAACTTTACTAGTAGGTAAGTAAGTCATAAAATTCTCGATATATTGGTTTATCTTAGGCTGAAATCTACAGACCGCACTCTCACTCTATTCAGACTCAAGACAGAGTTAAAACGAGACAGATAAATTTATGTCAGAGCACATTTTGTGTCTTTTTTAACTCTAACTTAAGTCTGAGCTGAGTCAGAGCACGCTCTATAGATTCGCATGGCATTAGAGTTCTATACTCTAATTTATTTATCTGTTTTCTCACTATAGACGCGGTCTCCACTCAAAAACCTTACGATTCCAACGGCATCGGTTCTCCGACAAATGTGAACAGGCCACTGCCAATTCAACGTGCTAAACTTGAAAGCTATGTCGATTTTTTTTTTATATACAAATATATCATTGTCACAAAAATGGATTTAGCCAACAGCTAAGCTAAAATCGTAGGATTTTGTGATTTAGCTGATGGATCACATCGTGATCGAAGATTCGTTGGTAGATTTGAAGTTATTGGACTAACCTCACTAACTACTGTATCTACTTTTCAGCACCGTAAGTCATCACGAGATATAAACTAACCCCGATATGCTTCGACCATCACAATGAACGCATTTGCTTACACACTACCTGACTTCCCCGTAGATGCGTATCATTCATTTGTTGCGTATCGTAAGCGTTACATTTAAAGCACACACATTCACTCGTATCTCTAAAAATATCTTTCGAGCCATAATAAAACTCAATATCCATAGTTCCTTCACTCTATTATTAAATTCTTTACTGTTGTTTAACTTTACAGAGCCTCAAAGCCCAACGAGTTAGCAGTGGACAAGTCTGCGATTCAAATTCAATCCGGCACGTTGGCGTGTAGAAACCGATTAGGGGTATGGGTTGAATCTGCACTGCCATATCCCTTCCAAGTTAGCCCGCTACCATCTTAGACAGCATCGTCACTTATCATTAGGTGAGATCGGAATCAAGGACTATCTTGTCATCGAATTAAAAAAAACTCTCAGACATGCAGGCGCACAATTTTTTCCTTCGTAAAGTGAGATTTATTTAATTGCACAAAGCGCACATATAACTCCGAAAAGTTAAAAATGCAAACACCGGTCACCGGAACCCTGGAAAAGACGCCAAAGGCAGTCAGACGATAACGTGAAAGCCTTTCCTATGATGGTTAACCAGGCGCTCAAAAATCTTCAAATTCAAATTCCAATTCAAAATTTATTTATTCGGAATGCAGATTCTGCTGAGAAGAACCGGCAAGAAACTCAGCAGTTGCTCTTTTCAGAAAATAAAATAATTTTACAATAAGTAACCAAAGTAAGCTAAGTATACAGTGCTTCCACAGTGAAGCTTCAAAAATGTAATACATATAATCCAACACATGTCAACATGGGAAGACAAAGCAGACCCATTCCCGTTGGTGGCACCCGTTCACGAGTACGACGCATGATCCAGCCATTGCTTCGCTCAACCATATTTGATTCGATATTTCGAATATATGTACTTATTCGTAGCGTCCTCTTAACAATCAGACTGTCAGCGCTTATTACTGTAGGCAACAAAGATATTACGCCGTTTACGAGAAACAAACGGTGTTGACGCTAAAGGAAGTTCACACAAAGCACGTTTATATGAATGATGCAATGTAAGCCTGTCTCTACCTATAAGCTTTTAGTGTGGGAATTATTGTTCCGTCTGATCAACAACGAAATCAACAAAGCTTTACTAGTATTAATTGTAACAATCAAGTTGACTTGAAACCTTAGATATATTTGCTTTTGTTCGCGACTTTGTACTCGTCCACGAGTTCTTTTTCTTTATAGACTGACTAGCTTTTGTCCGCGGTTTCACTCACGTTAAGTTCCATTTTTCAATCCCCTATTTTACAACCATTTTAAGGAAAAACCTAATCCCCGCTAAGAAACGATTTTTGAATTTTCAGAAATCCTTATCTAGGCCCTGGAGGCATTATCAAAATTTAAGAAATCCCTCAAGCAACAAATAAACATTTTCTTACGGTACAATTTCGTTAGCAGTAACGTTTATAATTATCATGGTGTTACGCCAACGACAGAAACAAGCCCTCAAGGTCATCTATCATTTCTTTTAATTACTCTGTCAGTCACAAAGCCCTTTATATTTTTTCTTGATCAATAATAATTAATAAGGTACGTTTTTAAAATCATGCTATTTTCCCGAGGCTAAAGCTCATTAGTCTATGGGTATTTCTAACGTGTTCTCACTTTACTTTGTGAACATCTCGCCTTTATTTAAGACTAGCTGTTGCCCGTGACTTCGCCCGCGTGGAGTTAACCCTTTATTCCGACATAATATTTCTTATGCGACTCCCCAAGTCTTTGTCTAATTCCATGCAAAATATCAAGTCAATACGTTGGCTATTGTCTCTATCTATGCTGTGGCTCTAATCTAAAATTAACTGTGGAATTTTATTATAGAAAGAATGTCACGCCCTTACCTACAGACGACTCTCGGGACTTTCTTGAGGCGTAGTTGAGGAATCACGAGCCTATTTGGATATCTCATTTGCATATCGTGTAAAAATGATATTGGTATTACAAAGCTACGTAACTTCGGTAGAGCCGAGAAACGAAGTGAACTAGGTACTTCCACGATTTTATATGAACGATAATAAATTCAAAACCAAATCAGCTTATATAATTTTGCAGATGTAGGTATTCGCTGACTGCGAATTGTCATGGAATTATGTACTGCGGCATGGAATCTGCACGTAGCTATTCGTTTCGTAATGGCACGCGAACGACGACCTTGCGATTTAGGGAGAATTTCTCCTTTTGGGCTAAATTCAAATTACATTTTTATGAATAGTTTTGGCGTAGATAAAATATCTACACTGAAACAATAAAAATTATAGGATTTTAGAATTTCAATTTAATCTCCTCTATACATTAATAAAGAATAGGCAAAAATAAACTAAATTTTAAGAGAAACTTAAAGTCTGGCTATGAAAGATACACCTTAAATGCCTTTGAACTAAAAATCTGCCCGCGACTTCATCCGCGTGGATTAAAGTTTTTGTTTGGATTCTTCTTTAATTTTCCGGCATAAAATGTTGTTGCTTATGCATTCCAAATTTCAGACGAATTAGTTTATTCGTTGTGGCGTTAAGGTAAAACAAACATCCATCCATCCATCCCCACTAGTATTAGTAGGATTAGTAGGAAGTAGGATATTGTACATAATGTGTTTTAGTGTTGAGAATGACGCAATTTTTTGCATCGACATCGATGAGGTATCCCGGTGGCGCAATCTATCGACTTTTTGTCCCAAAGCATGCCTCATCACCATCAGTGGTATGGATTTCAACAAAAACGCCTCTGCGCAATGATTAAACGGGTACATTGAGATATACGATTACACCAGACTACCTTCAATTAATTATTTTACTTAAGAGCGCGTGTAGTGGTAATTCTTCAGATGCAGATTTGATTTCAGCTGTAGATCAAGTTTTAACTATCCGAAAAAAGAACAGGCAAAAATTACATCATATTTCCAAGGGACGATACTGAGTAAATTTTAAAATAAAGTCCAAATACATAGATATAACTTAAAATATGATGAACTTTCATATAAACTTTCACCCCCCTATTGTTTTTATGTATGATTACGAATAACTTTTTTATTTATATAGAATAGTTTGGTTAGAGATTAGTAAGATAAATAAATTGCAACATTATATTAATCAAATAACGCTAAAATTGATCATAGATGGCGGTACCTGAGTTGCTAATTTGTATTCCGAATAAAAATAGAAAAAAAAAATAGTATTTAAGTTCTCTTGCAAGAGAACAAACAGCTTGTTCTTTGAGATTAAACTCTTTATGCCTAAACTCAGAGCACGTAAGGAATGCATGCTCGAGGTGTTTACGTGAAACTGCTAATTCCTCAGTGGTACCACCACTTAGAGAACACGGATCGGGAGTGTTCAAGTCTGAAAGCGGTGTTGCGTGAAAGTCGTTGAACATTTCAAACATCTAACGAGTGAGAACACTCTTTGAAATGTCTTTACTTGCACATTTAGCTAGTTATTTGCACGCGACAACACTTGACGGCTAAACCATTATTTATGTTAATATGTAGAGTAAGTAATATACATAGGTAAAACATATCAGCTTTAAACTGCTGTTAGCAAATACTGAATACTGCTAGGTAATTCAACACCTTCACAACTTCATTTCGCGTTTGAGCCGGCTTAAGTTCTAGCCTGTCTGTGAATAAATTAGATTATTTCGGAAATCATAACGATGGAAATATACTTTTAAAACGCATAACAACTAGATGATGCCCGTGACGTCGTCCGCGTGGATTATATTTTGTATGTTTCCATCTTTATTTTCGGTTTGAACCAGAACAGTGCTAGCTAACAGTGATTTACAATTTCAAGAAAGAGGCTATATACATCATTTTGTTTCGTTGTAACAGCTAATGATCCACGGGTATATCCATATATTTATCAACGTTACAGCCACGTTCTAGATCGAAGTTGTAAAAAGATATAAAATGTCCATTGATTACCAGCTTGCCTGCAGTTTATCGGCAATTTACGCGGATATCGGCGATTAAAAGGTGACTGTAATAAAAGCCAGCGATAAAGATTGACATCTTTATCCTACTTATAGGCGAGGAGCCCAAAAAACAAATACAAAGACTTTCAGAACGCAAAGGCCAGATTCAGTGATCACCAGACAGTATCCGATATTCGACTCTGATAGAGATAAATAAGAAAACTACATATATGTACTTTTCTAACATGAGTTGGATGTCACAGTATTAGTAGTTCTTTTAATTGATAGTAACTTATTCTGACAGACTATCTACATAAGTGAAGTCTACAAGTGAAAGCTTGAATGAAGCTTGAATAAAAGACGTTCAGCAAATTATTTTGAGATCAACGATTTCAAACAGATAAACACAACAATGGTACACGTAATTTTTTCCATATTTCGATTCAAAAAATTGTCTGTAGAAAAGAAAAGAAAAGAAGAAAAGAAAGAAGCGTTTATTTAATGCATTGTGCCACACATCACCCAATAGGTATACCTAGATTAGGTTGTCCCGGCGCCTCCACCACTTGAACATTAAAGATAAAAGACGTCAAGCAGAAGAAGCGCCGGAACTAAGTCATGTAGCATTCAGAAATATCGGGAAACCATTAAATATAGGGAACTAATTTTTCATCCGTTTAAAAAGATACTTTTTTTTGTAGGAGATCTCTTCGCCTATAATCTCATTTAATTAAACGTCAAATCTCTCACCACGCTATCACCTTAAAGGGAACAACATAGTAACTTAGTCTCTATAAACGTCTTCTAAAGTTCTAGTTACATGGTTTAGGGGAGTTTATGTGCTTTTATGGTGTTTTCGAAGCATAAAAGGCTCATTACTCAGTTCTAGGGACAGGGCTATTTAGTGTGAGAAAGTAACAGTTTCCTAGTCCTACCTTGACGTTAAAACCTTGGTTTTCTTTTCTTTAACGAATGAGTTCATTACATTCCAGATCCAAATTAAAAACTTAATATTTAAATCTACCTCTATTTCAATTAAATTATTCAATTAGTACTAGTACCGTTGGTTTTTGGTAACAATACTGAAGTTTGAGGCATCAGATCTAGTAGATATTAAGCGAAGTAATAAACAAAGAAATAAAGTAACAAGCAAAGAAGCTAAGTGTAAACAAAACTAAATTAAATAACAGTTTCAATCCTTTTGAAATAATTAAACAAAATCTTGAATACCAAAAATTAAAAGCTAAATATAATTACAATTTTAAATACTACAAGGAAAATAAATACAACTGGGAAATTACTTAATTATTTATTTACCGCTTTTAAAACCAATGACTAATTTTAGTATGTTATTATTTTCCGTTATAATTATAAGCCACTTAGGTACCTATCCGTAAATATCTAGTGCTGTTCATTTACACTCAGCAGATTTTATCTAAGTACCAATTGTGTAATCGATAAAAATGTCAGAAAGCACTGAAAGTAGTAATTTAAAGCGGTCAAGATTCATGGCTATATCCAGACGTCCTTAGCGTGAGACCTTTGGTGTTTCAGCGGCCTATATATCAGCATATCTGCCGTTTCGATCGTCGTTATACAGAGTGTTATTTTGGCAGCGGTCAGTGAGGTGAAAACTTAACAAAAGTTTATAAACTGTAACCCGTCCAATACAAATTAGATGTAAAATCCGTATAAAATGTAGTATGTCACTCGGAACATAAAAATGAAACGATTGACACCTCATTCATCAAAATCATTTTAGCTTTTTGAAAGGCCCGAAACCGAGCAGCCTTAAGGAGAGAAGTATAGCCAATTTGGCTATACTTCTTTCATTTCACGAGGGCGCGCGGCTCATCGTTGTGTGTGTGTGTCGTATCTGTATAAGTGCGAGCGAGAGCTTGCACGCGCCTCACCGCTCCCACCTAGGCTCCTGATAGGCACGCACACTTACGCAATGTGCATACACGACGTAACCACAAGAAAAACGCCCGTAACTTCGTGAGATAATCGTAGTATACCTACTTCTAGCGACAGCGATCGGTGTTTTTAGAACGCTGATTTTTGAGATTTTTAGTCGCTGATTTTTGCGTAGGTCTATAGTAGGAGAGCGACAGCTCTCTGCGTTTTTACGGCTTCCTGCGTCTGCATCGCGTTTTCGCGGTTTTTGAACGCAAATTTTTGCGATTTTTGGTCAGTAAGAAAGGGGTTTTGCAAATTCAACCCCAGGGGTAAAATAGGGGTTTAAAAAGTCGTACTTAACGTGAGCGAAGCCGCGGGCAAAAGCTAGTATATAATATAGTCAAGCAGTTTAGGTTTACACGTCTCACAGACTGAGCGCCGGGAAAATAACAGCCTATATAACTGACCCTGTTGTTTCATATTAAGCGGATAACATTCGCATAATATATCCAGGTACTCGTAGCCAAGGACAAGTTTTAAGCGTAATGGACTGTGAAATCTAGCATTTTACAGTCCATTACACTCTGATGAGGGCTCTTCGCTGATATCAAATCAAATTACTGGCTGACGGAAAACATGTACACAGTACAAGACACAATTTTGCGGGAATAAACACTTCATCACTGATCTACTTTAGAGCTTTACACTCATCCTGTTATCCTATTAATATTATAAATGCGGAAGTTTGGATGTATGGATGTTTGTTACTCAATCACGACGTAACGACTGAACCAATTTGGCTGAAATTTGGCACAGAGATAAATTATAGACTGGAATAGCACAAAGGCTTTGCACAAAGGCTACTTGGTGATGGTGAAATTGACGCAAAGGTATAAAAAATATTGATATGAATCCCTATAGCCTATAGCCACTAGTATTGCGTCTGTCTGCTCGCCCTAAGGAATCACGTCACTTCCTTTATACATAGCTAAAATATGCTAATGCCCCGCGCGGCACGCGACTCCGAGGCCGCTTCAGATATACAGCGTTTTGCCAATTTACTGGTATACCTGAGCTTTGCTATTGGGGTTATTCAATTCAATTTCAAATCAGGTTTTCCTAGCGCAGAGGGTAGGGACCAGTAAAGAAGGCTTAAGCCAAATTGACTAAGCTCTGTTGCTAATCTTGTCATCTAATAAAAAAAATTATACAATGAAAATGATAATCCCATATATAGGCCATATGTGCGTGAGCTGTAAGTGAATATTTATACCAACATTTTTTACTACATAATACACGTGTACAGTATGTATCATTACTGTTTCGCATGACGGTTTATGGGTATTAAACCATTCATATTTTAACTTGTAATAGCTCTGGTCATGCTCAATAAACTATAACCCAGTGACTACTGAGCCTTTGGGTAATATGCCTTTTTTTATTTTTTATTCGATGACAAGATAGCCCTTGACTGCGATCTCACCTGATGGTAAGTGACGATGCAGTCTAAGATGGTAGCGAGCTAACTTGGAAGGGGTATAGCAGTGCAAATTCAACCCATACCCCTAATCGGTTTCTACACGCCATCGTGCCGTATTGCTAAATCGCTTGGCGGCACGTCTTTGACGGTAGGGAGGTAACTAGCCACAGCCAAAGCCTCCCACCAGACAAAAGTGACCAGACCTTTTAAGTGATTTCTAATATTTTGCAATGGTTTTTTACGTAATAAGTAGGTATTTACTGTCATAAAACAGTGATACTGCAGTGGTAAGATTCCATTCCTTACAAATACGCTGTGAGTTCGAATCTCGAGAAAACTTCTCTACCCTTTATGAATCGCGGCAAGTGATGTGAAAAATAAAAATAATTATGAATTTCTCAAAGTTTCCTGATGAATAGATAAATAAATAAATCCATAAATACTCTAATAGGGTCTCCACTCTCTCATATAGGTTCATAATCTCAGAGCCAATCTCAGTATAAGATGTCGAGTTAGTGCGGTTCATTTCATTTTAACGTTTTCAAGAATAACGTGAAAAGTTATAAAAATAAATTCCCCATAAAAAAATTCAATTCAATGTTCACTTTTTAATTTTTGATCATTACAACTATTACTACATAAATGATGTCATGAAATGCGACCTAAAATAAAATTAAGTTTTATAACATTACTAAAAAAACATTCAGAAAGACTTTTCCGTTTAGGGAACAGAGACCTTTTTTAAGTTGTCTTTCTATTGATCTGGGTGTGCGATATAGTAGAGAAGTAAATTAAATAATCAGATTAATATCGTGTTAACTCATAAATCACAACCGTGCTGTAATGCTGAGGTATTTTCTAGAGCTTTCATGTTTCACGCCTGAAACTCAAATCACGACAGCGCTAACGGCCAACCCGCGACCTCCGCATTACATTGACCTACAGAGTTCAATACACTTTACACCTTTTTTTATAATTTACCAGAAGACAATGAAAAGTAAATACGTACCTACTTATTAAATTAATTATTCAAATAGTACCATAAACATAATTACACTTGATTTAAATGAACGACGTAATTTTTTTTAACATCATTGTTTTTTAAAATAAGTAAATATAAGTTACGTTTCTCTTCAAAAATTTGCATCTTTTTCACACACTTTTATAGTAGCTAGATGTAATAATTATAGTAATTAAAACAATATTTCAGATAAGATACATAAAAGAATTATAACGAATTAAAAAATAACCATTTCATGCTAAATAAAGTCTACGTTTTTCTTTTGAAAACTTTTTAATGTATTTAATGTAACTAACCAGACTACTAAGTAATTAGTTTTAGTAAATTAAGTACCTAATGTCATCATGGGTGACAAAAAGTAGAATAAAAAGATCCAAAAGTGCACATACATATAAGTTAATTAAGCAGGAACGCTTTTCAGTAATAATTTCAATTATTAATTTCCATTACATCCGAAACAATAATATCTACCATTGTTCAGCAATAAAACAGAAATAATAATCAACCCTGTCCACACCAAAGATCCCGCACTGAAAATCACAGCATCCGCGCATCTGAACTCTGAAAATCGACCGTCACTCGCAAAAACTCACCTGTTCTTTCCATGACCGATCTTGTAGAGCTCGACGTGCTTGAATTGAGCGTAGGTTGCCATTGTTGTGTTTAGTTTGAAAAACAACGAGATTTTTTTGAAGCACTGAAATGCGGACACTGCGCGATACCGCCGGAGAAAGTACGTGTAAACGCAACGACGGGTGTCAGCTGACTGAGCGCGCGCCGATTGAACCCTCGCTTAAGTCGATGCTGCCACCCTCCGCCCGCGCGTGAAAAGTGAACCACGCGCATGCGCTTCCGCACCTCTTGTTTTCCTTTTTTTCCAGCAACCGACACCTGGCCCTTCCTGTTCGTGACATCTGGTCTACAGATGACTTGTGTCAACAGATAGGGATACAGGTTTGTTTTACGTGAAGTGTCCGATGATGGACAGTAAGCGGATACCTATGATCGCTATTGACAGTTAGGTAGCTTATACGTAAGTTCTGTTGTCGATAAGCCTAAAATATACATGAGTTATTTTCAGAATAAGAACCCTTCTCTTCTTTTAAAATATCCTTTGTCTTCCCAAACTTTAAAGGATTTTTACGAACACTTTGACATAGTTGTTCGGAAAAGTAAAATGTAGAGACATACTTATTACTACCTAAAAAGTTAAATTTCATAGAGTAGAGAGTCCTTATTTTAAAAGATGGATCCCTCAATAACATACTACATCACTACATAGTATAAAACAAACTCGCTTTCTCTGTCCCTACGTATGCTTAAATCTTTAAAACTACGCAACGGATTTTGATGCGGTTTTTTTTTAATAGATAGAGTGATTGAAGAGGAAGGTTTATATGTAAAATAACATCCATTAACATTGAATGACATAGGCTATATATTTTATACCCGAGCGAAGCCGGAGCGGGCCGCTAGTGTAATATAATGTAATTAGTGATCAATTTTTTTAGTGATCGGAATCTGAGTAAATGTGAACTGCAATAATTTTTTATGTAATTTCAAGTCACTCTAGGTTTTCTGATTATTCATAAGTAATTAATAAATATTTTTTTAGAATTGAGTTAATATAAGTGCACAACCGGCCTTATTCCTGAAAAGTAGTAGGAAGGTAGTAACTAGAAAATCGCTGGATATCAATCTGTAACACAGCCCAATCCATCACGTCGCTCTTCGAGAAATCTCCTGATTAGAACGTGTTACGACGAAAGCTTACCCCGCGACGCTTTTATCCATAACGATTGAACACCTCAGACTGAAGGAATTATTGTAGATAGCATTCAAACTTATGGCATGTCAAAAAATCTGGAAAAGAGAACTATGGCAGTGACGCTTCTAGGAGTATAATGTTTTACGCCTACAACTGGCTTATTTTTATCAAGACTTCTATTTTGTCATGACGTCGATCGCTTACTCTATAATATAATATTTAAATTTGTTTCCCGTAGTCCGTGTTTAAACCTAGCTTTAATCAATGCATGTCTAACGTATACTCGTTGCGATCTTATACGGTGTTACCAGTATGAGTTGCGTCTATACCATCACGTCAAAACTATTTTTTTTTTTTAAAGAATTAATATAACTTCTGTATTTCCTGCTCTTAAAGTTATAAAGTCCACAATTACAATAATTATTATCGTGGCACTTCTGCCCGCAATTTTTAAAAAAACTAGTTTTTAAAAATCTTCTGTCATGCCTTTAATAATATCGATGCGAATATTACGTCGAACCGTTTCGCGATTGACGGACAAAAAAAGAAACAAACTTTCACATTTAAAATATTAGACTAAGAAGGTACAACTGGCTTCACTTTGATGAGGTCTGTTCAAAGAGTCCATCTATATTTTCTCGTGGTCCGTACTGAAAGTACAACTTTAATCAATACATTGAAAGGCCAGTAATTAAGCATGCTAATCCGACTTGCTCAGAGCGTATAATCAACTACTGTTTAACGAACACTCGTTGCGATTCGATACGGTGCTGCCATCGCGAGTCGTTCCACCAGCTGTCCATTATTAATCTTGAGTATCGTTTAACTTCTAAAAACCTTTTATTTGTTTTGATTTTTTTACTCTTAAATAATATCACACTTTGAATTTAACGATGAAGAGATTTTTAAGCTGAAATATGGTAGATAGGATTTCTTCTTATTTAGTAGAAGTTTTGCAATCGGAAACTTCGAGTATAGTTCTTTCAACTCAAGAGGGCGCGTGGCTCCTGGTTGTGTGCGTATTGTATCTGTATAAGTGTGAGCAAGAACTTGCTCGCGCCTGACTGCTCCCACCTAGGCTCCTGACAGGCACGCACACTTACGCAATGTGCATGTACACGACGTAACCACAAGTAAAGCTCCCGTAACTTCGTGAGATAATTATGTATGTACTATACCTTAGGTAGGTACTCTAATCAGTCTATCAATCTATCACATAGTGATTAAAGCAAAGTTAAGCACTGTCACACTCAGCATGTTAGTTAAATATTCTTTGAAGAAAAGCAGTCGATTAACTCTAAAATCTAAAGTCAAACAAACAAACGGACAAGTGAAGTAAGAAATCTTTAAAAAGGTTTAAAGTGAACGACGTTAACCAAACGAATGCACTAGTATCAAGTAGCAAGACAACTTTATTCATCACACCAACAACATGTAGGTAATGGCTTTTCGTAAGCCATAGCTTTTCGTAAGCCATGAACAAGTGTTTGGCATTAGTAGAGACCCAACCATTGTAATTAATATTTGATCAATCATGATGGAAAGTTTTGGTTAAGAAATGTTTGCAAAGTAAATCACTTTTTTTTTGCTTTGCAAACATTTGCTTCCACGGGCGCGTTTTCTTCAAATGAAACTTTTTATAACTCTTAGGGCCGATTTCACCAACGTAAAATAAGTCTTATCCGAGCGTAATTTGATATTTTGGCAGATTTTCAATACAAAAACTGTCTGAACGGCCAATTTTTTCATCGGTTAAACGTCACTCGACGTTGATTAAATCGGCGGTTAATTAGTTAATTTATTTATTTATTTGTTCTGTACATCATAACCTTAAAAACTACCTATAGAAAGGACGTGTACAAGGACATCTTATCTCTACAAAATGTGGATTTCTTCCAGATGGAAATGTGGATTCTTTCCAGATTCTTTAATGATATTTTCAGCAAAATGCAAATTCATCCAAGTAGACGGACAAATCGGTCCCATAAACTGAGGGAAAAAGGTTTCGATATTTCCTATAGGTTTGTGAAAACGAAATACCATAAAAAGTATAAATAGCCTATGAGTAACTTAACTTCGGTAGCCCATTAAATTTAGGGAACGTTGGTGAAAACAGGCATCAGAGTCCTCACTAAAGCCTATAATACCCTAAACATTGTTTACTAATAGAGCTATTTGAGCGTACCTTCAGTGGGAAAGCTAATCTGGCTCGCTCTAGGCGTATAATCGACTACTGTTCAATAAATGGCCGATGCTTGCAATCCGCTACGTTACTACCGTAGAGATCAATATGGTTAGTATAAGATTTCATTCGATTGACCGTATTCGTATTCGATGACATTCGCGTCATACTAAAATGAACCTTAACCTTATTGATTTAAAGTCACAAATTCAGTACAATCGATTTTAATTTGGAGCGTATCCGAATACGTAATCGTATAATGCATGCACGGAACTGAGCTCTAGTTGCAATGCGATTATGGTTCATTTTACTTTGATGCTAATGTCATCGAATACGAATACCATCAATCGAGTTAAATCTTATACTAACCGTACTAAGAGTCGCACGTCTATCCGACGTTGATTAATGCGTTCTCTAGTGTTATCTAATTCCTATGATCTCAGGTATTAAGATACAATTCAATTGATTACTCGGATACACGTGAGAAAGAAGAGAGTCATAATATTAATACTTAGACCGGATATGGAACTGTGTTGGCATCAAAGAAGCAGCTATAATTACACTGGTGATGTTTTACAAGACCGACTTCAAACGCCACTACAATGTATATCAATTGTGCCTATAAAATTTGAAGAGTTCCCTCGATTTCTCCAGGATCCCATCATCAGATCCTGATGACAATGGGACCACCTGGGAAATATACCCTTTCAAACAAAAAAAGAATTTTCCAAATCGGTCCAGGCGTCTTTAGGTAATCGGGGAACATACATAAAAAATAAAATAAATAAAAAAAGAAGATTCCGACGAATTGAGAACCTCCTCCTTTCTTCAAGTTGGTTCAAAACGCCACTGAAACAAAAATGTACCTAAATCTTCTGTTGCTTGGGAAATTTATTCGGCTTTATATTCATTGTTTACCTTGGAACTTTAGCTTTTTAGGTCCCAGGTGTTGTAGTAAGATCTTTGTGGTAACTAAACTTTTTTATAAATAGGTGATGTTATGTCAATTGATAGAAAAAGATATTAAATAAAAGTCATGTAAAAACTAATATATTATTTTATTAAATAATTCTATAATAATTAAATATAACATGGCGCAGTCGGTAATTTAAAAAGAAAAAGAATATAGGTAAGAAATATATAATAAAAAATAATTATAATGGAGAAAGCCAGAATTATAACAGAAAACGGGTCAATAAACCTACCATCAGAAATTAGTTGGCAGGGTTCTATGGCTGAGAATTGGCGGTTTTTCAGGCAGAAATTTGAATTATTCATAATCGCGTCGGGCAATGACGAAAAAAGTCCAAAAACCAAAACCGCATTGCTATTAAATGCAATAGGCGACCGAGGCATTAAGTTATATAATACATTGGCCTTTGAGAAAGTCGAGCATCGCTTTGATATAGAAAAAGTAATTAAAAAGTTTGAGGAGCATTTTAATCCCGAAAAAAATTAAACATACGAAAGATATAAGTTTTTCACCAGATATCAAAAAGATGACGAGTCTTATGAAGATTTTTTGGTGGTGCTAAGAGATTTAAGCAGTACATGCAATTTTGGAGTTGTCACGGAAAGTTTGATAAGAGATAGATTAGTTTGTGGAATTAGAGACACAACGGTGAAGGACAGACTTTTAAGAACAAAAGAATTAACACTGGACAAGGCAATAAACATATGTCGTATATCACAAGAGACAAAAATGCAGTTGGAGAAAATATGTGTATCTAGTCCTCTGGATAATGCTCATAGTAGCGATGATTCGGACTATAACATACATAAGTTTGATAAAAAACAGAATAAATTCAGCAAATCTGGATTTAATAGCGAGCATAGGAGAGATGTGAATGAAAATTATAATAGAAAAGCATGCCAAAAGTGTGGCTATAATCATCCAGTAAGGAAATGTCCTGCATACGGTAAACGTTGTGTCCATTGTAATGGTTACAACCATTTTATAAGTCAATGTAAAAAACGTTCTGTTCATGAAGTAGAGGATGAAGTTAATGATGATACAATAGATGAGAATTTTGAAGGACATGTAAAATTTGGAGCAGTTTTTGTAAGTGCACTTAAAAAGGATATAAAGGATTGGATAATCACAGCTGGAGTTGGCAGTGTACCTCTTCATTTGAAAGTCGACACAGGAGCTCAAGCTAATATAATATCAGCTAATATGTTATCATGTTTAGGGTTGGATAGACATAATCTTTATCCGACAAAAGTTAGACTGACAACATATACAGGTCAGGTAATTAACTGCATTGGTAAGTGTTCACTGTCTATAAAATATGAAGGTCAGAATTACGTAGTAGAATTTTATGTAGTAGAATCAGACAAAGCATGTAATATATTAGGGTTACAATCAGCAATTAAAATGCATTTAGTTAATCCTGTAAAGAATACCAATGAAACTAAAAATGTTGCAAGTATCACATCTGAGTATGATGATTTGTTTCATGGTTTGGGGTGTATGAAGGAAGAGTATGATATTAAATTAAAACCGGATGCTACTCCTGTTGTGCATGCAAGTAGGCGAGTTCCTCTTGCAATACAAGCTAATTTGAAAAAGAAATTAGAGGAATTAGAAAAAATGGGAGTTATATGCAAGGTAACACACCCTACAGAATGGGTCAATTCTTTAGTTATTGTATACAAACCTAATGGGGATTTGCGGTTATGCTTAGATCCTAAAGATCTTAACGAAGCTATTAAAAGGCAACACTTTGAATTGCCAACACTAGAAGAGATTACTAGTAAACTTTCAGGTGCTAAATTCTTTAGTACACTGGATGTAAAAAATGGATTCTGGAACATAAAATTGTCTGAAGCGAGTTCAGACTTATGTTGTTTTAATACACCATTTGGTAGGTACAAATTTCTTAGAATGCCTTTTGGTATATGTAGTGCTTCGGAAGTTTATCAGCATCGCATGCGTCAAGTACTAGATGATTTAGATGGCGTAGATGTTTATATTGATGATATATTGATTTGGGGACGAACAAAGGAAGAACATGATAAAAGATTGAGAAATGTTTTTGATAGACTTAGACAGGAAAATGTAAAACTAAACAAAGAAAAATGTAAGATTGATGTAGAACAATTAAAATACCTGGGCCATATTATAAGTAAGAATGGTGTTACTCTTGATAATAGTAGGATAGAGTCAATTACATCAATGAAAAGTCCAAAAGATAGAAAAGAGCTAGAAAGATTTTTAGGGGTTGTAAATTATATTTCCAAGTGTATTCCTAATTTTCAGGGTTTATTTTCCCCTTTGAGAGTTTTATTAAAAAAAGATGTAGATTTTATTTGGTTAGAGCAACATGAAAAAGCATTTAATGAATTTAAAAAGATTTTATCTGAAAAGCCTGTACTACAGTTTTTCGATGAGAAGTTACCTATAGTTTTGTCTGTTGATGCTTCAAAAGATGGCTTAGGTGCTGTTATTTTACAAAATAATTTACCAGTTGCTTATGCTTCCAAGGCATTAAACGAATGTCAGCAACGTTATGCGCAGATTGAAAAGGAGTTATTAGCAATTCTGTTTGGTTGTGAGAGATTTAATCAGTTTATATTTGGTAGGAACATTACTATCGAGACAGATCACAATCCATTAATAGGTATTATGAAAAAACCACTGAATTCTTGTTCACCGCGAATTCAGCGAATGTTAATTAAGTTACAAAAGTATCAATTTGTATTAATCTACAAACGAGGAAAAGAGTTATATATAGCTGATACTTTATCTAGATCGTTTGACGTGAATGATAGATTGCAGATAGAATTAGATGAAGATAATATAGAAGCTAATATAGACATGGTGATAGGTTCGTTAAATATCAGCAAAAAACAGTTGAATAATTATCAAACATTGACAGATAGGAATGATGAAATGAGATTGTTAAAAGATTATATATTAAGGGGTTGGCCTGATCACAAAGCTTTACTGCCAGAAATAGTAAGGTCATATTGGCATGTAAGAGATAGTTTGACTTATAAATCAAATTTAATATTCAAAGGAAAATGTTTAGTGGTGCCACCTGAATTTAGAAAAGAAATGCTGGGGCGTGTACATTTTCCACATTTAGGCATAACCAAAACATTGTTACGGGCAAATGATGCTATGTATTGGCCAAGAATGATGTCTGAGATTAGAGATATGGTTTCAAAATGTGAAACATGTATTCTTTTTAGTAATAATAATAAAAAAGAAACTTTAATGCCTCATGCTGTACCAGAATTACCTTGGGAAAAAGTAGGTGTAGATTTATTTCAATTAAATGGAGGTAATTATATGATTGTGATAGATTATTATTCAAAGTTTCCTGAGATAGATTTTTTAAGATGTACTACAAGCGAATTTATTATTGATAAATTGAAACAGATTTTCAGTCGTCATGGGATTCCAAATGAGTTATTTAGTGATGGAGGGCCGCAATTTTCTAGTGACAATTTTAAGAATTTCGCTAGAGACTATGATTTTAAACACACCATGTCAAGTCCAGAATATGCTCAATCAAATGGCATGGTGGAACGTGAGATACAAACAGTAAAGAGGCTACTTAAGAAAGCTTTATATGATAAGAAGGATCCATATTTAGTAATGTTAGAATTTCGTAATAGTCCCATTTCAAATGTTATTGCATCTCCGGCTGAGAATTTATTCAACAGAAAGTTAAGAGGTATTATACCTATGGCAAAGAAAGCATTTCTTCCGAGGATTGATAGGAATTTAAGGCGAAATTTAATTCATAGACAAGAAAAGGATAGATACTATTATAACAGGAACAAGGTTAATTTAAGAGAGTTAGAAATTGGAGAACATGTATTTTTTAAAATAAATAGATTTTGGAAAAAAGGAATAGTCAAGGAAAAAGTTTATAATAGGACTTACAAGATAATGGGAGAAAATGGGAGGATGTTTATTAGAAATAGATTTTTTATAAAGCCTTTTAATTTTGTACCTTATTATATTCCGGATGATGATGAGGAATCTGTAATTGCTCCAAAACCTTCTTTATACAAAACCTTACATGGACGTGTGGTTCGACCACCAGTGAGGTATCCCAATTAAAAAAAAAAAAAAAAAAGGAAGATGTTGTAGTAAGATCTTTGTGGTAACTAAACTTTTTTATAAATAGGTGATGTTATGTCAATTGATAGAAAAAGATATTAAATAAAAGTCATGTAAAAACTAATATATTATTTTATTAAATAATTCTATAATAATTAAATATAACACCAGGGTTTAGTTAGCGAGTGAGCCAGGGTTGTTTTGACTGATTTTTAACCGACTTCCAAAAGGGAGGAGGTTATAAATTCGGCCGGTATCTTTTTTTTTTGGTAGATCTGAATTTAGTCTCGTCTTGAACTATTATTTCTTTTTATTTTATCTCAGTAATAAAAAATTAGGTTTATTGTAGCAAAAAAAAAAAATAGAAACCAGTGCAGTGAGAAAGGAATAAAGCATGAATATAAAGCTGCATTGAAAGAGAAGAACTATTCTCGAAAGTTAATGTGTTACCTACCGACCTCAACAGCACAATTGAAAACATTAATTCTTCACAAACGTTAGTTCTTAGAAATGCACTAGGTCAGTTCGGTATTAGGGTACCGTATCTCTTCATACAAAAACGAACATAGCTAATCTAAGTATACATATTACCTATACTAGTTGATGCTCGCGACTACGTTAGCGTGGATTAGGATTTTTTAATTACCTCGGAAACTCTTATTTTCGGGGATAAAAATTAACCTTTGTGTTATTCCATAATATAATTTATGTCTATACCTTTCAGCGAAATCGGTTTAGTCATTGCATTCACATTTATAATATTAATAGGATAAAAATCAAATGCTGTTTGTTAAAAACGCCTTGACCGATGTGAATTTTTTTTGTTTACTTCGTTCTAATACAGGGGTGGTTTAAAATGAAAAAAAAAATAGAAACCCAAAAGAATAGCTGAAAAATCTAAATCAACACATCGGATTACTTTTAACAGATGGCGGGATCGAAGCCGCGATAAAAGCTTTATTAAAAGCGCAATTATGTTAAAAGCTTGCGAAATTCATTCGTGCCTTGTGTAAGCCTCTATAAAGAAATAAAATTTTCAACAAACTGCCACCTGAACTAATGAAATATGTATTCTATACCAGCTTTTACCGCGACTTCGTCCGCGTGGAGAGGTTTTTTAAAAACCCGAGGGAACCCTTTTCTCGGGATAAAATGTGGACCTATACTCTCCAGTTCCAAGAAAACAAAACAGCGGTAAAATAGGCGGCCTTATCGTCGAGAAGCAATCTCTACCACGTGCTTTAATTCTTCGGCTGCCCCATATCAAAATCCAGTAAGGGTAATTTTCTCTAAAAATTGATTTTTTTTTCCATAATTTTACTCTTACTTTCATAATAAGTCCCGTTGTATTGTACAAATACCAGCTTTGCTTTAAAATCTTGTAAATGACGGAGGTTATGTAACCTCCCAAGTTTCAAGGACTGCTTTCATTTTTTTTGCGCTCTCATGTAAAATTTTTTTCAAACCACTCACTGGATTTTGATATGGGGCAGCCGTCCTACTTTCGTATCTAGATATTGTCCTCTTTTTATACATAATACTAGAAGCCCGCGCCGACTTCGTCCGGGTTGAAAATTAAATATTTGTTCTTGTGAGCTTCTTATAGGAGACGATTGTCAATAAGATCACCACAGGAACCACACGAATATCCCGCACCGATACCCGCCACCGTGCCCCGACGCGCCAGCCGGCATCATTTTATTATTTTGTCGCGCGGACATATTAATTTTCCGATAACTCCTAAGATATTTATTTAAATTGTATAGTGTAAAGGGCAAATATGTTCTAAATTAAATACTTACGATAATAAACATATTTATTTAGATATAGATTGACATCACATCGGTTAAAGGAGCTTCGAAAATAATTCATTATTTTTAATCAAAATTTGAAAGATAGAAATGGTTACTGTAAGTTATCCTTAGAATATAGACATATGCAATCGCAGACTTTTTTTTAGAACTCTTTAAGAGGAGCAATTCACCCATACATCATTTTCATCCAATAACAGTATATGACCCAGCGCACGCCTTGAAAACGTTTGAGAGTCAAAAATTTTTCCGACTTCTTTAACAAATTTGCACATAATATCTAGCCATAATACATTTATGGGCATAATATATAGCCTATAACCATCTGGAATAATGTACCTTTGAAATGGTAAAAGAATTATTGTAATAGGTGCGGTGGTTCCAAAGTTTGCTCCGGACATACATACAAACTCACAAAATTCGCGCTTTCTCTTTATTATAATAGTATAGATAATTAATCTGTGGATATTAGAGGCACAATCAAATGAAGATGTAAAGGTACGTTACGGAACCCTCTCGGCACTCAAGTCCACCTCGCACTAGACCGTCTTTTCTTTTTCTTAGACCGTTCTTAAAAGAGTTACGCTCTTTACCGTGATATTTGGGCTTAAATCACCGCGAGTCCATTAACGGCAGGATCTCCGAAAACAGCCTGTTTTGGATTCAATAGTAAACAATCAAATATTCATTGTTTTGATAGGTTAAAAATATATGTTGTAGATTAATACACGTTCTAATTTATTTTGCCGTTCAAAAGTCCATATTTTGAACTTCACTCGATGAAATAATATTCCGAAAACAGTGTAGTTTTCAATTGGGTTTCGGTTGTATGTGTAGTATATCAAAGTTAAACTAAAAAAAAAAATTACAAAAAATAGGCAAAAGCTTCTAGAATAATATTTTGCCGTTAATTTTTCTCTAAAAAGTTTTCTTTTTTTTTAATCATGACTGGTTTACTTTCTTTATAACAAAGTGGCTCGGGCGCCTCATTTCAGTAGCTCGCAAGGTATCATCGAGGGAGGACGTATCGCTCTAGCTGGCTCACTGCGATCCCCGCTGATCAGACGAACTATTGGAGTATTATTTATTTGTGTTCACTTATCATAGATAATCAAAATAAAATTAGTGTGTAAATATTATTACCTATTATCTTCTAGTGTGTAAATCTTGTTATGTATTATTAAATCTGTAAATATTAATGTAAGTTAGGTACTCTTATAGTAAATTAATTAATTAAGAATATAATAAAGTGAAAATATGGGGACTAAAAATAAACAAAAGAACAAAATATCCAGATTTAAATTACGAAAGCTTAGACAAAATATAAGGTAAGTTTGATCCTTCTAATACAAATGTTGTACCTATTCTGTACCTTACCTACTTTATTTTTTTTAATTCTTGTGAATCTTTGGACAGACTTTCGAAATCGATCTGGACTCTCGAATTCCCTGCACTTGAGAACCATTGCCAAAATCAGAAAAAAGTGGCAGCCATTTTCTTTTTTCTCGTTATGGGACCAATTCCTTTCAAAATCGATATCTGGAGATCCCTGTGCTCATAAAGGAGAACCACTGCCAAAATCAAAAAAAGTGGCGGCCATTTTCTTTTTTCTCGTTATGGGACCGATTTCTTTCAAAATCAATATCTAGGGGTCCCTGTGCTCATAAAAGAGATAACCACTACCAAAATTAGAAAAAGTGGCGGCCATTTTCTTTTTTCTCGTTATGGGACCGATTTCTTTCATAATCGATATCTGGGGATCCCTGTGCTCATAAAAGAGATTACCACTGCCAAAATAAAAAAAAGTGGCGGCCATTTTCTTTTTTCTCGTTATGGGACCGATTTCTTTCAAAATCGATATCTGGGGATCCCTGTGCTCATAAAAGAGATTACCACTGCCAAAATCAAAAAAAGTGGCGGCCATTTTCTTTTTTCTCGTTATGGGACCGATTTCTTTCAAAATCGATATCTGGGGATCCCTGTGCTCATAAAAGAGATAACCACTGCCAAAATTAGAAAAAGGGGCAGCCATTTTCTTTTTTCTCGTTATGGGACCGATTTCTTTCAAAATCGATATCTGGGGATCCCTGTGCTCATAAAAGAGATAACCACTGCCAAAATTAGAAAAAGGGGCAGCCATTTTCTTTTTTCTCGTTATGGGACCGATTTCTTTCAAAATCGATATCTGGGGATCCCTGTGCTCATAAAAGAGATAACCACTGCCAAAATTAGAAAAAGTGGCGGCCATTTTCTTTTTTTTCGTTATGTGACCGATTTCTTTCAAAATCGATATCTGGGGATCCCTGTGCTCATAAAAGAGATAACCACTGCCAAAATTAGAAAAAGTGGCGGCCATTTTCTTTTTTTTCGTTATGGGACCGATTTCTTTCAAAATCGATATCTGGGGATCCCTGTGCTCATAAAAGAGATAACCACTGCCAAAATTAGAAAAAGTGGCGGCCATTTTCTTTTTTCTCGTTATGGGACCGATTTCTTTCAAAATCGATATCTGGGGATCCCTGTGCTCATAAAAGAGATAACCACTGCCAAAATTAGAAAAAGTGGCGGCCATTTTCTTTTTTTCGTTATGGGACCGATTTCTTTCAAAATCGATATCTGGGGATCCCTGTGCTCATAAAAGAGATAACCACTGCCAAAATTAGAAAAAGTGGCGGCCATTTTCTTTTTTCTCGTTATGGGACCGATTTCTTTCAAAATCAATATCTAGGGATCTCTGTGCTCATAAAAGAGATATCCACTGCCGAAATTAGAAAATTGGCGGCCATTTTCTTTTTTCTCGTTATGGGACCGATTTCTTTCAAAATCAATATCTAGGGATCTCTGTGCTCATAAAAGAGATATCCACTGCCGAAATTAGAAAATTGGCGGCCATTTTCTTTTTTCTCGTTATGGGACCGATTTCTTTCAAAATCGATATCTGGGGATTCCTGTGTTTATAAAAGAGGTAACCACTGCCAGAATGGGAAAAAGTGACAGCCATTTTCTTTTTTCTCGTTAAGGGACCAATTTCTTTCAAAATTGATCCCTGTGCTCATTATAGAGGTAACCATTGTCAAAACTAGAAAAAGTGGTGGCCATTTTCTTTATTCTTGTTATGGAATTTATTTGTTACGTTCCCTTATTGGTTGAGCGAAGCAACGGCTGGATCGTCATGCTCGTGAACGGGTGTCACCAACGGGAATGTTTGTCTACTTTCTGGTTAGTACAGTAATGTGGAGCGGAGATATCGAATTTGAAAGAATTTTATCCAATAGTAAATAATGATAAGAACGCCTTTTTAATATTTGACTAATGTTTAACTATAGCAAAAAAAATATTACTGCCACTTTTTCTAATTTTGGCAGTGTTTATCTCTTTTATGAGCACAGAGATTCCCAGATATCGATTTTGAAAGAAATCGGTCCCATAACGAGAAAAAAGAAAATGGCCACCACTTTTTCTAATTTTGGCCATGGTTACCTCATTTATGAACCTAAGGAACCCCAGATATCGATTTTGAAAGAAATTGGTCAATTAACGAGAAAAAAGAAAATGGCCGCCATTTTTTCTAATTTTGGCAGTGGTTACCTTTTTTACGAGCACAGGTATCCCCAGATATCGATTTTGAAATAAATTGGCCCCATAACGAGAAAAACGAAAATGACTGCAACTTTTTTTAATTTTGGCAGTGGTTATCTCTTTTATGAGCACAGGGATCCCCAGATATCGATTTTGAAAGAAATCGGTCACATAATGAAAAAAAAGAAAATGGCCGCCACTTTTTCTAATTTTGGCAGTGGTTATCTCTTTTATGAGCACAGGGATCCCCAGATATCGATTTTGAAAGAAATCGGTCACATATCGAAAAAAAAGAAAATGGCCGCCACTTTTTCTAATTTTGGCAGTGGTTATCTCTTTTATGAGCACAGGGATCCCCAGATATCGATTTTGAAAGAAGTCGGTCCCATAACGAGAAAAAAGAAAATGGCCGCCACTTTTTTGATTTTGGCAGTAGTTATCTCTTTTATGAGCACAGGGATCCCCAGATATCGATTTTGAAAGAAATCGGTCCCATAACGAGAAAAAATAAAATGGCCGCCACTTTTTTTGATTTTGGCAGTGGTTCTCTTTTATGAGCACAGGGATCACCAGATATCGATTTTGAAAGAAATCGGTCCCATAACGAGAAAAAAGAAAATGGCCGCCACTTTTTCTAATTTTGGCAGTGGTTATCTCTTTTATGAGCACAGGGATCCTCAGATATCGATTTTGAAAGAAGTCGGTCCCATAACGAGAAAAAAGAAAATGGCCGCCACTTTTTTGATTTTGGCAGTGGTTATCTCTTTTATGAGCACAGGGATCCCCAGATATCGATTTTGAAAGAAGTCGGTCCCATAACGAGAAAAAAGAAAATGGCCGCCACTTTTTTTGATTTTGGCAGTAGTTATCTCTTTTATGAGCACAGGGATCCCCAGATATCGATTTTGAAAGAAATCGGTCCCATAACGAGAAAAAATAAAATGGCCGCCACTTTTTTTGATTTTGGCAGTGGTTCTCTTTTATGAGCACAGGGATCACCAGATATCGATTTTGAAAGAAATTGGTCCCATAACGAGAAAAAAGAAAATGGCCGCCACTTTTTCTAATTTTGGCAGTGGTTATCTCTTTTATGAGCACAGGGATCCTCAGATATCGATTTTGAAAGAAGTCAGTCCCATAACGAGAAAAAAGAAAATGGCCGCCACTTTTTTTGATTTTGGCAGTGGTTATCTCTTTTATGAGCACAGGGATCCCCAGATATCGATTTTGAAAGAAATCGGTCCCATAACGAGAAAAAAGAAAATGGCCGCCACTTTTTTTGATTTTGGCAGTGGTTCTCTTTTATGAACACAGGGATCACCAGATATCGATTTTGAAAGAAATCGGTCCCATAACGAGAAAAAAGAAAATGGCCGCCACTTTTTCTAATTTTGGCAGTGGTTATCTCTTTTATGAGCACAGGGATCCCCAGATATCGATTTTGAAAGAAATCGGTCTAATAACAAAAAAAAAACTGAACAAAATATGTAGTAAGTAAAATATTAATCGAACTTACTTAATACCTTGTTTGAGCTTTAGCAGTTTAAAACTGCATGTTTTGTTCTTTCTTCAATATAAATATTTCATAAACCTTAGAACTGCCCTACTGTTAGGTATCATAAGGTTATTTAATCTATGACGTAAAATTTGCGCTGCGGCGGGGTTAGCGAGTTCATTTGATGAGCGCGAGCGAGACCTCACCGTGCGAGGAACGAAGTGGCTCTAAAATACCTACTGCGGCCGAAGATCGTGCCCTTAACTGGTGAACCGTAAACATCGACTAATGTTTCTGCAGAAAGAAACACACGACGCAATTTCACGCAGTAAATCGCGCCGTTCGTTCCTTCGATTCGCACGATCCGTGCTATCAGTTACGATAAAAATTGATTAGCTCAGATATTTTTATATCAAAACGGTAAAAGAAAACTTTTACTTTTTTACACTTTCAAAATTTTCTTATTTTATCATATCATAGATCGATCGATCATAGATCGTAATGCTCTTGTTTGTTATTGGATATTAGATGGAATTTGGAATAGGTGTCACTTTGGTTGTTTTATAATGGGATATCGATGGGATGTCGAGCAACAAAATTTATTTTTTGGCAACAAAACCTAGCTTCTAATTTAATAACTCAGCAACGGGAAAATGATGAAGCTTCTAATATACTAACTCGGCTTCTTCACAGTGGCCACAAAATATTCCAAAGAAAGCATCAAATAAAGAGCCACTATTTTTATTATTGTCCACTGCCACTGCACGATTTGGTGCGAGTGAGACGGATACGATTGGCCATTTGCACGATCTTGTTGGTGCGAGTGTGACGGATGCGACTGGCCATTTGCACGTTCTCGTTGGTGCGAGTGAGACGGATGCGACCTGCATTTGTTTTTTGTTGTTCTGTTGTTAGTGTGTTAATATTGCAATTGGTTTTGTATAATTTTTTTTTAAACTAAAATTAGGTTAGGTTAGGGTTATACATGAATATTCAGGTGCCCGGCCGAAGGCCAGGCACTTAAATTCTGTTGGGATCGTAAACCTACCTAAAACTAAAAAAAAAAGTTCAAAAAAATTTTTTTTTTTTTTTTTTCAAAAATGTTATAATGTTATGTGTAGGTATTTATCTTGAGTTAAATTTAAAAACAATCATTTTTTTAATTTCATTTTATCAAAAAAAAAACGTTTTTTTATTTAGTTACAAACATTTTTTTATTTCATTTTTCTCACAAAAAAAAAATTAAAAATGTGGTTAAAGTTTTGGTAATCATTTACTATTTTAGTGGCCACATTGTATTATTTGATGCTAATATTTAAGTTTTTTAGGAGTTCACGGTTTGAAGCTAAGTTATAAATATAGATGCTAAAAAATAATTACGATGCTGAGTTGTATTTATAGAAGCTTATATTCAAAATATATAGTGGCTAAAATTGTATTTTTTAGAGGCTCACTAGTTGAAGCTGACTTAGTAATTTAGAAGCCAATAATGGTATTAAATAGAAGCTCGTTTAATTACATGCCTTTTATAATCCGCTAAACAAAATGAATTTGTCGAGCTACAACGCTTAGAACAGAAGTTTCTAACAATGTTCCCCTCCAAACGTAGGCTGAAATCAACCCATGAATGTGTGTATACTGTATGCCATATCATCTTCTGTACTGGTGCTTATAAATACATTTTTGATGGTTATTGTGGTGAATTATGATGACACCTTTACACTGCACAGTACGTCATTTTTTAATCATTTTCTGGCTGAAATATGTGGCTTGCCTTAAGCTAAACAAAAGCGGTTCGTCCGCACTAGGGATGTAACGAATATTCGCTAATGCGAGTCACATCACTAGTAGATACGAATATTCGCGTATTAATTGACATTCGCATTCGCAAATTCACATTCAAATTCAAATTCGCATTCGCGAATGTGAAACATACAATATTCGTTACATCACTAGTTCGCACAGGCGTGCAAAGCGAAGGCGAGGAAGTTTGACTTCTTCTTCTTTATGAGCTGATAGCCGTCCACTGTTGAACAAAGGTCTCTTGCATAACCTGCTACAGACATCGGTCTTGCGCCACCTACATCCATATAAAGCAGGAAGTGGCAGCAGGAAGCTAGTCATCGACAAACTATTAACAGGTGCCGTACTCGAAACGAATGTCTACATTCACGCCGAACACAAAAGACACGACCACCAACATAAAGCCATTGTCCGCAACTATTAATAACTCTCTCGCTAGAAAATCATGCACATACCTACATCAATTTCGCAACCATTGTAAATCAATCAATCTCCCATATGTTTCTCGTCTCGACTGCGTGTAACCGCCATCCATCTTCCGAGCGGCCCGCGTCAAACAATCGAGAGCTTCCCTGTTTCAACACTTGCCCATTACAACGTACACAATTTGTACGACTGCAGCTGATCGCACTCTAGAGGCAAATCGGAGGCAATGCACGCAACGAGCGCAATTTATTTTGAGTACTCAAAAAAAAAAAAAAAGATACCGGCCGAATTGATAACCTCCTCCTTTTTGGAAGTCGGTTAAAAATGGAATATCCAAGGGCTTGCACGTGTAGAGCGCACAATCTAAAAACTAGAATAATAGGTGCAAAACTAGAATTTGCAAATACTTTTTCATTAACGTATGAATACTTAAATATTCTAATAGGAAAAGGTGACTGACTGATTGACTGATCTATCAACGCACAGCTCTAACCGCTGGAAAAATCGGCCTGAAAGGCATACAGATGGCTATTATGACGTAGGCGTATAAGAAAGGATTTTTGAAAATTCAACCCTCAAGGGGTTAAATCGTACTTAATGTGAACGAAGCCGCGGGCAAAAGCTAGTTTTCCTATAAATCGGCACAATGCGAAATTCCAACATTGATGCAAGTTAGAAGTAATGGCTACAATATTGGGGCCAACGTGTGGAGTTCGGGTATTAAAAACTGCAGCACTCTTTGCTGTCATATCTGCTTTCCTTCGATGGACCTGGTAGGTACTTTAGTGCTGTGATGTAAGCGATTTTAATTTATCTCTGATCTGAAGGTAAAGGGAGGCTTTGCCCATGTTTACTTACACAACCGGGAAAAACATTCTGTTAGTGTTTCTCCTGTATTAAAAAGGTGTTGCAGGTTAGGTGTCTTGCGTTAGGTGCGTTCGCTGCAGCTGTAGTCAGCGAACAGCTTTTTTCCACGCATCACCCGCTGAATTTTGACTTAAAATTAACCAATTTTGAGCTTTACACCCCTGATAATAAATAAAGTAATGTAAGTTGTTATATAAAAAGTTAATTTCGAAGTAACGATGCGCGCTCGCACCGCGGTTGATTGGCTTCACAAATATCTGAAACGTATCAACAACATCAGTCGCTTTCACGGAAATAATTGTTTACGTCTCGCATCCTGCTCGTAGATAGGGCACATTGCACTCTGTGGCGTGATCTTAAATGAACTATTTTAGGGCATTAGCACATCTATCCTCCGAAAATGTAGCAGCGGCATGAAAAGAGAAACAAATATAAATTATTCAAAAGTCAAATTAGAACAGTAGCTTCACCAAAAATACTAATAGGTACTATTGGGTACTATGTAAAAAACAATACTCTTTCCAAGTAGAAAATTTAGGTGTGGAGTGTGGAATGAAAACTGAAAGATCGCATGTTCGAGCCCGATCCTCTGACTCAGCTCGGTTAAAACGAGACACAAATATGCTCTGACATAAATCTGTCTCGAGTGTGAGCTGAGTGAGAGTGCGGTCTATAGATTTCAGCCTTAAGGGCACGGATCTTCGGCCGCAGTAACTTGCAAGCAATTGAAGTGAGGTGCACGAGCCACTTTGTTAAAAAAAAGTAAAACAGTCATGATAAAAAAAAAGAAAACTTTTTAGAGAAAAATTAACGGTAAAATATTCTTCTAAAAGCTTTTGCCTATTTTTTGACATTTTTTTTTAGTTTAACTTTGATATACTATAAATACAACCTGAAAAACAATTAAAAACCACACTGTTTTCGGAATATTATTTGATCGAGTGAAGTTTAAAATATGGACTTTTGAACGGTAAAATAATTTAAAACGTGTATTAAACTACAACATATATTTTTAACCTATCAAAACAAAGAATATTTGATTGTTTACTATTGAATCAAAAACAGGCTGTTTTCGGACATCCTGCCGTTAATAACACTGCGCAACAAATTTCGAAAAAAATTGAGTACCCATTTCAATTTTTCCTGTTTATGTATTCATACACATTGCTTAATAAGAATGCATACTTAGTTTTTCTCTATCACGTCTTGTTTTTTAGGTACATGGTAATAAACAATTTACTAGTACTGAAATTAAAAATTGAATACATATAAACATTTTATTATTAAATCATAAATAATTCGAGTAAAATTTATTCTTAATATATTTTCACACATTAAAATATAAAATAGACGGTAAAAAGTATTATATTATACACAAAAAATGAAAAATATTTAACTTTTCGCTTTATGTTAGGAAGTATTTTCTTGCGTTAAACGTCAGCAGTCATCTCCTAACACAGATGTATCCTAATGACCTTGAAACCATTCTTTAAGCCTCCTTACATCCTGGGTAAGCCGTTCCACTGGTTCAACACCCACAAATTTAAGATTTATGGAATAAAAAGAGAAATGGATATGGAAAAAATGAATTTTTAATGTAATCCAGCAACCAATCTTTTTATATTTTTTTAACAAATAATTCACCAAGAGTTTCACGTTTTCAGCTTTGAGAGTACCTTAACAACCTTCCTGTGCAACCTTCTATCACAGCTTTTAATTATTTCCATGTACATAAATCTTTGTTATTTGGTTTTTTAATCGTAAAGTTTGTTTAACGTTAATGGATGCATTTGTGCGCTTATTTTTATATATTATAATATTGCGTAACTTAATTTCAAAGAAAATAAGTTATGCAATATTTAAATATAAAAAATTCTTCGCTTTTCATCCATTTCCTTCAAAAATTCTTTTTTCTTGAGACTTAAGAATGTGACGTAACCACACACGCTACCAATACTTGTTTTTTTTATTTCTACGCTGGCGGTGACTACTTTTTCCAGTATTTATTTTAAAAATCATACGATTACACTCTTAACCAATTAATTACAAAGGTACCAATGTGAAATGAACATATTTTGTCAATAACGGTAAAGTTAACTTGTATGGGAAAAATGAGGGTATGAAAAAATTTAACGGTGTGTACCTCAAAAACTAGACGTGATAGAAACAAAAGATATGCACTGTCTACATACTATGACTAATAGAAAACTAAAATAGCAATCAGTTTTTCGGGTACCGAAACCGTGTCACGCAGTGTAATTATGTTGATGTAAATACCTTAAGTATGTTGATGTAGGAACCACATACGTACCTAAGTGATTCTGCTTAAATAGCTAAAATATGGTACGTATTTGTCGGCAGGTTTCGTGCTAAGCTGTTACGGCCTAAATTATCACGTTACACAGATGACTGCACATTTTGTTTATACATTGCAATGCAAATGCGAAAATACACGCGTGTAACCGTAAGAACCATCTTAAAATTGTATTTATTGCATTCAAATTTATTCTCGTTTTAAATCGCCTATTGATTATGTAGGTCCGTAGAGAACAATTGGAAAGTAGAAATGCAAATATATGTGTAGTTTTCTCTTTAATGTACTATTTTAAAATTGTTTATTAGATTTGAGCGTGAGGATAAAATATTACAAACGGGGCGTTAGTTATTGCATTACTCTTTTTTGTTATCAATATTATGTAGTATAGTTTACATAAAATATGTAAAGGCTTATTAACATTTATCAGTGCAGAATGTTCATCTTACAGCTGTTTATCGATCATCTTCTCTATACCTACCATTCAAAAATCACGTCGACCGGTAGCTCTGTTGCAGTGTGATTGAATGACAAACCAACCAAAACAAACACACTTTCACATTTATAATAGTAGTAGTAATAAGTAAGGATCGTGCTATATGGAACGCATAGCTGCTGCCATAAAAGATTTAACGATTACAACTAGTAGGTAGTGGTATACTCGTAAAATCCCCACCGGTCATACTTAGTAATATAAAATCTGAATCTATATTGCCCTAACAGCTTTAAAGAGCAAGCGTTCCCACGCTTAGGTCAAGCTTAGAGCCATTACTGGAGGTCGCAGTCACTAACTCTGAACGTTACATCAGCTTCACATGAAAGCTTTCTCACACTGTCAAAGCTTTACATCAATCTCAATGTTCAACTAAAAATGGGTACGTAATAAACGTTTTTTTTTTTTCGATGACAAGATAGTCCTTGACTGCGATCTCACCTGATGGTAAGTGACGATGCAGTCTAAGATGGACGTTAACTTGGAAGAGATATGGCAGTGTACATTCAACCTATACCCCTAATCGGTTTCTACGCGCCATCGTGCCGGAACGCTAAATCGCTTGGCGGCACGTCTTTGACGGTAGGGTGGTAACTAGCTACAGCCAAAGCCTCCCACCAGGCCAGACCAGAGTCTTCAGACACTGAGGTAGTATAGACGATGAGAAGACTTGACTTAATTTTCCAAACGCTGCTTGTTAGTTCTTATTATATCTCATACGCGTTCCTTACGCACTAAGTTTCAGGCTAAAGTATTACCATAGTATCGCGTTATCCATAATGCGTGCGCACGGTTCGCGATTGCGATCTGAGAGTGCCGACGACAAGTATCTATTACACGATTAAACAAACCATTAACCGCTTGGTGCCCGAATACGCTTATCAGTTGAGAAGGTACAACTATTAGTATACCGGAGGGAAAGCCCTTCTCTAAAGGCATCTACAGACCCATCACAGCAAACCGCGCGACAACTATAGGTACTTTGTCGAGGGAGGGGGATGTATAGAGAGGTAAAGTAAGATTTTCTTAATGTAAAACTAATCGAAGTGTTAACTTAGGTTAGGTGATTAAAGTAATCCCCATTTAATGTAAATTTTATACCATTGCCGAGTAACGTAAATTCTCAATGCAAAAAATATCAGAACGTCAAAAAATCTCGGTTAAAACTCGTCGTTGTTGGCTTTTAACAAAGATGACACCATTATTTAAAAAAAAAGCGACTGCCTAGTTCCTTGCTGGTTCTTCTCGATGGGATAGAGGTGTTAGAATAGAATAGAATAGAATAGAATAGATTTATTTGCATGATTGTAAATATACGATATTACAAATTATTCGTATTGACTTCACAATCAGCCATATAACTGGCGTGCAAAACTTAAGAGACTTATAACAGTTTAGTACGATAAAAGTTACATTTACACAATTAATATCTAACTTATGTTTAATTTTTTAAATTAAAGTAATCTTTTAAAGAGTAAAAATTATATGCTATGAGCCATTTGTGCAATTTATTTTTAAACATTTTTATTGGCAACAGCTTTAATTTTGTTGGAAGGAGGTGATGGCTTTCTGTGAGAGCGTGCTCTCACAGAAAGAACAAGCGGAGCGAGACAGAGAGCTGGACCCGAACGCTCACCCGCTCCGCAGAAGAAGAGGCCAGAGAAGAAGGCGCCGATATGCGCGCCTTCATCCCCCCGAAGCTCCGTAGGATGGCGGGATGATCGGTCAAAACCGCTGGAATGCCACAGTTGAATGCGAGCAGCGATCCTGTGGCTTTCCTATAAAAGCGAGGACGGGCCCGTTGGGTTTTAGTGGGTATTTTGGCAGTGCCAACGAGTCCCACATACCCGCCTGTTGATCAATGTCAAGATGGGCGGGATGCGTAAAGGCATTTCCCAACGTTAAAAAAAAAGGCATTCCGAACCAATAGTAGATTTACTTGAAAATTCAAAAGTATTTGGTAAAATATTTGAATAAAAAACTTTCCTATTCTAGTCTTAAATGCAATTGTAACATGCCCTAAAGGTTAATGGGCCAAAATCATATTTGTTCAGTTTTTTGTCAGGGGTTTCCTTAACACGTTAGCTAATTTTTTTGACTTTGTTAGAATTATTTCAAGGTACAAGTGCATAATTAATTATAATGTGCAGTTTTTAGGCTAATGGAGTCTACATTAAGTTTCTCGCTGTCACACTATATTACCATTAATATTTATGAAATGCATAATATTAATGGAACTCACGATTCTATGGGATTTGGGACGTCTCACTTATCATGCGATGACGCTTGTTTTCATAAACCTTAATTCAGGGTTGTCCTAATCTTTATTCAATAAAAAAAAGAATTGCGGTTACAAATTGTAACCGCAATTCTTGTAACTTACAATACGCACACTGCATGCACTTGTGAGAGTACTTTTGCATTTCCGTCTACACCACTAGCCAAATAAATAATATTGGGACTTTGGAATTTATGTCGACTAACAAGACTTATTACAGTTAGGTATTACCTGTTGCAATTTAAGTCGAAATTTTTCATTAACAAATTACACAAATGCACATTAATATTCTCTGAACAATATTTACAAAAAATACAACTATTGTGTTCCTAATATTATGAATTAAAATCAATATGTACTTTTATTATAGGACCATATGGGTCCTACAATAAAAGTACAGACTATAAAGTACATTGTTATTGTTATCTCCATCTAACAAGTAACATTTCCATTCATTTTCACTAACAGCGTGTACGGAAGCTGTCTTATCTCCAGTATGTGCACATAACAGAGCTTAGATATGTGATTCAAGTTGAGACCAACAAGTCATACCCATAAAATTATAACGCCTTATATGCATTTGAAACTCTTTCTATTTCGTGCTCATGCATTCACTACACAAGACACTTTTCTGATATGAATTCAAAAACATAAACACAATTTCTCAAGAAAACGGGTCTAACCTTGTGAGCAGGGAATAGAAACTTTTCTGATTACTCGTGCATTACAGGTCAACATTCAACAAGCGTAAAACCGCAAAATGTGGCAACCCTCATTCAACGTCTTGAAAGGAGTTCCATTTTTAAACACCGAAGAAACAATGGCCATATTTGAATAGGGCCCGCTCAGTATATTCAATCAACAATGCTTTGTGCTCTGAAGAGGATATTAACTTATCAATCTAATTTAAACCCTATCAGTTTCCTTATTAGATTTAAATTGTATTGTTACGAAATTAAATAAAGTATAACAGAGTATCTGTTCTCCGTCGGTAGAGTCATAATGTAGAGACAGTTTAATAGTTGGAGGTAAATTAAAACGAGTCAGGGAAAACCATTCAGATGTCCTCGCTTCTTTTAAACGTCTAATGTTCTTTTGATTGTTAAGAAACAAAAGAGTGAGATAGCATAAAGACAGCCTTTTAAAAACTCATTCATTATAAAGCCCATAGCCTTTAGAATCGAGTGAACAAAATTAAAACTTTGAAACTATGGAACCAACTTCCTGCGACGGTGTTCCCACTAAATTACAAAATAGGGTTATTCAAGGGGCGGACCAATAAATTCCTGAAAAGCTAGCAACGCGTTGGTGGTGCCTCAGGTGCTACAAATGTTCATGGGCGGCGGTAATCACTTAACATCAGGTGACCCGCCTGCTCGTTTGCTAGCTAAAAAAAAAATATAAATTAAGTATTTAAGTAAAAGATTTGACCGACGTTTCGGTTATTTTAGTTTGTAAATATTAAATAATGTGTGGCTCTATTCAAGCTTTGTTTTTATTAAACCTCATTTTGAAAAAAATTAATAACGGAAATAGATTACCGCATATCCACTTAGTACTTACACCATCGCCGAGGCACTTTTGAACGAGGAGTTTTTACCACATGAGGTTTTAACTTTCTGACAGTTTTTTAAATAAAAATCTGTCAAAACATCACATTTATTCGTTGGTTAAACTATACTAATCGATGGTGAAATTGGTACTTATGTAACGTGTCACAAAAAGTAGATAAGTTTTTAATTTTACTAAATTCTAATCAGATTTAAATTTATGTAACGTGTCACAAAAACTAGATGAGTTTTAAGCTATTGCATAGCTTCTATCGCGGGCCAGCGTGGAGACCGAATCCAGAAAATAACCTGACACGGGACTCCTTACGGGTGAGCCGCTAGATGGCGTTGATAAAAAATGCTATACAATAGCTTTACCGCGGCAGTCCCCGAGTGCCACACGTCTTTTTTTATTAATTTTTACTAAATTCTAATGAGATTTAAATTTTAACTAGTGAGGTTTAAATTAGTAACTAATTTAAATCTCACTTGGGTTAGGTTGGAAAGGCTTAATCAATAGTGTTCAATTTCGTAATAATAAAGGGCAGACATAACACTGTTATGTTATAATAAATACTTCCAATGAACGCGGAACTTTTGTTTGCGAGACAAAGCGCTGCGCAGAAACGCCTTTTTGTTCAAAGAGTTCGTCGTGTAATGGTAAATTTTCAGATTTGATTTTTCCAGCAGTAGATCAAGTTTTAACTATACGAAAAAAAACAGGCAAAAATTACATCATATTTCCAAGGGACGATACTTAGTAGAAACATAAAATAATGCAATTCATTCGACAAAATCAAATCGCAAAGTTGGTCTAATTTTTCACCAATTCCTTCCCGCGATTTCGTTTGCGTGGAAAAAGTTTAGAGTGATTTGCCCGTGAGAAATTATGACCTCTATCTCCAATAATATTTAGTAGACCTTCACTAAAATTGAATTTAAAACATAAACCCTTAGGTATTTATCGGTAAGTATATTATATTATTTCCTACAATCAATCTCAGAGAACCTTTTTTCCACTCATTTGGTGTGCCTTGCGTCTAAGGCTTTTCCTATTTTGTCACGTGGGTGTCGATTTTCCGTCTCACAATGATTAATTGAAACTGTTACTAATACAATTGGAACGACAACAATTATAGCGACCGTGAGCCTAAAAACAGTGATCCTTAATTGGAACGCGACAACAGTAACAGACAATCGGATGCAGAAGTGGGACGTTTGCACTGTGCCTAATAATTCTTTATAACGCTGCACGCTGTCATTAGGTCAGACATATTATGTGTACTCTATTCAACTTTTAAAACTTTTTTTAACGGACTTCAAAAAAGGAGGTTTAATTTTTTTATTTTTTTATATACTTACGTTCCCCGATTAATCGAAGACGCCTGGACCGATTTAGAAAACTCTTTTTTTGTTTGAAAGGATATACTTTCCAGGTGGTCCCATGGTCATCAGGGATCCTGGAGAAATCGAGGGAACTCTTCAAATTTTATAGGCACATTTGATATGCTTTGTTGCGTTTGAAGTCGGTTTCTTAAAAATAATTGTTATGTTTAAATTATCTTCCATTTAATATTTTCCCTACTTGTAGTTCATGATTTTCACACATGAAAGTTAAAATGTAACAACCCCGCACTGCTTATTATTATAAATGCATCCCACGGTGTATCTGTGATTACGCCCTAGTAATTGCGTGAGCGCAATCAGACCGGCCCTGAAATTACAGTATTACAAACTGTTATTCGCCGATTAATTTCTGCCCCGATTAGATTCTTCTACACCTGCCGATAATTGGACTCGTAAAATTCAATCTGTAACAAGCCTTGTGTGACTTAGCACTGTTGGAAGCTAGAGGAATTTCATAAACTAAGGTACACGTTGAATTTTAAACCTGCTCCTTTTTCATATCCGGTAAACATGGCAGAGTTCGACCTAGCAGACCGACTAGACTTTAGAAAATTGGTCATCCCGAGAAATAGACTAGACTTATAGGACTGATAGGACTTTCCGGAAATTGGACCTACTAGGCAAACAAGACATTTACTGGAATAGGACCTAATAGACATATTACACTGTTAATAAATTCCTTAATGACAAAATTGCTTGGAAGCAATATCTGCTTCAGCTCCGAACTTTGGTAAAAACTTCCGTTCTATGCGTTCTAGTTCAACGTTAGCCACATTATCTACCTACCCACGTAATTACTTAAAAATAGTATCTCTTAAGTCCCTTACGAAACTTAAGGGCGTGCTAATGGATTAGTTTGAACTAAACCTCAATTGTGCAATTAAAAATTAGGCCCATAGAAAACGTGCTGCACTCGAGATGTAAGATAATGGTCGTTTAGTACAGATTGGGTTGGCAAGCCAATACTTAAATAAGAATTACTCGGCTCGGTGCTATTATGAGTTACGGCTGATTGTTACGCAAACAAACACCGTACGCGGAGTGTTTGGCACAGATAAGAGGAATTCGTTCTTCTTGGCTCCTTTTGACTTGGACCTCCAGTAAAATAAGCTTCAGGATATCAGTTTTGTTTGATTTTAATGGCTCAGTTATACAAGGAGAATTTCTCGAATGCGAGCGTTCGAGCATTGCTTAAGGGTCAGTTCACACCGGGACACGACGCGACGCGACGTAATGCTCGCTATATGTAGTTTTAGTCGATAGCAATATCAACTTTACTAGGTACACTATAAGGTACAAATTTCAGGGAGAGCGTGAAAGCTACCTAGATACGTGTCGAAGTATGGCTCGTTACGCCGCCTTACAGCCTCAAAATAGCCCAACGGTGCGGACTAAAAACTGGAAGGTTCGAATCCCACCCGTTGCACTATTGTCGTACCCACTCCTGACACAAGCTTTCCGCTTATTTGGAGGAGAGAGGAGAATATATGATTATGTCAAGTTCAGCTTGGTTAATATTCTTTTAAAAAAGCATTAATAGTATGAATATACGAGTAGTTATGAATATTTTATAAACTTTCTAAGATTGCCAATAAATTACACTTATATTAGGATCAAATAAGGCAGGCCCTAGTAGAGCCCTCTCATAGTATTTAAACATTCACTGTAAATGCATTCACGTCAAGTTCAGGCTATCGCGAGATCTTTACAACGCGCTTTGGAGCAGACAATTTGCTGTTGAAATGTTCCGATAGCAGCCAATACATTCACGCAGCCTGCGCCTATTGCCCGTACAAAGACTTATTCATTTTCTATTGAGAGGCTTAAATGTTATTCGAAATATTACGAATAGGTACTTATTATCATAAGAGTCTTATGGATAATTTCAAGAGGTTAGAGACTAACAGTTGAATGCTAAAATATATGGGTACCTATCTAAGGAACTAAGAGCGTCCCAAACATGCTCTGGTCTGTGAAGACCTATAGACAAGATAATAATGTCCGAAATGTCTTGACCTAATGCGGTTACGGTGACTAATCGCTAAAGAGATTAGTTAACAGTGCTGAAGATATTACAGTGCACAAGTGTGTGCGCAAACGAAAGTCGATTCCCTATTCCTACACTCTCTCTCTGAAGAGATGGAAAAGAGAGATCAGAAAAATAGACCGGAGAGACTCGATAATTCAAAGAGATTAGAGATTAACAGCTGAATACTGAGCAAATTAGCTGGGTACACAAAGTATCAAAATATCTTTTCCGAGCTACATCCGTGTCCTGTACTAGGGTGCGAAGGAAGCTTACAGCTATATTGTAAGTGAAACTCACATATACAGAGATCGGGTCAATTCTGAGTCAAGCCGAAAAGTGGAGGGGCTCTTAATCAAATCTGAAATGAGGAGATCTGTAGGAGAACCAAAGAGTTGATAGTCGTTGAGATCCCCAGATGTGTAGCGACCCAGCACCGGAAAGCGCAGTAGACCCTTGGTAGACCCCCCACCAGGTGGACCGACAACATCAGAAGAGTCGATGGATACAGGTTGAGCTTGTGGAAATCCATGCAAGACACTTTTCTTCATTAGTGGCCGTTAAAGAAAAGAAGATAACAACGGAGCGATTCAAATGCAGGCGCGAAAGTCAGCCTAAAACACTGTTACTGTGAATCTTGACTCTATCATTATTATAACCACTATATTTCTGGTATCTCTTTACGGCCTTAGGTAGGAGTAACTCTCTACCTACCTACTAATGGCATAGCAAGTAACGGCTAGGTAATATTAGAAAATGATGGTCGATAACGGGCACAACAAATTTACAACAATAATAATCGCGCTAAATAAGCAACTGCATTAATTACCAGGGAAGTGTTCGTAGTGTACACTCGTTAATAAAAGTTATTAACGCTGTAAAAAACAAGACAAAAGCACACAGGTGGTACGCTGAGTGGACCAGGCCGAAATGTACTTAACCGATATTAGTATACCTTAATAACTTACCTTTCAGTTTTATCGGGAAATTCTTACCTTTCAATATTTTGGCAAAGTTGTCTAGATACCTACTTAAATCAGAAGTAAGTTAGGTAATTAACATTAAAAATGCCGATGATATATTAATAGATAGTTAGTACCATATTGACAAAGTACAGTTTTTTTTTGTTTATTGGTGAACCTACTATATTATATTGTAATCACATTTTTGGCTAAGCATTAAACTTATTGCACATACATTTATTTTTCCTTTTGTTTATTAACCGACTTTTACCCGCCACTATATTGACGTGGATTTCTTTTTAAAATCCCGTAGGAATCTGTTTGATATCCGAAGAATATGTATTCTGTAAATTTTTGGACGATATATAAAGCTTCTTTAAAACTAGTTTAAGAAAATAAGCTTTTCAAACTGTTATTTATCGAATTAAAGGATTACATTACTACGAAAACCAAGTCAGACACCAAACATGGCAAGTACAAAAATACTAATGGCAAGTAAAAAATCTACCATCGTTCGGTGTTCATACTCGTAGTCATCGAGTTTCAAGTAGTACTAAATTAATATCTAGGTAGGTACTATTCCTGCAATCCTAACTCCTAAATATAAAGTCTCACGCCCAGTACAAGAGATATATACTATTTGTAGAAGACATCAACGGCAGCTGGCTCCGATAACGGATGCGAACACAACAATTAATGTTCCCCGCACACGCGACATAAGACTTTCATATCTAGATTTAAGTGCGTATTAAGTTTGTACTGGTGATATTTTACTTCCTTATTGCTAGCATACTCGTAAGTTTATATATAACAATATACGGCGATAAAATCTAACTATAAAATAATCTGTGAGTATAAAGAAAATACCTATAAAATTTAAATAAGTTAAATATTGTGAGCTGAAGTAAAAGTATACTTTTGAACACTTCCATATACTAGTTTACAAAGGATGATGTTTGATGATCATGATTGTGATTGAGTCTCTCATCATCATCATCTGAACCGGTGGATATCCACTGCTGGTCTCTTCAAATCATCGACATTAAACACGAACCTGTGCCGCCTGCATCCAACGACTGCCAGCGACTTGCCTAAGACAGTCCGTGCACCTAGTGGAGGGTAGTACCAACTCCCAAAACTTTTTCGAGCTGTGTGCCCCACCCACTGACCTCTATATTTAATCTATGGTTAACACTGGACCTGCTGTCCCTATACAAATGACAGCATAATTATGGATCAAATTGCAGCGCCACATCTGACATACGAGAGTCTCTGGAACTAATAATATTGCAAACAGCGCACCAACCTCTATAAAATCAATCTATATTGGTGCGCCATTTGAAATATTACTATTTCCAGAGACACTCATATCTATGCTTACAGCGCCAAGGTGACGTCAATCAAATGCAAAATGGCGTCAATCAAGTAAGTCCAAAAAAAATCACAGCAGCAAGTCCAGTGTTAATCATAGATTAAATGTAGAGGTCAGTGGTCCCACCCATTGCCACTTCAGCTTTGTGATATCGATAAGTCTGGTTCACTCATGAATTATCTCATAATAAGTATAGTAGATATTTTATACCTGGGATAGTCTTTAAAAAAATAAATAAATATCAATAAATAAGAAGAATCAATAAATATAATTTCATAACAATTTCTAGCAAGCAAACTCTGCCAAGTTGTAAAGTCTTCCGCAGCAATTTAGATAGTGATATAGGTACCACAACTGTTATCCGTTAAGTTTATTTAGGGATCAGTAACTTCCATGAAACGACGCGGTTTAAACAAAGTTTTATTGACTTTAGAGTACTTTGTGCGCGATTGTACAAATAGATGTAAACTGGACAATAACAAGCTACCTGGAAGATAGGTACCACAATTTCTCCATCGACCTTCTTTGCTGTGAGAATTGTAATAATAACTATTATAACGTTACCAATTTACGTGTAATTTAATCTAAGGTCGGTGTAATCATTGTATAACGTATATTACTATCAAAATAAACTAATTTTGAAAAGACAAAAAAAGATATCGAGCCATGAGCACCAGACTGTTCTTTGGAGCATCAATCGTAGACGACAAGACGATTTATGCTTTCTAACCGATTTCCAAAAAAGCAGGAGGTTCTCAATTCATCGGAATCTTCTTTTTATGTATGTTCCCCGACTACTCGAAGACGCCTGGATCGATTTGGAAAATTCTTTTTTTGTTTGAAAGGGTATACAGGTATATACATATATCAGGTCACGATCTGATGATGGGATCCTGGAGAAATCGTGGGAAATCTACAAATTTTATAGGCACAATTTATAAACTTTGTAGGCGCGATTGAAGTCAGTTTTGTAAAAAGGATTTTATATTGCAGACTATGTTGCGGGCAAAAGCTACATTAGAAATAATAATAAAATTAATGTCCATATTGACCCTGTTGAGAACTGAACGCAGGATCTCCTGCTTTTAAAACCACAACTAACCTCCACACTCACCACTGCGTTAGGTTTTAGGTAGGTCTCCAAAGTCTGTGAGACAAAGTCAAAGTCAAGTCTCATACAGTTACAGAGCAACCTTGACCCATATCTAGCCTTGGATGAAATAAGCAACGAAGTATTTTAACAAACGAGTGGTTTAAGTGCCTAGGTTGAAGATAATTTTATACATTAAGAGTCTTAAGAGAGGGTCTTAAGAGAAAAAGTCTGTCTCAAGAGGCATAAAGTTTTGCTCTATAATATCACTTATCATGGTAAAAGTGTAAAAATAGATAGGTAAATAGATAGAGCATACCACATTCACTTTTTAAGTCTCATACGCTTCAGATTTGCATAACACGATAATAATATATGCAATCACGTCTTAATAAATCAACCAGAGAACATAAAGATGGCAATTATTTATCTTTTTAATGTACCCTAAAACAATTGATGCTGAAATGAATGATATAAACAAATGCGTTATAACCTTATAACAATATTTTTTTTTCCCCCACACGACAAAACGGAAATGTGTTTGTCGTAAGAGATTGTTTTGTTAACGCGACTACGGTAAATTCGACTGACTCTCGTCAGTAATTAACACCTTTTTTATTCGATGACAATATAGCGCTTGACTGCGATCTCACCTGATGGTAAGTGACAATACAGTCTAAGATGGTAGTGGGTCAACTTAGAAGGGGTATAGCAATGTGAATTCAACCCATACCCCTAATCGGTTTCTACACGCCATAGTGCCGGTACTCTAAATCGCTTGGCGTGGTGACTAGCCACGGCCAAAACCTGCCACCAGACCAGAACAGAGATAATTCTGAAATTATAAAATAAACCCAAAATAAATATGAGTGTATCTACTTATGTGTTTATACCTAATATACCAATGTCTCATTATTATACAATGCATAACATAAATGCAATTGTCAGGATGTCAAGATAAACACGTTATCCGACTGTTGGGTGATTTGGAAAGTACTTCCTGATTTATTTATTTTTATAAAATCCGACAGATAGACTACCTAGCACTTGGCTGCAATTATCTTTGATGGTCTGATAGATAGAATACTAGCACGATGCCAAACCGATACTGAGTTAAATCTAACACCCGCAGGCCAATTCTGTAAAAACTGCGTCAATCATTACTACAGTCTCAATTGTGGTGATTAGCTGAATTTATCGAATCCTTTCTGCAACAATGCATTTTAGCCAATAGTGAATGAGCATCGGCCAATCAAAAGCGATTACAATGCTCACAATGCGGCTAGTTTTGCATAGTACCGCGCGCGTTTTTTTTTTAGCCAATATTAGCCAAGCTGAAGTTGACTAATATCCTCTTATCCCTTCCAAATAAGCGGAAAGCTTGTGCTAGGAGTGGTTACGACAATAGTGTAGAAGTAAATTAATCTTTTTCGCTTGAAATTTGTTCGAGCGCGCTAGCGTCGCGAGACCAAGCCCAAGTCTCATTTTGGTCTTGCATTTGGACAACACTACAGAATATTTATATCCAGCTGTGCATTTTTCGATTGTCCAAGAAAAAGATTCACTTTGAAAGTTTCAATAGGCATACTTAAATAAATAATTAATCAGTGTTTACAGCCTGGTTCACAGTCTATTTAACCTCTTGGACGGTTCTTAACAAAAAAGAAAGTTACACGCTGTTTTAAACTGTAGAATTCACCCAAATTACAGTATAATAGCGTTTTACTCTAATTGCACAGATTCATCACAAAACGACATTGCGGGCGCGACGCTATATTATAATACCTATTATTATCTGTGACGATGACAGCAATTTGGGCGGGGACACTGACCTCTATATTTAATCTATGATCAACACTTGCTGCTGTGATTTTTTTTTTGACCTACTTATTGAAACTTTTCGGATTTGTCTGTGGCAGGTATTATTTCCTACTAAGAAGCCGCGCGCTTCGTCCGGGGTGAAAAATTAGATATTTAGTTGATTTATTTTAAAATTTCATATTTCCTATGACTGTTGACAGCAACGTTGACGTTGGAAAAGGGGATTCTTCAGTAGCATATGTTGGTACATATAGAGTAAGTTCTTTTTAAACAATCGCTGTCAGCTGTGTGATCACAGCGATTGTTTAAAAAGAACTTACTCTATAGCTTTTCAGGTTCTAAACACAATTTTAAAAGAATGAGTTTTATTCGTTCTTAACGTCGAAAATTACAAGGTTCAAGACCAAAATGACAAAGTATATAAACCTCAACGTTAAATCTACAGACACAAAGATAAATTGAAACGAAAAAGTAAATAGCTAAGCGAGCTATACGGCGAGTTAAACGGCCGTACCGTTTTGGCTTCGAAATTCTAAAAGTGCATTTAAAATTGTCAAATGTATGGCTGGATGTCTAACGGTTCGTAAAATGTAGCGAAATTACAGTTAATGACGATGAAAGTGAGATTCGAAAATACACAAATTGGTCGCAACGGCCATAATAGCGACGCAGACTAGCGAAAAAATAAAAAAATAGAATGTACATTACCTGCTTGGTATATTAGCGAGATCTGACTCAGAGCTACTATATGGATTGGTAAGTACTGTAATGAACTCATTCTTTATTGAACTGAAATACGTGTACAACAAATATCTTCATCGACATGCCTCCAATTTAATATGAGGCTAGGATTTAGGATGGCCAAATAGTCGTTCACGTGCTTTTCTTACACCAAAAGCGTGACAATAAAGTGCGCTAATGGAAATCTCTCATTAGAATGGACAAACAAACTGTGATATTTTGAGCAATTATGATATATTAACGTAGGTAACTCCTACGTTACATTATAGATTTATAAACGATATGCTTAGCTGGTAGAGAGAAATATCCAATCATTCAATCGACTTGTTTCATGAAATCGGCTTCCTCCTATCTACTTCATATTAATTAAAGGCCTTTTTACTGATTATAGTCTGTATAGTCTTTAGTCTGTGAATAGCAATTGACGTGGTCTATTGTGGTGCATTTTAGCATGCTATAAACTCGTTTTTTACAAAAGACACTTCATAAACGGTAAAATAATAAGCAGTGTGGTGACCCACTATCCAAAAAATTGCTGCCACTTTAAAAGAGTTTTTGTGTCAGATCTAATTATCTGGCTACTTATCATTTTATGAGCATACCTCCGTGACTTGCAAGTGAAAATAAAAGCTATGTAAAAATTTGTAATATGCATGTTAGACCTGCGTGCTTATCCTAGATCAACAACAGTAATAGATAAATATTTACGTACTAGTTCAGTTATATATTTTTCTTGTTGTTCTTACGGAAAGAAAAGTTGGAAGAAAATTGGATAAAGCTAGCACATATAATTCGCTGTTATACAACAATTAAACACAATATTGAATTAATCAATAATTCTTACAAATTATAAACACCAAACGGCATAATGTTGTATCGAATATCGAGGTTTACATTTCCTATGGAAAGTTATGTTTTTATTATTCAGATAACGAGTAACGACAGCATTTCCGTCGCCTACATTTCTTGAACATTATCTTAAATCTGCGATCATAAAAATACTATTTAGAGTAAGTAAACCTATTTATAGAACGATAGACACGCGGACATGCCAAGTTCTGATAATATTGATAATTTATATAGCGATAAAATATAACTATACAGGGCGTCCCACGGCTATGCCACATGGAGGAGAAGTACCTTAAATATTGTAGATGGAACATTTTACTGAAAGAAGACTTCATTTTAATTTAAAAAACAATTTAAACTGCATTCATAGATTTTTAAATAATTGCCTGGTTGAACCGGGACTCGAACCCGCTATACGAGAAAAAAAATTAACCTGTATCTTTATCATACCGACCGGAAGGCTTCATCATAAGGATCATTTTTTGTTAAATAACATAGCATGAGAAATAAAAGGAAGACCATGAATTTTAGCCTTTGATGTGAAATTTTGTTCAGAAAAATGAAAAGCTGACATTGGCGTATCGACATACAACTGACATGAACTATTACTAATGAGTACCCACTTGAGAAGTACGCATCATTTCCCAATCCTTACTATCCTTACTAATCCTTACTTATATTACCTATAAATGCGAATGTGTGTTTGTTTGTTGATTTATTGGTTTGTCCTTCAATCCCGCTGCAACAGAGCTACGAATTGCTGAAAATTTTCTGAACAAAATTTTACATCAAAGGCTAAAATTCATGGTCTTCCTTTTATTTCTCATGCTATGTTATTTAACAAAAAATAATCCTTATGATGAAGCCTTCCGATCGGTATGATAAAGATACAGGTTAATTTTTTTTCTCGTATAGCGGGTTCGAGTCCCGGTTCAACCAGGCAATTATTTAAAAATCTATGAATGCAGTTTAAATTGTTTTTTAAATTAAAATGAAGTCTTCTTTCAGTAAAATGTTCCATCTACAATATTTAAGGTACTTCCCCTCCATGTGGCATAGCCGTGGGACACCCTGTATATACCAGCATCAGTGGAACTTTCAATCTATGACATCACAACTGTTTTAAAAGCGAAGAATAGTTTTAATTAATTTTAATTTAATGAAAAAATAAGCAATTCATATTCAAAATTATTATACTTATATATATTAATATTTATTTCATGTAGGCCAACTTGTACTTCTTATGACACGTCATGACTCTACCACCGGTTCGGTTAAGTTATTAAGAGTTAATTATTTTTATTTTAATGAAAAAATAATTAACAATAATTGGTTGTAGCGTCTGAAATTTAAGAACTAGTTCTTAGTTCGAAAATATCAAATTAAAACCTGCTAAAATCACTTGACGCAACAATTCAGTTTAGCAATCATTTTACACCATACTGTAGCTGAATTCATTGCATTCCAGTCTTCATTTCACAAAAGATCTTTCAGTGCTCCACCACTTCGGTTAAGTCAATTGAAGAAGCAAAGCTGAAAGTCTTTGTACTGCTTCTACTTAGTAGATATAAGAAGATGTTTTAACACATACAAGAGGTACGATTTGTTTAAATTCAACACTATATAGACGTAGTTGGGCACCTTAGAATAACGTGACAGTTGTTCAAGACCATCCCATTATGTAATGCCACCATGTATTGTTCATGAAATAATAATCCAATATTATTGGAGAATATAAATCGGCAAGACTCCGATGGCTCGGGCACCTAGAGAGAATGGGAGAGGATCGTGCTGAAAGGTGAGCATTCTTTGGTCGCCCAATAGGAAAACACCCCGTTGGACGACCCAGGTATCGCTGGGTGAACGAAGTGACAGAAGACCTGCAAGCCCAAGACAGGCATGAGTGGCAGCGTCTGGTGTCGGAGGCCAAGATCCTCTTTGAGTCACTGAGCCAGCGAAGTAAGTACCTAAGTAAGTTGTTCATTAAAAGTGTTCATGATAATAGAAGTGGCATAATATGGTACAAGCCTTAATATTTGTTAACAATAATTATCGTGAGTAAAATATGAAAGTAAAGGTAACATTGAGAACCAAACAAAGCCGGCGAGCGATAAGACTTTCTCTCCCCTCTTCATTAATCAAAGTATCCATCTAAATGAGAATAAACTTTATTTGTAATAAACGGATTACCGCACCGATCTGATGATGTTTATCAAAACAGTCATGATGGAACGTTGAATAAATCACTATTCAAGTCTGTACAGACTATAAAAGAATAGAGGTTCTATTTTTAGTAGCCTTGCAAAAGTGTAAGAAAATCGTATTCATTTAACAACTTACAGGCCGATTTTACCAACATGCCTAAAATAAGTTTTATCCGAGCATAAATTTGATATTCTGACAATATTTAATAGTATCAAACCTATTCTTAAGTTTTAAGGTTTTTTTTAAATTTTGTTTTTTTTTTCTTCGACTTCGGTTTCACCACTCGCTGAGCTAGGTGGTAACTTTGGTGATCTCCTTATTTCTGATTTGATCTCAGTGATACTTTCTGTTGCTACTTAGTACTTACTTGGTAATTAAAAGATTGTTCCTACAAAATATGCCATTTCCTACAAAAATATTCAATATTTTTTATAGTTTAATTCCCTGTTAAAAATAAAACCAATAGGAAATGTCGTTGTCGATGAACAAGCACGGAGTAAACTTACAAGTGGTACTTGACCACAAAGACGCGACTAAACAAAGCCGATGTGACCCATTTCATTTAAATGAGGCAATGCAGCCTCCATACAAGATGAACGAAGACTAGAATAACTGTACGGGTAATAATGACGTATAATTTTATATCACAAATGTGTTCTACATAGGTATATAGGTTGAATAGCTTGTGATTCGTGACCTGATTGGAATAATTTTAAAAAATTTCCATTTATCAGACCCAAGCTTGCAGCTCGATGTAAGAGCTTTAAATAGTATAAGAATAATTTGTTTCACTAATACAATTAGACAGTAATTTTATACAATATTATAATATAATTATTTATATACGGTTGAGGCCCCCTTAATTTAATGTCTAATCTAATAAATAGCTTCTAAATCTAAATAAAACTGGTGAACTGTAGTTTAATCAATTAAATTTCAATACACTTTTCAATTTAAAATTTACTTTATTAACCCAATAATTTTATAATCATTGGTAGAAATATCACTCTTACTCCGTTTTTCAATTAAATAGGTATACCTATTTACTAGCTACCTACACTAAAAATCAATCAATCAATAAATGTCTAGAAGATAACAATTAATATTCATTTAGCAGAAGGTTTGATAGATTAATAATATAAATAATGTATAGAGAGAATCTGTTGCTTTTATTAGCCCTTGTAATTTCAAAAACTATGTAGGTACATAGTTAAAATTCAGTCTATCTAGAAATTCGATCGAGAGGCGTATAAGTTTCAAGACATCAAAGTCGGAACTCATCTAGCTTAACGATTCCCATTGATTTATATAATTTACAATTGCGCCGTAGGTACATTCTCAATTTGTAAAGAAATGTGTACGGTAATTTAATTTAATATATGCTTCTTGATGATAAATTAGCATCACGAACAAAGACTTAGTGAATTGTTATTAGTACCTTTTGTTTTAATATTGAAAGCAACATTACATATAGCCTTCGATCACAGAAAAAAAATACATATAGGTACCTAATATCAATAATGATATGTTTTGTATACACACTCTTACTACTAAAATTAGGTAAGTAATAATAATAATTAACTGTTTTCGTAATATACATGAAGTCAATGACCTCTACCGTTTTAAAAAATATTTACCTGTTGTTCCTTTCCCGGATTTTTTTGACGTAAATAATGAATAATACAATCAATTTAAATAAATTAAAATTACACCTTACATTACCTACATACTTACACAATAAAATACTTAACATATATATTTTATAAATATGATAATTATTTTAATTGTTCCCCATTTATTTGAATTTATATTTGAATACTTATATAAATTTTATTCAAACCAATTATAAAAAATTGAAAATATTATAACAGTGTAATACTGTAATATTATGTATTAGCTAGGAGCTACGAATTCTTAGTTGGAATGATCAATTTTCACATTCGATATTAAAACGCAACTCTTCAATATTACAATGTAAGTTATGCATGAATATAGAAGAGAGGTAAAGTCAACATAATTAGGTAGGATTAAATAAGACGGCTTTAGACAATAGCATGTAAGATTTCACCATTTATATCGCAGTTTGTACGTACTCACGTAGACGGCTCTCAGTAAACATCTTTCACCGTCGCAGTCTTTAATTATTTATTATTATCTTCCAGCCTCGACATAATATAAATAAAACAGAGAGCAAGAGTCCTATAATGCACCACAAGCAGTTATAAAAAGTTTTATAACATTTAGCTAGATTTCAAATATATAACAAAAAACTTGCAAGGCTTGCCATATTATATAACATAATTTGATAAAAAATGTTGTGTACAATGATTTCAACACGATTACAAGCTTTTTAGAAAGTCAAATTGAAACTAACAAGTATAAAATGTTAGATGTTGCTATACAATATATTGTAAAAAAGTTATTGCCGATCGCGGTATACGAGCGTAAATAATAACAAACTATAAGCAAACTATAGAATTTAATTGAAAAGAAATGTTAATGATGTTGTTATATAAAGTTAGATAACTGCTGTATGGGAGAGCACCTTAACATCACATAGTGTAGGAGGGTCCACAATAATTAAATGTCTGGAAGTAGGTATTATTTAACGCATTGGATTTAATTATTTAATGCTCGTAATAAAACAGATGGGATGTGGTTAATTCTATCCGGCTCGCTTTCCATTAGGACCGTAATTTAATGACGCTGCCGTGGAAACTAACTGCATAACGATACAACTTTAAGTCTTCTTCTTAGCACAAGAGAGTCAGTCATACTTTAAATCATAATAGAATCTGAGTTTCTTAGCATTGTGAAAAAAGTCTTTGATTTATCTTTTTTAGTGCCTAATAAATAGTTTAATATTCAATTTGAAATAGCAATTTACTCTCTCTTCTTGTTTATAGAGATCTGATAGGTAAAGGAAGTAAAAGTAACTGAATAAAATGCCAAATAATTATACGTACTGTCTACCAAATTAAAAGCAAATTGTATATATTTTATCTTATCTATATGACTTTATATAATTTTAATAACTGTTTGTCATTGTGTTTAAATGTAGTTTAATATCACCGAAATCAATTGAAAAGTAGGTTACATTATTTCCTGCTAACTTCTATCTTTTTCTACATGGACTTGTAAAACTGTACCTACCGTGACTGACTGAGTGACATACAATGCATAGCAAAAATCGGTTGACCTAGAGATTTGTTACGTGGAGGAAATATTTATTTTGTATCTTAGAGGTGTAAGGAGTTTATTGAAATTGAATCTGTAGAGTTGAAAAGGGGTGGTATTTCTTCCTTTTCATCAATTAATAGACGTCCAGTGTTAGACAACGGTCTTTTGCATGGACTTCCAAAGGTTATGGTCTCTAATTTTCAACTCTCTACCTTTATAGATCATGACATACAGTCTGCTGACAGACGGACGGACGGACGGACGGACGGACGTAACCCTAAAAATGAACCGTATTTTACGTTCTAATTACTACCTATCCAGTTATCTCGCGTCGATAGTATCTGATCGCGTAAACATTTGGACGGTGGTGCGCAGGCGGCGTTCACGATCTCCATTGTGATAAATTTCACGCCCAAAGCGAAGCGCCCCTTCGAAAGTTGAGGAATGCGATAAAGAAATAGTACATTGTTACCTTAGGGATGAAAGTAACTTATTTAGTCCCGAGACGGGGTTTGGCGCCCGAGCGTAGCGAGGGGGCCTATAGTTCGAGGGACTAAATAAGTCTTTATCCCGAGGTAAACACTGTGCTTTTCATTACGAATATAAGGAAAGTCAAAATAAAAATAGAAATTAGCTAAAGAAAATTGAGTGATTTAGCTTTTTAATAGTCAAGTATTGTCTATGATTGTCTATGAATGTCTATGAATCAGTTGTCTTTACTTTATGAATAAAGTCTATCTTTCTTCTTGTCTATGGATGCACTCGGGTATGTCGTGTTTCATTTGAATTCCAATAAAAATGTGACAACTAGTTTTTTTTAATTATTTGACAGCTGTCAGTTGAAAACGATTCTCCCTAGGGCTGAAAAGTATTACTTTCAACCCGCTTCTCAGGCAACTTCAGACCTACTTTCCGTGTATGAGTAATGAAAAAACTCATTTTTTGAAGCTTTTCAACTTTCTACAGTTCCAAGCTAGGTTCGAAAGCTAGAATTTGATTAATTTACGCCATCTGTCTTTACAAAAGTTTATACATCTTACGTCTGCGCATACACTTGCACCTTATCAACATTCGCGGACAACGGCGTAAACAGATAAGGGGCCGGCGACACCCCCGCAGCGTCTCGAACTAACCTTTAGCTGGCGTACTCTGATAAACTGCTTACAACCGCGGAACATTCGTATCTGTCTTGTATCACAATGTACTGAATGTCTCCGGCCCTTTATTCAGTTCTAATCTTTGTCTAACAAGTGTTACGATAGTTATGTATTGTGCATTGCTTTATTTCCTGGCCACCATTTTATCAATATCGGTTCTTAACTTTTGTTTTGTGGAAAACTTTAGAATAAAGGGGAATATTGTCTACTGCCAGTGTCTACTACTGTTTTCCCTTTTCCCTTCCGACTAAGCGTGAAACTCGTGCTAGGAGTAGTTTCGAGTTCTATGTACCTAAAATGTAAAAAGGATGGAGATTGCGTTGGGCGACTTTTTGACCTTTTCAGCTGTGTACCTAAATCCTTACTAACTTTGATTTTTTACGAGTATGAGGACTTGGAGAGTGACATAGGCTACTTAAGAGTAAAGACGTGACATTTTGCATGAGAGTGACAAAGGCTACCTTTTATCCTGGAAAATAAAAGAGTTCCCGCTGGATTTTAAAAACTAAATCCACGCGAACAAATTCGCGGACATCAGCTAGTTTAATATAAGGAAATTATTAAAAAAAGACCTCAAACGCCCCTATAAAGTTCAATAAATAATGGTGCATTCCAATTGTATTGTATGAACATAATTATTATGAATAAAGTTACAACTGTATAATGTTTGAGAGATACCGACCGCAGATACCGATTACTCATTAAAACCTATAAAGCCACCGGTGACGCTGTTTTCCAATCAACCACGTATCTACCGGTTTTGTCTTTTCGCCATTGAGTTACATCATGGAGTAGCAAACGTAAGCTTAATTACATGCACGTAAAAATATTATAAAGTACCTAGACAAATAAAATTTAATTTTATATTTTTTAAGTAAGAGTATGTGTTTTTTTAAGATTTGCTCGAAGAGTTTGTGGTATCGTAATCACGTGTCACAAAACCGTAAACTTACAATTAAAAGGAAAGGGTTAGCTATTCACAAAATGACTTATTCCTAAAAAAGTCCTTTCACTGTTCTTTTACACTTTCATGTCTAAATTAATGAAAATCAATAAGTTCCCAGGATATAATTATTATTGAAATCATAAACTACGCGAATGAAGTCACGGGCATCAGCTAGTATATACCTAAGTTGTAGGATGTTGCTACTGATGCTGTTATACACTAGTCTGTGCACTAAACTAAATTTGAAAGGTCTAAGAATAATTTCATCTTTTTCAAAATGTTCCCAACGAAAAAACGACAGCATTATTGGAGCTGTTACTTTTTATTTACGTTTAGAGAATGTGTGCAAACGAATTAGTACGATAATTGCACCTCTAGAGGTATGACAACTCTCTGCCAACCGCGGTACTTACCTACCGCAAAGCGGACGTTATCTAGGACTTATTTAATGGAGTCAAACTTGATTAATTCCAATTCAGTACAACTTGTACACTTGTACAGATATCAACGATATCTGATGCTAAACGTTCGATACAGTTTAATAGACCGGTCCGACTTCCATGGCAAGGAAATGCGTTTGATTCGAAATTTGAATCATTCAGGTATATCTCAGTTAGATCTATTTCCTAAATGCGCAGCGGCGCATGTTTATTTTGTGAATAATATATATATTATAAGAAACAATATAAAACTAATATAGCCTCATAGCCCAACGGTTAAAGGTGAGGCCTGAAAATGAGAAGTCCACAGTTCCATCCACCACACTACTGTCGTACCCACTTGATCCAAACGCAAGCTTTAGGTACGTTTATTTGGAGGTGAGAGGAGAGTATAATTTTAGATGAATTTAGCAATTTTTTAATTTTATGGACTAAGCAAGTCTATAATATTTATTAAAAAAAATCGGCAACTACCTAATCATGAACGTATTGAAGTGTGCGTAAATTGTTTACTAATGTAGGTATATGCCGTCGAAGTAAATTATAATATTTCTAATAGAGCACATAATCATTAATAACTAATATTATAAATTATGTTGGTTTGTCTTTCAATCACGCAATAGCAAAGCAACGGATCGACTTGAATTTTTTGCATGGGTATAGAGGAGGACCGGGAAAGTGACATAGGCTACTTCTTATTCCGGAAAATCAAAGAGTCCCGCGGGATTTTAAAAACTAAATCCACGCGAGCGAAGCCGCGGGCATCAACTAGTCGTATATAAATCAACACAATACCTATATACTAAAATTATAACCGGCATTAAAGACATTGAAGACATTGTAAATCGTACAGTACGCTAATGCTATGGTGCTGAGAACAGGTTATAGTTAAATCTTAATAGTTACACCGCATATTACAGCCTCTGAGAGATCAAAGGCTGCTATAAACCGACTAGGCGTTGGAAATTATATGGAGATACAATAATCTATTTACGATTGAGTCCGAGCATAGTGGTTAGGACTTCGGTCTCCTATTTTGAGGGTCGCGGGTTCGATTCCGGGCGGTGACCTTGCGGAGCTATGTACGTTTAAGGAATTAAATATCACTGCGTATACCACGGCCATATCGTAACTGAGCTTAGATATAGGTATTTTTTTACGATTCCTGGTCAAATTCGTGATTACAATATCCCCTCACAGCGCAGTCTAGCGAGGGTCTGGCGGCGCTTACGTACCTAATTCCTTTTATAATCATTTATATTATATTTGAATCAAAACTGTTGACATTCCCCATTAAAATTAAGCGTACTATACCTACCTCTGTTTAAGCCCCTGCTTCCCAAAACCTCATTACATCGTATCAAGAAACAACCAAAAAATGTGATTCATAAAAGTAGTACAGGATAGGAAGTTCTTGTCTACGAAATGAATTTACGAGCGATAATTTTCCTACTTATTCGTAAAAATAAGTGCACCGCACTTTTCAATAATTTCGAATAACAACAATAATGATTTCTTTCACTCTATTACTCCAGTCAACAATAAAAGTAATGGCGTTGTCCGACTTAAGTTTATCGCCTGCTTTTAGCCTTTTTGTCTCTCGTGGCACGAGCGGTCGTGCCGAGCAGCGCGGACGCGTGAGCCGCCTGACCGGCGCAAGATTTAGGGGCAATGCTTTTAGAACGGCGTAATAGTAACGAGGAAGGGAATTATCACGACGGGACACACTATCTATTGTTCTCACCATCTTATAACGGCTTTTTTTTACCCGTCAAAGGCAAAAATGCGACTTTAAATAGTTAAGATTAAAAAAATATTCACGCAAATCGGTTTAAGAAATCACGGATATATCGATATACTTAAGTAGAAAAACAAACTCCTCCTCCTCCTCCTTTTTCGAAAGTCGTTTAAAAAAAGTAGCCTAAGTTACTCCCGATAACATAAGCTCATCAGTGAAAGCCCGGTCAAAATCGGTCCAATCGTTCCCAAGATTTAGGGGCAATGCTTTTAGAACGGCGTAATAGTAACGAGGAAGGGAATTATCACGACGGGACACACTATCTATTGTTCTCACCATCTTATAACGGCTTTTTTTACCCGACAAAGACACAAATGCGGCTACAAATAGAGAAATACAAATATTCATCATCAATAGCCTATAACAGTCCACTGCTGGACTAAAGGCCTCTCCCAACGGCAGGGTTTGGGTCATAATCACCTTGGGCAGACGGGTTGGTGATTGCAGTAAATGGTAGTAGTAGGACAGGGCAGGATGCTGTTGCCCGTTGTCCTTTATATTCCCTTAGTCGCCTCGTAAGAGGAGGGATAGCGACAACTGTATCCTGCAGGGCGATTCAGACCTGTTCGATAACATACCGTGTCGATACGGTTATATATCGATCTCTTTTTGCCGTGTGGATTCAGAGCGAGCGAAATATATGTTAACAAACCGAATCGATCGACAAATAAGTTATCGGAAGGCTCTGAATCGGAGGGCTGATCTGCCGTCACCACGCGGCACATACATAATGTAATAGAGAGCTGCGAAAATAATGCGACTTCACCGGATGGTAAGTGACTAATTGACTATAATTATGCAGTCCAAAATATTTATTCGATCTTCTAACCGGTACGGATATCTAGATCCATGAGGCCTATTTTGCACAGGCAAATCTCAGTGCCAACACGAAGATCAGTGTCGTACCGTTCAGTACCATGACGTGCTATAAGTTATAACTCGCAATATTGGCATTGCGTCAATACTGACAGAGCACGTGGAAGAACTAATATCATCAATTTCTAATCATACGTCTTGTAGTCATCCATACTGTCAGTACTGTGGGCGCTGGAGCAATACTGCAATACTGACATCACTGTACGTTACTGACACTTATCATCAGCAACCCATTAACGTTTCATTACCGAGTGCAGGTCTCAGGTTGATAGGCCATTATAGTCCAAAATGCTGGTCCAATGCAAACCAGCAGACTTAAAACCTTTGAGTTTATAGACAGCTCTCATGAGATCTATGACGCGTGCTCTAAGTTCTGACTCAGCTCAAACTCAAGACAGTAAAACGAGACAGATTTATGTCAGAGCATATTTGTGTCTCGTTTTAACCTCTATCTTGAGTCTGAGCTGAGACAGAGCACGCTCTATAGATCTCAGCATCAGGCATGCAGGCCTCTCTTACTACGTTTTCCTGCACCGTTGAAGCTTGTGCTATGTGATATTTAACTACAAGAGTAGTAATAGCTCAGTGGTTAAGATTCTTCTTCTTCTTGATCAAGTTAAAGACGTCCACTGCTGGACATAGGTCTCTTGCATGGACTTCCACAGGCCTTGGTGTTGCGTCGCCTGAATCCAGCGGCTCCCTGCGATGTCGTCGGTCCACCTCGTGGGGGGTCTGCCAACACTGCGATTCCCGTGGTTCAGTGGTTAGTATTGGTGTGTCCTATTAGGGGGATCGTGGGTTCGATCCCGGGTACGAGTCTTTTCGGAATCATGTGCGTTTAAGCAAGTGAATTTCACTCTTCTCTCTATTCACATATTATTTCGATGTTCCTTACACGATCAAATCGTTCTATGGGTACTAGGCAGAAAATTGGTATGTATTTCATGTGGCCACGCCTTTATGACAGATCGGGCGGGCTAAGAGATAAGCGATCTGCATCGGTACCGTAACGACCACAATTAGTAAATATTTAGAAGAAAGTGTACAATACCGTGGAATTTTGACAATGATTTACTGTATCTTTGGTTTGAAACTCGGTTGAGATTTGAACAGATAAGGATTCGCTAGTTGCATTCACTCCGAAGAACTATTGTTATAAAAATTTTCTCATATAGCACTGGGAAATCATTTTGGAAAATACTTAGATCCAAAAAATGTACAGCATATTCGTCAGAAAATCATAGAGTTCCCGCGGGATTTTAAAAACTGGATTTTAAAGCATCAGCTAGTAGGTTTACAAATAAGTTAACTTATAAACCCGCAAACAGATTATAATCGGAGAGATACGCGTTATTCATGTCTTATTGACTTCAAAGTCGATTTACATTTTCCGCTAAGTTGCATTTAATGCGCAAAGTATTAGAACGAGAGCCTGTGACTGTTATCTATACATCTATACAAATAAATAAAATTAATGTGTCTGTTTGTAATTTCAAAATCATAGCTTTTTACTAAATGATGTAATAGATATGGGTACTAATGACAAAAATACAATTTGTAAAATTTTTGTGTCTTTCTGACTGTTTCGGGAATAGCTGGAGCTATTTTGACGGGACTTTCACTTTGTCATAAGGACTAAGTTAGGCTACTTTTAAACCGATTTCAAAAAAGGAGGAGTCTGTAACTGAATTAAAATTAAATTGTTGTTGTTAGAATTTTTAATAATGTGAATTATTAATCACGTGAAGAAGATTGAGAACATCGTGGCTTAAGAACCTGCGCCAGTGGTATGGGAAAAGTACCCGATCCTTGTTCCGTGTAGCAGCATCCAAGGTGCAGATAGCCCTAATGGTTGCCAACTTCCATTGAATTATTATGTAGGTACTAAAGTACCAACCTCCGATAGAAGACGGCACAACAACAAGAAGAAGACTTCTAAACAAAATTGGAATATTACCAGTACATTAACTGTACTGGTATAGTATAGTTCTTTCATTTCACGAGGGCTTGTGGCTCATGGTTGTGTGTGCGTCGTATCTGTATAAGTGTGAGCGAGAACTTGCTCGCGCCTGACCGCTCCCACCTATTTCCTGACAGGCACGCACACTTACGCAATGTGCATGTACACGACGTAACCACAAGTAAAGCGCGCGTAACTTCGTGAGATAAACGTAGTTCGATTCATGCGTGTCCCGTGGTAGCTTCTCTGCGACTATAAAGGAAATAATTTCTCAATCCGCCACGTGCTATGATTGCTATTTTCGCTTAACTGTACATGTAACAGTTCGCCAGCCACCCGTAAGAGCTTTCCGCTGTAAAGCGATGCGGGAATTTATTTCCTTTAACTTTTTATTTTGTAATTAAAATCCCAATAAACTACTCAACTCCTTCGTACGTACAGGTGAAAACAGTTTGAAGTGAGAACTATTTTAACTAGAATTTATTGGAGATTTTTTTTTTTTTCTTATGAATCATCGTTGTTAATTAACCTACCACTGGTTCTGAAAGGTCTTTTCAGGTTCACTGCTGAATATCTTTTATATCGACTTCCACAGGTTTCGATCTTTCGTAGCCTGCATTCAACATCTCCTTGCGACTTGTCTAATGACTTAATTTCATCTAGTGAGATCTGCCATGTGTTTTCCGAAGAGAAGTCCCCACACGAACTCCTTTGGAAAATTTTAAGGGTTCCGTATCCAAAGGGTGATAACGGGACGCTATTAGGCACTTGTGCTATTAGGTACTAAGCCACTGCTGTCCATCCCTCCGTCCGTCCGTCTGTCACCGGGTTGAAAATGAAAAAAAATTTACCGGAATACATACTAGCCATTTTCGCAAAATGTGTATCTCTATTGCCGCTATAACAACAAATTAATTAAACATTTAATGTTTAATTAATTTTTTTATTATTAGTAGTCTCCAATTCTCCATACAATAAACTTTTGTTTGCTCGATCTTAATTATTATTATAGCTGGCATTAAATCTTGTACGATTGTACAAGATTGAGATTAAGATTGTGGGCTTTATGTGTGGGTCCGATTCGCACTTGTCCATTTATCTCCTGCCCATGCTGCCAGTGCAGTGGTAGGTTAATTAACAACAATAATTCAAGGAGTTCTGTGCATTTTATGCAATTCAAATATCGCTGACTCTTTAAAGATGTAGTAAAAGGTTATGAGGATACCTGTATGCCTGAGAGAGCTCTTCTCTTCGTAATGTTCTCAAAGGTGTGATTCGCACTTGACGCACAGGGTTTTTTATTACTTAATGAGATAATTACACTTAACTCTCATCCTGTATACACCGTACACACCTACTCCCTGCATCAAGTCTCAAGGAATTCACTCATAGCTTAATAACATAGCCGCTTAGCAATACTGCCTACATTCTACAAGCATATTATGCACCTACGAGTTATATAAAATCGGAGCAAACTTTCATTAAAAATTATATCTAGCGCGATATCTTAGCCCCGGCTTCATTGTTAATCATTAAAAGTTACAAGTTTTTCCTCTTGAGACGTAATAATAATAAATTAGTTACAATCCAAGTGCAGTAGGGTTACCAAAAGTTTTCAATTTCCTAAATAATAATGATGTCCCTATTTTAAGAATTTCCTATATTTTTTTTTTGCACAAAAACATTTGTGATCAAAAAATATACGTAAAGCGAAGTTGTCTACATTTCTATTTTCTCCAAAAGATACAATAACTACCAAAAAAATAGCTAGTTTAATAAAATAAACTTAGGTAAGTACACAAATATGACACTATAGATATACTTTTTCCCAAAATGTATTAAATAAGATTTTAAAAAATGCTTTGGCGCCACAATACATTCGTTGCTTCTTCCAGAACTATTATGTTCCACCGTAGTGAATAAACTACTGAGCCGATTTTGATGAATGAGGTGTCAAATGATTCGTTATGATAGTCCGGATGACATAAGCTACATTTTATATGGATAAAATCAATATGACGAATGTTACATCCAATTTTCCGTAGTCGGGCAACAGTTTTAAAATTTTATCCTTGTATAGGCCAATGCAAATACATAAGCATGTAATGGAAATAATATTAACTGTAAATTGTACACAATATGGTACATATTGTTATTATTATTTTTTTTAAAGAGCAAAACCAGAGTTTCTTGCTGGTTCTTCTCAGTTGGAATGGCATTCCTAACCACTTGTAGATTCATTTGACGATTCGAAAGCACTGTGTAAAAGTTTATTTGAATAAAAAATTATTCTATTCTATATCTATGCTATTATATAATGCCAACTGTTGTCCGTGTGTTAACAGTTTAAAATGGGAACCCTAGTAAAGCGATCATTTGTCTGAACTTTCGATCATAAAATCAAATTGCCGATCTATATTGATTCGACTCTTTATTTTTGCCCGATTACGAAACTAGATCCAATGAACAGTGTTAAGGGCTCTTACTCACTGTTATAGATCAGATCATAGGTTTAATAGAACCTACTTTATTTAGAACTGCTTTGTTTAAATCATAGTTCCTATTGAGTACCAGACTCAACTGTAAAAAATATAAAACTCAACTCAACTCAAACGTGTACCTAACTACACTCAACTTTTCAACTGTGAAAATAATACAAGACGCAAAAGTACGGGTCGAAATAAAATAGATATTAGGAAACATCACTATATCAAAAAATACATATTAAAAACCTTATAATGATGACAGTTTTATACTCCATAATCATCACTTATAGCGTTCCAAATTTAAATTCTCCTTATTAAAGCCATAAATTAATGAAAAATAACCTTTAACTATTTAATACCTACTTAATAAATTGGTTTCGATCCAGTAGATATGAAGTATTAAAACCTTCTTATTTTAATAAAGAACTGGAGTAGTTGCTCCATAGAATCTAAGTATAGATTATAATAAAGTCCGAAACACAATTAAATTGGACCGGATTATAAATTATACTGATAAATCACAGCTTATACCGAAGACTTCAGTCTATGCCGATACTATTAGTATTACATAAGCGATGAAAAGCACGATGCTACTCGTAGATATGATTTGGGATTAGAAAGGTAATCATCGGTGAACCACAACTGGCATTTTGGATTTTAAAATAGACGATGAGTGTCCATAAAATAGAAAGAGTCGTTACATGCAAATGTTAATTGTAACTTTTTGCTATTCTCATTCTACATACTATAGATACTATGCCACGGCATCGCACGACTGTTTAGGAAAATAACATAAAATTTTAGCAGAACAAATAAAAATAAAAAAAAGACGTGTGGCACTCGGGGACTGCCGCGGTAAAGGTATTGCATAGCATTTTTTATCAACGCCATCTAGCGGTGAGAGGAGTCCCGTGTCAGGTTATTTTCGTTATACGGAATTTCTGGATTCGGTCTCCACGCTCAAGGCCCGCGATAGAAGCTATGCAATAGCTTAAAATACGCGAAGACTCCTGCTTTTTTCTTTAGTTAAAAAAGTGTCCATATATTTATTACTAGCTTTTGCCCCCGCGACTTCGTTCGCGTGGAACTAGATTTTGGGATGGAATTTTCAAAAACTGTGACACACGTACTTCTTTATTTTTAACTGAAAGCTCAAATACCAACTTTGATGGAAACAGCTTGAAAAATGACGGAGTTTCATATAAACTTCCATCCCCTATTTAAACCCCTTAGGGATGGAATTTCCAATAATCCTTTCTTAGTGTGCGCCTACGTCTTAAAAGGAACCAACTATAAAAGTTTTTAACTTGAATTTTATATACATATATAGATGAATAGCTTGTTCACTAAGAGGTTTAGCAGTTGCGGATTGCTCTTTGCTTTATACGAAGTACCAACCTATTAGACAACTTGCGAACGATAAGAGTTAAAATGCTTATGCATAATTATTATTACAGTTATTGGTTTAATACATCCAATTAGATTTTCCAAATATGACTTGTTCATGTTGAGGTTCTATACTGGCTGACATTACACTTAAATCTTTGGTATGTACCTACCAAAGAGTCTACAACTACTTAAAACTTCAAAGTTTGTTATAGGGTATTTATTTTCTCCACGATTTTAGACTCCAGAGCATCACACATGAACATTTTGTATAAAAGTTTTTACCCCCTCAGGGATTGATTTTACAAAAAATCCTTTCTCAGCTGATGCCTACATCATAATAGCTATCTGTATGTCCAGCTTTTATACATATAATTAATCGGTGATTTCAGCACGATCCGTCTATTTGTATGAGCTGTGCTTTGACAGATCAGTCAGTCAGCCAGTAAATAAATCACCTTTTCTTTTTATATATGTATGTAGAAAATCATAATTATTTATTTCATGTATGCCAATTGGGAGCTCTTATAGCAAATAAAATTTCCAAAAACCGTTTCTCCAAAGAAGTACCGGCAGAAACAGCTTAAAATGTAAAACTGACTGCTTCCGTGCAACTTTGTCATTAAGAAATTCATCAATAGTCTTGTAATAGCCTCGACTTTGTAAATACATATTTTACGTCATGTCTTTCACGACACGCCTTTCGAGATAATGCAGTATTTTAAAAGCGTACAATGTTCATTCAACCCCACAAAGAGATTCTGAAGTCTACAAAATTAAGGAAGGTAAATTAAGACTACATAATATCAAGGTGTACATTATAGGGTAATTTCATTTTTCAAAATCTTTCTTAGATAGGCGCGAACACACGTAAGATTATATTATAATGATTATTCTCTTTTTTATTAACTGTCGAATCGTACAGTCATTTGGATTTGTTTTCATTAATCATAAACACGCTATACCTATAAGGTGCATTACATTATTGACAAACAATGTAAAAGCAATTCCAATTTAGCGAATTACAGAAAACATATAACTGGAGTCCCTGTACCTACCTTTTCGACTCTGGTCAGGGTCGTTATACAGGACATTGCATGCTCTAGTAATACAACATCTCCTTGATGTGGAGGAACCATTAAAACATCATGTACCGGCGCAGACGCAGGTAGCTTTCTAACGCCTCTCGAATTAGTTGTGGGAACGGAGCAAAGGTCAGTGATTCGCTCCTGTGAGACTAATAAATTTCCACTCAATACCTTCCCATGGTTTCTACTCTATACTACTGCAGCACTGCACGTGTTTGCTTGGGATTAAGGGGTAGAGTCTGTACAACAAGTCAGTTGATAAGGGTGAAAGGAAAAATAGGTTGTATCAACATTGTGAAAGTGTCTTCGATGAAACAGTTTGATAATTTACGTAAAAAAAATAATTACGGGACCCCCTCGCAAGCTTCCTGTCCATTCAAAAAATCAGGCGAATCGGTTCAAAAATCCCGGAGAAATCGGTGGGCATACCTACATAGAAAAAAAAACTTGAGAGGTGTCAAGGGACACCCGGATGGAACGAAGTTCAATGCGAAATAGAAATGAAAAAACTGGCTTGCTTTCTATAAGAGAGAGAGAGACAGACAGAGAAACATGCGACGCCTATAGCAAAAAGTGTCGTGACAACTTTTCGTAAGAATTTTTTCCGTCTAGCCCCCTTTCACAACGCGCGATAAGGAACTTCGTTCCAAAAGATACCGGCCGATTTGATAACCTCCTCTTTTTTGGAAGTAGGTTAAAAGTAAATCTGATTGCATGATGCCACGAATATTCGGCAACTATTCGGTATTCGGCATTTTTTTTTTACTATATTCATGTAATTTCAACCGCATACGATGCCAACGCTCACGACTTCCCCGCATTTCAATAAAAAAGTTACGAAATCCGGGTTGCTTTTGATGTTGTTTGGTTTTTGCAATAAAAAACGAATGCTACAAACTCTCACTCAAAAGACATTATTGCTAAACAAACTCATATTGCGAGTCTTTCACGGAAGCGTACAGGCGACTCGCCTAAACAGTTCAGCGGGTTCCGTAACTAAAATTAGTAGATCGCTCTACTAGGAAGCCGTCCTATTTCAGCTGAGTAAACCAAGAGCTAGCAAGCGTAAAATGAATTTTATTAAAAAGCGTAACCGCTGAGTTTCTTGCCGGCTCTTCTCAGCAGAATCAGCTTTCCGAAACAAAGTCACCGAAACAGCTCAGCGAGTCGCGAAACTGAAGTGGAAATCGGCGGGGCACATAGTGTGAAAAGCTGAAGGTCGTTTGTGTTTTAAGGTGCTGGAGTGGCGAACTCGCACCGGTAAGCTCAGTGCTGGCAGACCCCACGACTAGGTGGACCGACGACATCAAACTAGTCGCGGGGAGCCGCTGGATTCTAGCGGCGTAAGACCTGTGGAAGTCCGTGCAAGATACCTCTGTCCAGCGGTGGACGTCAATAAGTTGGTAAAGAAGAAGAAGAAAACAAAAAATCCAGCTCAGTTGTTCAGCTCTTAAGATTTTTGACTTGATTCGTGGTTTAATGACATAACTGTTATAAAATAATACGAGTACGGTAATTATTTTAGTTGGGACCACCAGAAAAGCGTCGTATAGCATATTTAAAAAGTGACGTTGTTAGTGTTTTTTACCGAACTTTAAATGATGTTCCTCCGAAAAGATCAAGAAGGCGGGTAGATAGATTCAACTTGACGTCTCGCAACACCGCAGCCTCGTCGTGACCACGGTCCATGCAATTGGATCGAAATATCGACAATCCCAACTAAAATAATTACCGTGGTACGTACTCGTATTATTTTATAACAATTGTTCAGCTCTTAGCTTATGGCCCTTTGTTGCTCGCATCTATTTCAGTTTACGCGTTTCGTAAGTTTACGAGTAGGACGCGTCGGCGCGCTGCACGCTGATGCAACCGGAGTTATTACCGGCCACCCCGGGACTCGACGGCGGACTCTGGTTAATGTTGGAGTAATGCGGCTGTTTAGACGTTCACTATTGAGTTAGGATGCGCTTTCTAATCATATATTACTTATTACATACGTATTAGTTACATAAAGTAAATATTTTATTGGTAAGGGTTCATTCCGAATTTAGATCTCGCTTTCTAATTATATTATTGTACTAGCTTTTGTCCGCACCTTCATCTGCGTGGAGTAAGGTTTTAAAAATTCTGCTGGGACCCTGTTTTTCCAGGATAAAAGGTAGCCTAGTAATCACTCGCCAAGTGCTCAACTATGGTTATGTTGCTTCGATTGTTGATTCGAATCGTCAAATGAATCTACAACTGGTTCGTACTTATAGGTAGTGTTTTTCATTTTACGAGGGCTCGTGGCTCCTGGTTTTGTGTCGTATCTATATAAGTATGAGCGAGAGCTTGCTCGCGCCTGACCGCTCCCACCTAGGCTCCTGACAGGCACGCACACTTACGCAATGTGAATGTAAAGCGCCCGTATACCTTGTGCTGTTGGCTATAATAAAATGTACTTACCTTGTGTTGCTTAAGCCACACGCAGATATAAACCATAAAAAAAACGTAACTATGTAGTTACTAACCCAATTACTTTCCAATCTCAAAGAGGCACTTACCTGTAAAACAAGAAAATATTTTATTAAATTAATGAGCTTCCTCAGTAGCAAAGGCGACAAAGCCGATCCATCAAAAAGCAACTTGAGGTTGATTAATTTAAATATTTATTAGTTTTTGATTTCACATTCAAACATCCGCCCACACAGCGGAGGTCGTAAAAATCAAACTTAATTATTGATTTCGACAAGGAAATCAATAAATGTCTCCACGACTTATTAATAGATATAATTACAAATATAAAATATTTTCGGATTTGACGACATAATAATAAACTTTGATTTTTATTGTTAACAGAATAATTTTTGAGGTCATCGCAATGCAAACTCTCCAAATAGATTGTCCGGGATAAAAAGTAGCCCATATCACTCTCCAGGTCCTCAATTATACCCATGCAAAAAATCCCGTCGATCCGATGCACTATTGCTGCGTGATTGAAGGACAAACCAACAAACCGACCGTTCCCGTAGGAATTTAAAAACTAGATCCACGCGGACGAAGTTTCATTCTGTGGTATTCTCGTAAAGATTTATAGCAGATCTAGAATTACTACTGTTTTAAAAAGTTCAAGTTCTTTCGGTTTCAAAATAAATACATATTAGAGAGTTATTACGGACATTTAAATGGATGGTAAAGAACTAGGGCACATTCGAGAATGATAGACGTAATGCAGCCCTACAGTACCACAATATAAGTGTATTAATCTTATTTATAAATGAGAATGGCAGGGTTCGGATACACAAGTGGACGTTACAAAAGCTAACGGGCTACCGGCCACAAATCATCGCAATCTATGCATCTTCAGAACCCGCGAATAGGGCTTTGGCCGCCGGCCCTTTCGTAACGAACCCGCTTGATTTATTGGGAACATCATTTTGGATCTATCACGGAATTGTACTCGTATATAGCAAAACATGATTACTAATTCACACGTGTTTAATAATCCAATTCATTTGATTGATTGCATGGCTTTCTCGTCTGCTTGGTGTTGATTTACTTTATCATGTTATTAGTTGCGTCTACTTATTATAGAAATATAATTAATTTTTTAAACTTGGTACCCTCGATTGGTCTGTCTTTCCAGGATATTATTGCAGCAAATATAGATGTTAGTGAAACTTTTTGGTGTTCTACTTTAAGGTACTTTGCATTTGTTAATTTCAAGATAAATAGATATAGGGTTCCTAAGGTAGTTCCTACTATGAGAGCAGACCATTAATGAGCCGGTAATTGGTTTGTTTATGATTATGACATAGTATACGGTCAAAATATGTTGAACTGATATTGTAAAGTAATTCAAACGTGTTAAAGTATTCTGCTATTTTTAATCAAAAGCATTCATGACCCATTTAATATTCTTTCTTTTATCTTAATAGGTATTTAACTCTTACATAATATCTACTACTGCTTGTTCATATGATTTGTTTTCTTTAGATTTGTTTACTGTTGTTATTTGCTTTTGTCTCTTATCTGTATCATCTTTATTTTTGTCTTCGTCTCCTAAAACGAAGGTATCACCTTTTTGGAGCTCACGAGGTACCTACTTCATAAATCACATCAAGTCTGTGTATAGCGGCGAATATAATTGGCATTATTGCTGTATAAGTCTACACGTAGATTTTCTTCCTTCCTCTTTCCTAAAGCCGAATTTACATTCCGAAACTATTCTCAGGCATGTTGAGATTAATTTCATGCAACTAATTTCAACACACCAGAAAGTTGTTCAAGTAAAATTTAGTTTCGTGAAATCGACAGTATCACTAAGATCATGGCACCATCAACATGAGAGCTTTATATTGCAATGCACAAACCGGCAAAGTCGTCATTAAGCGATCATTTTTAATGTGTAAAAATTGTCTCTACACGACCGGTGCACATGTCCGCACGGTATAAATGCTTTCGCTACACTAGTTTCAAGTCGCCTTTACACGATGAAATTAGTTGCATGACACTAGTTTTACCCAAAAATCATGCGAAGCACGATATTATTTTCTTTCATGAAATTAATGCAAGCATCATGAAATTAGAAGTTTACATGTGAAATTGTTGGTGAAATTAATGTCATGAAACTAATTTCGCAGTGTAAATTCGGCTTAACGCCGTAACTCCATAGGCGCTAGTCAACACGTTGCATAGAGGCAGAGCTATGAGAAACACGCCAGCCACGCGTAAGTATCACCGCCACAATCAAATGCCAATAAATTATTGTAATCGCCGTAATAGACACGCACAGCGCATGCGTAATAAATTATAATTTCTCGTTTCTAATGATGCGCCGTGGAATGGTACATTTTAATACAGCAATCAGCAAATGGATGATACAAAACTATTGCGTGGTGATAGTAATATGTAATGTACTGTATTATTAATGTTAAGCATTCAATTTCACTTAATATTATTATGTCAAGTAGTCCAAGGAATGTATAAAGAAGATTAAAGATGAATAAAACTATTAGACATGCTAAACATGACTAATAATAATTGAATTATCTCTCAGAATGAGATGTTAAAGTTTAGACCATAGTCAACCACGCTGGTCAAGTATGAATCGGCTTTAAGTATAAATAACTTGGTGATGCCTGCCGCCGCCATGGATTATGGATTTTTTATTCCTGCGGGAACTCTTTAATTTTACGGGCTAACATATGTGTTACTCCAGACTATAATCTATATCTGTGCCAAATTTCAGCCAAATCGGATCATTCGTTGCGGCGTGATTGAGTAACAAACATCCATCCATATATCCAAACTATCGCATTTGTAATATTAGTAGGATATGATAGGATAAATAACATAAAACAAGGTGTCTAGTTCTAGAAAGAGAAATGATCCGAGAGCAAAATACAAACAGGATACTCTTATCCTACACAGATAATATCCGCACTTAATGCCGTCTCAATTCCTAATATTTCCTGTATACTTAACTCTAAAGGATATTTAATTAAACGCGGGTGCATTAACGAGCGATGTCAGATACTATGACTGCAAAATCTAATATGATCGTACACTATTATATTCCAATTATATCATTCATATATCATTAAATATACAGTTACAGTGTAGAATTAATTCTGTTTACTTACGCCAGACAATCATTTTTCCTCAAATATCAAATAAGTAGATAGGGAGCTAATGAAAGAATTCTTTCGTGCTTTCGTGCACGTTCCTTATTATAAAAAATATGTCGCATTAAATTTCTGGCATAACATTTTGTTTTTAAGTACCTATTATAATTAAAAAAACTGCTAACCGAATTGTACATAAATACTGAAGACTATGAAGCCCTTCGCCAGAATTCTAATGGGCAATAAGTTTTGGTACTTACATCATAAGTAGCTTTTGCCCATGGCTTCGCTTACGTTTATTTACCCCTTTAGGGGTTAAATTTTAAAAATCCTTTCTTAGCGGATGCCTACTCATAATAGCTATCTACGAGTATAGGTATGCCAAATTTCAGTCCGATCCGTCCAGTGGTTTGAACTGTGCGTTGATAGATCAATCAGTCAGTCAGTCACCTCTTCCTTTTATATATTTAGATGCACGGATTCAATATCGTTTGGTAAATGTTTTTTGTTCTTTTACTTAAAATAATAAAAAAAAAACTTAATACATCCATCCATTACTATTACCATATATCATTATCGATAGGTGTAATCGATCTCATCAACGAGCTCATTATACACCAAAGCCACCAACTTCCTAAAGCTAAAACAGGCTCTAGCTTACTAAAATGGCACGTTCAGTGAAACTTTTAAACAAAAAACCTAATTCCCTACAATAACAAAGAATAGAGAAGCTATTTTACAAAATCATGATCTTATTTCATGTCGATATCTATTTTGCAACTACCGCAAATCTAGATTCATGGCAGCGGAATCCAGACGAAATACCGATAAAGCTGTAATCATGAAAACCGCAAAATGCATCTGCGGCATAACGACGAGCACTTAACATGGGTAGTGACCGCGACTTGCAGACGTTGCAGGAAACAACTTCACAAGCCTTATTTTAATAGCTTTAATAGTCCAACAAACTGACTGACTGAAAACTGGTAGGTCGTCGGGTTCGATCCCCAGCCGTTGCACTATTGTTGTATCCACTCCTAGCCTTGCCTAGCCTTCCGTTTATTTGGAGGGGAAAGGTAAATATTACTCAAATTCAGCTTGACTAATATTCTTAAAAAAGACTTTGAGGTGTAAAGCTAATAAATGCGAAAGTGTGTCTGTGTTAGGGACAAAAAGATTTTTTTTTATTATGTGATAGGCCTTGCGCTTGACGACAATCAATTATGGAACGCATTGATGAGGTCTAAATTGGAGCGCGCTTGCCTAGAAAATGCCTATTAACTCTTATCTTGAAGGTACTCAAATTATACGTGATCTAAAAGTGAAAATGATTTTTGTAAGGAATTGTATTTAGTAGCTGCCTACGTTAACCTGATCCAACTCCTCAACAACTTGCAGAATGATATAAGAGTAATAGGAGATGATTTAGGTACGGTTGGTGAAAATGGGCTCAGCCACCATTTCGGAGGGGTCTGAGGTTCGAATCTCAAGCTTACACAAAAACTTTTTGGAGTTATGCGGGGTGGATTTCAAACTGTTACAATAATACTCGAAAAATAGTAACTGACAGTTAAAACAGCACATGTGTAGCGTGCTTTAGATAGCCCTTCTTCTGCCCTTAGAATCTGGTTGATCAGAGATTGATTGATTTAGCTGACATTTCACTTAGATACGGTGAAGCGTACAGTCAACGGACGAACAAAATGGAAGACATAGATTTCTTACATAATCGTGCTCTCATGGGAACGTTGACCGATACAGTAATGAGCCATTACAGAGCCGTAATCTATCAATTTATCAAGTAATCAACTATGCAATTGGATTGAAGAATAATACCGCGCTTTATTGCCCTAAGTGTTCCTAGCTCCATGCACAATCAGTAGGGTTAGTGTAAGATTTAATTCGATTGATCGTATTCCTAATCGATGACATTAGCATCACAGCAAAATGAATCTTAATTTTACGTTACGGATACGCTCTAAATTAAAATTATTGTACTGTAGCTTAAGCACGAACAATCTTAACTTTCGAATAGTAAAGGTGAAGTTATCGCCAATGTATGAAAATGACAGGAGCGCTCCTGTCATTTTCATACATAATCTCTTGCTGGCGTTAACTTTACCCTCACTATTCGAAAGTTAAAATGTTCGTGCTTAGGCTACTGAATATGTGATTTTAAATCACATACTTATTATTATTAAAAAAAACTCAATTTGATTAAAGTTCATTTACTTTGACGTTAATATCATCGAATAGGAATACGATCAATCGAATTAAATCTTATACTAACACTACAGTTGGACTACTATCGGGCCCATAAAGTAGATTTAGCGATCCAACATTAATTCCACAACAGATTTCTATAAAACCTCTTCCGCGGGCCATTTAAATATAATCTATAAGGCTGTAACTGTCATTTAAATACGTCTCAAAGAAATACGAGATCGTTTCAATCGAGATGAAGGAATTAGGAGTGTATCATAACTATTTATCAATAAACGAACGGCTCAGTGAAATATAATAACCATGTACCTGTTATTAGTCATAATATTTTTGCTGTCGACATACATTTTCGAGTGCTCGAATCTAAGTCGAAATGACTTTTGTATTAATTGCTTTACAATTACAACCAATGTAATAATTATAATCAATTATTATAGTCTTTTTATTTCAATTCAATTCTTGATTAAATCTAAAGACTTTCCTCTTTCAGATGTGAAACTCAGATAAACAAAATAATACTTACTAATATTATTATAAATGCGAAAGTATGTTTGTTTGTTGGTTTGTCCTTCAATCACGCACCAACGGATCGAGCAACGTATCGATTTGAATTTTTGCACGGATATAATTTAAAACATGGAGAGTGAAATGAGCTACATTTTAATCCGGAAAATCAAAGAGCTTCTACGGAATTTTGAAGATATAAATCCACGCAGACGAAGTTGCAAGCGACAGTTCTTCTTAATATGAAACTTAAACTTCTGAACTTGAATTTTTTTGTTAGTTTAAGTTGTTGTCAGATCCGATGCAAACAAAAAGCTTTCAACAATAAAGGAAAACATCTTTACTATTGTCAATGTCGTAATAACAAGTACTAAATAGGTATATTAACGCTCATGACGCTGACTTTCCTCTTCCAACGCATCGATGCTGTAAGCCAAAACCGATAGGATATCGCGTCACAATCGAAAGCTGGACGCAGTCGACCGTGTTTGCCCTTCGCTCTCGTAGACCCATCAATCGACACATAGGGACCTGCCAAGATGTGGAGCGACCAAGTGTACGTTATCCGTTAAATGAATTAGGATGCAATTGCCTTCAGGTACATCATGATGTACAAGCCTATACCTGCCTACAAAACAGCCTTCAAGAAAAATACATAGGTAATAATCGCGACGCTATTATCCCACAGAATGTGCTACAACTTTACAAGTAAACAGCTTTAATTACTTTAAACGGAATTTAATATAAATGATAATTGGTCCGATCGGCACAGAAATATAACAAAATTACCCTCTCGACAGCGTGTATATGTATCCGCGATGTAATTGCGGATCGTTTACAGCCCTATCATTATTGACTGGTTTACATCGCCGAGTGATTGTGTACAAAAGTTGCAAACTCATCGACATTGTTGAGGATAAGGAACAGGACACACCTAAGACTATTTGATCGGGTATATCATGGCAATGGAAAGGCAAGACTCCCATTGGTCAAAGGGGTTTTGGCTAAAGTACGTCCTTCTGCGTCCATCAATGAAATAAATTATAGATATTAGGACATAAGACCTCATTGGCATAGATTAAGAAACAAGCACTTTGGTTCCACAGTTTGGTAGTGCGTGGAAAAAGCACAGCGGACAGTCAAAGTGCTCCAAACATCCAGGTGGTGAGGGTGAAATTACATTCAGGGGCGCTCGGTGCGGCTGAAGAAGAGAGAGGGTAGAATAAGGTCAAAATATAGCTCTTCAGAACACTCCCCGTTATTTAACTTCGAGCTTTCAACTTATAGGTATCTCTGAGGTGTACGGTGCACCATTCTTATTTATTCGTATTGGATAATTTTATTGTAGTCCGTCCGCGATAGCTACAGCTTTATCAAGAGGTGTTCGAGTGTCGACAGGCTCGGCATTGTCTTTGGATCCAGTGCAATCTCCGCCGATGATCTATGGATATCAATAAATTCCAGTTGAGAGAAAACGAAATAGTACCTACTTTTATTTAAACCATCTACAGATGTATCAATGCGTCGGCTGCCAACACTTTCCAAACTAAATTACATAATAGTTAGGCTTCGACAGCAATAAAACCTGAAACGTAAATACAGACTGACTAGCCAAACTATCTAAAAACGTGCGAAAACTTTACGAGGTATTCGTTACCGTTAGCGTCTAAGGGAAAAAATTTTACTACTTATCTAAACGAAAAAAAAGTGCTGTAAAGATAAGAGGACATATATTGCTAATAGTGGTTGATAAAATGGTAAGAGATTAAATAAAAGAAGACAACCATTCGAATTGCCAATTTCACCGTGAGTATAACCAAGGAATTTTGAAGTTTCGGCAGATTTTCAATACTTACAAAAACTGTCAGAAAGGTCAACTTATTCCTCGGTTAAAGGTTATTCGGCGATGGAGAAATCGGCACTAAGACGTATGGAAGTTGGCGTGTGTGTATAGATGTGCGATTATTAAAAGAGACGTCTTGATAAATGATGCCGTAACAAAATCGGTTCCACTGTTTCTCTTTTCTTGTATTTAAATAATGGGGCCACGAAATTCTTTTTGACTTATTATAGTAGCAGACAACCAACAATTTTATATTGATTAATATTTCGCGGTGCTGGTTCGAGGCTTCTTTATAACTACACCCACAATATATTTTCTCCGTTAGTGCCAATTCCGACATTGCCAACGTTTAACCGACGAATGCTGTTCTGAGAGATTTTGTATTGAAAATTGGAAGACCCAATTGGGTGACACTTATTTATATCTTCGGATACATACACAATTATTACACATCTAGCGAATGCGCCTCAAATGCGCCTGTTTGCGAAAGAGTTCTGAGTTGCACGTGTATCGCGCACATGCAACACGCGTGTTGCGCATTCGCGCCGGATTTACCACATGTGTATGCACCCTTAGGTTCGCTAAGGAATCCTTATCCACTGAGGGAATTATTTAGTTACCAGTGGTAAAAATGCGTAATAAGTGCTTTAAAAAATCTAATTGTACTCCTTCACTTCATTTGAACTAACTCACCACCATGAGATTAGCAAACTAATAACCGTTCACTAAAAGTTGGCCGCTACCTCGCGTCATGTTTCCACGCACCGCACCTCAAATCAGACCCGCTTAGTAGAGCAACATACGGCTCGTGAATGTCACCACCGAAAGTTTTATCATTCGTCGACAACGGTCAACTTGAAGTGAATGATTAGTAATTTATGAATTTCTATGTTGAAACAAGAACAAAGGTGCAGCCGATAGGTGCAGCAGAATTTTATTCCCACAGAAATACCCTGTCCTAAAAAGTAACAAGTAGAATAGCTGTGAGAGCTATTTGAATTGGATTCTAAGCGGACACCTCCAGTTTATTTGTGACCACTAAGTGGCAACAATTGGCACAAACTTCCCATTGTTTCACCAAATACTTGAAACGGTTATGCGGTTTAAGATTTCCAAACCGTACTTACCTATTCAATTTATCAATACGTGAACAGATATAAATTATGCTTCCAAAGTGAGAGTCCTACCTTGTGTTTTTAGATAAGTATCTTTACTGAATAATAAGTTATCGTAAGTTTTTTTTATATAAAGATAACCGGGTTAGGGCAATTTCAAAGCAATCTATTACACCTAGTCTATACAGCCTACACTGACATTGGAATCTAACAGCTTTGGAACATTCGTGTCAAACGAGACCCTGCGCATAATAGAAATTTTCTAGGAAACAAGTGATCGTTGCAAAATTTAGCTTGATCAAGCTAAATGCCCGTACTAGGCTGCTAAGCTTTAGCTTGATTGCTTTTTTGTATAGCTGTACAACCTGTTACTTCTATAAGCAGGACAGTATTTTCTTTGTAAGTAATACAACTGTCAACCGACCTATCTAAAATACAATGAATAAATTTTTTTTTCTACTCCGATAATAATTTATTTATTCACCAAAATGCAGTTAATATAATATAATAAAATGCAGTTAATAAGTTTTTATAAAGCACTACTGAATTTTAAAATTAATCTATGTAGCTCTGACTCAAAATGTCCTTTCTTCTGAACAGAGCAAATATGAAATAGAGTAAATATTACTTAAAAATCCTACTAACATCTTTATTCTTGTAAAACCAATCTATAATTATATAAAAAGGCTTGTCCTGACTGACTGACTGACTGACTGACTGACTGACTGACTGACTGACGATCAACGCACAGCCTAAACCACTGAAGTTAGAAACTTGAAATTTTGACAGTAGGTTCCTTTTATGACGTAGGCGAGCACTAAGAAAGGATTTTTCGAAATTCGCCCCCCAAGGGGGTAAAAAGGGGGGTTAAAGTTTGTATGAAACTCCGTCATTTTTCGAGTTATACTCATGAAATTCGGTATTTAGGCTTTAAATTGAAAACAAATAAGTACGTGTTTCACAGTTTTTAAAAATTCTACCCCCTAAGGGGTTAAATAGGGGTTGAATGTTTGTATAATAGTCCTTCGTTCTTCAAGTTATTTTTCAAGTTACGTTTATGAAACTTGATATTTTGGCTCTTGATTAAAAATAAAGAATTACGTATTTTACATTTTTTTTAAATTCTCCCCCCAAGGGGGTAAAAAGGGGGGTTAAAGTTTGTATGAAACTCCGTCATTTTTCAAGCTATACCCATAAAATTCGGTATTTAGGCTTTAAATTGAAAACAAAAAAGTAAGTGTTTCACACTTTTAAAAAATTCTACCCCCTAAGGGGTTAAATAGGGGTTGAATGTTTGTATGATAGTCCTTCGTTCTTCAAGTTATTTTTCAAGTTATGTTTATGAAACTTGATATTTTGGCTCTTGATCAAAAATAAAGAATTACGTATTTTACATTTTTTGAAAATTCTCTCCCCAAGGGGGTAAAAAGGGGAGTTTCAATATTCATAGTTAAGACAGGACAACGTCTGTCGGGTCCGCTAGTAATATAATATAGCTTACGAATAAAATAAATAAATAATTTAAAGGCACAAAATACAACAGTCTGTTCGCATCGTCCTAGAATGTAAATGATGTTATTTATTCTCGTAGTGAGCATTCCGATAATAGTGATAAATGTATAGAAACATGAATGGGCCTGCGTCTGAGCACGGGCTTCGATGTTTTGCTGAGTCATTCAGGAGATAGACTCATCGTCTCAGATTGACTTCATAAAGTTCACTAGCATTTCACAAATGTTTATTATGATATCTTTCATGAAATTACTAGCTTTTACCCGCGACTCCTTTAGCGTGGAGATTTTTTCACAAGCTGTTGCTAGTGACTTCGTCCGCATAGGGTTCGGTTTTTTAAAAATTCCGCGGGAACCCTGTTTTTCCAAGATAAAAGGTAATCTCTGTCACTCTCCAATTTCTCAACTATACGATCCATTGCTCCGTTGTCGAGTTTTTTTTAATTAAGTACGAGATCTAATATATCAACAATCAAGGATGGAAAGCACTAATGAGGTCTAGGTTGAAGCGCACTTGCCTAGAAAATACCTGTTCCCTCTTGCCTTGAAGGTATTGAAATCATACGTGGCCGGAAACATAGACGCTGGAAGTGCGTTCCAACTTCCATACCTTAGCGATTCGTTTCAGAAATGTTGAACTACTAACCAACAAACAAACAAACACACTTTTGCATTTTTCAAAGGTATAGACTGCGAGAAAATGGTATTAATGCTGAGATCTATAGAGCGTGCTCTGACTTAGCTCAGGCTCAAGATAGAGGTTAAAATGAGGCACAAATATGTTCTGACATAAATCTGTCTTGAGTCTGAGCTGAGTGTATACGTATATAAATCTCAATATTAGCAAGTAAGGATTGAGAAGTAGATTAACAAAACTTCGCAACTTCAAACGCATGCCCAAATAAATAATTCCGCATCAAAACCAGGCCGGGATCACAATCACTCTCGAAATGATTCCGTCAGCCGAAACTAATCAATCACAGCATTATTTTGTCATATCGATCGGTTGGTATCGGCCCGCTATGAATTGGGACGTGCCAGGCGGAGACGGGACGATTAACATGATTCGTGCTCGAGTTGGCTTCTCACAATGTATTATTATAGTAATCTATTATTTTTTTGTTTAGTCTTGTCATATGAGATAACATTCCCGATAAATAATTACGAGTAAGCTGCCAATAGTTCGCCTCATAATAGGTAACTAATTAAGCTGCCAATTACTGCCAATAGTCCGCCAAAAAATCAGGGCCCCAAGTCTGCTATTTTACATGTCATTGTCATTGATCCGCAATACAATTACAATACAATTATCATTGGTCCAAAATTTCGTAGTCTACTAAATTCACAATGGTCGTTTGATTTCTTATAATTGGATTGTAATTCAATCATACCTCGGTATTGCCATTAGCTTAAAAAGCGTTTGCCGAAATGAGTTTCAAAAAAAACTACATATTAAAAACGTTTATTTAAGCTAGATTCAAAGCTAGATGTGTCAGTGGCAAACCATCGGAAAACAATTGTGACGCCATTGAATTAGTAGACTACCAAAATTGCTAAAAGTAGCAATTGGGATGTCATTGATAGGCAATGTAACTACAATTGCAATAGCAGACTTGGGCCCCAGAAGCTGAACCGATAATAATACTTAAAGACTCTCGCTCGCACTCTTGTCAACTCGAGACGGCCTGTCAATATTAGAATTCGCATACAGAATTGCATATTATATCTTCATACATGTAATTGTACATGTTTACGCGACATTACATTTCTCCTTTCCGTCAAAAGGAAAACCGCCTTTGGATGTGAGCCAAAATTAACGCCTCAGTTCGCTTTCCCATTTGCAACACAAAGACGGTACACATCGACCCGTAATATCCTGCGCTAAATGTATGTCTAATGAGGAGCTTGGAAACTATTTATCTACGTTGCTTTCAATAGAAACCCTCCGTCCATCAGCCCGCGGTTTAACTCAAAGACTATTGGTACTAAAAAGCTATAATTTGACATGGTTGAAAACGGAAAGGTCAGTTATTTGGAACCTGTTCTTAGACATGACCAGAGAGGGTACTCTCACAAAGACCACCGTGATGGGCAAAATTGAAGGCAAGAGGAGCGTTGGTGGAAAGTCGTGGCTCAAGTACATCCGGTCCATTCTCGCAAGATCAAGATCGTATTTAGTGATGATCATTATAAGAGACCTATGTCCACTGGTGGACGTCTATCGTTTGAGATGATGATGATAATTATGGTGATAATTTTCGATATTATAATCGTACTCCTACTAATATTAAAAATGCGAAAGTTGTATGGATGTTACTCAATCACGCCGCAACGATTGAACCGATTTGGCTGAAAGGCAAAGAGATAGATTATAGTCTGGAATAACACAGTCTACTTTTTATCCCGGAAAATAAGAGAGAGGGAACTCTCTTACCTCTCTCTTAGGGAGTTAACCTCAATCTACGCGTACGAAGTCGCGGCCATCAGCTAGTATAGTGATAATATGTTAATACTATCTCGTCAATTAACTTACCCTACAGAAGCGCTATCTGCCGCAGAACTTTGGATTTCGACCGCTGAAACTAATATCTTGCACATGCTCTCGGAAGGCACTGGCGACGCCATCCTGAGTAATAGAACAAGGATAGGTAAGGAAAAGAAGGAGTATTCAGCGGGATGAGGGTACAGGATTTTTTTGAGTTAGGGTGGATAGATCAAAATCGTAATGGTTCAGTGGTTTGATTTCGTGGATGCTTACCATGTCGTGAATTCAAATACTTGGTGGAAACTCTTTAAAATTTTTAGGCCCGTGTGTAATTATTATTGACTAGTTGATGCCCGCGGCTTCGCTCGTGTGGATTTAGTTTTTAAAATCCCGCGGGAACTCTTTGATTTTCTAGGATAAAAAGTAGTCTATGTCACTCTCCCGGTCCTCAACTATACCCATGCAAAAAATCACGTCGATCCGTTGCTTTGTTGCAGCGCGATTGAAGGACAAACCAATAAACAAACACACTTTCGCATTTATATTAATAGTAAGGATAATTAGGATGTTTAGGCTATCTTTTAGATGTGTGATTTTTTTAAACCTACATAATTTTGTGCATGAATCGAAAATCGCCTAATGTATATTCTTGGAGGATCTCAAGCCACTGGACACAAGAGGTAAAAGACCGCGTTCTGTGGAGACCCTTGCAAGGACCTTGGTCCAGATGTGAACGTCAAACGGTTTTAACGATGACAATAAATAACGTCTCGGCTAGGTCTCGGCAATAATTGAAATGTCAAAGTAGAACAAGAAAATGAAAAGCCGTTCGACCAGAACGGCTAAACTAGAGGGCACAAATCAATTACTGGCAATCATTTACTAATGGCCGCCATTCCGCCACGTCAGCGGCTCGCAGCCTGTGCCACTAGTGGTCACGGTGCCATGAAGCCGCCGTGTAAAATGCCCTATCCATTGAATAATAAACGCTTTGAGATTGCCGTCGTCTACCAGTACTAAATGACGTCATAGGTTTTTTTCATTCGTCGACAAGATAGTCCTTGACTGCGATCTCACCTGATGGTAGTGACGATGCAGTCTAAAATGGTAGTGGGCTAATTTGGAACGGGTATGGCAGGTTTCTACACGCCATCGTTTCAGAACGCTAAATCGCTTGGCGGCACGTCTTTGACGGTAGGGTGGTAACTAGCTACGGTCAAAGCCTCCCACCAGACAAAACTAAGCCTCAATAGCCCAACGGTTAAAGGTGCAAACTGAAAACTGATAGCTCGCAAATTCGAACCTCACCCGTTGTACTATTGTCGTACCCACTCCCGGCGCAAGCTTTCCGCTTATTTGGATATACGAGGATATTAGTCAACTTCAGCTTGGCTGATATTCTTTTAATAAAAAAAAAACTACTAGAGTCAATTCAATAATTCAATTGACATAGATGAATGGAAAAATAGATTGTAGCAACATTGTAAAAGAGTCTTTGATGGAAGAAACAGTTTGATACTCGTGATTTACTTATAGCATTCTTTTTTTATTGTTTACTACAAGTTGTAGCAATCTACTAAAATCATTGACAAAACACTGACTAACTTCGACATAAATTATCTCCCTATGTATTCATTTAAAAGTAAAAATATCTGTACGACAGCTACGGCATTCCGAACCAGTGGTGGATTCATTGACGATTCGAAAGCACTTTGTAAAAGTTTATTTGAATTAAAAACTATTCTATTCTATTGTATTCATCCAAATTCAAAAACGTATTCCTTCAAATTCAAAAACGTAGTGAAATGTCTTGCAATGTGTAAGGTCCTTTAGGTATTACAGATCATTAGCGCTAGTGAAACTTCGCCATTTTCCGCCCGTAGCTAGCACACAAACATATAAGAGTAGCAGCTACCGGCATCCAAGCGAGACCCATGAAAACTATTCCACTCTCTCATTTTCAAAGTCTGTATTTTATCTCTTTACTTGCGTTTTAACCACAGACAACAGGTACACGACTGTAGCAAAGGAGGATAGGTAAGAATGCCCCAAACACAAAGTTAATTAATTATTATTAGTATTGCATCCAAGCTAGACCGAAAACTATTCCACTCTCTCATTTTCAAAGTCTGCATTGTATCTCTTTACGTGAATCAACTTATTTTTTCAGTCAGTGTTGGTATAGGCGCTAATAAACTTAATATAACATAATATTATATTGAACTTTATATTATGTTCTTTAATTCAAATAATGTAATCATTTTTGGCTTTATTTAAGGACTATAATAATCTTGTAAAATTGTGTTGTAAACGCTGTTGATTACCAATAAATAAATAATACCTATCTCTTTTATATAACATACCTAATACCTATCTCTTAATTATTGTAAACAATAAAGATTTTTCTATCTATCTTGCTACTGATTGTCTATGAATCAATACAGCACTATTTGTGTTACCACTAAATTATGACCACAATTTTAATATAGATAGCTTTTGTCCGAGATATTAATATCAGATACAATTCATTATTCCGCAGATAACTGGGACGAATTGAGAAACGCAGTGAACAGGCGTTATTACTTAGGCCAATTCGAAAGTGAATTTCGCCCTTATATTAGCCTGCTCTACATCACCGAGCGCATCTCTCGATTAATTCTAGGAATATCCTATACAACCACAACATTAAAAACCTATATTTAAATACATATCTTCACACTTCACACTAATATTATAAAGCCAAAAGTTTGTATGTGTGTTGTATGCGTGTGTTTGTTACCCCTTCACGCCACAACGAATGAACCGATTTAGTTGAAATTTGAAATGAAGATAGCTCATACCCAGGATTAAAACATAGGCTACACATTTTATCCCGGAAAATCACAGAGTTTCCATGGGAATTCAAAAACCTTGATCCACGCGGCCGAGGTCGCGGGCATCGTCTAGTATTAAATAAGGACCAAAATGTAACTTGAATTAAAACACAAATAACATTTTGGTCAAAAATGAGTTCTGTACATTTTTGTCTTCTTTGGATCATTATATTGGTTTTTGTCGAATATTCCATTATTTTAAATGCATTGTAAGCTGCTGAAAACTTCAATGACCTATTTGCGTGCACATGAGATTTGTATGAATAGTTTAGGGCCTAGTATTAATACTGTAGTCTTTGGTTTAGGGCATTTGCGTCAATATATCGCAACTTATGCAATGTCACTTTGTGCACCTAGGTATGATAAGATAAGATAAGATAAGCCTTTATTGACAATTTTCATTCTACATGTTTTAAACTTATATCTAATATATTTACAGTTACAATTTTAATTTTATTTTTTAATTTTATTTTATAAAGACACCAGTAATTAATTGTCTTGCTTTCTAGCATAGGCCTCCCCCAGGCTTTTCCATGCTTCTCGTTCATGGGTTAGAAAAAACATAAGAAATAACCTGGTAGAAAGTGGACGTGGATGTCTCCAAATGGCAATATAAAAAATGAAATTGACTTTATAATGACAAACAAACCTAAATTGTTTATGGATGTCAGTGTCGTAAATCAACTTAACTTTAATACTGACCATAGGATGGTACGCGGTAGAATTTATGGAACCCAAATCAAACAGTCTAGGAAAATTATAAAGAATATCAAACAACAAGTGATTCTTCCTATACCCGGCCCAATTTTAAAAGAATTGGAAAGCTTTGTTAAGCAACATAAAAGAAACATATACCATACAGCAAAAGTATGATATTTTAGAAAAAGAACTAAAAGAAACGGAACTGAAGTACGTACAAAGTAGAGCAAATAAAGATAAAATTGGTAGAGAAGCCAAAGAACTAATGATGAAACGAAGAATTTTAAGTCAAGAAAAACCTAAAGATAGGAAAGAAATCTCAAAGATAAGTAAGAAAATCAATGAATGCATTAGAAGACACAGACAAGAAACAAGAACACAAAATTTTTTATTCCACATAGAAACCAAAGGAGGCGTCAAAAAAGCACTCAAAGAATTAGAAGAAAATACCCCCTGGATTCCAAAAATAAAAGATAAAAAAACTAAGAAAGACTTCACAAAAAGACATGAGATACTAAAATCAGCGACAACATTTTATAGTAACCTATACAATGACCAAATTTCATTATCAGTAAATCTGGATTACAAAGAAAACGAAGATGAAATACCCGAAATATTGAGAAGTGAAATATTTAAAGCAATACAATCACAAAAAAGTAGGAAATCACCAGGAGAAGATGGAATATCCAACGAACTTTTAAAAGGCACATTGAATATCATAGATAAACATTTATTAGACCTATTTAATGAAATTTTGGAAAGAGAAGAAATACCGACTCAATGGACAACATCAACGATTATATTATTACACAAGAAAGGAAATAGAGATGACATCAACAACTATAGACCCATTAGTCTTATGTCTAACCTTTATAAAATTTTTTCAAAGATAATACTAGATCGAATTACTAAAATTCTGGATGAGAACCAACCGAAAGAACAAGCTGGATTTCGTAGTGGCTTTTCAACGGTCGATCATATACATACGATAAAACAGGTTATAGAAAAATGCAATGAATATAGTATGCCCTATTATTTAGCTTTTGTAGATTATAACAAGGCATTTGACTCTCTGAAACATGAAATAATTTGGGAAGCTTTGGTCAATCAGGGTATAGACAGAAAATATATTCGTTTAATTAAAAATATTTACAAAAATATGACGGCTACAATAAAAACAGACAGGGTTGGAGAAACATTCGAGATCAAAAAAAGTGTAAGGCAAGGGGACCCACTATCGCCCAAACTTTTTTCCGCCACCCTCGAACATATATTCAGGAACCTGGACTGGACAGAATATGGAATAAAAATAAATGGAGAATTGCTCAACCACCTTAGATTTGCTGATGATCTCAAATTAATATCAAATAATTGTAACCATTTACAGGAAATGCTGGAGCAATTAATGTCGGAAAGTCAAAAAGTAGGACTATATATGAATGTTTCTAAAACTAAATTAATGACTAATCGTACTAAGCAACCGATCCAAGTCAACAACAATATAATAGAATATGTTAACGAGTATACTTATCTTGGCCAAATTATTTCTCCAAAATACCTAACTTCTAAAGAAATACAGAACAGGATAAATGCAACATGGAAGAAATATTGGTCGCTGAAAGATATAACAAAAAATCCAGCAATACCACTTAACCTAAAAAGTCGTGCATTTAACTCTTGTATACTGCCTAGCATGACTTACGGTTGCCAGACATGGGCTCTAACCAAAGAAAATTATAAAAAACTGGAGACATGTCAACATAACATGGAAAGAAGCATGCTAAGTGTGAAAAACAAGATAAGATACATCTTAAATGCATTAGGCAAAAAACGAAAATCACAGATGTAACCTATACCATTAAAAAACTAAAATGGAAGTGGGCTGGACATCTTATAAGAAACAAGAGACAAAATTGGGCCAAAAATGTTACAGAATGGTATCCAAAAGAGGGAAAGAGAAGAAGGGGTAGACCATTCCGAAGGTGGGAAGACGATTTGAGGGCAACAGCAGGAATACTGTGGAAGCGGAAAACCCTAGGTATTATATTTGTGCGTAAATGATATATGATATTTAATTTAATCTGCTCCTGAAAAATATGAACTTGTTCTGTAAATAAGAGCCAATGCATAGGTATGTAGGTAATTTCAATCTTGTTCATGAACTATTTAAAAAGACCGGAATTTACCACACATGCTTTTTGCAAAGTTGTTTTTGTTTTGTTCGTATGTTTTCACCGTCAAAGTTTTTAAAAAATTTTTCAACCACTTTGATTTGCATGACCGTTCATTTGGATTCAGCTGACGAAAGTATCATACACTTTTTGTAATGGGAGCAATTCGTCGCAGACCAAACGAAAAGCCACGTAGATTTCATGAAAGTTTGAAATTTTGTTCTCTTTTCGAGAGGTTTGGCGTCGTTTTGTGAAGCCGGCTTTACACTATGGTAAGTCATTATATTATGGGCTGCTTCTAATGTATGTCCGTACGTCTAACGCCTACGGGCTACGGAATTGCGTTTTCATTAATGGTAAAAGCTATTCTCTGTACTTTTACGGGTCAACAGCAGATTTTACCTGTATAGGTAACTATTTCTACACTACGAGTTAGTGGTAAATTAGGAGTACTAGCTAATCTATTGTTCGCAACTAGTTCGCGACGGCAGGAGTGCAGTCGGCAGATAAAACAAAAGTTTCGCGACATTGTTCAGCATGTTAAGCCACTTGTTAAATAGATACCTACATACCATGGCGTTTGGGGAACCGACCTATCACCTATGATACACTTAAATCCAACAGATAAAGCATTCAAAGTTCAAACCTATGACCATTCAGATTTCATACCAATTAGGTACGTAATTCACCTACTCCCAAGTCCCAACACAAACTTACATCAAAAAAAGACAATAGAAAACTATTTTAAATTTAAATCCTTTCAGTGTCCTAAAATTTAATATTGAAATGAATTGAAGTCAAATCATTTTGAAATTTAGTGTAATCCGAGTAGAGATAGATAGATAGATAGATAAAAACTTTATTGCACACAAGAAAGAAACAAAAATAAATAAAACTTAAAACTACGCATGCAAAGGCGGCCTTATTGCTACAAAGCAATCTCTACCAGGCAACCATAGAGATATAAAGTACCTACCTAAGTAAAAAATGCAACTCTTTCAGCGCAATAGGAAGTTATAAATATAATAATATTTACTAAGTAGGTGCAAATGAGAACTCGTATGTGACAGCTATTACACTGCCCGTGATGGATGGTAGCTCATAACTTGCCATATTAAGTAGTACTTCTCCAACAAGAACATCGCGATAATATGGTCGCAATATTACATAGGTACTTGACGCTATGATATTTAGTATTTTGTTCAATATATTTTTTCAATTCAATTCAATTTATAATTATGGCGATTAGTTGCAGCCCGAGGGCGCGGTTAACTTCGCCAATGAAGCGTAGAATTTTTTTACCACAGATTATCTACAGATCTAATTTTTTAGTTCTTGCTAAGCTGTGTTAGAGGAAAATCACATCTATTGAAATTGCCTGTTTGAGTTTTTTTTCATCCAGAAAATACGCGATTGTAATAGAAGTTCTCCTTCGATCTGCTCATATTGTAAGTATACAAAAGAATATACCTACTCTTTAGCGATTTTATATATATCCTGTCGAACGCCTTTGATTTAACCATCCAGCGAATCGATGCCGACAGATGTGATGCCATCTTTAAATACTCGTTAGTCTATTTCCATCATAATTAAACTAGGTTACGTAATAGGATTACTGGGAGCTCAGACTTGACGGGAATGTAACTGGATAGATTTCTGGGAAGCCTTGCAGTCTTAAGAGCGCGCGTAGTGATAAATCTTCAGATGCAGATTTGATTATTACAGCAGTAGATCAATTTTTAACTATCCGAATAAAGACGCAAAAATTAAATCATATTTCCAAGGGACCATACTGAGTAAAAACATAAAATTATGAATATTTGTTCCACAAAATAAAATCGTGAAGTTAGGTCTAATTTTTAACGAATTTGCATTTATTTTCAATATTGTGCATATCACAGAGCCAAACTTTTGATATAAAATTCCTATACATATTACTAAGAGCATTTAAAGATTTTAAGATACAGCCATTTAAAAAATTAATAGCTTACGATTTATTAGAATACATGATGTATTTGGCGCTTACTACACTCCTATTCGGCGCAATACGCTAGCATCTGTCGCGCTTCACTCGAGGTTTCGAGCATGTTTTATTTCATCGCTTAGTCACGATCGCGTGGGTGAAATCTGATTTTTTCCTGGCATTCTACGCAGTCTTAACCGGCGACTGAGGGCTGGGGGCAAACGCATAAATCCGCCTTGAAAACAATACTGATTGCAGGGGGGACGCGGCGCCGGTTACGGTGTTTTAATTACGCTAACTGCCTCGATGTTCTAATGGTTACTAAGTTCGACTGCGGATGACGAGGCCCAGGGTTCGATTCCCGGGCGGGTCAAAAAAATGTATTGGGTTTTTCTCTCAAGAATTTCTCAGTACTAGCCCAGAGTTAGGAAGTTGGCGGTGAGTCACCCCTGTGTTTCGGAGAGCACGTAAAGCCGTCGTTTGTGCGCCTGATCTCACTCCTGTCATGTTGGATTTTCCGTCCGATCAACTGTAAGAGTGAGGGAATAGAGAGTGCACCTGTGTTTGCGCACATACTTGTTTCACTGTAACATCTCCCTCGCAGATGGCATATGATAATTATTTTATATCTTCTTCGTCACAATCTTGAGCGGTCGTGGTCATCACGAAGCTCGAAGTGACGTTTGTAGCGGCATCTTCGCTGTACTGTTACCCTGTACTATGTAGTGATAGTGATGACGAGACAGAAGAGTAGCTTGCCAGGAAGCTTTGAAGTCGGGCGGCCGCGGCGCGGCGGCGTCTGTGGGAGGGAATAAATCCGCAAACAATGCAGAATGCTGCGAAGCCACGGGGAGTGCTACAATACTTTTAATTAAAATAAACTATTCCATTATTTTGAAATAATACTTCGTTAAGTCTATTCATAACACTTTTGAGGCGTAAATAACGCTTGAATTTATTTATGTTGTGTTCCTTGCATAAAGGTAATCTTTGTATCCATTATTTTGCGTTTTTAGAAATTCATTCTATGCTGTTGTTCTATTGTCCTTGTGTTTTGATTTAAATCTAAAAAAAAAAATATTAGTGATCTTAGATTTCTCTTAGATTTTTCTAGTCTTCTTAGATTTTTTAGTCTAAAGTTACACTGAAACCCTGAAACCCGATTACTGAGATCTACCTATTTTATTTTAATAGGTACTTAAGACGTACTCATTAACTTTAAGAGTGTCGAAAATGCAAAATGACCATTTTTTTATTTTGTGCCTATATGGACCTGCAAAATGTCAAAAATCACATCAAAATGCTAACACTAAAGCCTCTTTTAGAATACGTATCAGCTTTTTGCTTATAAAATTAATTATAGATATGGACGACTTTTTAACTTAGTAGGACTATACAATATCGATACCTAGGTAAATGTAAAAACCAGCGCGGGTGGGAGCAGTGAAAACACAGAGATAATAATATAACTCATTAATTCTTCACAATGTCTAAGCGATATCGTTCATAAAATGTTTAACATTGTTCGACATCAATAAAACAATCATTAGCACATCAATACCCACGTATCATATCGTTTGGAATGATTAAAAGCTCATGAGAGTCACGCACGCTCGCCGCAAACAATGCGGCGCTCCCTCGCGGAAGCTGCGCTGGCTATTACATGCTCCGCTTCTCCTCGCTCGTCTGCCGCCCTGGTATTTTGGGCGAGGTATTTGGCTATTATTAGGAGCTATTTTGGAACATTTCATTGTTCAGGGAAATAATCATTATAGCCTATAAATATCAATTATGTACAAGGATGACTAGAAAAAGAACTGATAAATATTATAGGATGGTAGGGAACCCTTCGACCATTTAGCCGGGACGCGCCTTTACGCAGATTTAGTACTGAATATATTCTGCCACTTTCTGCGGTGAGGTGGGATAATCACGTACAGCACACATTTACTCACTTCCGCACACTCTTGTAAATACTTAATGTCTCTATGAACACACACTAACACAAAAGCTGTCACACTTACAAGCTGAACCGTACGTTTATACATGTACTTCGGCAAAGGTCGAAGTAGGGAACCCTTCTTGTGGAACTCGCACTTGGGCGGTTTTTTTTAAAGAAACCATGCTAAATTTCACTAATATTCCCCCTCAACCCTCCAAATTAGCGTAAAACTTGTGATATAGGAGTGAGAATGACAATATTGCAACTGGTGTCCTGTCCTGAACCGTCGACCTTTCAGTATGCAGACCTTTGACCGTTGAGATATTGAGGCTGTATTAATTTGATCTATCATACTTTTTGTTAGGTACGACAGAATGTCAATTTAATTAAAAACAGTAGAAAAAACTAGGTAGCAACTTGACCCTCTAGTTAAAATGAAATAATCCAATTTACGTGACATATTTTAAGCTTTACGACTTTGTTGCGTGTAATGTCTCTCATTTTACTCATATAAATTAGAAACCTGGTTTTGACACAGGTGTGATCCACTGACATCCCTGTGACTTATATATACGTACTCTGGCCTGACCACTTTTCCACTATGACATATCTCGGTCAATTCATTTAGGCCTCGATAGACGCACAGCAGAACAGCAGAACAACACACTGGACGTGTGATTTGTGATAATAATAATAATTGTCCAGGCCGGTCAATTTACACATATAGCTCATCTAGATTAAAAGTCCGGTAACTCAAAAAATTTAAAAAACCTTGTAAAAACTAAAAAATAGCCAATAGAGGAAGAAAAAGTTTTTCTGTATTTTTTGTTAGTTTCTAGTTGTGAAATGTTGGGAAATTGTGACCTAAAATAAAATTGGGTTTCATAAGTTTGGCAAAAATGCAGAAATAGTTTTTTACATCTACGGAACATGGTCAATGTTCCGTAGATGTAAATGATATGAAATATAAAAAATAGAAGTTCAAAAAAACTAGAATTCACACGCCCTAAGTTGCGCGTTAAGTCTGTCCAAGACTTTAATCTGGATTTATTTCTATACTTTTACGTTTTTATTAGAAATGCGCCAGTATGGTTTAGATTTTCTGAAATAGATGTTTCAATATGTTTCTTTAAGGGTCATTCGTCTTGTAAACTTTCTTCTGGTTGGAAAATGTGAATTGATAGTTCACTTATCCGCATTTTGACCGATAATGAGAGAGTGTCGCCAATCAGAATGGATTACAATCAATTCAGTCTAGCACAATAAAAAAGAATTTTAAACAGTAATAAGTAATGTCCTAATTAAGTACAATGTGCTAAGGGAGCTCTACTTACCTACTTATTTCTTTAATAATTTAGCACTGTACAAGAAGACCTCGTCTATATTTTATTAACAGTTCTTTATTTATTTTAATATTATGCAATTATTGTTCATTTATACTTAATAATATATACTGTAAATCTGGATATTTTCGACCTTCAATCAATAGATTTTAAATTAGTTAGGTCATTAGAACGAACGCGTTAATTAGTTTGTTAAAATAGAAAGTGCTGATTCCACGCAGTTGTTTTAACAGTAAATCCATCGATTTCTGATGGGTAAGCCGATTGCATTGTTGTTTCACTTGCTATCTAAGTCAACAGTTGTAAAGGCTGTCATGGCTTGAAGGATCGTGATTGTCCGTTCGCCCCATCTCGCTTACGATATCTGTTAATTAATGGTCTCGATAGAGAACCTAAATAAAGAATAGATAGTGTCAATTAGAGAGCGGAGTTGATAGAGGGGTCTTGTGTTTATTTCGGGCTACAAATTGGTACGATGAGTTATAAATTAAGTAACGTTTTATTAGTTACTTCCATACGTCTATATTCTATAGATAGATACGTATACGTTCCATAGTCTATGGCACCTACTTTCCAATTGTTTTGGGATGGTAAATGTTATTCAGTAGTATTTCATACGAGTTTAAGAGTACCTATCTAAAGTGCTACCTATATATTGAGCTCTCTACATTGTGGAAAAATTTGAATATCTTGTGAAAAACGAAATCTACCTGCTAGGCATGATATACTGAAATAGTCATTTACCACTGGATACTTTGGAGAGATAGATAAGTTTGGATTTAACTCGCTCCAGCAAAGCGTGAGTCGGCAAAAATTACGTTACACAACATAATTAAGGAGCCAATTTTTGCTGTTTCATCTCTATTGCAATGACATGTCGAATGGTGGATCTTGATACCTTATTCAGTAACACAAATACTTTGTAAAAGTTTATCTTAGGTAATAAATATTTTTCTAATCTTACAATATTATATACTATACCAGATTAATATTTCTCGTTTGCGTTAGAAGAGCCTATTATTTTGAGTAAAGCTATTTTTAGCGTTCTAATGTATTTTCGTAATCTTATCTAGAACGAAATAGGAAACAACGCGTCCAGCAATTACTATATTAGTAGAAACGAGACAATGCCCAATTTAGACAAAAACATTAACCAACTCCGTATTCCTTACGCGGGCGAGTCAAGGTAGCGGTCCGCCTACCACCCACCAGTTGCAAGTACAAATAAATCTGGTGCAACCCACACGATCAATTAGACTTAAGACTACATCCTGCACCTACCTAAGCCTAGGTAGCCTGGCGCCAGACTTAAATGCTCTTGTAATTGGAATAGGGTATTTTACTCCTACTAAGAAATAATCTAAAAATATATAAATTAGATAAATTAGGTAATTAAAAATCGGGAAGTGTCAGTTTCAGTACACAAAATTCTCAAATGTATGTCAATATGTTTTTAAAAGTGTTCTCTTTTTTATCTGTGCTACAAATATGCGAAACGGTACCCGCCATAACACTACGTCATAATGTCTGTAAATAAAAGATCTTTCATTTAGCACCTCGTCAGTTAATGTTAACTGACGAGGTGCTCGTCACTCGAGGTGATCTTTTTCATGGATAGAGTTCAGGACCTGTAGAGTGGCATAGGCTACTTTTATTCCGGACGAAATTGCGGGCAAAAGCTAATCTAAAATATAATACCCACTGCCAAAGCTAGCGGCTAACCAGCTTTAGCCGAGTGAGTTCATATATATTAAGTAAGCACTCAGGTAATATAAATTGAGTAGTTGTAACGAAGAAGGCTGTTGGTATTTAAAGTTGGTTTGTAAATAAGTTCTTTCTTTTTTAGAGCTTTCACAAGTCTCAAAATTAGTTAGTTCTTTCTTCTTTAAGTTCGCAGATTACGCACGACTTTTTCGCAGGCAGTCTCATACTTATCTCACGAATGATGCATACTCGTAGGTAGGTAGTAGCTTTTATGCGTAAATGTCGCCGTGTGCAAAAGTTCGGTGGCAATTAGACGATCAATCCGTAAGCGTCAAGATGACTGACCAAAGTGACCGATCAGCGTCAAATTTTTCCAGCATTTAGTACCTATTTAGTACTATTTAATACCTTTGTTTAAATATTTAGTACCTCAATAGTAACAGAGAAATTTAATTTACTAAGTGGTCAGCCATCTTGACGTCAAGATGACTGACCACTTTTGAGTTTCCCCATAAGGGCTTAGTATTGTGCATATGTTTCTGCACTATAATTTAGTACCTATTTGGTACCTACACATATATTTTTTCCAGAATTTTTTGACAAAAAATAAAGATTTTATGAATAGATCAAGTTTTTCTATACAAATAACACTATGAAGTATGCAATGAGAACAAAGGGAAAAACTGCCAAGTTTTCACTACAGATGTCGCTCGTAATACTCAGCCATGAATAAACGTACATAATTATAAGAAACTATTTGATGCCCGCGACTTCGCTCGCGTGGATTTAGTTTTTACATAATTATATAGACTGATAAACACACAAAGTAACAAGTAGTCTTAAGTTAAGGGCCCGTAAGTACCCTCTTTGCCGCGGGATTTTAAAAACTAAATCCACGCGAGCGAAGTCACTGGCATCAACTAGTTTCTTATAATTATGTACGTTTATTCATGGCTGAGTATTACGAGCGACATCTGTAGTGAAAACTTGGCAGTTTTTCCCTTTGTTCTCATTGCATACTTCATAGTGTTATTTGTATAGAAAAACTTGATCTATTCATAAAATCTTTATTTTTTGTCAAAAAATTCTGGAAAAAATATATGTGTAGGTACCAAATAGGTACTAAATTATAGTGCAGAAACATATGCACAATACTAAGCCCTTATGGGGAAACTCAAAAGTGGTCAGTCATCTTGACGTCAAGATGGCTGACCACTTAGTAAATTAAATTTCTCTGTTACTATTGAGGTACTAAATATTTAAACAAAGGTATTAAATAGTACTAAATAGGTACTAAATGCTGGAAAAATTTGACGCTGATCGGTCACTTTGGTCAGTCATCTTGACGCTTACGATCAATCCGACATCAGTTCAATCTATGACCTTGGTATGATTGATTGTGATTGACGGATTTATTTAATATCTAGATATTTTAGATAGATTTTGATTTAAATAATGCCATTTTGATCCATTAATCCTCAGCTTCGGATTCTTATTGATTTGTGTTAAAGGGAATCTTAAAATAATATACCTACTTACTTGTATCGTAATTTTATCATCTTTTTTACGGGCCAGCGATTAAACATATTATTTAGAAAATTTCGAAACATAATAACTTTTTTAAATTCACTTTTAAAATATTAATACGATTTTAAAAAGGCTGGAAAATTCTTATTATTTTAATTCATTCAAATGGTAAGCAGCTACCTAATTGAAAACGCCTATTAATAAACCCTTTAAGTTCTTATACTATGAAGCTGTTGGCACATCTCTGCTACGAAACCGTGGCAGAGCGGCACAAAATAGATGACGCGTAGTCTTATGTGTAAAAAGCAGTTTTGGTATGGTTCATCCACAAAAGTGCAGATGGACGGAGAGGAGAAAGAGCGGTAAAGAGCGGTGTAGCGAGCGTGTTTCCACTTTCCACCAAAGCGAAGAGATTTGAACTGACCAGAATGTCAATGAGTGACTCCTCTCCACTGTGTTCGCCCAAAGAAACATGAGACAGCTCTCCTCTTAGCTTGAAGTGTGTCCATTAAAGCTAATCTAAGGTTATTTACGAATCACCTCCTCGCCCATCTCTGCTCTAATGATATCGGCCTTAAGGACCAATGAACAAGGGCCTCATAGGTTTGAATCTAGTTGGGCATACTCCGACATAAATCTACGTGAATCCTAATAGCCGTTTTTAGTTTGTGTAAATGAATAGGTAGCATTGCTTATCTACTTGCTCCCAACATTTAAAGTGTTAAAACTGTATTTGTAAATGAGATCGTTGTAGATTATACGTGGCTGACGAACTTTCATAGATAGATATTTTATAATATACTTACTTTGTTATAGAGCTCTTGGAATCCTCCGGCAGACCAACAAAAATGAGTGTGGACGACATTGCACAACAAAACACAAACGATACAATTTACAAAACAACACTAAAAATTTAACACAAAAACCGAATAATATTCACGCTACTAAAACTAAAATATTTAATAACAGTTTCACATTAAAATTTCATAATAAAATATGTCAAAGGACTATCAAAATATTTTTTTTTAATATATTTTGCGTGCCAGTTTCTGCGAGTTTATAAAGCAAACTGTGAGACATAAGATTATGACAAAATAGAAGCAAAATAGCGATGTGGGCGAAATGCAAGTAGGTGTTCCAGTTGGCCTCAAATGGCAGTTCTTGTTGTGAAATATGATTTCCCTTTGTTCTTAAATTCGTCATTAAATTAATATTTGCAAATCTTTATTGTTTTCCTGTGCAAATGGTGGTCTAACTTCTAGAGCCATGATGTCATCGTGTAAAATGAACTCTTGACTATCTGAAAGAATCTCTTTGAAATCAGTATGTTTGAATAGTTTTCGTAGAAAAATCAATGTATAGCTAACACACTTCATACAGTTAGTTACTTACAATACAAATCTAAATCATACACGCGTACGCGCGCGTAGTTTTAGGATCTTACGTTGCATCACGCGAATTTTATATAAGGCAGCTAAAACTCAAACTTTTTTTCTTGGGCCACTTACACGGTTTAGGTATATTTTATACCTTTGCATGCGGGCTACAAAATAAAACCACAATAAGTAGATATCTGCTATTTAGGTGTTAAAAAAAAACTCTCTCCTCAACTTTATTCATATTTGCAAGTTCGCAATGTAGGTAACTCCATTTAGGTACCTACTTATTAATTTTCAAAAATTCTTAAATGGCCTAATACCGGTGGTGTTTAATTAATTGACTCTGACTCGGAGTTGGATTTAAAATTTAAAATAGCAAATATAAACAATAATAACAATGGTTTGTTGCTCAGGTATAAATCACAGGCGTTTTAATTATTTTGCCTTAGTAGCTATACATTATTTTCTTTAAAGACCTCTAGAGGATTATTTATTTATATATAGGTAATATTCTTCAAAACAATTTGCAAATAAGATACGTATGCAAAAAATACAATGTACGAAAGATACTAAGTATATGAAAGTTAAAAAATTTCGATATAAAATAATATGTACCTACCTACAACTTACAAAACACTATTACTTAATACAAAATTGTTTTCCAGATTCATACAGTAGTACCTATTGATGATTTGAATGAATAAATAAAATTGGTTTTCGAAATCCCCGCAAGACATATTTTATTAACTTTCAATATTTGACATGTTTCTAAAGTTACCCACTAAACACATTTCATTCAAGCATGTGGTGGACTACAATTTAGTCTACAGAGCACAAACATATAAGAGTAAGTATATGTTTGTGCTACAGAGCATACCTATGTCATAGGTACTTGCTCAGGGTACTTGATAGACGATTCGATACGTTAAAGTATCGATACCTACTCAAATGAGTACTCCAAAAGTATCGATACTTACTCATATCAGTACATTTTTATGCAACTTAAGCATGGTAATGTTGTATGATGTATATATGTATACATAATATTATGCCTATAGTATTTTAATTACAATATATTTTCATTCTTGTTGTGTGTACCTTTACCATATTTTAAGCGGTGGTGCCATTTCATCAAGAAAAACTAGCAACAAACCATTGAACCAACAAGTGAAGCAATCAACCACCTGCAATGACCAGAATAATAGAAAATTATAAGTAGTACATAATAATTGTGTAAAAGAGATGAAACTTCTTAATCAGAAATTAAAATTGATGATATAATTGCTAAAAGCTCAACTCAAACAATGGACGTCGATTTTCCGGAAATGGAATTGTAAGCCATTTTGTTTGACAAATGGCAAGATGACAGACAATGTGGTGTGGCCTGCGTAAAATTGAGAAACTCTGATATGCGCGTCGAATCGATTATATGCAAGTCGTTTCTTTCGATACCGAGTAAGTATCGAAAGAAATGATTCGATACCAAAAGTACTCGGTATCGAAACAAAAATATCGAGTACTTACTTGTATCGAATCAACACTAACTTTTTACTTTGACGGCTTGAAATTGAGAATAACTTGTTATTCGCTTTGAAAGTTAATTAAATATCGTTTCTCAATAAAACTATAATGAAAACTGTGTAAAATCTATAACTATGTTGAATCAAACTTCAACGGAAGCATTGCTTTCGGCTACTTACGTTGAAAATTACTTGGATTGCGTTGAAAATCTGCCCAATGATTTGCAAAGACATTTATCGCGTATGCGGGAATTAGACGTGACTTACAGAGGTAATACAAACAAAATTCAGCATTTATAATTCATACGTTACAAATACACACCCTCCCAATTAAATTATAATACGCAAATTCAATAAAATCGCTTTTATTTGTGATGTGTTGACATCGCCTCATCTAGATTTAACCAACGCATTTTTCGCCCTAAGCTTGACTTTTAATCGACTTTATGGACAAATTAGGCATAAACTTACATCTATTTCATCACATCTTCATGTTATTAATGCTTTCATTCAGTATTATGAAAATGTCTAACATCTATTTTTTACTGTTTATATACTTATAGTGAATATAGTGAATGCTTTAAGTAATATTTCGTCTTAAATTATATACTCAAATGGATGTTGAACAGAATATAAAAATTATAAAATGTTATAATTGAAGCTTTGTTTGATTTTTGCCACAGAATGCCTCCGAGATGCTGAGACACACTTGGCGGTATGTATAGGACCTAGCACAGAAGAGCGTCGCCGTGGCAGGGCGGCCATTCGTCTACAAGCAGCTCTGGTGGCCGCACAAGAAATAGGCGATGAGAAACTTCAAGTGGTACAGCTGCTGCAAGATTTAATCGACAATAAGCAAAGATCACTTGATGGTGATCATAAGAAACTTAGTAAGTGCCATGATAGCTTCCATAAAACCGAGATTTATTTTACACTAAAAGATATTTGGAATTCCATTTATGTCAGATTGGTTCATTTGGGTCATTTTCTTGAATAAAAATGAATCTTTGTACGGACAAATGGAGACGGCTCCAGGTGACAAGCCAATATTCATCAAGATCATTTTACCAGCTTTAAAAAAAGAGGAGATTCTCCATTTGACACATATATTTTCTATTTTATTTTTTGGTGTTACTCCATAACTCCATAAAATCTAGACCAATTTCAATATTTTTTTTTATTGAAAGGACTCAAGGTGGTCTCATTTAAATTTGGTGAATGATCCTATAAAAATAATATTTGAAAACTTCAATACTTCTGCACAGTTTCCTGTTTGGAAGTAAACACAAATGGAACAACAAAGGAGGCATCTCCGCCACAGCCACCCGAGGCTCGAGCTGTGGAAAAGGAAACCATCACACAGCAGGTGCAGCCACAGCATGTTCCCCCGCCACCTCCACCTGAGAAAACAACTGAGAAGGAAAAGGAAAAGACGGAGAAAGATAAATCTGGAGGTAAAGATATTGTAATAGTTAATTCTGTACAGTTATTTGAAGAGCCTCATTAGTTCACAAACAGCCTAGATTCTAGAATTGTCAAAAATCTAGAATTGTGTTAGCAGTACTATCAAAACAATGAGCTAAACTTAAATAAAAATGTTTTTGTATTGAAATAATTAACAAATATTCATCAAGACTATGCACCACTCGTATTGCACATACTTATGCCAAAGTGAAGTGAAGTGTGTGATTCATAAATACCCAGAGTAAAAAAAATAGCAGTGCAATTTGTCATTTTTTGATTTCAATCGATAACTTTTTATAAATTGATTGTATTACAAAGGCATAATCATTTCTCTGCAGGAAAACAACCATTAAAATTTTAGCCTGTATATGGTCAAAGTTTTAATCATTACCAATAATTTTCACCCACGACCCCTAACTTTTACGGACTAGCTACATAAGTTATAATTTTGTTTCATGAATCTTTATGGGACATCTGAAGGTGAAAATGACATTGGATAAGGGATAGTATTTAAGGGCTACCAGCTACATACGTAAAGAGAGCAGAAACTCCTACTTATGAGATTATTCGGTTGTAGTTAGTAAACACGGGCATTAGTAAAATATTGTACTATTTGCCGTACCAGGTGAACGGTGGTCGAAGCGCGCGCGGCGGTCGCGGACGACGGTGGGCGCGGCGACCGACGGCGCGGACTCTAGCGAGCGAGATAGCGAGCGACACGCGCACAACACGCAACACAAGAAAGGTACAACCACAAGACTACTATACAATGTTTTTTAATTTTTTATTGAAGTGTTAACCTACACTTAAAGGAAATAACCTAATAGATTTTTGATATGTATTTATAAATCTATTATACTATACAATGGTTGGTTTTTTATATCAATGTAATATATCACCGTGATTTTTTGTATGTGTATAGTTGAGAAGACTTCGAGAGTGACATTAGACTACTTCTTTTTTTTTTTTTTTTTTAAACTTAAACTTAACTACTGTGACGAAATCGCATCAAATTCAAATTCAAATTCAAAATTTATTTATTTCATATAGGCTAACTTGTAGCTCTTATGACAAGTCACAAATCTACCACCGGTTCGGAATGCAGATTCTGCTGAGAAGAGCCGGCAAGAAACTCAGCAGTTGCTCTTTTCAAAAAAAAATTTTTTTACAAAGCTATGCTATGTATACAGTGCTTCCACAATAAAGCTTCAAAAATGCAAAAATGCATATGTAGGTACACCAATCCAAAGCATGTCAAGACGGGCAGTGAACGGGTGCCACCAACGGGAATGGGTCTGCCATTCCCGTTGGTGGCACCCGTTCACGAGCATGACGCATGATCCAGCCATTGCTTCGCTCAACCATATTTGAGGGAACGTAACAACCTGCACCACACAAAAGTATAATTTATTGTGGTTGGTCTCTCACTCAACTCAATTTTTTTTAAATTCATTATTAAACTCGACACATTGCTTATAGGTATAGGTAAAAAGAAAAAACGCAAAGCCCGCCAGGCGGCGCAGCGGTCGGAAACCCCGCCCGAGGAAGCGGACGCGATCGACCCGGACGAGCCGCGCTACTGCCTGTGCGACCAGATCTCCTTCGGCGAGATGATCCTGTGCGACAACGACCTCTGCCCCATCGAGTGGTTCCACTTCTCCTGCGTCTCGCTCACCACCAAGCCCAAGGGCAAGTGGTTCTGCCCCAAGTGCCGCGGCGACCGCCCCAACGTCATGAAGCCCAAAGGACAATTCCTCAAAGAACTAGAACGGTATAACAGGGAAAAGGAGGAGAAGGCATAGTGATTGCTTGAGAGGAAGTGAGATGACTGGCTTCAATCAGCCCCCAAACTAGACAGACAGACGTTCTGTGAAGTGTTAATGGTTTAGTAGCAAACAGACGCTAATTTGGCTGTACACAAACTATCTTTAGATAGTTCATTTGGCAAGTTATGGGTGAAAATCGATTCTTATTTTAATACTAATCAAACTATATATTTTGTAGACACGCCGCATAAAGTAGATATTATTTTCTTCAGCTTTTGTCAATTTGCCAAAATATAAGATGTAATGTTGAAGTTACATAATATGTAATAATCGAGAGTAGTGTCTCTCTTAAAGTAATGATTACATTTTTCAGGGGGAACATCATAGAAAGGATAGATCATGTTCAGATCTTTGAATTTAATTTAGACTAACTCATAGACAATTTCTTAACATTAGAGATTGAGTGAATTAGCACCAATTTGATACTAAACACTTAGCATAAGATGTATCAGTTACTGCAAAGACTTGACTAGATTGCCCAAGAGATTTCATAGGAGCTTTGAGGTGTTTAATTTTTCAAAGTATGAATGTCATTACTGAGACAGTGTTAGATTCACTTGATGAATCAAGTGCTTTACTTTGTAAACTTTACAAAGTAAACTTCATTAGAAACTTTTTCTGTTCTTAATGTTATCTATGTTCGTAATGTGTCTATGGTTCTTAACATCACATTAAAAAAAAAAAACAGATTCTCTATCACCAGGACCGTAACCAGGGTGGGATACGCGGATTCTTGAAGGGTTTCAATAAAAATATTTTTATACCTAAGTATATGTCGATTAGTTAATTAATTATTTATTTATTACTGAATAAATAATTTTGAAGATATACTTTTTTATTTATTAGAAACAATTTTAAAAAGTAGCTCCTCATTACTTTTCAAAAGGTTCATCCACCCTGAAAGCTTTTCTGGTAAAATGCCTCACGTAAAAAAATATTTTTGTGTACAGTAGATATACTATCTTTTATATGTATGTATTATAATCTAACAGCTGCTGAGGCGATTACTTAATTAGTTATTATTATGCTGTAGTCAAAATATGCAATTAATATATTTATACAAATACAATTTATACAAAACAATATAAAGTCATCTCACTTGGCCCCAAGAGACTGTTGTCTACCAGACATGAGTATTTGTAATGTGATGATTAAATATTATATAATGTGAACAGAAGTTTAAATATTTTATTGCCAGAATTAAAAAGTTAATATTTTATTTTCTGATTCTGATAAGATCATTCATATAATACGTTATACAGTACTCGTAGCATTAGCTATTAATAATCGTATTATTTTTTTTGGTACCACCCTTCACACTCCGTCACCCCTTTACTTGAGAAATAAATGTGATGTAATGTATGGATGATCTATTCTAGTGGCAAACCTGTAAATATCCTACTTATTTAGGAAGTTTATGACATAATAATATAATATAGTGACTTAAGTACAGCGGTTATGTATAACAATTCTGTACAGAAAAGTTTTCTAACGCAGTTGAAGCTAACAGATTTAATTTCGTCAATTAAATATAACGGCGCATTAGTACCGGCAGTGTTCTTAAAAGGAGTGACGTCAGCATGGCTGACATCGCTATTTCCTAATTCAGTAGGATCACACATATTACAAATGATAAAACATTATGCAATTACACTTTTTATTATTATAATTATAAATCACATCACATAAAATGAATAAAATGAAGTTTTAATAAAATGGATAGTAAAACTAACAAAATGAATAGTAAAACTAATAATTAAAAATAATTAAATTACTCACAAGATTTCTGAACTTGTTCACTAGTTGATTATTTTTCCAAAACTGAATTCATAAGTAACCTTTTGTCTTAAGAAGGTTCGCAATATGGAGGTAGGTTTCCCGCGCAAACGACACCTCATGCTTTCAGTTTTTCTGTTGTGGCCACATTGATTTATCAATGTGACCACCGATCAACATTACGTCGGCTAAACGAAAACAATCTTTAAACAATTACATTCAACTAAATAAATGTGAAAACCTTATAAAAGGTTTATAAATCAGAGTCTTTAATTTACAATATTAGTTTTTAAGCAAATATTCTAAAACAAAATCATTATGAAGTTACGTCGGAAAAATAGTTTCAACAAATATTCTCTAAAGAAATTACATTGAACTAAATAAATGTAAAAACATTTTAACTATGTTTATAAATTCGAATCTATAATTTACAATTAGTTTTTAAACGAATCTTTACAATTTAAATAATTATGAGGCATAGTATGTTGACATTGTCGATAAAAAACAGTCACTAGTTGCATCGAACTAAATAAATGTGAAAACGTCTTAACTATGTTTATAAATTCAAATCTAAAATTTACAATTAGTTTTTAAGCGAATCTTTTTAATTGAAATAATTATGAAACATAGTTTGTTGACATTGTCAATAACACGACATTGTCGAAACAATCACTTATCTTTTAGATGAATTAATTTAAACTTCTTCCTTAAAATCAACATTCTAAGATTACTTTTAAATAAAATGAATTTTCAAAGATCTTTTAACTAATTTCTAGCGTTAAAATTACATCATCATCTCCAGTATTTCTGTCGATAGCAGCCATGCGTCGACACGGCCATTTTGCGAGACGGTGCGCGCTCTGCACCTGTCGCGGTTCTGAAAGAGAAGAATTTTTCTCTGAGCTAGGTATCCGTTCATAGGTACACTAGCTGATAATTTGGTTCATGTAGTTATTATTGCTCTCTCAAGCAATGTAAGATTTGATTATAGTCTAGATAAGATTAAGATGTTTATTCCACTTTGTTTATAACAATCTTTCATTTGTAATTGCTACACGCAACCAAATTATCAGTAAAATTTTGTTCCATATTTATGGGAGATTTGAAACTTTTTATGAGATGGTTAAACACATCATGCAATAATAAAATGAATATTAATGGAAACTACATAGAAAGTGATTGCTGTACATAGGATAGTGAGCGAAAATTTTTGTTTTAATAAATGCTGAGGCACTCCACGTACCTTCGCATAAAAGATTTTTTTTTTTTTTAATTTTTTTTTTTAATCTTTTTTTTTTTTAATTTTTTTTTTTTCTTTTTTTTTTTTATATTTTTTTAATGAATGCTAAGGCACTCCGCGTACCCTCGCATAAATGATTATTTTAAATAAATGCTAAGGCACTCCACGTACCGTCGCATAATGATGTAGGTTCTCGTAGACGGGAATGTTGCTGTGGTCATGAGCGGTCTCGTACGCCGTGGTCCACAGAGGCTCTAAAGGATTAGGAACAAGGTCGATGCTGGGGTCTAGGCCTTATTTTTATGACCGTGGTCCCCAGAGGCCCTGAAATAAAGTGTTAGTTTCCTATGTTCTCGTAGACAAGGATGTTGCTGTGGTCATGAGCGGTCTCGTACGCCGTGGTCCACAGAGGCTCTAAAGGAAATGGGAGCAGGGTCGGTGCTGGGGTCTAGGCCTTATTTTTATGACCGTGGTCCCCAGAGGCCCTGTAAGTATTAGTTAAATTTCACTGAATAAAGCTCACTCAGAAATTGATGCTGTGGTCATGAGCGGTCTTGTACGCCGTGGTCCACAGGGGTCTTAAGGATATGGGAAGGACGTAGCTGGGGTCTAGGCCTTATTTTTATGACCGTGGTCCCCAGTGGCTCTGAAAAGTCTTAAAAATGGGAAAGGAACATAAGGAACAAAGGATTTGTACAGTCTTATTATTCTAATGTCTCATTGTAGGCTTACATGTACACCATGCATATTTGAATTTCAAGTAATATTAGAAAGTGTGTGAAAATTCACACGAACCCACATTGGAGCGGCGTGATGTGTCTATGCCCTAAAACCCTCTCATGACAGGTAGCCTGTGCCGAGTAGCGGGACATTAATGGGCATAACAATGAGGTATGAAAGTTAATAATATAATGAACTCACAGGTTTTGTGACCTTGTGACGTAGAAGGCCTCAGCTCAGCAGGTAGACAGGATACGCTGACCTCGTCGCTCGGCTGGTGTGTCGGTTGCTGCTGTTGGTTGTCATCATCGGTCCCAGTCGACACGGGCACCTGCTCACCAGGCTGCGGCGCTCTACGTAGCTGGTCATGAGCCACCTTACGCGGTCGACCTCTGCCATTTACTCGGTCACCATGTAACGGTCGTTGTCCAAGACTCTGTAAATCTCATAGGCTTTCCGATACTTGAGATCCAGTGAAGTTTGATTGCGTACATTATTTTTTTATTCGAACATAATCTCCGCGCTGGAACTGACGTACGCTTTGTTTTTATTAAAACGTGGTTTCTCATGTAGAGCCGAATCAGTCAATTTTTGCTGTACATGCTGCTCAAGCAAATCAAAGTTTACCAATATCAATCTTAGCAATTCTGGTGGAACGCAATGCTGACGATGTGTCAGTAGGATGAGTGGCGCAACACCAGTTACCCGATGTGGAGTGCAGTTAAATGCAAGTTGTAATGCTTCCAATGCAGTCTGCCAGTTTTCGGTGTTATAATTTTAAATCATAATTAGTGCGTTTTTCAATGTGCTCATAACTCGCTCTACCTGTCCATTCGCTCGGCTTGTTCCTGGAGCTATTGAATGCAAATTGATACCAAAACGATCACAGTAGACTTTGAATTCGCCAAGGAATTCTCTGCCTCCGTCAACCATTACTTGGATTGATGTTCCAAAGAGGCGTACCACTCGTTTCAATGCTGCAAAGCTGCTGCTTTGGCTCTTGTCCGTCGAGTAGTTAAGAAGGACGTACTTAGTATAAGCAACTGGATGATGATGATGGATGATGCCGTTCGCCAATGATTTCAATCTGCACCGCTCCGTAGCCCAGGCTGCTAGCATCGGTGTAAAGTTCAATCGAAGATTCTTCCTGAAATAGAGCAAGGGTAGGCGCAGTAGACAACAGTTGAATAATGCGGTTTCTGGCCTTTTCGTGTCTCTCGTTCCATTCCCATTTAGCATCCCTTTTTTTTTTGTTAATTAGTAAAGTGGAAACATAACGAGGGAAAAATTGGGAATGAAACGTCTGAAATACCCGGCAAGGCCATTAAATTGTCTAACTTGTTTCTCTGTTTTCGGAGCAGGTGCTTTCATTAAAGCCTCCACTTTTCTTGGGCTCAAACTAACCTGTCCATCTGACATAATGTTGCCCAGATAATCAATGGAGCGTTTAAAGAAAGCAGTCTTCTCCACATTAATTGAAAACCCCGCTTCTTGTAGAGCAATGAGTATACGCTCTATAAACTTATTCGGATCTTTAAAACGTATTTCGAGTGTATTAACGTGTGTGCATGAATAGCCGCGGATAAATAAATGTTGATATTGGTTAAGTAATCTTTTCAATTCAATCATGTCAATTCAATCAAGTCAATTTGGTCACTATTTGTTAAATCATAGTCCAATGTATTAAATTTTTCATTTTGTGATCGCATGTGATAGCCCACCGGTAGCCGAACTAACTTAGCGCCATGCTAATTTACGAGAACGGTAAGGTTTGTGTTTTCGACGAGGTTCGTACCAATCAAAATTTTTGCACACATTTCATAGTCTGGTACAACATGGAACTGAAGTTCTATTCTTAAACCATCGATAACACAAACCGTCGTCAATGTTGTTAGTGATACCACTGTAAATTGCCCAATGCCCTTCAAATATTTAATTACATTTTTATTTATTTCAATGAACATTCTGCCCCACTATCAAAAACGGCAGGTAGTCTCAGATCTCCCACCATAATCTGCATAGAAGTTAATTTAGATGTTTGAGACTACCGCACGTTCCCGTTTGAAGCATTTGTCATAGGTGTGCCCTGGCTTGGAGCAGAATGTGCATGTAGGTTTATCGACATTTTGAGGCAATGTTTTATTCTCAGGATTACGCGGTGAATTTTCTGGTTTATTAAATCGGCACTGTTGAGTTTCGTGATTAGATCGTTTACAGATTTCGCAATAAAGTGACGATTTGTCAGAAAATTTTAATCGTTTAGTACCGTGCTGTTCACTGGATGTACCCGGGTTAGGACGCTTAGAACGCCTTATAGTCGAGGCAACTGAAATCAGTTCCGGAACTGAGGTAGCCCGGGCATTTAATAATTCAATTCTCAGCCGTTCATCCCCAATACATCCAATCACAGCTTCAACTGCGTCATCATTTGATAATTTATCTTTAGTTATACGACGCCATAGTACCCATGCCTGCGACAGGAATTGGGCAATGTCCTTTGTATTATCATAATTATGTTCTCTAAAGCGAATAATGTCTCGGGAATACCTATTCTCTGGTTCAAACGTTGTAATTAGGACATCACGTAATTCCTGCCACGTGTTAGTGGATATAAGCCAGGTGTCAACCCATAACCTTGCACGGCCTTTAAGCAAACTTCCGACTTTCATTCGAATATCATAGTCGCTTAGCTTATACGTATCTACGGCGGTAGTTATGTGTTGGCACCATTCACGTATGCCTATATTACTATCCGGATCGTATGATGGCAAAAATACATCATTAATTTTAACTTTAGAATCAGATTGAGTTACGATACGATCGGACACGTGTTTCATCATCTGTAACATTTGTGTGAAAAACTCTGTCGGTACACCATTAACAGAAGCATTGGTCTCAATCTCATGTAAGCCAGGATTTCCGGCAGAAGTGGGTGCTGATCCCACTTCTGATAACGGCGCATTAGTACCGGCAGTGTTCTTAAAAGGAGTGACGTCAGCATGGCTGACATCGCTATTTCCTAATTCAGTAGGATCACACATATTACAAATGATAAAACATTATGCAATTACACTTTTTATTATTATAATTATAAATCACATCACATAAAATGAATAAAATGAAGTTTTAATAAAATGGATAGTAAAACTAACAAAATGAATAGTAAAACTAATAATTAAAAATAATTAAATTACTCACAAGATTTCTGAACTTGTTCACTAGTTGATTATTTTTCCAAAACTGAATTCATAAGTAACCTTTTGTCTTAAGAAGGTTCGCAATATGGAGGTAGGTTTCCCGCGCAAACGACACCTCATGCTTTCAGTTTTTCTGTTGTGGCCACATTGATTTATCAATGTGACCACCGATCAACATTACGTCGGCTAAACGAAAACAATCTTTAAACAATTACATTCAACTAAATAAATGTGAAAACCTTATAAAAGGTTTATAAATCAGAGTCTTTAATTTACAATATTAGTTTTTAAGCAAATATTCTAAAACAAAATCATTATGAAGTTACGTCGGAAAAATAGTTTCAACAAATATTCTCTAAAGAAATTACATTGAACTAAATAAATGTAAAAACATTTTAACTATGTTTATAAATTCGAATCTATAATTTACAATTAGTTTTTAAACGAATCTTTACAATTTAAATAATTATGAGGCATAGTATGTTGACATTGTCGATAAAAAACAGTCACTAGTTGCATCGAACTAAATAAATGTGAAAACGTCTTAACTATGTTTATAAATTCAAATCTAAAATTTACAATTAGTTTTTAAGCGAATCTTTTTAATTGAAATAATTATGAAACATAGTTTGTTGACATTGTCAATAACACGACATTGTCGAAACAATCACTTATCTTTTAGATGAATTAATTTAAACTTCTTCCTTAAAATCAACATTCTAAGATTACTTTTAAATAAAATGAATTTTCAAAGATCTTTTAACTAATTTCTAGCGTTAAAATTACATCATCATCTCCAGTATTTCTGTCGATAGCAGCCATGCGTCGACAAATATAAGATTTTAAATTATTTACTGGTTTTCATTTTAATCCCTATCCTAATGTCCTCCCGACCGAATCCGGCCAATCTCCAGAGATAAGCCATCTGTGCGGGAGATATTATAGTGCACAAGTGAGTGCGCAAACACAGGTGCACTCTCTAGGTCTAGTCCCACAATCACATAGTCCGATGGGACGGAAAATCCGACACGACTGGAGAGATCAGGCGCAGGACTGACGCCTTTACGTGCTCTCCGAGGCACGGAGGTGACTAACCGCCTACTTAACTCTGGCCTAGCACTAAGAATTTCTTATCAGAAAAACCCAATACATTTTTGGCCCGTCCCAGAATCGAACCCGGGACCTCGTCATTCGCAGTCGAACTTGCTAACCACTAGACCAACGACGCAATTAATCCCTACTATTATTGATGCGAATGTGTGTTTGTGTGTCAATAACGCAGCGCGCGTTAAAGTTAAAAAGTTAGCATTCAATTTTACTTATCCTCCGATTAAGCTCTTAAAATCTACAATTTTCTTCACCCTTCTATAAAATTAGTCCAAATGATGCGCTTGACTGCGATCTCACCTAATGGTAAGTGAAGATGCAGGTATTGTTTGAGCGACGACATATAGGGATGTAATCTAAGTAATGAAATAATAAATAAAAATATCCTTTGTTCTAAATTCAGTATATTTTTTATAATACACAAATTGCCTATTAGTAACCATGCAGAGTACACAGAGTGAGATAAGTACACAATCTATAATACATATTTAGGACTTAAAAACTTCTATTATGCTTGAATACATTCCAAGTGAACAGTTAGGCCGTATGTACGTCTATATGAATATTGTCTATAAAATATTGCAATGGCTTATATTTCCGACTAGATTATTATTAATATCAACACATTATTTCTATATTGCAAATTTTAAGTTAGTCCGATACGATTTACAATTATTTGAAAACACTTTAAATAACATTTTTTAGGTAATAATGGTATAGAAATTTTGTATGTACTCATGGCACAAAAATAATCAATTATAATTTTTATCAAAGTAAATATATATAATCCTTTATTTATTCAATATATTTTTTTGTCAAGTCCCTAACAAAAACCAACTCAAACCAATCAACCAATTCTTGAAACAGAAACATGGCTTGGCTTTGTATAAGGTTTTTTGGAACAAATATTGGATTATATAAAAGATATATTTTATCTACACTCATATCAATTCATTTAACAAGGAATAAAAAGAAAAAGTTTAAAAACTGTAACCCAACTACGGAAAATTTGACGTAACATCAGTTTTTTTTTTTTTGTAAATATTTAGACTAGAGCTTGACTGCGATCTCACCTAATGGTAAGTGAAGATGCAGCCTTCGTCAATTTACGCGCAAAAATTTTAAACGAAAAATTTAAATGCATTGTTTTGGTACTTATCGATTGAATAAAATTTTAATAAATTTTCTAGTAGTAAATTATCATTATTATATAATTATCAATAATATGTACGTCCGAATGGCAAAAGTGACCGATAAGCGTTGAATTTCACACCTTTGTTTAATTTGGTAGGTACAAAGAAATTTAATTAAAAAAAAGCGGTCAGTCATTCTATTTATTTATCGGTTAAAAGTTTTAGATATGAGTATAGACAAAATAGTCTACGAAACTGCACCTGGGTATAATGCAACTGTTTCATAAGATATTATCAAATCGTAAATACATATTTAAATGCTTGCAATGCCCTTACACACCTATAATTTTTAATTTTAAGTACATTACTTCCAAAACTTCATTATTTTGTTCCCTTTTTTTTTTTAAGTATAAATTATATTTCAATATCACGTCCCTACTTAATCAGACGGCAAGATGCGATAATACGATTTAAAATAAGCACAAAAAATAACATAATAATTTGTGACAATGATTAAATATGACACTAATTTGAACACAAGTCTAATAAATTATCTACTAAATAATAACTTACACAATATATCTACCTATTCAGTTTTATTGATAAACATAGAACAAAACTAGTGACACGATTTGAATAAAAAGTTGCATCCAAATAGCTGTCTTAACTTTGCTTAACAGCTATTTTGAATAGCTGACTTAACTTAGCTATTTTGAGTACAAATTTTCGAGAAATTTGTGAAATTTTAGGGTATAAATATTTATGGTCAGCTAATTTATCAGTTTAATTAGCAGTAATTTAATTGGATTGGTAAATATATTGGACAGTCAACTTTATTGCAAGCAAGGAATTCAAGGATAATGCTTTAGTTAGGGTACAAAACTAGATATTTTCTATGTTGATTAATAAAACGAATCATGAGAATTAAATAACACATTAACTAAATCAGCATTCACACAAATCTATGGCAGTACAATACACTTCAATAATAATAATCATTTAGGCTTTAAGATTCAATTTTATTTTCAGCGAAAAAATATTCGCATACAACATTTTTGTACTGTGCAAGCATCTCTACACATTAATGATTTATAATTTTTTTTCTAAGACCAACATTATTATCACATAAAATGTCTCTTTTAAAAAGCAAAAATGCTTTCTTCCAATTTATTTTAAGATCAAATTATCTACTTAATTAAGTAAAGGGAATTATGAGATTGAGTCAAAAAGAACCTTAAATTAATACAATTTCTTCATAATATCTTGACCTCAAATGTTCCATAAAACACACAGAGTTAAATATGATTAGTAAATAAAAATGGATTAATACTTCTAAAAAAACTTTGCACTCAAACACATTAAATAGTTTTAAACAAAAAAAAAAAATGACATAAACTCTTGCATGTTAATATTCTTAACAATACGCAGTTGCATCTAAACTTTTCTATAAAGACAACGATCTTTCATCCACCCATAGAGTTTTTGATTCAATGTTACCATAAACATACCATAATATAATTAATCAAAATTCCTTGGCATAGTAAAAATGTTCAAAAATTTAATGTATTATTTCGAAGAAACGCGTAAGCGACACTCTAGAATTAAGTTTTTAAACGTATAAAGAGCATCGCATACCACTATGTCAAAACAAGGTTTGAGATCATAAAAAAGTAGACGATGCGTTTTTATTCGAATGAACATTTGAATGTGGGATCGATTCATTCGACAATAGGCATGATGACAGTAACCAAGAATCAATCAAATTGAATTTTCCCATGAAATAGGATTCATAGATTAGAAAAAACGTATTTACTTTTCTATTTTGAGCGAGATTTAATTTATTTTGATAACATAAAACTATAAAATACAACAATCCGCCATATTGTATTGAACACCGATCAGGGCGATACGTCACGTCTATCTTCAAACATGAAAAAAAAAACCTAGAAGTGACGTCACGAACGACGCCATGACACCGTCGAGCGTTATTGAGTGAATTTTAAAATTTAAAATTTAAATGGCAATTTTATCCAGCAAACCTTTTTTTTGTGAAATAAGATATATTTCTTTTAAATAGTAAATATTTCCAATCATTATCGAACAGTTTTTCAAAATCGGTCATCATGCCTATAAAATTAATGGAGAGCCAATTGAATAAATCAATATGAAATTTACACCCATACTCCGTGTGGATTTTTGTTGGTCGGCGCTGCATTCTCTAGCTGCCTCGGCGAACCTATTATTCTACGTGCGCTTCCTGCCTTGCATAAACCTGAAAAAAATTACATTTCTTTTTCACTGCATGACAAGATAATCCTTGAGTGCGATCTCACTTGATGGTAAGTGACGATGCAGTCTAAGATGCTAGCGGCCTAACTTGGAAGAGGTATGGCAGTGTACATTCAACCCATACCCCTAATTTGTTTCTACACGCCATCGTACTTCCTTGACGGTACGGTGGTAACTAGATACAGCCATAGCTTTAGCCATAGCCTCCCACCAGACCAGACCACATTTAATAATAATATTTGACCAGAAGAGACACATTTAATAATAATATTTTACACATTTGTGGAGCATAACCCACTAGATTTAAGGCGGTGGAGGTGAAAAATCAAAACACGTCACGCCGTAAACTAAAATTCACTTCACTGGAAACAGCCCTTATTACAAGAACGCGCGCGTACAGCCAAGGCGCGCTAGGGACTGACTTCTCGTTCGATGCCAGCCACGTGTAAGCTTTCCCGCTGCTATAAGCTAAAATGCCGTTAACTACCAAGGCCATATTTCGAGCTATGATCCAAAAAGCGCCAATTTATAAAGAAATGACGCCATTTGATAACTAAAAAATGACGTTTATTATATTGCTATATCACAAACTAAAGCATTAAGGAGAATACTGCTTCGATGGATCGATACAGAACTAACTATAAGTAAGAGAACATTAAAAAATCATATTTAGTCAAATGTTGCTTAACGACGTTATAGCTTGAGGACGGCAGTGCTGTGTCAGCCCTTACATTTTAAACAGAAATAGATAACACTTACCATCAAGTGGATGTCGCAACTCGTCCACGCTGCCCGTGAGACTTTGTAGATTGGCTTCTTTCATCTCCTGCACCAACCGTTCTACCTGTCGCTTCTTCTCCATTATGGCAGTCTCTAGCACCCCCACCTGCGTAGGGAACCAAATACATCCTTATTAAGAACTAGCTTTTGCCCGGGGCTTCGCTCACGTTAAGTTCGATTTTTCAAACCCCTATTTCATCCCACTAGGGATTGAATTTTCAAAAATCCTTTCTTAGCGGATGCCTACATTATAATAGCTATCTGTATGTCAAATTTCAGCCTGATTCGTCCAGTGGTTAGAGTTGTGCGTTGATAGATCAGTCAGTCAGTCATCTTTTCCTTTTATATATTTAGATATACCTACGGTCTTTAATAATTTTTTTTTAATAATATAAATACGAAAGTGTGTTTGTTTGTTTTGTGGGAGATTCTCAACTTATCATAAGAGCCAACATTTGGCCCACATGAAATAAATAAATTTGAATTTGTTTGTTGGTTTCTTGCTTTGTCCTTCAACCACGCCGCAACAGAGCTACGGATTTTTTGGCATGGGTATAATTGATTCTGGAAAAGTGACTAGTAATCAATAAGAATAAATATTTTTTAAACTAGTTTTAGCCGGCGAATTCGTTCGGAGTTAGGTTAATAAAAACATCCCGTGGGATCTTCTCGTAACATAGGGCAATATCCCCATTCCCAAGTTTTTGTTAGTCTAAGGCTGAAATCTATAAGACCGTACTCTCACTCTGCTCAGACTCGAGACTAAAATAGAACGAGACAGATTTATTTCAGAGCGTATTTGTGTCTCGTTTTAACTCTTATCTCGAGTCCGAGCTAAGTCAAAACACGCTCTATAGATCTCAGAATGAGACTATGGGGCTGATTCTGTAACTCAGTGCCTATCACCGACGATAGGCATTTTTTATCCATTGAAGGTTTGAAGAGAAATATCACTTACTCTTCATAATAAACCTTCAATGGATAAAAATATATGTCAGTGGCTTCTATTTTTTATGCAGGTTAGTATGCTGACTGCCCACATACCTCTCTCTTGAGGTTCTCGGCAGTGAGGTGGTTGATCTCTGTCGCGTGCTTCGCTTGCTGTATCTGAGTCTGGAGGTTCTCTACCTCCGCCAGCATCGAGCGCTCCAGCGCTTGTCTGAAATCACAAGATTAGTCTTAGACTGAATCGTCACTTACCATCAGGTGAGATCGCAGTCACGGACTATCTTATCATTGAATTAAAAAAAACTTTTTCCTTTATTCCACCTTTCTACATTAATGTGTACTATACACACATTATTTTTAATTAAAATCAGATTTATTTTTATGTATCAAACAGATTGATTCATCGAAGACTCTTTCACAATGATGCTGCAACCTTCGATCACAGAAAAATAATCCACTTATTTTTCAGCACTTTATACTTCAACTAACTAAGTAAAAATAAAAATTATAGCACTACTAAAAACGTGTTTTTTTCGGCGTTATTTGATACGGAACCCTTCGTATGTGAGTCCGACTTTCATTTGACCGGATATTTTTTTATCCTATTTTCTTACCTGTTCTCCTGCTGGCGGCTACTGAGGACGCGCTGCTCGTTGTGTATGTCCTCCATGAGCTTCCGGATCTTGTTCTTGCACTGCAGCAACTCGGTCTCGCAGTTGGCGAGCTTCGACCGCACTAACACTATCTCAGACTTTAGCGTCTTCTCATTTTGTTTCACTATTTCGCTTTCTTCTTCCACGTAGTTCAGTGCTTGCACCTGTTGAGATGAAATTCCTAAGCCTGAACTCTATAGACCGCACTCTCACTCTGCTCAGACTCAAGACAGAGATAAAAGGAGACAGATTTATGTCAAAGCATATCTGTGTCCCGTTTTAACTCTATCTCAAGTCTGAGCTAAGTCAGAGCACACTCTAAAGATCTCAGCATAAGATACAAAACCCACGAGCAAATATGATTTCTACATAATATACAAATAAACAAGCTTTTGCCCGCGGCTTCGCTCACGTTAAGTTCGATTTTTTAAGCCCCTATTTCATAGGGGTTGAATATTCAAAAACCCTTTCTTAGGATGCCTACATCTTAATAGCTATATGTATGCCAAAAAGCCCGATCCGACCAGTCAGTGGTTTGAGCTCTGTTTAATAGATCAGTCAGTCAGTCAGTCGCCTTTTCCTTTTATATACATATTTAGAAGAAAAAGTAGTTTTTTTTTTAAAAGCTGTGCTTGAAGATTTGTGTTTGTAGTCAGCTATGTCTTTATCAATTCTATCAATAAAAATAAAAATAAATTGAAGTTTCTGTCTGTGATTTCTAAAAATCTTCATCTCATGTGAACAATAACATAACCCTGTCTGTCTGTTTGTATAAACTTCGGAACGGCTAAACCGATTTTGACGGAGCTTTCACAGGAAGGTTGAAGATTATGCAAAAAACGATCTAGGTCATTTTATTAAAGTCAATTTTTTTAGATCGTTTTTTAAACAAGCAATAATAAAATTAACATGCTAAGCAAGTATTATGGCCAGAAAAGTAACAGACGGTCTATTTAGGTTGTGGGAACTGTTTCATGAGAACAAAAATCTCAAACAATGACTAACTATGTGATGTGTTTTTAGTGTAACTTCTTTACTTAATGTCAAAGGTTAATTCAAAGGTTACACGCTGAATCATAATCATAAATCGTGCAATTATCCAAACAAGTTTAAACACGAATTGTAAAGGCCAAGCAAGGGCAAAAAGTTAATTACGTAGCTTTTTGTAGCAATTCATTGGATAAAGTGGATTGGTTGTAAATCACTGCGCTAGACGTGTGGTACAGACGCCGTGTAAACACTTTCCCGCCAGTCAAACAGCCAAACCCAATAATATGAATAATGGCAGGTTTTCATTGATCCATTTATTGACTATCGACAGTGATGTTAAGATCAACGCGCTTGCATGGGACAGACGCCGTGTAAACACTTTCCCGCCAGTCAAACAACCAAACCCAATAATATGAATAATGGCAGGTTTGCATTGATCCATTTATTGACTATCGACAGTGATGCTAAGATCACCGCGCTAGCATGGTACAGACGCCGTGTAAACACTTTCCCGCCAGTCAAACAACCAAACCCAATAATATGAATAAATGCAGGTTTACATTGTTCCATTGATTGACTGTCGACAGTAAGGCTAAGATCACCGCGCTAGCATGGTACAGACGCGGTATAAACACTTTCCCTTCAGTCAAACAGCCAAACCCAGTAATATGAATAATGGCAGGTTTACATTGCTCCATTGATTGACTGTCGACAGTGACGCTAAGATCACCGCGCTTGCATGGTACAGACACCGTGTTAATACTTTCCCGCCAGTCAAACAGCCAAACCCAATACATAATATGAATAATGGCAGGTTTACATTGTTCCATTGATTGACTATCCACAGTGATGCTAAGATCACCGCGCTAGTATAGTACAGTCGCCGTGTAAACACTTTCCCGCCAGTCAAACAGCCAAACCCAATAATATAAATAATGGCAGCCATATGAATAATGGCAGGTTTTCATTGATACATTGATTAACAAAAAACTGTATTAGAGTATTTATTCTAGTACTAGTTGATGCCCGCAACTTCGTTCGCGTGGATTATGGTTTTTTTAATTCCCGCGGGAACTCTTTTATTTTTCAAGATAAAAAGTAGCATGTGTTATAATTAATAATGTGGATATGAGCTATCTCCATTCCAAACAGCCAAATCGGTTCAATCATTGTGGCGTAAAGGAATAACAAACATACAAAAACACACACACACACACACACACACACACACACACGCACACATACAAACTTTCGCCTTTATAATATTAGGGTGATTTACCTGCTCAGTACTAATTCGAAGTTGGTTATCAGTGGAACTGATCTGCTGCTGCAATAACTCCACTTGCCTCTCTTGCTCTCGACCCTTATTCTCCCAAAAACCAATTTCAGCATCATACTACGGGAAGAAATATCAAAGACATCATAAGTTATGATATAGATTTAGAGGAGTAGAGAATAAATCTCCAAAAGAACGAGATGTTAAAATAGAACTTCAAACTATGAAAATGTTGTTATACAATGCACTTTAAATTCAGATGTTATGAACATTTTTAATGTGTTCAATTTATTAGCTATCTTGACTATGAAAAATAACTCACAACTACTTGATTTTTTAATAAGGTTTTCATTAATGGTACATCCGGATGTATCAACAACATGTTTTTTGTTACATGCCGTATAATAAAATACAAACTGGTAACTAAACAAAAATAAAACTAAGATAAATAATATGAAAGTTCCATATTTTTACTTCTTTGACCGCTCGGTCAAGTTGACGAGAGACATGTGCGGGGGCCTGCGAGTATTGCGGTTAGGGAACTCTCTTGCTTCTCACCTTAATAAGATCAACTTGTTGACTGGACAGTTTCTCCCTCTGATAGTTCACTAGCGACACCAGTTCCCTGTACTGGCTGTTGTAGCTCACAGCCTCGGGGCTGCGCTCCTCCTCGGGCCGCTCGGTCAAGTTGACGGGAGACATGTGCGGGGGCCTGCGAGTAGTGCGGTTAGGGGACTTTCTTAAAGCTGAGGGCGGTGGGGGTGACCTGTATGGCGGTGGTGGGTCTCTGTTAAATGTTAAAAATGATTTACATTTAAGCGGATATTATAGGTTAAGTTAGAAGGATTATGGTTCTATAATAGTTTAGTTGTTAACAAATTACAATATGTAACAAAAACCCTGTTGTTCCTTTAAGTTGATTTTTTTTTTGAATATCGATTCTACTAACGTAGCTCACAGGAACCACAGGGTTTTTGTTACACAGTGTATAAAGTAAATTGACAGGTCTAACTCTAGTACTATCCTTTTCCGCAGGGAGCATTATGAAAGGGATAGCATGAGATTTAGGCCTATCAATATATTTTTACTTAGAGGCTGTGTACAACAGTATTAGCACAATCTCTAAGTAACTTGACAAGTCTAACAGTATTGCTATCCTTTTGCGTGCTACTGAAAAATGCAAGATTTTTCATATTCAATTATTATCTTGTTTTTATTGCATAAAATCCAGTCACATTCACTTATGAGCTGCAAATCACTGACTTCACAGGTGCATCGACTTAGTATTTGAATTGATTAGATTGCTTGCAAGTATATTATTAAACATTAAACAGACTATTACTAACTAAATTGATGCGCTTTCGATTTTCGTTAGACGCATGGGCTAACTACGCAGACGATTTTTTATTTTTATTTGTTGACAAGTAAGGTCCTTTACTGTGATCTCATCTGAAGTGACGATGCCGTCTAAGATGGTAGCGGACTAACTTGGAAGGGATATGGCAGTGTACATTCAACCCAAACTACTGTTCTAATCTGTGTTTCTATACGCCATCGTGCCGGAACGCTAAATCGCTTGGCGGCGTCAGCGCATGGGTAGCCGCTTGCGCTATTGCACGTATTGATTGGACGATTCGAAAGCACTTAAAAAAGTTTATTTGAATGAAAAACTATTCTGTTCTATTCTATTGCTTCAGCAACCCACATGACACATACTTCTGCACAAGGTGAAAGCGTATCAGTGTAGTTAGACCAAATAAGTGATCCTTACCTATAAGGTGGGACATCTTTTAGCACAGGGCTGTTAGATTCTGGGGACTTGGCCTGTTGCACCCCTTTCACCACACCCACGGGGTTTCCAGGAGAGGTGTTATTTACATTGTTATGTGTGGGAGTTGTGTTAGTCCGGTTCGGTGAGCTTTGTTTGTCTGATATGTTCGGACTGGATGTGTTATGACTCCTGATAACAATAGTTACACGCTACACTTAAGGATATCATAAACTAGCTGATGCCTGCATTCTAAAAATTCAGGGGGAACCCTTTGATTTTCCGGGATAAAAAGTAGCCTATGACACTCCTCACGTCCATACCCATACCCATGCAAAAAATCACATCGATCCAGTAATCTCAAACATACCTTTTTTTTTTTTTTCAAGAAATGTATTGTATCAAAAACTAAAACTTTTAAGTCTTAGTTTTTGATTTTACAGTAAAATCTTCTGTGAGTTCACTATTCAACTAAAGTAGTATTCATAGAGCATGATACAGCTATATTTTTCTCTACATTAATAGATAGTTAAAGTCACTATCACTTTTGCAAGTTAAAACATCCTTGCAGCAAATGAGCATCGTGTGTTAGATGAATCTTTTAGTTTAAAGTTACCCAACATATGACAAATGGCATGGCATAATACGAGGCCGATTGTAATATGACCGTTAAAAAAGTAGATTGATTACTGCAATATAACAGCTTAAAATGTAATAATATGTAGCTATACATTAATATTGTAATAGTTTGTTATGAAAAAAGCATCTGCTGAATTTATTAGGGGCTCTTCTCAGCAGAATCTGTATTCCGAACTGGTGGTAGAGCCTCGACATATTATAAGAGCCACACTTTGGCCTAAATAAATAATTTTGAGATTTGAATTATTTTTTTTTGAATACATATTTAAGTGGATTTTCCAGAAATAATGGTTCAATCTCAGCTGGCTTCAGCATTATATGAATGAGTCCTGTATAAGCTTCAATAGCCTAACAGTTAAAGGTGCGGACTGAAAACTGAAAGGTTGCAGGTTCGAATCCCACCCGTTGCACTATTGTCATACCCACTCCTAGCACAAGCTTTCCGCTTATCTGGAGGAGATAGGAGGATATAAGTCAACTTCAGCTTGGCTAATGTTCTTTTTTAACAAAAAAAAAAATATATATAAGGGATGTACAAGACACCCTAGTCATATTAATTCTAATAAGAGACAAGTAGACTAAACTGTATTTTAGAAGGTCACAAAATCATAATACATACCCATTTCCAATAGGTGATCGCGAGTTATTAGTAGGTTGTACTAGTTTTTGGTTATTGCTGCTGTTGTCAGATCTTCTTAATATAAATTGGATATCGTTGGAGTATTCCCCCCATTTCATCAATATCTAAAATAATAACAGAATTGAATAATATACAGTAAAAATTTGACGCTGCTACAAAGGTTTAAAGATCTGTTATCACAGCTCAGTGTCCACTGACGACTGTTGATGTTTAAGGTTTTGAAAATAAATTATAACAAGTGTGTAACAATTAATTTGTTTATACATATTCTCTGATCTTGAGCGATTTGCTCTTATTCATTAAGGACTTCCATCCTCCGTCACTTCTTAAGTAATATCTTTATTCATCAGATCTTCACCAAAAAGTAAATAACGTAAAGTAAAAAGTAAGTAAATACTTACCTTCAGTGGGTATTCCTGTGGAGCTAAAAGTCGTTCATTGTTCCTCCATCTCTCTATCAAAGTGAACCTGCCAACCTTTCCCGTGGCATGAGCCAGAGCAAACACTACATCCTAAATGTAAATAAAAGTATTCTATAACATCCATAATGGTAAGTGGTAATAAAATTTCTATACTATTTATTTATTTCCATTTAGAAATATGTTGCACACACTTAGTAAATAGAAATAGGAAAAAAAGAGGGACACACTTATTTGGTCCGGCATGAATTTTCAAAGCCTGGCAGTGCAATGGAATACATCGCATACCTAGACAAAAAGTCAGACAACTCAAATTAGGTCAGTGTTCCCTAGACGAAAAGTCTTTCTGAATCTTTTGTTAGTTATGAAACTCAATTTTACTTCAGGTACTCATAACTTTACGCATCAGGTTTTGTTAAGATCTATAAAACTGTGAAGCCAGTTGAGCCAAAGTAACAAGCAGACATAGCCATACACATTATTTATATTAGTATGGACGGATATATCTATAAAGGTGAAATTAATACCTACAGTTATCCTCTTACCGTCTATCTTTGCTAGTATGGACACAGTGCCAAAAAATAGAGCATAAATAGAGAGAATGACGAAAACAAAAACATGTTAACAAAGCGATTTAATTAACAAACTTGGGTCTAAATTTATATCACATTTTCTGGAAACCAAACAAATAAAGTACTATATACAAGTTCCACAATCAAAAAACAAAACACCAATCGAACGTTTTGTTTGTTTTACATATGCCATCCTCACACGTTGTAATTATACCTATGGAAAGCGAGATTAGAAAGCTATGCGCTTTCATAATAATTAGCGATGAGAACATAATCTACTGACCTGACAAGTCGTGGTCTCCGTCACCCCGCAAACAATCCTTTGTATTCCCTCGACCCAGACTTTTAACTCCATGAATTGTAAACTGATGAATCAAGTCACAGAACACTTATGTTTACGACACCATTCTATGTTGCATTCAGTCAGTATGCAACTGTTTTTCAATAGAAAACATGGGGAAATATAACAAAAACATTACGAATTTCAATTTGTTACAAAATACTGAAAAATACGCTAAGCGCTTAGTCGACCAAATCTCAAACTTCACTTTTTTTTTATTTTTTACTGGTCTGTGAACTTCACTTCCAAACCACAGATATGCTTCAAACTCAAAGAAGAAACGTTCGGAAATCATTTAGAATATCTATATAACTTGTAATAGAATCTGCAATCGCGCATACCAAGCGTTAGCGTAAATAGCAATAAGGGACGGGAAATAACCTCTAATTACGGTTGTTATTAAAACTAAAACGTTTTCAGTTAAAACACTGCAATTGCAATCTTACTGCATAGCTTCAGTTCGGCATTCACAAAGTGGATTTAAACAAAACAAATACCTAACAAAAACACTTTATATACGAATGACCTAAAACCTTAATGAAAGTGTTAAGGAGAGCAAAATTTTATAACGTGTGCCTCCACTTTTACCACAGATTACTATGATACTACGTATCAGATGGCCAGTGTTGCCAACTTGTTTTTGGGGAAAGAGCTAGATCAAATCTTAAAAAGAGCTAAAAAAGAGCTAAATTTCTTTCAAAAAAAGAGCTGATGTTGTAAATGATTTTAATTAAAAAATCGAAAAATTTCTTTCAACCAACCTCGAAAAGGATCTTCACTGAGCCATTCATTTCGAAATTTTTGTGTGTAAGGCTTACTACTCAATGCCATTTTAGCAATAATTTGCAAAATCACTATGTAGTTCGAATCTTTAAAAATAAATAAAATTGAAGTGTCTGTTTGTAATATCAAAAGAACAGCTTTTTACTAGTTAGTAAAAAGCAGTAGTTGCATACGAAAGTAAATACGGTACTTATACCAAGAAAACAATTTTTAAAATTTTTGTCTGTCTGTCTGTTTGTAACCGCTATTCTCGGGAACGGCTGGACCGATTTTGACGGGACTTTCACTGGTAGATAGCTGATATGATTGGGCAACGTATAGGCTTTTTTAACCGACTTTCGAAGAAGGAGGAGAAGGAATTGCGTTTTTCTACCTCTGTATTACAATATCTCCGTGATTTCTTAACCGATTTGCGTGAATCTTTTTTTAATCGATATAAAAACTTTGCGAAATAGTCCCATAAAAACTTCGGGTTCCAACTCCTCAATCCTGATGCTGCAGGGGTACTGCCAACCTAAACTGTGGTGATTTAGGAACGCGGACGAAGTCACGGGCGTCCGCTAGTTATTAATACGTAATGTCAAATCTATTAGAAGAAATTAAGAATTATCTTACAATGAGAGACAACTGACAAGTGAGACAACAAATAGCTATGAGAAATTAAGGGGATTACCGCGAAAACGCCAATATAAACCTGAGTTGACTTCTATGTTCGGATATTCTTATCGCGTAAATAAAAATCAAATTTCAGGTGTGTGATTAAAATAGAGCTAAAAACGCATAAAAAAAGAGCTGAAGAGCTAAACACAATTTTTTAGAGCTAGTGACGTGGAAATAGAGCTAAATTTAGCTCTAAAAGAGCTAACTTGGCAACACTGCAGATGGCTCAGTTCCCTACAAATTTTAAACCCTCGAAATCAAGGCCCATGATTGGCTAATGTATCATTTTGGAAAACTGCTGTAACCAATGGCGTAATAACAATTTTTTTTTCTATTTTTGTCTATGGATTTTTATTTTTGTTATGAAGGTATCTACCATAGGTATGTACCATAGGTATCTACCACAGGTATGTACCGTAGGTATCTACCTATTGCCATCCTTGCCCATAATAATAATTATAGGTTATAATTTATAAAAAATAGGAAATAAAGAAACAAATTTTTTAAAAATATTTGTTTAATTCACTTTGAAATAACATAATACCTATCGCTTTTGTTATACACATTTTTGGAATTTCAGGTAAGTCTTTATGATCTTGCCTAATATATACTTATATGTCCTAATTTTGTTTATTAGATACACCCTACACCAATTAAGACGTCATATTTTTAATAATTTGTTTCACGAAACGTTTTTCAAATTACAACACACTGGTAAACACATAAGATCCTAAACACTTTTATAATATAAACCATAAAACTTTGTCTTTTCTCACACTGTGGAAACTTATAAAAAAAAAAGCTTCCTTACGCGAATTATTATAACGGGCACATAACACTTGCACTATATTTCAATAAATTGAAATAACAATTGCTATTCTGGGACAGAAATATATGAAAATTAAACTAAAAAAACCAAATACAATAATAATGGCGTCGATTGGGCGTCAGCCATCAGGAGAATCATAGATTACTGTAGATCTATAAATAGTAAATACTTCATACTACATATAGGTACCTAATGTAGATATGGAGATGTCTGTAAAAATTGTCATGCATCATAGTGGAAAAGATTTTGTAAGGCTATGGAAATTTGTATGGGACTGAACTGGCCGTGACTTTTACTTTTGGTTGGAAATCCTAATTTGTCACAGAATACATAACAGTACTAAAAGCTTATACTGTAATTTTATGAATTTTAATTTTTAGAAGCATTTTTAATATTATTAGTACCCGCAAGTGGGTGATATTTTTAGCATGGGTAACATTGGACCTTTTGGGCCCAAGACACGGAGCTGCCCGCGAAATTCAAATTTAATTTGGTTTTTCGCCATTTATAAACGAATACGACAAAGTAGGCTTCTAGCATTCAAATTGCGCCAATGGCAGTATCATTTTCTCATTTTCTATATGAATGCTATCAAATCATCAATCATTTTCTGAATGCTATAAGCCTACTTTGTTGTATTCGTTTATAAATGGCGAAAAACCAAATTAAATTTGAATTTCGCGGGCAGACCCGTCTCTTGGACCTTTTCCCTCCGCCGACACTATTATTTCCCATCTCACTACCTACCTACCTCTTCACAGAAAAAAATGAAATCAATTTAACGTCATTCTAAAAGGTCCTTTATACTTACATACAAATTTGGTACTTCCTAATTCCATGGGTCCATTCTTAATTTGAATTTAAAAATTGGCACTCTCTTTCAAAATATATTATTAATCAATCCATTAATTAGCAATAAATTAACTTAAAGTAAATAAAGCTTGTTTAATACGTTTTATTTATCTACAATAGGTACCTATTATAATGGCACAGGAGGATGATGAAGAGGTACGAGTTTATTTACGTTACGACAGCTGTTTAAGTACTTACCTACATTTTACTTATTTCTGTGACTTATTCAATGTAATCAGCACTAAATTCGGATCATCATAATATGAATGGTCCGAGAATTACTCGGACCATTCATATTATGATAATAAAATCTATAAACAGTAAAAAGTACCTATTTTGTCTATGACGATTGACGTCACTACAAATCCAATATGGCTTCAATATTCTTAAATGACCGACCGTTACAATCAAAAAGAGTGTACCTCTCTTGGTTACCATTTATTAGACCTTGTATAACTATGTCAAAAAAATCGTACCCTTCAAGGATCTTACTTTCAACGTAGAAGAAGTTCAGAATATTGTAAGGGATAACATCGAGTTCTGTCTTGGAGGGAACATTTACAGCCATTCCCGAACACCCCAATGGATCACTGTCATCACAGAAAAGACGCTGTCAAGACTCAATAAGCTAAACAAGCCTTTTAAGTATATCAGTAAGCAAACTCTTGATATTTAAAAATATCTTTCCACATGCCTACTCTGCTAAGTATGAAACATGTTACATGTCTACAAAGTTAGCTCCATGATACTTTGCTTATCATTTGCGTATACTTACTTTAATGTGTACCCACGAAGCAGAAACAAGTCATTTGGACAAACAATTCAAACTAGTTCTATTTCTTGATTTATATAGATGCAATCGAGCGAATGTCTTACATAGCATAATGACCTCTATCTGTAGGTACTAGGTACATAACTGCGGTTATTTGTTTGTAAATATAGAAAATAATTAAATTATCATATTGTCCTTCTCTAATTTCTTGGGAAGTAGCGACTATGCAGCGGTCCTAGCAGACCCAATATCAAAGACTTCTACATACAGTACATTCTTAATATTTCTTTGATTTTAGTGAGAATGACGGTGACACAGAAGAATGGCACGGGCTTGCATACTGCGGCCGCATACTTTTGGGATATTGCCACTGACGGCACTTGCACGGTGCGCTGGGAAAACAAATATATGTATTGCATCGTTAATATATGGGCACTAGCCCTACAGCTTTAATTTCATTATTTTAATAACTAGATATATATTTTTTCCTTTAGGGTATATAGAACAAAGTCAGAAATAAAACAAAAAGTAAAGCACATTTTAGTATTTTTATTTTTGGTAAAATTTACCACAATACAAAATAATGATAGAAATAAATAAAGTAATAAAATGTATAGACAGGTCATAGAACTATGCATTGTAAAATTGGTGCTTTTAAAGCAATATAATATAATTTATAATAACATTAGGCAAAATGGCATGTGTAGGTACATTAAAAATAAAAGCATTATTTTTAACACAAAATAATATCAAGAAAAGATTTTTTTCACTTAATATAATTAAAGAAATCAATTCATTCATCACTTAGTGATTTGGTCTTTTTAAAATTATATTTGTAGGACTAATAAAATGCACATGCGCTTAATTTAAAAGCATGATCTCACATTTTACATAACTCAGATAATATACGAATAAAAATTAATCGATGATTAACAACACTGTCAGGGTCAAGAGATAAAAACTCATAGGGGCGTTTTTGTGCCGTGGCGGATTGCTAAACGTTCTATTTGTGGAATCGATAGAGATAAAAAACCGAGTCTCATGTAATTCCTGAACCAATACTATAAAGAGATAGGAACTATTTGCGACGGGCTTTAGTCCAACTACATTTCTCGTAAAAACTTCCTTTAATTTTGATAGTAAACCATTAATTATTAAAAATATAAATATATATATGAAAACATAATCACGAATTCTAGCCGTGTTCTAATTTAAAAAATCCTGATTAAATTAAAGAGATATTTGTAAGTGTCAAATAACTTGCATGTAACATTAACATAATTTTCATTCTAATGTTATATGTGAGTTATTTTCTGGAAGGCTCTTCGAAAATTTAAGTTGGTTAGATGCTCGCTATTAAAAAAAAAATAGGCAATAATAAAGATATATACACGACGATTTTAGAACCTCCTTATACTTAAAATTCAGCCACATTTCATCATATTGTCACGACACAAAAACGCTAGATTCAAAGTCAAAGGGTAAAATAGATAATAGATACAATAAAATGTAATAATTCAGATTAACATTATTTGAATAAAAAACTTATATTAAAAATAGATGTTAATTATAATTCATATTGATTAAAATTACCTGTACTTTGTTATTTATTATCGTTACTCGATGTACAACTTCTACTATGTTTACTGATCAAATTGTTTGTAACATGTATTACAATTAACTAATGAAAATATACTCGATTGTATGGCTATATAAAAAAATTTAATTCCTAAAGACTAGTCCACAAGTTAACCGTTTCAAAATTGAGTGCATAAAAAATAACAAGGTGAAATGTGTTCCAACATTTGGGTGAACCTAAAACATGGCTAACAATATGGTACCACTACTTTTTTATTTAATGTGGTAAAGCTATAGATCAGACGGAAATTCGACAGAATGGAAAAAGCCATATAAAATTGCTAAGTTTTTTTTTTCAATAAACAAAATTTTACGTGTAAACTCTATAAAAGGTATATCCAGAAATCCCAACAAGATAAGTAAATAAATTCCTAAGATATTCCTAATATTATCTCACAAAATAATGTTGAAAAATAACATTGCTTACAACTAGGGTTGCCATGCATCCAGATAACTTATTTAATATTTTAAGCATTTCATTACACTATAAAATGGACAAAACTACCATTGTAAAATTGTACTCCTTTTATGTTTAGAAATCGAGGTCAAGTTTATAAAATACCCGAGTCCTGATTCGGCTTATTCAGACCTGGCAACCCTAACCAAAGTTTTCAGTAAATAAAGTAATTAGTGCAGTTCCCAGCTGTACAGTAATTTTATTACTAAAACTATCATTTAATCGGTTTTACTGGTTCACCTATAGAATATGTTAATACTGCTTAATAGATGCAGTAACTGTCCAGTCCTAAACTAGTTTTGCATTCGGTTCTGCATCTAAATATATTATTGTATAACTAGAATTGTGAAAATTTAAAAAGACACTGGTACTTATAGAACTGTGATGACACTGTGATGTTTTAAAATCTATTTTTCTACACATAAAAATAAAATCACACAAAAACATTATTAGGAAATAAAAGATTAGAAAATTGGTATTTTTAATACAAATTAATGTTTTAGTTTAAAACTGAAGCTGTGTTGAATAAAAATATTAAAGCTAAAAATGTGCATTTTCGTAATAAATCGTTCTTTTTCGGAGCGTGTTAACCTCTCATTTTAAACACCCGTCTAAACAACCTGTGGGCCTACCACAAACACTTAAAGTAGGTAGTATTATTTCAATATTGTTTTAATATATTGTCATACAATGACGTCCTTAAAGTAAGTTACATAAGGATGTTCTTGTATGACATGATAATGTGGAAATAATATTACTTTAAGCCTTGGTAGTAAAGCCCCTGTTTTGAGTCGACCCGCACACCAAATAACTTATTATATACAACGATGTATGTAATGTTCCTTTAAAGTACACCCTACCTCTATGACTACGATAAAACGATTTGTCGCTTAAACTCATTATTATGACAGATAATTTCTCTTATTTACAAATTAGCTATACAATACTCATTAAAATTACAAAAAAAAAGTAACATTGTACTCGCAACTTCGCTAACCTTCATTCGAATGTATCCATGTCAAATAACAACTAATCTCCGTCTATGTACACGTACGCCGCTATGTTAGTCGAGACTTAACTGATCACAAAAGGAGAAATAAGAACAAATGAGGAACAAAATATATACTACGCACTAACCGTTCACCTAGCCCGACTTGGGTTTCGCAATATCACATCAATGTTAAGCCGCATCCACACAAAAAAATTCAGGTTGCGTCGTGTTCGACAAAAATTGTCAAATCACAAATTACGTTAGCGTGGACGCGTCTTTTTCGACGAAAATTTGTGCTTCGATACAATAATTTTCGCTAAACACGACACAATAGATAAATTTTATTAGTATGAACGCGGCTTTAGGTGCTGACGACAGCCATACACCAAAAGCCGCTCGAGAACCTTTAACCAACCTAGTTAAAACGATACAACTTAAAAAATATGTACACAATGTATAAAAACTTATCACAAAATTAGAAATATTTATATTAAAACCAATATAATACAGTGTGTTCACTTAACCAACTGAATAAACTTTTGATTCATATCTGTGATTATCTTATATACATTCCAGCATAATACGCACATGACAAGGGAACTTGGCGTAATTCCGTGCGGAATTAGTTTTCCGACAACTTTCCGCTGCGTTTGCCCCTTGCCTAACTAGCCTAACCTCATCTTAATTTAATTTAAATTAGTGACTATTGAGATAACTTCAAAATCTTACTTTTGTGTTGCCGCCATTCTGTTTATATACAGTTGGAACTTTTTAAATGAACACACCATGCAATCCAACAATTCTAAACACTGGGTAGATTCATAAAGAGATCATAACAAGATTCATGAAAAACATCAGTGACCTTTGGCTCTAGTGGCACTATATATGTCAAGATAAGAGGTGGGAATAACGCGATATGTAATTTGGACTTATTGTCTTAATTATGTACATATTAGAAAATTGTGCTCGACCCAGTATTTCTCTTCCCGCACTGTAACATTCAGCCAACTCATTCGAGAAGCATTAAGATGTTCATTTTCATTCGTTTAATTCTTTTGTCAAAACGCTTAGTTCTCTTAAAAATACGTCTAAATCTGTAATGTACTTATATTTGATTATTATGCTATTTAGTAATTAATCCGATATATTGTAGTGTTTTTGTACGGAAACTCGTCGACTAAGGCCGCGTCCAGATTAACGGTCGCATACCTTTGTACTTGTGGACGACTAATGCCCGTTTTTACCAACCACATCTAAATCATCCACTAAGTAGGAGTCTCTTCATGGTAACCACTAAACACAATCCCTGCCAATGTCATTTCCACCTTAAAGACGCATGAAAATAAAATTGACAGAATTTAGCTTAGGTAGCCCGCAAAAGTTATGGAACGTTGGTGAAAACAGGAACGAGCTTAAGCTCAGATTTGATTGTACATACATATTTTGACGTATGGGAGCGTTATAGTGTGTGCTTACGACTCTAATGAGTCAAGTATTAGATACTTACGCGTACATCAGTCTAGACGCGGCCTAAAAACACTGCAGTAACCGTAAATATACACGAAAAGACGACATAAACACAAGTGATGGAATCACTCCAGTAATATTTCCATTCGGTACACCGCACTTCGTACTCAAAGCCAGTTTAATTGACACAATCGAATCACTCACAATCGTTTGTTTTTTCAGTTGAGGTACTTGCGACACTTTTTCGCGCCACACGTGCACGGTATTTTGACTTCTTCGAAAGGGAACTTGTAGTCGTAGGTAAGCTCTTCACCAATGGTTATCCGGCGGAGAGCAAAGATCAGGATGTGCTTGTGCCCGTGAATGTCGACCACGCGCGAGTAGCAGTTTGGCTGAAACAGAGTAAAGTCATAAGGAAAAACTTCTAGAAGGCAAAACAAGCTGGACGACGAACAAATAGTTTTATATCAAAATGGCTGGTGTTCCGATTTATATGGAGTAGTTTACACAGTTGTGATGTATATGCAACATACGATGGAAAGTGTCTGCAAGCGATTATCTAAATATATAAAAGGAAAAGGTGGCTGACTGATCTATCAACGCACAGCTCAAACCACTGGTCAGATTAGGCTGAAAAGCATTCAGATAGCTATTATGAGGTAGGATCTGCTAAGGATTTTTGAATATTCAACCTTACTTAAAGTGAGTTAAGTCGCGGGCAAAAGCCCGCTTTTTATATAGCTGTCCGAAAGCTATAAGGTTTTGAAAACTATAAGGTATTGAAAATACATTACCTAGTGAATAAAATTTATTCACTAGGTGACTTGTGACACAAGTTTATTTTTATTTATTCAATAATAGTACATTATGGTACAAGTGGAAAAGTTGGTGATTACCGCTGAGGCGCTATTGAGACCCGAGCCGTTAGGTGAGGGTCTTAAGGTAGCCGAGGACGGTAATCATCAATATACACGTGTATCATACGACGTTTTTCAACACACTTGTGAAGAAAATAATACTAAAATAGTACATTATGGTACAAAACAGTGAAAACGAGTTGTGAAAATTTTTTCGCAATGGCGGGAAAAATTAATGTTGTTCTTTTGTTCGCCCTCTTAAGATGCTCTTGAGGGCAGGCAAAGATCGACGACCATACAGCCTATTCAGGTGTTTATTTGATTTAATACGAAGTTGTATGAAATGAGCAAGCAATAGGTATCTTGGCAATAGGTAGGATCTTTTTTGTAATAGAAACTTTTTTAAGAACAAAGCAACTCAACCAATAAAATTAAAAAAAAAAAATTCTATAACTCACATTGTGAATAATAGTAATCAAAAGTCACAGTTTGAGTTAAAGGTGTCATTGTGTGCCTAATTGCGGTGAACCGGGAGCCATTTTATGAGCAAGTGTGTTGAAAATTGATATAAATTGTATGAAAAGATTGCCCTGAGACTTTTATAATTCTAAATAGATGACCTACATCTAACTTTTAATTGTAATTTAGTTCCCTAGTTAGCTTACGTTTTATATTTTTTCAATGTTTAGTTTTGTAAACTTTTAGTTTCTTTTGTTTTTTTATATTACGCTTTAAAAAAAAATTTTGGCAAATGTTGTGCATTTTAATTATCTTTTCTGTGTAATTTTTAGTACTTTATGAAATGTAACAATTTTTGTTGTCCTAATAAATTAATAAATAAAAGGAATATTAAATATATAATCTGTTTGAATACAATAAAATACTCACATCACACGAATGGTTAATGAATCTCGCAGCGTTGCCCTTGAGAGTCGCGTCGACGACGAGATTGTCGTCGATGCGGAACATGTAGCAGCCGCCGACGCCGCGGCGACCGCTCATCGCCTCGTACTTCTTCTCGCGCTGATCGGCCAGCACGGCGCGTATCACTTCACCGGCGTACTCAATTACCATGTCGCCTGAAAATAATGAAAATCCACCAATGTAATAAATAGATAGAAATAGAATACAAATATTTTTTATTCAAATAAACTTTTACAAGCACTTTTGAATCGTCAATGAATCTAACACTGGTTTGGAATGCCTTTGCTGCCGAGAAGAGCTAGCAAGAAAAACGGTTGCTCTTTTCAAAAAAAATTTTTATTTTACAATAGTTAATGAAACTTTGATATGTATACCGTGCTTCCACGATGAAGTTTCCTAAGTCCAATACAATACAAATACAAATAAATACAATCCAATGCATGTTAAGACGAGTAGACAGAAAGCAGACCCATTCCCGTTGGTGGCACCCGTTCACGAGCATGACGCATGATCCAGCCGTTGCTTCGCTCAACCATATTTGAGGGAACGTAACAACAATAAACTAGATTTTGTCGTTGTGGAGTATTGTTTTTAAAAATCCAGCGGGAAACCTGTTTAGCCGGAATAAAAGGTAGCCTATATATCGCACACTATTTTTTAAACTAAATTAAGATACCATATTTGCAAAGGATTTTTAAGAAGTAAGATAAATACAAAATATATACCTTCTTCAATGTCCCGTTTACAGAATAAACCACGTCCGTGAATATGTGATCTGTAGACGCCCACAGATGCTTTTGAGGTCTCTTTGAGCTGTCTAAACCTCATCGCCGGGGGCAACGTTGCCAAGCGTCTGTAACAAAATCATAAGTGTAACAGAAGGTGGGTCAGGATGGTCAAATAAATAATTGAACAACTTTGTATTTCACTTTAACTGGATGTAATTTCACAAAGTGTGTACTCTCGTCGAGTTTTACAAAAGGTCTGCCTGTGCCGGCTAGGTTACAGAATCTCTGGCCCCAAGTAACAATAATCAATTAATCATATTATAATTAATACAAACAAAAGTTAGCTAAGGCGACGCCGAAATAGTCACAAAGGAAATTATTATTTATCAAGCTCCATACTGTTAATACGATCCCCTAACGTTAAAAATAAACAATCTGTAGCTATGCGAGTCGCATGAACAAAGGCCCGTGGATAGGTACCTAATAACTATTCACAATATCAAAAGTAAAACGCACAGTCAGGGCATTCATGAGGCTCAACCATAAGTAACATAAACAAATTCTATAACATAAGATTAACTAAAAACTTCATCATCAACTCAACACATCGCTTGTAAATTACTGGGCAAAGGTCTCCTCTGGAATGAGAAGGCCATAATTCACCACTCTGGCCAAGCGCAGATTGCCAGATTTCACAAACCTTTAAGAACATTATGGAGAATTCTCAGGCATGCATCCTCACTATGTTTTTCTTTACCGTTAAAGCAATTGATTTTTTTTTTTTTTTAATTTATTGATCAAGATCTATGCACAATACATTTTTTAATTATTTTATATGCCATCCTCCAGGAAGCTTTGTGATTTAATTGCTTAAAACGCACATAGCGACATAAGTAATACCTAATTTTTTGGACATTAAATTATTTTTATTAAGAATTTCGTACGTGGTAGATTTTGTATTTTTGTATTTTGTGTGATTTTTTTAATTTAATTGATGTAACATTTTTGACATTAGTAAGCGCTTTTGTGAGTCAGAATCGAAGAAATAAATAATACAATACAACAGCTCTGAAAAGTCAGAGATGTGTGTCTGAGATCTAAACCTGGACTCCCGTAAGGCAGAAGTCTCAACCGCTAGGCTATCACTGCACTGAAAACTAATGAGAACTATATGAAAGGGACAATGAATCGTTTAGTACATACCTCGAAATGGAACTCTCTACTTCTTGTCCGCCGAATGGCGGAGGTTCCTCTCTGAAAGGAGATGCCATCCAACTAAACATGTCATGATTCTGTTTCCTCGACACAGGTCCCGTGCGCGCGCTTCCCCACGGACTCTCCTTGAAACCTTCGCTCAGATCTAAATCGTTGTCCCAACTATTCAAAGGCCGACCTTGACGTATCTTATACTTCGTGCATCGGTTTGCCTGCAAACAAAGTAATATTGTAGAAAAGCAGAAAAAACATTCCTAGCCATAAATTTAATTAAAAAAAACGAAACATCGCGGTTAATGCCTCATATGGTGACAGAAGGGCTGGCTCATGTTTTGCGCAACGGATCAGCCTTGCTGTCCAACGCGGAAATGCAGCCAGTATTCTTGGCACCATTCAACGCAGATTAGATTAATTTATCTATAAGTTTGTTGTAACATTAGCTGATGTCCGTGACTTCGTCCGCGTTTCTCAAATCCCGCGGGAACTCTGATTTTCCGGGATAAAAGTAGCCTATGTCACTCTTCAGTTCCTCAACTATACCCATGCAAAAATCCGTAACTCTCTTGCAGCGCGATTGAAGCACCAACAAAACAAGAAACAAGCACACTTTCGCATTTATAATATTAGTAAGGATAGTAAGAATTTTAATTTAAAAAAAAATGAGACAATAATAACTTACCCCCGGTAATTGCTCAATTAAATATCTCAAGGCATTATTATTCAAGCCTAGTAAATGAGCTCCGCATAACGTAGACGGTAAGTTGTATTGAATCAGTGGCAGTCCAGCCTGTTTCCTGGCGTTTTGCACAGCCTCTATCACCTTTGTCCACAGATCTGTCAATGATGACGAAGAATAGGTGAATCCATCCTCGGAGGACACCTCGTATATGAGTTTTGGACCATCATCTTTTGGTGGATCAGGCGCCTGTTTAGGTTGCGCTAGCTTGTTCTCTTGGCCCTTCGCAGCTTTAGTTTGTTTCTTCGTGACTAAAGTTTCTGCATCAAGTTTTTTATCCGATAAGGGCCGTTTTAAAACTTTTGTCGATGGATTTGGCATTTTTGTCAATACTGTTTTGTTAGTATCTTTTTCGGTTAATACTTTTGGCGGTTCAGGCTCTATCACATCTAAGCTGGGCAATGACGTCATTTTGGGAATAGTTTCAATGGTTTCGCTGTGCGCAACAGAAACTGCAGAACCTGAACCTGAACTTGTGTTTGCTTGCTGCATTTCACTGGATAATTGTATTGCTCGAGCGGCATCTCTTTCTTCTTTTTCTCTTTTCGCATTTTCTATAACTTGCATTCTCTTGGATTCTTCAATTGCTTTTTCGAGGTCACTATCAATAGTCTCATCTTTAATATTTAAATCTGGCATATCCTGACTCACGGGCCTTTGCCTAGGTATTGCGGGAGTTTTAGTTCCGGAAGTCTTTGAAGATTTACTTTGACTATCTCTATGCAAAGGCAGAACTCTATTCATTGGTCGCATCGTCATAGGATTTACAACATTCATGGGTATACCAGATTGTTGAGTAGGAGGAGCCTTTGGTAGAGTTATACTAGAACTGTTCTGTGTTGGTAAATTAATTGTGCTGTTGTTGTTAACGGGTATACAAATCATGTTATTGCTATTACTTTGATTTTGTAGTAAATTGTTGTTAGCTTGAATTGGAAAGTTCAAGTCAGCTGTTGTTTTAGTAGCGATTTTAGGGTCGACTAAATTATTTTGAACAGTTATGTTAACAGTATTATTGCTTGAATTTACGTTAATATTCATAGGTGCGCTGTTAGGAATCGCTTGGAAAGGAACATTGATCATAGTGCTACTTTCACTCTTCTGTTGATATGCTAAAGGATCAGTAGAGATTCCGGCAACATTACTGTTAGTATTATTGGTTACCACACGTATGTTGTGCTGTTGTGGTACATGTTGACTCATGTTATTCTCGAGATTTGAGTTATTCAGCCTACTTCTTTCTGGAAGATTGATTACTCTGTTATTATTTTGTGAATTCATTTGCATAAAACCCATTTGATTATTGCTTGTTACTGCGTGAGTTTGTTTATCGTTTGTTCCAACTACATTAGCTTTTGCACAGTCGCTAACGGGCATATTTGTTATAGGCATATTTGTATTAGGCGGTGGTCCCATTATATTTTTTACTCTCGCTGGTTCTTGTACAAATTTTGGTTGTTCATTTACTGTCATAGTCCTGTTTATTTGGTTTTCCATATTAGACATAGGTGTCTGGGTTAGGTTGTTCACATTCATACTACAGCTGCTCATATTTATTTGAGAATTATTTGAAACCTGACCCGACATCATTTGATTTTGGTTATTAGCAGTATGAGCTTGTGAATTGTTCATCATCATATGGTTGGAATTCGACATAAGATTTGTTACTTCTGTCGAGTTATTACAGCTCATCAACAAATCGTGACTGTTAAGAGAGTTTTGGTTGTTTGACCCGTAAATAGAGCTGTTATTAATGTTGTTCATATTCATCATATTGTTAGACATATTGGTATTATTTACATTCATACCATGCATAATGTTCCCATTATTGCTTATATTCATATTATTACTCGTATTCATATTTGCGCACATTTCAAACGAGGACTGATTGTTGGTAAATTGTGAACTGGACGAACTGGAACAACTGCCACTGCATGAATTTTGAAGTTCATTCTTAATATCCGGTATATTAGGCATATTATGCATCAATGAATTATTCAACGATTGATGATTAGCATTAGACATTTGCATAGCGTTATTAAGATTATTATGCATATTCATGTTGTTAATTGAATTAATATTGTTCATCTGATGTTGCATCAAATTGTTATGTTCCATGGAATTTCTATTGTTTTGCATTTGATTTATTGTATTCAGATTTTGCATTGTCATAGAATTGTCCAATTGATTACCGAGGCCCATGTTGACATTATTTCCTGACATATTATGATGCATGTGCATATTATTATCTATTTGTTGCCTGTTATGCATTTGGTTTGATACATGTTGATGTAATCCCATTAAAGTATTTTCCATGTGCGGACGGGTGTTTTGTAACTGCATCATATTCGACATTTGATGCTGGTGATGGTGTAAAGTATTATCCATTTGTCTATTTTGTTGTTGCATGGTCATTTGTTGATTCATATGCATGTTGTTATCTATTTGTGAACGGCTATTATTACCGGTCATGTGATGATTTATTTGCTGCATAGAATGCATTTGCTGATTATGTAAAGATTCCATAGATCTGTTATTTGAGTGAATTTGGTGATTAGAATTGTTTATATTATGAGACTGCATGTTTTCCATCATCATTCTATTATTTTGCATATTATTCATGTTAGATAATGACTGATTCATATGCATGTGATTTAATTCACCTAAGTCAGCACGATTCATATTGTGATTATTTGCTAAATTGTGGATATTAACATTCTGCCCCAACACGTTGCTATTGTCTGGTGTACTTCGATTAGAAATCATATTGTTCTGATTATGACTTGGCTGACCACTAATAAGATTATCATGGTAAGATCTGTTAGTAGGTCCTTGATTTAATTGTTGCATTGATCCGTTATTTTCTACGTGACGATTATGTTGAATTTGTCCATTCATTATATGTATTTGGTTGGGTGATGTGTGCTGCCCATTATCGTGTGAGATCATTTGCATATTACCATGTGGCAAATTGGGTGTATTAAGACCAGTATTGGCCAAATCATGCTGTTGGTTCTCACTAGGAATAGTCATATTAACTCGATTATTTGATATCTCCTGACATGACATATTCGAATTTTGCATTGAAGTGTTGACAGAATTCATTAATTGTACTTGTCCGTGTGATGAACTGTTTGAAACTGAACACATTTGATTTTGGTTATTAGAAACAGTCATTGAGTTCTGGCTACTTTGCATTTGCGGTCTTATCATATTAGATGGGATGATGCTTATTGATGGAGAATTGCTCATATTTCCTTGAACTTGACAACTACTCAACTTATGTATATTTATTTGATTTTGAAAACTATCATTGTGTTTATTTTCATTAGGACCGATATTTTGATAATTTTTATCATTTTGCGCATTATGTTGCGAATGCGATGCCATTATTTCCTGTGAGAAATTTAAGTGACCTCCTTCAGTTTTTGAAAGAGTGTTTATCTTACTTAATTTTAATGTAGTATCAGCGTCGAAATTACTATTTATGGAAGATGCAGGAGGATAAATATTTCCCGCTGTAATTTGTATCACATTGTTAGAGGTATGGGCAGAAGAGTGATGGCTAGCATTAACATTTGACTCGAATTGATGGATATTATTTAAAGAATTTCCTGTGTTATTCATTGATAACAAGCAGTTCTGATTATCTTTTCCAAATTCAGAGTGTGACATTTGTCTTCCAGAAAGCATGTTATTATGAATATTCATTGACGAGTTTAATGCAGAATTAGCCTTTCCACTAATATTGTGAAGGTCAGTTTTATTTTCTGTCTGCGTATTTCTCCAAGGGGTCGGCGACTTAATACTCTGCGTTACACTGATCGTTGGTAAACTAGAACAATTCGAGGTATCATGTAAGTTACCACTTATTTCGATCATGTGCGAATTTTCAATCTTCATTGCGTTATTTTTGCTAGTAGATGGTGCGATTGAACTTGAAACAATTGGCTGCGACAAGGGTATAGACTGCATAGAAAATGACACAGTATTAGGAATCGTTTGTGAAATTGCCATTACAGGTTGACCTATTGATGATACGAGAGTCACATTTGGCGACATAGATACAATATTAGGTTTGGAAATATTAACCCTCTGTAAACTTTGTGTCGTATTTGACAAAGTCATACTGTGTATCTGAGATGTAATCGGATTCAAGTTTTGTTTTCCATTTAAAATATTTCCTTGTTGGGATCCAATTGTAAGAGGAGCTGGACTCATTTGAATAACTTTTGGAGTATGTCGGTTATTATTAGACTGTTTGTCTGGTAAAGGTTGTAATGTCAAATTAGGGATCGAAGTTTTAACATTTTTCAAAGCTGGTGGCGATGACTGAACTGATTGGGCCGTTACAACATTTGGAGTTGATGAAGTGACTACAGTGTCACCAACATTGTTCACTACTACGTATCCAGTAGGAACTTCGACGATTGGTTCTATTTTACTAGCTTGGAACACTTGTGTAGTAGTTGCAGAGAAACTACTGTTCTGTGCAAGAACTCCTTGCATTGCAGTAGACACAAATTGTTGTGATGACATTACGGTATTCTGTACAATCGTTTCTAAGCCGTAATATACAGGTTGCGTTGTTGTCAAATACATGCAACCAGAAGGATCTGTAACCATTTCCAGAGTTGGGGCTGATCCTAAGAGGACCTGATCATTACAAAACTGTGGTAATATTGTCCCTTGTGGCAGAATTGTTGTACCAGGCGCAGGAGTTATTATCGTATTGCCTTGCGAAGATAATGCGTTTGGAATTATAGTGGTTTGTCCATTTCCGATACCACTTTGAGGTACTACGGTCCCGGTTTGCAAGGTTTGAGATGTTATATTGCCAGGTGCTAGACCTTGAATAGTGCCTTGAGGTATAATCGTAGTACCATTTTGAGTATGTATGGTTTGCGGAAGTATTGTAGGTCCGTTGGGACCCTGAGATATTATGCATTGGGTTTGATTTGCTCCTTGAGGAAGTATCGTCGCTCCTTGTTGTAATGTTTGCGGTAATATACCAACATTTCCCTGAGGTAACAACACGGGTATACCCCCACTAGGCACAGCAACTAATCCTCCAGATTCTGTTTGTTGAATTTGGAATGTTTGAGGCATAAGTCCACTTTGTGAAATAAATTGTGTTGGTCCAGTTTTAAAATCTCCTTGTGGTGCAATAGTTGCTATATATTGCATATTTTGATTCTGCTGCTGGGATAATGCTTCAACATACGCTGACATAATATTTTGGTTTGCAACTGGTTGCACAATAATTGAAGGCTGGCCTGTTTGATTATTTGTTTGTAGCTGGATGACAGTATTACCCGGACCCAATGGAGACTGATTGATTGTGGTAAACGTCTTCTCTAATTTCGTTTGCCTTATTTTTGTGGTTGGTTTAGGAATCGGTCTTCCTCTGCCTCTATTAGCTGCTTGGAAAATTGGTTTTGGTTGCACGTGCGCTGGTTGCTTCTTCGGAGATTTTTGTGGTGTACTTGGCAAGATTAACTGGTGTTTTGTTTGAGAATTCGGTGACGTTAGCCTTTGCGCAGTCATAGTGGGCACTACAATTGTGGGATTTCCTTGAAGTTGTGGCCTTATCATAGGCTGAATATTTTGTATAATCGAAGAGTTAGGCATTCCCTGGATAGAGTTAACCGGTAGAGCGATAGATGATGCACTCGCCATATTAGGAAAGTTCGTCACTTGATTTTTGTTTTGGATCATTGGTGTAATATTTCCAGTTTGGTTAGAAGGTATCGTCAATACTTGATTATTGGACGACAATACTTGAATTCCTCCCGATCCAGAGAACAATTGCGCCATATCACTGCTTTGTATTTGTTGTACGTTTGCATTGCCACTACCTGGTTTTACGCAAATATTGTATGGAATGATACCCTGTTGCGTGATTAATTGCGGAGTCATTATTTTTTGTCCAGTAGCTGAACTAGTTTTAGGTGGAAGCAGCATTTGCGGTGTTACGACTATCTGCGGTGACGATAGTACTTGTTGGTTGGCAGATACTTGAACGTTGGTAGTTTTGCTTTGATCAAATATCACAGTGCCTGATTTCATTTGTTCTGTAATCGTCATAGTCATCTCATTTGCTGGGCCTGGTGAAGGCGTTTCAACAATAGTACCATTAATTGTTATTTGTCTTGTATTAATAGATGTTCTTCTTGCAGAGATACTTTCTGCTTTAACAGAATTATCATTTCCACTTACGACTCCTGCATGGATAATCATGGGTTGCGCGAAAGCACCTTGAAAAGCATTTTGAAGTGTGGTCAATGTCCTATTCTCGGGAGACTTTGGATTTTCACTTTCGCTTTCACTTGTAGACATCATATCACATGATGGAATATGTCTGTCGTAAGATTCTTTATTTCGGTAGGTGCACTGGCATCTATCACATCTTACAAGTTGTTCCATCTGTCCAGATGTATTGGAATTGTCATCTAAAGGTCGCATGACTAACTCCGGCTGCCCGCTTATGGAGTTTCCGGCAATAGTCACGGTGTATGTACTCTCGGATCCACTAGCCCTGTACAGAAACTGGTTTGTTTGACACTTTGCTGAGTTATCATTACCTGGATGGTTATCTTCAGCACCATCGAGTTGTTGAATGGGAGTAAATTCTTCCTGGGGACTAGCCGGTCGGGAACTGCATGTGCTTTCAGAGCCCGACCAGTCTGCAGCGCCGTCTAATTGGGAAATAGGGCTACATTGTATCTTTGTGTAAAAATCAATGACGTCAGTATAGTATCCATCTGATTTATTATTCTTATCATCTGTGGGGGACTCCTCTTTTTGTTTAGGAGAAGTAGTGCGGTAATTAAGACCAGACGTATGTGGTGCTTCATTGCATTCATTGCTTGTAATCGTTTCTGGCTTTGCTTTTTTGTCTGGGCTACTTTTGTCTAACTCTTTTATTGATTCCAAAGCACTCTCAGTTACTCTTTGAATAGGGCTTAGTTTACCTGTAACTGTTGAAGATTTTCCCATTTTGCATCTTTTGATAGTAGATGTCAATAAGCTGGTGTCAAACTTATTATTCCAAGTCAAACTTGTGGATCTTTGCTGTCCTCTTCCAGTTGTTAAGGTTTTGAGATTATGATTCTGTAACAACATCTCTGACTTACTTCTTTTCAATTCTTTATTGCCTGATTCTAATCGAGCATTTAATAATTCATCAATAAAATCATTCGAACGAGAGTTATCTGACTTATCATCAGATTGAGTTATGGCTCCATAAAATTCACTTTTTAAATCCATTGCAATAAGATCTTCGTAAGACATTAGCTTGGGAAAAATGTCTTGCATTGATATGCCATCTAGAAGATCATGATTAAGATCTTCGAATATCGCGTCTTTTACTTCGGGTGGCAGAAGATCGGCGGTGTTTTGAGGCTCTTCTTCGTCTTGTTGCTCCTGCTTGCAAACATTATCCAATAAATACTCTAAGACTTGTTTAACTGCCAGATCTTCTAAAGTAACTGTGTTTCCAAACTTGATGGGAGACTTGTCGCTTTTAAGCATACGCACTGTTTTACCGGTGCCAACTTCTAAACTCTCATGCCAGGCCCCGATTTCGGCAATAACGCGTTCGACAACTTGGACGTCCATCGTATGATCAACAGTTATATTAACACCGAAGTCAAAACCCGGCATTGGTTCTGCTAGTATCAGTTTTGTTTTTATAGTGTACCTCACAATTTTAGAGGGTTTTTTACATGACCAAAATAGTCGACTGCAAGAAAAGTCAACTGGCATTAAAAATTCTTCATAATCAGAGACTGATGGCACTATTTTCCCAAGACTATGGACAGTCAAGGAACCCATTAGAAATTGTACTTTATTTATTTCACTGTATCGTTTCTTTTTCTTATCCAGCTCTACATAAACTGGTCTTGTTAGTTCAAAATCTGCATCTTTTTGTAAGCTCATTTTCGGAATATCTTTTCCGTGAGTGGGGCAGAACACTCTTTTGTCATCCATAAACGCACAACTAGCTTTCCTCGCGCAAGCGTAATGATATGTCTCGCTGCAGTTCTTTGCACAGCAACCGACACTAGCTCCTTTAACTTCACACTCAGCACACTTGATCATTTTGCCTCTCGATATTGCAGAGTGAACATTTTGGAGAGAGCCATCAATTTCTTCAAAGACTTCTGCAGACCATAATGCACAGTTAGCATGGATCCAGTCATTCTGTCCACAATAAAGCAGTCTTCCTTCCATAGCGGGTGATCCATCTCCAGTAGTTTTGCAAAGGACGCATATTCTTGAGTCAACAACAGGATAAAATTCTAGTAGTTCCTCTTCTTCTTTCTGCCCTTCGGATTCTAGTTTCGGCACTAATTGATCGAGCGGCCGCTCTACTTGAGTGGTAGATTTGGTGCCTTTAGTGTCTGCCATTTCTAAATCTTTCAAGGAATCAGAATCTTCCAGCTCACCTTCAACTTCTAAATTAGGCTGAAGACAATTATTTTCACAATCAAACCAAGGAAATGTTTCAGAAAACAAATCCTTATAAATCGACTGGAGATCTACACTTGCAGTCCTCTCAATTACATCTTTCATATCATGGTTGAAGTCTTTCAGAGAAATGTATTCATCACTATTTACTCTTTTCTTTATATCGAGTAATGATGGAGAGAGTATTCGATTGATATCTTCGAGAGTAGTATCTTGAATAGACATACTGGATTGTCTTATAATTGCTGGACTCAAATCTTGTTCACTCCGAGCCTGAGGAAAGCTGTTTGGAGGTTCTTCATCATCAGAAATAGGCTCATACTTGTCGTCATGTAGGGTGGTGGGCAACATGGTAGTTGCCTTTTCAGTCTTGTTCTGAGGGGGATTATTTTCGTGAACTTCTACACACGGTGTGTTGAACTCTGCTTTGGTGTTGTAAAGGCCAGTTGAGAAACATATTTCTTTGTTTTGCATTAATGGCTCTTGAAGATTGACAACTTTATGTGAAGTATGTGGAATATCTTCTTTTTCCATTTCCACATCAGTCAGCAGTGATGAACAATGCCATATTTGGAATGTATTGGGGTCGTCGAATTTATTTTGCGGAGGATTATTGTTCCGGCGTCCTCTTGCAGTGTTTCGATAGACTTTAGTTTCTGTAGTATTCTTCAGAGATTCATCACCACTGTCAAAATGAAGTTTTCTTATTGCTTGAGGAGACATGAGTCTGTAGGGTTTGTTGGGCACTGGTGTATTCTTATGGGGAGTCAATTTCAAAAGTGCACATGCCTTTTTATTTTTGGCCAGTAATTTGAGTAGGTGTAAAAGTCTACCCTTTAGATGATCCGTAAGCATTTTCCGCCATGGCGGATCATTAGGCATACATTTGCAACAAATGTACTCAATAGACGGCGGCAGAGCAGATAAGAGCTGATAACCCTCCCCAGACAAGCCTTCACAACTCGCATGGACCCATCTCGCGCACCAACCACATTCCATCATCTGTGAACAAATAAAATGTATACACGGTTATACATACACCTGCACAACATTAAACATTTAGAAACCAATAAGGCTCAAGGCACGTGTGTGGATTCTCAGAAAATGATGATCAGTGTAACGATCGCAATGGCCACTGATTGGGTGAATTTATCGCGTGGGAGTTCCACTATTGGTTACAATTCATTGATACAGCAAGAACGCGATAAATTCAGCCCAATTCAGGTAATTCCGATCGTTACACTGATGCAATCATTTTTAGAGAATAGACACACCATACGTGAAAATATATGAAATACATCAATCACTCATACATAAACATTTAACAGAATCTCAGGAACCCAAAATTTTACAAGTACCTAAATAACACTAAAAAAATTTGAAATATTATAAGTTACTTTAGCTCTCCAATAGAAAATGGCAATTGTCCTGTGTCTGTTGTTGGCTCTACTACATTGTGTGTTGATCCTTATTATTTGAATTACTGTTCAGGAAACTTACCTTGCTATCAAAATCATTGTCTCTGTAACAAGCTTGACAAAGTGGACAGTAGTTGCCCTTTTGACGGAGTTTGAAGCAGGGTCTGCAGAAAGGCAGGCTCCCGACGAACTTGTTCACTCGGCTGCTGTCGCAACTCTTGCACTTCAAGCATGAACTGCAGATCTGAAAATAAAAATTCAAAGAATTATGAAACACCCTATAGGTATTACCTATCTAAATCAGTGAAGTAGAACCTGAAGGACCAGCTTATTTATACAAGGGCTGGCGAGGGACTTGAGCAGTTTTGTTTTGCATATTATGGTTGAAATTGGCATAATAAAAAAAACCTAAATCGGAAACAAGCTCGGATCATCAGAGCTCGGTTTTATTTTGTTTAATTATGTATTATTGTCATGTGTACTCTGTTCTTAGGATTTCAAGTAGGAAAAGAGGGTGGAGCACATGTGCATTGTGCAATGAAGTGCAACAATTTTGAAGTGTAATAAATACTGTAAAAATGCTATTAGAAATAAAATTAATTATAGAAAAAAAAAACATGAAATTTAATCTCAAAGGGAATCTCTTTTGAAATGCTCCCTGTATTTCAAAAGGGCATTCCCTCTGGAGAGAGTGGGACCGTGTGCATTTAAAAATTAAAAAAAAAACAGTTTGAATAGCATGGCTTTTTCAGTCTCATACTCGATGGGACAGAAGTCCGACACTAGAAAAATCTCGACCCAGGAATCGAACCCGGAACCTCGTCATCCGCAGGCGAACATGCGAACCACTAGACCGACAAGACAGTCTAAAAAATATCACAAGTAAATGGTACTGAAATAGGCACGCATGACTTCTTATGAGCGATGTGATCTCGATATACACCTGCGGCCAGTCGCTGCGATGGTCGGGCGGCGCGGCGGGCAGGCACGCGGCGTGGTAGGGGCGCGCGCACGAGCGGCAGCGCAGCCGCGCGGCCGGGCGCGCGCACGCCGCGCACCACACGCAGCGCGCGCACGTCCACGCGCCGCCGCCGCCCGCCTCCTCCGCGCACCACACGTGGTACCACTCGCAGCAGCTGCCGCACACCAGCATCTGCGAAATCATTTGATGATGATAAAACACTACACCACGCCAGGTACAGGGCCTATACTACCGACGCTCAAGCCCATGTTACACATGGAGAGCACAAACTCAGAGATCAATGAGATTTAGGTTTAATTCAGTCAAGTTTCTTGGTAATTTAATATGAACAAAGATTTTAATTTACTTTATATTTAGATTAAATTTAGTTTTAAAGTTAAACTTTACTTTTGTACACGTTTTATTCATTTCAATTTTATAAGCAACTAGCTAATGCCCGCGACTTCGTCGTTTTCCGAGATAAAAAGTAGCCTGTGTTACTCTCCAGGCCAACAACGATACCTTTACGAATACGATACGAAATCTTTGATTTTCTAGGATAAAAAGTAGTCTATGTCACTCTCACAATCCTCAATTATACCCATGCAAAAAATTACGTTTATCCGTAGCTTTGTTGCAGCGTGATTGAAGGACAAACCAACGAATCAACAAACCAATAAACAACCACACTTTCGCATGTATAATACTAGATAAAAAGTAAGATATTAATAACATAGTAATATTGTTTTTAAAGAAAAATTATTCTAGTAGATTTTAGAATAAAGAATACCTTCTCTCTTCCAGCACTCCCACACAAGAAACACAGCTTGGCTATTGTGAACGGCATAGTGCCTATGAGACCAAAGCCAGAGTTGCACACTTCATCTGGATCGTAACTTTCCCAGAAATCCACGCAAATCAATTCCGGCCGATTTTGACCACATTTTTGAGCGCGTCCTCGGACCTAGAACCAGAGGAAAGCGTTAAAAATAAAGTAAATAGGAAACAAAGAACGCCGGCAAAATATTATTGGTAAAATAAAGAAAAAATCAAGTTTAATATGTGAATATTAAAAATATACTATATATTTTTTTTTTACTAAAATATTCTCTTTCTATCAGAAAAATCTTAGAATTAAGAAAACTTGGTACATACATTTGTTATATTCGTGAATGGTTTCAAAGTTGACTTCCTTGGCACAAGATCCATGATAGTTTCATCCTCACTGGAATCTTTGCTCTGCTTCGTCACAACTTCTACCTTTCTCTTCTTAGGCTCAACCTGGATTTCTTGATCACCATCCTTAGTAGAAACTTCTGGAACTACTTGTGGTTTACTCTCAGTATCTACTTCAGAATCGCAACTGGACAAGTCTGGGGTGACCCTATCTTTTTCTTCCACAGGCATAATATTCCCATCTTCATCTGGTAAGGTAAGGTTCTTCTCTTTCTCTTCTGGAGTAGGGAATGTCGCAATTGGTTGTCCCAGTACAATGGAAGCACTTCTACAGACATGTTTAACTCTGGGACCTTTGAGTTCCATTTTCTGTCGTTTGGGATCCTCCACCTGTTTGGATTCCCCTTTGTCTTTCTTGCGGACCTTAACCCTAGTTAATCGACGCTTTCTATTGGAACTGAAATCTTCGTTGTTCTCCTCATTTGCTTCTTGATCTTTGTGCAATTTAGCATCCTTCTCCTATGCAAAAAATCAGAAAGTAAAAGTTTAAGCCCTAAATTAAAATTGTGTTTTATTTAACTGGTTTTTTAAATAATAACTTTATGACACAACAACTAAAGTAATAGCTCTGCCAGAGCACTTTTGAACAATATGATGTAAGAGAAAGATTTTAGATTTTTTATCCACACTCAATATTAGCTGATCTTCAGAACCAATCGTGATGTTTGATACAGAGATAACTTACATATTGAATATGGACATAGACAAAATAGTTAAAACAAGAAATGTAGTCACATAATGGAAATTAGTTATTAACAGTGAACTCTCACCTCAGATTTTTCAATATCATCAGAAGATTTCTTTGTTGTTTTAACAACAAATATGTTATTTTCATTTTCAGTTCCCAATGTACTGAATGTTGATTGAGTAGTAGATGTATTGCTGGATCCTATCCTCAACGGATGGGCCTGCGCTAACGGCCCTGGAGGCTTGGATCCACTTCTCATGTAAGGGGGTAACATAGCTGTTAAGGTGGCTCTTATGTGAGGTGGTACTTGGAATGCCTTTAGACATAACTTAAGCCAACAGGCAGGACAACGAGATTTGTTAGTGCATTTCAGTAGTTTCCACTGTTGTGATCTTACCACTGGAGGCACATGGCAGTTGCCTGCAAATAAAAGTTATATTTTTTACTTACCTTCAAAGCCAAAGGTTTCATTTATTTTTTCAGTTACAAAAAAGAACTAGGGTTACTAAGTATATACTGAGAGTGTTAGTAGATTTCAAGTATTGAAAATCTATAACATCCAAATAAATTGAATTACTGACAGCTGCCAGAATTCAATTTATTTGAATGTTATAGATTTATTTGGATGATTTGTAAGCCAGGGATGGGCCTATTAAGGCACCTATAGTACACATAGATTTGAGGATGGCGCAGTATGTGGCTGACTTTTGCATCTTGTTTGCGATATCTCACACGCCAAGGCTACCACGAAATCACGGGTATTATGCATAAGATTATTTATACAAATAAATGCGAAAGCGTACTTGAGAATTTTTGCAGATTCTGTCCAAACGAGTAACACCACACATCTACCTAAGTTTCTTCATTTCATTGGCGTGGAGATCGCGGGTATGCCTCGTTAGCGCTGGCCTGACCTTGCCGCCGTAAAGCATAACGGGATGTTGGTATTGCAAAAAAAAAACTAATATCACTGAATTACCTTCGCCCCTAACGCAATGTGTAGCGACCGGTGATGTCCGCAGCACCATTTTGTCTTTCTTCAGCAATTTGGAGATGAACTTGCGACATGACTCGCACGAGTAAATGCCGAACTTGCGGGCTTGTCGTACAAATCTGTAGAAGCGTACTGCACCACAGACTCCACAAGTCACCGTTGCAGGAGGGTTATTTGCTAAAAATATCACATATTTTACTATTCCATAGACAATTAAACATATTTAGTCCAGTATATAAAAAATTATATACTAAAAAAGTAAATAAATAAAATTAAACTAGTCTTACTGAGCAGGCTATTGGTTGCTCAGAAGTAGTTCTTTGGCTTGGTAGAATTAAGTGTAGTAGTAGTAAGTACAATGTAAAGCACAGAATGCAGACAACATTGAGGCAAACCTTTTTTTATGTGATCAAATAGGAAATAAAGAATTCCATAGAAGATCCAGAGTAACCGACAAGTTGTATAGCTGCACTTCAGCTATACAACATAATAAGCATTGCACATGAGTGTGACATACAAAGTTGCAGTAAACATTCTTTATATTTGCATAATATTCTTGCATGACCATTGACCATTATACATATAAGTATTTATTATTTAATCAATCAGTACATAAAATAACAGAGTGCAACAATATGAAAATAACTTACATGAAACTGTTGTTAATGCTGAGAAAGGTCCATCAAGCCCAGCTGTAGATGGTGCAGGAGTAGTTAGCTGCAATCTTGCCTCTCTTATAATGACCTTTCCACTCAGTAACTGTGATGCAGAAGACTTGTCCTTTTCAGGACTTGCTGGTGGCTGCTTCTCCCCTTCCTCACCACTTCCTTCAAGACTTTCACTCTCCCAACTCTCTTCAGACTCAGACCCACTACTGCTTGTTGAACTGCTTGCATCTGAAATATCCATTAGCTTCCTCATGGCATGCCCTGACCTCTCTTCTTTATTCTGTTCCGGTGATTTAATTTTTTCAAGACTTTCCACATTTGAATTTTCATCTGGAGAATATTCTTTATCCCTTTCTTCAAATGAGAAGAAATCACGTACAGCTTTCCTGGAGCCTGTGCTACTGATATTGGAAAATGAATTGGTTGTTTTATCTTTGAAAAGACTTGACGCAAGTGAGGGTTTATCTCTTCCTTTTTCAGTACTATTTGTTTTATCTGATTCTTCTTCCTCTGGTGTATCCTCATCATTATGTAGATTATTGAATACTAGCCTTTTTAGTTTTGGTTTCTTGAGGACTTTACCAGATGATAAACTACTTGGAACTAATATTTGTTCATCGCCATCAATAAACCTTTTGTTAGGCTTAATTACTCTCGAGGAGTGGCTGCTTCGCACTGGAAGTACGAATTTCGCTGAGTTTCCAATTTCTTTTTCTGTTGGAGAAAGATTTCTGGGTGGGGGAGACGTGCTGCGGCTCTCAGTGAACTGTGAAAATTTATTTGTAGGTTTTGATAGAGGATTCAAGTTCTTTCTCAAGTAGCCCTCTTGGTGTTCTAATGAAGATTTAGAGCTTAAATCTGTTAGTTTTGCAGGCTTAAGTATACTGTTAAAGGTAGAATATTCAGTTTGTTTGAGTGAAGATTTCTTTTTGATGATCGACACTAGAGGTGCGTGATGCTTTATTGGAACCTTTTTCAGTGGTAAAAAAATATCTTCACAGCTCTCAACGGTACCAAATGTCACAGTTTTCTTCACTGGTTTTGGTTTGTCATTTTTAGGTGGCTCCATTTTATTCTGAGACCTGGTGCGGACTGGGGATTTAGTTGAGTCCTTGACTTGGTTATCAGTGTTATTCTTATCTATACCATTGGTTGTTTTATCTTCACTGGTTGCATTTGCCTCATTCTCACTATTATTTTCCTTCTTCTCTTCTTCCTGCAATATTAATATAGGACTATACCAACATAAAAAAAAACAGATCCAATCCAATTATGAATTTCAAAACAATGAATGACACAATACTGTGTGTTGCCAGGAACACGGAGTGATTACATTCTCTTGGGCCAGGAAAGAAAAAAAAGTTCAGTTTCTTCCCAAAACTTTTTTCCCAAACTATAAAATACAATTTTTTTTGTTTGTTTAAGATAATAAATAATAAATGCTAGTTTCTTGATATTTATTTAATGTTTTCCATTTGTTATTTACTGTATGTTTCTTATTCTGGTACATTTGTTAGCACTATAAGGAGAATATTAGAAGGAGTACATAATAATTGTGAAGACATGAAACTTCGAAGTTGATGGTGTTGCAGGAAGCTCAACTCAAACCAAAGATGTCAATCGAAATGGAATACATATTTAGAAGACGATATTTAGGTCGAATGATATTCATTCTAGTATAAACATAAATCGAAATATAGTAAAACTTATACTTAATATAAACTGCATTTAAATCTATAAGCCCAAGCGCAATTATGTTTTTACTATGGGAGTGTGATGCCAATCAGATAGATTTAATTTAAATTATCTTAATAGTAATTTAAGTTAAAATTTTACTTTCTTTTATAAATTATTTATAAAAGAATTAAATAGCAACTAAATTATTTTATAAAAGTTTTTAAATAATTTATAAATTATTACCTATGTTATCTATTATTATTTTTAGTTAATTGTAGGTACAGAAATAAATTACAAAAAATTTGTAATCATTAGTGTACACCACTTTGATTCCAGTAAAATTGTTAACTATCAATACTAATCCATCATACTATTTAGGTTTCTAGATTCAAGAAAATTTTGTGACAGTGGTGCCCCTATTTATTTCATGGAAGTAGATTTATTTCTACTCTTTTTTGCCAAGCTATACTGGATCATCCAGACCTGTTATATAGATCTGGACCCAATATCTTCGTATTTGTTCCCTCATAGCTCTCTACCTAATGGAACAATTTTGATGCGGTTTTTCTGTTTGATAGCTAATATAATCAAGATGGATTTTAGCTATAATTTATAAAGATCTCCTCAGGCATTTGTAAATCATCAGCTTGTTACCTACTTGATAAAAGGATTTTACAAACTTTCACAGGTGCAAGTTATTTAAAATTAGGTGTACTGTTACTGTGGATTATTTCCAAAATATGATAACATCGAGCTGATCCTGCAGCATCAAGTAGTCTGCGAACTACTCCTTAGTAGCTTAGAACAGATAGTGTTTGGACTCATTAGAATGGTCTCCATGAGTAGGTGTTTGGTAGATAGGAGGATCTAATGATGAAGCAGAAAAATTAGATAAGGATGTCAGGTTATATTGTACCTACATAGTCTGGCCATAGATATGGGGAGTGTTTTAATATTTAAATTTTCAATTTACATTTGTTATAGAATCATTATGTAATACAAAAACTTCATACATTCAATTATCTAGATTTTCGATTATCCAGATTTTCAATTATCCGAATGACTTATGATAGTAATTAGTCCGGTTATTCAAGTCTCCACTATGAAAATGGTATGAAATAAGACCTCTAAAAATAAAATGGATAGCTTTAGAATGATGTCTCTGTTTTCTTTGTTTATATTTTATTTACCATTTTTTTGCAGAATTTCTGTGCAAATTAGAAAAGAAAATTATTTGAAATAGGTACATAATGAAATCCACTATGAAATAATTACCTATAATTATTTTATAGTGGATAACAGAGGCCTAATGCTAACTCTACAATACACCTTGTATGTAAAAAGTTAGGTTATATTAGATGTTTCATAATTATTTAGCATGAATGGCATGAATAGTAATATTATTAATAAAGAAATTTAAATGTATTTGCGACTTTCTACTATTCCTTTGTTTTTAGTTTAGATGCCTTTGTTGACAACACATATTGAACAAAAGTTGTTTAAATACATTCTTGTTGGCGCTCTACATTACGCTTGGCGCTTCAGTGCTGCTTAGTAGTAACTACAACTGTTATTACGTAAACACAACAGTAACAAATTATCGAAAACATCAGTGTTCATATATTTATATAACATTCTTGATCTAACAACCTTCTGAATTGCGCTTTACCTCTTTCTCTCCAGCAAAATCGTTGGTGGCCGAGCTACGGCTGGCGGAATGGTTCTCCGGAGTAGTTTCATGGTAGACGGCGCCCGATAGGACACTAATACGTTTTCTATTCTGGAATTTGAGGGGTTTACCGGGGAACCTAGACCTTCCCATTTTGATATGCACGTAAACGAAGGACACTCAGTGTGTTCCCAGCGATCGCAAGGAGACTGGCGCGCATGCTCGGGCCCGCGCGCTCTGCAACGCCATTCCACTCATTTATGCAATGTGTACGCCAAATTACGACGCAGTTCTCTTCATATACACAGTCAAAAACAAATACAAATAGCACCCTTCACATTGTTTAATGAAACGAACACTTTACACAGTTTTTGCAAAAGACGACATCATCCATCATTTTAATGGTAGACTGATCGTTAACGCCGTCGTAACGCTTCCATTCAGCGTAGCGTCAACGATAAAACAAAAGAGAATGTAGTAATGCACTCGATTCTATCGCACGACGCATCGGTAACAGTATCCGCGTTTTGTTCCATTTGTTAGAGCAACCGAATTATTGAAATGAATCGCTTGTAATTTGACAAAGATGGCTGTACGACGCGCTATAACAATAGCGAACACGAGTGATTAACGAGACGAGGCGCGCGAGGCCGCGGTGTGAACGACACCTGGCTCCCAGAGGCCAGTTATGGATTTTGAACCAATCGCGACGTTAATTCGGACCGGTATGAAAACAAACATGTCCGATGTCGTTCGCTACGTCTTGCTCTATATGGTAACTATATCTGCATAGACGCGCCACTTCACTCACTCTTCGGCGTTTTTTATCAATAAAAATGTAATGTTTTCATCAATCTGCGCGAATGCTCCACGGTCATTATTTTATGATTGATTTGAATCGACCCGTATCTGTATTCATTTAAACTGGACTAGTTTCTGGCGAAGCTCGAACTTTGTTAAGTTAGTATAGTAAAATTTTAATTAATTCCATCGTTTAATGTTTAATCAAAGCGGATCTTTACAAGAATCTTTAGAAAGAATAAGTAAATATCTCCATGCCAACCAATGCCAACCTTTTAAGGATTTAATAAATCTGCGTGTTCATGAATACATGACTTATTTCTTATTATCTCTTAGATATAGTTAGGTACCTACCTATATAATTACTCTTTAATAAAAGTGTTAATGTGGCCTAATTTAATTAATTTAGTATTGCGAGGTTCATTAAACTTATATTATAACAAATAATACTGAACTAAAAAAAAATTGAAACAATTCTCAAGCTAATGAATAGTTATTAAATTTTAATTTTTTACCATCATCATTATTTGTAGGTATTTTATTTAAATAGTAAGACAGCTTCTTATTTTATATCATCAAACGATGAAAGAGAAAATATGAATATAAAATATTATACCTACCTACCTTACTCTACAGTCCCTCATGAATTTTAGGTGTATAAAATCAAACCAGCGCTTATAAAATATACAGTTGCTATTAAATTACTAATCATTACAAATCAGTTCAAACCAAGTGGCCAATGTACTCACGCTCGGCGCTCCTAAATGTGTAGGTAGGTATAATGCATGTATAGAGCTACCCGCACCCTACTTAATAATGTACCCCTAAACTCTACCGGTCGATCATGCGTAAAGGGCGGAGAAGGGATGCAAAGGGAAGAGCATCGGTACTTTAACCCTAACCAATTCCATATAGCTATATACAGGCCTATCGAAATTGAAAGTTTCTAAAAAAAGCGGCAATTACCGCTTTAAAAGCTCTATGTTTTAATTCAATACTGACCTCTAGCGTGAGTTATGAGAACATAAAGTTTCTGGCTGAAACACTTCCTGAAATATACAGATCTAGCATGTCCTCGGCCAGATTTGATTTCGATCGAAGCTAAACTGTTCACGGTGAATATTTTAACTAATTTTCACTTAAAGTACACAACTTTTTCACTTTTTACACTAACACTTTGTAAACTTAGGTCGTCTATATGGGTAAACAACAATTCGCGTGTAAATATTGTAGTAAGAGTAATATTTACATCACTTTCGGTGCACTGGTGTTGGTGCGTGAAACTGTAGTAGCGACACTGGCGAGAAGGCGGCGCGCATGCCGCAAGGGACACGGTGTAAATATAAAAATGGACAAACTCCCCTTCTGGGGGCTCACCCGGATGAATCACAGTAATTTACAAAAGTTTTTCCTACCGTGTTGAGATTTACAGTCCGATTAGATGGAATAAATCGATGAAGCAAGTTTCTACTTTCATTGAGTTTCGACCAATTTTTTAAATTTAAGCGATCTTGAATTTCGATGTTAGTTTCCGTGTACTTAACAAAATATTGATCGACGCGACTCCCTCCGTCTGTGGACATTTTTCACTGAGACCGATTTTAGGAAGGCGGATAATCGCTGTGGATCAGCCGCTTGCTATCCGTATTGTGTCCAAATGTAAGCCAGACCCTCAGTGAGCAGGTAGAAATTTTTTGTATTATTTGGGTTGCTTCCTAGAGTAGGTAAAAAACTAATGATTCGTAGGTAGGTACCTAAATCTTGAGTCATAGCTTTGCAAAACAAGAGTTCTTAAACGTCCATATTAAAAGAAATAAAAATAAATTTCCAAATGCGTATCAGGCCACACGCAGCGTAGGGTTCCGTAGTTGCCTGTCACAATATTATACGTACTTAGAATAAGGGTACGTAATTATACGTAAATTTTCATCTTAATTTTTTTTTCATTTTAAAATAACATTACCTAGTAATAATGCACCTAGTAAAAATTAATAGCAAAAACTCAAGGTATAACTTGTCGTATATATCCGCATTTCCAGTAGTATAAAAATGTAGTGTGTTCTTGATTATCATAGAATTCCGCAAAGTAACTGCTTCTATTCATTTTATTAATGGCATCTAATTTACTATGTTTTTACTTTTAAAAGTTAGTCAACTAATAGTATTACTCGTTACCTTGAATGCTTACTTAAAGTGATAGTTTTCTTTTTAAGTTTGTTATTAAGTTTGTTATTATATACTGGTATCGTGAATACTTCTCAGTTCTCACATTTCTAAAATCGTTTAGTTTTAGAGGTGAGGGGACGTCCTACTCTACCAAACGCAAACGGATTCCTCCATCGGAAAAATACTCTACTAATAATACTTTTGAAGACTTTTCCAACGATACCCCAAACAATGGTATAGGCGAGTGAAAAAAATATCATTCCCCTTTACGTGTAGGAGAGGTATCCAAAATAATAAGTGGTCTTTTTCAAGATTTTCTTATACAACTTTGTTGGCGTAATTAATGTGTACTATAACTTCGTCAAATTACAGCTCATTAGTACCAATAATCTCTGCACTATGCTGCAGACATACGGACGGACTTGGTGAAACTATAAGAGTTTCTTGTAGTTTTACTACGGAATCCTAAAAAGTAACATATAGGTAGGTCGTCAGTTCATTCAACTTGTACCTAAAAAGAAAAACATTATACTTATTCCATCGATTTTAATCAAGTTTTATTAATACCTATTTTAGTCTGTTGCAATTTTTAATGAAAATATTTTATTGCGAGAACTCAAAATTAAAATAGCTACGACTAACTAGAAATGCTTTTTAAGAACAAAAAAGTAATAAAATAAAATCATTCCGTTGGTAGGCACTAGGTGTGAATAGTTGGCTACTACGACTTTCAGATTACATAGTTTGCTGCAACAAGTAATTTTTGCCCGTTGCGCTATCGAAATACCAACAATACGTACGTACGTCGACCAATTTTCAGAACAATTTTTTAAATTGTATGCTAAGCCGAATCCGTTATACACAAATACTTATTAGAAAACAAACATAACAACTTATCCAAAAAATATGATTTTAGTTTATGTTTTAAATTGTGTTCATTGAATGCTACAGTTACACACATCAATTAATGCAACTTCCGATTCTACTGTTATCGATTTGATGACCACTAAGCTAGCTGATGCATGCGAAAAAACGACGAGTACGATACCTACTAGTCTTTTTTATAAAATAAAAAAAGTATATATTTAATTATTTATTTTATAGGTCAACTTTTGGCTCTCATAAATGGAAGCAGATAAGCAATAACGATTTAACCCACAGACCTTTGCCAAATTAAATACATACATAACGATAAGAAAATAAAGTTAACTTTTCAATTGATAAGTAGTGTGGGTTGAATCATTATTGCGTAACTGCGTCCAAATAAGACTTCGTGTTGTACCTAAAATAAACGATACGAAGTGGAACATCTGTATTATTTCCAGGACGAACCTCGTCTTAAATAATCAGTATTACTCCGGTGGATGTTTAGTCAAAAGTTAAGTTGTTTTACAGTTGGGGGTCAAGCAAAAAAAGTGATGAACCCGAATAGTGTGGAATCCCACACTCGATCGATCAGATCAATAGAACAGATCGATCTATTTCACCTAAATAAATCAGATTGCTTCGCGATGAGTTTTATCTACTCTTAGCGCATACCTATTTGTAAAATACGAAGACAAAAATTCCTGATAGGTCCTGAAGACCCTTGAAGAAGTGACCCGGGCGAGTGGAGCAAAGGCGCAATCAAGCTGCTGACATCGTTAGCGAAATGGCCAAATGAAGGGACGCAACGAATCTTTTAACGTGCCCATTTAATAAGCTCACCCCCTTATTTCTAATTCAAAATTATTTATTTCATGTAGGCCACCTTGTAGCTCTTATGACACGTCATGACTCGACCACAAGTTCGGAATGCAGACTTAGGCTCCCCAACGAATGAGTCAGATTTATTTCTACTATTTTCTTTTTACTGAGCTATAAAATATAACCTAAAGATATTTTATCATGATAAACTGTAGAAACCCTGGCAGTCAAAGGAACATGGGCAATGAAATTCAAGTGCTAAGACGTTCTATGAAAGTCAGCTCAGCGGAAGTATTTGAACACGAAACAAGGTTTTAACGTTCCTTTATCTTTAAATAGGTAGGTACTTACTAACTCTATTAGGGTTTATATATTCTTTCCCTCCATTATTATTGTTATTTTTGTCTGGAAAATACAATACTTATTACATAAAAATGTAGGTAACAAAGTTGTTTTTTACTTTATATTAACCATAAGATATTTTATCATGATAAACTGCAGAAACCCTGGCAGTCTGAGGATTTGTCCGCGTGAGTTAAGGCCCCTACTCACGGCCCTGCGGCAGGGCCGATAGGTTACTGTTTTTCCCGGGTTCCCTCTTGCAAAGTTACAGTCCGATTAGACTTCTCAAACTTCGTACGTTTCGATGCGCAGAACTCGTGGCAGAACTCAATCTTAGGTATCAGTAGGACTGTTTCACTTGATTACCTGCGCGAACCTACACTCGCGGCTAACTTAGTTTTTTTTTTGAAAAAAGAACATTAGCCAAGCTGAAGTTGACTAATTTCCTCCTATCGATGGGATTCGAACCTGCGACCTTTCATTTTTCAGTCCTCACCTTTAACTGTTGGGCTATTGAGGCTTAACTTAGTTTGAATCAGACTGTACTTATGAGAAAATAAATTCTCTTCAAATATACGCAAAAAGGATCCAACCCACGAAACCTTTGTCAAATTAAATAGTTTTAAATGGTGTAACCATCGATTTATAATGCTCAAAACGGAAGTTTTTAACAGGCTCACTGGTTTGCAACAACAAAGACGCACTTTTCAAACGGGAGGGGTCTGCTACTCGAAAAGCGCGCCTAAAAAATTTCTATGGACTTTATTCAAGAATGTCGGAGACACTGAAATAAAGTTTTAAGGTTCATCTGTGGTTGAAATATACGTATAGAAAAATAAAGGTTCTACGATCTACGATCGATCTACGGTTATATAATAAGATAATTTCTAAAATTATAGTCGGCGGTATGTTTGCTATAGTTTGCAGGTGATTTGCAGACCGCTGGACAATCCAACTCGAATAGTCCATTCATTACCTAATTATTAATAGTAGGTATAGGTACCTATTCTCCCAGAATCCATGGAGTTCAGTGTCTTTCTGTGGTGTCTCTGTCACAAACAAAACAAAAATTATTAAGATAAAGTTAGTCTTTAGGCTAGGTTATTCTATAGTCGCGTCGCACATTGTGAAATTTTTCCCAAAATCGGACATCCCTTTTTTATGATACTAATCGAAACTTTAAGCTTTTTTTAATGCTAGAGTAGAACACCCAGAAGTTAATTCTGTTTAGAACCGGAGTTATAATTTTTTAAAATTTTTTTTATGGTTACCAGAAAAAAACTAAGAAATGCTGTAACTTTCTACGTAACGAAAGTTTTCAAGTTTCAATTGTAGCATGCTATAAAATCAATTAAGTGCTATTTTTGGAAACATATAATTAACTTCTAAGTGAACAATAAAGGAAGATATGCTTTTTTAAAACTAATTTTGAAATTAATTTTTTTCTCATCTTTGTACAGATATTAGCATCTAATTTTCACATATTGTATTTATTAGTGCTATGTTAACTCGCCTGTATAATATCAGATACGTAACACTTAGGACCTCGGAGTTATTGAATTTTAAAAATTTCATTTTATGCAACTCAATAATAATCCCTGAAAAACATAACCCTCCGTTTTTACAGTCGGATAAAAATTCTTTCTTTCAGCCACTTTTTTAGAATTTTCTCTCGTACATTTGTAATTAAGATCTTTGTGACAACCCTAATATCATTGAAATTGTAAAATCTCATATCTCCAATGTCCTCATAGATTTCTGTGTGATTTTTTTTACTAGTAACAATACAGTTACGAGGTATGTTTTCAGATAGATATCTACTGCTAATCGTAAATGGTTTATGAGAAAAAAAATAAAATGTAAAAATCACAAAATTAAGAATAATTACTTTATTATTAATACTAAAATTATTTTGTTTAGCTTATAAAATGCCCTGTATATAATGCCACTTTGCCCTGTAAATAATTGTATAAATATCATATACAATTCTTTTATTTCGCCTTTTTCTGAAAATACAGAATTTTCTAAAAAAAAAAATATTACTCCGAGGTCCTAAGTGTTACGTATCTGATATTATACAGGCGAGTTAACATAGCACTAATAAATACAATATGTGAAAATTAGATGCTAATATCTGTACAAAGATGAGAAAAAAATTAATTTCAAAATTAGTTTTAAAAAAGCATATCTTCCTTTATTGTTCACTTAGAAGTTAATTATATGTTTCCAAAAATAGCACTTAATTGATTTTATAGCATGCTACAATTGAAACTTGAAAACTTTCGTTACGTAGAAAGTTACAGCATTTCTTAGTTTTTTTCTGGTAACCATAAAAAAAATTTTAAAAAATTATAACTCCGGTTCTAAACAGAATTAACTTCTGGGTGTTCTACTCTAGCATTAAAAAAAGCTTAAAGTTTCGATTAGTATCATAAAAAAGGGATGTCCGATTTTGGGAAAAATTTCACAATGTGCGTCGTCAGGAGTATTAGTGTTCTGTGATCATCGTTATTCGCGTTATCGTTTCGCGCCAAATTTTGACATGTGATCTAATTCGTTATTCGTGTGTATAGTAGTGTAATTTTTTCTTGTGTTATTTTGCTTGCAAGAAAACTTTCTGTTCTGGAGCTTAAAATAATACAACAATTACATAAATCCTTTTATTATTATTACTTTTATCTCATCTTACACTTTTTGTCGTATAAAAGTGTCAACCAACCTGATTTTCAGATTTCAAAAATATCTGAGTAGGATAAGAACAATTAAGAACATGCCTTCTGAAGTACAAACAGTGTTAAAATTCACACGACTTAGTGAAAATGCCTTTCCACCTGTAAAAGGCTCTGAAAAAGCAGCTGGATTCGATTTAAAAAGGTATGTACCAGTTGTTATTCTGCCTGCATGATGTGTAGGTAAGTAAACTACCATGTAATCTACCCAGACTTCTCATGAATGAAATTAAATGATTCCAGTGCCTATGATTATACTGTAGCAGCACGTGGCAAAGAATTGGTGAAGACTGACTTACAAATAGAGTTGCCTTCAGGTTGTTATGGCAGAGTTGCTCCGCGATCTGGATTGGCTGTCAAAAACTTTATTGATGTTGGAGGTAAGTGTTGATTCAATGCAAATGTACTAATGTACTAATATTGAATAAAATCAATCAGTAGTCTGCTAAATTAATATTAATCTAAGCTCTATAAAAAAAAATAGAATAAACTTTATTGCACACCAATTAGTAAATTAATAAAATAAACCAAATGTTGAAATAGAAATCTAACTGGTAGTGGTAGCCTTTTTGCTTACAAGCCATTTCAAAAGACAATGATTAATGAGAATGGGTCAGCCTATCCTCACAGAATGTTCAATTTTCAACACTAATAAGACTTGTGTCTCATAATATTTTTGGTTGTATTTCTGGTGAAAGTAGTTTTAGATAAAATGTGTGAGCCCACCAAAGTTGATCGGTTGGTGAGAATGAGTTAATGGCCATATTATATACCACGGGTGGGTTGATCGCGGCTATTAGTAGAGTTGATGGCGGCATGACTTTACAAATCTAGCGGAAGATGCTCAGGCACAATGCTCACACTAATATTATGAACAAGTAGTTAGTAACTAGTTACTAAGGATTCAATTTTGTATTTTTCCTTTTAATCACATAAAAATCACTACATAGTATAAAACAAAGTCGCTTTCTCTGTCCCTATGTATGCTTAAATCTTTAAAACTACGCAACAGATTTTGATGCGGTTTTTTTAATAGATAGAGTGATTGAAGAGGAAGGTTTATATGTATAATAACATCCTTTAACAGTGAATAACATAGACTATATATTTTATACCCGTGCGAAGCCGGAGTAGGCCGCTAGTACTACATAAAAAACTTATACTGTTTCATTTATCAAGAAGTATAAAATTGGAAGATCTCACAGGATTTCATCAGTAAATAGATCTTAGCTCTAATTAAGTTGGCCACCCCTGTTATATACAATTTGCTAAGAAATGGTGTTGTTTTCATGGAGGTTATTTTGAGTTCTGTACAAATCTTTATAATTCTGTTCTGTACAAATCTTTATAATCTAAATAAGGAGCCACTATACAAAAATAACTTAAACGTTGTTTTTATAAGTATTAAGTTCAAGTTTTATTTCTTTTTTCAAAATCAAAATTATTTATTTCATGTAAGCCAACTTGTAGCTCTTACTTAGCTCTTATGACACGTCATGAATCTACCACCGATTCGGAATGCAGATTCTGACTGATTATTTATTTTTAACAAATAAGTTAAATAAAATATTCAACTGAAATATTTTTTCATTACAGCTGGCGTAATTGATGAAGATTATCGTGGTAATGTTGGGGTGGTAATCTTTAATCATTCTGATCAAGAGTTTATTATCAAGAAAGGAGATAGAATTGCACAGCTGATATGTGAAAGAATTTATTACCCGGAACTAGTTGAGGTCTCTAATCTATCTGACACTAAAAGAGCAGATGGAGGTTTTGGTTCCACAGGAACCCAATAAAAAAATAGTTATGTATCATTTAAGTATATTGCTGTACTAAAATAAATGTCTTAAAAAATATTTTTATTTTGTACTGCCACCTCTTAGCAAATAAAGTTTTTGCTGCATGTTTTCTACAATTTTAAGTGTTGGTATTGCTTACTTCAAAATTATCTAATACACTTGAAAATGTAGTGGTATCTGGATTAATAACTTCTGGAAAAACTCCTGGATTAACATCTTTTTTCTTTAGAAAAGGTTTCAAAAAGCTTTTTAATCTATTATCACCATTTACACCAAAGTCCTCCTCTGCTTTTTCCACTCGTTTTTCCAGGACTTCAATATTTGATTGTAACTTGGACACAATATCTGATAAGGTTATGATTTTTTTTGAGAGTATTGTGACTTCATGTCGGTATTTACATATATCTTCGGTCACAGCGATACTGCAATCACTGTTTTTTAATTGAATCATTTGCAAAACACTTGTCAACTCTTCCAGTCTGGTGATCATGTTATCAATAACATCTTGAACTATTTGGAATCCACCAGTTAGATCTAACTTGAGATATTCCGCGTAATCTTTAGCAACTTGTTGCAACATATTTGCAGATCGAGTAATTACCAAATTAGACCCCGAAGTCCGGGTATAAATATTCCAAAACACTTGCTAACTTATCAAATACATCTGTCACAAGTTTTGACAACCCCGTAAAAGTTATCGGGCACAAGTGTAAAAGTTTTAAAAATATCTCCATAATGATAATCCAAATAATTCAACCATTGTGATTACTCCAAAGGTTTTCTGCCTCTTTTGCCGCTAGTAGCTTATTATGAAATATTATCGATTTTGCAATAAATACAGCCATGACATTATTTTCAACTTGCCCATTTTACAATTAAAACCACAGATAATAGATAGGTATATTATGAATGTAAATTATCACGCTATATTAAAGCAATGGTCATATTCATGTGATTAAAATTGATTAAGTAGGTAGGCACCTATTTGAAATTCAAAAGGTGATGAAAGGGGAAGAAAAAGTTTAGAATTCGATCACTTTGGATTCAGAGACAGTGCACAAGAGACCTTGCCACAGCACACATTTGAGATAAGGTATTTGACAAATATCTTATCTGTGCTGTAGCAAATACCTACCTACTGTGCCAAAAGAATGATACCACCACAGCAAGGAGGAATCGAAAATTTTTTGCTATAGCTTCATGCACCACAGGTAGGTAGGTAGGTAGGTACCTATCTTTTTTGCCAAGGTGCTGATAAATTGGTGCAATACCAGCAATTCTAGGTCTGTCACTCTCTGTGCACCCTACTTATCAACAATTTTTCATAGTCTATGGTCAAATATGTCAAAACTCAAAACTAAAAACTTCAAAAAGTAGGCATCTGCCATCTACAAAGGTACTATAATATTTTCTGTGGGTTTTTATTGCCTACTAGAATTATTGTAATCAAAGTTATGTATGTTTTCATGTTTTGTGGTTATTAATGTACTTAGTTTTAATGAATGAAATAAGCCGTTTTTACGATGTTGCCTTCGACGGGCTATTTTAAGGGAATCAACTGCCCCTTTTACGACAGTGGTTTGTGCGAGCGGCCCTATTGTCATTTTCGTCACGTTAAGAGAGAAGCACAAAATATCGGTAACGAAGGAATTGAAAGCGGAGCGATCCTCCAAAAGTTGGTATCTGCAGCGGTACAAAAGGTTTTGCAACAAACTGACACAGGTACATCATCGCCCTCGCAAAGTGTTACCGATTTAGAAAAAAGCTCTACACAGCCTGTAACGACATGTAAAGTGACATATAATCCAACTCCGATAGCAGAACTTAATAAAATAAATAACTCTGATTCCGAAAACGTCGATGAAAGCAATGAGCAAAAAAGGAGACATATACCTGTACCATACACACCCAGAAAACCAGCTAGTATACCTATCAAAAGACCTGTGGACACAAATGGTTCTAAGCTCTTTACATACTTGCCACCTGCACAATATAATCCAGGTTCTGAAACTGCTCAGCTTGATCCTTACACTCCCAAAGGGGCAACAGAGTCAGGTGAGAAATATTTACCTGGATCAGAGACGACAATACTAGAATATAAGCCTAAGGAAAACCAAAATTCTACAGCTAATTATATCCCCTCAGACAAAACTGTTACTAAGAAAAAAATATTAGAATATAAACCAGCCAAAGTTAAAAGTATACCTTCATCAGTAACATATCAGCCTACACCTAGGTCATTAGTTCCTTGCTTCTCCAGTGATGAAGAAGAACCAGAAATTAAAAAAAGAAAGCTTTCAAATGATCTAAATGGATTGGATGATTTAGGGCCAGAATTTGATATTTTAGATCAAATATTAGATGAAGAAAAATCAGAAAAAGAAGTTAAAAATATTTCTCAAAATGACAATGGTAAAGAATCTAGTGAAAAACATCAAAAATCTAATACTAAAACAAATGACTCTGTTCAATTAGATAGTAATAAATCTGAAAAAGAGAGATCTATCAAAGTGGCTAAAAAAACAAGTGATAAGTTGAGAGAAAAATCTTGTGATAAGTCTTCAGAAAGAAAAGAAAAATGTAGTGATAAGTCTTCAGACAGAAAAGAAAAATCTAGTGATAAGTCAACAGAAAGAAAGGAAAAATCTAGTGATAAGTCCACAGAAAGAAAAGAAAAATCAAATGATAAGTCAAGACATAGAAAGGGAAAGTCTAGTGACCAAGATGAAAAAGATAGAAAAACATCTGATACGAAAAGCAGTCACAAAAGTTCTACTAAAGATAAAAGTAAACATGAAAAAACTGACAAATCAGAAAGAAAATCACAGTCTAAAAGTAATTCATCAAAACGCTCAAAACAGTCAACTCAGTCAGATACTGATAAACAAAATGATAGCAGACATGACAAATCCCACAGTAGGTCCAAACAATCCAAAGATAAAAGAGGTAAGCACAAGGAAAAACACAAAAGAAGCTCCCCAAAAATTGTTTCTGATGAAGACAATCATAATTATGAAGACAATTTAGAGGATGAGTTAAATGAATTATCAGAGTCAGATGAGGAATCTATTGCACTACAGTGTAAAAAAATATTTGAGGAGTATGTCCCAATTGAGAAAATACAAAATACTGAAGAAAGCCCTGACAAATTAGAGACTGAACCTCAAATTGAGGAATATATTCCTTCGAAAAAGAGAATATCTAGGACAATTGACAAAAATATAAAAATATTACCTAAAGCACCTATAAAACCAGATTTTAAAGTTAATGCTGCACAAGCTATGGCTGAGCGATTAGCTAAAGTGAGAGAATATCATGCTTCAAAAAATGCTTATGAGAGTAATAACTTTACAAATTCAGTTCCAAAGCCTGAATCCACAAAGTCTATTTTCAGCACTCTACCTCCCAGTACCAGTAGTTCGAAAATTCGCATAGCTCATGTGCCTTATGCATCAACAATGCTGACAGCAAAAAAGGTTATAGCTCCTAGTACAATTTTTGCAAAGAAAAATGATCCACCCAGCTGTACAATTACTCAAACAGTAAAAAAAGGTACTCAAAGGGTGGCTCACATACCAAGTGATAAATTCATTGATAGACCCGGTGTCTTAGAACCACTTGGCTCAAAAATAGCAGCAAACATTAGATCCACATATTTGAATATTATGATTGATCATTGTTTAAAAATTTATCTATTACCAACTGACGCCTATGCAAGAGCACAACATGAGGAGTTAGCTACTAGTAAAAAATGTTCCACTGTGCAAATATATAAGAATTCAGCAGTTTTGACCATTAGCAGACTTAAAAAAGAAGTTCTTGAATGTAATGGAGTGAAGAAATCTGGAAGCGAGTGTGCGACACTTGGCAAAATGCCACAAGGAACAGTTGGTAAATCTAATACAGTTGGCTCATGGAGCATAGAGAATAAGGTAAGGAGGAATTTTGAAGACCCCCAACAGTTTATAGGTGCAAAGTTTTATAATAACATAAAAAAATGGATCCTAACAGAGGATCAACTTAAAGAAAATGGTTTCCCCAGACCTCATAGCAGTGGTGAGAGAGGGAGAGCCATTATTTATGGACAAAATAAACAAACTCCTCCAAAGGGATACATAAGAACTTGCTGTAGATGTAAAAAGACCTATACTGTAGATAAAAAAGGGTTTCCAACTTTCAAAGAGGAGTGTATTTATCATCCAAATAATAAATACAGAGTTAGAGGTGAAGTTCGTTACCAATGCTGCAGTCAAGATGGCTCCTCTGATGGGTGTTGCATAGCTTCAAGCCATGTGTATGAATATGTAGACTTTGAAAACTTGAAAGGTTTTGTAAAAACATTGCCTCCAGAGAGTGTCATGGAAGACTATGGTGTTTATTCATTAGATTGTGAAATGTGTTACACAACTCAAGGTTTAGATTTGACTAGGGTCACTGTAATCAATTCAGCATGTAAGGTAGTATACGAGACACTTATTAAACCTTTACATCCTATAATTGATTATAATACAAGATATTCAGGTATTACTGAAGAACAAATGTCAGAAGTGAAAACCACTTTACTGGATGTGCAAGCAACACTGCTTACTATGTTTAATAGTAAAACTATATTAATAGGTCACAGTTTAGAATCTGATTTTAAAGCACTTAAATTCATTCATGACACAGTTATTGATACCAGTGTTTTATATCCTCATAAAATGGGACCACCATACAAGAGAGCATTAAGAAATCTGTCATCAGAATATTTGAAAAAAATTATACAAAATTCTGTTGATGGGCATGACAGTGCTGAAGATGCTACTGTTTGTATGGAACTCCTAATTTATAAAGTAAAAGAGGACCTGAAGACTAGATGATGATAGACTCAATTGTTTGACAATGTGATACTTGAAACACTTTGAATTACTTTAATCATTGTAGTTCAGTCCGTTATTTAATGTCGCATTACAAAATTGGATATCCCAACTTTCATAAGTATAGAAATTATCTATAAATGCCTTTTTACTGTGTAATTTTAGATTGTAATGAGTTTAATTTACAGCGACATAAATTGTACCTATGGTAGTTAATATTATATTTTGCTAAGAAGACTAAGTTATTAAAAAGCAATAACCTATGTAGGTAGTTCGTTGATTCAAGAATTTTTATATAGGTACCCAAAAGTAAAATTATTTCCCATTTTTATATAAAACTAATAAGTATAAAATTATGGCCAGGACAGATTGAACTTTCTATTTTTAGTTTGGGGTGACTGAACAAGATAAGTAATTTATTATTTTTTGCAACCCATCAATAAGTAACTAAGCAATTTAACATTTTCTATTGATATTAATAATAGAAGAAATGCAGGGAAAGAACTAAATAAAACATAATTTATTATCATCTCGGGATGTTTTACATCCCAAGTATCATTAATACACTACTGACTACTAAAATAATTTACTTATTGATATCTTCCCACTCATCCGTTATTATCTGTTTGCCATACTCATTTTGAAAACAGACTGCCTAGAAACAGGTACTAACATTATTCTCAGTCATAAATTACTCAAATTTTTTTTTTTTGCATCCGAGCCACATAATTATTATTACTTAAATTTTAGAAAATAGAAAATAATCATTTTTGGAGTTGGGTAATGTTTGTAAGGTTCACTACCTACTTTTTTGTAAATACTTTCTTTAAGAATATAACTTTTTTACAATAATTTTAATTTACAGGAATAAAGTTAATTAAAACACAAATATTAAAACCAAAAATAATATTTACTAGAAGACAAACATTATACACACACACCTACTTGTAAATGTCGAAATCTGAAACCTATCGGTAAAAGTAGTTTCAGCATATTATCTTCATTGGGACATCCATTTCACGTTTTTGTAATAACTAACGAATTGTGTAATTTGCAATAAAATACAATATACTTCAATAAAGAGTGTATTTGTAAAAGTAAATACCTATTGTAAAATTGCTCATTCTAATTTTACTAGATATTGCAGAAATTTAATTCAAAAATATTATTATTTTTAAAAGTTTTGTCATTTATATAATTAATGAAAACAGTACTGCCTTTTTATTACATCCAACAAAAAAGTACACAATTCAAGATTAAAAATGTTTAACTCTGAAGATGAAGTAATTAAATAATGAAAGCATGCCTAATTATTTATATTTTACATGCATATTTGATAAAGCTGAACCTTTTGAGTAATGTTAATTCTGTAAAGCTGGCATGTTGACTTAAAAAGAACCCGTGAAAAATTGTAATAATTAAAACTTGCAAGTTTATAATAAAGTATCTGTATTGATTGAACATTATTTCTTTTATTAAGGCATAAAAACATTGCACAAAGTCACAGGGCTTTAGGTGCTAAAGAAACAGCATGATAATAAGCAATCATAGGGTAAGGTAAGGACAAATCTATCGTGATTCAATATAAACTGGAGAAGCACCATATGAAAGCGCAAACAAAAAAATTATGGTTAGATTTGTCACATAAAATATTTTTTTAACAAAATATTAAATTGGATAGTTGACATTTGGCAAGTGTGCTTACAGATGTTACATAACAGGTTAATTGTACAGATAAATAAACAATAATTACAATTGATAAAATGCTAAAACTCACTACTACTCTATTGTTAATAATTATTGCATTCTAAATTTTCGATGTTTATATAATAATGTTGTTTAATGTATTTTTTAATCATAATATCATTCTACTGTTGAAATATTATTTTCTTTAAAAATTGTTTTTCAAATTGTATTTATATTATATCTAACTGCCAAAGGCTAAATGGCAGTAATGCAGTTTATGATTAAATATGAATCAATATTATAATTTATACATATTATGTCCCAATGACATTGTATTAAGGTGTAAGCCAATACCAGCAGAGCTTCCCAAACATATATGTTTAAACTCTGTTATTCCCTGCTAATCAATAAAAGACTGTTCCACACATGCTTTCACACGTTTTTCATATTCCCGCCGATTCTCCTTGTATAGTTGTGCAGCCATTGAGTTTGCTGGTGAGTTCGGGTTGGGGTCACTTAACAATGACTGAAAATACAGAAACAAATAAATGATTATTATTTGTTTTAGTACTGTTGGTGTCGTCACTGCAACAGAATGCTGTGATTTTGTTACAACAAAAACAACAATCAGTTTTACTGTGCTCTGTATTACATGTATATAATAGTTAAGACAACATAACATTTTTAAAGTTACACAGCCTACAGTTGCAACTTTCATGTAAGGCAATAAAAATATTAAAAATCATAATAACAAAATGTTCAGCTATTAAAATTGTTTCTGAGGGTTTCCCCAAGAAACAATAAATAAATTTTCCTCATAAATCCCTTTATGAAATAAAATTGTAACATTGTGCAACCACTAATATAAAGTAATAATAATTGGCTTGGCTAATATTCTTTTGGTTGAATAGAACTGAATTCTTTGTGCAGCAGTGCAGGTGCAACTGAAGTTTTATAATTTACTAGTTTTTGCCCACTGCTTTGCTCGTGTAGTTTAATTTTTCAAACCCCTATGTTATCCTCTTAGGGGTTGAATTTTCAAAATAGTTTCTTAGCTGATGCTAAGTCATAATAGCCACTTGTACTTGAAGTACAAGTGGTAACAATTTTAGCTTGATCCATCCAGTAGTTTGAGCTGTACATTGATAGATCAGTCAGTCAATCAGTCACCTTTTTCTTTTATATATTTAGACTCTACTATCTGTCTGAATAAGACATAATATTATATCTTATATCAATAATTAATTTAATGGTTTCTTTTGACAGCAGACAGAAGGTTTGTAATAGGTAATAGGATGCCTGTTTATGGATGTTATATCTGCTACAATAACATCTATATTAAAAAATGAGGGATTTGATATTAAATCCCTAAAATTTTTATAGTAATCGGGACAAAATTGATTTGAATTTTACCTGTATTGAGGTTAGAATGGCTGACACATCATAGGTAGGACTCCATCGGTTTTGTAATATATCTAAACAAATGCCACCATCAGCATATACATTAGGGTGAAACATTTTAGAAACAAATCTAACTGTTGGAGGCTTGTTAGGGTATTCCTCTGTGAATTCAATTGTAAGTTTGAATGTGCCATCCTCAAATGGAGTATCATGTGGTCCAAATATCACAGCATTCCAGATCATAATGTTATTATCAGTGGGTGCTCCAGACACACCAGTGGGCGGGTCTTCTTGTAAGCTGGAAATTTAAATACAAAAGAACCTTAAAGAACCATTACCAATTCACAATCAAATATAGTAACTGTGCTATAAGTGGTATTAGAATAATCTTCACAGAAATGAGGTGTTTGAGCTAATGTGTACTATTTATGAGGGTGTACAATAACTAAATAGAAGTACAAGAATGACGTATAGAACGACCATTACCATTTACAGCGCGCTAAGCGCTTGCATGGCAGTAGAAAAATCGATTTGTTCGTAAATTTGTATGTGGAACAGAATAGAAATCGATGAAGGTGACTGTGATGTAATTTGATGAATCAGCACGGCGGACCAATTGGTTAGTTTTAATAGGTTTTTACAATTGTGCAAATTGCCAAAATATACGTACCGCTTGAAATCTCTCATCAGACGTCTTCTGGCAGGAGTTGACATTTTGTTTTACAATCAATTCAGTTCACGGAGAACGAGATAATGTACTCAAATGGGCATAAGTCTTGTGGCTCTCATAGATTTGCTTCCTTGATGAATATTATCATTTGAGGTCAACTTGAATTTATTTCTTTGTTTGCAAAATACGACGTCGTCACCACCAATGAAAGGTTTGTTAGGATGACCATGAAATTAGCAAAAAAAATGTAAGTAATATTTCGCTGCTACCATCACAGATCACGACACAACCATAGAGAAGGATGTACAACACAGATTAGCAAAGAGTAAAATATCAGACTATAGTTAGGTAGGTATAGAAACATAGACACTAGACAGGAATCTGAAACGTATAGATCTGTCGAACACAGATCATGAGACCACGAAATCATGCACGAATGTCGAAAACTATGTACAGGTAAAGCCAGTGATACACATGCTTGTGAACAGTATGCGTGGCTAGCCCCCAGTCTCTAAAAAGTTTCGTACCTACCTACCTTGCCAGTGACGTACGAGTTAAAGATCACAAAGTGAATAGGTAGATGAAGTGATTATATTCTCTTGGGATATTCTTCTGTGGTTTGGTTATAGACACTATAGAACTTCGCTTCATAGACAATACACCTTCGCTTATTTGATTTCATTGGTAAAGTACCTAGGGTGGCAGACCCAATTATGGGCACTTTAAGAGTTTATCTTATTTCAAATATGTTTTTTAAGTATAAATTGAACCAAATTCTATAAATCACTGTGTTCATAAGGTTACTTGTTTAATAAAATATATAATTAAAGAAGATATTGAAATTTTTTTGTTTAAATCAACTAGAATTTTAAATAAGATTGAAAAATGACCCAATCCCCAATTATTCGCACATTTGTTACCAGTTATGGGCACAAAATTATCCAATTATCAACACTCAGATTTTAATAGAGTTTAAGGGAAATATAACGCTAGGCTACCTCAAGAAGTCTTTTAGAATATAGATTTTATTACGAAATTAGGAAATAATATACGGAAATTCTTATAGTAACTGTAGGTGACTTAATTTTTTTATATTTATTATATTTAAAACAAACACCCTTACATATATTATTTTTATTAAGAAAACGTAAACATAGTCTTTATCAAACGACAGACGTCCACAGCTGAACAAAGGTCTCTTATATGGACTTCCACAGGTCTCGGTCTTACGCTACCTGAATTCAGAGGCTCTCTGCGACTCGTTTGATGTCGTCGGTCCACTTAGCTTCCCGGTACGGGATCGCTACTCCAACACCATGGGATCCCATCGACCATCAGCTCTTCGAACTATATGCCCGCCCATTTCCACTTCAGTTTCGCTTAGCTATGTCCGTGACTTTGATTCTCTTACAGATATCCTCATTTCTGATATGATCTCGCAGGGATACTCCGAGCATAGCTCTCTCCATCGTCCGCTGAATGATTTTTGTTTCGTGATAAATAACTGCCCATAGAACTTCTCAACCTCTCTCCATACCTCAGGTGGAGAAGAAACGTGACAGCCTTCGTCAGTTTTCAGACACGTCAGCTGACTCTGTCCGATAGATAGATCTCTCACGGACACTTTGGAATGGAACTTCTGTTCCACTAGATGGTATCTTTAATACACTTGGTATTCAAGGCCCACAGGTCACGAGTTCTTTTCTTAGAGATCTGCCTATTAACCTACCAGTAGGCATCCGCGTCTGCTGACGACTGAAGTCACTGTGACTCATTTCTTGTCTGTCTTCCATCAGTTTGAGAGTAAGGTCAGAGAACTTCTTGGTCCTTTTCGTGTGATGGGTCTTAAAGAATTTAGACTCCAGAGTATGGACAGTTTACACACACTTGTTAAGATCGTCTACAGACTCCCAGTCTGCTAGGGAATCGAATCGCTTCGGAGTGTTAATAAACAGGAAAATCTCCAAATTTTGTAACCAGATACTGACACCCCTTGTTTTGTAATGAAATAACGAGAAAGTTTCATTTCCTTTTTGAATTAGTAACTAATAATACTTAGAAAATCAATTGAAAACAATTATATTATTAAAACTCAAATAAAACCACAGTTAAATCATTATTAAGTAAGTACTGACCCTTAACGTCGATGAGTCAAAATGTCCGAAAAACTTCGGGAACTCCAGAACGATATCTTTCAACTACAATACTGACGTCATTTTAAAACTTTCTAGATTAGAAAGGTTTCGATTGTGAAAAATATGAATTCCCCTAAATATTTTTTAATCTGAAAATTAAAAACCACAATCAGACACTTATATTTTAATCTTTTTTGCCAAAGTGCGAATAAACTGGTGCAGTGCTAGCTATTGGGTTGGTCACCCTAATTAAAGAATAAATAAAGAAGTTATAAAAATGAATGAACAGACTTCTAAGAAAATTCTGTTCAACAAATCAACAGTAAGTACAAATTATATAATTAATATTCTTTCAATATACCTATTGGTGTTAGTTAATGAAAAAATATTAAAATTATTTTTATAGTTACTAAGTCTCAAAGCGGAATTGTTTAAAAAACAAGAGGAAGTACAGGAAAAAAAACATTTACCAAAACACAATTTGGAACTTTTCAAGCCTCATCAAACTACTGAAAAGAAAATTAAAACTGAAAATAAATCAGATAAAAGTAGTTTGAAGGATAAATTAAAAGCTGTTGATGTAGAAGAGTTTGAAGCATGCAGAAAGGCAAAGTAAGTGTCCTACTGTCTCAAGTTCATAATCTAAGAAAGTATGTTGGTATTACAAAAGTAATTTGAGAAATCTCTTGTGTGGTAAAATTCTATGGGTGCCTTTTATATAATGGTAAGGGGTTTTGTTTAATATCATGTTTAATGAAGTTTGACAGCTGACATTACCTAGGCTTAGGTAATGCAGTGCTTTAAAATATGTTTGTATGTTTTTATATTTATTTTGCTAGTGATAGCCTAGTGGTTAGGACTTTTCCTATTTGGGGGATGCAGCTTCAATTCTGGGCATGCACCTCTGACTTTTCGAGTTATGTGCGTTTAATCAGTTAAATATCACATGCTTCAACTGTGAAGGAAAAAATTGTGAGGAAACCTGCACACCTGAGAGTTCTCCATAATGTTCTCAAAGCTAGCAATTCACATTGGGTCAGTGTGGTGGACCTATAACCCTTCTGTGAGAGGAGACCTGTGCTCAGTAGTTAGACTCTAATGGGGATCTTTATTTTACAGACTAGCTTTAGAAAAGAAAGCAGAATTGTACGAGCACTTGGCTGATGGAGCAGGCGACTCGCAGCTGGCAGGCCGCTTTCTTGTAGACTTTAAAGGTAAAAAGCAAGAGACAGCACTGAGGCCGGAACCTGAACCTGAAGATGTGGAAGAACAGGTTTCATATGAAGATGACCAGGGTGAATGGTTAGTTGATGTGCAAGTAAAAAAAAGCTATAGCTTTTACTTGCACATTTCCCTCTTTCCCCTTTCTACTTACTCTACTATTACTATTTTGTTTCTTTGTTTTTGTGTAGAACACCAAAAATTTTATTGTTTTCAGGATTGAGTTCACTGACTTTTTGGGTAGAACTAGAAAATGCTTGAAATCTGATTTGGAACATTATAAGAAGAGGGATGAACAGCTTATGAAAATAGTTACTGAACAAAGTCCTCGAGATGCAACTGAAAATGTGAGTATAATCCATAATCCTACTTACTAATATGTATTATAAATGCGAAAGTTTGGATGTTTGTTACTCAATCACACCACAATGACTGAACAGATTTAATTTAAATTTGGCACAGAGATACATTATAGTCTGGAATAAAACATAAAATAAGAGAGTTCCTGCGTGAATTAAAACCAAAATACACGCGAATGAAATCACAGGCATCAACTAGTTATATTGTAAATAAATTTGCTGTCTGCTTGTTTTTATCTTCATCTCTTCATGGCTCAACTGTTGAACTGTTCTTGATGAACTTTGGCATAAACATAGCTTGTATGCCAGGGAAGGATACATTTTAACCAAGCAAATTCAAGATTTCCTATAGCTGGTTAAATAAAAACCCAAAATCCAAGGGCATCAAGTTATAGGAACAGCACATTTTTTCACAATTTTTTCTTTATTGTTGAAGATTGCAATTCCTTTACATTAATCATTAATAGTATTAGAGATTTTAAGATGATTATGTAGACTACCAGACCTGCATTTGAATCAATTAAGAATTTTGAATTAATTATTACTCTTGGGATTTTATTAGATTATTTTACTAAATCTACGCGGACAAAGTCGCGGACAGCAGCTAGTAACTTATAGTAATACTATAATTATTTTTTAATATTTGTAGGAAGCGCAGGTACCACAAAATTCAGAAAAGCCTTTATTAGTACAAACAACCAATGACTACCTACAGTCTCTGCGTGAAAAATGGGAACAAAAAGAAATGGAGCTCTTATCAAAGGACAAGGACATACACTATCAAGATTTATTATTTGACGGTTTGTACACTATTTATCCTCAGGCCTACTACTGCAACATGATCCCTTGAACATTGTTTTGTTTTACTTTCAACTAGCGATCCGCCCCGGCTTCGCACAGGTAGTACAGCATATTATGCCTATATGTTTTTTTGTCAGAAGGTCGCATCAGCTTGTTGTTGGTGTGAGACCGGCGGCGCTTGAATTTATTTTCGCGCACATTCGTTTTTGTTTTGCGATAACTTCTAAGATATTCATTTAAATCATTTATGCTTTCATATGGTACATAGAATGCACCTTCAAGTTTTTCCTTTTAATATCTTATGTTACCCATATTCTTGCAAATAAAGTATTTCATTTCATTTAAGAAGAATTTTTTTTATATTATTATCTCTAGATATATATCTATCGTATATAGAATGAAATATGTTGTAGAATATGATATACAGAAACAATGTGGATAGTTCTCAAACTCTTTCTCTTCCACAGAGGCACGAATCCATGGCGTCGGCTACTACGCATTCAGTACAGATGAGACGGAGCGGCGCAAGCAGATGGAAGAGTTGTTGAAGAGACGCGACGAGACATTGAAGGCACAGAAACAGGCTGAGGAACTGCGCAAGAAGCGGGATGAGCTCATCGCGGCCAGGGTTGCGGCAGCGCGGGCGAGACAGCGTGCCAGGGCTGGACTGCCGCCTGAAGATCCTGAAGGTAAATTGGGATGTGCAAGACTTTAGCAGTCTCATTTAGCTTTGCTTTTCTTTTATGAACGCTGCTACATAAGTTCATATAAGGTACCTACTGGTTACCGCCTAATATTATTATGGACACTGTATTATTATGATTAATATGAAATATTATGTTACAGAAAAGAAAAAAGAATTCAACGCCTGCCTCCTCAAATTTTTGACGCAGCAAAGAGACGAAGCAGATAAGAAAGCCAAAGAGGAAGAAAAGAAAGCCCGCGAGGAACAGGAGAAAGAGAGACAGAAGTTACGTGAAGCATATATACGCGAATGGGATCTCGGGAAGGAAGGGGTTGAGGACAAAGTAAAGAAGTTTAAAGTAATGACTCAAGAAGAATATGTTGAAGACCAAAGAGCTAAGAGAATTGACGAATTTGCCCCAATTCAAAGTACTAACAGTGATAATTCGATGTATGTGTTTGATGCACAAGGCAGAAAAGTTGAACCTGAAGCTGAAATAAATAAAGATAAAAGTTGGTCTGAAGTAAGACCAGTGAAAACACCCCCACCTCCAGTTATAGGAGACCTTACTGATACAGTACGGAAGGGCCTCTATTTCTCCACAAAAAAGACAGAATGTCTTGTCAAATACAAAAATTTTGTTAAGTCTCAGGAACCCATTCCTATAAATAATGAATTAATTCATGAGGAGTACATTGTACCCACAAGACCTAAACCTGATATAAGAAAAGATGGTTCAGAATATGTTGAAATAGAACCTCCTGCAACATATAATTATTACGGTCCGGTTCCTAAGCACAGAAAAACAGATAAACCCTTCACTTCAGATTTGAGAGAAGCGATGGCCCAAGGTGATAAAAGCTTAGAACGAAAGGAGAGTAGTAGAAAACTACCACAACATTATGATTTTACATTTGATTAATTTATGTTGATACGCGTAGTTTTGAGGATTATTGTTAAATAAAAATGTTTGAGTACAAGATACGTTTTATTTTATTTAAATTTATAACACTTGATCTTATAAATACAGTATAGTGTGATAATAATTAACGAACAACTAAACTAATATCACGTGAGTATCACAATTCTACAAAATATAATAACTTGCATAATCAAGTGTAAAAGTAAAACAGAGATCAATGTTTCGTGTACAACAATAAAACTAAATAAGACTTATATTATGTTTTGAAAAAAAAATATTATTATATTTAAATATATAAGTGTATCAAAGATATTTCTGTGTATTGTGTTGGAACTGTTTTTTGGTGTAAGAGTTTTCTCTGTAGTCATTTCACCATCATCATCAGTGGTGGTTACGAAAGTTGTTTCATAACTAGTTGTTGGTGTTGTTTTATCACTACCTGCATTGGGACTTGCATTTTGTTGTAAAGCCTCTGCTGTCGGTAGGGGTTCGCTTGGTTTTGGAACGTCATCCACACGCTTTTCTATTTGTTTTACCTCGTGAATATCTTCTATAGATTCTGGAGTTATTTTTTCCGTTGTCTCCAAAATCATTTCTACCGTAGTTTCTGTGCTTATTTCATCTGTGTCTTCGTTTGTTGATGTGATGTTGGTTAACATGATACTATCTTCTTTCATTTCATGAAAATTGACGATTGGTTCATCCGACAGCATTATATGTGTTTCCTTATCATTACTCACATTATTTACGTCATTGAGTTCATTACTCTCCAAGGCTGATATGTTAGTGATGATCACAGTTTTTTCATCACCCGAAGGTATGAATTTTACTGTGTTTATTTCAGTTCTTTTCTTTATGCGCGTAGTTTGTGTTTTCGCGGCTAACTTGGCGAGGATATCGAATGCTTCATTTTCTCGATCAGTGTTAGGGCCGTTACATAAGTCACCGCGGCATGGACACGTCATTTTCCATGTTTTAGTTGAGTTGCAGAAGAGCGGGTAACATTCGTCTTGGTAAAGTTTTACGCAGAGCCTTGATTCCACGTACGCTGAAATTGAAAATTGAAATATGTCCTTATTAAACATTATTGTAAGCACTTACCTACCTACTATATTGTTATTGATAACGATATGAGATTTCGGAATTAGAAATAGTTTCGGTTTAGGTCTACGAAATTACTTTGGATATCAGAGGATTTCCGATAATTTCTGGCTATAAATAGACTTGTATACGTAATAGAACAGAAAGCTTGCGGTGCGACTTCTGGCGAAAGCTTTATCTTTACGTATCCAGTTTAAACTTAGATCCCATCCGAAATTATTCAAAACATTTATGAAGGTACCTATATCAAACTCAGTTAAGTATAGATTTTTCTCTTTTTTCGGATAACCTAATTACTTTGGATATTACGACTTCGGAGCTCCATAACATTCCACTAGGGTCAGGCGGGGTAAATATGGGACGAAAACAGATCTTTACTTTTCTAATGCTGTTAAAAATATTATAAGTGTAAGAAAAACTGATTATATTATACTTATAATTGGTATCTTTCACATAATACCAATTCAATTCAAAATAGTCAAGCGAAATGTATATTTTTCATACAAAGTATATGTCTCATTTTTTTCCTCTATAAAGGGGAAAATATAAGACATATAAGGTTAAAAATGAAACATGTTTGAACTTCTATGCCTTCAGTGTTTTATAGAGATGGTGGTAATAATAAAATAGAGCTGGGATATATGATATAAAAAAATCATTAAAATTAACAAAACAAAAAACTGGTTTACTTTTTTGGTAATAATTACAGTAGTCGGTACTTAATGTTTCAATATTAACCTTAAATAGCTACAAAATATGAAAGGGAAGTCTGATACTATCTGTATCTAATCTAAATATGAGCCTTGACACTCCTCTGTTATATATAAAAGCTTTTATGTAACTTGCAATGTATGCAACTATATTTGTTCGGGTCGAATCTTGCAACTCAATTTTGAAGCAGATAGCTTCAACCGATTGAGCTGAAATTTTGTATACACGGTAAGTTTGGATGACAATGCATGGTTAGCTGAGTGACGTCATTGTAAATCCAAAATGGCGGAACACTCACGGTGGCAGACTAGTTATTTTTAATGCACTCCTACAATATGGGTATCAAATGAAAGGGCTTGCTGAGAATAACTCGAAAAATAAAGTGACGTCACCCTAAATCCAATATGGCGGACTTCTAAAGAAGGCGGACTAAGTTTTTATTGCTTTCCAAAAAATATCAACTGTCTTAATATTACCCCATACACTGTCTCATTTTTTCCCACTTACGTGTCTCATTTTTTACCCTACAAACAACTTGAGTTTTCCTATCAACGACTGGATACAGAATAAAACCACCGCTCTCCCCCGCAAGCACATCTCGCCCGGAATGCCGGGAGCGGGAGATGCGGCCGCGCTTGCATGAACGGGTTAACGCAAACGAAAAGTTCCTAGATCCCATTGTAAAGTTTTCGCGGCAATATTTTCGGTACTTTATAAAATGTGTTATAAAGTATACATGCAATAAGTTATCAATTTAGTAATTTGAATTCTAAGACATTACAAATGAAGTATACTTTTTAGTTTAATAAAGTTCTTTTTTGGTCTTTTTCTACGGAATTACAATCATGTCTTATTTTTATACGAAATTTGAGTGTCTTATATTTACCCCGACTGACCCTATTATATTATATAGTTTTAAAAATGTTTTAATTTTACTTTATCTAAGTATCTTAGAGGACGAAACGAAAAAGTAATGTTATTTATTATTATGTAGCCGCTGTTTTGATCGACTATTTAAATGCTAGTTAAGGTCAAGCCAACAAGTGGATAAATGTTGGTCAGTGGGTCGCATAGGAACTATGATAATAGTCACTCTTTTATTAGCGGATACACACACTTTACGCATTGATTTATTGAATGTGGCTGATTCGTCAACAAATACTCGGACAGTCTGTGTTTATACGGAAAAACTTTTTAAATAGGTTTAGGTACACAGTACGAAGAAGTAACTAAGTCACTATGCGTATTAGTTGTCCAAGTTGAGAGTAATTTTTGACGACCTCCCTGGCGCTAGCGTTGCCAGGCGTCCGGATAAAGCCGGACATAGGTAGGCTTTTTGATTGCGTGTCCGGCCAAAATAAACGGTGTCCGTCTTGTCCGGCTTTTGTTAGGCTTTTTTTGCTATCCCAGGACATAACGCAAACGTTGAAAGAGCTTTTTCCTTGATAGATCAGCAATGGACGAAAGAACGCAACAGATTACAGGTTGATACTGTTGCCAAAATGTTGGTTGTAGAATTTAATTTAAAACATTTGACATGTAAGGATTTTTACAACTACATTTTGAAAGAAACTGAGCTCTTTAAGCAAGTTTCGGCAAACCAAAAATATGAATAATTATTTTTATTGTGTTACACAATTTGTGTATAACTCAAAGAGAAAAAGTTTTTTTTGTTTCATTATTTAACTTAAAGAGAAGAAGTTTTTGATTATTTTTTTTTTTCAGTTAAAAAAGTCTTATTTGTGCCTTTCATTAGTATTTAAGAAAAATTCAAATATGTTGATAAATGTTTAAGTATCTAGAATTAAATTTTGACTGATGACTATTTGACTGATTAATAATAAAGTACCTATCTAAGACTGATTTGGCATTCGATTTTATTTATTATTTCACTAGAAATTAACAAGATTTATGATAATAATCAAAAAAACTTGATTTTACATACAATTTTTTTTTCGTACCTATTAATACTGAGACAAAATCCTCAATAATATAGGGTGTCCGGCTTTTTTACCCAAATGTCCGGCCAAACTGGCTGGTCTGTCCGGCTATTAGGTTTGGCGACCTGGCAACCCTACTGGCGCAGTAGTAAGCGCTATGGCCTTATATCTGGGAGGTCTCGGGTTCGATTCCCGGGGTAATATGGGAATTTATAATTTCTGAATTGTCTCTGGCCTGGTGGGAGGCTTTTGGCCATGGCTCGTTACCACCTTACCGTCAAAGACATGCCGCGAAAGCGATTCGTTGCGGCACGATGACGTGTAGAAACCGATTAGGGGTTGAATGTAGCCCTTCCAAGTTAGTCCGCTACCATCTTAGACTGCGTCACTTACCATCAGGCGAGATCGCAGTCAAGGATTATCTTGGAATAAAAAAAAGTCTGTAGGTACTCTATAAAGTACTGACGAGGCGATGTAGCGACGACAGCGCAGTACGGCAGGCCGGGCTCGCAGGCGGTCACGTGGCTTCCCGCCGCGTCGCACGCCGGAGCCCTGCGGCTGCGGTGCACTTGCTCCGCCAGCGGCCCGCACCAGTAGCATCTCTTCGTCTCTTCAGTTACTACGGCAGCTGTAAAAAAACGTTAAAAAATTTTTTATCCCACTGCGGCGAAGTCAAAAGGTTATATGACAATTTTTTTTATACTTAAAATAAAGGTTTTTAATATTATAACGCATCATTTTTCTTTTTTAATATTTTAACTAGTCTCGAAAATATAGAACTTTTGAGTTTCCTGTTATAAAAAGAGCTCTATTGCAACATGATGTCATAGCTCCATACGCTCTCCATACAAGGTTGTGTTTCGGTATGGCAATGTACATTCCTTTGATAATAAACTCTCTAGATAGAGTAACGGCGGCGCAAAAGCGTCGATAAAAATTAAGGAGAACTTTTATCCCTAAAAGCGTTCACCGCACCTCAGTATCAATTGTAACGTCAAGTGATACGAACGTGCGGCTTATTTTTTGCGACAGGTTATTTTGCTGAAAATGGTAAGTTGTGTTATCAAAGTTTGCAGAAATTACAAAGGACGGTTAAAATCAACTAACAAAATCTCCTACCACACGTAAGTAACTAAAAACTAATACTTTTATACGAAAGCAAAACTAATAATTTGATACTTTTTTTTCACAAGGCCATCGCGTCATTTTGTGGTGTTGCCAGTCTTGGATTGGAAATTTCCTGGTATAGTTGTCTTTAAAGCCGTTGTATGTTAATTTTTTACCCGACTGCACCAGCAGGATGTTGCGTTTTTTAACATCGGCGTTTTTTATTATTATTATTTCCGCGATTTTAAGCATCGGGGTTTTGCGATTTGTGAAGCTCTGTACAGGGGTTGAATGCTACACTCCAATCATATTCAAATGCCGCTAAGTTAATAATAATAATGTCCTCCCAACCGATTTCGGCAACGGCAACCAATCTATTATAGTGCTTAAGTATGTGTGCAAACACAAACACAGGTGCACTATTCCGCCATGTTGAAATTCTTTCTTATTGGACCGATTTCGTTCAAAATCGATATTTAAGCTTCCCTGGGGTCAAGAAAGAGGACATGGTTGCCGAAATTTTAAAAAGTCGCCGCCATATTGGAATTCTTTGTTATTGGACCGATTTCGTTCAAAATCGATATTACCTCTTAACCCTAGTATTTTTATAAGTCGACACCATAAATTAAATAATAAAATATATTTTGTAAATACGTTATTGGCTTTTATTTGATAATATTTTTCTATACATTACAATAAAGTAAAAAAAAAATCATTTTAATATTCTAACACAACACAACAGACATATAAACACTTAATTGAAAGCACCATAGTAAAATATTATAATTTATATTATTATATTATTAACATAATATTACAGTTTTTCCCCATTTTATCGGGATAGATTCATTAGCTGGTAACTCCAAGATACAAATGACGCTAGCGTAAGACATAGGCATTGCTAAGCGTGTGTGCGTGCCTCACGCATACGCGCTCATTAACGCTGGCCTGTTTTTGTCGCATCGCTCATTGCGTGAGGCGGTATCTAGATAATCTAAGGTACATTCCAACCTATAGTTACCGAACGAACGAAGTCGCGGGCGTCAGCTAATATAGGTACCTACTAATATAACCGACTACAAATAAACGGGTGAGTAAATATTGTTTCTTCCCACATTATAGACCGTACTCTGGAATTTGGTCTGTGAGGGTAGATACAGTCATAAGCATACCTAATATTTGGTTTGGCACTGTGTAAACGCAAATTTGAATTTGGTTAACCAACGTAGCTAACTTTTTTGATCTGTAAATAAGTGGAAATTTTCGTTCAATGAATAGGACCTACTACCTAGTCTTATGTAAAACTAGCTGATACCCGCGACTTCGTTTGCGTGGATTAAGGTTTTTATTCCTCTCTCTTATTTCCCGGGATAAAAAGTAGCCTATGTCCTATTCCAGACTATAATCTATTTATTTCTGTGCCAAATTTCAGCCAAATCGGTTCAGTCGTTGCGACGTGATTGAGTAACAAACAAACAAACTTCCGCATTTATAATACTAGACTAGATAGGATTATACTTAAATTGAAATAAGCATCCAAATAACTATCTATACTATTATAATAAAGAGAGAGCGCGAATTTTGTGAGTTTGTATGTATGTCCGGAGCAAACTTTGGAACCACCGCACCTATTACAATAATTCTTTTACCATTTCAAAGGTACATTATTCCAGATGGTTATAGGCTATAATTATGTTAATAAATGTATTATGGCTAGATATTATGTGCAAATTTGTTAAAGAAGTCGGAAATTTTTTTGACTCTTAAACGTTTTCAAGGCGTGCGCTGGGTCATATATTGTTGTTGCATAAAAATGATGTATGGGTGAACTGTTCCTCTCAAAGAGTTCTAAAAAAAAGTCCGCGACAGCATATGTCTATTTTCTAAGGATAACTTATAATAATCATCTATCTTTCAAATTTTGATTAAAAATAATGAATTATTTTCGATGCTTTTTTAACGGATGTGATGTCAATCTTTATCTAAATAAATATGTTTATTATCTTAAGTATCTAATTTAGAACATATTTTCCCTTTACACTATACAATTTAAATTAATATCTTAGGAGTTATAGTAAAATTAATATTTTCGCGCGACAAAATAATAAAATGGTGCCGGCTGGCGCGGCGGGGCACGGTGGCGGGCAAGTGGCGGGTATCGGTGCGGGATATTCGTGTGGTTCCTGTGGTGATCTTATTGACAATCGTCTCCTATAAGAAGCTCACAAGAACAAATATTTAATTTTCAACCCGGACGAAGTCGGCGCGGGCTTCTAGTATATAATAAGATAGATAGATATTATTAGAAATTATTGGGAAGGCAAGTTTCTGTTTTTAGGGTTCCGAAAAAAAAACCGGAACCCTTATAGATTCGCTCCATTGTCCGTCTGTCTGTCCGTGTGTCAACGCCCCTTTTCTCAAAAACGGCTTGAGTGACTAAGTTGAAACTTATACTAAATATAAAGGTAAACAGTATCTCAATGTTCTGAAAATTTCAAGTTTCTAGCTTATTTTAGGGTGAAGTTACAGCTTTCAAAGCGTATTTTCGAACAAAAATTCTAGTGATGTCATTCATCAGATCTAAGGCACTTTCCGGATTGGTAACGTCTTGAAATTTTGTACGAAGGGATATGTAGGAATTGTAGGTCTTCTAACACAAGGCGTATATAGGAACTTTTTAATAAAACTGCGCGCTTTTTCAATGTGTTAGGTAACTAGCTATATTTCAAAGTTTACTGTGCGATATCGGGTCAGATAACATGGGAACGCTTTAAAACTATGCATAGTTATATGTAGGTAAAGGTAAGTATAGGTATAGGTAGGGAAGATAATAATAATAATTAATTAATATACTGTAACATCGTTGGATTCCCATTTACTCGACGCAGTGTTATATTTCGCGGTTGTTATTTATTCAGTTAACAATGAACGTCGGTTAGTGCCATCATTTATTCAGCGCTGCGAGCAGACACCGTGTGTTGATTACTCTCCATAACATTGCGGTTCGCGCGAGGGAAAATAGTTAATTGTCTTTTTTTATAGTATAAAACTAGCTGATTCCCGCGACTTATTCCGCGTGGAAAAAGTTTAGAGTGTCTTTCTACTATCCGCGAGAAATTATGTCCTCTATCTCCGATAATATTTAGTAGGTCTTCGCCAAAATTTTACAAAATATTTCTAATAGTACACAATTTATAATAAAAAAAGAATTATCAAATTCGGTTTAGATTTGACGAAGTTATCTAGCAAATTCAGCAAAAACTTTAATCCCCTATCCCGGATAAACCTTATTGTTTATCAGGACAAAAAGTATCCTAAATTGACCCGCGTGATGCGCGTACAACCAGACAGACAGACAATAAATTAAAAAAAATTGTTTTGGGCTCAATATCGATAATAAAGCATCCTCCGATTAAAATTGTCAAAATATTTTATTTAATGTACAGAATTCGTCCCATTACAGTTTTATTATTTAAGTACTTATATAGATAAAATAACGCGTCTGTCTATAGTTCTTAACTACGCGCTACGTACCAGATTTTGATTCTCCGAAAGGTTGTTTGATATATGCATAAGTAGGTAGGTAGGTATTATTTTTATAGAAAGTAGAGAAAACTTGATATTTGTAAGGTAGTCGTCTTACGAGGCTTACGCTGGCTTAACCTTGTGAGGTATGTACACAACGTACTAAGTAAATAAGTAATTCAAGCTACATTTTAATCCGAAAATATGTAATTACTTGGGGTTCCTTCTTTCAAAAATGTAAACATTGAATATTAGGGAAAATATTATAATTTACTAACTAAACTGATACATACTGTGGCGCAGAGATACATAGTTTGGTATTCTGGAGAAGGTTGTAGGATAGATTACTTTATGCCGGGAAATCAAAAGGTTCAAACATAAGTACAAAGAATATAAAAAAAATTATATAAAAAAATATAGGTACCTATATGATTATATATAAAAAATAACACGTGGATAAAGTAGCGGAAACCATCTACTGCTCTATACGATGCCATTTCTTCAAGTAATAAATGTTTGATTTGGAGATCCGCGTGAGTTTCTACTAAAATTTTCGATTGTTTTTATACTAGGCAACAGTGAACACGAATATTTTTCCTCTTCTCTTTTTTTAGTTATTATTAACTAGCTTTTACCCGCAATTTCATACGCATGAAGTTACGTTTTTAAAACTCCCACGAGAACCCTCTGTTTTTCTAGGCACTACAGGTAGCTTACGTCACTCTTTAAGTTCTCTACTATATCCACGCGAAAATCAAGTTGATGAATTTCTCCGTTGCTGTATGATTGTAGGACAAACCAACAAACACACTTTCGCATTTTTGCGCAAATTACTATCGTCTGCAACGGGCTTACGTTTACACGTGGTTTAATGAAAAAAGGATTTAGAAATGTTCTTCCATTGCATTTGTAAAACAATGAAAAAAAATCCTACGGAACAGAGAGATATGAAAGCGCAATCTGTATTGCCTTTTTTACTTTCTTTGTAGTGTTACACATATTGCGGTCGACACACGTACGACTTTAAATTTTTGCTGCTTTATGGTCTCTATGCTGAATAAAATATGAAGTACGAAATGCAGAAATGCAGGTGGATGCAAATAAAAGAACCATTTTTGTTTTATGGTTATGGCTACCATTTAATAGAACTTTTAATTCATTCTGCATGAAATAGCAAGTTGCCCGTCTAGAAACAATTGGTTACATATTTACAAAATTGTTATATACTGAAAAACAGATATTTACACTTTATCAATTTTCTTTTATTAATATCTTAAATAATTTCGAAAATATGGAGCTTTTAAGTTTCCTGTTAGACATAGAGAGCGCTATTGCAATATGACGTCACGATTCAGTAGTTCTATACGCTCTCATTACAACATTTTCGTTTTAGAAAGAGACGGATACAGTCGCATTAAAACAGCTTATAAATTATTTGTTTTTTGACCGATCTATTTTCTGTTTTTACAAATGTTATTCTTACATGTTACATTTTCGTTTGTAATTAATGAATATTCGCATTTTGACAACATTCAAATACCCAATTGAATAAAGCTGTAAGTAATTCGTATGGTAGGTAGGTACCTACTGAAATCACACTAGGCGCGAAAATATCTTTATCCGTTGGTTGTTCTTGTTCTAATGGTGGCGACGGCGTAATGGTGGCGTCCGTTGTTATGAGACTAAATCATTCCCATTCTGTTATACATATTTCCAATCTTAACGTAGCACGTTTAGTCAATTGATTTTAGTTTGACTATAAGCGATATGAATCATGCGAGATTCAGTGACTCCTTTCTATATAACAATTAACAATACAAATGGCACAAGATCGTGTTTTGTGACTAGACCTATCCAACAGTGGACGTCTAGTAAAAACAAGCGTGGTTTACGTACAGTAGCTATATTTTGGTTAATGCTTGGTTCGAGGCACATTCAGTCAGACTCTCTCGAACATAGTTTAGATTTAGAATATGCCGTATGATTCGGTGTTTTCAGTATGTAGATGTGTTTAGACACATCTGAAGAAATAGGATCGGCTAAAATTATAAAGATCGTACAAAATCACACGAATAAAAGTTCCCTTTGTTAGTTGTTTGAAAGTATCTTAATTGGCGCCGAGAGGGTCAAATATTTATAGAAGAACTTCACTAATTCGCGAGAAATTCCAATTTAAAACGGACAGCGAAGACACAGAACCCTATTTTAGGAGGTACTGTGTAAGCACTTGACGATAAAGTAGGTACAACTTTGTCCTTTGAATGTTTTATAGAGGCACGGCGCCGGGTCGAGAGAATTTAGCACTTGGAGGATAAATTGAACAAGCTAGAGTCGCGTGTCTCTTCCATGTAGGGCAACAATGTTGTCGGGAAATATATGTAAATGGGTTTGTTTTAACCTCTCAATTCCAATGACGAATAGCACAGAATAGTTTTATTTATTTATATTTATTGAAATAAATCTTTACAAAATGCCAAGTGTTTACAAAATGCCAGGGAACCCTGGTTCGGAACGCCGTTTCAACCGAAAAGAACTAGCCAGAAACTCGGCGGTTGCTCGTTTGAAAAAAAAAACTTAATTAACTACAATATTATGTTGTGTAGAGTATACGGTTATTGCCGTCTTTTGAATAGATGACAAGTGATAACGGAATCTGTCCTTATTAATATTAAGGTTCCACTCACAGTTGTAATTAGGGAATGCAAATCTCGCGAGATTGGGGCTCAAGCGAGATCTCGCGAGATTGTAAATAACAATACTGCGAGATCTCGCCAATTTCGAGATCTCGCGAGATTGGCAGTTTTGTGTTTTTTTTGCAAATAATCACAATATTTGAATAAATTAGAAAAAAAAATAATAAAAATTATAAGTATTATAAGATAACATTTATTTTCACGAATTTTTTCAATAGACTTTTATGAATCAAATTGTCTATAATTTTTTAATAAACTTTTAAGTAGTAAACTTTGACGTACGTTTCAATCAAATCACTGTGGAAGCACTGCACTGCCCTCGTAATTGAAAACAAAGTAAGTTAAATAGAAGTTACCTTTAAGTTACTGTGTTTTCAATTACGAGGGCAGTGTATACATAGCACAGTTTAGTTACCTATTGTAAAAAAAATTATTTTTTATTTTTTGAAAAGCAACTGCTGAGTTTCATGCCGATTCTTCTCAGCAGAATCTGCATTCCGAACCGGTGGTAGATTTATAAGAGCTACAAGTTGGCCTACATGAAATAAATTTTTGAATTTGAAATAACAAATGAAAAAAACAACCAGTCTTCTCTTCTATATACATAATATCAAACGCAAATCTTTTAGTAATTTAAAAATCGACCGTTCCGTAGAACAAAGTCTCATCTGCCAAAATTACAACTTGAAATTTGAGCCTTAAAAGTCACATCTGCAACGCTCAAATCTCAAGTTATGAATTTAGCAGATGACACTTTGTTCTACGGAACGGTCGAAATTAATTCGCGCACCGAACTAAACCGACAGGTCGCAACTCCGTCCGTGTCAGTCCGCGCTTCGAATAAGACTTTTTTATGCTCCAGTGCAATCTCGTTAATCTCGCGAGATCTCGCCCTTTTTTCGGCCGAGATCAATCTCGCTAAAAAAGGCCGAGATCTCGCGAAAACGAGATCTCGCGAGATCGAGATTGCATTCCCTAGTTGTAATATAGCGCCGCGCCGGCTCCTGACTTGTCCAAGACATTCGGATTCATGGAAACTCTATTTCCACGGTCAAGTAAAATATTAGTCATGACATGAAATATAAACATTTTACTTTGTACATACGTTAGAATTATTCATAAAACACAAACAAGGAAATAGAAATATTGCTGTGTCGCTAGTTGTTTCACAGAGTAAAGACAGCAGAGATTTTGGTTAAATATTGGTTAATAGATTTTATCCTTCTAAAGATTGTGAGTATGGATGGATGTGTGTTACTCTTTCACGCCACAACTAATGCACCGATTTGGCTGAAAGGAATGGAGATAGCTCATATCTAGGATTAACTCATAGGCTACATTTTATCCCGGAAAATTAAAGAGTTCCCGCGGGAATCCACGGATACGAAGTCGCGGGAATTAGCTAGTTTAAAATAAAAACATTAAATATTTTAACACAATTACATTTGTGTCGGTTGTGGCAAAAAATCTTTTAATCTTATACAGAAACAACAAAAGTTAAAAAAAATGAATGTCGCGAATTCCGGATGTTTACCTACTGGCGGCCCAAGACAGTAGCAATAAGATACGATGGACCGGCAATGTGATGGATTAGCCCACATTCCTAACGCCCTCTTAGATTACAAGCTCGTGCGGAAGGCGGCTGTAAATCTAACATTATTTGCAATGCTCTGCCGGAAAAGGGACCGCGCTGTGTCTATTTATGGAGCTATTGATATTCACGAGGACTTATTTCCTGTACGAAAATAAGTTTTCGGACCTTTTGACTGAAATACCAAGTGCTTATTGTATTTTTTTTGTTATTCCTAGGCCTCGGTTAAATTAATATACCACTTTACCTAGGAAATTCATTAATATGGAATTAGGTAAGCCCTTCGATGGCACATCGTTTGAGGAAGAAGTTGTTGGAATGCCAATATAGTGAAGTGGCGATCTCGTAACGGAACGCCCGGTCTTGGCAGACCTGTCACTAAGTGGATCCATGAACTCAGACGCGTTGTAGGAAGCCATCGGGTACAAGCGGTGGAAGTCCGAGGCATGTGGAAGTATAATCCTATTAATTATTAAGTTTGGATGTATGGAATTTTGTTACTCAATCACGCCGCAACGACTGAACCGATTTGGCTGAAATTTGGCACAGTGATTGATTATAGTCTGGAATAGCACATAGGCTACTATCTCGGAAAATAAGAGAGTTCCCTCGGGAATTAAAAACCTTAATACACGCGAACGAAGTCGCGGGAATCATCTAGTAAAACATAGATCTTTTTAGTCTAGGTTTTAGTTTAGGAGCTTAGTAAAAGCTCCTAAACTAATGTAACTAACTAATTTTGAATCGGCGACAAACTTTTTTAAGAAAAAAAAGCAGAAATATGTCGTTCATTAGTTATCAAATGGCGTCATTTCTTTACAAATTCCCGCTTTTTGGATTCCCGCGTTTTGGTAGTTGACGACATTTTAGCTTTAGGACGGCAGAATGGACTCCAAAACCCAAAACAACGGGACCGATTTGGATGAAAATTTCAGACAATTTTGAGATTAGCCTGATGTTGAACTATCAACAGAAATTATTATTTTTTGGTTTTTCGTTTTTTGACTATATATAATAAAATTTTTAGTGCTACCTGTGCGAGGCCGGAGAGGGCCGCTAGTACCACATCTATGTGGTACTAGATAGATAGGTGCGATACGAATATTGTTTTCATAACTTTTATACAAAACCATTCAACGATGATAGTCTTTCATTAGTATAAGTAGGTTCTTCTCTGTATTGAAATAATTTCCATTAAACTCATACCTGAGTCGTGGGAGAAAACACATGCTCGGAAGGTCTAAGAAATTGCACAAAATATTAACGACGCGTTTCCAAGTGTTTCTTTGTAGCGATGAAAGTTATAGAAATAATGATGTTTTGAGCATTCATGCAAACGCTGTGAATATGCAAATGTTGTTTGCTCCTTTTATTTTATAGAAATAACGTTACTTTGATGTCTAAAGCTTTATTATTATCTAATTAAAGTAATGACGTAAAAATTACTTTTGTATTTTAAGATTTTTATTTTTGTTAAGAACCTTAAACAAAAGCAAAATCTTTTGAGTATTTAAAATATACTTTAAGTGCATTTCAAAAATTACTTAAGCTTGGTTTTAGACATGAAATTTTCTTTTATACATTAAAACGATTATGACAAGATAGCCCTTAACTGCGATCTCTGGTAAGATGCGATGCAGACTGAGATGGAGCGGGTAACTTGGAAAAGGTTTTTTTTTTTAATATTTTTAGCGAGCAAACGAGCAGGCGGGTCACCTGATGTTAAGTGATTACCGCCGCCCATGAACACTTATAGCACCAGAGGCACCACCAGTGCGTTGCCGGCTTTTTAGGAATTTGTTGGTAACCCTTGAATAACCCCATGTTGTATTTCAGTGGGAACCTTTTCGTTGTGATTACATCCTAAAGCATCAAATATTAACCAGAATTGACACAATAAGAGATCTTGGAGTGCTGCTTGACTCGAAACTGATTCTAAACCAGCATATAGATGCTATTACGAGTAAAGCATACAAAGCTTTAGGTTTCATTATTCGTGCTTCGAAACCATTCAAGAAAATGAAAACTATTAAGGTTCTTTACTGTTCATTGGTCCGCAGTCACCTCGAGTACGCTTGCCAAATATGGAATCCTGCTTATCAGGTTTACATTAACAAACTAGAAAGTATTCAGCGCAAATTTATTAGATTCCTAAAACACAAATTTCACCTTCCTAAAACATCTTATGAGAAAGCCTGTTCTGATTTACATCTTGTGCCTCTGTACATACGTAGAAATATAGCTGATATTTGCTTTTTACTCAATATAGCCAGGGGGTCAATAGATTGTCCTGAATTACTTTCTAAGCTAGGTATTATAGTACCCTCACGTAGATCACTCCGTTCACCTAGACATAAAAAGATATTACATATCCCATTAACCAAAACAAACTATAGACACAACTCATTTATTATTCGCGCTTCTCGCCTTCTGAACTCAGTTTATGACGAACCTAATGTCGACTTGTTTTGTGGTAATATGAATAGTTTACGTCGAAATCTAACAAAAATATTAGTTCAGCCAAGTGCATCCTAAACTTTCTACGTTTAGATGGCTTAGAATTTTTACTGTGCACTCGGGGTTATTCATTTAGTTTCTACTTGTGAGAACCTTTTATTAGCTTTTAGTTGTTTAAAATTTAAGTCTATGTAGTAGTATAAGCTGTTGGTTTTCCAAAATAAATAAAATAAAATAAAATAAAATAAACACCGTCGCAGGAAGTTAGTTCCACAGTTTCAAAGTACGTGGAAGGTATGGCAGTGTAAATTAAACCTAGGTAAGGCTCATGTGGTTAATTCTTCCGGGAGTATCCTATGTCACTATCTGGATCTATACTTTTCCAAATAGTATGTTAATATTTTTCCAATAGGTATTTTTACCAAATTATTTTTTACTAAATGCCATTCGTTATTATCACGAATGACCTCATTTCCATCCATTTGTATCAATCAAATTTACAATGTTAGAACTTAGGGCTATTGATTATTTTATTATTGATTTCACGAGCACCTATTGTATTCTAAGGCTTAATGTGTTTCTAGTATTTAGTCAGTCGTCTACGACGTACATACCTAACCTAAATACGGTTCGAGCTCTATGTACAACGATGATAGTCTATTGGTTCAGAATTTAGCCTTTTTTTAGAGAATCCGGGCTCCCCAGGCACCCTAGGCATGCATCTCTAACTTTTCCGAGTTATTTACGTTTTGAGCATTTAAATATCACTTGCTTTAAAAGCGGGTCTAAAGATAGATGCAGATTTAATTTTTACAGCAGTAGAGTTTTAGCTACCATCATATTTTCAACGGTATGGTAAGGTATGATACTGAGTAGAAACATAAAAAATTTCTTATTTGTTCGGCAAAATAAAATCGCGAACTTAGGTCAAATTTTTAACCAATTTGCATTTATTTTCAATGTGTTGCAATATTATATTATATAGCCAAAATTTGTATATAATAGATATTCCTACTTTACTAAGAGACGATAAAGCCATTTTTTTAATGAATATTTTACGAGTTTTTAGAATACATGATGTATTTGGCGCTTACCACATCTATCGCGTTTCAGACGAGGTTTCGGGTATGTTTTATTTCATATTTTATCGCAGGGATTTTTTTTTGGCATTTTGCGCACTGTTAACGATAAAGGAAAACATCGTGAGTAAACTGGCATGGCTGAGAGTTCCATAATGTCCTCGAAGGTGTTCGAAGTCTGCCAATCCCCTGGCTTCCCTAATGGTGTATTATAAAATTATTGATATCTTAGCAGTATCGGTATAACAATCGTACACATATTCCTTACTGTAGTAAGAAATGCTATCTTTATGGTTACAATCTGTGGTTACAATTAAAAAAAAAAAAAGTCTGCCCTTGAAAACAGATTACAGTCTATATTATATCGATTGAGACAAAAATGTACCTACTAAATGGGTAGGTAATCGAACTTTTCGTCGTAAGTTTATAGGAATTTAGTGATTTAAAAAGTACCCCTCGCACTTGCGTCAATATTATAGCATAATATATGTATATTATTATGTGTTATGTGTAATGATGTGTATAAGTTAACTCACCACTAAGCATAATGAAAGTCGGAAAACTCAGTAGAAGTAATCTCGATGCTGATCCAATTAACGACGTTCCAGCCATCTGATATTGGAAAAATATTTTAAAATATCTATAAGTTAGACATTTATATTTATATTTTGCTCATTTTTCTAGTGTGCACTAACGTGCACACGATAAGTTTCACACACTTTTTCACACTTTAAGATTTCTTTTGAAAAGAAATCTTTAAAATAATTATAAAATGTGATATGAAAAAGTAAAATGTACCTAAATATTTAATAATTGAAAAAGGATGATACTAATTTTTTTTATAAAAGAATGAAAAGAACTTTTAAATTGAGATCGTCATAAATTTTACGGTGGACATAAAATTATCAATGACTTATAAATACTTTTTATGAAATATGTTGTAATAATTAGCAAAATATTGAAACACAAAGTTTCAATTTGCTTAATTGTATATTTTTTTTAGAAAGTACAGAGGAGGTGTTTATGGAGGTAATTAATAATAATATTAATGTATTTTTGTAAACATTTTTTAAAAATAATATAATGTAAATGTGTGTGAAAATAGATAATAGATATTAATGTTCAAAATATGTACCTTTTTTGTTGACAGTTCTAGTTGCTAAAATATTCAAGGTTCTTCATCAATAGGACGACAGGACGCAACCGCACTTGACGCTACGCGCCGACTGCACCGCAGACGGCGCGGCGTAGCTCGTAGAGGTGACGTAGCGTAGTGTAAGTGACGTACGCGCTATAAATAACGCGCGCGTCGGATGTTACAGTCTTCATTAATTGTCGCACGTACCATGTAACTTGCGAATAAACGTTCTACAGAAATTCTACTGACCACAAGTAATACAATATAAAAAAAAAAATAAAGTAAGAGTAGGCCGACGTCAGACAGCTTAGATTATTTCAAAAGCGAGCTATAGTTCTTTAAACTCATGAGGGCGCGTGGCTCATGGTTGCGTGCGTGTCGTCTGACAGGCACGCACACTTACGCAATATGCATGTACACACGTAACCACAAGTAAAGCGCCCGTAATTTCGTGAGATAAACGTACTGTATCTTCCTATGCTTTGAAACAGAAAAGACTATCGAAAGAATACATACATACATGCATGTGTATGTTGGAAACGTATAATGTTGTATGTAGGTATTCAACTTTATTTGTTTTTCGAAGTAACAAAAATTATGAAATTACTTACGTAGTTTTAGTCCTACACTCTGAAAATTTCTACTATTTTTTTTTAATAATTAAGTTAATAATTATATTATCAGAATAAAATAGTAGTAATCTTAAATCAACTTTCTGAAAATTAAATTTGCCGTGTGAATTAAATAAATAAAATTTTAAATGCCAATTAAATAGTTTCAACTGAAAGTTTAATGGATTTGTTGGATCAAATTAAAAATAAGCTAGACGGGAGGTACATAGTAGAAACCGTTGAATAAATTATTTCGTAACGATCAAAGTTCATGACGTGTTTTAGACACGGTTAAATTTAGTATAATTTTAAATGAAATGTTAAAATAATGATGAAACTCGTAGACACCTAGAAGGAGCTCATACAGAGCTAATCTATGCTCTCATTATAATATATGCCAGCTAGCTTTTCTCGCGACTTTATCCGCGTGGATTTAGGTTTTTGAAAATCTCTTAAGAACCCTTTGTTTTCCGTTATAGATGGATGCAAAAGTTTGTTTGTGTATTGGTTTGTTCAAAAAGACGGAGCAACGTGATCGACGTCGTTTTTTGCATTGGTATAGTTGAGTAAGGACTTGAAGAGTGACAAAGGCTATATTATAACTTTTATCCCAGAAAAGGGTTACCTCAATTTATCGATTTTTACCACTTATCAGCTTTGACACAAACTCGAATACAATCTGCTAGTAATTTTTGAGATCGACGCTTTCAAGTTTCAAATATTCTGACATGGCTGTTACATTAGGTAAGTAACTTTATAGGCGTCATGCTGACGTAAAAGACTACAAAGAGTGGTCTATATTGCTATTTAAGTAATGGTATCGAGTTAAGTATTTACGTTATAGTTCCATATTTACGATCCCTCGGCGCGCGGCCTGACAGTTTGTGATAGTCAGCAAATATTCAGTTCCTTGGGGGTGAGTTCCTGCAGATCACAGATGCCATGCACTGCGGAGAAGTGACCTAATTAGAAACCTCTGGATCTGCGCCAATGCTTTGAAATTCATCCCTATGAACTAGGTATCTCAATCGTATTGTAGAGTACCCACACTTAACATAACATTGTTGTTATAAGTAGAGATATTTTTACAACAACATATTTTTACAGTATCGCATTAGATTACCCTTTAAGGATAGTTTATGAAGGTGAATAAATAAAAAAATCAAATAAAAAAAAAAAAGGATACCTATTGCAAATACATAAGTGCAAAGTAGCAGGCTTTAATCCTTGCAAACTGTGTAGTACCTAATTAAAATCCTGTGGCCGCTTTGACCATGACGCCATTGGGTTATGGGATTGGGAATCACCGTAGTTGACGAATTTAATTTATTACAACACCTCAATGAATCAACATTTTTATGAACCATTCCTACCTAGTAAGTATTACCTGTAAAAAGCTTAAGATCCATACTGCCTTTTAGTGAAATAGTAGGTGGCATACGTATTTGTCGTCAAGAGCGACTAAAACATTCATAACTTTTTATAAACACTGTACGTAAATATCACTTTGTATCGCCATATATTCTGCCATAAAGTTTAACTCATCTCGGATACGAGGAATTACGGTCGTTTGAATATTTTATATGGAGTATATCTTTTCGTATATATTCTTTTCAGTTTTATATCTCTCGTGGCGTGTTCATATTTTAGGTAAGAACGTCAAATAACAACAGAATACAAGAGTTGAGGGAATAGCTACCTCGTTATATGAGTAATACAACTCTTAAGTGCCTTATCACAAACAGGGTCTACTTCAAGACCTCAGAATTACCGCCTGGTTTACGTATGGAAAAGCTATTTTTTTATTCGTTGATAAGATAGTCCTTGACTGCGATTTCATATGATGATAAGTGTCGATGCAATCTAAGATGGTAGCGGCCTACTTGGAACGGGTATGGCAGTGTAGATTCAATTCAACCCATATCCCCTAATCGGTTTCTACACGCCATCGTGCCGGGACGCTAAATCGCTTGACGAAACATCTTTGACGGTAGGGGGGCAACAAGTAACGGCTAGAAAAAAAATGCAAAAGCTAGTACTGAATATTATGATATCCATTTCATCTTACTAATCTAAATATATAAAAGGCAAAGGTGACTGACTGACTGACTGACTGACTGTTCTATCAACGCACAGCTCTAACTTTAGGGTTAAATAGGGGGTTAAAAATCGAACCTAACGTGAGCGAAGCCGCGGGTTAAAGCTAGTAATACATCTATAATATAATAAAACTGTAACGGGACGAATTCTGTACATTAAATATATTTTGAAAATTTTAATCGGGGGATGCTTTATTATCGATACTGAGCCCAAAAAAATTTTTTTTGATTTTTTTGTCTGTCTGTCTGTCTGTCTGTCTGTATCTTGGCCGCGCATCACGCTGAAACTACTGGACGGATTTAAATGAAACTTGGCACGATTTAAGTACATACCACGAGGTAACATATAGGATACTTTTTATCCCGAAATTCAGCACGGTTCCCTTGGGAGAGGGGATGAAAGTCAAAATGTGTATTTAGTTGTAATTCATTAACGTGTACTCCGATTTCATTTATTCTTTTTTTATTAGAAAGAAGATACTGTAAAGATTGTCCTGTAATTATTTCAAGGTCGTCGGTTCAGTAGTTCAGAAGTTATAGACATCACAATGCTCAGTATAAGGTCCAAAATAACTTGAACCCCGTTATGTACAGGAAACTTTGAATCTACGGCTCATCTTAGGCTGGCATAATACACTATATAGTGGATAGCCTTATTTTTAACCGACTTCGAAAAAGGAGGTTATCAATTCAGCCGGTATCTTTTTTTTTCTATGTATATATCCACCGATTACTCCTGGATTTCTGGACCAATTCAGCTGATTTTTTTTTAATGGACATTTTTTTACCTTCAACTCCTCGAGCCTGATGCTGCAGAGGTACTTTCCCTCAAAATCATGAGGATTTAGGAACTGTCAACTACGAATTGATATGCTTGGCCTAAGAATATACTAGATCATAGAGCTCCAGGTTCTACTCCTCAATCCTGATGCTGCAGGATACTGCCCATCTAAACTGTGAGGATTTAAGAACTGTCGCTTGCGAATTAATATTGTAAGTATCAAGAATAAACTACAACATGAAGTTCTAGGTCCTAGCTGCGCAATCTTGATGCTGCAGGATACGGCCCACCTAAACTGTAAGCATGTAGGTACTTTCGATTACGAATTGTTATTGTAGGTATAAAGCATAGACTACATCATGGAGCTCTAGGTCCTAGCTCCTCAATCCTGATGCTACAGGGTAGTGCCTACCTAAACACTGAGGATGTAGAAATTGTCAGTTTCGAATTGATATTGTTGGCACCAAGAATAGACTACATCATGGAGCTCTAGGTCCAGCTCTTAATCATGATACTTCCCACCTAAAGTGCGGGGATTTAGTAATTGTGGTTTGTTAATAAGTACCGTAGGTACCAAGTAAAGATTACATTTACGCTACGCTACTGCGTAGCGTAGGAGGAAAGGGACAAACAGAGCAGGGACAAGCTACATGCCGAGCGATCATTTTCAAAATTAAAATTGATAATTAAACTAAATTCTTTGGGACAAGAAAGGTTACGCTCAGTGGCAGATTTAACAAAAGACTGAGTTGACTGGAGCCTAGGGTGGCAGGGTCTCAAGCGCCAAAAGTGTACGACTAGATATGCAATTATAAAAAATTTCGCGCTCGCTTCGCTCGCAAAAGAGTCACTTTACGCTTCTATTGTAGGTGTCAAGTATGGATTACTAAGTGCCGTAATGCAAACATAAAAAATTTCGCGCTCGCTTCGCTCGCGAAAATGTCGCTTTTCCGTTGCTATTGTAGGTGCCAAGTATAAACTAATAAGTGCCGTAATACGGTCATAAAAAATTTCGCGCTCGCTACGCTCGCGAAAATATCGCTTTTACGTTGCTATTGTAGGTGCCAAGAATGGACTATTAAGTGCCGTAATGCAATTACAAAAATTTTGCGCTCGCTTCGCTCGCGAAAATGTCGGTTTTACGTTGCTTTTGTAGGTGTCAAGAATGGACAACTAAGTGCCGTAATGCAATCATAAAAAATTTCGCGCTCGCTTCGCTCGCGAAACTGTCCCTTTTACGTTGCTATTGTAGGTTTCAAGAATGGACAACTAAGTGCCGTAATGCAATCATAAAAAATTTCGCGCTCGCTTCGCTCGCAAAAATGTCAGTTTTACGTTGCCATTGTAGGTGTGAAGAATGGACAACTAAGTGCCGTAATGCAATCATAAAAAATTACGCGCTCGCTTCGCTCGCGAAAATGTCGGTTTTACGTTGCTATTGTAGGTGTCAAGAATGGACAACTAAGTGCCGTAATGCAATCATAAAAAATTACGCGCTCGCTTCGCTCGCGAAAATATTGGTTTACTTTGCTATTGTAGGTGTCAAGAATGGACAACTAAGTTCCGTAATGCAATCATAAAAAATTTCGAGCTCGCTTCGCTCGCGAAAATGTCGCTTTTACGTTGCTATTGTAGGTGTCAAGAATGGACAACTAAGTGCCGTAATGCAATCATAAAAAATTACGCGCTCGCTTCGCTCGCGAAAATGTCGGTTTTACGTTGCTATTGTAGGTGTCAAGAATGGACAACTAAGTGCTGTAATGCAATCATAAAAAATTACGCGCTCGCTTCGCTCGCGAAAATGTCGCTTTTATGTTGCTATTGTAGTGGCAGGTTCGAGCCCCACCTGTGGCCCTATTGTCGTACCCACTCCTAGCACAAGCTTTTCACTTATTCGGAGGGGAAAGGAAAATATAAGTCAAGTTCAGCTTGGCTAATTATTCTTTATTAAAAAAATATATATATTGGTGTGTGAAGTCTGCCAATCTGTTCTGTCTGTTCTCATCGAGAGAAATAGTAGAAATAGCGATTGGTTGAGAGGAATTAATGAGGAATCTTTACTTCCTTATCTTAACTAATTCTTACTAATATCTTTAATTTAAAAATGTTCGTGTCCTGGAAAAACAAAGAGTTCCTGCGGGATTTTAAAAATTAAATCCACGCAGACGAAGTCGTTACATGTGTTACTCAGTCACGTCACAACGACTGAACCGATTTGGCTGAAATTTGGCACAGAGATAAATCATGGTCTGGAATAGGATATACTTTTTATCCCGGGAAATAAGAGTGTTCCGGCGGGAATAAAAAACCTTAATCCACGCGGACGAAGTCGCGGGTATCAGCTAGTATTATGATAAATGCGAAAGTATGTTTGTTTGTTGATCTGTCCTATAATCTCGCCGATTCACGTGATTTTTCGAATTGTATAGGTACTTAGTTCAAGACCTGGAGAGTGACTACTACTTTTTATTCCGGAAAAACGAGTTGCCGCGGGCTCTTAAATATTTAATCCATGCGGACGAAGTCGTGGGCGTCATCTAATATCATACCTATTATTAGTGATTGAATTGTACACAAATGATTTGCATTGACCATGAGGTTCGCATTGATTTTATTAAGCGGGCGGCCCCATCGCCCCTCGGACACAGACATGCCAATAAATCTATACACATAAGCACCTATCTATATATAGCCCCCGGCAAGCTCCCGGCCCCCTGTCTTTCTACCATTTTTTATGCCTGAAGTATTTACATATTTACATTTTATTGTGAGGTTTGGATTATTGTATGTTTTTAAATATTTTGTATGATATTTAGAATTGCTCCCGATTAGAGAGTTGAATATTTGTGCCATAAGTTACTTAAGTAGATTCAATCAATTAATGTTTATGCATAGTTAATAAGTTTGTAATTAGTTATTAAGATGTAACTTATTAGGTATATATAGTTTTAAACAGGCCGCCGCCGGTTTCAGTTATTCTGGATGCCCGTCCATCGAAGCGGAGCGGAGTGGAGCGGAGCGGAGACGTGCTTTGCAGACCAATCAGGTCATTGATAGATGACGCGGTGATTTTATCACGTCATCTCTCAATAATATCATTGGTCCACCGAACACATCTCCGCTCCGCTCCACTCCGCTCCGCTTCAATGGACAGGCAGCTCAGGCTTAATCGGTATATTGAAGTCGGATTTTTTTTTATTATAGCTTGTTTAACCACTAAAAACACACTTATAAGAATGTACTGAAGCACATTTATAAGAATTAAGAAAGGAATTTAACAATATTTTGAACTACCTATTAGTTCAAAATATTGTTAAATCTTTTAGTGTTGTATCGATCAAAGTTTTGTGGCTAAAAACTTCCCGTTCCATCGGGAAATGGATAAAAAGTTTTGTAACAAAGAAAAACGGTATGAAAGTACCCGATGGCTGAAAGTCTGCCAATATATTAATTTATTTTATAGAATATTGGTTTTTAATTTTGCACTTATATTGTAATAAACGTTAATATTATTGGTAATATTAGGTGACATGCTAAAAGCATGCTAGCGTATAATATGAACGTACCTACTTAAATATTCTTTTTGCAAAACCGACTTCAAACGCCGCTACAAAGTATATCAATAGTGCCTATAAAATTTAAAAAGTTCCCTCGATTTCTACAGGATCCCATCATCAAATCTTGACCTGATGACTATGGGGCCACCTGGGAAATATACCCTTTCAAACAAAAAAATTATTTTCCAAATCGGTCCAGGCGTCTTCGAGTAATCGGGGAACATACATAAAAAACAGATGAGAACCTCCTCCTTTTTTGGAAGTCGGCTAAAAATACTACAAACAATGTTGCGCAACTCCAATAGAACAAAGTGTGATACGAGTTTAAATAGTAACAAGTAACAACTGTGGGGTTAGTATGAGATAAAACACGATTGATAGTATTCGTATACTATGACATTAGCATCAAAGTAAAATGAACCATAAAGGTATTGATTTAAAGTCACAAATTCAGTACAACCGATTTTAGTTTGGAGCATATCAGTATACGTAAAAGTATAAGAATGCATGCACGAAATTGAGCTCTAATTCAATGTAATTAAGGTTCATTTTACTTTGACGCTAATGTCATAGTATACGAATACCATCAATCGAATTAAATCTCATACTAACCCCACTGCTCTTGTCGTAAAAGAACATTTTGTTATGAATGTTGCGCGGCGTCGAGGTGTCGAAGCGGCGAAGCGGCAGACGGGCCGGCCGGGGCGCCGCATTGCAGCGGCAAGTCGATGCGCCGATGACCTACATTATCACACCAACCACACAATGTCTACAAGATTTCACAGACCACAACAAACGAGCTTATGTATTTTTAGCTTGTCTTTCAGGTCAAATTGGAAGAATAATTGATTTCTTTTTTTACTCGACCAAAGCAAATGTATTAAGTATGATCTATATCTATACTTATCTACAATCTGTCTGTCTGTGGATTTGAATGTTTGGTATAGTGGTAGCTGATACTCCGGGTCAATATATAGGATACTTTTTATCCTGATAAACAATAAGGTTATAGGGATACGGGATAGAGGATGAAAGTTTTTGTTGATTTTGCTCCTTAACTTCTTTAAATGTAAACCGAATTTGATGATTCTTTTTTTATTATAAATTGTGTACTATTAGAAATATTTTGTTCAATTTTGGTGAAGATCTACTAAATATTATATCGGAGGTAGAGGACATAACTTCTCGTGGATAGTAGCAAGTCACTCTAACTTTTTCCACGCGGACGATTTCGCGGGAATCAGCTAGTAAACAATATTATAGTTACCCAATACAGTTTCGTATCTACAGATATTAACAAGGTCTACGGTATATTAAGTAGGTACAATTACGATCGAAATTAATAATAATGAGGCGACATCAGGCCGTCACTCAACTCGCTTAATAATATAGGGACAGATGTTCTAAACTGCGAATAGTTACATAACGCTGTTGATAATTAGTTACTTCAACGTTTCATATAAAATGTACCTTTAAGGCCGCATTCATAATTTACGCTGGTTAAGCATCGTTGATCTCGGTTGGAAGCTGGATGGGTAACCCACTTTGGGTGTGATAATTTGGCTTTTTCGCTCCTTCTGTGCTTTGGAGAGATACTTCGTTAAACCGTCACGTCAGACCCGGTTCTTATCATTTGATAATAACCTTTTGATAATTTAACATTTGATAATTTAACATTTGATAATTTGATAAACCTCCGTTAAGAGTGGAAATTTCGTTCTTTCGTTTATAATATTAGGAGTCACGAACTTTTGGTAGAGAGAAGTAAAGGCGCAACACATTGGCCCCGTGTCATATCAGGGAGACAGCATCAAGACCGGGAGTCGCAGCTGAAATGGCTGAATCCTGTAATAGGCGCAAGTATGACTCTGATCGAGAGTTACATGTATAGTAATTAGATTAGTTTAGCTAAATTGTATAGTAATTAGTTTAGTTTAGCTTTATGATTTACTAGCGGCCCGCTCCGGCTTCGCACGAGTATCTAAATATATAAAAGGCAAAGGTGACTGACTGACTGACTGACTGACTGACTGACTGACTGACTGACTGACTGACTGACTGATCTATCAACGCACAGCTTTAACCGCTGGACCGATCGAGCTGAAATTTGGTATACAGGTAGCTGTTAGGACGTAGACATCCGCTAAGAAAGGATTTTGGAAAATTTCAACCCCAAGAGGGTTAAATAGGGGGTTAAAAAATCGAACCTAACGTGAGCGAAGCCGCGGGTTAAAGCTAGTAAAAGATAAAGCTTATGTATAAAATATATACTTACCTTCCTGTTCAATCACTCTATCTATAAAAAAACCGCATCAAAATCCGTTGCGTAGTTTTAAAGATTTAAGCATACATAGGGACAGAGGAAGCGACTTTGTTTTATACTAGGTATGTAGTGATGATTGTAACATTTTAATAAAAAAAATTAGTAGGAATATCTGTTACAGTCACAGTACAACAATATGCAGGATGCAGTGCGCGATCCGCCGCGAGTGCAGGACATCCGAGCTGGACCGACCTTGTCAGCTGCTCTAATAATATTGCACATTGCGCGTCACACACGCGACACGCTCCGAGCACGGTGCAGCGTAGGGTTGTGCCACTGACCTCATTTTTTTTTTTTCTAAATTTTATTTACTAGCGGTTGCCTGCGACTTCGTCCGCGTCAATTTCTGTTATTATGATCAGCGTGATGTTATATAGCCTAAAGGCTTCCTCGATAAATGGACTATCCAACACAAAAATAATTTTTCAATTCGAACCAGTAGTTCCTGAGATTAGCGCGTTCAAACAAACAAGCTCTTCAGCTTTATAATATTATTATAGATATAGTATAGATTTTAATAATAAAAATAATATTTTCTGATATAACATTAGTAACTGAGCTACGAGTATAACTAGGTAAACCGTAAGTTGACATCATGATTTGCATCTTGAAACAGTTATTTTATGTACTTAATTTAAAATTTAATTCTTAAATGGAAAATTAATACTCGTAATTTGCATGTCAGTGTTTGATGGAAGATGTTTGGACTTGATTTTATTTTATTTTATTAATATAACTTTGTCATCTACCTTGTGCAATGTTTTCTGCAAACAAACAATTTATTTACCAAATCCAAAAAATCAGAGACGTTGAAGAAATATTCATTAAGTACATAAAATTAAGTATAAAGTTACGTAAAGTTATCATCACTCTCACTGCAAAGTATAAAGTTTATTTATTTATTTATATATTTATTGGTAATCAACAGCGTTTAAAACACAATTTTACAAGATTATTACATAAACTTTATACAGTCAACTGTATACTGGATATACGAGTATGTAGTGATAATGATGATGATTATATTAATGTTTATGAAACTGAGGCCACATCAATTTTTATTAATGAGTAGCAGATCTTCTTTTATGTATGCTTGTTCCATCTTCTACATATTATATTGTTAAATCTAGATTATGTTGGAGACAAGGTGTGGGGCAGCCCTTGGAGGCCGGATTACCAGCTAAGGACACGATGTCCAATATACCACAAGAAAGGCTTGTAAAGTTGTAAAAGGGTTGTTCAATTTGGCAAGGGGAGCTCACGCCGGGATTTATTTAAAGGTTAGGCGGGCCGGCATTCCATCTTCATTCCGCGCACCTCCGTGACACTGCTGCTACGGAGCGGAATAAATGGCTCAATTTGTATAGATTTGCAATCTTGACGGATGGATTTGCCTGCGGGGCGGTATATGGTTTGAATTATCAAGTTATTGGTAATAAAACAAGTTTTATCTGCGTTTTTTTGGGGTGAATATTACCACGTCATTAAAAATAATCGTAGAAGTAGATGTTTTTTTTTTTTTAATGGAAAATATGAATTATTTCTTATTTTTTAAATAGTGATACACGCACAAATATTCAGAATAAGAACTCATGCGTAGTGCGATGAACACATGATTTATTTTGAATAATTTCAATTTTCCACGGGAAAACTTGTGTAAAATTGCTCTATCGGAAATTGAAACTTTACTTGTCTTGGAATCAAACCGCTGCGCCAGAAGTCGTTAAAATTGCGATTTTTGCTCTGACTATCAGGTGCGCAATTATTTAGTTAGAGCGAGATCCAGTGCCCGTGGTTCACTGTTGTCATGCCAAGAATATAACTATTATAGATGTCGTCTCTTTTATTTTTTCTCTAAGACCACGTTCGCACGAGAGCCTTTAGCGCGTGAAATTAAAAAGTGTTATAATGAAAAAGTAGCTAAATATGTCCAGCGGATTTGGTCCATACAAATTCCAAACTATACAAATTACAGCCTACAGGATAGTTTATAGACTTAAAAATAATACTTATGAAAAATATATAAAAAAGTACTTTGAGTTAGTACGATGGACAAAAATTCAATGGACTTCATCCGATTGTCCCTCTTTAGCTTTAATAATGTATATGTATTCCACATGACGCCGCCGTTTGATTGCTACACGACGCGGCGTTTACTTATCTCATGTTTTCATCCGTTAGTTCATACAGCGAATTACAGAGCTAAGCTAAGTGAATTATATTTTCTACCTCCCTTCAAAGATACAGTGACGGGCTGCCAGACGTATTGCGGCACATTGGTAATAGAAGTTTCCGGTCTGACCTTACAACTTCTAGATCGCATAGTTGGTATCATGCTGAGCTAGATGAGCTAATAACATATGAGCTTAGTTCGCGATATTACCTCCACGTGATCATTCAATATTGCTTGAAACGCCTGGTTTCAACGCGACACTCTTTTAACTCCCGTGAGAACGAAGTTTGCGTGCCAAGTTTTTCATTTTCTGCAGACAAAGGTAATTTTTCTTTGTGCCTGTCCTAAATTGACAGAACGAGTTTAAAGATGAATTTAAACAAAAGGCTTGACTTCAATGGTGTGCTTAGCTTACGTAAACGACGGGTTTGTTAACGACGAGTTTTTGATTGCCTCGTGATTGTTAGCCCTTGTCCCAATCCTTTATTTATTAAGTACTACGAGTATATAGCTTTTGCTTGGGAGTTCGTCTATGCGGAATAGGGCTTTTAAAATCTTGTTAGAACTCTTCTTTCCGCAATAAAAAATCGATAGCGGAATGAATTAGAGCCCAGGACTTAAATAATACAAGTTTTTCCCCGCTATTACAGTGTCGCTATCGACGCTATGCTGCAGTCAATATAATTATTTTTCACACAGTTGGGAAATGACATTATTTTTCAATGTTGAATATATTTATCTCGTATATATTTTTTTTTAATTTATAATCTTAATTTTTAGTTACGCAAAAACTTTCACTTTTCCTCAACTTATATTATTGGAGCAATATTTAATTTGGTAGGTACTTAGTAGCTAAAAAAATCGAAAATATAAAGATTACAAGAAGTCCTAAATCTCTTTTCCGACATCGTTAGTTGCGCGTAGGTTGAATCATGTAGGTACATGGCATATGTATGAATTGCTACGCACCACCACATTCTTTGCTTTGAGACGCCTCGTACCGCGCGTCCATCTCACGCCCATCACTCGTCACTGACTGACGATTGGTTTCAATGGACGATATCTTAATTGTCGCTGGCAATCGGTTTGCTACCCCAACTTTAGTGTAGCAAGAATTTAGGCCTTAAGAAACAGGAGCATATTTTTGTAACCTAGGCAGTTCCGATTTTACACACGTTTACAGCACTCGCTGTAACATATATTTTTTGTCGGTTTTCCATTATTGAAGCTCAGAGAATGGAACGTTGCTCGTCAAAGAGAACTAATTTTAAACTCCATGATTAAAACCGGTGTTCATTTCGTATGACGCAATGTACTTTTATGAGCGTTGAAAGAACAAAATTAAAACACAAATTAAAAACGTATGTCTACATATATTGCATGTATAGTATTGCATACCACAAGACGATTCGCGGGAGAAAAGTGTAGCTCATACTTTTCATCTTGTATTACTCATATAAGATCGCTTCTTTCTCGCATGCTTTGAAGGTGCTCAGTTCCTAGCCTTTGCTCCTGCGAAACGTTTTAAAGAACTGCCAGATGAACATAATAATAAAATCTACAGAAATAAATAGTACATTGTTACCTTAGGGATGAAAGTAACTTATTTAGTCCCGAGACGGGGTTTGGCGCCCGAGCGTAGCGAGGGGGCCTATAGTTCGAGGGACTAAATAAGTCTTTATCCCGAGGTAAACACTGTGCTTTTCATTACGAATATAAGGAAAGTCAAAATAAAAATAGAAATTAGCTAAAGAAAATTGAGTGAACTTTATTTTACATAAATCAACAGCGGGCTATGCATTTAGCTTTTTAATAGTCAAGTATTGTCTATGATTGTCTATGAATGTCTATGAATCAGTTGTCTTTACTTTATGAATAAAGTCTATCTTTCTTCTTGTCTATGGATGCACTCGGGTATGTCGTGTTTCATTTGAATTCCAATAAAAATGTGACAACTAGTTTTTTTTAATTATTTGACAGCTGTCAGTTGAAAACGATTCTCCCTAGGGCTGAAAAGTATTACTTTCAACCCGCTTCTCAGGCAACTTCAGACCTACTTTCCGTGTATGAGTAATGAAAAATAATTTTATTTCAGTTCCCTAGAGTAATTTTTACTTACCTAATAGAGTTTCACAAAAACAGCCTTACAACATTAGTAGTGAAAATTTATTGCAAAAAATTTAAGAATATTCTAAAGGTCATTTAGTGGCTCGCCTCTTACATTTTAACATTTTTATATTCTAAAACTAACTTTTGCCCGCAGCTTTGCTCACGTTAAGTTCGATTTTTCAAACCCACTTAGGGGTTAAATTTCATAAATTCTTCAATTCAAATCCCAAGCAATGGCTTTCAGGCGTGGTAACTGGACATAGCAATCTATGTCCATTCGCCAGTGTCATGGTGATGGAGAAGGCACGAAGGAGAATTAGCGGCGTAAGCTGTTGAAAATTTTGATCAGCTATCTATAAAGAGTTTTTTATAAAATGTGTTATTTCTTAACCTAAGACAAAACAAATGACAAAAAATATAATAATTATGATCTTTTGTATACCTTGTACATATTCTTTCTTAGCGGATGCCTACGTCATAATAGCTATCTGTAGACATGAACCTATAGGTCCATGTCTGTAGGTATGTAAAATTTCAGCCCGATCCGTCCAGTGATTTGAGTTGTGCGTTGATAGACTAGTCAGTCAGTCATCTTTTCCTTTTATATATCTATTTAGAATAAGGTTTTTTATTATCCTTACATATTTGAAAAAAATAGATGCCCGAAATAAAATAATAAAGTAATACTACAATAATATCTTTTAATTGTAAATCAATTAAGAGGTCGGTGCAATGTATTCGCGATCTATGTCGTAAAGCAGACATATTACTTTTACAAGAAACGTGGTTACTTAACCACGATTTGAATTTTATAGACAATATAGATAAGGATTTTTCTTGTGCTGCAATTTCCTCAGTTGACCTATCAGCTGGGGTATTGCGCGGCCGACCTTATGGCGGTCTTGCTATTATGTGGCGAAAGACTCAGTTCTCGGACGTCTCTGTAATCAATTGTTCTACAGATAGGATTATGGCTATTCAGATAAAACTAAATTTAAGGTCATTTTTAATTTTTAATGTGTATATGCCAACAGATGAATTAGATAATCTTCCTGATTTTACAAATTGTTTAGCAAGAATAAGCGCCATTGCAGAAGAATCTGATGTTTCAGCAGTGTACGTGTTAGAGGATTTTAATGCCCACCCTACTGCTCATTTTGGTAAAGAACTGAAAAGCTTTTGTGACGAGCAGCAATGGATATGGGCAGACGTTCAAAAATTAGGTTTAAGTTCAGATACATTCACCTTTATTAGTGAGGCTCATGGAAGTCATCGGTGGTTGGACCACTGTGTTACTACTCAAGCAGCATGGGACACATTACTTTCTGTCAACGTTTTGTATGAGGTCACTTGGTCTGACCATTTTCCATTGCGTGTCACGTGTAATTTTAATGAAGTTGCAGAGGGACTCATCACCGATGATGGCCATGCTGGACAGACACGCATTCGCTGGGGTGTTAGGGATAACACCCAAATAGATAAATATTATAATTATTGTAAAGATAATCTAGTCAATGTTAATGATGGTTTTATATGTAAGGAATGTGAAAGCTTTAAACACTGTGATAATTTAAAAAACCATTATATTTTTATAGATCAATTTTATAGTCAAATTGTTGAAATAATGCAATTAGGGTCTAAAAACTCACTAGGGAAAAGTTATTCAAAACGCAATAAGATTAACAAACAGGTGACAGGATGGAATATGCATGTGCAGAAAAGCCATGAAATCTATAGATTAAATTTTGAAACATGGGTAATGGCTGGTAAGCCCTCTACTGGAAAAATATATGATGAAATGGTTATTACTCGAAAGGATTTTAAAAATAGACTACGCTGGTGCCAAAGGAATGAAGAGACTATAAAACTAGATATATTAGCTATGTATCGACAGGAATGTAACTTTCCTAAGTTTTGGAAGGAAACCAAAAAGTTTAGTTATAGACAAAGTCTTCCCATAAAGGTGAATGGGTTACACGAGCATGCACAGATAGCCAATATGTTTTCAAAGAAGTTTAAAGTTCATTCACGGCCGATAAACACTAATTTGGGAACTAAAAATAGTCTTCCTTTACTTACAGCTGTTAATCATGTGTTACAATTTACTCCTGACCAGGTGACTAGAATAGTTCGTCAAATGAAGCGTGGTAAGTCACCAGGTCATGATGAGCTCAGTTTGGAACATGTTCTTTATGGAGGTGAAATCTTACATACGAAACTATGCAAATTCTATAATTTGTGTATTAGATACTCCTACCTCCCTCAAGACCTTATGAAAACTGTGGTGGTGCCGATTGTCAAGAATAGAACCGGGGATCTAAGCTCAGTTAATAATTACCGCCCAATCTCACTAGGTACCATCACTGGAAAAATTTTGGAACGATTGATACAACCCGATCTGCTGAAGAACATTGTCATTGATGATGCACAATTTGGTTTTCGTCCTGGTCTCTCAACAGACTCGGCAATTCTTAGTTTAAAGCATACTGTGGACTACTACACGAGTCGAAAGACATCAGTGTACGCGTGTTTTCTGGACTTGAGCCAGGCCTTCGACCTGGTGAATTATGACATTCTCTGGGCGAAACTGTACCGATCTCATGTTCCAAATGAAGTGGTGGGTCTCTTGAGATACTGGTACGGAAACCAAATAAATAATGTTAAATGGGGCGACGCGACGTCTAATTCTTACAAATTAGACTGCGGTGTACGTCAAGGGGGTATTACTTCTCCGGATCTATTTAATGTGTATATAAATGGCTTGATAGAGGAGCTGAGAAACACAAAAATTGGTTGTCATATTGGTAACACGTGTGTTAACAGTCTAAGTTACGCTGATGACATGGTGGTTCTCAGCCCCTCTATCAAGGGTCTTAGAAAGTTGCTTTCAGTCTGTGAGTATTATGCTAATACTCACGGGCTGAAATACAATGTAAGTAAATCAGAAATGCTGGTGTTTAGATCCGGAAAGGGTCCGGAGAGGGTACCTGAGGTTTTATTAGAAGGCTCAGCAGTTCGGGTTGTAACAAAGTTTAAATATCTGGGGCATGTTCTTACTGAACATTTACGGGATGACTGCGACATTGAGAGGGAGAGGAGGGCGCTCTCGATTCGTTGCAACATGTTAGCTAGGAGATTTGGCAAATGCAGCAAGCCCGTTAAAATTACACTGTTTAACGCGTATTGCCAGTGCTTTTACACATGTCAACTATGGACAAACTTTCTCAGAAAGTCCTACACGGCAATGCGCGTTCAGTATAATGACGCTTTCCGTATATTGATGGGCTTGCCCAGATATTGTAGTGCCTCAAATATGTTTGCGGAATCGAGAGTGCCTGACTTCTACGCAGTGATGAGACGAAGAGTTGCTTCCTTCTGGGCTAGACTACGTAAATCTCATAACAGCATCCTCAAAATGGTGTGTGACGGGATGCCCAGCAATATTTTTACATATTGGCTATCTGTGCATCAAAATAGTAATAAGAAATAACTGAACTGAACATGATAATTGTGACGACTGGGTAGCGTTTTTTAACCTTCCCAGATAGTTTTAAGTTTTTACATTTATTTTAATCTTATTTTGTACTTGTATTATAACTAATCATATTTGTATGTATATTGGGTCTGTGCCTTTAATAAAAATCTTTATTATTATTATTATTATTATTAAAATGCCTTTCAAAAGTCAGTTTTTAATATCTGTGGTTTCAATTGCTTAAAAGTCAGAATCACTTACTGAAATGAAAATCCTTGTGTTTCCACAAATACGGTGGCAAAGCGGGTGTTGGAAAAGTTGTAGAGATTTATATGAGCAGTTTTGCGCTTTAGCTAAAACCAGACGTTCTTTGAAAACATTCAAATAGTAAAATATACGCAACATTTTAAATTTTCAACAGCAATTACTTTAATCAGTTTCAATATCATTCATATAGAAATTCCAATTTTCATTCCAATTTATAAATGTTAGATTTAATTTTCAAGTTGATGAATTTCATAATATTATATTATCCGGTACATATTTGAGCTGAAGTAAAAATAACAACTGACAGAAGTGGAATGAAATATTTAATTTCATTCGTAAAAATGTCGGAGGATTATACGAAATGATTTGTCGCGAGCCAGAAAATTTATAAAAAATTCCCCGCCATGATTGGAGAGTTGGTGTTAGAATCATATTAGTGCCCTCGAAATTGCATTAATATATATATAGCTACTCGTGCTGATTCACTGACTGATTGACTGACTGACTCATTGATCACCTCTCCTGTAAAATTTTGTATGGAAAAATTTTTTTTCACTCACAGTTTCGTATAGAGGACAAAAATTCATTCGGAACAAAAATATGGAGAGAGCTGATGATTGAGGATTTCGGAGACGGGTGAGGAGCACCGGCCAGGGTATCGAAGCTAGGTGGGGGGTGTTCAACCAAATGTCACTCGAAACCTCATCCAATTGGCAAAGAGCCGACAAAAAACTCCAAAATGGCGGATTCAAGATGGCGGCCATACAAATTTCGTCGGTGTCTATCTCGGAGACTATAAGAGATGGAAGAGTGATTTCTTGGAAAAAGGTGATCAGGACCCGATGGTCTACTTGATGAATAGAAAAAAAATTCAAGATGGCGGAATTAAATTTTTTCCATACAAAATATATGCAAGACTTTACTAAGGTTCCTTTTCAAAATTTCTGATGGTTTCGTATAGAGGACAAAAATTCATTTGGAAAAAAAATATGGAAAGAGCTGATGGTTGAGGATTTAAGAGAAAGGTGAGGAGCACGGCCAGGATATCGAAGGTAGGTGGGGAGTGTTCAAACAAAAGTCACTCGAAACCTCATCCAATTGGCAGAGAGCTGAAAAAAAATTCAAAATGGCGGATTCAAGATGGCGGCCATACAAATTTCGTCGGTGTCTATCTCAGAAAGTATAAAAGATGGATGAGTGGTTTTCTGGAAAAAGATGATCAGGACCCGACGGTCTACTTGATGAATAGAAAAAAATTCGAGATGGCGGAATTAATTTTTTTCATACAAAATATATGCAAGACTTTGATATGGTTTCTTTTTCAAATTTCTGGTGGTTTCGTACAGAGGACAAAAATTCATTCAGAGGGAAAATATGCAGAGACCTGATGATTGAAGATTTCGAAGACAGGTGAGGAGCACGGCCAGGATATTGAAGATAGGTAGAGGGTGTTCAAACAAAAGTCACTCAAAACCTCATCCAATTGGCACAGAGCTGAAAAAAAACTCCAAAATGGTGGATTCAAGATGGCGGCCATATAAATTTTGTCGGTGTCTATTTTAGAGGGGGTACAAGATGGAATAGTGGTTTTTGGAAAAAGATGATCAAGACCCTAAGATCTACTTGGTGAACAGAAAACACGCGGTTCGCTTTAGCGAGCCGCGCACCCACGCGCCCTACTAGTATAATATAAAAATGTTAGCCTTTTATCAGGTTAAGAAAATGTTGACGGAAATCAGAAAAAACTATAAGGTTCTGCTAATAAAGAAATGCATACCTATGTTATGTAGGTATATAACTATGCTGGCATATACACTACAGACTACAGTTACAGTTAGTATATAGACTACAGTTATTTTTTACATATTACGTAAGAGTGTGTACCTAATTATATTAGTGCAAATTAGATATTCAGAAAAGTATCACTAGGCAATCACTGCTGTGATTATGTGAAAAGAATTTCAATAGTTTTAGATATCCAAGTAATTTAATATGGTAATAAATTACCAAAAATTTTTTTATTCAATGACAAGACAGTCCTTGACTGCGATCTCACCTGATGGTAAGTGACGATGCAGGCTAAAATGGTGCTCGTAGCGGTCTAACTTGGAACGGCTATGGCAGTATTCAGCCCATAAGCTAAATCGCTTGGCGGCACTCTTTGACCAGAACAGACCAGATACAATTCAGAAATAACCTAACATTATTAAAAATAGTTAAAATTGGCTTTTCAAAATATCTTCTGAATTGCTATCAAATGAAATGTGCTTAAATTTAAATTTTGTTAATCTCTTTTCCGCAGTGTTAGCTCATGACAGTGCAAAAATTATTTTATGATGGATAGTCGCGCTGCAGTCTACCGTCATAGTCATGCAACAAACTAGATGGATGAATTGCATTTTGCATAGATACCTACTCGTAGTAGATAGGTAAGGAAATTGAGAAAATCATGATTGCCTAATAACATGCAGGAGAAAATATGACTCACTGATGATTATAACTCACTGATGAGTGAGTTCATCCTCTAAAAATAATACAATTTTTAATTATTAACTTGTGTTGGCAACACCGAGTGTCGCGCGTGCGAGAGTCGGATGCCAGCAGCGCCACCTCGACAACAGCTGTCAGTGGTCGTGACGTCAGCGCTACAAGATAAAAAGGAGGGAAAAATGGCTGTTTTAGCCTGGGTGTCACGACCACTGACAGCTGCCGAGGTGGCGCTGGCGTCGACTCTCGCACGCGCAACACTTGGATTACTTAAGCTCGCTGCATACGTAACGTGCACGGGACGGGACGGGACGGGACGTGAAGTTTTGGAAATATCGTTTCATAGAAAATGTAAACGAAAGAGCATACGTCACGGAGCACGGACGGGACGGGAACGTGCTACGCGTGGAACGGGAAAAATATCGTCGGCGACGATGTTTAGCACGTCCCGTCCCGCGCGTGCCCCGTCCCGTCCGTGATTCCGCTGCGTATGCACAGTCGCCCCGTTCGCTCCGGAGAGCTAAGTAGTGATGTTTGTGTATTTACCTACCAAGCAAAAATGGACGAATGGAAAAACTAATCGAGTGTGTACAATCACATCCAGCTTTGTATAATTTTGCAATCTTTTTTTAATAAATGAGGGCTCAGCTTATTTTCCAGTAAAGCAAAACATTCTTTTGTCATACGAAAATACTTATAAAATTGAGTCTCGTCATCCAAAAGTTCTTTGTAAAGAGTGTGGTATTCTCCTTCTTGTTCTCTTTTCTGCCATGTAGGATGTACAGAAAATCTTCTTTTCCTCTTGACGGCCGTAGCTTCTTCGTCATCTAAAGCAATAGCAATTAAAGCCAATTCTTCAAATGAAAAATCCATCTTTCTTTTTTTCACATCACTAGCACGTTAGTTCTGAGTTATTGCCACGTTGCGTATGCATTAAAAATCCCCCCCCGTCCGTGTTTACTAACCACGTTCGGTCCCCGTCCCGTCCACGTCCCGTCCCGTGCACGTTACGTATGCAGCGGCCTTTAGATATCATAATATCGTTTCAGTCGATCATTTATTTGCATGTATGTATTTACCATTTACTTTTTCGTATCTCATGTATGTATGTAATTAGGTCTATAATTCTTTCATATAGAAATTTGTTTTTGAGATTTAGTTTATCCGACGCTTTTTAGGGTTCCGTATCCGAAGGACAACCAACGGGACCCTATTAATAAGCCTTCGCTGTTCGTCCGTCCGTCAGTCTGTCTGTCAACGGGCTGTATCTTGACAGTTGAAATTTTCAGAGAATGTGTATAAATAATAATAAAAATAAAAATAAATTAAAAATTAAAGGGGGCTCCCCACTAGAAACGTGTTTTTTCCGGCGTTTTTTGGTACGTAACCTTTCGTATTCGAGGCCGACTCGCATTTGACCGGTAATTTTTATACGTATTTGAAGTCTTTCGTCAACATCATTTGAATTTCGTGGCACCTTTTTTAATGAGAACCACTGTGAAAGTCCGTTTTTGCCGTTGTAATGCGAGAGGACATTATGAGCAACATTACCGCCATTATCTATTCAAAAAGGTCTCTCGGTAACAAAATAAGAAAAATAAACATAAATAAGGAAAGAAACGCGTATTTTTTTATTTGTTCGAATCCGTAGTCTCCATCAGACTATCATTATAATGGGGTGTAATTGTTCGTAGCTAATAAGGGTATTAAGGGATGTACCTACGGGTATAGTGCGGGACCTAATAATAATTCCAAAGATAGGGATGTCATGACTTAAGGTAAGGAGTTTATCTAAGCTTTTTGATGACTGCTGATGAGGAGGTTCTAGGTTCAACTTGTTTGGCTAAAATGTATTAGGTTTTTATGTCAAGAAATTCTCAGTATCTACCTACTAGTTAGGAAGTAGGCGAAGTGCCTCGGAGAGCACGTAAACAAGAAGATATTATTAGAAAAAGTGGACACCTCTGAAGCTTATCTCTATGAAAGAAACTTCCAGCTTCCCTTGAAAGTGACTAAGGTGAAATTATAGAGTGATATAGGCCCACTTTCAGGTCCGCTTGATCCTATGTAAAGCCATAAGTAAGTGTATGAATATTACGACTTCAAGATCTGCGAGCATCCGGCGGTCGGAGTGACTGAAGCGATTCGATCACATCGGCCTAACCGGATGGACTGAACTGAACGGATGGTGTACGGCGTGCTTACGTAAAGCAGTCGGCTAGCCTTTAGTAGCCTCTTCTGGATTGAATTTTAGAAGTTGATCTTGATGGTCTTCAGTGGCGTAACTATAAGGTGGCAAGACGGCAAAATGCCACGGGCCTCCAGCAGAAAAGGGCCCCCAGTCAGAGAGGGCCGAAAGCACAAAAAAGCATTCCAACATTTATAGCCATTCCTGTGACTACGGCTAGTGCCGAGCGATCATTTTCAAAATTAAAATTTATATAATTCTTTGGGAGGGAGGTCCCCATCCGATGAATTTGCCTCGGGTCTCAAACGTTATAGTTACGCCACTGATGGTCTTCTAATTTTTTTATTGCTTTACAGCAAAGGACACTTAACTTCTGCTTATGCAGATTATTACTATATTATTATTAAGTAGGTACCTACTACTTTCTACTGAACCACAGTACTGAACAGTATTAAGGTGTATTTTGTTCAAAATAAACCTTATAAGTTATATGTAAACTATTCGCCGAATTCATGAGAAAATGGAGGAATTATCATCCGCACTAAAAGGAAACAAGGCCACTTTAGCTTACAATTTGCACCGAAAGCGGTGGAACGTGAGCACAATAAATTCAAGGATAATACTGAGAAATTGCTTTAATCAGTACATAATGCCATCGAGTAATGCTCCAAGTACCTCATAAAACATACTTATAAATCTTGAAGAATAATGAGATAGGTACCTGCAACAAATGCTTTCTATGCGAGATATTTTATAATATAGCTTTGCCTATGTTTTCATAATTCCTCTATTATGTGTTATATGTACTCGAATATAACATGAAACATTCTCACGTTTTCTTTCATCAAAAATAATGAAACAATATCTTTATTTCTCTTAGACCATTCCATGACTAACTAGCACATGAGTAACTTACGAAATGTAAACATCCTTTGTCTCATGTCGTTTGATATTGTTAGTAAAACTTACTAGTGTAATTCTCGTCTTAAACTCTTATAACTATTTGTACACAACGAACTTATTTTACCTTTTCAGATTTTTTCAGATTTCAGACAAAGTAGAATAATCTGTATTTCGGTCTTTGAACCGCCCGCCCTGCCACCACAACTCATGTGCTGCCACTACTAAACCAGCAGGAAATGCATGCAACCAAGCAAGAATTCGCACCATCATTATATGACACCAGACAAACCCGTCAAACCCACTCCGCACATTTACTCCAACACCGGAGCATCCTCAAGAGACGTTGACTCTACAGTGCACAATCGCAAAGGCATCTATTAAGTTACATTTTGCTATAACGTAGAATATACCCTATAAATTATATTGCTAAGTATTTAGTTAGTAACATATAAGCTTTGCTCGAGGTAATGAAAATACCTTGGAAGGTGCGAAATATTTCACCCTAACGAATACAATATTCGTGGGGAAGGGGAGCGTGTAATATGTTTACGCAATCTTTCTCGTGGTGATTGGATGAGGCAGTGTCGAAATCGCATTAGAGCCATCAGAATTGTGCACGGAAATGTGTAAATATTGTCATTTTCGCAAGTAACTTATTGGCTTTTACCATCGCACCCGCTAAGTAAGTTCGAGTATAATTCCTGATTATGTCAATTAGGTATACTTACGATGAGCAGGACAGTGTTGGTAATTCTTGTAACGCTACCGTAGGCTACCATAGATGCCAGTTAAAGGCGCAGACGTAAATTAGATGATGCATAAATCCGAGTTGAATAGCAAAACTGATACTTAGAAAAAAAGATACCGGCCGAATGAGAACCTCCACCTTTTTTGAAAGTCGGCTAAAAATGAGCCGGTATTTGATTTAACAATATACGTGCTTTTACAGTAACATATAGACTTCGTGCGGGAATTAAAAAATCTTAATCCACGCGGATGAAATCTCGGGCGTCATCTAGTTAACATTTGTCTGCAAATGAAAAATTCCGGGCAAACTTTGAAACAAAAGTCGAAAATAACTCTAGATTAAACTATTCAAAACCTTTCTAAGAATGCGGCAATAAATCTGTTAAAAGAAAGCTTTGCAATATTTGGGACGTCTGTCGCTTCATGTTATTTATTGCACTGTCCCCAAATAACTGGAAACTAAATGCCTGAACAGCGGGAATTTCAATTTTAATTTCGACCCTCCAACGCCGATACAAATGGCTTAATACAAAATGAACACGTTTTTAATCATGAGTTTAAAATTGGTTTCCTTTTTAACGAACTGCTCACTTTTTCTAGGGAAATGAAGTGAACAGACGTTGGTTATACAAGTGCATGTAATTTAAAACTATTTTACAGTTTTTAATTATGGCTCTTGTTATAATATAATGTTCACTCGTATAATGAGAAAATCCTAACCCTCCTGACGCAGTAGTGAGGATCGATTCCCGGCAGAGGCAATTTGGGAATTTATAATTTATAAATTGTCTCATGTTTAGTTTGGTCACAGAGTAGAAAAGATTTTGGGGGAGGCTTTGGCCATAGAGTAGGCACTATACCCTACCAACCGTTAAAGACAGGTTGCCAAATAATTTAGCGTTCCAGTACGATGTCGTATAGAAACCGAATATTTAGTATTAGATATATGTAGTGTATAGAGTCGATATGTCGGTAGTTGAATATATTATAACGTATAAATACAGCTGTCATGATGCATGGACGGTTAGTCTTATATCGGACGCCAGCGTGGCGATATACGTGAGTGAAGTGTATATTATGCTATGTAATACATAGCTATTATGTTGTGTTGTTTGTATTGGACAAGCCAGTACAGTATATATCTTAGAGTGCATCGCCAATTTAGGGCCGATTTGACTAACATAAAATAAGTCTTATACCGAGCGTGATATTTTGACAGTGATGCTCAGATAAGACTTATTTTACGATGGTGAAAATGGCCCTAATTCATATTAATTAACTTTTACATTATTTTTTCTAAGAGATATTAATGCAAAATAGAACTGCGTTCGGGCTCAGCCATTGGGCAATCAGAGGAAATGCGAGAAAAGGGCTTTTCTCTACAGTAGAACTATAATTAACTTTTGTACCTTACATTTAGGTATAATTAATACTGAATCCAAAGGAAAACTAACGCTCATGGGAATAGGCTCTCATTTATCTGTAACATAATATATTTTCCTGTTACGTACTATGATTGATTTCGATGAAGATTCCTTGTGACTCCATTTAGGTGAGTAGAATCTTGAGTGACATAAATACTTTTAGTGAATATGTATACTTACCTCTTTTTATAAGAACACTTCTATCAATTTCTTTTTATTAACAGCTGAGAATTGTATTCTCCTCTCCCCGCCAAATAAGCGAAAAGATTGTGTTAGAAGTGGGTACGACAATAGTGCAACGGTTGGGAATCTGTTTTCAGTCTTTTATAAAATAAATAGCCATGCCTTTCGTCAAGATCGTTTCAGCAGTTAAGACGAAAAAAATTAACAGTAAGAGTCGATTTCATCAACGTAAAATAAGTCTTATCCGAGCGTAAATAGTTTGATATTTTGACAGTTTTTATATATGTATATTTTTTTTAAATATTTTAGAGACTTAAGTGATTACTGCCGCCCATGAACATTTGTAGCGCCTGAGGCACCACCAGTGCGTTACCGGCTTTTCAGGAATTTGTTGGTCCGCCCCTTGAATAACCTCATGTTGTAATTTAGTGGGAACATCGTCGCAGGAAGTTGGTTTCACAGTTTCAAAGTACTTGGACAAAAAATTTAGCACAACGAATACTTGGATCGCTCCGGGCACCCAGGTGGTGAGGGTGAATTTGTATTAAAAATCTGCCAAAAGAGCGTTTAGTTATGCTCGGGTAAGACTTATTTTACGTTGCTGATAGACATTTATGCTTTTAAGATAATTATTATTAGTAGCTTTTCCTTAGAAATAAGAATTATTTATTTCGACATACCTACTATGACGAGGGTCAAAGTCGGTCATCGAAAATCGAGATAATTTATCTACTGTGTAAGGGTGGGAACACGCCAGAGATGCCTCACTGCGATACCTCGCGGTCGCGGTTTAGCTCGCTACCTCGATGCCACCTCCATGTAAAACAAATGTATGCAAACAGACGAGCGCGAACATGCCGAAGATACCTCGCTGTACCGCGATGTATCGAAGTGAGGTATCCTTCGGCATGTTCGCGCTCGTCTGTTTGCATACATTTGTTTTACATGGAGGTGGCATCGAGGTAGCGAGCTAAATCGCGACCGCGAGGTATCGCAGTGAGGCATCCTTGGCTTGTTCTCACCCTAAGAGCAAATGGATTTTTGCCTTGATTAGGTACCTAACCTATATATGTAGTTGATTGTTTATCCTATGCACTTAATTAATCTACATTGTATAAATCGTAAATAAGATACACAGTTTCCATTGTAATTTTTGCTAAAAAACTTAATTTTTAATTAAAAAAGTACTTTTAATTTAGATATCTATCTCATTTCTTTGTTCTTTAAAAACTCACGTTTTGCTTTAGTTTCACTTCAATGAGAATTGACTACACAGATACAGAGTTCAAACAACTGGATATAAATGCAAATTTCAGAATAGCGGAAGCACAATAAAGTAGTTTAATCGACGGTGCTAGTTCTACTCGATTTTGATGATGTGCGCTTAGTACGAAAACTTCGATAACTTTATCGTGGAATTGCAAAAAATACATGATCACATATTTATTGTAAGTCATATTGAGTCATCATCATCAGTCAGCTTATAACTTACGATTTATATATTAAATATTTAATTAAAATTTGATTTTTTAGATCGCTACATATATATAACTAGTTATTTAGTAGTTTTTATGTAACAAAAATTATTTTTGCTCGGAAGCATAAAAGAAATATAATTTTATACTTTTAAATGGTTCCTCAACGATTTCATTACGCAGAACTATTTAGATTTCAAGCTTGGTTTCTAAAAAAAGTAAGTGTGTAGAGATGAACGAAAGCTTCAGCTATATTTTGGTCCAGTCATTTTAAAATAATACAAATTAAACATCACATTTATATAAGTTTATTATTGAATGCACGGTAGGTATAAGTACATTAGTATATACGTATATTATAGTTACATCAATTAAAGTTTTACACCTCGTAAAGGCTTTACAGCAAAATAAAGGCTTTAACTACTTCTGAACAACTCGTGAAGTTTTACTGCAGGAGACGAATTTTATGTTCCACACAAGCACTTCCAAAACTAATTACTGTTTGGAATTATGGCAAGTTTGCTGGAATTGAGTTCCTGGTCGGGATTAGGTACAAGATGAGGTTATTATACTCATTTCCAATGTGTGATTCTGCGACCTAGATTTAATCGAGGTCATAAGTTCCTAAGTATAGGTAATAAAATATTTTCAGTAAGATTGGTACAGACCAGAGATACTATAATCTATTTTTACTTAGCTCTCTTAAAATGTGAACAAGTGGTCTCTCACAGAAAGATGTAAGCAATGCGCCAAGCGCAGCACATAGGACGAAACCGTGCTACAAGTGCTACGTGAAAGGACGTCACAAGCGTCCGGATAAGTTGGTCGGTTACGCGTTTTTCCGAAACGTTTTCTGCGGTTTGTTAACTTTTAGAAAAAATAAAGTATACATAACCTCGTGCATAGTATATCAAAATGTGAATACTTGTGCTTGTTTTAAAATAAATAAAATTATTTCAAGAAGTTCCATGCTAACAAGTCTTAAAGTCATAACTCGAAATCAACATGTCGGATAGCGAAAAAAAATTTATAATGATTCGTTTAAAATTATACAACACTTGACTATGTTAATTTATGAGAGTTAAGTTTCTTTGACCACAGATTAAGAGTCGTAAAATTGCTTTTCATACACACACAAGGGAAAACAGTTTCGTGTTTGCGTCGCACAGTGTTTATTGGTACGGAATAACTGTATCAGAACCCAGAAGGCGTTATGATTTACCGGTTTATTAGCGTACGTGATGTATAATAATAATTTAAATATGATGTCTAATATCTAGGTCGAGTTTTGCTCGAACCAGGTAAAGTGTTCTTACAAAGATGAGAAAGGGATCTTTAAAAGATTCCTTGACCTAAAAAGTCCCACTTGTTTTTGTAAAAACATTATCGTCATGCGAAAAGCTTTAGGTACCAGAGTATTTATATTATTATATACTAGCTGATACCCGCAATTTCGGCTCGTTGACAGTCGAAAAACCATCCTATCCTTTATCCGCATTATGCAAACTACCTTTATGCAGTTTGGCGCAGTATGATTCGCGAAAAGGAATACCATACAGACAGTTGCTAATTTCACTTTTAAATATTTGTATGGATTAACTAAGTCTACCAACGTCTTTTACTTAGGAACAGCAATTCAAAATTCATAATTATAAAACTAGTGATAGGTACCTAAAAGCAAAAAATATATATTTATGACAGTATTTACTACTTATCCCAATATGGAACAAGTTTTCGCATAAAATGAAATTTATTTTTATATCTTGTATTTTTATCACCCGACAGGGCAAGAACCGCATTAGTATTGTCTAAGCGGTATTTCCAGACTTAGAACTTCAACAAAATAGTTGGCAGACAGCTTACGGTCGAACTAGCAGGGACTTCGTTTTCCAAGCAAATGAGTAAACGATTGGATAAGTTTTTGGATTCAACGAAATAGTAAACGAGCTTTTAGTACATAGTACGTAGGTATAGGTACATTCAGAAAAACTAGGTACCATAAATGAATTATGGATAAGTATTATGTAATGTAGGTAAAATTGCAGATGCAGGAAGAGGTTATCAAACGCCATCCATATCTACAACAACAAATCTGACTTAGGTTTTAATTAATAATGTAATCAAATAACTCCGTTACCTTATTTAACCATGTGTTCGTTAGTAAGTAATATTTTACACCGAAATTTAGTTTCTTTCTTGAGAAATTTAATATTAAAGTGCATAATATACAGCGTCAGAATAGAAATTTAGTAACGTAGGTACTCGTATGTCATACGAAATATATTTTCTGTTACGTAGTTTCGTATGAAAAATATTTTTAACATAGGAAACATTTTCTAAAGCATATATTTTTAACTTTATTTTAACATTAATATAAATACTTAAGCTTTATGGAATTAAAATTTAGCGTAGAATGTTGTCCAGGCGAAATTTTAATTAAAAAGTTGATTTGCATAATAAGTGAAATGTAAAATTAATTTCGTTCTTTTCGAAGCATATTTTTCATTTAAATCTTGGATCAATAATGTACACGTAAAACAAATTATGAGTACGTAGTATACATGGTGACTTTCATGACATTTCATGATGATCTATCAGCTGTTGATACATTTTGCGCGGCGGATCAAAAAAGGTACAAAACTATAGATGGAAATATGTTCTATTAACGATATAGGCCCACGAAAAAAAATTTGTACACTACCTAAAAAATCAACCTGTATATTGGGATGGGGGTCAAAAAGCGTCCGGGAAAAATGTACCCTGAAAATCAGTTCTCAGCCACGATTACAAATATGTTTATAGCATAAACACTAAACAGAGTAAGTATTGTAAGTATTATTATTTGGTTGGTACGTTGGTGATGATTGAATTGGCACTAAGTTGTAACAATATTATAACAATATAAAAACGTTCGATGGAAAATGTATATTTCTTTATTTCTCACTAAAAAACTGAAACACTGATATTTCACGGAGACTTGTTCAGTAAGCTTCCGTTTCGGCTACCGTTTTTTCAACTACCTATTTTTATCTTGAGTAGTAACTTTAATGAAGAGTGAATAGGCATTTTCTAGGCAAGCGCTCTCCATCTGAGGCTACATCTTCACTTACCATCAGGAGTGATCGCAGTCGAGCGCTAGTTTATTAAAAAAAATTAGATTTTTATGGGAATGCATATCGCTATTTGCGTCAAGAGTGATATAATTCAAATTCGACGAAGAGAGAGTATCTCTCGTTAGAGAGTAATGTTCTGTGGATGCTGCGGTCTCGAAACAACGCAGCGGCCAGTGTGGGACAGAGCATAAAGTCACAACCTATCTCGCTCTTATTTTTTTTTTTTGTTTAGCGTAATGTTGTTTTTATAGCAGAGGGTATAAATTTTCACCAACTTTTGTGTTGAATTATGTCACCCTTGTCGCAAATGAGCATGTCATTATTGATCGAAGACTTTATTTATAAATACTTTTCACTGATGAGCGACTGCAAAAGATTGAAGTCCTTACATGGTCGAAGCTACAGGAAAATATTTTTAGTACAAGGTTTTGGTACCCGATTGCTGTGTGGGTATTCCTTTGAAAACCTTTTTTTTATACAAGGGAAGGTCTCTTTTATTCCAAAAAAAGGTTCCCTTTTACCTTTAAAAGTGAATGATCTATGTATTTTTATTTCTATTTGATGTTAGATTTTATTCATGAAATACCTTCAAGTGTTTATCGTTTTATAAGACACTAGCTGATGCTCGCGACTTCGTTCGCGTGGTTTTTAATTTCAAATGGTAATGGGGAGCAAATTTTCAGAGTTCGGATTAAAGAGGCCCTGCTGTATATACCTAATACACCCGCGTTTTTAATTGAATATGTGAATTCTACTGAGTAACGCAAGCACCTCGACTAACAAGTGTAAATAAGTTTATTTGCAATTAAATTTTGCGGTTGTTGTATGCTAATTCCCTTTTAGCAAACTTATTCCTAAGTGTATAGTTACACCATTTTCATTGAAGACAAGAGTTATCTGTACTATTAAAATTATTCTCACTTTACTCAATATTCTGGTACCTACCACCTTCTTACTCCATCATCAGGCATAAATCATTTTGTTTTCCAACTCGTCAAGACCAATCTAATGAGATATGACTTGATGCAAGCTTGATGCACGTATTTACCAAATGATATCGAATAACAACGCAGAAATCTACTGTATCAAATATTATGTAGATATGGTATATCACTACATACGTTGAATTGAAACAAACGCGTAATTAGGCTTCATTCGAATACGCAGACAAACAACAAAATTACCCACATTAGAAACGATTGATGTTTATTCATTAATCATTACGTTCCATGGGAATCGTTGGAAACGCAAAATACCTACCTAGATAATTGTAAGCTTAAACAAAGAAATTAGCTAATAGTTAAACATTTCACTGGAATTATCGGTCCGTTACGCTTTTGAATGTTGTTATAACGATAAGTTCCGAGTTGATATTGGTCTTTCGAGATTCATTTTTCTTCCATTTTGTAAGGATTATCAAACAGAGAAAGTAATTTAAATTTTAGTAAATTCTTTACCTTTTCAGTAAAATATTATGTAAAAACGTAGTTTCTTTACTTACGTTTACGTGTATTTGGTGGGTGTACCTATCAATTAACAGTTCTTTATAAGTGCAGGAAACTGTAAAATAGCGCCACAGTTTACTTTGCGATAGCGCCCTGAGTTTATTGTTCAACGAGCATGTTTACTTATGTGTTGAAAGGTTTTCATTACAGATTAAGTAAAAATGGTAAAAGCAATAAAATATTATAATCAGTAACCACATATAAATATTTTATGCTATGATTTTGACGCCTATAGACGGCGCTACATCTAGAGAGCATCTTATAAAGATTTGTGAGATAGTGAAAAGAAAATTCTTCTCGATACGACTATAAGTCTCATAAGTCGCACGTAACATAGGTTTGGTAAGAGGAAAGGCAAAGGCGGCATCGCAGTCAACTGCTCATCTATACATATAATAAAATTGTAGAAAAGTGGTGTCTGTACAATGGAAATATATAAAAAAAAAAGTAGCAGGGGTTGTTATTATATCGATGCCGAACCTGAAATTGTAATTAATTTTTTTTTGTCTGTTTGTCTGTTTGTCTGTGTGTTTGTGCACGCTAATATCAGAAACGGCTTATTTGATTTAGATACGGTTTTCACTAATATATTGTAGTAAGCTTCACTTAACATGTGTTTATTTCATGTCAATCGGTTCCTAAATAAAAAAGTTATGTCAATTTAAAGAATCACGGCGAACATTTTTAACGTACAGAGCAAAGAGAATGTAATCACTCCGTTTTACAGAGTACGTACTACACGCCTCGCGCCTGAGCGTCCGTGGCTATATAAAGCGCGCTGAGAGCCGCGCCCCGAAAAGTCACTATTCCACGCGAACGAAGTCGCGGGCACAGCTAGTAAAATAATATACCTATTATCTTAGCGCAACATTTACTTGCTTTCTAGTGCGGTCCGTCATTGTGATTTTGGCGACTCGCCAGATTGTATCCGTTTCGTAAAATACGATGAACTTTGCACTAATTGTGGGGTAAAATTCAGCAATATGTTATCACGATGTGCCAAATATTAATTATTATACTGTCATTTAGTCAACCTGTTTTTGTGGATTTATGCCCGAAGTTGTAGTCGCCTTGTGTTAAGCAGCTGCGCCGGAGTACAGGACTTAAAGTTTCTGACTGTAAAACTTATTTTTATCAGACTACGGCAAGGCCAAACGGAAGGGTTATGATGGTTATGATTTTCGCTGCATTTTTTTTAAAAGTATAACAGGGTGTCATGATTTTGTTTTGCTTATTTTTGCTGCATTTTGACCAATAGCGAGAGAGTAACAGCTACAGCGACTTCGTTCATTTGGTTTTTAATTTCTGCGAGAACTCTCTTATTTTCTGGGATAAGAAGTAGCCTATGTGTTATTCCAGACTATAATCTATCTCAGTGCCTTTCAGCTAAATTGGTTTAATCGTTGCGGCATGATTGAGTAACAAATATTCATCCATCTATCCATCCATCCATCCAAACTTTCACATTTATAATATTAGTAGGAAGAATAGTAGGATGGGATATTACAATCAAATCTACTATCAGTAATTCGTCTATTCTGAGTGATAAACTTATCGTAGAGCTGTTAAGCTAAAACCACACTTTACAATAGGTTGGAGCAAATTACGGAAATTGTCTGTTAATTCGCACAATTATGAGCTGATACAATTTAAATTTGAACTTGTTGCTCCATTTGCAAGCGATTAAATTTTCAATAGGAGAATTATTGCTACAAATTCACTACTATGTATAAATATAGTTCAAGTAACGGTTTCACTACCTACCTACTTAATTCGTAATGTAAGTAGGTGAGTAACTTTTAATATACCTATTTATATCAAAAGGCGCGACACCCTCTCTGGATATGAACTTTAGATAGAAAGAAAGAAAGAAAAGTTTATTTTATAAATTGTGCTACACATCACCCAATAGGTATACTTAGATTAGGTTATCTAGATTAGGTCGTCCCGGCGCCTCCACCACTCGAGCATTAAAGACAAAAGGCGTAAAGCAGAAGAAGCGCTGATTTCCAGCCAGGGCTCTGGTTCGGATGATATTATTATAGTTTAGGAAGTAATGAAGCATAACTCTCTATAGTGGTAATTTTCCGATTTTAAAGTCTTTGATTTATATAAATGAGGTCGTGCAATGCTAGGTCGTAGTATCAAGAAGAATTTGAAAAAAAGAAAGTTTCAAACAATGGAAATATGACGAAAAATTTCCCTATTATTTCAAATGTGACTACAATAACTCAGCTCATCGTTAAACCTACTATGCAGAGAGCACCTGAAACTAAGGTCGTGACCCACTTCACTTGGCTGGGCTCCACGAGTGAGTAGTGTACGTCGGTCTTTAAAACTCGATAATATTATGAGCTTGGCTCGCCCCGTAAGAGGTCGCCATTGTAAATGTAAATTACTATTTTAAGCTTGAAACAAATACAACGCGTGAAGACAACTGTACAACTAGTAGGGCTAAGATGCGCGCCACGAGAAAATTTTGTTAACACGTTTACGCTTATGCTGAGATCTATAGAGCGTGCTCTGACTCAGCTCAGACTCAAGACAGAGGTTAAACAAGACACAAATATACTTTGGCACAAATTTATCTGGTTTTAACTTGCTCTGTCTCGAGTTTAAGCTGAGTCATGGTGCGGTCTATAGATTTATGCCTTAATCTCTATGTGAATCTTTATAAAGATTCACGAGTAAAGTGTAGAAAAAAAATTCAAGTGGTCTTAGGTAATGGTAAAAATCTTAGCCCTGCAGCAGGGTGAGCTACTGAGCATGGGTAGGAGACATTTTATCCACGAGTAAAGGATAAAATATTTATTTAATTATATTTAAAATGATATATGTTTATATATTTTTTGTCGGGGGTTAAAAATGGAATAAGTTTTTCAATTTTCTGCTTGAGATAATAAGCTTTGGACGTGAATGTATGGTTTTATAACAAACCCATACAGTACCTACTCCTGTTTTTGCCGTATCATCGTAGAATCAATAAACACCACAATTTTTTTTACATTACCTATAGTATGAATACGATGTGGTGCTACCTTGATGCTACACATATTTATAGGGTGGCCTTATTTATGTATAGAGTTGTGGGTGTGCTAATTTTGTTTTCTCCAGATCAATTTGGCGGCTAACAAAAGAGCGGCTCAGGACGCGCCACCGTGAGGTAGCATACCGCGGGCTCTTGTAACACGCTAACAACATCGATATTGGTGTTTAAATACTTTAGCCGATGCTATGATATAGTATATATGTAAAAAAAGCCGATGGAGATAACAATTACTCTGGTCAACATCTTTAAAGAAACTGCCTCTACCTACCACGCCTCTACGCCGTACGCTACGAGAAGACTACGAGTGATGTGCTACGAAAGTCGTTTCCACGTGGCGGGGCGACGGCGCTGCGGCGCGCGGCGTGTTCAAGCATCCTGCCTTTTGCATTCGATCACAAGATAGTCCTTGACTGTGATCTCATCTGGTGGTAAGTGACGATGCAGTATGATGGTAGCGGGCTAACTCGGAAGGATGATATATCCCTTTGTGTGTGTGCGTGTGTGTGTACATTCAACCGATACCCTTAATCTGTTTCTACACGCCATTGTGCCGGAAAGCTAAATTGCTTGGCGGCACGTTTTCGACCACCACGTAGGGTGGTAACTAGCCACGACCAAAGCCAGACCAGAAGAGAGACAATTCAGAAATAATAAATTCCCAAATTGCCACCACTGGGAATTGAACCAGAGACCTCCCAGTTATAAGACCACAGCGCCTACATAGTGATAGAGACACAGGCCTCTATAGTGATCAGTTTTATACTCGTTTGGACGGTAATGTGCCAACAAATTTATGTAAGACTAGCTGTTGCCCGCGACTTCGTCCGCGTCAATTTCAGTTATTATGATCGCGATTAAGAAGTTTTTAAAAGAATATATTATAAATATGGATAATTTTCCCCGTTTTTGCAACATTTTTCACTGATGCTTCGCTCCTATTGGTCGCAGCGTGAAGTTATATAGCCTAAAGCCTTCCTTGATAAATGGACTATCCAACACAAAAAGAATTTTTCAATTCAAACCAGTAGTTCCTGAGATTAGCGCGTGCAAACAAACAAACTCTTCAGCTTTATAATATTAGTATAGATTTATGTCCAGAAAGTTTAATTGTTCAGTTATTTGTATAACGGCCGTAGACAAGCTGGTCTAGTTTGTAGGTACACGATCACAATAATTAAGAGCTTGCTGCCAGCAAAAGGTAGAGCTATTTACTTTGGCGGTCCAAGGAAAATTCAACTGGCACTTTATGTTTAGGTAGGAGTCTTGTGTACACACTGCTATAGGTGTTTATACGGGTACGGGTTCCAAAATGTTTTGACACACAATTTATCATTAAAATCGTTTTATTCTAGATTTTTTATTTTGCAAATCAGTAAAACAGCAGTTTCACTAAAAATAGCAGATAGTTAACCGCCGATTTTGAATTTTTTCTTCGCGGGTATTAGAGAGTAAAAATTTCTCAAACAATAATACTGTGATATTAAGTACTTTCACAAAACTCCACATTAAACTTCGATTACTTTTCCTTAAGTACACCCAAAGATCGAGAGTCATTAAAGTCTTTAAAGTAAACTTTATAAAGTGGGTAGGTACTTAATATTCTCATAGGAACTCTTTGTTTTTCTGGGATGAAACTATCTTATGTCTGTCTCCAGAATGTAAATAAAATCTGTGCCTTATTTCTTCAAAGGTTAAAAGCGGTTAAGCCGTATAAGGTAAGGGACTGATAGGCAGAAAGACTTACTTTCACATTTATATCTTATGGATACTAATCTAATGATAAAATAATTTTTCATGACTGGTTTTAGATAAGTAAAACGAAACGAATTTGGTAGGTCTTCTACTGAAATGCGGGAAGTCGAAATTAATTCGAATAATACCTCATTGAAGTTAAATGTTCTGTTGATTTCTAAGTTTTTGTAAGGTTTTTCCACTGGTGTTGAAATTGCTCGAATCGAATTTCATTGGATTAAGACGTATAATAGGTATAACAATTCCAAATTAATCCAAACATCCACACGATTTCATTCATTTAAGCATTTAAGTCAGATTGTTGCAGAACGATTAGCTAATTTAATGGTTTGTTTGATTGTTGTACTCCAAAACAATAATTATTATTGTTGGCAATTATAATTACCTTTTTACTCCAACTGCATGAAAGTCGAAAATTTAATCCAGACATTACTACCTACGTGATAAGCGCTTTTCAATAATAAATAATCAACCCCGGTAGGACCAAGGTACTGAGGTACGTATTAATTCCATACCAATTACGATTGCAATCTGTTTTACAAAACAAACACTTTAAACTTTACTACATAATATTATCTGGATTTCATAAGCACGTACTTTAGTAGGTACTTATTTGTATTAAATCGACCTTCAATCTCTAGATTTTGGATTAGATAGGTTTTTGCTATCAATAGCGGTTAAAACCTGCTTAGAACCTAAATACCTTTCGGATTGTAGGTCAGCCGCAACCGAGGATTTATTGAGGCCTAGGGTACGCTAAACTAAGTAGGTCAGCAGACTTATTTGGTTCTATGTTATTCAATTTATTCAACATTAATGCTCTACTCCTTCATGACTTCAATATGTGAGTTGATAACTACGAAGTAGCCGCTCACTGAAAAACAAAAATAAAATTAAAGTTTACATGTATTGTTCAACAGTAAAACCCGAATACTGCTTAAAACAACACTTGGATAGTGGATACCCACCATGGAAGTTACCCAAGTCTATTTTTCACGTCCGTTGGAAAAAGAGGGGTGTTATAAGTTTGACGTGTGCATCTGTGTATCTGTCTGTACATCGTAGCTTCCCAGCGAATAGACCGATTTTGATTCTGTGTGAAAGCGGACGTGACCGAATATAGATCTGAGCTATAATAATTTATGAAGATCTGTTCAGGCGTTTGAAGATAATCAGCTCATTTTTTACTTGATTCATACAAATTTTGGGTGTACTATTATTTGGATTATTTCCAAGACATTCTAACCTTGAGGTGATGCTTCAGCATCAAGTGATCTGCCGGATCCCAAGTCCTCTGCAACTTACAGCAGATACTTAGATAGATAGAGCAGGTGTTTGGACTCATTAGAATGGTCTCAGTGAGGAGGTTTTAGATAGATGATAACAATCGAGGATTGAGAAGGAGGATCTAATGATGGAGCAGCAATGTGAGTTGGATGATGGTATATCATACATAGATTCACGACGTTTTTTTTTTAAATTTAAACGTCTTGTATGCTGTTATAATTACAAATAGAATACGTGATCAAATAAGCTAGGGTCGTATCTAACCAAGAGCATTTGAGATACGGTACGCGATCTGAGTAGTAAATAGGTACTTATTTTAAATTTATTCAGAATCATCATTCATCATCCATTTGTTCTACATAAGAGTTGACAACAACAATGAAGTAGCTGTACACTGAAAGAAATAAGAGCAACAATTTAAACATTAATTAAGAAACGATATTGTCCTGAAGCCTTTTTTCTGTGATCGAAGTTCTGAATCTATTAATCAGTGCATCCAACCACTCATCCTAAAAGTTAAACACAGCTTGCGATGCTGAAACATGGCCAGTTAGACACTGACAGTGAAGTTATTCCACAAACATCAAGTCGCTGAGCGGTTCTCCTGTTTAAGGTGCCTCCCGTCTCCCGGCTAACTGGAGCAATGAAATTCAAAAAGTGGAAGGCTTCGATTGGATGTGAAAGGACGTGGATAATTGGATATGTTACTTTAGAGCTATCTTAAAGAGGCTTATTTCTAAAAGTGGACACATTTTCGCTGATGATGTCATCAGATGAAATTGGTCTCACACAATCGACTCGTGAAAAACCCCTCTCGCATCGTTTTCATACATTTCCTTGACAAAAAAGATTTCCTCAATTTGGCTAATTTTTTTTACGTAGGAACCCTTATTTCTGAGATAATAATAAGCTGCCCATGAAAGTATCGTCAAAATCGGTACAGCCTTCTTAAAGCTCAACCTAAATAAGACGGACAAAAAATTATCATGTGAGCTTATTAAAGTAGCAGTTATTTCGTAATTAGGTACAGATTAACACTTTTATTTAAATTTGTATTATTGTACCATACTTACGTATGGAGTAAAATATCAAATCTAATATTATTGTATCCAACCAATCGCAATTCACATATTGCAATTGAACAGCCATTACGATGGGATACAGTAGTGAATATAAAATTTTCACGAGTACAATGCATATGTAAATATCACCAGTTATTGGAAATGACTGGAAAATAAAATAATAATTAGGTATTTATTGATTTTTGCTATGCACCAATGAAATAAAATACAATGAGTGCACAAACGTCCTTCCAGTGCCTTGCCGCTTTTTGTTTTTAAAAGGTAATGAATTTTTTAGGGGTCCGGGGTCGATCCCGCACGCATCTCTGACTTTTCGCAGATATGGCACTTTAAGCAATTAAATATCCTTTGCTTTAACGGTTAAGGAAAACATCATGAGGAACCTGATGAACATGGAGAAACCATCACGCCTGAGAGTTCTCTGTAATGTTCTCGAAGGTGTGTGAAGTCTGCCAATCTACAGTTGGCCAACGTGGTGGACTATGGCATAAACCATTCTAGGAATTTGTGCCTAGTAATGCCCGGTCATGGGCATGGTTGTTACGTTCCCTCAAATATGGTTGAGCGAAGCAATGGCTGGATCATGAGGATGGATGAATGAATGAATGGATGGATCGTGAACGGGTGCCACAAACGGGAATGGGTCTGCTTTGTGTCTACCCATCTTAACATGTGTTAGGTTGTGGTAGGTGTGCATTTTTGAAACTTCTTTGTGGAAACACTGTGTGCATAGCATAATTTTGTTACCCATTGTAAAAAAAATTTTTTGAAAAGAGCAACTGCTGAGTTTCTTGCCGGCTCTTCTCAGCAGAATCTGCATTCCGAACCGGTGGTAGATTTATGACGTGTCATGAGAGCTACAAGTTGGCTTACATGAAATAAATAAATTTTGATTTTGATTTTTTTGATTTTTGGGTTGATGGTGATAAATGAATTTACTTGAACATACCAAACAAATTCCTATAATAAAAGCTAGGCCGCTAGCTAAGACGACTATCTCTATTGCAACGAATAGCCATCTCATTATATTAAGCAGCAGCTGGATGGGACTCCGCTTATCATAGAGGTGGACACATAATGTGGGTGACCACAATTCGACACAATAGCCAATACTTCCCAGCTACAAAAATATAATTACTATTGAAAATGAAGCTTCAAGGCCGGCCGTCAACATTTGGAATCGGACCAGAGTTTAAAAACAGAAAAATTATTATAAATATAATAGCGTTGGTAAACTTGAATTAAATTTGAATTAAATTTAAACTTTTGCGTCCAAGATCCGTTTAGATTTGTGGATAAAACCTTTAGGAATTATGTAAGTTTAAGAAATTAAATAACATAAAAGCCTATATTATAGGAACCTGGATTACATAATCTTGCTTACCGATACAAAAAATATAATTAAAAAACAAGCCACTTTTAAATTAGATATACAGAAACAGCATTTTTCTACTTTTGGAAACCACGGAAATAAGCTCATTGCTACTAAATTGTATCATGAATTATTGCGTTGTTAACTGATTATAAAAAATTCGTCTCATAAAAAATATAGAATGACAATAATTTTCATAATTGAAATTGCAATGAATTCGTAATCCTTTGATGTATTGTCTTTGCTACTCATATTCTTACCGTATTAAGGTACTGACACACATGCTTAAAAATGCATGCTTAAAACTAGCATGCTCTGTAACTATTCACATTTACTAGCAAAAAGTGTGCTTGTTTTGAGCATGCTCCTAATAAAGCATGCTCAAAGCAAACATTTGGACACACGTACTATTTAAGCACTGCCTCTCAGACAGAATGGAACACAACGTATTTGTTGTTGTTTTATTGTACAAAACGTAAAAGCCGAATACTGCTTGGAAACGACACTCGGATAGTGGATACCCACCATGGAAGTGACCCAAGTCTTTTTAACCTCCGAAGGAAAAAGATGGAGAGTGTTATAAGTTTATTTGAGCTATAATTTATGAAGATCTGTTCAGGCGTTTGAAGATCATCAGCTCATTTTTTACTTGATTCATACAAATTTTGGGTGCACTATTATTTGGATTATTTCCAAGACCTTCTAACCTTGAGCTGATGCTTCAGCATCAAATGATCTGCCGGATCCTAAGTCCTCTGCAACTTACAGCAGATACTTAGATAGATAGAGCAGGTGTTTGGATTCATTAGAATGGTCTCAGTGAGGAGGTTTTAGATAGATGATAACAATCGAGGATTGAGAAGGAGGATCTAATGATGGAGCAGCAAATTAAATAAATTTAAACGTCTTGTATGTTGTTATAATTACAAATAGAATACGTGATCAAATAAGCTAGGGTCGTATGTAACCAAGAGCATTTGAGATACGGTACGTGAACAATCAAAACGATCATGTAAATAAGTGAATAAATAATCTTAATAAACCGATACGCGATGCTCACCCGATTTCAATTAATGTGTCTCTTATATATTGTCACCATAAGGTAAGCGTTTTGCGTCGATTTCATCGTTTCTAGTTAATCCCGCCCGACTTCAACAATCGTGTACAAAATAAAATTATTTTTATACTTTGTAGTGGCGTTTGAAGTCAGTTTTTTGAAAAGAATTTTTATTTTAAGCTTTTTAGTGTAGCTTGTTCCTGCTCTCTTTCTCCCCTCCCTCCAACTAATGTAGTTCTATGCTTGGTACCTACAGTACTTATTAACAATACACAAGAGCTAGGACCAGGAGCTCCATGATGTAGTCCATGCTTGGTACCAACAATATCAATTCGAAAGCAACAGTTCGTATCCTCCAACCCTGCAGTATCAGGATTGATAAACTAGAACCTGGAGCTTTATTATGTAGTATATACTTGGTACCAACAATATCAATTCGTAAACGACAGTTCCTAAATCCTCACAGTTTAGGTAGGCAGTACCCCTGCAGCATTAGTATTGAAGAGCTAGGACCTTGAGTTCCACGATGTAGAATATGCTTGATACTAACAATATTAATCCGCAAGCGAAAGTTCCTAATTCCCCACAGTTTAAGTGGGCAGTACCCTGCAGCATCAGGATTGAGGAGCTAGAACCTAAAACTCGATGGTGTAGTATATGCTTATTACCTACAATAACAATTCATAATTAGCACTTCCTAAATCCCTATAATTTAGGTGGGCAGTACCCTGCAGCATCAGGATTGAAGAGTAGGACCTGTAGCTCTATGATCTAGTATATGCTTAGGCCAAGCATACCAATTCGTAAACGACGGTTCCTAAAATCCCATAATTTAGGGGGCAGGGGTACCTGCAGCATCAGGCTTGAAGAGTTGAAGGTAAAAATTTTTATGGGACCATTTCGCAAGCTTCCTCTGTCGATTAAAAAAAAATCTTGTGAATCGGTCCAGAAACCCCGGAGTAATCGGTGGACATACATAGAAAAAAAAAAAAGATACCGGCCGAATTGATAACCTCCTCCTTTTTGAAAGTCGGTTAAAAATATCTGCGGTTATTGGTAGCGACTGCAAAATATAAGCAAAAATAATATGTACCTACTCCTAAAATGCTAGATTCAATCCGGTCAATCTATACTAATAAATTACGAGTATAAAGAGGAAAAATATGTATGTATGTTTGTAACGAATTGGCTCAAAAAGTACTGAACCGATTTGGCTGAAATTTAAAATCGAGATAGACTATACCTTGGATTAAAACATAGGCTACTTTTAATCCTGAAAAAAAATTATACTTCCCGTGGGACTCCAAAAACCACAATCCACGCGTACGAAGTCACGGACATATTCAGCTAGTAGCAACATAATGAAAAGCATTTATTTAAGACGTTTAGCACATCTGCAAAACCCTATCAGCGGATAGCAATACATAATCAAATATAAGATTCGATTCATTCAAACAAAAAAGTTTTTCTATAATTATTTTATTTTAAAAGCAAACGCTTATCTGAGTAGTAGATAGGTACTTATTTTAAATTTATTCAGAATCATCATCATCCATTTGTTCTACATAAGAGTTGACAACAACAATGAAGTAGCTGTACACTGAAAGAAATAAGAGCAACAATTTAAACATCAATTAAGAAACGAAGTTGTCCTGAAGCCTTTTTTTCTGTGATCGAAGTTCTTAAGCTATGAATCAGTGCATCCAACCACTTGTCCTAAAAGTGAAAAACAGCTTGCGATGCTGTAACATGGCCAGTTAGACACTGACAGTGAAGTTATTCCACAAACATCAAGTCGCTGAGCGGTTCTCTTGTTAAAGGTGCCTCCCGGCTAACTGGAGCAATGAAATTCAGAAAGTAGAAGGCTTCGATTGGATGTGAAAGGACGTGGATAATTGGATATGTTACGTTAGAGCTATCTTAAAGAGGCTAGCAGTGGGCACATTTTCACTGATGATGTCATCAGATGAAATTGGTCTCACACAATCGACTCGTGCAAAACCCCTCTTGCATCATTTTCATATATTTCCTTGACAAAAGAGGTTTCCTCAATCTGGCTTATTTTTTTTACGTAGGATCCTTTATTTCTGAGATAAAAATAAGCTGCCCATGAAAGTATCGTCAAAGTCGGTACAGCCTTCTTAAAGCTCAACCTAAATAAGACGGACAAAAAATTATCATGTGAGCTTATTAAAGTAGCAGTTATTTCGTAATTAGGTACAGATTAACACTTTTATTTAAATTTGTATTATTTTACCATACTTACATATGGAGTTAAATATCAAATCAGGTATGCTTGTATAGTACCAATTGTAATTCACATGATATAGTAGTAGAAAATAAATTACGATGGCATACAATAGTGAATATAAAATTTTCACGAGTACAATGCATATGTAAATAACACCAGTTATTGGAAATGACTGGAAAATAAAATAATAATTAGGTATTTATTGATTTTTGCTATACACCAATGAAATAAAATACGATGAGTGCACAAACGTCCTTCCAGTGCCTTGCCGCTTTTTGTTTTTAAAAGGTAATTAATGGTGCGGGGTCGATCTCGCACGCATCTCTGACTTTTCACAGAAATGGCACTTTAAGCAATTAAATATCCTTTGCTTTAACGGTTAAGGAAAACATCATGAGGAACCTGATGAACATGGAGAAACCATCACGCCTGAGAGTTCTCTGTAATGCTCTCGAAGGTGTGTGAAGTCTGCCAATCTACAGTTAGCCAACGTGGTGGACTATGGCATAAACCCTTCTAGGAATCTGTGCCCAGTAATGCCCGGTCATGGGTAGTGGTGATAAATGAATTCACTTGAACATACCAAAAAAATTCCTATAATAAAAGCTAGGCCGCTAGCTAAGACGACCATCTCTATTGCAAAGAATAGCCATCTCATTATATTAAACACCTGCCGGATGGGATTCAGCTCACTATAGAGTCGGCCGCATTTTGGTGACCACAAATCGAGAGAATTGCCAATACTTCCCAGCTACAAAAATATAAATTTTACTATTGAAAATGAAACTTCATGCCGGCCGTCAACATTTGGAATCGGATAAGAGTTCAAAAACGGAAAGGTCACTTATAAATATAATACCGTTGGTAACTTTGAATTAAATTTTAATTTTTAAACCTATGCGTCCAAGATTCGTTTAGATTTGTGGATAAAACTTTTAGGAGTTATGTACGTTAAAGAAATTAAATATCACAAGCCTATATGATATGAACCTGGATTACATAATCTTGCTTACCGATACAATAATTATAATTATAAAACAAGCCACTTTTAAATTAGATATACAGAAACAGCATTTTTCTACTTTTGGAAACCACGGAAATAAGCTCATTGCTACTAAATTGTATCGTGAATTATTGCGTTGTAAACTGATTTTAAAAAGTTCGTCTCATAAAAATATATATTATGACAATTTTCATAATTCAAATTGCATTGAATTTGTAATCCTCTGTAAATGTTTAGTATTGTAAATTATATGTATTGTCTTTGTTACTTATATTCTTTCCGTATTAAGCACAAACATATATTAAGGTACTGACAAACATAAAAAAGCATGCATAAAACACAAGCATAAAAGCATGCTTTAGGCGCATATTACACTATACTATATATCGGATACTATTTCGTACCATAGATTAAAGACAGATTATTGTCATCCTAGAAATATGACGACTTGATACTAGGGGCATATTACACTATATAGGATCCTATGTCGTAGTTACCATAGAGTATTTTGCCCGTTGTTTCTGTAATTAAATTTGAAAATTGTACCAAGATCAAGTGTTCATGGGCGGCGGCACAAACATATACTTACTATAGCACTATACAGGGTGTCCCACGGCTATGCCACATGGAGGGGAAGTACCTTAAATATTGTAGATGGAACATTTTACTGAAAGAAGACTTCATTTTAATTTAAAAAACAATTTAAACTGCATTCATAGATTTTTAAATAATTGCCTGGTTGAACCGGGACTCGAACCCGCTATACGAGAAAAAAAATTAACCTGTATCTTTATCATACCGATCGGAAGGCTTCATCATAAGGATTATTTTTTGTTAAATAACATAGCATGAGAAATAAAAGGAAGACCATGAATTTTAGCCTTTGATGTAAAATTTTGTTCAGAAAAATGAAAATCTGACATTGGCGTATCGACGTACAACTGACATGAACTACCCACTTGAGAAGTACAGCGAATGAATATGATATTACCTATAAATGCGAAAGTGTGTTTGTTTGTTGATTTATTGGTTTGTCCTTCAATCCCGCTGCAACAGAGCTACGAATTGCATACTTATTAGTAATAGTAGCCAATGTCAGCTTTTCATTTTTCTGAACAAAATTTTACATCAAAGGCTAAAATTCATGGTCTTTCTTTTATTTCTCATGCTATGTTATTTAACAAAAAATAATCCTTATGATGAAGCCTTCCGATCGGTATGATAAAGATACAGGTTAATTTTTTTTCTCATATAGCGGGTTCGAGTTCCGGTTCAACCAGGCAATTATTTAAAAATCTATGAATGCAGTTTAAATTGTTTTTTAAATTAAAATGAAGTCTTCTTTCAGTAAAATGTTCCATCTACAATATTTAAGGTACTTCCCCTCCATGTGGCATAGCCGTGGGACACCCTGTATACTGGCGAGCACTTTTTTGAGGCACCTTTTCTAGCCTCCTCCCCGGTTAAACGGGGAAAGCAGTGCCCCTCTAAATAGAGCTGCACTGGTAGCATGGGCGGGAGAAATTTTATCCCCGGGAAAAGGATAAAATGTTTATCCTCTCGCTTAGTTTTATCCACCCGTCGAGCATGGGCACAGCGGTGGAAAGAATATTGACAGTGGATAAAATGGGAGAAAATTTATTCTCGCAATTATTGCCATTATAAGAAAATCATGGAATTAGGAGGTACCTCCTACTAACATGATTTTGAAGTATCGTGGTATTTGTACAAATACCACAAGTTTTGTATCCATTCCGATACAACCTGCGACCATTCAGTTTTCAGTCCGCACCTTTAACTGTTGGGCTATTGAGGCTTTATTGAGGCGTTTGTATCATACTTCGACGCTCGAAGATACCCTTGATACCATACCATCATTATTATTATCATTGTACTTCTATACGTTGTACTTACTATGATATTGTATAGAAAATAGATATTTTATAGACATGTATAAAAAGCAAATAAAAAGTGTACCTACATGTACGTGTACAGAGGTTCTATAACTCTACTATACGTTAGTTTTCTCTATATTTATCTTAAAATAGCTTCAATAGCCTAGCGTGTCACCCACGGGGAAGATACCTGTACTATTTTATCTTAAGATAAAATACCTATCGCTCGCTTATTTATTTTCATCTTCTATTGAATTGTATTGTTGAGCGATATTTTATCTTCAGATAAATATTAGTATCTTCGCTTGTGTTCGCTTTAAGGTTTTTATTTTTTTTAGGGCTGCTGGCATTAAAGTGCGGTTTGAAATCTCCACCCATTGCATATTATCGTATTAACACAAGTTTTCTGCTTATTTAGAAGGAAGAAGAGAATATTTTAGCTTCACTAATATTTAAAAAAAAAACTTGCTGTAATGGTCGTTTTACATTTTACACAATCGCAGAGCAACGCGAGGCAGATTAGTGACAGTAATAACAATAAACATGCTGAAGAACTTTATTCTCATAATACTACACTTGTTAGGGAAGTCTAAGTTCAATTTAAAAAAACAATTAGGTAATATTTAGGTTTTCACCTTGATTTGGTAAGGGTTTACGCCTTAAATCCTTACTAAATGGATAAAGCAAGAAATAACAGCAATATAATTATGAAAAGCATTTACTTGAGACCTTTAGTACATCAGGGGCCCAAGTCTGCTATTGCAATTGTAGTTACATTGTCTATCAATGACATGACAATTGTTATTTTTAGCAATTGTTATGTCATTGATAGACAATTGAACCCCTGGGCCCCAAGTCAAATTGCTAAAAGTAGCAATTGGGATGTCATTGATAGGCAATGTAACTGTAATGTAACTACAATTGCAATAGCAGACTTGGGCCCCTGTAAAACCCTATCAGCGGATAGCAATGCATAATCAAATGTAAGATTCGAATGATTGAAACAAGATTTTTTTGTATACTTAATTATTTTATTTTAAAAGCAAACTCTTATCTGAGTAGACAGGTACTTATTTTAAATTTATTCAGAATCATCATCCATTTGTTCTACATAAGAGTCGACAACAACAATGAAGTAGATGTAAACTGAAAGAAATAAGAGCAATAATTTAAACATTAATTAAGAAACGAAGTTGTCCTGAAGCCTTTTGTTCTGTGATCGAAGGTCTCAAGCTATTAATCAGTGCATCCAACCACTGGTCCTAAAATTGAAAGACAGCTTGCGATGCTGAAACATGGCCAGTTAGACACTGACAGTGAAGTAATTCCACAAACATCAAGTCGCTCCGTGATTCTCCTGTTTAAGGTGCCTCCCGGCTAACTGGAGCAATGAAATACAGAAAGTGGAAGGCTTCGATTGGATGTGAAAGGACATGGATATGTTACGTTAGAGCTATCTTAAAGAGGCTTATGTCTAACAGTGGACACATTTTCGCTGATGATGTCATCAGATGAAATTGGTCTCACACAATCGACTCCTGAAAAACCCCTCTCGCATCATTTTCATACATTTCCTTGACAAAAAAGATTTCCTCAATTTGGCTAAATTTTTTTACGTAGGAACCCTTATTTCTGAGATAAAAATAAGCTGCCCATGAAAGTATCGTCAAAGTCGGTACAGCCTTCTTAAAGCTCAACCTAAACAAGACGGACAAAAAATTATCATGTGAGCTTATTAAAGTAGCAGTTATTTCGTAATTAGGTACAGATTAACACTTTTATTTTTTGTATTATTTTGCCATACTTACCTATGGAGATAAATATGAAATCAAATGCGCGTGTATCCATAATATCGCAATCCACTTGAATATTCATTACGATGAAATACAGTAGTGAATATAAAATTTGCACGAGTAAAATGCATATGTAAATATCACCAGTTATTGGAAATGACTGGAAAATAAAATAATAATTAGGTATTTATTGATTTTTGCTATGCACCAATGAAATAAAATACAATGAGTGCACAAACGTCCTTCCAGTGCTTTGCCGCTTTTAGTTTTTAAAAGGTAATGAATTTTTTAGGGGTCCGGGGTCGATCCCGCACGCATCTCTGACTTTTCGCAGATATGGCACTTTAAGCAATTAAATATCCTTTGCTTTAACGGTTAAGGAAAACATCATGAGGAACCTGATGAACATGGAGAAACCATCACGCCTGAGAGTTCTCTGTAATGTTCTCGAAGGTGTGTGAAGTCTGCCAATCTACAGTTGGCCAACGTGGTGGACTATGGCATAAACCCTTCTAGGAATCTGTGCCCAGTAATGCTCGGTCATGCGTTGATGGTGATAAATGAATTCACTTGAACATACCAAACAAATTCCTATAATAAAAGCTAGGCCGCTAGCTAAGACGACCATCTCTATTGCAAAGAATAGCCATCTAATTATATCTAACAGCAGCTGGATGGAATACCGCTGATCATGGAGGTAGTTGCATCCTGAGGGTGACCACAATTGGATAGAATTGCTAATACTTCCCAGCTACAAAAATATAATTACTATTGAAAATGAAACTTCAAGGCCGGCCGTCAACATTTCGAATTGGACCAGAGTTTAAAAACGGAAAGATTACTATAAAATACCGTTGGTAACTTTGAATTATAATTAAATTTAAGCCAATGTGCCCAAAATTCGTTTAGATTTGTGGATAAAACTTTTAGGAGTTATGTACGTTTATGAAATTAAATATCACAAAAGCCTATATTATATGAACCTGGATTACATAATCTTGCTTACCGATACTAAAAATATAATTATAAAACAAGCCACTTTTAAATTAGATATACAGAAACAGCATTTCTCTACTTTTGGTAACCACGGAAATAAGCTCATTGCTACTAAATTGTATCGTGAATTATTGCGTTATAAACTGATTATAAAAAGTTCGTCTCATAAAAAATATAGTATTACAATAATAATTTTCATAATTGAAATTGCAATGAATTCGTAATCCTCTGTAAATGTTTATTATTGTAAATTACCAAGAGAATGTATCACTCCGTTTTATATGTATTGTCTTTGTTACTCATATTCTTTCCGTATTAAGGTACACATGCTTAAAAAAAGCATGCATATAAGCATGCTTAAAACTAGCATGCTCTGTAACTATTCACATTTTCTAGCAAAAAGTGTGTTTGTTTTGAGCATGCTCCTAATGAAGCATGCTCAAAGCAAACAATCGGACACACGTACTATTTAAGCACTGCCTCTCAGACAGAATGGAAGTTTTGCAAAAAAATAAAAATCAAAACAGTGGTTCTATAAACTTACAGAGATATAATAGTGTTAGTTCTATTCGTACAGAACTCAATAAAATAATTATATCACTTGCTACGAAATTATTTAAGAACATTTTGTATTTCGGGATAAAAAGTACCTATCCTATGTTTTCTGAATGCAATCCTTGACTAATTTTGTTGGAATTGGCACAGCGGTTTTCGCGTAGATAGGCGTGATAGACAAAGTAACTTTTTTTTTTTTTTTTTTCATTTTGCACTTTAATATCTCCCGATCTCCAAATCTCCGGCCGCCTTGGCCTGATTCGGTTGGGAGGATATTATTATTATTTACCTCTATACCAGTTTAATTAATATTCACTTAGCGTACATATTTCTATTAAAAATATAAAAGCGCTGGCGATCAGAATTATCTCTATTACAAGGAATATCCATGCCAATATTTTTAACGGCTGCTGTAGGGGACTCGATGTATCGAACAGATCAAACCAACAAACAAATACACTTTCGCATTTATATTATTATTGGTAGTTTTAGGTATTCCGTGTTATTAATAAGAATTTGCAGCAATAAATGCTATCACTAAGCTTCGCTGTTGGTCCGTCCGTCCGCCTGTCTGTCAGCGGGCTTTAACTCATGAACAAGACAAGAGAATATAATCACTTCGTTTTATAGAGAGTAGTATATTCCTTGCAGTCATTGAAAAACATTTTGTCAGGACTATTTGCTAATTAAAATTCGTTGTTCCGTTGGTCTGTACTTCAGAATAGAGCTTTGTTCACCTTAGGTTAGGATAGGATTTGTCTAGAGGTTTGTATCCATTCCACGTTTGTATTAGAAGATATAATATTTTATCTTAAGATAAAAAACCTATCGCTCGCTTATTTATTTTCATCTTTTATTGAATTGTATTGTTGAGCGATATTTTATCTTCAAATAAATATTAGTATCTTCGCCGTGTGTTCGCTTTAAGGTTTTTTTTTAGGGCTGCTGGCATTAAGGTGCGGATTGAAATCCCCAGTTCCATCTCCACCCGTTGCATATTATCGTATTAACACAAGTTTGCCGCTTATTTGGAGGGAAGAAGAGAATATTTTGGCTTAGCTAATATATTTTTTTAAAACTTGCTGTAATGGTCTCATTTACATTTTACACAATAGCAGAGCAACGCGAGGAAGGCCTGTGACAGTAAAAACAATAAACATGCCGAAGGAATTTATTCTCATAATACAACAATTGTTAGGGAAGTCTAAGTTCAATTTAAAAAAACAATTAGGTAATGTTTAGGTTTTCACCTTGATTTGGTAAGGGTTTACGCCTTAAACCCTTACTAAATGGATGAAGCAAGAAATAACAGCAATATAATAATTATGAAAAGCATTTATTTGAGACCTTTATAGAAAGGGTGCTGGCGAGCATTTAGGTATAGGTATAATTTGCACAAGTTTCACATCGAGGTAGATTGTAGTTTACGTCATTACGAATTGATTTGATCATTTGCACATGTATGCTTCTAGGGTTCATGGTCACAAACAGCTTGGAAACGAAGAAAATCGAAGAGGCAGACATTCAGGGCTCTGCATTATTATGGGGCGGAGTTGTAAAAATGTTTAAAAAAAAAAGCCCTACTAAGTAATTTGCACACGGTTCTCATTGCGCCCATTCGATTCATTATGACTCCGTGGATACGAAAAAACATTTGGCAGACATTTTGCTCACTGCTTTTTAGGTGTATAACTTCATTGTTGGGCCCAAGCTTGTATGGACCAAATTCATCTCCTTTCATACCTGCGGAGACGTGGTTAACAGGTAGAAGCCGAATATTTCTGACGCGTGTTTAAAATTGAATTTTGTACTTCTAGCTTGGCGCGAGCGTCGGGCTGAAAAAAAAAATTCAGATGGTCTGCCTTTGAAATATCAGAGGCCTGAACGTCTGCCTCATCGAGTTTCTTGGTTTTCATGATAAATTCAAACATCAATCCAAGAGGCAGACATGTACGCATAATATAGCACTTTTTTATTTTTTACATTTTTGAAACGCTGTCCATAGCGAACGCAGAAACAACATGCTGGCAGACTATTTTTCCGTGGTCCTGCTCATTGTTATTAATCGAACAATTTCAATCTGCCAAGTGTGCACTTCATATAGAGATTTTAAATTATAAAAAAAACTTAAAAAATTGAAAACTACAAAAGTCAGAGCCCTGGATGTCTGCCTCTACGAATTTTTGTGTTTACAGGATGACTATGATCATCAGCCCCAGAGGCAGACATGTGCATATAATATCACCCACTTTTTTTTCAACATTTTTGAAACGCTGTAAATTAACAACGCAGCGCCACCATGGTGGCAGACGAGGTTCTTGATGTTACTTAGGGTATAATTATCACTATTAATAAAGTCTGCCATCTGTGCTGATCATATAGAAATTTTGCTCGCCAGCACCCTATCTATTAGCACATCTGCAAAACCCTATCAGCGGATAGCAATGCATAATCAAATGTAAGATTCGATTCATTGAAACAAGATTTTTTTTGTATAATTATTTTATTTTAAAAGAAAACTCTTATCTGAGTAGACAGTACTTATTTTAAATTTATCCAGAATCGTCTTCCATTTGTTCTACAAAAGAGTTGACAACAATAATGAAGTAGCTGTAAACTGAAAGAAATAAGAGCAATAATAATAATTTAAACATTAATTAAGAAACGAAGTTGTCCTGAAGCCTTTTGTTCTGTGATCGAAGTTCTCAAGCTATTAATCAGTGCGTCGAACCACTCGTCCTAAAATTGAAAGATAGCTTGCGATGCTGAAACATGGCCAGTTAGACACTGACAGTGAAGTTATTCCACAAACATCAAGTCGCTCCGCGGTTCTCCTGTTTAAAGTGCCTCCCGTCTCCCGGCTAACTGGAGCAAAGAAATTCAAAAAGTGGAAGGCTTCGATAGGATTTGAAAGGACGTGAATATGTTACGTTAGAGCTATCTTAAAGAGGCTTATGTCTAACAGTGGACACATTTTCGCTGATGATGTCATCAGATGAAATTGGTCTCACACAATCGACTCGTGCAAAAACCCTCTGGCATCATTTTCATACATTTCCTTGACAGAAAAATTTCCTCAATTTGGCAAATTTTTTTACGTAGGAATCTTTATTTCTGAGATAAAAATAAGCTGCCCGTGAAAGTATCGTCAAAATCGGTACAGACTTCTTAAAGCTCAACCTAAACAAGACGGACAAAAAATTATGATGTGAGCTTATTAAAGTAGCAGTTATTTCGTAATTAGGTACAGATTAATACTTTAATTTAAATTGGTATTATTTTACCATACTTACATATGAAGTTCCATATCAAACCAAATATGCTTGTATCGTACCAATTGCACTTCACATATAGTAGTTGAACAGCTATTACAATGGCATACAGTAGTGAATATAAAGTTTCCACGAGAAAAATACATATGTAAATATCACCAGTGCTTGGAAATGACTGGAAAATAAAATAATAATTAGGTATTTATTGATTTTTGCTATGCACCAATGAAATAAAATACAATGAGTGCACAAAGGTTCTTCCAGTGCCTTGCCGCTTTTTGTTTTTAAAAGGTAATGAACTTTTTAGGGGTCCGGGGTCGATCCCGCACGCATCTCTGACTTTTCGCAGATATGGCACTTTAAGCAATTAAATATCCCTTGCTTTAACGGTTAAGGAAAACATCATGAGAAAACCTGCACACCTGAGAGTTCTCTGTCTCTGTGTCAAAGGTGTGTGAAGTCTGCCAATCCAAACTTGGCCAACGTGGTGGACTATGGCGTAAACCCTTCTAGGAATCTGTGCCCAGATATGCCCGGTCATGGGTTGATGGTGATAAATGGATTCACTTGAACATACCAAACAAATTCCTATAATAAAAACTAAGCCGCTAGCAAAGACGACCATCTCTATTGCAAAGAATAGCCATCTCATTATATTAAACAGCAGCTGGATGGGACTCCGCTTATCGTAGAGGTGGACGCATACTGGTGACCACAATTCGAGAGCATTGCCAATACTTCCCAGCTACAAAAATATGATTACTATTGAAAATGAAACTTCAAGGCCGGCCGTCAACATTTGGAATCGGACCAGAGTTTAAAAACGGAAAGATTGCTATAAATATACAGTAAAAGCTCCTTATTCACGCTTCCTTTATTCGCGTTTTCACTATTCGCGGATTAAAAAAATGCGACCCAATTCCTATATTCGCGGCTAGATTTCTCTATTCGCGGATCTAATCGGTACATCGGTACACACATAAAAAGGATTCCAATAGGTATCAAGCCCAATAACCTCTGTACACGCGTCGTCAAATGGACTAATATTTGAAAAATCTCAGTGAAGGTTTAAGAATGGCATATGAGCATTGTGATTTTTTTATGAAAACTGATCTGTCTATAGAACAAAGCCTTATTTTTAAGAGGCAAATTGCTAATGCCACTGCTGAATATCAGTCTGAATTGAAGGAGCTTTTAATAAAAAGCGTCAAGCAAGAAAAAATTACAAAATTCTTAAAACCATTGCCTAAACCTGAAAATAATAATTAATCAAATATGGTCAAAAACTTAAATTAAATTGTTTTTTTTTATATATTTGTTTTTTATTTTGTCACCTAGGAACGTATCCCCTATAATCCCATATAAATTACCATTCCATATTCACGGTTTCTGTATTCGCGGCATATTTACGGAACGTATCCCCCGCGAATAAAGAGCTTTTACTGTAATACCGTTGGTAACTTTGAATTGAATTTTCACAGAATAGAGAGTTGAATTTTAATTAAATTTAAGCCAATGTGTCCAAGATTCGTTTAGATTTGTGGATAAAACTTTTAGGAGTTACGTACGTTTAAGAAATTAAATATCACAAAAGCCTATATTATATGAACCTGGATTACATAATCTTGCTTACCGATACTAAAAATATAATTATAAAACAAGCCACTTTTAAATTAGATATACAGAAACAGCATTTCTCTACTTTTGGTAACCACGGAAATAAGCTCATTGCTACTAAATTGTATCGTGAATTATTGCGTTATTAACTAATTATAAAAAGTTCGTCTCATAAAAAATATAGTATGACAATAATTTTCATAATTGAAATTGCAATGAATTCGTAATCCTCTGTAAATGTTTATTATTGTAAATTACCCAGAGAATGTAATCACTCCGTTTTATATGTATTGTCTTTGATTATATGACAATAATTTTCATAATTTTCAAAATTGAAATTGCATTGAATTCGTAATCCTCTGTAAATGTTTATTGCTGTCACATTGCTGTATATTATATGTATTGTCTTTGTTACTCATATTCTTTCCGAATTATTCCTGCTAAATCCTTACTCTTATATGTTTGTGGCTAAATCAAATTTAAATAATTCTGCATGAATTCCGATAATTCCGACGAAGACGACCCAAGAGAATGTAACCCATAATCACTCAGTATGAATATAATCACTCTGTTTTACCAAGAGAATGTAATCACTCCGTTCCCGTTTTACTTCGTTTTTTGGACACTGAGTATATACATGTATACATGAGTAGGTAAAGGTACTGAGTACTGACACACGTTTAAAAAAAACATGCTTAAAAGCATGCTTAAAACTAGCATGCTCTCTAACTATTCACTTTTGGTAACAAAAAGTGTGCTTTAAGGTTTTTTGATTACAGCGGGGACTCTTTAATTTTCCGGGATAAAATGTAGCATACATATATTGTGTTAATCCTGGGCAATGCGCATGAGCTATCTCCATTCCATTCAGCTCAATTGGTTCATTCGTTGTGGTATGAAAGAGTAACAAACATACACACATACAAATTTTCGCCTCTATAAATTATAATATTAAAGTACTGACACACATGCTTAAAAAAAACTAGCATGCTATGTAACTATTCACATTTGCTAGCAACAAGTGTGCTTGTTTTGAGCATGCTCCTAATAAGCATGCTCAGACAAAATAAAAGTTTAACAAAAAATTAAAATCAAAATAGTGGTTCCTATTCGTACAGAACTCATTAAAATAATTGTATTGCTTGCTACGAAATTATTTAAGAACATTTTGTCGAATCGAATCGATAATAGCATGCTCATAAGCACACTCATAAGCAAACCTGTTCAGACGCGCTCAAAGCACTTCCCCTTTCACCCCCGCCTCAGGTAGCACGCTCAAAAATCAAACGACTGCTGATTTTTGAACTTGCTCGAAATAAGAATGCTCATTATTAGCAATGTTTCGACACACATGCTACTAAGTAGCAATTACTCATTAGTGGCATGCTTTCGTGCTAGTGATGAGCATGTCTGTCAGTACCATTAGTGTGATTACACCAAAGACATATGAAGAGTAGGATTACACTTAGGTATATTCTGTGTAAAATACAAACACTGAGTGTTATAAATATTCTCTGGGCTCTTGGGTGCATTCTTCGCACTGTTCAACACAGACTCTAAAACGGAGTGATTTTATTCTCGACAGACTCCGGCCGCATCAAGGAATCCAAGAGAATATAGAATATAATCCTGAGGTATACAATCGAATATACTACTCTGGACCGCATACCATCCAAGAGAATGTAATCACTCCGCATACCATTAAAAATTTTTGACAAAAAGCTTGGTGCAAGTTATAATATCATAAAGTCTTTCATGTTCAACTAGGATTTTTTTAACTTAGATCCAAAATGATTATAAATACGAATAGTATAGAAGCTGACGTAGTGTACAAACATCGAAGCGTCCTGATGGGCGGGCACCTCGCCTGGTTTATTGAGTTTCCGCTTGTCCGCGCTTTGCATTCATATCCTGCTGTTTGCACAACTCGCGCGGCGTCACTGTAGCCGCTTCTCATGGAAATTACATTGGATGTAGCTTGAGCAAAATTGTTCCTGTCCAAACGCATTTCTGATATTGAGCGATGGATCGATGCTCGAACGGTAACGTAAAGTTGATTTGAATATGAGTCGTTCCCTTAAATTAATCTAAGAACCTGCCATGAAACGATACCTGTGTAACTGAAAAAAGTGAATTAAAATCGGCTAAGTTTGTCAGAACAATGCTTAGGTATTTATATACCGAAGCGTGAATGGCGACGCGTTATATTCAAAATTTTATGTCGAAATGGAGCAAACTGAATCGGCGCGGCGCTGGGAATGCATAATGCCCAGCATAAGGCTGAGTTTGCAGCCATTTACTTCATTGTTATTAAGTTTTTGTTTGCTTGACTATTCGTTGTATTCTTTTGTTCAATTTTTATTTTTTATTTTTATATTATGTACCTAATTATATTTCGTCGCTTCATTCTTCAGATATATATATAACAAGTAGTCCTTTTACCTTACAGGCAACGTTTCGCACATTTATAAGTAGATAGTTTAAGATTTTTATTTCTTGTAGGTAGGCTCTGTGACAAGACCTCATTCTTTTTCCGTGCGAGGCAACGAGCGCACGCTTCTATACGAAGCTCGAAGTGCTGAGGAAAAATAAAAATATTACAGTGAAAAAATAAAAAATTAAATAAATAAATAAATGAGAAAATCATCGACGCATAATCATGTACTCATCGTCGGATTCCGAAGAAAATGTGGGTAAGCACTTTAACAATACGTTACAGTGTGTGATTCTTTGATGTGCCTAGTAAAGTGTCTAGTAGGCTTTCCTGGGGGTTAACTGCGAGTTAACACGAAGGACAAGCGAGATACTAAAAATCAACCCAATGGTTGAGCGCGTGTGTGATTATTTAATGTGCATAAAGTGTCTAGGAGGCTTTCCTGGGGGTTAACTGCGAGTTAACACGAAGGACAAGCGAGACGCTAAAAATCAACCCAATGGTTGAGCGCGTGTGTGATTATTTGATGTGCATAAAGTGTCTAGTAGGCTTTCCTGCGGGTTAACTGCGAGTTAACAAGCAGGACAAGCGAGACGCTAAAAAATCAACCCAATGGTTGAGCGCGTGTGTGATTATTTGATGTGCATAAAGTGTCTAGTAGGCTTTCCTGCGGGTTAACTGCGAGTTAACAAGCAAGACAAGCGAGACGCTAAAAATCAACCCAATGGTTGAGCGCGTGTGTGATTATTTGATGTGCATAAAGTGTCTAGTAGGCTTTCCTGCGGGTTAACTGCGAGTTAACAAGCAAGACAAGCGAGACGCTAAAAATCAACCCAATGGTTGAGCGCGTGTGTGATTATTTGATGTGCTTAAAGTGTCTAGTAGGCTTTCCTGCGGGTTAACTGCGAGTTAACAAGCAGGACAAGCGAGACGCTAAAAATCAACCCAATGGTTGAGCGCGTGTGTGATTTTTGATGTGCATAAAGTGTCTAGTAGGCTTTCCTGCGGGTTAACTGCGAGTTAACAAGCAGGACAAGCGAGACGCTAAAAATCAAGCCAATGGTCGAGCGCGGGTCGCCCTAACCTAAAATGTAAAGGTCCTACTGGAACCAGTTGATGCCAAGAAAACTAAACACCTGTTTGTTTTCGAATCTTTAATTGTACATTCGTATGACCATCGCGCTCCAAACTTCATTTGCTTTTCGAGCGCGCACGTCCACGCAAATAGTAACATTTTTTAATTTTTAAAATAATATTTCTTCAAGTGCAGTGACAATTAAATACTCTGCAGAGAGCGTAAGTGGCTTGAAAGATAAAACATCATTATTATAAATGGTGTAGTGAAGGTTTGCGTTCATACGAATACCTTAAGAATGTTTTTATTCGTACCCACAAGACGCGGGTAGCAATGATTTCAATGATGCAGAATGACTGCAGATTTCTTTCTAAAAGGCTGCAAAACGCCATTACTGTGAATTGTTTAGTGAAGGTTTGTACTTATTAACTACCTTCTAAAAGATTTTTCTCCATACCCGCCTAACACGAACAGTGATAATATGAAAATCTGGAGTATTGTGTAAATGTATCTGTATAAACGTTTTATAAAGCTTCGAGTCAATACGGGATATTGACCAACAGCAAAATATAACATGATCTAATACGGGATATTAGGCTGTAAATGTTTTTTAGAGCCTCGAGTCAATACGCGATATTGACCGATAGCCAAATATGAAATGATTCCTTTTCGTGGTCTCTGGCGTGTTTGGCGCATTCTATATGTACATGTTATTGGTTGTGAACTCCGTGAATCGCTAACTTTCATCGGAGAAAACCGAAGCATGCGGTGTCGTGACGCCATCACCGTTGTTTACGGCTAAAGCAACTGAATCCAAAGACGTCAGCTGAATTGTCAGACTAAGCGAACTGAAGGGAACCCATCTTTGAAGATGGACCTTTAAAGGAAGGATTAATCCAAATACGTTTGGTAGGATTAATCCAAATACGTTTTGGTTTTGTTGCTCATAGTCGATTTTATTCAAATAATGAATATTTTATCTAATCTAAGACACGTGATAAAAATTATCATGTACATTTTATATTATAAATTATAAAAAAAAAAAAAAAAAAAACAAGAAACTTCACATCTAAACTGATTTCTATGCTTCTTCCTCTTGCTGGGAGAAATAATCGGTTGTTCTTGGAATCATGATGAACGTAATCAACTAATTATCATATAAATTAGGTACTGATTACATTTTAGAAAACGTCCAAATATAAGATTTAATATGGACGATTTGTAATATATTCAAAATTTGGAAAAGTAACGTTTTGTTGGAAGTTTCTGGAATTATAACCTTTTGTTGGCATTAGTTTGGAAATGTCACATTTTCTCATGCAGGAAAATAATAATTTATAGAGGTTTAAAAATAAATTTTAATTATTGTTCTTATTAAATACGAAGACATTTAGTCTCGAATGTCAAAAAATTTTGTACCTACTGCACCTAATTATTTCTCTAAGGAGATTGCTATGGCAATTCATGTTTAAATATTTATATGGGAACACAATTACCAGTTTATTTGATGCAATTAAGTATTGCAAGTGTGAAAAAAAAAAAAACAAAGAACTGACTTAAGTCAAAAATGGAATTGTGACCTTTTGTTCGCTAACTCCTCAATTGTATTATTAAAATACTTGCAGTATTCATTCTTCAGCTTAGTTTTTTGCTGACAAGTGTGATCATTGCCATATATTTTATTTATTTATTTTTTGCTTAGAACACTATACACACTATGCGTGGCAGTTGTCTACAAAAGCAAAAATTGGTGGAGTACCTACCATACCCAATCTTAAATAATATTTCTCGAAAAATTTAGGTTTAGTGAGGAAAATGTGAAATATTATAATTTATTGCTATTAATATTATAATTTAATTATAATTGCAAAAATATCGATATTCGCTGGGAATTACACTCCATTACATATCCTCGTAGATTTATTGTTATAAGGGTAGGCAAAGCCCGAAAATTGCTTCGTGAGTAAACACAAAATGCAATTAATACTTTCCTACATTTCTTTGAAAAGAAATTCTCTCATAACGCGGATGTTTTTACAATAAAATAAGATATACAGTTTTTTTTCTTTACATTAAAGTCAGTGTAAAGTGATTAAATCAAGCTGTATTCCACGTGTAACCAAGTTCAGTTCTAGTTCCCAAGTTGGTAACTGTGTTTTTCCTTTTTCGGTTTACGACATTGAATTCAATTTGAAAACTCAAATCAAGAATGTATTAGTTTATTTATAACTTGCCGTGATTATGATAGTACCTAATTGTAAACCGCCCCAAAAAACTATTCCTTCTTAAAAACAATAGTTCGCCCTTTGTGTTGACAGGTCCGCACCATTTTAGCACCTCCAAAGTGGGCCATCCAGGTTACGAGCATTGTATTATAATGTATATTATTATATGTATGTAGAATCTCTTGCGGAATCTTTCCTCTAATTTTAAAGAAATTTTTTACCAGTGTTTTGGCCCGATGGTGAGTGTATTATCTGACAAGGTTTTCACCTGGCAGCGAGTACATCCTTCAGCAAATATTGCAATATCTTGCATCCTTGCCGAATAGTTCCAGTAGGTAAATTTCAATCTTTAAACTATGGGAACTAGTACACGGCGATACCAAACCACATATAAACTAAAAATATATTTGGAATCTAAACCTTTTAAAACATTAGTTGCATACTGAATATTTACATCCGTATGATACCTATTTGAGTTTGTTAAATGATAAACATTCTAGTAAATCAATTATTTAAGCAGAGGTTCCTCATATTAATCACCGTTCAGTTTTTTCCATAATTTGAAATAATTGCCTTATTTCAAATAATGAACGTTAAGGGCCTTCAAAAATATAGATGTTTTCAAAAACAAGCCTATGTTTCCCAAGTGGGTAATACGTGGAAATTGAGATTCAAATGTAGTGCTTAATTAATTTGCAAATAGGTATTCTAATATCTAAATAAGAGTATATACTTTGAATGCAATAAGAAGTTGATCATTTTATTGGCCTTGCCCACTTGAAAAAGTGCTAACTGCGTATTATCATTGATTACGATTCCAAATATTAAGTAAGAGATAAATGAACTTAATATCTATTGCCGATGTCATTAAAGCTTCAGATATAGGCTCATGTAAACCATGAACTTTCTTAGTTAATAGCAAATTCCTAGAAAACCGGCAATGCTTTGGTTGTGCTCTGGTGCTACAAATGTTCATGAGCGGCGGTAATCACTTAAAATCGGGTGTTCCGCCTGCTCGTTTGCTGGCTAAAAATAAAAAATAATATATATATTTTATAAAACGTTTATGTAGGTACCTAAACGTTTTATTTCCAAAGGATCAGTTGATATCTCACATGAGATTAATCCCATACGTTAGATCCAGCCACGATTGTTTTACCAACATTCCCTTATAAGCTACCTAAGTCAAATTAGGTGACGCTTTCTGTCAAATTCATTTTCACGAACTTTTATAAATCATCTAAAAGTGGAAATGTTTTTGGTTAAGGGCATTGTACTTAGGAACTGCCTACATAAAACGTGAAAACAGGCATTAGATCGTCTGTTAAAACAGCCACAATATAAATTTACTATTAGATAGACTGCTGACTGTCTGATTTTCATTACAGACTATTATTATTATTTTTAATTAATCTGTTTTAGGATTAATATGATTTATTCAGCTGGACTTATTTTTTCACTTTTACAAAATTTTCCTCTCTAAACATCTACTTGTTATATATATATCTGAAGAATGAAGCGACGAAATATAATATATGATCAAACGAACTTGCAAAGTGAAGTTCGATCGATATTATATGAGTACGCTTCATTCGAAGATATAGACTCCCTCCCACCCGAACCCTTATAAAGAAAATTTTGGTTCTTGTGGTTATAATCTTACTCTAAAGAATGAGGTCTTGTCACAGAGCCTACCTACAAGAAATAAAAATCTTAAACTATCTACTTATAAATGTGCGAAACGTTGCCTGTAAGGTAAAAGGACTACTTGTTATATATATATCTTCGAATGAAGCGTACTCATATAATATCGATCGAACTTCACTTTGCAAGTTCGTTTGATCATATACAATAATGAAAAGCAATAAAAAATATTTATTATTATTATTATATAGTGAAATCATCGATGTATAAGAATATACCTGTCCCATATAATTGCATCTACGAAAATGCGCTTGAATATTATTTTCGTACCGCGCGTTCCCCGCGGTCCGCTTCCACGCGAGTGTCAAGTGTCAACTAATCCTGTTCGAGGAGTAGCCACTCCCTAATAACTAGAACAAAAAATGGAATGAAGGGACATTAGTACATTTTTTTTTTAATTTCTTTTAAATTCTTTTAAGACATAAGAATTTTGCAAATTCTGTTGTCTTTTTGAGTGCTTTTTTTTTTCCTCTAGAGGCTTATCCATATACATCGATGAGTGAAATTACATCATCTGAAGGCCTTCAAGGAAACTAATCCACGCGGACAAATTCGTGGTCGTCAGCTAGTTTAGGTATAATGTACTAGGTATATTTCTGCATATGAATAATAATATGTTTTAATACAATACCTACCAAGAATGTTGTATGATATTATCAACATAATTAATATATCGAGTTTGACGGGTAATAATCCAATTTAGGCAAGGGCCCAAAACGCTTTCGTGCACTATAACCTTATCATAGCCACCCATAACCATAAGCATATTAGACTAGCGGTCTGCGTAAGCTAGAAGTGGGGGTTTTCGTGCCAATAAAATGTAACTGCTTGTTTTGAAAAGTAATAGGTTGAAAAGCTGCTTTTTTACCCGAGTATTATAAAGCTTTGATATCACCGAGTCTGCTTTTGAAACTATTATTTCGTCGATGGTATGCTTATCGCTGTTTGTTTGTCTATGGTATAATATATTGCTGAAATGAAATCGATTTGTTTGACAATACAATATTTTTATTTCAAACTGGTTACCTGCGGCTTTGCTCCCGCCATCGGAAGTGGTGATTCTTATAAAAAAATTAACAATTTAGACTCTTCCATTTTCAGCTTTTCTTTTGTGGTTTCCCTATTTTTTTTTAAATTTTAAATCATCCGTTTGAAGGCGAATAAGACTAAAAAAGAACTATCCAAATCGGTCAAGCAGGGTTGAGTTTGTTGAGCCAGACTAACGAACAGCAATTGATTTCTATTGTACAAATTAGATTATTTTAAACAATAAAAATAGTTATTTCGTTTTTGATAAAGAGCTGCTTTATAAAGATTTAATGTTCACTGCATAGCGGAAACATTCGCCGCGGGTCAAATAATAATAATTTTATTTCTCTTACAGCCCTTTTCAGTTCCAAATTACTTCACAAATTGATTAATAAACACTCTGGCAATAATTTCAGTTTAGGTAGACCAGGATATAGGTAAGTACTAAAAATCCCTTATAATCCCTGCCTTGAATAATATAGAAATGAGTTTGGGATTAGAATAGTAATAAACTAGCGGCCCGCTCCGGCTTCGCACGGGTATAAAATATATAGCCTATGTCATTCACTGTTAATGGATGTTATTATACATATAAACCTTCCTCTTCAATCACTCTATCTATTAAAAAAACCGCATCAAAATCCGTTGCATAGTTTTAAAAATTTAAGCATACATAGGGATAGAGAAAGCGACTTTGTTTTATACTATGTAGTGATATGTAGTGATAACTATAATTGCGTATGTAGGTATTACATGAACTTCGTAATTATAATGGAATTTAAATACTTTTTGAAAAATAAAGTTTAAAACATCCTCGACATGTGAATCTATGGCCGGACTATCCCTACTAATATTATAAATGCGAAAGTGTGTTTGTTGGTTTGTTGGTTTGTTGGGTTGTTGGTTTGTCCTTCAATCACGCAGCAACAGAGCAACGGCTTGCTGTGATTTTTTGCATAGGGGTAATTTACGGGCCGGAGAGTGACATAGGCTACTTTTTATCCCGAAAAAAAAACCGAACCGAATTAAAAAACTAAATCCACGCGGACGAAGTCGCGGGCATCAGCTAGTGTACGATATACCTACCCGAAGTCTTGTTACCCTGTTTTCTGCTCCATCATCAGAACCTCTTCCTCGATCATCAGTCATTATCTATCTAGCACCTACTCATTGAGACTATTCTAATGAGCCCAAACACACTATATCTGGTGTAAGTTGCTGAGGAGTTGGCGCGCATCCCGCAGTTTACTTGACGCTGCAAAAGCTGCAGCATTAGCTCAAGATTTCCATGCCTTGGAAATGATCCGAAATAACAATACACTAAATTTCAAATCAATCGCAGCAGTTAAAGTTTGTAAGACACTTTAATCAAGTAGGAAATGAGATGTAGAGCTGATTATCCTCAAACACCTGAGCAGATCTTTATAAATTATAGCTAAAATCCACCTCGATTACTTTAGCTTTCAAAAGAAAAAACCGCATCAAAATCGGTCTATTCGTTTGGGAGCTACGAGAGAAAAGACAAACACTCAGATATACAAATACACACGTTAAACTTATAACACCCTTCTTTTTTCAGTCGGGGGTTAAAAATAAACATTTCGAACCAGTGTAGTTGTCTGTTGTAGACTCACTTTCGAAAGTAACTATTTAAAACTTTAACTTATAGTAAAAGTTTATTTTAATAAAAAACTTTGCTATTTTATTGTAAAGTTCAGAAGCCATAAGCGATTTTGAAATCTTGTACCCACTCGTTCAAACAACGAAATAACTCTTGCGTAAGCACATTATTGGGTCCCTGGGAACATCTGCCGCGGGTCAAGTCATTATACATCTTTCACCGCTTTTATCTTCACAGATTCTCTTTTAATACCATTTTTGCAGTTTTATTATTTAGACCATCACCACATCTTTCATTTAGTTTTTTCTGAATTCTTCGTACTTACCGTAATCATTCATTTTTTCATCTCAAGCTATCGCCGGCCCAATATAACTGGGCACAGATCTCTTCTCGAATGGAAAGGGTTAGGAAGGTTAAGGAAGGATTAGGGGGAAGACCATGGTCCTAGAGATGGAGGTCCATCATGTTGGCCAAGGGGCGATTGACAGACTTCACACACCATTGAGAACATTATGAAGAACTCTCAGATTTCCTCACCATATTGTCCTTCACCAATAGGGGTGATATATTTGTGCAAGTGATATTTAATTGCTTAAAAGAGCACATAACTTCGAGAGAGATACCCGCCTGGGCTCGAACCCTGACCCCCTGAAAAGGACGCTGAAGTCTTAACTACTAGGCTAGCACCGCTTAAAAGATCATCATCATCATTTCCTTACGATATTTTCCTTCTGCGTTGAAGCATATGTGATATTTAATTGCTTAAAACGCACATAACTTTTGACGACCTCCCTGGTGCAGTGGTGATCGCTGTGGTCTTATAACTGAGAGGTCTCGGGTTCGATTCCCGGCGGGGCAATTTGGGAATTTATAATTTACTAGTTACCACCCTAACGTCAAAGACGTGCCTCCAAGCGATTTAGCGTTCCGACACGATGGCGTGTAGAAACCGAACTGCTATACCCCTTTGAAGTTAGCCCGCTACCATCTAGACTTACCATCAGGTGAGGTCGCAGTCAAGGACTATCTTGTCATCGATTAAAAAAAGACTTCGATATGGATGCCTGCCCGTGTTCCAACCTAATACCCCCTGGCCTCAACCCCTGAAAAGGACGCCGAAGCAACTAGGCTATCACTGGTAAAAAAACTATAGTTTAGTTAATTTATCTTGAGTTTGACTTGAAGTCGGAAGAGATACTTTTAAATAACTCAATTAGCTCGTCCTCGAATTTGCTTTGCAGTCTATTTAACAAGCTAGAAACGTAGACTTTACTGAAGCTGACTCAGTTACTTAGGATAAAAGTTTAGTACAAACTGAAAAACTTGGGGCTACATCCCGCTTGGTTGTGGCCTAGTTGAGAAAAGAATTCAACTAATTATGTACTTATTTGCTAAGCAAAATATGTCATCACTAGGATAGGAAACTAGATGGATGACCAAATTCCGGTGGGATGAGAATTTCCATCTTTTGAACAGAAATTCTCATTGAATTCTAGACACACTAGCGCCGTGTGGACACGCGGGAACCTACTCTTACGTTGGCAGCAGAGTTGAGGCAAGACCGTGGCGTGTGGGCGTCTATAATAGGGCGTCTATAGAGACCTATGCCCAGCAGTGGGCGTCTATCGGTTAATAAAGAAGGAGAATTACATATGTAGTAGTTAGAGTCTTACCGTCAAAAAACGTGCGGAGTATTATTTTTTATAATTAAAAATGATTTCTTATGGTTATTTTGTAATTTTATACGATTTTGAGCCTAGTTTCACGTCCTTTTGTTTGTGAGGAGGAGGGCAGTTAGTAACACTAAAAAGATTTTCCGTTGTCAGATAACAGTTTTAAAATTTTTATCCTTGTTTTAGGTAGATGTATTTACGGCTCACATTCTCTTGTTGCCGTTTTAGGCAACTAATAGTAAATTTCATCGGGACACACCGGCAGTTTACAGATGCTATGCATTGCGAAGTGGATACGTAATTACAAAACTCGAGAGGGAATAATGTCATGTATAATTTATAACTATATTTTACCTACATAACCCCGTAACATTATCCTCCGCTTTTATTGAATGTATATTTTTCAAATAAGTACTTCAATAAGATTTCAATCGATTAATAATAATTACAATTGTAAATAAATATATTATTATATGATGTGTGTTTATAAAGGTATTATTATTACGTAGGTTCATAATAGTATTACATACCTCCATCGAATTACATAATGTAAATATAATCTTTGTTTTTAGATACAGATAGATTTCAATTTAGATTTGTATGGATATCACAAGATAAAGATGTTATTTTCGGATAGGTATACGTACGTACCTGTCATTGACAGACAAGTAATAGTAAATTCATATAAGGATATCGATAGTTTGCAGGCGCCATGCAGTGCGGAATACTGACCTAATTAGAAATCTCTGGAGTGGGCAATAGCTTCGAAACATTATCTACACAGTTGACAACGACAAATTGCCGCATATAAATGAATACTGTAGCAATCTATCTCCTAGCCAAATTTTGTCGGAAAGGGTTCAGAAATTCAGAAGATGAGAAAACAGGTCTGCCTGTTATCTAAGACAGAAAGACAGACAACTGCCTCGTTGCCATAATGGTGAGCATGTTCGAATACAAAGTCGACTACGGATTCCCGGGCCAAAAAATATATTGGTAAGAAATTCTAAGTACTATATAGCCCAGAATTAGGAAGTTGGCGCTGTGAAGGCGGTGTGTCAGCCCCGTGGCTCGGAGAGCACGTAAAGCCGTCGGTCCTGCACCTGATCTCTCTCCGATCGCATCGGATTTTCCGTTCCATCGGACTATGAGAGCGGGGGAATACAGAGTGCACCTGTATTTGCGTACACACTTGTGCACTATAATATTTTCCGCGCAGATGGCGGAATTTGATGTTCTCCCGACAGAATCTGTTCACCTCAGGTGTCGGGAGAACTTACTTTATTTATTATTTTATTTAAGATAGAAAGAAAGACAGGCATAGTCAATTTTTGCATTTGCAATATGAGGAGGTATATAGTACGAATAAAGTTAGTAAATAATTACTTATAAGAAGATTTCACAGATCGTGGACTCTATGTGTGATGGTGAAACTTCTGGTTTAATGTTAATAAATGAATAAGTAAGGGTAACTTGTAGGTATAATGTTTCTTGCAAATACCTATATTCAAATTTCAATCTATCTAGGTACGACTTCTTCAGTGACGCGGACGAGTATGTTTATAGTAGGTTTACCTAACTTCGGTGCGAACGGACCTTTTTACATTTCATTTTATATTTAAGTCACCATTTTTGAAACTTTTATTAAATCTATACACCAAAAAGGACTTCATCATTCACCACCAGCTTCGACAGCCCCACCAAAATATAAGTAGGTTTACCTACTAAACATACTCGTTGTAACCAAAATTGCAATAACCAGTCTAGCAAAGCTATGAAATCGCTGGTATATGTTCAATGTACAAAGTATATGTATTTATGCTAGGTATAATAATGTAGCGTATTAATTTATGCTGTTATGCGAGGGTAGTTATGTCAATAACAAGATGTAGTTTATGCCTGTGAAACATGTAACATGGCGCGTACTAACCGTTATATTTGATGTTCTGTGAAACGTTGCAATATACGCCATATTAATATTGATGCAAATGTTTATTAATAATTACAAGGATTTACTGCAGTTTTGTTCCCGTACAACATTAATTTTATAAGAACAAATGTGTATTTGTCTATCTACCTGTCTATCATATTATTTTTATAGCTCAAACACTGTCCATAATGTGAACACATCTACAAGGAATTTGGCACAGAGATAGCTTGCTTAGTGGATATAGTTTTAATCCTAGAATTACAAGCACAACTTAAATCTATCATGATAAAACGATTTTGTTAATTCACTTAAATTTTAAGTTTACGAGTAATATTATTGTAAATAGTTATTTACGAGTTACTTAGCAAAAGAGTTTTCCGGTTAATGTAGCAAATAGGCATTAAGAAATGTCCTACTTATTCCGTGATTCACTGAATGCGCTTTGCTGTCACCCCTATTTATTTACGGATGCTTTTACTAGAATTACTGCAGCTTCGGCGCCGCTGTGCTTCTTTTATATAAGTTGAGTACTGTTGCAAATATTTCAAGAGAAAAATTAAGAAATAGTTAATCTGGCAGCTCAGTATTAATTTATAGTACTTAACTAATTTTATAAATAATCCTTGTGGAATGCTTTTGTCACTTTGAATATTTAACAAACTACTTAAGTATGCGCTAAGCGTTGTAAACCCTTTTTTGGGTGTACAAAAGTCATCTCGTTTGTAATTTAACCTACTTTCCGCCCCTGTATCAGAAAATGTACTAATGCGACGCTTTTCAGTAATTTGTATACACGGGGCATCCCTTTTTATTAACTTTTAAATAATTAGCTTTTCAAGCTGAAATGAACAATGAATAATGCTACCGCATTAGAGCCGGTTTCCGTACTAAAATGATTTAGTACCAGGATACCAAATATTTATCCAATACCAACCTCAACTTGTATCCGGTAGGTAAACTAGTAAGCAATTAATGAACAATATGCACCGAGTATCAACAACAGAGCTCCCGCAGTGGTTTTGTAGTATGATGTCGAAGTTAGGCCAGCGCTGTGGTGTAGTTTGCGATGCGGATGTGGTTAGTGCTCGCTCCGACAACATGCACCTGCGTCTTGTTTGTCTGCTGGGAATTTCACGTGTTTCAGACGCTAAAGCTGAGTTCACATCAGTTGTGGGATTGTCTACAAGAAATAAGTTTAAAAACTGTAATCCGTCTACGGAAAATTGGATGTGTCGTCCGTTATATTGTTTTTGTTCGTATACAATGTACCTAGTTTTACCACATTTTGTACCGGTTTCAGAGTAATTTTTAACAAAACTAACTCGTCGTTCGTCGCAGATGAATTCCAGTAGCCTAAGCACGAACATTTTAACTTTCGAATAGTAAAGGTGAAGTTAACGTCAGCAAGTAATTTTGTATGAAAATTCGTGCTTAGGCTACAGGTACAAACTTGTAATCACTTAAACCTAAGAGTCTAAACGCCGTACTCTTAGTCAAGTCGGAAGTATAGGAGCTGGTAAACCACCTCAATATAACTCCAAGATTACCCCTGGGTTCTATTATATTCTGGGTGATTAATGGACAGGGGTCTCACGACCCTCGTAAATACGTCGCAGAGGAGGGAAAATCATCAGCACAGCACGTTTGTGTAAGTATGGGAATATTATGGTTGCACTTTTCGCCTTCTAGAATTATCGATGACAAGAGCTTCAATAACTCAATGTTTAGAGGTGGGCCGAGAATCGAAAGATCGCAAGCTCCTAAAAATTATGCTGATCAAATTTTCCGTTCAAAATAACTTCTCACCTTTTAAACGAAGTTTTGATTATCTTGAATATTATTAAATTATTCGAAGGCCGAACTCTGACGATGACACACAATCAGGAACGAAATCTCTTATTTCTTTCTGTTAGCCTAGGTAAACTAACAGAACAAAATGTTTTTTCTAGGTTGTTAGATCAATATAGTAATATTATAGTAGAACAGGACGGAAAAGACGGTTTTTCATACCTGATATTCCTTATTAACCGACTCCAAAAAGGAGGAGGTTATCAAATCGGTCGGTATTTTTTTTTGTTGGCTTGGTTTGGTTAAAAGTTAAATCGGTTAAAAAACGATTCGTTTTAAAAAAACATTCGTTTAGATTAATGAGTTGAGAGCACCTAAAGCAAAATGTCCATTAGCAATACAATTTGGAGCACTGGCAAATTAGGTTGGTAGTCTCATGTAATTTTATGCAAGAAATTGCAAAATTTATTTGCACGTGAACACTTTACATTTACCCAATCAAGGTAAGTTATTGCTGAACAACTTTAACTGGCAATTAGACGGAGGTAATCTTGTCTTGGAACTGTTGACTTTTGAAATCTAGTGAAACTCGGCAGAAAGCCAAAATCTCAAGCATTATGCGGACCATAGAGACTCGACCAACTGTACCTCATCAAGTTATGAATGGCTTGGCTTTTGAAAGTTTTCGAATCAAGTTTTCTCTAAGATTTAACTGATTCAAGAGATAAGTTTCAGTTGTTACATTGAGTCCAGAATCTATCCAGTAGGTAGGTACCGAATAAGTGATGTTATGAAATATAACTTATTTACGAGATTTTTAATATACATATTTTGCACGGAATAAAAATAAACTGCAAGTACCTAAAGCTAGAACAAAAACATATGGTGCGAAAACTATACAATTTGAGGGAGCACTATTATATAATAGTCTGCCACAAGAGATTGAAGCTTAGAAGTATTTTCTAACTTAAAAAAAAAAACTTAGAGTGCACATTCAAAAAAATTGTGTTTAATGTTTTATTGTTAGCAGTCACCATTTTTTGTTTTTTTCATGTTTTGTAATTTTATATAAATTTTAGTTTTAAGTTCTCTATAAGTGAGCAAAATGTTCTTTGGAGAATAAATTTCTTTAAACCTAACCTAGATCAGAAATACTATATTATTTCAGTTGAATAAATCAATTGTTACATATGTGGTTGTAAGTGTTCCACTTAAATGCTTTTTAATAAATGAAAGAATTAAGAAAATACATTTTATAAAAATTAATAAGTATCAAACATCCCGTCTTTTTATTTTTCTCATAAAGTAATATATTTATTATAAACTTTTATTTAACTGTCAATGTAGGTACATGTTCAGTTTAGGTCAAGTCATGCAATCTGAATTAGAACAACTCTGCCGACTGAGCTGAAATTTTGTATGTCGCGTACATATATAAACCGGATGACATGGAGCTGATCTGGGGCCCAAGTCTGCTATTGCAATTGTAGTTACATTACAGTTACATTGCCTATCAATGACATCCCAATTGCTACTTTTAGCAATTTGACTTGGGGCCCAGGGGTTCAATTGTCTATCAATGACATGACAATTGCTAAAAATAACAATTGTCATGTCATTGATAGACAATGTAACTACAATTGCAATAGCAGACTTGGGCCCCAGATATGGAGCCGAAAGATCCGATGATGTAGCCAGCTACTAAAAGCTTGTTTTTCAATAATATATTTTTTTATTTACATTTGTTTACAAAGTACCTAATATACTTTGTTTTTGATAACTTATTCTAAAAAATACTGTCGACAGTCGAACCATGGGAAACCTTCCGAAACTATGTGACATAGCAATAAATATAAAAATCAGTTAGACGGAGGTTAAACGCTCATTCTGGCGTCAGTTCAGTCCTTGATTGATGCCAGAATTTATACATAATTATGGTATTTGCTGAAAAATCTGTTATTTCTACAAGTTTGCTGTGAGAACTGTTTTATCTTTATCTAAAAGTTATTTTAAAATGATCTTGGAACTGTAGGGTTAGTATAAGATTTAATTCGATTGATCGTATTCGTATTCGATGACATTAGCGTCAAAGTAAAATGAACCAGGCCTCTAGGCCTGGCTTAAAGTCACAAATTCAAAAAATAAAGTATCCGTATACGTAAACGTATAAGAATGCATGCACGAAATTGAGCTCTAAAAAAGTTCTGTTATGGTTCATTTTCATCGTTCATTTTACTGTGACGCTAATGTCATCGAATACGAATATGATCAATAGAATTCAACCTTTTACTAACCCTACTGTTTTATTTTTAAGTTTTTAAGGCTAATCTTACTGTGGGCGTCGGCAAACAACAAAGTAATTTCTAGAGATTATTTTTGTTTTAAATGATTAATCTATTCCAAGAACGAGCCGCCAGCCGTGCAGATCTTGTTGATTAATTTAATTTGGCTTGGCTTTTAGCTTAGAGTCACTTGAGTATGAGACATTCACAAAGAAAATTTACGTAACGATACCTTAACATTATTTTCAATAAATTATCTCGTAAAATGGCATTAAAATGGCGTAGTACATCGCTGTTGAAATGATTAAGAAGACACTCAGGCTGAAATCTATAAACCGTACTCTCAGTCTACTCAGACTTGAAACGAGACAGATTTATATATCAGAGCATATTAAATATGCTCTCTTTATGCTCTGATATAAATCTGTCTCGTTTAGAGACTAATATTACTTAAGTCTAAGCTAACGCATACATACATACATACAGAGACTGATAAACACATTACCTTCGTTTGCGTCGCGCAGTCGGGTAAAACGCTTGAATTACCATTATATTGTGCCATACATTTGTAGGTAAAAGCTTTCATCGAGTTAATTCTTTCGATCGTGGTGGATGCAATTGGCCAGGGTTGCGTGGACGTGTAATTGGCCACTGCTAAATCACGCGGTGCACAAACAAGAGGCAGTGCACATGACCATCCAATTACCGAGTTTGATTGCAGCGGGTTCAACTTTGTTTGTTTTTCCATACGTTGAAACAATTTTGCTAGAGAAATATTCGTCACGTTTTCACCGAACTACCGCAAAGCCAAAAGTAAGGGTTGTGTTATTTTAGCAGTCTGTCTATGTGTGTGTGTGTATGTTCCACCGTAGCGCTAAAACTTTTGAGCCGATTTTGAATGAACGAGGTGTCAATCGATTTATTATCATGGTCCGGGTGACATAGATTTCATTTACTACGAATAAAACCAATAAATAATATGACGAATATTACATCTATTTATTTATTTACTAGCTTTAACCCGCGGCTTCGCTCACGTTAGGTTCGATTTTTTAACCCCCTATTTAACCCTCTTGGGGTTGAAATTTTCCAAAATCCTTTCTTAGCGGATGTCTACCTCCTAACAGCTACCTGTATACCAAATTTCAGCTCGATCGGTCCAGTGGTTAGAGCTATGCGTTGATAGATCAGTCAGTCAGTCAGTCAGTCAGTCAGTCAGTCACCTTTGCCTTTTATATATTTAGATTTATTAAAATTAGATATTTGGCAAAAAAAAATACATACTACTTAAAATAAAGATTTTTAATAATATACCACAATGTCATTTTTCTTTTTTTTAATATCTCAACTAGTCTCGAAAATACAGAGTTTTTAAGTTTCCTGATAGAAATAGAAACAGAGTCGTCACGATTCGGAATATATTTTTCAATATTTTTTAATTTTATCATTTCTTGAGTGTAGCAATAAAGAATTTTCTATCTATCTAAATAGTACAGAAGTAGCATTTGTATGTTGCAGAAAGAGCAACAAATATTCATTATCAGCTTAAAATGCTTACGAATTACCTGCAGTGGCCATTAATTCAGGCTCTGTAACTACAGTGCATTTTTAAATTAACTGAGTCATTAGGCGAACTTGTTTCGAAACCTAATTGAACAACGCAAGTGATTTAGTTCTGTGGATTTTTTTATTCAATACTTTAATGTAAGAGTAAATCGAGTTTTTTTTGGACTTGTCTTAAACAACGGAAAATTCTGTATTGAAGTATAAAATTCTGTACTGTATTGACGTGTGCATGAATTTTTGATGTACTTACGTGAAATATAATTTTTCTGTCAGTATGAACAGATATAGATTATAGTCTGGAATAACAATAGCCTATATTTTTTGTCATAGAAAATAAGAGAGTTCCAGCGGGAATAAAAAACCTCTATCCACGCAAACGAAGTCGCCGGCATCAGCTATAGTAATTAACTAGCTTTTGCTCGCGGCTTCGCTCACGTTAAATTCGATTTTTAAACCCCTATTTTACCCCCTTAGGGGTTGAATTTTCAAAAATCCTTTCTTAGCGGATGCCTTCGTCATAATAGCTGTCTGGATGCCAAATTTCAGCCCGATCCGTCCAATGGTTAGGGCTGTGCGTTGATAGATCAGTCAGTCAGTCAGTCAGTCAGTCAGTCAGTCACCTTTGCCTTTTATATATTTAGATTAGAGATTATATTCTGTGCAAAACTGTCAGAGCGTCATAATTCCTCGTTTAAAAGTATCACAGCGATGGTGAAATTGGCACTTAGGAATACGGATTCATCCTACCTTATCTAAAAGCTATGCATGCCACTGCAGCAAGGTAGATTATGAAACGCAGATGAGATTTATGGGTGGCTGAGCATACCCTCTGTTGTCTGAGCGGTGGATCGATTCAGCGCAGTTATTGTTTGCAGATAGATTAATGCGGCGATAGAGTGGGAGATGGGGAGCTGTCGGCGCTGCGTCTACTTCAGTGCGGACATTTTTAGACCTCCGTACTCAAAGCCTCCCTTTGACGACCTCTCTAGCGCAGTGGTGGTCTTATAACTGAGAGGTCTCGGGTTGGATTCCCGGCAGGGGTAATTTGGGAATTTATAATTTCTGAATTGTCTCTGGTCTGGTCTGATGGGAGGCTTTGGCCGTAGCTACCACCCTACCATCAAAGACGTGCCGTTAAGCGATTTAGCGTTCCGGCACGATGGCGTGTAGGAACAGATTAGGGGTATGGGTTGAATTTACACTACCATACCCCTTCCAAGTTAGTTCGCTACCATCTTAGACTGCATCGTCACTTACCATCAGGTGAGATCGCAGTCAAGGACTATCTTGTCATTGAATAAAGAAAAGCCTCCGCTACCCACCGTCTGTCTGTTAGCGGGCTCTATCTCATAAACCGTAATTAGTTCACAGAATATGTATTTGTATTACCGCCATAACAACAAATAATAATTTAAAAAAAAAGCTAAGAATAAAAGAGGGTCTCCATTCAATAATATTTTGTTGCTTTGCGTATGGTAAGACATGTATGGTAGATTGCATAGTTCCTATAATATTTTCTGAGCTTAGTGGCTTCAGCAAAAGAAAGAGCTTCCAATTCCAAGCATTATTATATAACTGAAAGTGGTAAAATCGTCTTGATATCTTGCTTTATTTCCTTGCCTTAAGACTTTATGGCCGCTGAATCTCTTCTGCAATATTAAACAAATATGAAACTTGAACGACAGGCATATATTTGCGCCGCTCACCAGATTCAACCATTTCCGACGAACTCCCCGCTGTTGACGCGGTTTCCCTTTTCGAAGTTTGAGTTTGTAAGAATATGTTTGGAACATAAACTTAGCGAACTGTTTGGAACTTAGATATTGGTATTTTTTTTCTTAATAGATGATGCCCGCGACTTCGTCCGCGTGGATTAAGGTTTTTTGATTCCCGCGGGAACTCTTTAATTTTCCGGGATAACATGTAGTCTATATGATAATCCTAGGTGTGAGCTATCTCCATTCCAAATTTCAGCCAAATTGGTTCATTCGATATAAACACACACGCACACACACACACACACACACACACACACACACACACTTAAATTGTACAAACTTTCACCTATATACAGTAAGTGTGATATTTTTAACAAAAATACACAAATTCAAATTGCTTTTTACGTTTCGTTGATTGTAATTGGATGTCGAATTAAACCTCAATTTTCAGTCTGTTGAATAATGTCGTACCCACTTTTACCGCAATCTTTACGCCTAGTTTCCTCGGAGGGTGAAGGAAAATATCGGCAGCGTCTAAAACATGCTTAATAAGGATTTTATGGCAGCCATATATTTTTCTTTATGTTAGAACATTTATATAAACCGTATATTGTTCTACAATTGTACACGTATATTGTAGGTATATTTTCAGTAGCTTTTTCCTTTTGCTACCCTCGCGCGAGTTATTTTTGTAAGCGTGACTAATTTAGGAATACGAGTAAATCGTCATTTCTCCTCAAACATAATATTGTTATCAAATTTTATTTTAAAAGAGTAGCCGTCGAGTTTCTTGCTGGTTCTTCTCACTTGAGAAGAACCAGCATTCGAAACCAGTAGTAGATTCTCGTAACTATTCAAAAGCATTTTTTAAAGGTTTATTTGAATAAAAAAAATCTACTGTATTAAATTCATCTCCAGCTAAGCGTGACACTTGTGATACGACATAATGCAAAGGGTGCAGGGGTTTGAACTCGGAGTTGGTTACTAGCTGTGACTATGACCACCCGGCGTCACTTGAAAGTTTAACTTTCAAGTGATGCCTGCGTGGAATTCACTGACCTAAACTAATATTGCAGTATATGTTAATGTTATGTTAATTAAAAATAACTTACTGTAATATTTCTAAATACCTACCTATAAAAATTAAACCATATTGAAATTACTAACCTATATCATGCCTATATCCCAAAATTTTTTCATAGTTTAATATCTACACTTGACGTCCTTGCCTCCAGCAAATCGTACCTAACATCGGGATTACATCGATAACGGATGATTGATCTCGACTGTTATTGGTGAGTCTACTAATCCCCCCGTAATAACTTCTATCTTATTTGAAAAGTAAACTATTTAACCTTATACAAATGGAAGATGAAAGCAGACTATAACCTGAAACGAGAAAAGTAATATGGTCTAGGTAAAGTAGATTTACGAAATCCCCTAATTAGTTTCAATATGTACACACTGGCACGCTGATCCCTAAGGTAGGTACGGCGTTAAGGTACCTAACTACACCACACATACTTCCACGTGTCTCGGTCTAGCGCCGCCTGTATCCGGCAGCTCCCTGCGGCGGCGGGGGTCTGCCAACACTGCGCTTTTGTGACAACACCGCACCGGTTGGTGCGGCTTGTGGTGGTCCACTCCAGCACCTTGGGACCCATTTCTACTAGGCAGCTCACTTCATTGGCTTCACACTCAATGAGCTATTATCTCGCAGGATTACAGCTAAGCATACCAAGCATCCCTCTTAAGCGACCTTACTTGCCTTCTTGAACAATATTATTTAATTCAATTCAATTCAATTTATTTGCATAAAACATGTGAGATACAGGTGTTACATTTCGTTATAAATTAGAGCAATGTTTTGCCTAATAATCGGCATTCAAATATTTAAAATTTCATCTAATACTATCTAATAATAATAATGTCATACTTAACTCAAATGTCAATCATCATTCATCATTTTTCATCTAATACTATCTAATAATAATAATGTCATACTTAATTCAAATTTCAATATAAAATTACAATTTATCCGCTAAAAATTCTTTAATTGAGTAGTAGCACTTTTTCAGTAAAATATCTTTGACTTTTTTTTTAAATAATATAATATTTAGATTTTTGTCAGCCAATGACGCTGGTAGTTTGTTGTATATTTCTGGAGCCATGTTAAAAATACTCTTACTAAAGAATGTAGTCGTATGGTGCGAGAAACATATTTTATCCTTACGACGTTCACTGTCACAGAATTTAAATAGTTGATAATTATTTTTGACAAATATTAAGACAATTCGAGCCGCTTAAATGGATATCGGTCGGATGTCGGTTAAATCAGCGAATAATAAACAAACCTCCGGGAGTCGGCAGTCGGGAACAGGACGGCTGTAATCTTTCAACAGCCTGACATCGGAATTACAGTGATAACTGACGAGTGCTCGCTATCTCGTCTGCTATCGGAAAACTTTTCACTTCTAATAGGAATTTTATTTGATTTGATAATGGAATCCTACCTCTATTTGACTTTGTTCTTTGAGCTATTTCGGCAGTAATTTACTTTGGCCTTTGATTATGTGTAAATGTCACCAAATTTTTAGGTGTTCGAAATTGACAGAAAGCGTCACCTAAATTAGCTAACCCGTAAAAATTAAGGAACGTAAAAGTTGAAAACGGGCACGAGTCGTTTGTTGTGCGTTGTGCGTGGCAGCGCTGTCAGTATCTAATTACAGCGGTGGTAGTCTAGTGATTAAAACTTCGGCCTCCTTTTGGGGGCGATCGAGGTTCGAACCCTAGGCAAGCACTTCTAACTTTTCTGCAATTATTGGATAGAAGCATGCTTTACTTTACGGAACTCCATGATACAAGGAAAAACTAAATTCTGTTACTACAATCTGACAAAAAAGAAAAAATGCTGTGCCACTTCCACACTACAAAAGCTTATTTCTTCAATGGTGCAACATCACATTAATCTTTATTTTGATTGCATACGTTTAGGTAGGTACTTGTTTTATACGTGATTATGTTATGTGTTTTAACAAATTGGCTAACTTGGTTTGATAATAAATTTTAATTGAAAACGAAAACAAATTAAAAGTGCAATTAAATTCCCAAGAAATTCTGCAAACTTGCGTAAAGCGAACGACTTCTCGAACTTAAGTGATAAATCCACGGTCTGATTAAGTAGCTACAAACATTTAACAAGCCAAGGTAACATATCGCTTAACTTAAACGGCCAATTAGTACAGCAAGTTCGTCGCGGTAACGTTAACTTTACAAATCGAGTATAAGTTGGCTGCTTACCAAATTCTCAGAGATTGCAGACCGTATTTTGGACCGGCTGTATTTGATGTTGCATTTCCGTAATAGTGCGCTTGTTATAAGTTCAATCTTAAAAGATCACAAGGTACCATAGGATCATCTTGAACGCTCAAAAGGACCACCGCCGCACCTTTCCATTAGAGACTGGTATCAAAAGAACTTCATATTTTTCAAAAAAATTTGGTGTTCGTACTCGTATAAAATATCGAGTGTTCAGGCATTCGCACAGACAATCTCTGTAAATTTTTTGACAACCTAACATATTATTTTGAAATGTTTTATAATTTCTTTTGTGCAACAAGATATAAAATTAGTTTAGTTCCTGGTGCGAGAGGTGAGCAAATCCCAGAAGTGTCAGAGCTCTTATATTATGCATGATTAGCGCAAGCTCGACCCAGAATCTTAATTGGGATGCGGTTACTTTGAAGTTCACAAACTTTTGGACGTGCACTAGCTGTATTATTAAACCTGTAAGTTAAAAGTGATGTTATGTCTACCAAGTTCAGGAACTATTCAATCTTATTCCCCCATCAGCATTATAATTTGCCAGGGGACGAAGAAATCGGGCGGATTTGCATCCTTTTGTCATCGACGTGTCACCAACTTAAACGAAACATTCAGCTTTGCTTCTTTCATTACACCTACGTATAAGTCCAATATAAGAAATAAATAAATAAATAAATAAATAAAAAAAAAGAATTTTTACCGTACAGGCTGACATTATAGGATATCTTGGAAAATACAATCCAAGAGAATATCAACTCAATCTTTGAACCATGGAACAAGGAATTATAGAAAATCCTCGAAAAACAAAGTTGTACGCCAAATCTTTGAACCATGAACAATGCAAATGGTTTTTATGAGTCAACAAGCAAAACAATCAGTAGTCTGAATAGCGATCGATTTGGCGCAGATAGTTTTATGTATTTTGTTTGCAGATTGTCGTTGTCTGTTGCAGATAGATAACGATGCAGGTACAGAGTAGTACCATAAGCCAGAGTTCATTACCGCTGACTTATCGTTGCCATTTGCCATTATGCGTTGCAATTTTTAGTCCCAAAGATATTTTGGACCCAGTTGGGTCCAAAATGTTTGGTCTTGTACTGATCATAATCAAGAGAGAAATCTCCAGTATCTTTATCATGTCCGGCTCATAGGTCAAAAGACTATTATATATTAATACAGTACAGTAAACTACCTACAGAATGAACTAGTCATTATGTTTGAAAGACACTCGTAACACCCCATTTTTAGTGAAATCAAATATTACCACCCAATATGACCCAAGCTCTACGTCGTCTCTTGAAACTCTACGTCTTCGATTCGTTGGCTTTTATTTATTTTGCCCCTTTTTTCCTTTATTTATTACCTATGTTATATAGATTTATTACAATTTTATAGGGTGTGAAACTGTATTATTATTTATAGCTTTTGCACGCAATTTTGTTTTTCCGAGATAAAATCTTGTGTCACATTTCAATTCCTCAACTAAATCGTGACTAACCCGTGCAAAAATGACGACGATCCGGTTCTCCGTTGCTGCGTGATCGAAGGACAAACCAAGAAATAAAGGCACCTTCGCATTTATAATATTATAGTAAGGATATAGATATGCTTCGATCCAAGCATATTCGGCCAAGATAATATTGTGTAGTCACAGACTAGAGAATAAGTTCATATGGTGGCTGTTTGAAACTTGGAAAAACCTCTAGTAGAGAATATAGAGGTGATGATACAGCATAATATTATATTTTTGTTTCTTTTGTGTCTTGCTTAGTTCATGATGAAAATTTTTTTACTAGCCAGACTATGAAGCTTTTATTTGTGTTAGTCTTTCCTTTACTGTAAAGTTCCATAATCTCCACGTATCATTAAGTTTCACACAGCTCTAGCTATCTTTTTAATACGTATAGTAGGTAAAGGGTATAAAATTTAAATATTGATGCTCTAAAACGTTACCTGATAGCGACTGGCATGGGTGGCATTATAATTAGTAGTAATAAGTACCTATAAACCTTCTCCAAGCACTAGGTATTGGTAGATGAAAGTCCGATACTGAAATAAAAACAAGGACGCGGACTATACTAGTAGCTAGTAGTAGTAGGTACTCTTATGAGATATTACACTCGTGACTCGAGTGGCTGTTTGTTACTTATAGTATTAGCAGTATAGGTATGAACAACGATAAATATCCCGTCAGAACGATGTTAATCCTCACTAAGCAACATAACGGTTAATGGTTATTTTCCGACCGAGTTGCGTTATCTCACAATAACGATGACTGGAACACAGCCAGAGGGAAAATTCACGTAAATTTTACGGAGGACGGCAAACAAAAAATGTTGCTAACATATTTCACCCCTAGGCCGAAAGTGTGAGAAAAGTTTTATTAAAGGAAGCTCAACATAACGTTCAGATTTAAAAAACAACTAAGTACCTAAGTAAAGTTAAAGCAAAAAACTTTATATATAGCATACCTACCTACCTAAGTTATGAAATACGGCAACTAAATAAATTATTGAGGAAAACTTGGGAAAACGGTATACGTGCTTAACTCTCATACATCGTGATAGACAGAATTAAAAAAAAAATTGTTTTACTCATTGGAAAAAAACTTGAAAAAATTAATAGTATACGGAAAAGTGCACTATTCAAAAAAAATATATACTTACCTAACTTATAAGTGCACATATTTCCATAACTTTTACTTAACATTTATGATATTAAAAAGGGACGTGATGCCTAGGTTCATTTCATTATATAGTCTAATGTATTCCACGGAACCGCCCTCGAGCCTGACGTCTGATTAAATTAATTTGTAGCACCTTTTACCCGAGAGTTCACAGGCGTCCGCACTCGGGGCGAGGAAAATTTATACGACACATTACCATTCAAAAAGGTCTCCCAGCAACAAAACAAAACGAGAAGATCGATTGCGACAAAATAATATATATTCTCCTTGTTCCACGTAGTTGAACGGAATAAATAATGCAGATATCGTTTGTACGTAACACGAACAATAACAATCATTTTCCTTCATTAAAAGGAAGCACCTTTCTTAGTGACTCTGTTTTCGTCTACAATTTTATATTTAGGTACCTACTAGGTGATGCCCGCGACTTCGTCCGCGTGGATTAAGATTTTTGATTTCAGCGGGAACTCCTTTTTTCCAGGATAAAAAGTAGCTTATGTGATAATCTTGGGTATGAGCTTTCTCCATTCTAAATTCTAGCCAAATCAGTTCATTCGTGTGGCGTGAAGAAATAACAAATATGCATCCATCCATCCTTACAAACTTTCGCATGTATAATATTAGTAGGAAGTAGGAGGCTTTTAGCAGACAAGCATTTATACAGGTGCTATAGCAAACTTATCATTGCCCTGTGTCGTCATAAGCTTCAATACGCTCAACGGTTAAAGGTGTGGACTGAAATTCCAACGGTTCGACCCCACCATTTGCACTATATTGTCGTATCCACTCCAAACACAAGTTTTCCGTTTGTTTGGGATGAAGTGGAAAATATTAGTCACGATAAGCTTGGCTTGAAAAAATTCTTTAAAAAAACTTGTCGTTGCATGCCAAAATTGTCTTTAACTTCTCTCCGTCTTTATCTTCTATATTTTCAAAATTTAAAAAAACTTTTAAAAAGGAAAAGTTAAGAGACTGACTGATTGATCTATCAACGCATAGCTCGCTACCATTACTGGATGGATAGGACTGAAAGGCATACAGGACAGCTGTTATGACGTAGGCATCCGCTAAGAATGGATGTCTATAAATTCAACTCCGAAGGGTGTAAAATAGGAGGTTGAAAAATGATTTAACGTGAGCGAAGCCGCGGGCAAAAGCTAGTTTGCTAAAATAGCAAACTTAGAACACTTCTTTTTATCACACCAACACTGCAGATTTTTCTTATTATTTTTCCTAGAAACCATTAGCGATGCACAGTGCACTGTGATAAATCGCACTAACTATAAGCACTCTAGTAAAAAGAAAGAGAAAGCTAAATTCAATTGTTATTTCATTCCAATACCAGAATTGTACCTGGTGTTTTTTTATAAGCGAAAGCTTATGCGCTGATTAAAAAAGAGTGAAGAGGGCAGCCTTTGTGTATGAGAAATTATTATCATGGATCCCCAGGGCAGAATTCGTCTTGCCACGCTGCATGATCAGTGATCACTGACAAGGGAATTCATCCATGATGTTAATAATGTTTTATGTGACGAGAAGAGATAAACACAACATATGGACTTATTTTAATAGGTCTATGAATCTTTTGTTAGGGTTAAAATATAATTTTACTTTCCCAGTAAAGTGTAACTTGTAAAACGTTTGCACATTACGCTCTACTGGGAAAGTAAAATTATAATCTTCCTTCTCACAAACTGAAGGGTCGACGATCCAATTAGACTCCTACACTAATTATTATGGAAGTATACAAGGAGTACTTTTAAATCGGAAATATTTAGAAATTTTCACTATCGAAAATATAAGTTTTTACTTAGGTTAGGTTTTGATTTCTTATGGATTACTTAATACATGGGTATTCAGCATTACTCTGACAAGAGTAACTGTTTAAGAACAAGACAAGAAGACTATTCATTCCACCAATTACATCCTCTGTATTCTTTCAAAGACCTCGCGACACAAACCGCCACTACAATATTTTCTAAAACGGAATACTCGTATACAAACACAATTGAAAACTCAACAAAGTTAGAAGAGGCGAGCTGCGGTGTGAATATTTTATTCATCGTGAACTAACTCGGGGAAGGCTTTTATACTGACGGATCAAATTATACTGCGTCAATAAACACTGTGTGTGTAAACAACGGAATATTTTCCATTGGCATAAAATGAAAAGCAATTTCGCAGTCCTGTTTTTATTTAACAAATTTCGTTTACATCATATTTTAATTTACGTAGGTACATTTTTCGTCCCTTATATTTGTATCCAAAGGTGAAAGGACTTTAATAAATAATGAGATCAATATCAAGGCAGATTCAGCGATAAAATATATAAGCACTTAGGTAGAGACAGCGGTTCTCTACTGAAAGGTTACCTTTAGTTTTATAAATAATATGTATCTACATCACAGAATAGCTCAAGATTGCTTGTTACTATTAAAAATCAATAAATAGAGAACATTTAATATAGACAAGTGTCTTCTCATCTTAATGAATTAAATAAAACTGTAAGACCAGTGGTTAGCACATGGATTTTTAAGAATATGGATTTGATTATTAAGATGGGTATGCTTATTGCAATTTTGAGATTTCACAATCGGCGAATAGTGTTAAACCGACAAATAAAGTACAGTGTCACCCATGCCACCAACTTACATAAGTTCACGTAGCCTGTTTAGGTGGGTAGAGTTACCATTTTAGAATTTCATTCCGCTATCCATCTGCAGCAGTAAGTGCTGCTGTCAAACTACTACTTAAACTCATGACTCCTTTAATTGAACATATCACTCATGGATCTAAATCTAGCTCTTGCCCTGGGACTTGTAACCAAACATGTGATTTTATCTATACTCATGTTGTAAGTTTGTAAACCAACTGATTAGTGCTTTCAGGTCTATTCAAGATCTACAACAGCCAAAGGAAAGAAAGGTCCGAAAAAAATACTTAATTTTGTAATTATGTGGGAAAATCTAACTTGAGGATGCATGGCATGACACATTTAAAGTTCTTGTTCTAGATACAGAATTTACAGATTTAAGATTTGTTAGTATTGACAAAGTGTTATTTCAAGGGCACAATATTAAAAGACCCCCTAGAATTAATTTCCAACGTCAAACTGCCGCAAGGCTTTGTTTACAACTTGTAACGGCTAGTTAACGACTTGCCGAATACAGACCGCTTTATTCCTTAACAAAATGACTGCCTAAAATAGCTTAGCAATTTTCGAGGTTATGCATAATCATTGTGCTTTAGCTACGCTATCAATATTATAAATATAAAATTAAACTCCAGGATGTTATGTAATTTTTTAAGTTTACTGTAAAATCCTCAAAATTAGGGGTCCTTTTAAATACTTATTGTATCCTGCGATATTGCCATAATTACTATTTTAATCCATTTATGATAGTAAATATATTGCAATTTTACACTTCGGCGCGAGAGAAAGATGCTAGCCGTTAGAGTGCCAATCGATTGGCATTATATTTGCTCATTTCTCAAAATTCACGCATAATACGTATTTTACGTCATAATTTTACGTCAGTTTATTTTACGTAACAATTTTAGGTCAGTTTATTTACGAAGACTTTTCTCCGTCTGTACCTCAGAACCGATGCAGGTGACGTAAACTTCCCAGCAAACCACAAACTGGACCGGTACCTACAATTGTTTCCGACGGGATTTTCCGGACTCGGAGTATTTTGGCAACAATGAGGTTTTGCGTTTAGTTTTCAAAGTTTCTGAACCATTCTGCGAATTGCCATCGTATGTACGAGTAAGTATTATAGGTATGAGTGTCTTATAATCTTGACATTTTTTTACAGCACACGCGGAATAGTTAACCATTAAAGTTTTTGACCAACATATACAGCCATTTTGGAAAGCGGGAAACGATTTGGGAAACGATTTCGATGCTTAAAAGTGGAGGAACGAAATCAAATATTGCATCTCAAATATCAATTCAATAACGTCCCAAACACGGCCAACATGTTTGTAGCTCGAGATTACGGCAAGGTTCAGTGTTAATAAAATCAAATATCAGAAAGCCTGTCGTTGCCATTTCAATGGTTAACCAATATTGACCCGAGCTGCCAACCGGATGCCTGATTTCAAATTCATATATTCAACCCCCTTTAGGCATCCACCTCCACAGTTCCAATAGTATTGAGTACTTACCTACGTTATTATTACGAAAATGTTTGTAAAATTATAATTTTTACCTGCATCAGAACTTGACATAATAAAAACAGTAATACATATTAATATTTTTGGGCCTTTGGGGTGGAGGTACTTGGGCCGTGGGGCCCAGGGTCTCGAGTTCTTCTGAAGAGCTTTCAAAAAATGTCATCCAGTCTACTGGGGATCATCTGGGGATCCAAGAGACTACAAATAATACAAGCTACTACAAATAATTAGTTTGGCCATCCAAGGAGTAATGCTGCATCTTGGGTGCTATGACGAGCTCCGGTGACATCGATGAGATATTAGATTTATTTTAGTTTTAATTTTAAAAGTCATTTCATATTAACCGTTCATTATTTTAAGATTTTGTTTTACTAACAAACAGTGCCCTTGCAGCATCAGAATTGAAGAGTTGGGGTTCGAAGTTTTTATGGAAACAAAGGTATCGATTAAAAAAAGATTCACGAAAATCGGTTTAGAAATCACGGAGATATCTATATACATAGGTAGAAAAACACAACTCCTTCTACTCCTTTTTCGAAAATCGGTAAAAAGTAGCCTATTTTACTCCCGATAACATCAGCTACATAACTACCAGTGAAAGTCTCGTCAAAATCTGCCCAGCCGTTCCGAGATTAGTGGCAACACACAAGCAAACAGACAGAATTTTTTTTAAAATATTTTTTACTTACATTTACTTACATTTATGCATTTCGTATAAAGCTGTTCTTTTGATATTACAAACAGACACTTCAGTTTTATTTATTTGTATAGATAAGCCATATATTTTCGAGCTTTATATAATATTATATCAACTCCTCTGGGACTAGAAATACAGATAACCATAAAATAAGGTTGAACTCCTGATTGCTCGATTTACAAACCCTATCACGGCGAGCGAACGGCTATTTTAGTATGTTATCTATACTCTTCTATGATGTGTTCGAGACCCTAAAGCTATTATTAAATCCCACATTTTTCTTGCTTTTACGGTGGATAGAAATGGATAGAAATTTATTGGCTCTCATTATAGCTTTCATTGGTAAAAGCTTGCGGCCTCTCAACCATTTATCATTACATAAATGCACGATTTGATTTCTTTGTGAAAGTTAGTCCGCTGAATTGTTCTTTTGCACAATGAAGAATTCATAGAATTATTACCTACTATTTTCACATTAAATTTAAAATCCCACGAATATTTTACTCTTAAAATGACTAACCTAACCTAACCTACCTAATTAAGTATTAAAAAAACCACACATTTGATAAAATGGAACATAAATAGACACACAAAAATATGCAAACAATAATATAACCTACGCTATAAACATTGGATCGCCCATCTTTCAAAAACTGAAACAATTCACACCTAGCTTTAGCAAGTTATAAGCATAAAATACTTCTCAATGTTTTGAAAAAAGAAGCTCGAGATTCAGCAATCAAAATACGCGTTACTAAGCCGTGAGCAAAGACTAGTTTTAATATAAGTTATTAGATATATCCTGTAGCTATTGACTTAGTGTAGGCGCCGATATCTTCAAACTACAAAGTCATAACCCGAAGGCAGGGCTTGACTAGAGCCACTCGACAAACAACTAAGAGTTTGCGGACCACTCGCAACTTCCCGTCCCGTCCCCTTGAACATAACTCAACCAACTAGTTTATGAATTTCCTATAGTTAAGCTCCAGTACAGAACATTCAACACAACTGTAGCTAGATGCTCGCGAAAATTACAGCTGGAGCGGGCCGCTAAAGCACATTGGACGTTGGACTCTTTCTTTTGACATATTAAATAGTTAGCTTAGCGATCTGACAGAACACTGCGTACTAAAATGATGCATGAGAATTTTTCTAAGCTTTTCACCGAAACATCATCGCTATCTATGGACTTCATATGAAGGCTCATGGTCACTCAGCGGGCGATGGAGAGAGCTATGTTTCTTGCAAAAATGTCTCTACGTCAATCTTTACAATACATTTCTATTGTTACCTACATATAGGTAAACAAATACCTGCATAGGTACGAACTTCTATGCGAGGTCTTAGTTCGGGGCGAACCACTATTGAATTCTTAGTCAACTTTGTAAGCTCGTAAGAGCTTAAGTATGATATAAGTTATGTTGACTCAAATAGGTAGTGTAAATTGTGGGGATAGAATAATATCCTCAACCTCAAAGTCAAAACTTAGCGACGTTGCTTTACAACAACGTATGTACCTACATACTAGCACAAGCTTTACCTTTAGTTGGAGGGAAAAGGGGAATATTAATCACTAGTTGATAACTGCGACTGCGTTCGCGTGGATTAAGGTTTTTTATTTCCGCGGGAACTCTCTTATTTTCCGGGATTAAAAGTAGCATGTGTCATTCCAGGCTATAATCTATCTCTGTGCCAAATTTTAGCCAAATCGGTTTAGTTGTTGCGGCGTGATTGTGTAACAAACATCCATCCATCCATCCATACATCCAAACTTTCGCATTTATTATATTAGTAGAATAGCATGGCTAATATGTATTTAAATGTGTATTTAAACAAGAAATAAACTGTTTTATTAATTAACTAAACTTAGGCTAAAGTAAAATTTCTCATGTCGTTATTATTATATTTTATTATCTAACTTTTCTTTGAAATACAAAAATAGGTAGGCAGGTTGTCAACAAACATCAGGAAAAATAAATAACAATCTGCCTTCATTAAAGTGCTCCTTGTTATTTATTTGGTCAAATTTGTCACCCCCTGTGACTCAACCCTCAAACTTTTTATGTGAAAATCAGCGTAACAGTTCACCCTTGCAAACATTTCAAGCCTCTGAGAGGATTATTATCGCAAATATGACGACGCCTACGCTTAAAAGAAATAAAAACTGTTTATTTATATTTTTCATGGATACTTATGCGAAGATTTTTTATTCATTCACTTTAAAAGTTACATACGTACTTACCATATTTTTTTTTTTGTAAAGTAAAAATCTGTGATCTCAGTAACAGTTAGTGCATCTGCCTTTGACGCCAGTTTGAACGACTAATGCTTAGCTAATGTAGAGTAGAGATATTAAACGTTCATTCAGGCAGTTCAGTCCAACCGGTATAAAATGAATCTATGTCTTACCTAGGTAACTACCTAAGTACTTACCTGAAGTCTAACCATAGAAATGCATTCTTATGTTTCAAATTAAAATATTGGAATTTTAATTAAGATATCATATACATTCATATATACATAATTAATTAATTTCATTTTGAAATTAGGCGGTGACAGTGAAACGTTTTCATAGAAATTGGACTTCTCTTTACAAGCAGGGAGGTACTGAAATGCCAGACACAATAAAACGAAAGCGCTGTCTATAGCAGTAGGCATAATATTATACCATTCATTAAAATGATGAGGGGCTCAGAAGGGTTTCCCTTCTCAGACTTTAAGCCCTTTTACAATTTTATTATAAGCATAATAACGCACCTACCTACTTACCTGAAATATTATAATATGTAGGTACCTCTATAGCTTTATGCCTGACGTCGAAGAGAACTCAAAAGTAGCGATTCTAAGTACAGGTAAGTTAGGTATAACAAAGGCTTTCAGTTTTTACCTTCAAAGCTTTTTAAGAATCTCTTTTACTGAAACTACCTATTTTTTTATTTTTCTTTAACAGCGGCAGTTACACAAGAGTTAGCTAAGTGCTGCGATTGACATCTACTCGATATAATATTTACATATTTTATGATGTGATGCACTGCAAATAACGAATGTCTTCGACGACGGTAAAACCTTTTTGCGTATTTTTTTTTAACATTTTTGGCTATTTAAATTAGGGATATAATAAGTCGACCAACAAAATTTATTTTTTGGCATCAAAACCTAGCTTCTAATTTAATAACTCAGCAACGGGAAAATGATGAAGCTTCTAATATACTAACTCGGCTTCTTCACAATGGCCACAAAATATTCCAAAGAAAGCATCAAATAAAGAGCCACTATTTTTATTATTGTCCACTGCCACTGCACGATTTGGTGCGAGTGAGATGGATACGACTGGCCATTTGCACGATCTCGTTGGTGCGAGTGAGACGGATGCGACTGGCAATTTGCACGATCTCGTTGGTTATGGCTATTTGCACCAATCAGAGAGCGCCATTCAAAACATGCATTTGTTTTTTTGTTGTTCTGTTGTTAGTGTGTTAATATTGCAATTATTTTTGTATAATTTTTTCTTTAAACTAAAGTTAGGTTAGGTTAGGGTTATACATGAATATTCAGGTGCCCGGCCGAAGGCCGGGCACTTAGGTTCTGTTGGGATCGTAAACCTACCTAAAACTAAAAAAAAAGTTGAAAAAAATTTGATTTTTTTTTTTCAAAAATGTTATAATGTTATGTGTAGGTATTTATCTTGAGTTAAATTTAAAAACAATCATTTTTTTAATTTCATTTTATCAAAAAAAAAACGTTTTTTTATTTAGTTACAAACATTTTTTTATTTCATTTTTCTCACAAAAAAAAAATTAAAAATGTGGTTGAAGATTTGGTGTATTATTTGATGCTAATATTTAAGTATTTTAGGAGTTCACGGTTTGAAGCTAAGTTATAAATATAGATGCTAAAATTATATTTTTCAGAGGCTCACTAGTTGAAGCTGACTTAGTAATTTAGAAGCCAATAATGATATTAAATAGAAGCTCGTTTAATTACATGCCTTTAAATTAATTCATAGAATCTGTCTAAAGTGGGATTGAAGGGCGAGGAGAAATTACCTTTTTTGTTTAAAGGGCAATAAAATAATAAAAATAAAGGGCAAGCGCAGGAAATATTTAGTTCACTGTTTGGCCACGTCGGTTCTCTTTTCGAACAGACTGTACCAAGCTTAGTTTAATCGTATAGTATTTGTTAAATATTAATTGTCTTAGATTTCGCATGACGGGGCTTTTAGTTACCAGCTCCCGAAACATGAAGTTATCATGAAGATATCGAGTAAATAGGTACCTATGTCTCCGGTCTCATAAAACTATGTAACGTCAGTTATCTGTCTCATTTTCCTGACAGGTTGAGCAGCGAAGCTGAGCTCACCTGCGAGATGTGATATATGAGCGCAAAACGCCCGGCCCCTGAAGCATCGCAGCTAAGGTAGCTCTGCAGTACTCTGCACTAGCAGGCAGAAAATAAATCCTCAGCAATGTTTTTGGTAAATGAATTAGTTTATCTCAGCGAGGAAATGTCGTGTATTTTTTCACATTTTTTTCTTAGCTAGTCATTTTTTAGTTTGGCGACGGCGTAGGCCAGGAAATGCTGTTTGCTACATTGACTGAGTTTTCATTTCATTTCATTTATTTTTAAGCGTCTGAAAGTTTTGAAAGTGGCTAGTTATTACGTTAGCGGAAAAACGAAGGTAAATACATGTTTATTTTTTTACGGTGAAAAATAAACAGGTACCTAGTCGATCTTTCAGTTTAATACGACCGCTTCATTACACTAAGGCTATAAACACAAAAAGTTTGTATTTAGTCGAAGAAAATTAAAATATAAAACATTGATTTTCAAATATTTTTTTAATAAATCACAACAACGCATCGAAACATCGACGTTGATATTTTAAGATATATAGGTACATCGCAAATCGTAATTGACTATGTCTACAAAAAATAATGCTAAGGGCCAAATTAGACGGTGCACCGTTCTTCATTCAGCCCTTGTTCAGCGAACGGATGAACCGATTTTGATTTTGATTTTGTTTTTTTGTTTGAGAGGTGAATTAGTCGGGAGTGTTCAAATTAAAGGGCTTGACTGGTAGAATAATATGATTGATTTCAAATCCAAGATGGTCGCCACCACAAAATAGCAATTTTTTTTTTTAATTTCACATGTTGCGGGTGTTTTAAATTTTCAATTAACACTTGTTGCGATGAACGATGCACGATACCAGTGAACCTTTCGTCGCGGAAGCAAAATCAGCTGTGTTCATTTTCGATGACTCATCGGTCAAGCCTCAAAAATGAAAGCAAAAATGTGGAAAAATGAACCGTCTAATTTGGCCTTAAGTATACTAGCTATGTTCGGAGCAAACGTGCATAGTGATAGTGAAGTGGTATGATAATATGTACCTATATTTTTATGTATAGTGATTTTTAAAATGTAACTGTATATTTAGATTTACATAACATCCATTTTATTAAGACATTTCATCGAATATGTGCCTAGCTAAAAAACTTAAGTGAATAATACAAATAGGTAGATCATATTTTATCTAACATTATTTCAATTAACTACCTATGGAGATGGCATTCCTACTTACCTATTCTCAAAATACTTGAGCTACTACTCGTACTTTAATAAAGGACAAAATTAATAAAACAGTTATTTGTTTACCTTATTATTCGTACCTATATTTGCTTAATAGGTACAAAAAAATTCATAAGGGCGATATTTGGGCCTATACTATTAACGCGCAATAATATTTTGTTTTGAGATGTCATATTAGTTATTACATAATAATGTCAACCTTAAAGTTTTATGAAAATGTTACAATAAAACTTATAGCTAAACTAATCTAATTACTTTAAAGTAATTAATTTAAGGTTAACATTGTATGACATGTCAAAACAATTTTGAAATATTACTGCTTTAAGCGCTGGTAGTATAGGCCCTGGAGTGTTAGTTAGCTATGTTACAATACAATACATTAATTTTAAACTTACCAAAAACGGTTCATTTGTTTAAAATTGACACTTATTCAATATTTTGGCAATTACATTAATGTGAGTCGTAAATGAATTTGAAACATAGACTCAAAACTCGACTTTTGATCCCATAATTATATGTACATACATATTTAAAGGTCATAACTATCGTAAATTCTCTATGAAAAGAATATAGAACATTCCACGTCAATATATTACAATTTCGCATACAAATGAAAAATTGAGGTTACGAATAGGTATAAATTTAAAACTATGGTTGTAGATTTGTTTTCTTCTGCCGGGAGGTAAGAGCTAGGTGCGGCGGGCGCGGCATGCGTCCGGGCCTCCTCAAATGTGCCGCTTCCTTCGCCGTCGTCCTCGTCATCATCAGGTGGAACAGTAGCTTCATGTTTCAGGGCTTCTGCACGTGGCCCAATCTCCGAAACGCCAATCGATACTAAAGCAATCGCCGTTGATTGGGAGGAAAACACTGTCGGCCTTTCCGTCGCTTCGCTCGCTTCAGTTATCGCTTTATACAACTCCGAGTTAGTCACGTTCGCAAAAACTGAGGATTGTAGGAACGCTTTAGTGAGCTCGGTTGCGTTGGGAGCAATTTTCGCTGAAAAATTGAGCAGCTCATTTCGTAACTGCGTCGAGTACGGCGCGTTGCAGAGGTGCTCGCTGCATGTGCAACTCATCTCCAATTCCAGTTTTGAATTAAACGTTAATAAACAAGGTGTCCCCTTCACAGCCGCGCACGTTAGCAGTGATGTGAAATCTGTAAATGAATAATGCTCTTAGCTCTGTCCTAGTGATGAGAATTATAGGGCTTTTAGAAATTCATAATACTGGGACTACCTTACTACGATAGTCTTGTGGTTAGACAATTTGGTTGCGGATCGTCAGATACTGGATTCGACTCCCGGGTCTGGTCATAAGAGATTTTAGATTTTTCTATCAAGACTTGCCCGAAAATTGTAAGTTAGCAGTATATGTTACTCCTGTGGCTCGGAGAGCACGTAAAGCAAGTAGTACCTATGCTTCTAGTAGGATGATTGAGAAGGATGAACGATGCCATCCCATAGGATTATCAGATTAGGATAAAGAGAGTGCAAGTGCCAGCGTAAACCTGAGTTTATGGTTACACTTGTGCGCTTTAGTATCTTTCAAAGGTGTAGTCGGGTATTCTCTGTGTTTTTGATCGTCCACTTTTTAAGTTACATTTATAGGTACATATTTTTAAAGTCACACAATTCAGAAAAATAGGAAAGGCTCGTGTTATTAACCTTAGTCTTTCCCTGCCCCTGTGTGGAAAATATTCGTGCACAGTAGGTACGAATGTTTTCACACAAGCGAGAAAACCAGTAAACCCATGTCAAAAGTTTGCGAATTCATTTTCGAATATTGCAAACCAACACTTTTGGGTTTCCTTATTTGCGGGAATGTGAGGGGAGCATGAAAATCTGCCCGAGCAACAACAGCAAGTCTGTTATTAAATTAATACCCTAAAATTGTAAATTTAATTAACATAACAATTTCCGGGACAACATCTGCAAACCATGCACACGGAGACCTAATTTAGCCCATACATTTAGAAACATAAAGGTAATGAGGTTAACCAGCATCATGTTTTTCTTAATTAAGCCTGAGTTAAGTCACAGATTAATTTTATCTTACTGAAATTATTGAGTTACCTATGATAAACTTGCCAATTTAAAGTTAAGCACACATTGTACTGGTTTATTAGTCATACCTACAAGAATTTTTAAACTACTTGAATAAGTTTTCATCCCGGTTACTAAAATTGCAGATTAGGATAACGATTGCGTTATTTATAAATGAGACCCGTTGTACGAATACATTACAATATATCCCTGACCTAGAGCAGCAGAAGCAATGAGGGTTTGTGTGTACGCTGATCAAAAGTTGCAGTTTGAATGCAGCTATATTGCAGTTGACATAATGCATCGCCACTCGCAGCTACCTTCGATATCTATATCGACCCTTTGATATTCTGTTGCATGTTGAGTTGCAGCCTTCGTGCAGTTCGCATGCAGTCTACGTACAGTGCAGCTCATTAGCTTGTAGAAACTTAACATTCTTCTAACTTACTAGGCGTCCTGGCTATAGTGGCGCAATATGGCTCCCCGACTGGGCATAAGACGGGTGGTGCAGTGAGCCCACAATTTGAACTCGCGTCGTGAACACAATGGTGACATTTTCGTGGCAATGAATCTGTAAACAATGAGAAATAGACGTCACAACAAGTACCTAACATTCAGAGGAGGAGCCGAGTTTTCATAAGTTACGAGTAGAGTACTATTAGTATGTATGTATGTGTATATGTGTGTGTATGTATGTGTGTGTGTTTGCGAATGTTCCACTGTATAGCGAATAAACTACTAAGCCAATTTTGATGATTTGAATGAGGTGTCAATCAATTCGTATATTATTCTCCCTTGACTCTTAGGAATCTCTTAAGTTTGAACTCCTAAGGGTAAGGGTCCTTTCAGACCAAAAAAAAATCCTCGCCCACTCTCGCAGCGTGTGTGACAGCTCTACTTTTCAGGCGATAACAAACAACTCTGTAGTTGAACAATTCACAACTTTCTGTTCCGTTCGGCTTTGAGCCCCTGTTTGTGCACTGAATTTATGAACGTTTCTAAAGTTGTTTATTTTGTTTTATAATTTATTTCTACTTTCATTAACCCAAATACAGGGAGTATTTAGGTTAATGATTGGAGATTTATTAAACATTATTTCCTTATAAAACGTTATTTCCGTGTGTCAAAGATAAGTATTTAGCACACGATCTCTACTCATATAAACAATATTCCCATAATACATTGTAGATAGGCTGATGCCCGCGACTTCGTTCGCGTGGATTGAGGTTTTTAATTCCCGCGAAAACTCTATTCGCTTCTTTCCTGAGTAAAAAGGTAGCCTATGTGTTATTCCAGACTATAATCTATCTCCGTGCCAAATTTCAACCAAATCGGTTCAGTCGTTGCGGCGTGATTGAGTACCAAACATCCATCCATCCATACATCCAAACTTTCGTATTTATAATATTAGGGAAGGAAATAGGATAAAGTAGGTAAGTGTATGCTGGCATTTTAGTATAACTTTTCTTTTAAAAATATAGTATTTATACATTTCTCAATCTGAGGGGAGACCCGTGCCGTAGGTATAGCAATTCGCTCAACTTACTCGTTTGACCTTATTCGTAAGGGGACAAATCTTAGTTTGTTCAATAAGCGCTCTTGACTCTCTTCTATTCTGAACAAGCTGACCTTTTTATATCAATACGCATTATATATAACATATATGTATGTAAGTATTGCGAACGTACTCTACCGTTATTCTGTGCAAGTTATAATTCAAAGACAAGACGTATAAATATATTATACGTATAAATAAATTACGTATATAATTATAGCCTCAATAGCTCAACGGTTAAAGGTGCGAACTGAAAACTGAAAGGTCGCAGGTTCGAACCCCACCCGTTGCACAATTGGCGTACCCACTCCTAGCACAAGCTTTTCGCTTATTTGGAGGGGAGAAGAGAATATATAAGTCAATTTCAGCTTGGCTAACATTTTTTTTAAATACGTAGAGAAGGGAAAATAAAAGAGCATAAAAAGCTTTTTCGCTCGACAAGCATTGATAGCCTAGTGGTCAGGTCTCCTATTTGTGGGGTTGTGGGTTCGATCCCGGGCACCTCTGACTTTTGTGAGTTATGTGCGTGTAAGTAATTAAATATCACCACCCGTGGTGGACTATGGGCCTAAAAGCTTCTCTGACAGGATACCTGCGCTCAGTAATGAGCCATTGATGGGTTGCAAATGATGAAAACGCTCTATATCATTTTCGAAATTTCTACTCGTATTCCTACCCAATACACTATATTATTATATCTATTCGTAGTATCAGAGAATGCCCGCGATTTCATCCGCGTGGTTTAAGATTTTGAATTTCTGCAGGAACTCTTTAATTTTTTTGGGAAAATGTAGCCTTTGTGTTAATTCTGGGTATAAGCTATCTCTATTCCAAAATTCAGCCAAATCGGTTCAGTCGTTGTGGGGTGAGCAGTACCAAACATCCAAACACCAACATTTTCACACCTATTTCTTGTAAGTAGATTAACTAGTTCAATACGGCTTACGACTATAATATCTAAATATATAAAAGGCAAAGGAGACTGACTGACTGATCTATCAACGCACAGCTCTAACCACTGGACCGATCGAGCTGAAATTTGGCATACAGGTAGCTGTTAGGACGTAGACATCCGCTAAGAAAGGATTTTGGAAAATTTCAACCCCAAGAGGGTTAAATAGGGGGTTAAAAAAATCGAACCTAACGTGAGCGAAGCCGCGGGTTAAAGCTAGTTTAAAAATAAAATAAAATGCTCACCTTTATGTTGTAAAGTTCCGGTCCACGCATCAGTCACGAAAAGGGATACGATACTTAAAATCCTCAACGAGCACATTTTTATGTTCATTATTCACAGTCCACTCAATTTAAATCAGTTTTATAACTAATCTTTTGTTTAATAAAATGTATTAGATATGCTGACACTTTATAGTCTAATGACTATCTAATACTTATATGATATAAAAGCGTCCGATAAAAAAAGTCCCCACCCAAGATTGCGAAAATAATTTTTCAGTGAGAAATTCATAAGAGCACGTTTTATGATATCTCAGTGAGTTTTTAAAAGTTGTTAAAATACAAAACACAAGTTCATTATAAGGTTAAAAGGAGTTGTAGAAAAATGTATTTTAATTTGTTTCTTACAGGTGAGAACTTATTTCATGGATACTTTTTCAATTAGATTTTGTATGACATATTATGTTGTATACAAATGTTTGGAGAACTAATTTTTCCCTGTGACGGAAGGTCCTATACTCATCACTTGAAAATTTTATTTTGAAAGGTCTCTAAGACAGATTGGTGAATAAATTTCGCATCAGCGCGCATTATTTGCAAATTTACGCTTCATCGCTTAAGTACATTTACTTAATAGCCCCTCTGTTCAGAGAATTGAGCAATTTGGCGGGATAATTTGTTTAATCAGCTTTAACCGCACTCTGTACTTTGGCAGTGAAATTAAATATTAACTGACATAACGATAACTTTAATCAAATAAAATACATATCTATCATCAAAAGAATAACAAGAGAATAGACAGCTTCTAATTTTTTTAACAGTTACTTCCGAAAATATTACGAGGTAAAGTATTCTTACGGAATTTTTCTTAAGTATTGGTAATTATCGAAACCATCACTCCAACTCTGTTAAATCAATACTTATTATGAATCAAACAATGATACCCAACGAAATCAAAGCTTAAAAATGAAGTTATCAAATTACTCTTTTTAATATTTTCATCTCAACTCCGTAAAGAAAATAAAACTTTACAGTGAAACAAATTAGGCTCGTAAGCGCTAAGTTAACACTAATTTAAGTCACTATAACCACATATTTTTAGTCACGAACCAGTGAAATATAAAAGTCGTAGACTGAAATAGCTACCACGTAGCCGAGCGCGTAGCGTCTACAGCTACGTCCCGTAGGCAACTGCCGTAGCCGAGATGCTGTGCCCGGCAGCAATACTAATTCTCTTGAGAACATCTCGATGAACAACGCAAACTCTATCTACATTTCCACTTACGTCCCTGGTGATATGATGGTTTTACTAACAAAAGGAGCAATGTTCACTTTAATTTGCTTGTTATAGTTAGCCTGGAAGTAATTTGGTTTATCAATATCATGTTAGTGGCAACAAGCTGTCACTCAGTGGATTGCTTCGTAGTTGAGTGGATTATTATCTCTTGTTTTATTTGTTACAGATCGCATTTAGTATATTTCTGGTATTAACCCTCTGAATTAAGACAGTTCCATACCATCGCACATGTGCTCAAATGTATCTGAAATAGTAACAATGAGAAGTACGTCACTCAGAGAGAAAAAGCTAATTATTATGTAACTTGTAATTATTTATTATTACAAGTTTTAAAAATCAAAGTTGAATATTTTTAGTATATTAAGTAAGGAAATAAAACCAAAGATGTATATAATTGAATCTTGATTTGAAAAAAATAATATTGTCGATCCCATGAATATAGTATTTATTACCTACTCAGGAATGGTTGATATCCAACGGAAGGTCTATTTCTGTTTTTTAATAAAACAAACATCAATGTACTAAATACGTTGCTAAATATGAGCAAATAAATTACATTTAATTTAATTTCAAACCTAAATAAAAAATAGGTAATTCCGTTCAAGATTGGCTAAAACTAAAGAGTAAATAATGATTTAAGTTTATGCTGACTCTAGATGTACACGAGTATAAACAACTAAGCGAGCTGATTGAAATTGCCTTACGGTTATAACACCGAAATAATGTCACCTACTTCCTACTAATATTATAAATGCGATAGTTTGTGAGGATGGAAGTTTTTTACCCCCTTATGCAACAACGAATGAACCGATTGTGCTAAAATTTGGAATGGAGATAGCTCATACCCAGGATTAACACATAGGCTACATTTTATCCCGGAAAATTATAGAGTTCCCTCGGGAATCCAAAAACCCTTACTTCACGCATAGGAATTTACGGGCATCAGTTAGCCTATATTTATTTATTTCAAAGCAATGGTCTATCCGCATTGCGGGGAACGTTACAACATATATCTACAAAATTATTTCCAAATAAGTGTAACGTATTCCGGGACGCGATAAATAAGTCTCCCGGAAAAAAGTCCCGAGTTTGGAGTGGGAATGTGGGGGTGGGACGGATACATTGATTGGTAATATCCGTATCCAAATGCCTATCGTACCCCAATTATTCATCGAGTAGATATTAGATAATGATCTTCATTTTCTCGCTTGTTCATAAAGGTGTATTTGCACTGCTTGTCGTGCGATCCACGACTTCGATTAAAGGTAGCCTGTCACTCTTATCATGGGCACCTATAGCCCAATTACTCGTACAAAAATCACGTCGATACGTTGCTTCATTGCTGTATGATTGAGGGATAAACCAACCCCAAGGCCATTGCAGTACCTACATTTAAATATAGAATAATGAACACTAAACATTTCATTGTTCATCGGCAACGACCAAATTAGATATTTTTAATCACCTTATCACCTTATTCGCACTTAAGACTCGAAGCTGTCGCAACTTTGTTTCTTTACAAAATTCAAAACCAAAAGCTAATAAAGTTTCCAAAGTCCATTCCATTGATCCAATTAAAACTTGTATGAAACTAGACTTAGTTCGGCGGGGAACAAATAATTACTATGCTCGATGCTCTTCTAGTTTTCCACGATGTCACCTCAAGATTATGAACTTACAAAGTTGTTAAAACTTTAGAACACCGTTAGAATTTGTGCCAATTCAAAGAAACCTATAGTCTATTTTTCCTTAACGGTAAACAAGTGGTTTTTCGCAGAAATTAGTAAGCCAAGCACAGCGCATAGGACGTTCTTACTTACAATAAAGCTATACTACAAGTGAAAAACCAAACATAAGAACGTCGTAAACGCCTGACTGTGTTCGTCTGTTACACGTTTCTCCGAAACATTTTCTGCGATAGGTAGGTATAGCTTATGACACAGCTAAGTAAAAATAGACTAAATGCGTCTCTAAAAGGCTGAGATATATACAGCGTGCTGGATAGTACAGCCCTATACCCTACCTCAAAGACAAACTACATCAAACGAGTCTCAGAAAGCTGTTGGATACAAGCGGCGGTAAACTATGACAGGTTAGGTACACGTGCACAAAGCGAATTAACTTCGCTAGCAAATTGTATTCAAATCTTACAATGAGTCTGAAAATTGATGGACGTAAAAAGTAATTGGAGGAAAAGAGTAATCCAAAGCCACTGTGGGGTGGGTAGACGCATATCCAGCTGTAATCAGACGAAGGGCGATGTAATCAAGCCACAGTGGTGAGCTAATACAATTACTTAAGAATATTCACGCCGACCTAAAATTAAGCTTTCTGTATTGGGATTAACTAGTGCAAATTAAATAAGTAAATACCTACTGTAACCTCACATTCTAACCCTAATAATTCTTTTTGGGTTACTCTATCCCACACTGTATTAGGTACATAGGTCGTCTGCTCGACCAATGTACCTACTTCGATGGATATAAGCTTCAAAGGGACGTTCACAGTCCAAGGCTTTATTCTGCTGTTTTTGACACGATGTCGTTTGTACATCTATGAGTAGCAATGGTATATACCAAGACTGCGCTCTCCGATTCAGTGCCACCATTCCAGCACTGTGAGACCGTTAACATCAATCGGTGATACGAGATAGGTAATTGTCTTGTGCAAAGCCACTTCAATTTTGACTCGTTGCTATTTCTCTTATTCCGGTTCAATACTAAGGTTCTCCTAGTTTAGTAGAGTAGATTCCGTGTTTTTTATGCAGGCGTTATGTTGAACCCATTATTATTTTAATACGTTTAAATTCAGAATGACACTCTCTGATGTATAAACAAATACGTATTTATATATTCATAAACGCGCCGCTCATCATTTTATTCAAGTACATATGTAACTTAAAACTGGAAGCTTTCAGGCCTGTCGTAAATAATTCTTTCTTTCCGAGAGTGTAATGAATTTTAATGAGCGAGATTCAACCCTTTTTCGTTTTTAAATTGTAGCCCATCAGTACAAAAATACATTGTGGACATACTTACCTATTCAAATGAGAGAGGTCAACGAGGCGAGTGGTGTAGCGTAGCGAGCATATGCAAAAGCTAAAATATCGCAGCTAGGTAGGTAGTACCATATATAGGGTTGCCAGATCTTCAAACCGAAAAGTCGGACAGGCCAGCCAGTTTAGCCGGACATTTGGGTACAAAGGCCGGACACCCTTATTTTTTAGACTTAGCACAAAATGGCAATTTTTTTAAAAGCTCGTTTGTGCAAGCGTAGCGATACAAGATGAGGCCAGTGGAGCGGAAACCAACACATGACAAATATGTAAAAAAATGGTTAAACTTAAAAAGCTTAGCAAAAGTCGGATAGGCCGGACACCGTCTAATTTGGCCGGACACTCAACCAAAAAGCCTGACTGTGTCCGGCTTTATCCGGACGCCTGGCAACGCTAACCATATACATACTCGTATCAAAAAGATTATTAGTACCACGATTTTTTGTATTTGTGTAATCCGCTTAATATCAAACATATTACGTTTAAATCGCACTATTTGGTGACTAATTTTTTTGTTGTAAGTTGCTTTGACGCAGCGTGCAATATCTGTAGATATACCTACCTACTTGTTATATGTGTACCTATATGAAGACCACCAAAGGACTACTCGTATACATATAATACGATTTGTATATAAATCTAGGATAAAGTCCCATCTTGGTTCTCTTACTTAGTAAGTATGATAGAAAATATTAGAAGCAGTAGGTGGGAAATAATAAAAAATATTTAGGCATCGATAAATAATATAATTAATAATTGAATTGAGGCCGACACGAAATCGTTTCTATTTCAATTACATTTAACACAGGTACTTAGAAGCCAAAGTCGTGGACGAAATATTAATCACCGCGTTATGGGCATTACGGGCTCCAACGACACAAATCGGATCACACTGCCTGAATATTAACATGCAGGGAATTTAGGCACTCCGAAATAGGATTATGCCTGTCTGCCGATCATAATGGACTTACACAATACCATAGTTGTTAGATGAGTAATGGCGGCTACCGTCTGCTTAATGCTTATTCGGTAACACTAAGTTATTACTGACGTACCTATCATTGTACCTTCGACCTACGTATTAGGTAAGTACATGTTACATACATAGCTCTAATTGAATTTGAAAGATAAAGGTATTTGCACCCACCCATAATAATAGACTCACCAGCATGAGGTAGCCGTACGAACAAAGATGTTCTGCTGACAGGCTACGCCGCGGCTAATTATATAGGTAGTTACTACCTATCTCGTATAATTACCCAGACTGGGTAATTATTTATTAATCCATACCGCCAAGGGACCATTACAATGATAACGTTAGAGGCAGTAGGTATGTTTAATCTACCTATTGCTGAATGCTAATCTAACGTACCTATATATATCTACTTCAGATTAATGAGTTAGGTATGGGCGCCATCAGATGAACTAACCAACTAAGTAGATACAAATTGCGCTTATTGTTATCTTTCACTAGTGCTGTTGCTGTAGGGTTGTTGTGGTCGCTTGCAGGTCGCTTGTATAGTATAGAGATGCGATAGAAAACGTTCGTTTTTATGCCGCCATAAAAGAGTTATAGCCTGGACGATAACAGGCAATTTATAACACTTGCGTCGCCCTCGCCTGCCTTCACAGCTAAAGCGCTAACACATTTTATGCTTCCTAAGTTCCACGTAAATAATGATGTTACTTATCTCACTTAGACGAAACGCAGATTGTTTTTCCAAGATGTTATATAAGTTATAGGTACTCGATGTTTGTAACTGCTTACAAAGAAGTCAGAAGGTAACTTGTGTTACTAATCGGCATTAGATATGAACTGGCTACCATAAAATGTTAAGGTATTATAAGTAAGGTACGCGTGAATGTTCTTATAATAAAATTTTATGAGGGTCCATAACATTTTTTAGACTAGGCTTACCAACTTAGTATCTACTTATTTATAGAAAGGTAGATATAACTATAACTTTTTTTGTAAATATAAGTAGTGGTAGTTTTAATTTATTTAAGTTATTTATTTAAGTTTTTATATGGCAATAATTAAGTTTTTCAATATAATTTATTGAATACTATAACTGGGTATGTAAAAATGTCACAAATGATCATGCCATGATCAGCGATCTATAGGTATTCTATACCATGTACCATGAAGGTATTAGTTACTATATTTGCTACCTTCCATCCTTTGTACTAGGTACCTACAGGTACTTACCTAATAATAAATGTGATCATTTCGCATCTAAGCTACAAACATGCTACGAAATATAAGAAAAAATAACCCTACCTTACAACTTCAAAACTTTGTCAGACAGGTTGCGATAACCGCTCTGCCAACGCAATCCATTATGTAAAACATTTTATTAAAATAAGTGAAAATCGGCCATACCACGAAATTGTTGATGTTAGAGCCGGTCGTAAAGTAAAATTTTATGACGGTGGGTGCATTGAGGGAGGAACTTGGTGACCTCTTTTGTAATAAGTAATAACACAGAGTTTGTTTTTTCGCATTATTGTCGCTTTGTGGCTTCGGTCATTTAACGAAACAAGTATTAAATTACGAATGCATACCTACCTACCTACAGTAAATATCATCAATCCTATTATTTTAAGATCTTTGATCCTAAGGTAAAAATAGTACAACTAGTATCCTCAAGGGTAATAGGGGCATTAATTTTACGGTAGGTACAAACTACATACCCACGGCTACATACTATATATAGTACTAGTGGTTCGCCCCGAACTGAGACCTCGCGATATCCCATAATTCCCAAAAGTTTTAATTATATATTGTAATAATTAACTTTTAACATTAGACGCAATAAAAAAAATAATAGTTGACATAAAACTGTTTTACTGACACAGCGCCATCTATTAGCATTATAGTGAAGCTATTACATAGCTTCACAATAATGCTAATAGATGGCGCATTAAAATTAAATAATTTCGTTTCTTTATAACATTTATCTAATTTTAGTATTTGTTGTTCAAGTACAGGATATAACTGAATTTTCAACCAAGTTTCACGTTCTAATATTCAGTAATTCAGAAGTTATAGGGCTCTGACAGACATTTAGACGGACACTTCTCTGTCTAGTAGGCAAGCGCCCTAGTTGACTCAGAGAACTCGCTTCGCTCGTTCAATAAAACGAGGTATTTTCTGATGATAGTCATAGTCGAAAGGTTCTTGTTTAAGCCTGCTGCATAACTAATAACTGAGCATATCTACTTATTACTATCAAAAATTTCTAACATAATTATGCCAGAAAGTATTACGCTTCTACATTTTATACTGCCCCTGCACGGCAACAGACATTTTTATATGAAGTATTATAGATAAAAACTTTATTGCACACAAAAAAAGAAAGAAATTGAATAAATCTTAAAACTACGCATGCAAAGGCGGCCTAGTACATTGTTCATTAGTACTTATACTGCACAAGTAACTATCCTTGTGCAGTCTGTATTTCTGTCGCTTGGCTCGGAACTACTGTACTAATACCTAGTACTGGAAGTCAGAACTAGAAGTCTTTTGAATGTACTATTATGGACAGCATGGATGGATAGTAATATGTGGTTTAGCATCTTGCTTGGTCAAGCAAGACGCCAAACAAACGCCAGGAATAAATGTTTTTTTTTCTTGTAAAAGGGCTGACAATTAGCTCTTTGATTGGTATGGTGTTTTAGCCCCTACTTGATTGACTTATTTGGCTAGCACGGGGCACAACTGAGTTATAAAACATTAAATTAAACAAATGCTTTTTTTATTAACATATTCAAAAATTTCAGTAACATTTGTCAATAAATGTCTTGAGGGGGTGGTCGACCAAATAGCAAAGTCCAAGAAGCAGGCTGTTTCAACTGGGAAAGAAAGTCTCTATCTTCTGTGAATATGGGAAGCAGTTTTGACAGATGATGAACCATGTCATATGCATCAGGTATATTGTCTCCCTCCGAACAATATTTGTACAATATTAGGCATGGGAGCAGCTCCTCCAAACATATCTTATAAAGTAGTGTTGCGAAACCTCCTCCGAATACCTTCAATCCACTATTGTTTGTTTCGTGTTCTAAAAGATTCGCTTTTATTATGCTCTCAGTATGAGGATTTTCTTCACTTGCAATGTATCTAAATGGTGAGCTCAAAATGTGTTTTTTCTCATGAGCAAAGCTACTGGTCAAAATTATTATATCCTTAATTTTCTTTTCCTTAAATGTGCCAACTACGTCTTTTAGGAATCTGTCTGCGTATTTAACGACCAATGGCGCTCTCAACTGCAGAACCAATATTTTTCGAGAGTCTGACTTGTATACCTCGCAAGTTGTTGAAAGACTACTAGATTTAAGGTCATAGGGATCGTATCCAATGACAGGGATCTGTGCAGGGCTGTACACGGACGCAATTTTTACCATCTTCAGTGATGAAATTAGCAAGTCACAAGAAAGCTGCCCGACGTTACCCACGGCGACGCTCGGAACAATTAAACTATATCCGACTATACTACTGTTGTCAATAAATTTCCAAATATTTGTTTTATTCATGTTCAATTTATTTTTTGAAATTTTTAGATAAATTACACCAGCAAAGTTCGTAAATTAATTTTTGTTATAGTTTATTTTATTTTGGTTTTGTGTTGTCATTGAAATTAAGTTGTCAAACTTGTGAATGTCAAAAAAGACAAAGGCAAAAAGTCAAACCCATGGAAGTAGGTAGGAACAAACATTAGGTAGGTACCTGTCAAAAAATGTTGGCGCTTGTTCGGTCACCAAGTTGGTGACTATAGTCCGTTCCGACTAGGTACCAATCGATCTGGGGCCCAAGTCTGCTATTGCAATTGTAGTTCAATTGTCTATCAATGACATGACAATTGTTATTTTTAGCAATTATCATGTCATTGATAGACAATTGAACCCCTGGGCCCCAAGTCAAATTGCTAAAAGTAACAATTGGGATGTCATTGATAGACAATTGAACTACAATTGCAATAGCAGACTTGGACCCCTGATGATGGTAAATCTAATATCAATTATGGTGTAAAAGCGAATAATTTCACGGTGTGTAAAATAGTGTGTTTGAACTTATGGCCATGTATTAGCACGTGTTTTCCACGCTTAATATTATTGTTACATGGTTGCTACTTGCTACCTCCATGATTTGTTATGACATTTCTTTGACAACAAAATTGACAATGACATTTTAGATTTCTTTCGATCAAATGTGGACTGCAGTGGCGTTGTTATCTTTCATTTTTTATTCGAATTTAATATAAATAAAATATTTTTCCTTAACTTAATAGTATTAATAGAACTAAAGGAAAATTATTAACATATTCTTTGATTGATTATGAGTGACACAGAGCGCGTAGATCCACAAATAGAAAATTTTATTCTTACAGAGACTCAAAAACAACGATTCCAGGTATGAATTAATAATCACAGTTATATTTCTTATTGTTAAGTAATCATACTGTTTCTTCTTACGTACTACATCTCACGGGTGTCATTGACTAGACTGAATATCATTGTTTTCCAGCCGAGAATTTGACCTTTGCCCTGTTTTCTCGAATTATCCATGCATATATTCATAAAAGTGTAATTATGAAGTCAAAGTTAAAAATCTTTATTCAGATTACACTTATAGTACTATTTACTTTTACTGTACACTTTTGAATCTAATGTTCTTATGACATCACAGGTGCTCGTTCACGGTCTCACAGATACATGCTGGGAAACATGTATGGGTCGGCCATCAATCCGTCTGGACTCCAAGACTGAAGTATGCATTATGAACTGTGTTGAGAGATTTATTGACTGCACCACATTTATCACAAAACGTCTTATGAACACAACAAAATACCGTTCGGATACACCACTAGAGTTCGAATAATAATTAATTTCAAAAGAATTCAAAAATGTTCTCCAGCATTAGAAACTTCTTACAGCGTCACAAGAGAAAGTTCATAGTGACAGGTGCAGTATTTGGATCTTTGTACTTGCTTATGAATTATGCTCAAAAAAGACTCCGAGAATGGCAGGAAAAGGAGGCGAAGAAGTTCTTTGATATGACCCGCAAAAAACAACACTTTGAAAGCACAGAGCGTACTTGTAACCAAACTATACTTTCTCTTTCAAAAATTGTTTCAGAGAGTATTTTAAGCATTCTTAATACTGAGGAAATAGTTCAGAAATTGCAAGATAAATCTGATGATAAACTAAATTTATGGGAACAGATGAAGATTATGATTTTCACTAGGATTTGCGTTTTAGTTTATGCATTGTCTATCCTAAATGTCACATTGAGAGTACAATTAAATGTCATTGGGGGATATCTATATAGAGATTCCATGCATGAAGAAGAGTCACTTATTGATAGTGAACTGCAAGCAAAATACTTGTCACTTTGTCATCATTTTGTGGGCCCTGGAGTGGAGGATTTAGTGAGACAAATAGAAAAAGCTGTGAAGAGAGTGGTTGAACCTATCTCATTGAAAAAGAAAATGACTTTGCAAGAAGTAGAACAGATCTTTTGGTCCATACAAACTATTTTGTGCACTGACACAACCAGTGGAGATCCTGTTAAGAAAATGGTCCACTACTTAGTTGACCATACTGAAATTAATGAAGCCAAGTTTGATACCATTGTCAAAGAGACAATGGATATTTTAGAGAGTGATGAAGTCACTTCGGTTGCTATGTCAACAGTAAGCAGAAGTTTTTCTACAGTTGTTGATGAAATTGCTAATTTATTTGCATCCAAATGGGTACCAACTAAGAAGAACCATCTAGAAGTACTGGAGGACCATGTTGTTACAAATGGAGCATTAAAATTAGGAGGAAATCCATTTGTTGATGTTAACAAAGTTGAAATGCACTTTGTTAAACTTTTGCCAATTGTTAATGAACTTATAACTAAAAATACTTGCAAGAGTAACACAAACATTCCAGATCTAATAACTCAACAGCTTACATTGAATGAGAAGCTGAAAATCCTTGGCGCTAATATATATGAAGTGTTCAGTAATGTATAAAAGGATAAAATAGAAATCATTTGGGACATTAAATAAAGTTTTTCAGAAATTTTAACATGACTTAAATCTTTTTTATAAGACTCAAAATTGTTAAAGACTTACATACATACTTAAAGATAAGAATACAATCATAAATTTCTGATGTTAGAATAAGAACTATATTGTAATGGAACTTTGAAACTATTTAAGTTTGGTATATTTGTTGTAATGATATAATAATTGCTTAAGTTGTACATTACACTGGTGCAAGTCAAAAATTATAATTTTCATTAAATTACGTAAATACTTTTTAATTTAACCTTTATGTTAAAAAAATTACTTAAAAAGATCACACTTAACAGCTGAATCCTTGAATCAATTGCTTAAATTATTATTTTTTACCTTCAATTTCTACTGAATGAATGTTAGGCTTAGCCTTATTAGAAACTATCGGACGCCCGCTACTCCACCGCTTCTACAATTCATAATTTCCTAAATCCCCACAGATTAGGTGGGCGGAACCCCTGCAGCATCAGGATTGAGGAGTTGGAACCCGAAGTTTTTATGGGAGCATCTCGCAAAGTTTTTGTATCGATTAAAAAAAATATTCACGCAAATCGGTTTAGAAATCGCGGAGATATCGATACATAGGGAGAAAAACGCAATTCCTTCTCCTCCCTTTTCAAAAGTTATAGATAACATCGGCTATCTACCAGTGAAAGTCCCGTCAAAATCGGTTCAGCCGTTCCCGTTAGTGGCAACAACGCTGCTGTAACACTACAATTTGTAATGTCACATTAATTGTTAAAATAGATGGCGCTAGCTATATGTTGGCGCGCGATGTTACGCGATTGACGTGCGTTGCATTAGACGCTGCTATACAAAATGCGGAGTGATTATATTCTCTTGGAAATTTGCTTTTTATTACAGATACTTCATACTTCAATTTTATTTATTTGTATAGATATTAGATATTGTGACAGAACCTGGGAGAGATAGTTGAAATGAGAGTCCAAAATTATACTTTTCACTATATTTCGAGCAGAGTTTCTACCCTCTTATTCTATGTTTACAAAATGAACACCCGCCATCGTGGTTCCTTTACTTTTATACATGATTCAAACAAAAGGCTTACAATACTACCAACCAAACAAATAGTGATATTAGTATTCCGAATGCTATGTACAATGTAGAAATAATTGAATTACGATTATAGTCAACTGAATAAATGATTTAAATAACAATTAAACATTCAAGCAGCTCAATATCAATCAAACTCCTGTGATTTTATATTTACAATTCAGCCAACCAAACGGACAAAGTAATCTTCATGACATCAATTTTCCAGAGTATTATTTATAAACTAAATATCATTAAAGTAGGTATTCGTAAAAACATAATATAATTAAATTAGAATTATAATCAATTGAATAAACTATTTATATAACGGTTTACTATTTAAGTAACTCAATACCAATCAACTTCTACTGGTATCACAACAATTATTAATCATTAATCTGAATTAATGCAAGATATATAATAAAATATTCTGATATTAAACATTCATAACAAAATAATATTTACTATTATTAATTATCACTTCTAAATATAAATAATAATCAAACTATTGACGTAATCCGGAAGTAAAGAAAGAAAGAAAGAAAGAAAAAGCATTTATTTGAGACACACAGCACAGTTAATAACAAAAAGAGATACAAAACAAAAAATAAATAAATATGTGTGGTCCCAAAATGGACTCCACTCAGCATATGCTATCCCTGTGATAATAGAACAGGCATAGCGCTGGTCTTCCGTGGATCCAAAGGTTTCGGATGACTGTTAGTCACGATAAAATAGTACTATATGTAGCAAATTGTTAACATAATAAATAATAAAAATAAAGAAATAGAGGTGCATGGGAAATAATTACCTAATATAATAAATAGTAGTACGTAGAAAATAGTTAATATAATAAGTTAGTATATAGCTATGATAAAATGTAATATAAGTAACGTGTATGTATGACAGGTCTTGCATGGCGTAGCGGCTATTGGTTGGTAACAATATAGATAAAATTATCTTGATAAAACAAAACTACCTATTCGAAGTTCTGACCTTGGAATTAGATAGCATCTTTCTATGAAAACCAAAACAAATTCTATTTACTTACCTACATAAAACATTTTTTTTAACTTTTAGCTGGCTAACCTAACTATTGACTGCCGCATGGAATTGTTACATTCCTCTACAGTGCCACCAACTTATCTGTTCAGGTGGACAAAATTGGAACTAGGGCCGATATTTAAAAAAAATATTGCGCTCGATTCCGCTGTCCAAGTTCTTTTTAGTGCGAGTGCTGTACAATGTTATGAAAAGGCAGTACTGATTTCCTCGTTCATTTTGAGTAGCAATAATAAGATAAGTTGGTGGCACTGTATCCGCCTGTCCTATTTCGATTTTTTTTATATATTTAAAAAAAAATCACGAATAAGACGCCGCCGTATGTTTTCCATAATAAACAACAAATTAATATGTACCTACCTGCATTGTACATTTTTTTTTGCAATCATTTCTATAAGGTGGGTAACTTAGGTTACCTACTGGACTGGTTAGTACACATACTGGACATACATACAAAGTAAACTTCTACAAATCGTAGTCTTAGTTCGAATCATTAATAGTAATTTATACACTATACCTACCTACTCTATTTAGATTCAGAGTAAATACATAATTATGGAATTGTGATAAGTAGGTACCTAAATGTTTGAGGTAATAAATAAAACGGCTACGACGTTAGCTACGGCAACGGGGGCTCCAAACGCGCCCTCTGAGACGAGACGTCAGGCATTGATATTGATGGTGTGCTCAACACGGAGCGGTGTTTTCTGTTTTGGCGTACGTCACGTCAATGCAGAGATATGCCGCAGCCGGCGCGGATGCGCGCGCACGGCGCCGCGCCGCCAATAACGCATCGCAGCACGCGGCAGGCGCGCGCCTACAGCTATCGGCCTATCGATGCACGGGCGAGTGAAACGCGCACACCCGACGTAAAAATAATCGTGAAAATTCTGTGCTCACAAATCAGTGAAAATATATCGTTGTAAAAACATACTGGAGCCGATTAAACCTACTTCCACTGCGTTTTTTTATTCATGTAAGTATGTACCTACATAATTCAGTCTTAAATATATTTACGACGTATGAAACATAAAACCTAGGTAGGTGCGTATAAAAATTTTTTAGAAAAGATAAGTTTTTCTTTTCTACATGTTTTTTTTTTCTATTTAAAAACACAATGTAACACGTAGGCCTATTTATGCATAGATATTTTTAATTAATTCTGTTAAAGTGATTATATTAATGTTATCTCGGGGTAAATGTGTTACAAACTTTAATACTCAATATATTTTCCAATTTAAGTATTTTCGAATTCGAAATTAATTAGATAGGTAAATACCTAATTACTTACTAGGTGCTTTATAACTAAGTAGACGATGCCCTCGACTACTACGGGAAATCTTTAATTTTTCAGGATAAAATGTAGCTTATGTGTTAATTATGGATATGAGCCATTCCAAACAGCCAAATTGGTTCATTCGTTGTGGCGTAAAGGAGTAACAAACATACACACACACAGACATACATACAAACTTTCGCCTTTATAATATTAGCGTGATGTGATAAATTCTTTTAAGTTGATAGTAGATCTAATTAATAATTATAAAGTAGGTATAACTATTATAATAATTGTCAAACTATTGTAGTTATTAACTTAGGTAAGTATTAAGTATCTACGGGTATAATATGGGTAGGTAAGGACTGATGTAGTATATTATAAGTATGTAGGTACGTGTATAAAATCCTTCCACTGTGCGATATTTAAACATTGACATGCCGTATGCGATCTGTTTATAACTGAAAGTTGAAACAATACCATCATTCAACGCCTAAATTCGTTTTGAATGTAAACATTTGGCTAAAGTACATTTTCGTGATGAATCATGGAAATCAAGATTCAAGATGCCTTCTGTTACGTGACGGGTTGACCTTTAAATGTAACGGTATTTATGCATTCGAATGTCTACTAAGAGAATCACTAATTATGAAATTAATATTTACGAAATTCAACTAAAAATTAAAAGCCTATTTTTTCAGCTTATTTTTCTCCACACGACCGATAACGACGACAATCTGGCAGATAATCTGTCCATTATGAGAATCCATTTTACTCCTTTTTATTGCGTCAAAATCTATTATTGGTATCCTACTATAATAATTATTATAAAAGTTTAGATAAATGGATAGATGTTTATTACTCAAACACGCCGCAACGACTGAACCGATTTGTCTGAAAGGCACTGAGATAGATTAATGTCTGAAATATCACATAGGCTACTTTTTTACCTGGAAAATAAGAGAGTTCCCGCGGGAAATATAAACCTCAATCCACGCGTACGAAGTCGCGGGCATCAGCTATATATAATTATATCCAATGCTGTTCGTTCTGACTAAAACTTAAAAAAAGCTTGATTGATTTGAATAATTTTCTTTTTGTTTTGTTCGCTCTAATAACAAAGAAAAATTAGGGAACCACATAAAGGGAGGCGCATCCATCACGCGAAAACTACTGAACGAATTTGAATGCTTGGTATAGTGGTAGCTGTTACTCCGGGTGAATATATAAGAATACTTTTTATCCTGATAAACAATAAGTTTTATCCGGAATAGGGGATGAAAGTCTTTGTTGATTGTGCTCCATAACTTCGTCAAATCTAAACCGAATTTGATATTTTTTTTTTTTATTATAAATTGTGTACTATTAGAAATATTTTGTCCAATTTTGGTAAAGATCTGCTGATTATTATCGGAGATAGAGGACATAACTTCTCGCGGATAGTAGCAAGTCTCTAAACTTTTCACGCGGACGAAGTCGCGGGAATCAGCTAGTAGTAAGTTAAAAGGAGTATATTATTTATCCATTAGCTAGGTACCTACATTCGTTTGAGTGGTTCAAAAATTTCACACTACGTACGTCTGTTCAGCCCAAGCAATCGCCCATTATTCTTCGAAAGCGGCAAAGGGCTTGAAATACTATGCTATATGTCACTATACTAAGTTCATACTTCAATCGAGTGCAGTGCATAATACTCGCGTATTCTCGCTATCGGCTTTTCACACTCTACAAAGATTTTTACCCGCTTCTTAAACTCTCACTATTTTTTTTTTCTTAAAAAGTATATTAGCCAAGCTGAAGTTAACTCCTATCCCTTCCAAATAAGCGTAAAGCTTGTGCTAGGAGTGGGTATGACAATAGTGCAACGGGCGGGGTTCGAACCTGCGACATTTTAGTTTTCAGCCCCCACGCTATTGGTTTCAAAATTCCTTTGAAGTGTATTTCTGTTGTCGCTATAAGAACCAATAATAATAAGAATAAATTAAAAATTTAAAGGGGGGGGCGGTGTATTTTCGGCGTTTTTTGCTACGGAACCCTTCGCATGCGAGTCCGACTCGCATTGGACCGGTTATTTCTTTCTTTAAAGGCGCAATATCGTCGCATTAGTAAGACGAACTCGGTATGCTGTGAATCATAATTCATCACAATAATCATCAAAAACGTAATTACCAGTAACAGAACTAGAAAATAAGTACATGGCGTTCACACATTCATTGAGCCTACGGCTACGTTTGGAGTGGAACTTTGTTAGAAACTTCTGCTCGCGTTATAGTTCGATGAATTAGTTAAAAATATAATTGTGGTTACTCTCGTTGATAAAACCAATTATTCTTTTTCTGCAGGCCTAAGATGCGCGCTACGAGAAAATTTTGTCTACACTTTACTTGTAGACAAAATTTTCTTAGCCCAAAATCTGAGCCCTACTGGACGTAAATATACATTTAATAAAATAGGACATACTTACCAGATGTCACAGTCACCAATGAATATGTAGGTAGGTGGGTAAGTAGGTATAAGTTTTTTCAAGAATTTGAATTTTCTTAATATTCCCCTCTCCCCTCCAAATAAGTGCGTTAAGAGTGAGTACGACAATAATGCAGTGGGTGGGGATTGAACCCTCGACCTTTTAGCTTTCAGACCACACCTTTAACCGTTGGGCTATTGAAGGCTTGAAAGGTTTATTACAAACCTATTTAGCTATTTATAGTCATGTAAAGCTACCTATAGTAGGTAAAAGAAGCATGCACAAGCAGAGAATACATAAAAGTCTGCAGGGTACAAGGAGCAGGCTAGGGAAGTAAAAAATGGCGGCCGCTTTCAATAATGAGCGCGACGCTCTAACAGACGTTTACACTGCTTTTTTTGTGATAATTTAAGAGAGCATAAGGAAAAGGGGATGCATATGAACAGGCCTAGCACCAAAGTTTGACGGCTATAAGGCGTAAGCCACACCGAGAACTAAGCTGACTTATCTTAGCTTAGCTTTGCGTCTTTTCAGACTAAGAGTTAGTTAACGAGGCAAATTTTCATATTTTTGTCCAGACTACAAACACAAACTATGTAAACTAGACTTTAGATAACTGAATAATATTTGAAGGTAAAGCTAACGTAGCTAAGTTAGTTGCGTAGGTACTTATGTCGATCCTTAAGCTTAGTTGTCACAATCTTCTGTGATTACCTAGTTGGCACTCTCACGATTTTCTTGACACATACTTACTCGTACCATTAGGTACCATTAGGTATTATGTGCTCGTTTTTTTTAATTGCAGCAATTTTACCGTCAAAATTACAATAATCGAGATCGCAATCACACTTAATATTATAAAGGCGAAAGTTTGTATGTACGCGTCTGTGTGTGTTTGTTTGTTTGTTACTCCTTCACGGCATAACGAATGAACAGATTTGGCTGAAATTTTGAATGGACATAGCTCATACGCAGGATTAATACATAGGCTACATTTTATCCCAGAAAATTAAAGAGTTCCCGCGGGAATCAAAAATCCTTAATCCACGCGGACGAAGTCGCGGGCATCATCTATTAGATATATGCTAATAAATTCATGTGTTCTTTAGCCGCTATATTGGTACCTACCTACTTATCTTTAAGTATTAAACTAATTTTAATAGTACTCAAAGTAAAGTACCTACGACCTACGTATTTAAAGATATCGATAATAATAATTCATGTGAACGACAAGGACTATTGTTAAATAACAATAAGACATTACAAAGTTATGAAGATGGCTAGTAGTTGGGTACTGACTATAATTATGAAGGTAGAATCGATAACACTGTACCAGACACTGTACCTACCACACGTCTTGCCTGAATGAAATAGATACAATGTATCTACCTATTAGTACTTCATGTGTGTATGTGACACATGTGTCACATACACACATGAAGTACTAATAGGTAGATACAGAGTCTGCACCTACTATGCATAGTAGGTGACTCCTTTATTACCAATGGTAAAGTATCTACTACTACTTACATTGTGTTTTTTCCATAAGGAACATCGATTTCTAATAAGGAAAAATTATATAACCAATATATAACATAATATAATACTTATATAGAAATCCTATCTCATATTCGTCTGTCTACTGTACCTAGTCTGTACTAAATAAAACTAAAAATACCTATTAAAAATACCTATTGGATATATATTAGGCTCGGTCAGACCTATATCAATCTGTAGAGAGATCATTTTTAGCAAAAAATGGAAAACACCGTTTAAAAGTTCAAACGTCCGATCTAGGTCGGACGAAGTCGGGGTAAACTACGAGTCCATACACATTACAAGAGAGCTAAATTATACGCTCAAAATAGAATATGTACGTAATATCTAATGATCGGTATTTATAACATAGGTATCTAATGCAAAATCTACAAAGTGAAGGTCGATCCCGATGCGTAAAAACTTTTTACTAAAAAGCAATGATGCGTTGGTTGTTGTAAGGCCTGTCAATGAATAATAGATAATTCAATTAATCCACGCATTGCGATTGCAATCTGTTTTACCAATTTGGCAAACACTTTGCTAGGCATAATATCTCGATTCTCGAATCACATTTGCGATCTATTATTTGTAGATTTTGGATTAATTAGTTAGGCGTATATTTAACTGCAACAAATAATTTCGCTTGATTTATATTTTTTTTTTTTTATATATTTTTAGCGAGCAAACGAGCAGGCGGGTCACCTGATGTTAAGTGATTACCGCCGCCCATGAACACTTGTAGCACCAGAGGCACCACCAATGCGTTGCCGGCCTTTCAGGAATTTGTTGGTCCGCCCCTTGAATAACCCCATGTTGTAATTCAGTGGAAACACCGAACATTTTTGAAGGCTTACTAAAAGTATACTTACCTACTTCTAAGGTACCTTACCTAAGGTAGCTTTTTAGTTTTTAAACTAATTTAAGTATTTACGTTTCACAAGTATACCTAAGTAGGTACCTTTATGTTTGATGAGTTGGTCACGAACATTGTGGATATCCTTTTAATAATATTGGTATTTAGTTGTCGCTAGAATATTCAATGCGTGACCGTCCACACTCCACAGATATGGAAAATTTCATTTTCTGCAAAAAATCATAATTCACGCAGCAATTGTAATTTGCTTTTTGACGCGATTTGATACGGGTTGTAGAATCAATTATGACCAATCAGACATTATTTTCAATAAGAGTAAAATATTCCTGTTTTTAATCCTCTAAATCTGTAAAAAGACTTATTATCCTGACTGGCTGACTATCAACGCTCAGCCTAAAGCACTGGAGTAAGAAACTTTGATTTTAGGTTTCTTTTATAAGTTCTTACCCAGTAAGAAAGGATTTTTTTGAAATTCCACCCCCAAGGCGTTTAAATAGGGGATGAAAGTTTGTAAAATAGCCCTCATTTTTCAAGTAAGTTACGTTGAAAGAAACCTATGGGTATTTTGACTCTTTTTTTGAAAGCTACCAATGAAGGAGAAAAATATGAATGTTTCAATGAATTTCCGTCATTTTTCAAGTTAAGTATATCCATGAAACTTGGTATTTTGGCTTTAGGTTAAAAATAAAGAAGTAAGTAGGTACCTACATAGGTTCATGTTTCACAGTTTTTGAACGTAACAACGTATTTTGTTATAAACTATCTTCACTCCAAATTCCAGCCAGGTTTATATTTTGTTGTGGCGTAAAGAAGCACATACATACACTCACATACAAACATTCACCTTTACAATATTAGTCTTATAATATCAACACGATCTCCAATACACAGACAGTATAAGCGGTTTTCCAAGTATGGAAATATTGTGGCATTTAAGTAGGTATACGTAGGTACAACTCCAAAGTATCAAAAAATAGGATTTCCATGTTGTGTTAGCATTGGCTTAGATGTGTAGTTTTGCGAGCGATACGCGCGCTGTGACAGATGTAGTCCACGATAATGGTGAAAGCCCGACAACACCCATTCCATGTGGTGTTGCACAATCCAACCTAATTTTAGTTATAGAATACCAAGAGTTATATTCGGTATTATTTAAAGTGTGCTTCATCTATAGATGTATGCATTTCACCTACGTATAGGAATGCGTTTTACGTACTTCATAGATTTTTTGTTTGTGCATTTTTATGTTGCCATTCCCTGAAAAAATCGTGCCCTAGCATTTAGTAGATCATAATAAATGTATATTTTACGGCTGAAGGACAAAAATATCACATTTAAGGGTTCCGTACCTAAAGGGTGCCAAAGAGACCCTATTACTAAGCCTCCGCTGTCAATCCGTCCGTCTGTCTGTCAGCGGGGTGTATCTCATGAACCGTAATACCTACTTACTTGAAATAAGATAAATTATTATATAGACTAAGGTAGATACCTACTTACCTACTTGAAATTTTCACGGAATATGTATATCACAAAAACGAAAATAAAGGGGGAGTCGCCATACAGAATTAAAAAATCTTAATCCATACGAACGAAGTCGCGGACATCAACTAGTAATCCATATGGTATAAAATTAGATAAAATAAATTGTCTTTTAGTTATACATACTATTAAGTAATATTTCTATTGTAGTAGTTGTAATTACTTGCAACATCCGGCACGAAAGCAGTTCGAAAATGCAATCAAAACGATCACCACGAACTCTTGCCATTTATTATGCAACGTACCTACATGCACGTTTTAAACATAACACTGAGTGCGGATGAGCTCGTATAAACATTCCAATAACCGTACCTAAGCCTGGTCGCACCAATGGTAAGTATTAATTTTCCTGGATCGTCGTATTACTTACTGTGTTACTCATGTGTTACTATTCAAAGTCAAAATCACTACATTGTACGGTAGCTACAAATAATTGATGGACAAGCACGTCGCCATAGGTTCGATTCTTCCAACAACACGTTCGATTGTTTCCAAACACAAAATTTTTTTTCCTCCGAGATTGTTTGAAATCAAAAAAACTGGCTATCCGTACATTAACAAAGCAACGTGACAATAGTGACAGCAGTTTTGACTTGGCAGATTTAATACAAAGTTATTTTTTAGAAGTTCTCTTGGTTGGCAATCCCGTATGTATTCTGAAGGCATTAGTATTGATTTAACGTAAAACCAAGATTAGGTAACCTTCGTTATAATGGTGCTAAGTGAGCTGGATAAAGGAACCCTCATCTGTTTATCACATGTTACCAACTAACATGATAAAAATCTTTCCCTGTCCTACATAATTATGTAGCTACCTGCGATGTATAGGTTTTTCTTACATACATCGCATGTATTACCCATTTAAATAGTAAGTGAAGTAGAATAGTAAAAATGTCTCTCGTCGCAAAGCCCACCTGCGTTTGAGTAAATGGAATGTTGTTATCAAACCAACTCCTTCAATTCTTAACGGATATAGGTAGGTATATTCTTACGTATAACACATATTTTGTACAGTATTTAATAGAAACAAGTCAACATCTACGGTGGATTTGCATGATAAACGCTTAAATGCATAAATACCCAAGGCGATTGAATAGTCAGCTACGTGAAAGTCCGCTATCTTTTCTCTTTGAAGTCTATTTGCTAAAATAATGCTTTTTTTTTTATTCGATGACAAGATAGCCCTTGACTGTGATCTCACCTGATGGTAAGTGACGATGCAGTCTAAGATGGTAACGGCCTAACTTGGAAGGGGTATAGCAGTGTAAATTCAACCCATACCCCTAATCGGTTTCTGCACGCCATCGTGCCGGAACGCTAAATCGCTTGGCGGCACGTCTTTGACGGTAGGGTGGTAACTAGCCACGGCCAAAGCCTCCCACCAGACCAGACCAGAGACAATTTAGAAATTATAAATTCCCAAATTGCCTCCGCCGGGAATCGAACCCGAGAGAGACCTCCCAGTTATAAGACCACAGCGCTCACCACTGCGCCAGGGAGATCGTCGAAAGCTTCGGAGGCTTTGCACGTAGTAATGTTCTGTAACTAAGTGTTAACTTATTTTTATTAAAAAATTGACGTAAATAAAGTCCATTAATTAATACATCGATGCCCAAGTTATCTTTCTGGGCCGGGAGAACAAAAAGGTCTTCGGCGATTGCCGTTGCAACTGAGTGGGGCAGCTCTCGCTGATGCTGAATGCCTGTTGACGTGACCTGCCCAGTTACATTTTTGGCTCTTACTGTGACTCAGAGCATCAATAACTTTAGTTTTAGGTACTCTCAAGTTTGACTCCTAAAAGAGTCGCTTCTCTGCCTATCTTTGAGTTTTATGTACACACCCAAACACATGCATAATAGCAACCAGTTCTCGTGTTTAAAGCATTGTTGAAATATTATAGAAAACAAAATAAATGCAAAAGAAATAGTTAAAATGTTCTGTGAGCTGCTGTAGCCTGTAACAATAATACGTTCAGAACACGCGTTTCGATGCATGTAGGTACCACCTATCGATAAGAACACTCGTTTGATTAATCATGGAAATAGTAGATATTACCTATGTAAATACTTCAATAATTAATACGTATTTTATTATTTTTAAGGATGTTATATAGATATTAGATATATTGAATTTTTATAAACATTTTCAAAAATAATATAATGTAGAAATGCTCAAAGCCTAAATGTGAGTGAAAATAAATAACCACTAGACAATTTAGATGAAGATCTAATAATAATTATTATCGGAAATAGAAGACAGAACAATAGCAGCAATAAGCAACAATAAGTCACTCATATAAGATTTAACGATCTTAATACATATGCGAACCAAATATTTATGAGGATCTTGACCACAGCTATTAATATTTTACTAATGTCCTACTTAATATTATAAATGAGAAAGTTTGTGAGCATGGATGGCTGTTTGGAATGGAGATAGCTCATACTTAGAATAGGCCCATTTTATCCTGGAAAATTATAGAGCTCTCGCGGAAATTAAAAAACCTTAATCCATGCGGACGAAGTCGCGGGCAAGAGCTAGATGTGAAAGTGCATTTGTTTGTTGGTTTGTCGTTCAATCACGCTGCAACAGAGATACGGATCAACGTCATATATTTTCACCACAATCAATGATGAAAAGCATTAATAAAAATACTTTTCTCAAACATGCATGGAAATATTGTCATTATTTTCGAAAAAAGAACACGCGAAGTATCGAATTGTCGGACAAAGAAAATCAAATCCATTGCAAGAGCGTTTTTTGAATTTGGAACATTACAACGCTCCGCGAAACAGTTGTTTCGCGGAGCGTTTTTTTTTTTAAATATTGCAGGAGCTTTGTAATGTAATGCCGTTTCATACAACAGTATGAAATGGCGTGCTGGGGTTACTAAATACTCCTTGATCGGATCTCTGTTGTCATTCTTGGCATACCATAGTCTCTTTGCTTAGTACAAATTGCGTTTACGTGGCTGTATAGCCATAAATGCGTTTGCCTGTCGGCACAGATAATAAAAAAAAAAATTGGCGGTAAAGCTGAAAATTCGTCTTGATTTGTTATTTACATACCTACTTAATAAATATAAATTTAATAATAATCAAAATGAGTTCCAACGGTTCAGAGAGTGAAATGGAGATTGATTGTACCTACTCCACCAGATTTAAACCAAAATGGCGGATGGATTTGGATGTATAATATAAAAAGTGTTTTATTTCCCTGCATTCTTTTGAGAAAAGCACTATATATGCCTCGGCGGGAAATGGCAATTGCCTGTCTCGTATTTAGTGAAGTCCTCGCCTACGGCTCGGCCTTCAAACTCATACTCGACCTGCAATTGCCTACTTCCCTGCCTTTGCAATAATGTACTATTGTATACTACTTAAATAAGTAAGTATAAAATTTTCGCTCGAATATTTGACATCGATATAGTACCTACTACTTATTTGATATGTGCTTATCATAGATAAGCAAAGTGGGTCCATATCACCATGATACCAATACCAATGATCGATAAAGCCAGCCGAATGATTGGATTATTTATTTCCGGTTTCGTGATAGGTGTGGCAATGGCAGTGTGACCAACTCCTATTAATCAGAGCCACTAGGCTAAATACTAAAAGTCGATAAAACTGATTCTTCAGATAGATATAGCCACTTAAACGTATCCATCATCTAATATTCAATTTTTCATACCAGGTTTTTTTATTAAAACCGAGTTTTGGCGACAAACCTTACCTACAGTTAGTATTTGTTGTAGGTTGTAATACCATTTCCATTAGGTAGGTATATTTAACAGCTTTTACATTGGACAACATGAGGTTTATTTGGCAAAGGTACGGCTTGTATGTAATATTTCAGAGTTCAATTCCAGTCGCCTCACACGAAATAAACTTATTTTGTGCTTGAGTTTACAGTAGGTACGCATATTTCAAGTGTGGCTGGCAAAACATCTATCGTATGCCCTTTAAACGGGACCTCGATACTCGTTTCTATCTAGTTCTCTACTGTTTTGTGCAATTACAGGTACAATCCATGTATAATCTAAATCTGCCTGAGGCATGATTTACCTACTCTATATGTGGCCGGTATGAGTGTAGTGACCCCTATCATTTATCAATTTATCTAGCTTGTCCGCGATTACGTCCGCATGGCGTGAGCTTTTAAAATTCCTGCAGAAACCCACGGTTTTTCAAGGATAAAACTAGCATAATATGCTAATATAACATAATATGACATAATATAACATACCTATTATGTCACTCATTAAGTCCTCAACTATATTCATGCAGAAAATCAAGCCGATCCGTAGCTCTGTTGCGACGTGATTGAAGGACAATCTAACAAACAAACACACTTTTGCATTCAACTAATATAATTGGGATAGTGTGGTAAGATTTCACGGTACAAAATTGCAGTGGACATCGAGGTCTTTCTATAGAGGTATATAACTCAAAAAAAAAGGAATATTGCGAGTCTGGTTTATATCGCTTATTATCACACGAGCGTTAACATGGACCAGTGATTGTTAATACAAAATAAACAGGACCGAGCGATAACGCGCTTCTATAGGTATCTACATACATATACTTAGTGGAAAGACAAATATCGAATTAGGGACTTCAAACTCAGGCACCCACCATGTGAGCGACTTGAGTCAACGTTGGTTAACCCATATGATTGATGAACCATTTTTTAGTTGTGACATAAGTAATGGAGAACATGTTCGAGAATCCTTGCCAATATTATAAATGCGAAAGTGTGTTTGTTTGTTGGTTTGTCTTTCAATCACGCTGCAACAGAGCTACAAATCGACGTGATTTTTTTGCCTGGGTATAGTTGAGGACCTGGAGAGTGACATAAGCATTTTTATCCTGGAAAATCATAGAAGTTCCGCGGGATTTTGAAAAATACGTCCATATCCACGCGAACGAACTCGCGGCCATCAGCTAGTACAATCTATTTCTAAGAGTTCACCCTGAACCCTTGCCTACCTCGAACTAAATTAGCGTAGATCACGTAGCTTCGACATCTTTCCATACATTATACACACTGCGAATAACAGCGCAAATAGCTACTGCTAAGTAGGTACTATACATTGCTCAATAATACCAGCTCAAAGTTCATATAGCTTTATCCCTTTTCTGATTACCTTCACCCTGTCAGTTTATTATCACTCCATAGTCTGAAAAGAAAATGAAATCAATATGAAATGAAATAAAAATTTTTACTTGCAGGAAACATAGTAGAAAGATGATACAATATATCTTAGCTCGCATCGTTGGTTGCATGCTAAGCTACGTGCAATTATAAGCTATAAACAGTTCGCAGTATGACTTGAGCTTTATTCAATGGCCAACAACAAATCCGCTTTTCTCGAAGCGCTAATTTGAAACCGTTTTGTCACTAGACTAGTAATAACTGTACTGTACTTCGGTACTGTACAACGCGACGCGTAGTACAGTTACAAGTCACCGGTCAAACATTAAATTATAGTACTTTAGCTAATCAAATAACAGTTCTTGTAAAATTATGTAGTTTAATATTACCTTATAGGAAGATGGGCGCCACGAGAAAATTTTGTCTACACGTTTACTTGTAATCTCTATGTGAATCTCTTAGGATATCTCTATATTATATTGAGATTCACGTAGACAAAAGGTGTAGACAAAATTTTCTCGTAGCGCACATCTTAGGCCCAGGTACTGGACTTTTTGAGTATGGACTACATCATTAGTAGATACCTACATACAATGTAAAAAATACACATTAAATAATACATTTTTATATTCCACAAGTGAAAAGAGCAAGTTTATATTCCACAAGTGAAAAGTCTTTAATAAAATAAATAACCGGTCAAATGCGAGTCAGTCTCGTATACGATGGGTTCCGTACCAAAAACGCCTAGGTTTTAGGAAGGTTTTAGGCTTCTGTATACTCCTTTACTTCAATTAGGTATTAATCTAAGCTCTTGTGTATCTAATCTAAGGTTTTAGGATGGTTTTAGAAAATTTTTTTAGGCAATCAAACATGGTGATATACTTATAGTATAAGTACCGACTCAGTGGGCAAAAGTTGCACAGTAGGTACTTAAGGTAGAAAAAGGAAAAGCCTTGAAACGAAGTGGTTATATACTCAGTGGTAGCCATTGAGTATATAATATCACTCTTGTGTTTAGTGGCAGATACACAAACATATAAGAGTAAGGGCAGATAGCAATCACTGACAATCCAAGAGAATATAAACCACTACGTTTTTAATTATTTTGGCAGTAAAATGTCAAACGCGTGTATTTTGATAAATAATTTTTATGTTGTATTTTGTACTACCTCCTTATTTTTCTATTTAGGTATTTGAAGCTTTATTTAAAATTATGCTACTATAAATTTTAATAATGTCCCTATTAACTGAAATAGGTAATAGTCAAAATGAATGTTAAATTATGACATGACATGATTTTATGAGCAATAGAACAGCAATACAAGAGTCTAAGAAAATTAAGGGATACGAAGAAAATCTTGAGTTTCAAACCAGATAAGGAAATATAACAATAAGTCAAACAAAAAGGGGGTAGGTGGGTTATTAAATATCGATGTACATTGTAGGTACATATTTACTGAGAACACGTTATTTGGACTGGATAAATTCTGCGTAAAACTATAGATATCCGGTACTCGCGTTCGGGGATGGGGGTGGGGGGAAGGGGGAGGGGGGGGGGGAGTGGTAAGCCTCCCCCCAAACCCAAAATGTCGGAAATGTATAGTTTTTGAGTAATGATTTTTTTTTGTAAAATCATAACCTCTAACCTATCCAAACAGTAAGCACTTCTGAGTGGTTATAAAAAAAATAAACCACGAAGACAGTGGCGGGAGCTACGCTTCGCTTCGCTCCCGCCACTGCCTTCTAACCTATCCAAATACTAAATAGTAAGGATTTCTGGGTGGTTATAAAAAAAATAACCTTACGACAGGTAGCGGCACGAAAGTCTAGCGGTCACCGTTTGTGTAAAATAAAGTATTTTGGGGGAGTCAGTGGGTCGCGGGGTATTTGCACCCGGAAATCCTTACTGTTCTCTACTGTTTGCCTAAATAACAGCAAAACGAACCTTAAAATAAAAAAATTAATATCTCATAAACTATTTGAAATTGACGAGTTTTCCTTGCGTGGGGGAGGGGGGATCCACTCCCACATTCCCCCATCCTCCCCCACGAATCAATCCCTTCCAAAGCATTAAAAATAATATAGGACAGCCAAAAAAAGTGAGGTTATAATTTTACAAAAAAATCATAACTCAAAAACTATACATTTCCGACATTTGGGGGTAGGAGGGGAGGCTTACTCTTCCCCCCTCTACCCTTTCCCCCCACTCCCATCCCCGTACGCGAGTACCGGATATCTATAGCCAACCCAAATTCTGACCTATGGAAGCTCTACAAAAAATCCTAATACATAATAAATAATTTGTGAAGTAGCCGCTAGTTTCGTCCGCGTGGAGTAAGGTTTTGAAAAGGCCGCGGGAACCTTTGCTTCTGAAATAAAAATTAGCGTAATGTGCATCTAATATGTCACTCTCCAGGTCCTCAGCTAAGAAATGCGAAATTGTGACTTATAATTTCCTAATATAAAAGAGTATTTTCGCATGGGCTAATCTGAAGATTGCCTGAAAATGTCATCAAAATCCAACCGTTTTGGAGTACATAGAGAACATATACGCGTCGATTTTTACATAATATAAATAGAGGATACAAACCTCCACTGATGTTCACACAGATGTTCGCGGTGCGATAGTGAACGCGAGATGGGCGAGCACATAGGGAGGAAAGCGCAAGCGCGCTGATCGGGCATGTGGGCGCGCGCGGCGCGGCTGCTGCGGCGTGCGGCGCTGCTGGCGCCGCTGCTGCTCACGGCGCTGGCGCTGCTGCTGCTGCCGCGACCGCCGTCCTTCAGTCCTGCCAGGCTGCCGTCGGCTCCGCCGCAGCCGAAGGAAGAAGCGCACATCCAGGTTCAATACGTTCTTTCATTAGCAGCCAATCCTTACTAATATTATAAATGCGAAAGTGTGTTTGTTTGTTGATTTGTCCTTCACTCAAGCCAGAATAGAGTTACGGTCGATTTGATTTTTTTGCATGAGTGTAGTTGAGGACCTGGAGGGTGACCTGTTTTTTATTCCGCAAAATCAAAGAGTGCCCGCGAAATCCACGCGGATGAGGTCGCGGGAATCAGCTAGGATAAAATATTTTCGTGCAGCTGAATTGTGCAGGTGTGGCGATTCCAAACCGGAAAGCGCAGTGTTGGCAGACTCTTCATTAGGCCTGGACCTACGACAAAAGACGCTGGATAAGGGCGAATGAAGACCGAAACCTGTAGAAGTTCATGCAAGAGACCTTTGTCCAGCAGTGGACGATTATCGGTTGATAAAGAAGAGAGGAAGACCGAATATATTAATTATTATAATATAATAATGCTCTTTTGGGAGTCTACTATCGCTGAAAATTTTAGACATGTCTTTCCTTAAAAAGAAATACATATAGATAACTGCTAATACGAAATTACGAAATTAATGTTTTATTCTAGAATTCTATATTAGCAGAGGATGAAACTCCAGCTAATAAACTAAACGAAGATGTGGAGGAAGAGCCCAAACGGCCTTGGTTTATGTCTGGCGGTGAACAGCGTCCCTGGCATCACGACCCTAACGCTAAGCTCTTTCCTGAAGACGCGCCTGGTGATGACAGGTGAGAAAAGAATTAAGATGACATACTCGTACCTATAACGTCAATGATCAAGGAGTTAGTAGAAGTAGGTGCATTGTACACGATGTACAAAGACCATACATGCCATATCATAATAACCTATTGTAGTATAAAATTTAATTTTATTAAAGGTTTATCCTTACTAATATTATAAATGCGAAATTGTTTGTTGGTTTGTCCTTCAATCACGCCGCATCAAAGCAACGGATCTACGTGATTTTTTGCATGAGTATTGTTAAGGACCGAGAGAGTGACATAGGCTACTCTTTATCCCGGAAAATTAAATAGTTCCCGCGGGATTTCAAGAACTAAATCCACGCGAGCGAAGCCGCGGGCATCAACTAGTTAAAAATAAGAAGTGGTTGGTTTAACCTGTAGCATAGGTATTAGGTACCACCACATACGTAAAAAGCCACATTCTAGACAAGTTCTAGACTAATGTTTATCGTTTTCAGAATTGTCGAACAGCTCTCTTATGCTCTGCCAAAGGATGAGGACATTCCCATTAAGAAGATATTATTGGCAAACGGATTAGGTTCTTGGGGGGTAGCTGGTGGAAGGACGGAGTTCATCAGGAACAAGTGTCCCGTGGACCGATGCAGTCTCACTGCGGATGTTAGAGACGCCGCTACCGCTGATGCTATTCTGTACAAAGATCACCACACCCCTTTCAATGTCAAAAGACCTCACAATCAGGTAAGCTTAAGGAACACATACCTACTGTACCTAGTTATATCAGTCTCTTTCTCTGCATCGTATTCCTGAGGGTCCCTTTCCATTACCTATTCATAAAGTGGTAGAAGTTTTCATGGGACATTCCCAGCTCTTCATATGACTCACTAAGAAATTTCGTTTCTTAGGTTTAGCGGTTGTAATCAAATGTCAGGGCACGGAAGGAGCGAAAGCACAACAAACGTCATTCACCCATCCAGTTACCGATCAGAGTCAACGTTGATTAACCAGCATGATCGTTTTATACGCGCAGTCACAGCTAGGCCATACTTTCCTCGAAACTATATCAGTAAACCAATTTAAATTGATGATGGTAAATTATAAAGCTAAAACCCGCATTATTTATTATGAAAGGATGCACAGGCTAACATCCGACCTTAACATTTAATCGCTTTATAACTACAAACTGCATTCCAGATTTGGATTCTCTATTACTTGGAATGCCCGTACCACACGGCGTCCCTGAGGCCAACCTCATTAGACGTGTTCAATTGGACTGCCACATATCGCCGCGATTCAGACATTGTCGCTCCTTACGAAAGATGGGTTTACCACGATGAGCTGTTTACGGAAAAAGAGCCAGAGAGGAATTATGCAGCAAACAAAACAAAGAAGGTACATTTGATTACTGCTCTTATACAGAGCTACCTACTGGATAAAGAATTTGAAACTTCATAGCTCCAAAAACTTACAATACAAATTCGAATCAACTTGTAGCTCTTAAGACTACAGGCAGTACGATGTGCCAAAGATTTTTTTTTTAATAAAAAATAAATTATCGCTGGATTGCGATCTCACCTGATGGTAAGTGAAGATGCAGCCTAAGATGGTGCGCCTATTGCACGTGCGATGCCTATTCACTCGTGATTTAAAGACACCCAAGTTATAGTTATGTAGTTGGAAACACGGAAGCCGGAAGGGCATTCTTTGCGGTGCGTATTAGAAACAAGAAAGCAAAGCGCTTAGTGCGGGATCGTGGAATTTCGACCACGTAGCGGTGCAGATTCGTATGATGCCTTGCGGTTCGGTGGTAGAAAGACAATGGTGGAACTAAATTAAATAGTTCTTGAGCACACTCTCCGAAATATATCTTTTAGAACACCGACAGACAGGCAACCTTGCGCCGATGTTCCAGACTTTGGAGTCTTTAGTTAACCAGCGTTTGGTTGATGAGTCTTCTGGCACATCGATCCACCGAACTACTGAAAAGAGCCAACAAACTCTGACAGCCGCTCTTTTCAAAAACTATCTCAACTAAATGCGATATTTGTTACTCAATCACGCCACAACGACTGAACCATTTTGGCTGAAATTGGGCATAGAGATAGATTGTAGTCTCAAATAACCCATAGGCTATTTTTTATCCCAGAATGTTCCCGCGGGAGTTAAAAAACCTCTATCCATGCGAACGAAGTGGCGAGCATCAACTACTTAATTAATAAATTAATTGAATTACTTTCAGGTAGCATGGTTCGTTTCTAACTGCCACGCCCGCAATCGTCGGTTACAGTACGCTAGACAATTAGCCAAATTTATTGCCGTGGACATTTACGGTGCTTGCGGGTCACACCATTGCCCGCGCGCTGATCCCAACTGTTTGGAAATGCTCGATAAGGAATACAAATTCTACCTGGCCTTTGAAAACTCAAACTGTCGGGATTACGTTACAGAAAAATTCTTTGTGAATGGGCTTCAGTAAGTCACTTTTCTTTTTCTTTATCAACCGATACCTAGACGTCCACACTGCCTTCCTCAAGCTATAACATCGTTAACCAACATTTGGCCAAATATTATTTTTAATGCTATCTTAGAGAAGCCACATACTATCCAGTTTGTTGTTAAGTCACAATTTATAATAAAGAAAGAATCATCAAAATCAGTTCGGATTTTACTGAGTTATGGAGTAAAATCAACAAAAACTTTCGTCCCCTATCCTGAAAGAGCCTTATTTTTTATCAGTATAAAAACTATCCTATATGTTTACCCAAACTATCAGATACTTACCACCTTTCATTTAAATCCGTTCAGTAACTTTCGCGTGATGCGCGGACAGACAGACAGACAAAAATTAAATAAAAATCAGTTTTTGGCTCAGTAACGATAATAAAGCATCTCCCGGTTAAATTTTCAAAATATATTAAATGTAGGTGCAGAAATCTTGCAGTTACAGTTAAGTATAGATTTAGATAAGTTAACATTGTTTTCAATCTCGCACTCTTTACCTAACTTTTTATCAGGAAAACATTCTCTTCAGTTAAATTAAAATAAGTATACCTACCTATAATAATCAGTATGTTGTATGTAGTATGGTATGTTTTGCATGGAATGGTTTTGCTACTAGTACCTACCTACATAATTTTATATGCTACGTAGGTTACATGTTCACGTAGTAACATACAGTATGTTATAATGCAATTTTACTAATATAACAAATCAGAATCAGAATCAGCTTTCCGAACCGGTGGTAGATTCTCGACTTGTCATAAGAGCCACAAGTTGGCCTACATGAAATAAATAATTTTGAGTTTGAGCTTGACAAATCCGAAAGTATTCGTTTGTTAGTTTGTCCTTCAATCACGCTGCAACAGGGCTACGGATCGCCGTGAGTTTTTGCATGGCTACAGTTGTGGACTTGAAGAGTAACAAAGGCTATTTGTCCTGGAAAATCAAAGAGTTCGCGCGGGATTTTAAAAACGGACGAAGTCGTGGGCCATCAGCAACTTATTGAATAAGAAAATCTCTATAAAATTTAATCGACAATCCAATCATGGCATTGAAATCTACAATTAAATTATGATTGGATTGTACTTTGTTAAAGAACCGATAAGTACTTATATCCGATAGTGCCCATACATATGTTTTGAAATGGCATTGTGAATTAAATTTTTATTGGTCATAATAAATATACTTAATTATTTATTTTTATCGAAGCGATAATTTCTCAGTAGGTAGGTACCTACATTATGTTTTTATTTTGATAATTTTTTTATATAATTGTAAACACTAAACAGGTTTACCTACCTAGTCAGGGAAATCTAGAACTTGAAGCATCTATTTTTCATTGATAACAAGACACGATGACGATGCAGTTTAAGATGGTAACAGGCCAACTTGAAAGGGGTATAGCAGTAGTTCCCCACACCATCGATCGTACTGGAACACTAAATCGCTTAGCGACACGTCAATGTTTAGGTATAGTAATTCTTTCAATTCAAGAGGGCACGTGGCTCATGGTTGTGCGTGATGTCCTATCGGTAAAGTGTAAGCGAGAGCTTGCTCGCGCCTGACCGCTCCCACCTAGGCTCCTGACAGGCACGCACACTTACGCAATGTGCATGTACACGACGTAACCACAAGTAAAGCGCCCGTAACTTCCTGAGATAAACGTACTATGAAGATAAGTCCATCAGACTTAACCAAAGATAGTTTAGAAATTATAAGGTCCCAAATTGCCACCATCGGGAATCAAACCAGAGATCTCCCATTTATAGGCTTCGCCTAAACACTGTGCTACAGACAAGAATTAATTGCTTTGTGGATTGCAGACATGACGTGTTACCGATAGTGATGGGAGCACGGCCAGCGGAGTACGCGGCAGTGGCGCCGCACAACTCGTACATCCACGTCGAGGAATTCACAGGACCCGAGGAGTTAGCTGCCTATCTACGTCGCCTTGATGAGGACGATGCCCTTTATAACTCCTACTTTAAGTGGAAGGTAAGGAGTTTATATCTACAATATTTTCCTACTTGGTTAACTTTTATAGCTATGTATAAGCCAAAATATTGTAGTTACAAAGCCTCGCCAGAAAAATAAAAATCTGTTCCTGCACAGAGTAAGGTAAGTAGGTAACGTAAGTAGAGGTCAAGACTAGGTACTAATGTGAAATTATTAGTGACGATTTAAAGATAGTACCTATTGCCAGTAAATTAAATTAGTTTATTGGTATGACAATGCTACTGCTAGGTAACTACGTGGCAACTTGTACATGCTCTCTTAACTCTATATTGACTTGGCTCTAATGCTATATTTTTTTACTCCGAGTGCCATATTTTTCGACTAAGTATGACAACGACTTCGAGTGGTGAGGTAAGGTTTATAAAAGTCCCGCGGTAACCCTCTGTTTTTTCGGGTTAAAAAGTCTATATCACTCAAACTCCAGATCCTCAACTATACCCATGCATCCGTAGCTCTGTTGCAGCGTTATTGAAGGACAAACCAAAAAACACACTCGCATATATTAATAAGGAAGGATTGTGTACGTAAAACAAAAGTAGTTATTAGTAACTTAGAATAAACTTTACAGGGCACAGGCGAGTTTATAAACACGTACTTCTTTTGCCGCGTGTGCGCAATGGTGCACGCGAACGCACGCAGGCAACGCAACGCTCACTACACGGACGTGCAAGCGTGGTGGCGCGACTCGGCGTGCACGCGGACGGAGTGGCGCGCCGCGTCCCGCGAAGCCCGCAGCCCGCGCGACCCGCCGTGAGCCGACAACGTCCAGCCACAGATAAACCAAAAATTATTTCAAGGAAAAATAGAATGCTTTTGCTATAATCCGCCAAACCAAAAAAATCTGTATGGCAAAACGAGTAAATACTCTCTACTCACCGAATTCGAAGAGTTTGTGTGTGTGTAACTGTAGCGAGCGTGAGCTGCGCATTTTGCCATACATAAAGAATTTTATTTTTCCTTGAATGTCATGAAATTCTGCAAATAACGCCTTCATCTATCCCATATAAAAATTAATTATAACTCCGCTATGACGATTGTATTTTTCTTAGTTGTCAGAGGTAAATGATTTCTTGCAGGACGTAAGCGAGACGCTATGTACCTACAGCGCATACAACTTCTTATCGCACAGACAAAAACGCGTTTCTCTGAAAAGTTTTCTGCGATTTGTTTAGGTAACTTATAAGACAGCTAAGTAAAATAGATTACTTATACCAAAAATTCTATTCCGTATAGCTCGCAACTATCATAAACGGCATTGTCACTTACCATCAGCTGAAATAGCACACAAGGACTATATTTTCATGAATAAAAAAATTACAACATTTTGGTTCGGAAGGAGGTTCATGATTATTTATTTGTTGGACATTAAACATAAATTTATCGTAGTAAATCTAAATTATAATTAAGTATATGGCCTTCGAGATACGGAATAGGACTACTCAGTTACGAGTAAACTAAATAAGAGCAGAGCTAATGAAATGTTATCGAACGTTTATTTTTGCTGGTTAAGACTGGGCCAGATTTTTACGCTAAGTTCGCTAAGTTATTGCAATGTTTTCCGCGTGTTCTCTACTCAATTGAACCCTATGGGAATCTAATCTTAAATTCTTGAAACGTTTTGCGCACAATAAAATGAATACCTTGGTAATTATTGCGAAGTCTAAAAGCACAATCTACTTTGTTAATACTATACTAACAAATAAACCAAAGAGTTTCAATTTATGTACAAAAATAACATGAGTGTTGATTCATTTCAACTTGATTGCAACAATCGCAAGTACTTAGCTATACTTACCTACCATATACAGCATAAAAAGATAAAAAAAATTTATTATTGCAATCGTTTTGGGTATTATCAAACAGATATTTTGGATTATCTGGACGAAAATAATTTTGTTTGTTTTTTATCAATTTTTTACCGTTCTCATTCCACACAATCGCTCTTATCTGAAATTTTATGTAGGTCCTACCTACCTATACATAAAATAACTTGCATCATTCCATGTGTCAGAAGCATAATAACTCATAAAATAATTATATGTATTCACGTCCATTATTGTAATGCCCATGGTACGTTCCAATGGTACCTACCTATTGTTAAAATAAGTATAACTGATAGCTACCCGCCGTACATAGGTACTATATTATGATATAAGATATTTTAATACATGTTATACCTAGTTGCAATGCCTTTCACGATTCTTTTAAGAATCTACGAAAGGGTTAGATAAATGTGGCTTCGTCGTTAGCACAAAATGTAGTCGTGAACGAGACCTGACTGTAGGTGATACCATATAGACCGGAGCACATTTTTTTTAAGTATTACACACCCAACGTAAGTATAAGATAAGCGTTGCCTACGTAAAAATAGATTTTCTTTTTTATTTGTTGTATGCGAAAGACCTAATTCATACTTTGGTCTGCAGTGTTGGACCAAAAAGCAAGTCAAAGAAACAATCAAACAACCTTTAAAAATTCAAAATCTAAAGAGTTTATTTCGCGAAAAAATCCTCTAAACTCTCAAATATTGAAAAAAATTATTATTTATGTGAAAATCGCCTATTTTTCCATATACCTAATTTGAAATTCTTTAGTTCTTAATTAAAAATAGAAATTTTATTACGCACATCTAAGGATTTTGAAGCATTAGAAGTATCTACTTACTTCCTTGTAATTTAAATGAATCAGAAATATAATATATTAATTTTACTTACTTTAAATAGGTACCTACCACATTTTATTCTTATTGTACGTACTACGTACTACCTAAGTTATTGTTATGTTAAAAATGTTTCGTTATGACTGCCTGTCGATAAATATTTTATCACAATAGGTAAATCACAATTTAAGTGAGATCTAGATTAATATACTATGTATTATCATTCCATAAGTTTTTAATAGTAAGCTTATTAATGTAAATAGAAATAGAAAATATTATGTTTTAGGTATAGAATACTGAATATTTAAGGAAATTCTATTATAAATTTTGTAACACAGGGTTTTATTTATTATGATTATTATCAATCGATTATATTTGTTAAAATCTTTTCTAAGTAACTATATACGTTATTTCAGTTCATTTTTGAATCGACCTTTTAGCATTTTATTTATTTATGTTAAATGATTATTATCATTTGAGTTTACCAGCTGAAATGTTAATAATGCAATCAATAAATTCTTTCCACCAGAAGAAACATTTTTATAATGTTCCTACTCGTATTTGGGTTTTTGTGTCCCATTTATAACTTACCTAACTTTTTTAAACAAAGCTTATAAATTGTGTCTAGTCATGGCACCTATGTAAATTGAGCACAAATATTAGGTATAATATATTATGTATATTAATTAAACAGGGTATTATTTTAATTTTGAGAGTGGTCAGTGATGTGAAGTCCAGGATAGGTTTTTTTGCCATACAATTGACACTTTATTTCAAAGTTAATTAATTCCTCAGTCCAAATTCATTTATCCTTACTTCCGTTACTTCACGTTTTCCCCACTCTTTTTAAGCCTTCATAGCCCAACGGTTAAAGGTGCAGACTAAAAACTGAAAGGTCGCAGGTTCGAACCCTACCCGTTGTACTATTGTCGTACCCACTCCTAGCCCAAGCTTCCCGCTTATTTGGAGGAGATAGGAGGATATTAGTCAACTTCAGCTTGGCTAATATTCTTTAAATAAAACTGAATGAAAGGCAAGAGTGAATACGAATAGGATTTTCTAGGCAAGCGCGCTCCAACGTTAGATATCATCAGTGCTTTCCATCATTGATTGGCGTCAAGTGCAAGCCTATCTACTAATAAAAAAAACACTGACTACCCTCAAAATAACACCCTACATTATATGAGTAATTTTTTGTCTTGTTATTGCTTTTAAATCGTGTAGCACAAAGTGTTTAGTTAATATTTGTAACTTTTTAACTTTGCATTTTTTAGCATTATTTTTTAAACTTCTCAAAGAAGTTCTACTTTTAGAGCATTGTACTTATAATACGAATCAGCAGATAACTAGTGAGTATATTGTTATTATGATTAATTTGAACGATTTTATTTGAATTGTGAGTATGTCAATTATTACGTTCTAATATGTATATTAGATTGATTCTCTTTTTTAATACATATTATATATAAGTATATGGATAATATTTTCGAGCGTCCGTTTGTTTCTTTAGCACGCTCTGTATTCTACACGAATTCGGTTCGGTTATGTTAGGAAGAGTTCTGATAGCTCAGATTTTTTTGTATTCCTGTGACACAAGGCTTAAAAAAAATTGCATAAATGTCATACACTCTGTTTAGACCCAAGAAAGATTGATGTCTGGTGTCAGGTCTGGTTTTAACTGTCTCAAATCCAAGCCAAAGCACGTTCTACCTATAGATTTCAGCCAGTCCATCAGAACTCTTCCTATAATAACTGGACTATAGCTGTTAAATACTTGTTCTTTGTCGTCGTCGTAATCAAAAGACATTTTGGTCTAAAATTCTGTGTATTATTTTTTGCGATACAAATTTTTAAAATACATATTATTCTGTCTATATTTTACACACACGCGCACAAGGCACGTGTCTAAAAACACGTCCAGACGACGCGATTTACCCGCTTAAGTAGCCACTCGCGCGATTGTGAGATACTAGATGTTCATACGTTCCATCCACTTGCAGTCGCGCGTTTTCACGCGCGAGCAGCAAAACGCACGTCTGTATGTGGCCGAATAACTAGACTGGCGTGTTAATCGCATCATCTGGACATGCTCTAAGGACTTGTTTCACCATCGCCAAGAAAACTTTAACCAACAAGTAAAGTTAACTTTTTGATAGTTTTTGTTTTCACAAACAGTAAAATCAAACATTCAGGTGAAATAGGCCCTTAGTGTTCTCAACGCATATAGGTATTCCAGGAAAACATCATACACCCTGGAACAATTTGGGGTCCTGAATGTCTTAATAAATATTTGAAACTTAAAAATAATAAAATATGTAAAAGCATTAACCAAAGCTAAACTTAAAACTTTTTTACTAGCACTACCTCAAATAAAGAACTGGTAAACACTGTAATATGCAGAAATACCATACTTGTTAAAGCACAACAATTTAATTTTTACATCACGATTCATGTGTTAAACTTATTTTCAATAGCAATATCATACTTGTAACTTAAACACCAGTAAGTAACTGATTACAAATGATTGAATTGTAAAGGAATATTTTAGGTTTTATGGTATCTAGTACTAGTTTAAGAAAGACATAATATGTATATTCGAAAAAAACCACATGTCATAAAAGCTAGTGTCTTAAGACATTACAAATTAAATTGCAAGTTCAAATGTTACTTACTTACTTCTAAGTTCAAATTGTAAATTGTAAGAGTATTTTTTTAATGCCTGAAATACAATCATAGCATTATAAATTCATGCTTGTACAGTACATTTATATTAATATGTTAATTGAAATATGAATAGTTGTCGTATTGTTCCAAATAAATATCTACATTTAAAAATGTCTTTACTTTAATATTAGTTATAAGTTTACCAATTATTGCAGTCTAATCAAAAGTACAGAAAACGTACACTTGCAAAAGCATGCAGTTTCTAACAAGTATATGGAAATACATCTTCTTTACATGAATCTCATGTAATACCTACTGGCTAGGTAGCCCAAAACACAGCTACTTATTTTAATTTGAACAATGATATTATCAGTTCAGAGACCTTTAATTTCAGTACTTTTAAAGTACCTTAGTGCTTCAATATTCTTCATATTTTCAATTATTTGCAACTGGACATTAACACATTCAACAATAAAATTTACAGTATTCTGGAAAATACCTTTTGCCTTATGCAAATTCTGAGGGACCAACACGCCAAACCAATGCAGGGGGTTAACGCTTGGTTCATCTGTTTCAACAACCTTGAGCTGTCTTACATTATTTTCTTCAACTGATTCACAGGTAATGGATGCTGCAAACTCTGGACTGCTCTCGGTGGGGAGCCTCTCTTTACTTACAGAACTCATTCCCATAATGTATCTAGACTTTGCCAAATGAATGCTACCATTGTTTATACTCCTCTCTATGTTCAGCTCGCACACCATCTTATCTTCCATCAAATGCAATTGTTGTAACACTAATTTGTCCAATAGGTTGCAAACTGCCTCAGAATCGAATTCCATATCTGAAATGAATAATAAATACAGTACACTGAAGCGGTGGGTACATAACCTAGTGGTTAAGTCTTCAGGATCTTTTTGGGGGTCTAGGGTTCGATCCCAGGCAGGTATCTGTATTTTTGAGTTATCTCAATTTAAAGCATGGATGAATCCATGTGTTTCAAATAGCCATCCATACCAAAATATAATCAAGGTATTAACTAGTAAATAACTAAAAGTGGCTTAAGCTTGTTAATGTTACTATGATGCAACAATCATCTGACCTCTAAGTTTTTTTGTAAATTAATGATACTTTTTATCTTCTAGGAGTTCTGGGACATAAGATATTAAGCCACCACTTTGGTTACTGACTTGACTGATTGAAGATTACTGATGAAATAAGGAAGTTAACAGAAAAGAACAAAGTTAAACAAATATTAGATATATATACCTAGTGCCCTGCAATAGACCAAAGCAAGATCAACGCAACGCAAGTCTTCTCACCTCAATTTTACAGCTATGTAGATGTAGTATCGACCAATAATTTTGATATGGTCTAATTTGAAGAAACTGGAAATTCGCTGCAAATACCGCAAGAATAATTTAGATATTATACCTAATCACAAAAAGAAAAACACGAAAAACCATAAAAACTAAAAAGCCTTAAATCTGTGCTAAACACTGAAAAATTTCAAAATATCACAGAATTCACAGATTATATACCAAACGGAGTGTTTATTCCAGTTTTTCCTGGTCTAGTGGTCTATGGTGATTATATTCTTTACCTACCCAAGAGAATATAACCACTTCATTTTAAGAGGCGGAACTTCAAACAAAGGTTTTTCGAGCAATTCATACTTATTTTTGCCAACTTCATAAAAAAACAAAACTACCAACCAATGAAAGAAAAAAGAATTGTCAAAGCTAAGTATGTAATGTATCGATAGATACGTCTTATCGATATTTAGATTTTATCGATATAGGTATGTTAAAAAACAGGGATGTGCCACCAAATCTATTGTTCAGTGATTGTTCAACGGTCAAGTTCAGAATGTTGTGTACCTAAATAAAACAAGGATCAATATGGGACTGGTACCTATTTATTCATTTTTAATCACAATTAAAACTAGTTGTTATGTCAAAAGTAGCTCTTCAAATAATTGATCCATAATAATTCTTGTCATTAATTGTATCGGGACAGCAAGTCCAGTGTCAATCGTAGATTAAATATAGAGGTCAGTGACTCTACCCAACCAACCTTCAACATACCACAAACAATACAAACATGAACCTTATTTTTTATTATGTCACACGGAGTGATTACATACTCTTGGGTTCTTGAGCCCAAAAAAGCCGCCATTTTGTTGCTCAAATATATATTTCACGAAATTGTTCCAAGGTTCCAAGTCAACAATTTTGTGAGTCCACTAAAAACTAAAATTTCTATGATATTTATAGAAATTTTCTTAAAATAACTTTAGACGATGTCGGACCGAAAACGCTTACTAGATGATCTCCGTGTAATAGACCTACGCGCTGAACTAGAGAAACGCAATCTAGACAAGAGCGGCATTCGCAGCGTGCTCATAAAACGTTTAAGCAAGGTAATTATTGTGAAGTTAAGATCTTTAAAACAGATATTATTTTTTAATCGAAGAGAGATAGTTAAAATGCTTTTATATTTTGTAGCATTTGGAGGAGCAGGGCCATGATCCGGAAACTTTCACGTTCGAATTAAATAGTACAGAAGCCAAGACTCCATCGAAAAGGTCAAGACGAACAGAAAGTTCATTAGAACCAGCAGATACTGACGATACTCCCGCGCTGGAGGATATGATTGTTCAAGATACAGCTGGCGAAGAGGAACACGCTGACAACACTGAAGAAAATAAGGAAGAATCTGCTAAAGAAAGCCCTACGAAATCAGACGTCAAAATGGACGTAGATGAAGCTGAAAAAGTGAACAGAAAACGCGAGTGCAAAGACGAGCCTGAAGCAACACAAGCCAAGAAACAATGCACTGACAAAGATCTCAAGAATGAAGACAAAATAATGGAAAATAACACGGATGCTGAGGACAGCATCAATTTAGATATTGGGGATGATGAGCTTTTAAATGAAGAGGTATGTTTCTATGTCTTCAAGGTGAATGTTACTTTGCCATCAGTTAAAGCAAAAGCAAACCTTTCAAATGGATTTGTGATGGAAATTGATTAGATACCTATTTATGAAAAAGAAAATCTAGAACACTATACAATTTTAGTAAGAAATATATCCAATTAATTACTTATATTGTTCTATTTTTTTTAATAGTCAATGAATCTAACAATTCTGTGTTTGACTCACTTTCCATATGTCCAACTCATGTTATCATTACTAACTCTTGAATTTTCCTTTTCAGACTGACAGCACTGCTAAAAATAAAAAAGGTAAGTTCTAATTTTAATGCCAGGATTAGGTATGCTATTACATTTATTTCTTATCCACTTAATTTACATAGGCACTACAATAATTAACACCACATAAAAGAAATATCATAGCTATTTCTTATGCTTAATTTAATATTTGTTTCTATTTATGAAATTATAACATGTGTTCTCATAAAGTTCATTAATTACATATTATGTATTGTGAAGTGACACTGATACTGGAGTGGACCACCAGGAAGAACGCAATAGTTATAGGGATCAAACAAATATAGAACCTGCCTGCTGCCAGCACTTGGATATGTGAAGAGAACTATAAGTACCAGAGAAGGAAAATATTAGCCAAATGGGAGATCAATAGAATCATCTTATTAATATTGTCTGAGCTGATCTATATCCAAAGCATTGTTACAATGGCTCTTCTATCCTTATATTTTAACAGGCCTGTTGCATCTACCCAGTTATCACCAGTTAATAGTGTTGTATCCATACAAGGGCATGGACAAAATGCAGCGGGAGGTAATATCACCCCACGTGTCAGAGGCACTGGTGTTAATGTCAAATCAAGTTTTCAGGTGAAGAATTAATTATTCATCAATGGAAAATTGCAAGAATTGAACATGTTGTGTATAAATTTACGAAGAGGAAAGATATCCAGGACAGGCTGCTCGTCACGAGCGTCCTGTGCTGACTCGGCTGATTGTTAACACTGACATAGATGACGACGCGAGCGAGGAGCCCGCGCCCGCCGCCGACGACGACCCTGCGCAGACGGACTCCGCCGCGCCCGACGCCTCCGCCTCCAATGAAAACCAACAAGTAACCTCTGAAGCCGCAGCCACTAGGTTGGTGCACATCGAACGATCGCCGTGACATCGTCTTGCTGCTATATACTACGATACTGACGTTCACATATTTATTATCGTTATCACTACAAAGTTTTGCACCAAATGTACGAGCCGTTCGGGAGCACAACATGGGACGACGTGCACTCCTTCGGATCACCAAATTTGCTGAGCTGGACATCCGCATCGATCAAGAATCAAGACCGACAGCTTCAATCAGCGTGAAGATGCCATGGACCAGTGTTTTGTCTTTGAGCCAAAGACATCACTTCCAGCGGGCAATATTGGTACGAGCTTCGAGACTGTTTCGCTTGGACTTCTCTTCAATGAAGACCTGACATTCCTCTATGGTGGAGTAGCGGTGCAAAACTTTGTAGATGATGTGTGTGCTGCATTTTTAGTATAATTTAAAAAAAAATTAACTCAAAATTTATAAAAAAAAAAAAACTTTTCTGTTATACATTCAATACTAAAACAGTCTTTCTTTATTGCAGCAATGATACAGAGAAAAATGATAAGGATGAAAAAGGTAGATATTTAATATTCAAATAATATGAAGAGAAAAGCAAACTTCACTTGAATTTTTACTTCTTTTGGGCTCTCAAACTGTATATCAAATATACAACTATCCTAATCAAAACAAAACAGATATAATTCGTATTGCAAATGCTTATTTTGAACAAAAACAGATTCTTCCTATATAAATGAATGGTAGCCCAGTTTTGCCTTTCCCATAAAATATGTTATTGAAAGTTTGCTATTCTTTATTCACTTTTTATATCATTGCATATATGTAATTTTTCTTGTGATGCTGTAATCAAATTATATTTCTTCTTTAAGATGATAAAGACAAAGATGGTGATGATAAAAGAGAAAAGAAGGATGATAGTAAGGAAGGCGGGGCTCGGAATCTGTGGGTCAGTGGCCTTTCGGGAGACACGAGGGCTAAAGATCTGAAACAGCTGTGCAGCAAGCATGGCAAGGTAAGCTTTCCGATTTTGTAATAAGCCAACTGCAACCCTGGTGGCTTACAATTGTTACATGTACATTACCCAATTGTAATTATTAAGTGCCTTTACAGTAATGTTTATTATTATGCTATGTATTGTATATTATGTTGCTGTATCAAAGTTTTGAAGTTAGTTAATAAAATAAAAATTTAAGAAAATTAAAAGGTATACAGAATTATACACTAGTCTCCAATCACCATGTGGGAAGAAAAACTGGGGGAACACATTAAAAAAATGTAGCTTAAAGATTTGTAACAGGTACAACAAAGACCTTTCCCGAAGCGTGTATTATTCGCGCTTTGTTACGCGTTGGCTACAAGTGCTACAACAGTCACGTCGTTCGAAAAAATTTAAATGATAATTTTGTAGGTGATCGGAGCTAAAGTAGTCACGAATGCACGCACGCCGGGCTCGCGGTGCTACGGGTACGTGACCATGGCCAGCGCGCAGGACGCGGAGAATTGCATCAAGAACTTGCATCGAACTGGTAAATTAAATTATCAATAATAACTAGCTTTTGCCTGTGGCTTTGTTCACGTTATTTCGATTTTTCAAACCCCTATTTTACACTCTTAGAGATTGAATTTTCAAAAATCCTTTAATTTCATCAAGCATTTGGAGATATGGCTCTAATTATAACAGTGGATAGCAACAGTTATGATTTTTTTAATGTGCTAACTGTACATGTATCATAAAGTTATGTGGTGTAGTAATTTCCACCACGATTAGCCCACTGCATGGAAGATATTGTAGTGCACAGGTGTGTGCGAAAATACAGTTGCACTTTTTAGTCCCATGTAACGGAAATTCAACAAAACTAGAGAAAGATCAGGCGCAGGACTGACGTGCTCTCTGAGGCACGGGCGTGACACACCGCCTAACTCCGGGCTTGAGAATGCCATGACTGGTGAACTTCAACACCAGTCGGGTTGAATCAGTTTTGCTATGAAATATGACAAATACCAACTTCATACAGACAGACATTTATTTGCAGACTATCTGTTGCGCGCGACTTCGTCCACGTCAATTTCTGTTATTATGATCGCGATTAAGAAGTTTTTAAAAGAATATATTTTAAATATGAATAATTTTCCCCGTTTTTGCAACATTTTTCACTAATGCTTCGCTCCTATTGGTCGCAGCGTGATGTTATATAGCCTAAAGCCTTCCTCGATAAATGGACTATCCAACACAAAAATAATTTTTTAATTCGAACCAGTAGTTCCTGAGATTAGCGCGTTCAAACGAAAAAACTCTTCAGCTTTATATATTAGTATAGATTGTATGTCTGACTTTGTTTTTAATATGGCAGAACTTCATGGACGGATGATTTCTGTGGAGAAGGCGAAATCAGAATCGGAATCGTCCACACGCCGGCAGCCGTCGTCCGGTCGGCTCGAGCGTCGCTCTAGTAAGGACAGGAAAGACGACACTAAAGAAAGCCAAGTAAGTACTATTGGGACAAGCTCCCCTTACATCTTCATAAACTGGAACCAACAACATGTTGTCTGAGCAACGTACAGAAATAGTTTGTGGGGTTGAGTGTATGATCATATAATATGATTCTGAAAGAATTATTAAATTTGCCATTACACAAATTTAAACAATGTGTAAAAATTATTACAACAATTTTGAATTAAATTTTTTTTACTCAATATTTTCCAATTAAACTTTATCTTGTTCTTCTCTTGTCAACTCTGAAATAATCCCGCCAAAAAGGGACTGCATTGCAAAATGTAAGGGTGGAAGTTGGTATAAGATCATATAAATGTTTTACGCTAGATTCAAAAATATTATCAGACTAATAAATATTATTTAATATTTACCGTAGGATGATAAGGAAGGCGGCGAGAAGAGTGGGGAATTGAAAGCAAGGAAGGATGGCGATGTTTCTGGCGCCGAGAGCACACGATCGCACTCTCGGGAAAAATCTCACCGCTCTGATAAGGTCAGTAGTAATCCTAGCCTAGCTTACTAAAACCAGAAACTGTCACTCATACCTGTCCTACGCAGCATGCCCTGTCTTTTTTATCAACTTCAAAAAAAGGAGAAAGTTCTCAATTCATCTGAATCTTTTCACGTAAATAGAGAGCCATCTTGACGCCTACAAGCAGAGGCTAGAGCGTCATAAAAACAGCCTAGCCGTCCAACTCCTGGATACTAGTGGCAACACGTTTCGCCTTAAAAGGGCTACACTGGCTAACATAGCATAAACCATAATGTGCTCTACTATCATGGGATGTCACTGGATGTGCAAAGCCTAACGTTCGATTAAAGAGCCCCCAGATCTGCTCATAGTTCACAGACTGATCGCAGATAGAAGAGAGAGGATAAAAAAAAAATCTGAATCTTTTCTTTATATATGTTCCCTGATTACTTAAAGACAGCTGGACCGATTTGGAAAATTCTTTTGTTTGAAAGGGTATACTTCCCAGGTGGTCCAATGGTTATCAAGTCAGAATCTGATGATGGGAAATCAAGCAAACTCTTCAAATTGTATACGCAAACTTGATATACCTTGTAGTGGCATTTGAACTCAGTTTAAAAAAAAATTATATTATTTTTTGTGGGTACGTCAACAATGCAACGGGTGGAGATGGATCCTGCAACCTATCAGTTTTCAGTTCGAACCTTAAACCATTACGCTATTGAGGCTTAAGGTTTGTAAGTTTGTCTCAATCATCCAAAGGCGTTGAGGTGGCTCATACTTTTTCATTCATACAAAAATACAAAATATTGTTTATTTTGACAGGATAAAGCTAGGCGTAGCTCTAGAAGCCGCGGCGACTCCAGGAGGTCACCTTTGCGGGAAGTTTTGTCGTTTTCTCGCATATGGGTTAGTATTGCTTGCTTTCACTGCCTAATTCATGTAATAATATTATTAGCTCGAACTTAGCTTGACTTGCTACCACGTAGCAATGTTGATAAACGTCTTGATAATGTTCAAGTAAACTCGTGATTAAAGAATCTAGGTTGCATATTGGAAAAATGATTATTGTGACCAATGTTAAAGTTTCACCACACAACTTAATATGGTAGAAATAGTATTTTACTTCATAAGTATGGGAACCAGTGTACCCAAATCACAGATTACATTATAATATTAGTAGGAAGTAGGATTATCACTCGTACTAATCTATACCAGACATTGTGCAGAATTAAGTAACTTTACATCTTTACATATCGCTATGTAACATTTGCGACAAGAGTGACATAATTCAAAATCAACGATGAGAGAATTCTCTCGTTAGAGTGTAATGTTTTGTGGATGCTGCGGTCTCGAAACAACACAGCGGCCAACAAAGCGACAGAGCATTAAGTCACAATCTCTCTCACTCTTATTTTTTTGTGCTTAGCATAATGTTGTTTTTATAGCAAAAAGTATAAATGTTCGACACTAAAATTGGTGAATTTTGAGTCATGTCGCAAATGAGCGATATTATGTCATTTTCAAATGACACTATTCCTTTGGTATTTAATGTTTCGGTAAAATTAGAAGGAGCGTGACGTGGCAAAGGCGCGCGAACATTCTCGCGCCGCTCGTGAAGAGGAGCGTCGCCGCCGCGCGGCCGAGGACGCGCTGCGCGAGCGCGAGCGCCGGCAGCGGATCGAGAAAAACAGACTCGCCATCGAGCGGGAGAAGCTGCGCGCTGAGAGGTATTGTTAAACCTACTCTAGTGCTAAGGCTAAAATCTATAGACCGCACTCTCACTCTATTCAGAATGAAGACAGAGATAAAACGACATAGATTTATATTGGAGCATATTTGTGTCTCGTTTTAACCTCTGTCTGAGTTGAGTCCGAGCACGCTGTATAGATCTCAGCATAAAATCTATACAGCGTGCTCTGACTTAGCTCGGACTCAAAATAAGAGTTAAAACGAGACACAAATATGCTCTGACATAAATCTGTCTCGTTTTTATCTGTCTTGAGTCTGAGTAGAGTGAGGGTGCAGTCTATAGATTTCAGCCTAATACCGATAAGTGCAAAAGTCGTAAGTCTAGACAAGGCTTAAGGGTTATACACCCTTAATTAACTTATGTAATTGTTATTTTTTTGTTATGTTATAAATGTGTTTGTCTTTCAATCAAGCAAAGGATCGACGTAATTTTTACCCGACTTTACTAGAGTGTATGGTATGGATATAGTTGAAAACGGTTCCCGCGGGATTTTTAAAAACCTTACCACATGGACGAACTCGCGGGCATCAGCTAGTAATTAAATAAAAAACGATTGCAACTCTGCCCTTTGAATTAGTGTATGTTTTAGCGGCATTCGGATTGTTGGTGACTGACATTTTGTGTAAATATGTACCAAGATTTTTCCTGCAAATTACAAATCCTTATTGGAAATATTTTGTTTTCCTTTCAGGGAGAAAATTGAGCGTGAAAAGAACGAGTTGTTGCGCCTAGAGCGCGAAAGGCATAGACTAGAAAGGGAAAAACTTGAGTTGGAGAGATTGGAGTTGAAGAGAGCACAATTAAGGTGAGTTTAATATTTTTGCGCCAATCAATGTATTTATATTGTTTTATCGCCTTGTGTAAAGAAACATAGGGCGTGTCTCAAAAGCAATTATCACCGCTTTGAACTCTTTGGTTGTTTAATAATAATTTTTGCTCTGTAAAAATAAATAAAGCTGTGTCCTCAGTTTTGAACTTTAGCATATTGCTGATTGAGTGAAATTGTGTACAATTTCGTTTTAATAATGTATAATGTGTATAATTTTGTCTGGTGGAAGGCTTTGGCTGTGGCTAGTTACCACCCTACCGTCAAAGACGAGCCGCCAAGCGATTTAGCGTTCCGACACGATGGCGTGTAGAAACCGATTAGTTATTACACTGCCATACCCATTCCAAGTTAGCCCATTACCATCTTAGACTGGACTATCGTCACTTACCATAAGGTGAAATTGCAGTCAAGGACTACCTTTTCATCGAATAAAAAAAAATAATAATTAAGGCCCAAGACACGGCGCTGCCCGCGAAATTCAAATTTAATTTGGTTTTTCGCCATTTATAAACGAATACGACAAAGTAGGCTTATGGTATTCAAATTGCGCCAATGGCAGTATTATCTTCACAGGTTTAAATACTAATCTTTACGTGAAAGTATCCAGTTTAAGAAATTAATCAAAATAATGAGTTTGACGTGTGCTACTCACAAATTACTCATTATTTTGATTAATTTCTTAAACTGGATACTTTCACGTAAAGATTAGTATATAAACCTGTGAAGATGATACTGCGATTGGCGCAATTTGAATACCATAAGCCTACTTTGTCGTATTCGTTTATAAATGGCGAAAAACCAAATTAAATTTGAATTTCGCGGGCAGACCCGTGTCTTGATCCTTAAGCTTATAAATGGTGGTAGACTGGAGGAGGAGCGGCGCAAGCGCGGCTACGAGGGCAGCGGCGCGTACCGCAAGCCGGCCGCCAGCCCGCCGCCCGAGCCCGCCTACGAGCGCGACTCGCGCCACAAGCGGCCGCCGCCGCCGCCCATGGTAACCTCATATCCACGCTTTTTTTTTTTTTATTTTTTTTTTTTATTTTTTTATTTTTTTTTACAGAATGTTTGTACAATGAGATGGTAGGTAACAAATATATTGTCCACAAGCTTGGACATCATTTACTAGATGTTTGTAATGAATCAAAATCAAATCAAATCAAAATTTATTTAGTTCATGTAGGCCGACTTGTAGCTCTTATGACACGTCATAAATCTACCACCGGTTCGGAATGCAGATTCTGCTGAGAAGAGCCGGCAGTTGCTCTTTTCAAAAAAAAATAAAAAAAAATTTACAATTGTTAACAAAACTAGGCTATGCACACAATGTTTCCACAAAGTAGTTTATAAAAATGCACACCTACCACAACCTAACACATGTTAACATGAGTAGACACAAAGCAGACCCATTCCCGTTGGTGGCAGCAGCAACGAATTTGCAGCAGTTTAGTGGTGGTCCGTATTTATTAATAGTTATTTGTATGTTCCTTGTTAAATAGTAAGTTATTAATGTGGTAGATAAATAAATCAGCACCCAAGATATCCATTGTTCCACAGCACAGACAAAAACTTTTGTTGTTCGAGTCCATTGCCGGTCTGTGACAGTAAAAAAATAAGAAATGGTGTTATAACATGAATACTAATAGTATACTGTAAATTGAATAACTTACTATAATAATTTAGAAAAATTATATTCAAAAACCGAAAAGTCAGGTGCTTACACATAATGGAACTCATAACCTTCCCCGAATATTGTATAGAAGCAAGTTACTTCGTGGAATTCCATGATAATACTGAAAGAAAACAATATTTTGCTGTAATCCTCCAAACACAAACAAAACATTATAGCAAAATATTACTTTTTCTTTGAGTACTTCCCTGAATAAGAAGCTTATTCCTAACCACTACACTATCACTGCTCTCCTGGGAATGGTACTTGTAATTTTTATTTTTTGTTTATCAAGCGGTGTTTGTTTCGCAGGCGTCAAGTCGCGCGCAGTTCGAGGCGCCGCCGCCGCCGCGCTTCGAGATGACCGCCGGCTACGACCGCGGCGCGGACAAGCGCGACCGCGACCGCGACTACAAACGCGACTACCCGAGACATGTCTCTTGTAAGTCACAACTCAAACGCACTTAAAATGCTGATATTTTGACGAATATCTCTATTCGTCAAAATATCAGGGTTTATTATATATTTATATTTTGACAAATAAGGATGTAAATTGTAATTGATGCAATATAACACCATTATTATTGCACTTTATGTCATATAGTACGTAAAATTTCTATCTATTTAGTTTTGTACTTTGGTCTTAGGAAGACACATTGGTACTATTTAATCTTCCTGTAATGAAGTTTAGTTTTATTTATGTGTAGAAAAGTAGCACTTTTGTATTTAGAATAATACATAATATGTTCTTGAAATAAAATGAAATGAAATGTCTTTATTTGCCAAATGTGGGTTCAGTGCACAGGTGGTATGGTACATAGTTAAAATCTATTCCTTAGGTCTCTTAAAAAGTAAACTAATGGGTTTAGTAGAAATGCCTATTAGTTATTACTAGGCGACGCGCTTAGCATAGTGCACAGGGCGTTCCTGCTGCATTGACATAAATTCTTTGCTACATTAATTTTTTTTAAGGCTTCAATTTTAAATTCCTGATTTAATTCTTCATTTCAGCTAGCAACATGAAGTACCCTAGCAATAGCAACACAAATGACGACACGAGGCAACTGCCTCCTCCTGGCACCAGACTTAAAGAACCAAGGTATCTTTTAGTCTTTCCTTATGGTATTCCATTCAATGTTCAAGATGTGTAATCCTACACTGTATAGAAAACCGAAAAGACAATGAAGATTCATATTTTCCTAATATTATGTTCTTAGAATCACAATGAGAACTTAGTTAATACTTTTTTATTTCTTTGTACCTTTTTGTTTGCTATGTGAATTATCCTCATTATGTAATCAGGGTAACAAGGATAACGCCAACGGGAATGGGTCTGCTTTGTGTCTACCCATGTTAACATGTGTTAGGTTGTGGTAGGTGTGCATTTTTGAAACTTCTATGTGGAAACATTGTGTGCATAGCCTAGTTTTTTTAACAATTGTAAAAAAAAAAAAATTTTTTTTTTTTTTTGAAAAGAGAAACTGCTGAGTTTCTTGCCGGCTCTTCTCAGCAGAATCTGCATTCCGAACCGGTGGTAGTTTTATGACGTTTCATAGGAGCTGCAAGTTGGCCTACATGAAATAAATAAATTTTGATTTGGTTTGATTTAAGGACGGGATTTCGCAAAGAGTAGGTATAAAAACGCACTTCTACACATGCACCGTTCACACGCACACACAGGCGCGGGCGAGCTGCGTTAAAAATGAGTGAATTAACTTGTTTTGATACTTGGATATAAATTGTTTATGTTTTATTTTTTTATTTTTTATTTTCGTCCGGACTTGCTGTACACTAAGTTAGACTTAGATTTAGTCTTAGTCTTAGACTTAGATTTAGACTTTTTTAAGCCACTGGGAAATGCATTAGACTAAGACTAAGTCTCTTTAAGTCTAAGCCTAAGTCTAACACTAAGACTAAGACTTAGACTTAGTCTTAGACTTAGACTAAGACTAAGTCTCTTTAAGTCTGAGTCTAAGTCTAAGCTAAGTCTAAGTCTAACACTAAGACTAAGATATAGACTTAGACTTAGTATTAGTCTAAGACTTAGTCTTAGTGTTAGACTTAGGCTTAGATTTGAACTCAGACTTAGTCTAAGTCTAAGTTTAATTCTAAATCTAAGTCTAAGTTGAGCAAACCAAATTGATAATATATTTTGAAAAGAAGAAACTAAGTACTAGGTACCTATGGTACCTTCAATATAATAGCATTATTTTATTATTTGATAGAATTTCGAAATTTCTTGCAAAGTTACATTCCCCGAATGTAGTACTGACCTGCATGTATACCTCGAAAACTTCTATTGGAACTCCTAGATCTTTAGAGTTAGTTGTATTGAGTTTGGGCTCGTTTTGTAAGTTATGATGAGATCTTACCACTGGCCTTATTGGAGTGACCTGATGGTATACTTCGAAGACTACTACTGGATCTTCTAGACAGCTACAGCTAGTTATATCGAGTTTGGGCTCGTTTTGTAAGTAATGATGAGATCTTACCACTGGACTTGTTGGAGTGACTTGGTGGTATACCTCGAAGACTTCTATTGGAACTCCTAGATCTTTACAGCTAGTTATATCGAGTTTGGGCTCGTTTTGTAAGTTAGGATGAGATCTTACCACTGGACTTGTTGGAGTGACCTGATGGTATACTTCGAAGACTACTACTGGATCTTCTAGACGGCTACAGCTAGTTATATCGAGTTTGGGCTCGTTTTGTAAGTAATGATGAGATCTTACCACTGGACTTGTTGGAGTGACCTGATGGTATACTTCGAAGACTACTACTGGATCTTCTAGACAGCTACAGCTAGTTATATCGAGTTTGGGCTCGTTTTGTAAGTAATGATGAGATCTTACCACTGGACTTGTTGGAGTGACCTGATGGTATACTTCGAAGACTATACTACTGGATCTTCTAGACAGCTACAGCTAGTTATATCGAGTTTGGGCTCGTTTTGTAAGTAATGATGAGATCTTACCACTGGACTTGTTGGAGTGACTTGGTGGTACCTCGAAGACTTCTATTGGAACTCCTAGATCTTTACAGCTAGTTATATCGAGTTTGGGCTCGTTTTGTAAGTAATGATGAGATCTTACCACTGGACTTGTTGGAGTGACTTGGTGGTATACCTCGAAGACTTCTATTGGAACTCCTAGATCTTTACAGCTAGTTATATCGAGTTTGGGCTCGTTTTGTAAGTTATGATGAGATCTTACCACTGGACTTCTTGGAGTGACCTGATGGTATACTTCAAAGACTACTACTGGATCTTCTAGACGGCTACAGCTAGTTATATCGAGTTTGGGCTCGTTTTGTAAGTAATGATGAGATCTTACCACTGGACTTGTTGGAGTGACCTGATGGTATATCTCGAAGACTTCTATTGGAACTCCAAGATCTAATCTTCATAACTTACAAAACGAGCCCAAACTCAATACAACTAACTCTAAAGATCTAGGAGTTCCAATAGAAGTCTTCGAGGTATACCATCAGGTCACTCCAACAAGTCCAGTGGTAAGATCTCATCATAACTTACAAAACGAGCCCAAACTCGATATAACTAGCTGTAAAGATCTAGGAGTTCCAATAGAAGTCTTCGAGGTATACCACCAAGTCACTCCAACAAGTCCAGTGGTAAGATCTCATCGTTACTTACAAAACGAGCCCAAATTCGATATAACTAGCTGTAGCCGTCTAGAAGATCCAGTAGTAGTCTTCGAAGTATACCATCAGGTCACTCCAACAAGTCCAGTGGTAAGATCTCATCATTACTTACAAAACGAGCCCAAACTCGATATAACTAGCTGTAGCCGTCTAGAAGATCCAGTAGTAGTCTTCGAAGTATACCATCAGGTCACTCCAACAAGTCTAGTGGTAAGATCTCATCATAACTTACAAAACGAGCCCAAACTCGATATAACTAGCTGTAAAGATCTAGGAGTTCCAATAGAAGTCTTCGAGGTATACCACCAAGTCACTCCAACAAGTCCAGTGGTAAGATCTCATCATTACTTACAAAACGAGCCCAAACTCGATATAACTAGCTGTAGCCGTCTGGAAGATCCAGTAGTAGTCTTCAAAGTATACCATCAGGTCACTCCAACAAGTCCAGTGGTAAGATCTCATCATAACTTACAAAACGAGCCCAAACTCGATATAACTAGCTGTAGCCGTCTAGAAGATCCAGTAGTAGTCTTTGAAGTATACCATCAGGTCACTCCAACAAGTCCAGTGGTAAGATCTCATCATTACTTACAAAACGAGCCCAAACTCGATATAACTAGCTGTAGCCGTCTAGAAGATCCAGTAGTAGTCTTCGCAGTATACCATCAGGTCACTCCAACAAGTCCAGTGGTAAGATCTCATCATTACTTACAAAACGAGCCCAAACTCGCTATAACTAGCTGTAGCCGTCTAGAAGATCCAGTAGTAGTCTTCGAAGTATACCATCAGGTCACTCCAACAAGTCCAGTGGTAAGATCTCATCATTAGTTACAAAACGAGCCCAAACTCGCTATAACTAGCTGTAGCCGTCTAGAAGATCCAGTAGTAGTCTTCGCAGTATACCATCAGGTCACTCCAACAAGTCCAGTGGTAAGATCTCATCATTACTTACAAAACGAGCCCAAACTCGCTATAACTAGCTGTAGCCGTCTAGAAGATCCAGTAGTAGTCTTCGAAGTATACCATCAGGTCACTCCAACAAGTCCAGTGGTAAGATCTCATCGTAACTTTCAAAACGAGCCCAAACTCGATACAACTAACTCTGAAGATCTAGGAGTTCCAATAGAAGTCTTCGAGGTATACCACCAAGTCACTCCAACAAGTCCAGTGGTAAGATCTCATCATTACTTACAAAACGAGCCCAAACTCGATATAACTAGCTGTAGCCGTCTAGAAGATCCAGTAGTAGTCTTCGAAGTATACCATCAGGTCACTCCAACAAGTCCAGTGGTAAGATCTCATCGTAACTTTCAAAACGAGCCCAAACTCGATACAACTAACTCTGAAGATCTAGGAGTTCCAATAGAAGTCTTTGAGGTATACCATCAGGTCACTCCAACAAGTCCAGTGGTAAGATCTCATCATTACTTACAAAACGAGCCCAAACTCGATATAACTAGCTGTAGCCGTCTAGAAGATCCAGTAGTAGTCTTCGAAGTATACCATCAGGTCACTCTAACAAGTCCAGTGGTAAGATCTCATCATTACTTACAAAACGAGCCCAAACTCGCTATAACTAGCTGTAGCCGTCTAGAAGATCCAGTAGTAGTCTTCGAAGTTTACCATCAGGTCACTCCAACAAGTCCAGTGGTAAGATCTCATCGTAACTTTCAAAACGAGCCCAAACTCGATACAACTAACTCTGAAGATCTAGGAGTTCCAATAGAAGTCTTCGAGGTATACCACCAAGTCACTCCAACAAGTCCAGTGGTAAGATCTCATCATTACTTACAAAACGAGCCCAAACTCGATATAACTAGCTGTAAAGATCTAGGAGTTCCAATAGAAGTCTTCGAGGTATACCACCAAGTCGCTCCAACAATTCCAGTGGTAAGATCTCATCATTACTTACAAAACGAGCCCAAACTCGATATAACTAGCTGTAGCCGTCTAGAAGATCCAGTAGTAGTCTTCGAAGTATACCATCAGGTCACTCCAACAAGTCCAGTGGTAAGATCTCATCATTACTTACAAAACGAGCCCAAACTCGCTATAACTAGCTGTAGCCGTCTAGAAGATCCAGTAGTAGTCTTCGAAGTATACCATCAGGTCACTCCAACAAGTCAAGTGGTAAGATCTCATCATTACTTACAAAACGAGCCCAAACTCGATATAACTAGCTGTAGCCGTCTAGAAGATCCAGTAGTAGTCTTCGAAGTATACCATCAGGTCACTCCAACAAGTCCAGTGGTAAGATCTCATCGTAACTTTCAAAACGAGCCCAAACTCGATACAACTAACTCTGAAGATCTAGGAGTTCCAATAGAAGTTTTCGAGGTATACATGCAGGTCAGTACTACATTCGGGGAATATAACTTTGCAAGAAATTTCGAAATTCTATCAAATAATAAAATAATGCTATTATATTGAAGGTACCACAGGTACCTAGTACTTAGTTACTTACCTTTCTTTTCAAAATATATAAAGTATCAATTTGGTTTGCTATGAACTATTTCGTGTTCGTACAGCGATGTTTTTCGATACCAGCATCTGCTTACAACCAGCGCAGCCTCCACTCAGAAAGGCGGTCAAACGCCGACTGATTGATATTTGAATTTCGAATTTTGAAATGAAATCAAACCAGAGACCGAGTAAAATCAAAATAAGCCTTATTGCACACTATTTTAAGGTTCGGTTTAAACGAAAATATGTGAAAAAAGTACACGCGATGCTATATTTTATTTTTTATACTATTTGTAATATTTTTGATATTTTTCTCTCCAAGATTTTGAGTTGAACATATCTGCTAACAGATAGTATTTTTTAATTACATAAAACGGGTATATTATATACAAGAAATGTACCTAAAGTCACCCCAAAATCGTGAATTTTGTGTGAAGAGGTGACGGAAAATAATTTTTATAGTACTAAAAATTGAGATTTTGAACAAAATCAACTCCCAAGATTTGGAGATTAAGGACCAATCTATGTGTAGCAATTTTTATTTCCATCTTATTTGGTTTAACTTAGTCACAATATGTACCGAAAGTCACCCGATATGCGGAAACGCACTCTTAATGTAAGATCTTAATAAATGTTTATCCCGGTACAGCCGGTCGTACGACGCTCGAGAAGGTCGCTCGTACCGCCCCTCGCCGCCCGGCAAACCGGAACCACGAAGTTGGAACCCTTCAACCCGCTACCCAGATGCTGCAGCGCCTTCTAAAGGTATTAAAGGTACATTTGAAACAGACACACAACACTTAAAGCACTTTTTTCACACTGTACACTTTCTGTGTTGCCGCTAGGGGACCACTTGCCACAGCCAAACATGCCCAAAATAGCCCAATGGTTGAAAGTAGTGGATTAAAAAAATAGCATGACGGTGGGATCCCAATTCCCAACCCATTGCATTATTGTAGTATGCACTCCTAAAGCCCGATTTCCACCGCTAAAGGATAATGAGCGGGAAATGGCTAAGCTGATTGGATTCTGAAGACAACACTTAGTTTTACTGTTTGAACTCTTTAGACTCTGACCACTAGACTCTGATGGAAATACTCGCAGTGGCGTGCACAGAGGGTAGGCATAATGCGGAAAAATGATATAAAATGGAGAAAATCGCCAGTACGAGTTATAAAAACTTAAGGGTAGGCTTTTTATAATTTGTACAATGCCTACCCTTAAGTTTTTTTAAATTCGCACCGAAGATTTTTTCCATTTTGTATCATCTGCCTACCCTGTAGTACATCCTGTGCACGCCACTGAATACTCGTATGCAATTTTACTCTGTTCGCGGTGGAAACCTCGTTTAACACAATATATAGTGTCACGGGAGGCCTACTTTAAAAAAAAATCTCATCACCAAATAAGCAGCAAACTTTCAGTTTTCATTCCACACCTTTAACCGTTGGGCTATTGAGACTGAATGAAATAATTTTTAATTTGTATATTGCGTTCAGGCAACACCAGCGGCGGCGGAGCCGGCGGGGGAAGCGAGGCGTGGACGGGCGGCGAGCCACGCTACGGCGGCGGCGGCGCGTACGAGGCGCGCTACCCGCCCGCCTACCCCGCGCCGCCGCCCGCCGCCGCCTACCCCGACCGCTACCCGTCCGGCCGCGAATACCCGCGCAAGTACTGAGGACACAACGTGCACACTACATACACACTACATGCTGCGCCGCACGGTGAGTCGACCGAGACAAAAATTGTTTGCTTGTCCATCAAAGAAATGTTCGAGACCTAATAACCCAATGGAAAATTGAAATGTCAACGCCTCAATCCCTACCCGTTGCACCATTGTCATACCCACTCCTAACTCAAGTTTTACGCTTATTTGGAGGGGAGAAGGAACTAAGTTCAGTATGGCAAAACTTTTGAAAAATGTATTCACTCACTTGTTACAGATACAGTTTCTGAAATTTCTTTTTCAGTAAATTCAACATATAAGAATAGTCAAAAATCAAAATCCTTTTTCTAGATTAAAAAACTGTTGCTTTATTTTTTTTATTTATTGTATCTTGCTTTTGTGAGCCTAAGCTAATTTATGATGATATACATATTTTTCTTTTCAGGTACTACATTAATGGGACTTCACTGTAATCTGTACAATTTTCGCCATTATTGTGTTTTAGGTATACTATTTAGTTATAAAATATAATGTTTCATTCCCTATATTCTCATATATAAAAACATTGTTAGTAAAAATCGTTTATAATAGGCAAGGAAAAATTAATTTGCCTTTTCCTACATGTACGAGAGTCAGCTATATAAGCGTAAATAGTTAGGTTTATGTGTTACTTATTTTATATCTGACGTGCATATTTACGTTCGTAATTACGTAAGTACTGTATGAAAAACATCATATTGAAATGTAGCAATTTTTTTTGCAAACATTTGTAATATATTTTGAAATAATGGAATAACCATAAATAAGTTCATTCCTAATTTATTGGTTATATTAAAACATAATATTCTAAATCAAGACTTTTATTTATATCACTTTACACTGTTATACAGTTGCAATATGATTAAATCTATATGAAGCTTAGAGATATAACATACCTTAGGTATGCTATATCAAAGTCCTAAAAATTGAAAAAAAAATACCAAATAAAAATTCTTAAAATATTTAAACCATTAACAAAAGTAATGGTTCACTTCCTTTCTCCATCACTAAATATTTTGTTACAACAGATCTACATAATAATTAAAATACAATTTAGCAGATGTAATATTAGAGTCGATATCTTATCATCAATCAAACTCCAGCCCATTATAAGCTTATAATATTGTTGTTGTTGGTTTTACGATTAATTTGTGAAAAGAATAATATCTAAATGTATCTAAAGGAAACACCTTTTCTTATCTAGCTAAAAATAAGTACTAGGACTTTCACATTATTTTAAATCAATTCATATAGCTTCTATACAATTAAACTCAGTAATAATCTAGTTCTTTTTTTAATAAGCGCTAGAGCACAGGAAAATAATGCGAGTCTAAAAAAAGCCATCCATTCAAGATATTATATTAAAGAGTAAAAATGTAACTTATGATTTTAATTGAAGAACATAAGTTTTCTATTTGTATTTCAATTATCTTAAAAAAAGTTCCGACAACTTCAAACGAGTCTCAACAGGACCCACAACCCCTGGATACAGGCACCACAAGACCGAGACTGATGGATCAATAGATGTCAATTGTTGAACAGTTGGATGTTAACAGTTGACATTGGTTGATATTATTAAAAGAGGAGAATACTTTCTGCATGAGATATAACTAACAGTTTACTATGTTAAATGCAATTGAAATTACCACCACCATTGCATCATAACATTACAAAAAGATGTTATTTAATATACTACTGATTCTTGGTTATAATTGTGTGTATTCAAAATATTAACATTCTCAACAAACAATGCTGACTGTGTTGGGATTATGTTGCCATGTCTTGCACAGGCTGAATATTGCTTAGTCCATGCTTCAATATCATTGTCATTGTCGGGTGGTGTTATTGGTGGTTCCTCAAGAGATTTTAATGCCGTTATGGCTTCCTGTTGACCTTGTACAGCGGCCAAACGCAAAAGTCGAATAGCAGTAGTGCGATCTCGAGAAAGGCCGCCGCGTCCTTGACCATAGTATATCCCTAGATTGTAAAGAGCACCAGGGTGTTGCAACGCCGCAGCTGAACGGTAAAGCTCCATTGCCTGATGAAAAAATGTTTTCCATATAATATTGACTACTGCGTGCATTACTATAGGAATATTAGTGAAATTAAATTATGAAGTCTTACTACTTCTACACTTAATACCAATAGAACAGTTGCATACAAATCGTCATGATCGTAGAACGACAACAGATCTGCATTTTATCAACTTTACAGTACAGCCATTTGAAATAATTTCTAAAGTCTTATTATCATAACTTTTTTAATAAAAAATCTACAGAAATGAAGTTTCACATAGTTTCACATTAAATGGTTGTTTTGAAATATAAAATAGTAAACAAATAACAATTTTTAATTAAATGACCAAATATGCCAGAGTAATTTTTGGACTTTTTACAATTCCCTCACTTCTACGATCATGACGAATTGCTTATAGTTTAGTTACTACCCGGATTTACCAAGTGGAATTGTTGTAAAATTATCTTAAAAGAAGTTGTTATAAGGAAAATCTATTCAAAATAAAACTCAGAAGGATGTCACCACATGTTTATACACCACAACATAGTGATTTTATCTAAGTATATCTATTTTTCCTCGAGTATTTTAAAAGGTAAACAAATGGTTTTTCGCCGAAAGACGTAAGTGAATTTTTTATTCAAATAAACTTTACAAAGTGTTTCAAATTGTCAAATGAATCTAAAACTGGTTTTAGTCTAAGATCCCGCTATACAACGACCTTCACCGAGATGCTTATTTAATGAGACGTATTTTTTATGTTATTAAATATGCCAATAAATATATCCTATATGGGTTGCCTAACAAATTTCAGTCCAGAGTATTTTTAATTAATAATTAAAAAAAAATTTTTTTTTAAACATTGCACCGGTGTGATTATTAAATAAATTTGATACCAATCGAAAGTTTGAAGCGCATAGAATATGCAAACGTTAGGTTGCCTATTTTTTTCCGGTCACAACCACGGGTTGCCAGGTGTAAACAGGTAAATCTATAGGTACTAGCATTTTGCAACGGTCTGATTATTGAATCAAACTAAGATAAAATGAAAGATTATTTCATAAGGAACGCGGTGGTATAGGGTTGCCTGCGAAAAATCAGTCCCGAATTACGGTTGTCGAATTTTAAATAATAAAATATCGCTGCGAGTGAATGTGTGTGAGAGAGAGGTCCCAGACCAACCATCCCATGCGGTAGAAAAAGGACGCAGCGTAGCAGCTGTTTAAAGTCGAAAAAACTGAAACGGAGAGTGATGACGAAGAAGATTCAGAAGTTGGAGATCACAGTTATATGTCCGATGACTCGGAACCTGAATAATTTTAAAAAATTTTGTATTTTAAATTTTTTTCAATAAACAGAAGTATTCTTTTAATTGTTGTTTTTTATTTCGGCTCCCAATAATAAAGATAAAATTTGCCAGATAAGTAATATATATGTTTTACACATAAACAATAAACATAGATAAATAATTAATTGATTAAAAAATAAAAAATTAAATAACTATTTCTGTATATTAATAATTAACTACTCCAAAATAATGCACAGCATATACGAGTCTATCGCTATCCTTTTCATTTTCAAGCACAAATAGCATGCGCACTCTCCTTCTTTAAATGGGCGGACTTTAAACAGCTGCTACGCTGCGTCCTTTTCTACCGCATGGGATGGTTGGTCTGGGACCTCTCTCTCACACACATTCACTCGCAGCGATATTTTATTATTTAAAATTCGACAACCGTAATTCGGGACTGATTTTTCGCAGGCAACCCTATACCACCGCGTTCCTTATGAAATAATCTTTCATTTTATCTTAGTTTGATTCAATAATCAGACCGTTGCAAAATGCTAGTACCTATAGATTTACCTGTTTACACCTGGCAACCCGTGGTTGTGACCGGAAAAAAATAGGCAACCTAACGTTTGCATATTCTATGCGCTTCAAACTTTCGATTGGTATCAAATTTATTTAATAATCACACCGGTGCAATGTTTAAAAAAAATTTTTTTTTTAATTATTAATTAAAAATACTCTGGACTGAAATTTGTTAGGCAACCCATATAGGATATATTTATTGGCATATTTAATAACATAAAAAATACGTCTCATTAAATAAGCATCTCGGTGAAGGTCGTTGTATAGCGGGATCCTATACTATTTGGAATGCTGTTAGGATGCCATAAGATGTTTACCACTGATAATGAAATTGTGCCAAACTTAAGGGCGCCTTCAAATTAGAGGCATAATTAAGCACTTTTGTGAAGCCATTGTGATGCACTAGCCGTGTAGCTATAAATTTTCGTACAAGGTCTATAAGAACGAGCGCTTGGTTATGTTTCTTGGTTCTCTGAAAACATTTTATGCTATTTGTTTACCTTATAAGACAAGAAAAAATTGACTTTAAGTGTATGGCAGTATATGAAGAAAACACTGTTGCAGTGCCGCATTGTTCTAACTAGATAACTTAGAAAACAAAACTTGAAACTTACTATTTTCTCATCAACATCTACACCCATACCCAATTCATAACAAAGACCTAAGTTATACATGGCTGGTGCATGGTTTCGGTTTGCTGCAGATCTAGAAAACAAAAACACAGCACTTAATGTAAGAGAAGAAATGTTTTAATTTTAAAGTTTTAAAATTATGTACATAAAATTGGAAAATTGCCAATGACAATCTGCCATACAATAGTAATAAGGACTTAGATGATCTAAGTCATCTAACATATTTTTGATTTTTGACTGCCTAGTTGTACTAGACTGTTAGCAAGTTTGACTGCAGAGGACTAGGTCCCGGGCTTGATTTCCAGGCCAAGCCAAAATATGTATTGCGTTATTTGGACAAGAAATTCTCAGTATTAGCCCATCCGGAGGACATTAATTAATTAATAAAATATGAATATTTTATATCTAAATATATAAAAGGCAAAGGTGACTGACTGACTGACTGATCTATCAACGCACAGCTGAAACCACTGGATGGATCAGGCTGAAATTTTGCATGTAGATAGCTATTATAACATAGGTGTCCGCTAAGAAAGGATTTTTGAAAATTCAACCCCTAAAGGGATAAAACAGGGGTTGGAATAATCGAACTTAACGTGAGCAAAGCCGCGGGGTAAAGCTAGTATAATATATTGCCAGAGCCATGTGTTCAATTGATTTCATATCTTATGCTGTGTAACATAATATTGTGTATTAAAATGGCATTAGCAAAGAGCATCTTTGTGGGATTAAAAACAATTTAACAATAACAACAATCACCTGAGCAAATTCAGTCCATCTTGATGTTGTCCATTCTCAATTGCAGCCAAACCAAGTCTGTTTTCGATTGAGTTTAATACTTGTCCCAAATCATCAGATTCTTCAGAACTTCCACTGCTATGACTAGTTTCCGCATTACCTTCACTATGATCATTTGTTACTAAATGTACATTAGGAGGTACATTTTGAAATGAAGTTTCTAGTTGAGAAGGTAACTTCAGTGTGTGCAACGAATTATTGTTCAAACAAGGTAATATTTGGAACAAATAGCTGATTTTGGGCAAACAACTTTTATTAAGTTTGGATTCCTTCTTACATTTCAGATGTATGAGTTGGCTTGCATACCAGCCAAAGACCAGAGCACTACTCTGAAAATTTTAATTACATTTTCATGAAGGTATTTTAATTTTAATACAAGTTACAGCATATCTATTAAAAAGAATCAGCAAACATATTGCATTAAACACAAGTTGACCTTGGGTAATAGGTCATATCTCTAGGCTTTCCCTGGCGTTATGAATAACACAATTGATAAAACTAAAACCAATAATGTCTAAAAATAATCTGGTCGAAATTTACCCATGTTATGGCACCGATCCAAGTACGATTTAATTGATCAAAGTTCCATCGTTTGTTGTTAGTGTCGTTTTCGCTTTGATAACTGTTCCAACATTTCCTAGATATAAACCAGCAGCACGGAGAGTTGGCATTTTTATTTTTCTCTTCATGTAAATTATTCTTGGATGCATTTATTACCGCAGTATGCCGTTTATCAAAATGATTAGCACCTCTCTCAAATGTATCTCTGATACGACGCGTTACATATTTCCACATGTTTATGTTTATAACTATACTTTAAAAGGAATTAAAGAACTTCCATTCTGTTAAGGTACATTGATGTGTACATATTACTTTTCATAAGAAACTTTGCAACAAATAGTGAAAGCCTGTGGTGAAAGCAATTAGAATTTTTCTTTATTCTTTTCAGATTCAGAAAATGAAATGGAAAACACACACACACAGCAGGCACAGCAGCAGAGACTACAGAGCTGTCAGCTGTGCTATAGAGAATTTTATCACAGATTACTAAAGATAATTTTGTATAACTGACAAAGAGTACCTACCTATAAAAACAACAGCTGACAGAGACTGTCACAGAGTACAAACTAATATTTCAGAGTATACTTATACTCTATGGACCAATACATGGGTAGGTACCTTACCAAGAAGAAAAACATGTTTAAAATGATATCACAGAGCAGAATTATTGGGCAACTTGTGATGGTTTAAATTTTGATTTGACAGTTGACAATTGACATTACGATTAATGGCGTGGCGGCAAATTGTAATTTAAATTTAGTTTTTTTTTTTTTTTCGCCTGTGTTGTCTTGGTCGACGCACGTGTTACGGAGGTTTTATTGTGTTTTCGGCGTTTTTTGTGATTTTTCAAGTGTAAAAAGTTGTTACTTATAATATTTTAAATCGTCACTAACCCTATTGGTGTTGGTAAGTTTTAAATGTTCTAATATGGAGACGGACCCCCCTAGCGAACCTCCCGATCCGGGAGCCGCTTCTTCCACATCCCGCAAACGTCACGGAGAGGATGGGGCAGCCCCCTCTTCCACCAAAAAAACAGTCACGGATCCTAGCCAAGTGAACCCCTCCGTTCAAAACCTTTTCATTCATCCCTCCTTTGCCAATGGCCCTAAATCTTATTCCATTGACGACAAAGGTCCGTTCATTGTACAGGTCTCTCGGGAAGTCGAAGACCCGTCTTCTGGAGCCTCCTTGCGTGCCATAACATTTGGCCAGTTCCTTCATAAGCACAAAATATCGTCTATTGTACATGATGGTGTTAAGAATATTGGACGAAATAAAGTGATAGTTGAGTTCTTGGATGCTCCTGCCGCCAACAACTTTCTGGTTAACCAAGTCCTCACTTTGTGCAAATATAAGGCTTCCATTCCAACTTACAATGTGACCAGAATGGGGTTGGTGAAGGGAGTCCCCGTAGACTGGTCAATGGACGAACTTGTGGAGTCAATGGAGCTCCCCCCCGGCTGTGGTGTGGTGCTCAAAGCTAGAAGGCTTAATCGGAAATCAATACAAGATAATGTCACTACCTGGATACCCACCCAGTCCGTTGTCCTGACCTTTAAGGGGCAAATGCTCCCCAAAAAGGTATATTCCTATCATACGTCCCTCCCTGTTGAAACGTACAATCTCCCCACGATACAGTGCCTAAACTGCTGTCGTTTTGGCCACACCAAAACGATCTGCAGGTCCAAACCCAGATGTTACAAGTGCGCTCAACCTCACACAGGTGATTCCTGTGAAGTAGGTAAGGAACTAGCCACATGCATACATTGCACGGGCAAACATTTTGCCTCGGATAAGGCTTGCCCCGAACTAGCAAGGCAACAGTCTATCAAAATCGTCATGTCCCAGGACAATATTTCATACATGGAGGCTTCGGCCCAATTCCCTCCCGTCAGACGTTCTTATGCAGAGATGGCAAAAGAGATGTTTAGCACTCCTGCCTATTCACCCAAGACTCCTACCTATTCACCCAAGACACCTACCCGCCCCTCAAACACAACCCCATCAAAGACTTCCTACCGCCAAACAGTTTTCCGGTCCCCTCGTCCCCGAGCTCCGCTAGGTAAGGGTTATGATAGGAGCGCTCATCAGGCTTTTGCCAGTGATTGCTCTTCATCCCTGCCCAATGGTTGTGCTCTTAATAACAATCCCCCCTCCCTTCAGACTCTTCCTATGTTAGACCAATTATCCACACTCCTGCTAAACCTTGTCGCTCCATGCAGTGACATTCCTTTACCGCCCAACGTTGCCAATAACATTTCCCAACTTTTTAAAATCGTACAAAATGGCCCCAATAACCTTTCTGCAATGGAACAGTAAAAGTTTACGTCCCAAAAAACACGAATTATTTTCTTTAATTAACCTGCATAATCCCGTCATTGTTGCCATCTCGGAAACTTGGTTGGTGCCTGGTTCCCGATTTCGGGTTCCTGGTTTCTCCTGTTTAAGGGATGACAGGAGTGATGGGTATGCAGGTAGTGCCGTCCTTGTTCGGCACTCTCTCCCCTTTTCCCAAATCCCTCTTGCTCCTCACAGTCAGCAGATTAATGCTGTTGCTGTCCGTGCCATAAACATCTCTTTTGTATCTCTGTATATTCCCCACCCGTCTCCCTCTCTTCTTCCAGAGCTCCAATCTATTTTATCTTCTGTCCCAAGCCCTATTATCGCTCTGGGTGATCTTAACACTCACCACACCATGTGGGGGTGTTTCGGCTGTGATGGGTTTGCTCCGCTGTTGATTGACATGCTTGATGATGTAGGTCTCTGCATCCTCAATGATGGCTCTCCGACTCGTAGAGTGTTCACTAATCAGAACCCTAAAACTGCTGTGGATCTCTCTCTTTGCTCCCCTAACCTTGCCTCCCAAATCTCTTGGAAAACCCTCTCGTCAACTCACGGCAGTGATCACTTCCCTATTATTCTTTCGTTAAACAATAGGTCCCTCCCTTATTCCCATGATCCACATTTAAAATATAACCTTAAAAAAGCAAACTGGTCAGCCTACTCCGATTCTGTTGATTGCATGTTAGAGTCCCTGCCGAGGCTGGGAATTGATGGAGATGTTTTGTCTTGCTATGATTCCTTTTTGAGTTCTCTTAAGTATTCGGCTGATTCCTTTATCCCCAAGAAATGTCCACCCAAGAATCATCTGCTTTCTTCTCCCTGGTGGGATGAAGAATGCAATGACTTAGTTGGTCAAAGAGCATCTGCAGAGGAGTTATATTCAAATTGTATGTCTCAGGACAACTTTATTAATTATCAGAAGCTTGATGCTAAATTTAAAAGATTGGTGTCAAGAAAGAAAAAAAGTAGTTGGACTCGGTTCTGTGAATCCCTTAGTCCTCGTTCCCCTTCCACTATTGTATGGACAAATATCAGGAAATTCCGCCGGTCCCTTAATCATATTGACCCTTCATCCAATAACCCTTTGGATTGGCTTAGCAGTTTTGCTGACAAACTGGCTCCACCTTTTGTCCCTGATGCGGACTTATTTCCAAATTTCTCGCCTGCTCCTGTCACAGATGATATGGATGCCCCTTTTTCTTTTTCTGAGCTCCAAATAGCTCTGAATGGCCTTAACCCATTTACGCCCGCTGTCCCCATTTGGGGACGTTTCTTTAATTACTCATATATTTTTATTTTTTTTAATTAACTCTTGTTTTGATGCACATTCTTAGTGCCAAAGACTCATTCTATGTAATAAAAATTATAACGTTGTCATTTACTGAATAAAGTGGTTGAAATTATTGTTTTTTTAACGCCATTGAGCTGCTAGTTGATAACCCAAAGGTAAGTATTTTTTTTTCAATTTACATTGGTATTTACTGTGTTTTTTTAGCATTTTTTACTTGCCTATACTTCTCACTAGTAAATAATGCTATTTTATTGGGTATTTACTATGTTTTGATCAAAAAGAGAGACATTTTAGTATGGTGTCCCCAAATGGGTCCAATGGGCTGATTGCTAATATTTTTTTATTATTATTCGCAGGTTTAGTTTCAGCGTGAACAATGACAAAGCGATCGTTTTACTTTGCAAATGGCTTCCGTGGTCTCGAAGAAGCCATAAATAGCATTTTGAATGAAGAGGATAGTTCATATCGTGTATTATGACAACTTTTTCACGAGTCACGCATTGCTGCGAGAACTGCGTAAAGCTGGATATCGTGCGACTGGTAGGAACTGTGAGGGAAAATAGGACGAAGAAATGCCCACTAGTATCTGTCAAGGACATGAAGATGAAAAACCGAGCAGAATTTGACTACCGATTCGATACAGTCCATCAAATTTTGTTCGTTCGATGGCTTGACAACAGTGTTTGTACCATGGGTACAAACTACGACTTTGTTTACCCTCTAGGCAAGGTGAAGAGAAGGAGCTCTGCAGAAGGAAGGAAGATAGATGTAGACATTCCTTTTGTCTTTCAGAACTACAATAGAGGTATGGGTGGAGTCGATCAAACAGACCAGTCAATCGCACTATACAGATCAGTCATACGAGGGAAAAAATGATGCCTAGCTAATGCTTGGCGTCTCCATATCCTGGCCGTGAAAGACAAACTGGACCAGCTCCAGTTTCGGCGAAGTATCGCCCGATTTTATTTGAGGGCTATAGCCCTGTAAGAAGAAGGTTTACGACGTCTTCCTAATGGAAAACGTCGTAAACCTTCTTCGGCAGTACCAAGTATGAGCCTTGATGGTGCTGGACACTTCCCTCAGAAGCTGCCAAGCCAGCTCCGATGCGCCGAATGCCACTCGAAAGCACTTTGGCAATGTAAAAGATGCATCAAAACATTGTGCATCGAAAAAGTGTGCTTTGAAAAATAACACACATAAGCCCATTGTCCCCATTTGAGGACGGCGTTTTTTTTATATGAAGGAAAAAAATTTTTTTTGGTTTTTTGCAGTAAAATGTTTTATTGGCCTCCAATAACTACGTCAATAAAGTTTTTTTTAAAATTTTGCTACTGGTTTGTATTTGGGTCCAAATGGGTTAAAGATTCAGCTCCAGGGGAAGATGGCGTACCATATTCTTTTTTGGCTAACTTAAATGACAAGGCTAAACTCCATTTCCTCTCCATAATCAATAAATGTTTTGAATCCAGTACTATCCCTAATTCCTGGAAATCGCAAATAATTATCCCTATCATCAAACCCGGTAAAGATCCCTTAGACCCTAATTCCTATAGGCCTATAGCTTTGTCATCTACTTTAGCCAAAATAACAGAACATCTGGTTAAAAACCGATTGGAATGGTTAATGGAAAGTAGGAATATTCTTCCCTCCTCCCAATTTGGGTTCAGGAAGGGTTTGAGTACTACAGACAGTCTCAGCATACTGACAACAGACATTCGGTTAGCCTTTACAAAAGGAGAGTACCTTGCGGGCGTGTTCCTTGATATCGCTTCTGCATATGACAATGTTTTACTTCCGGTGCTCAGGCAGAAACTGCAAAATCTGAGTATCCCGATGAGGATAATTCATCTCATATGCAACCTGCTGTTCTGCAGGACGATTGTTGTTAAACATCGGTCATCTTCTCTTCCCCCCAGACTTGTCTGGAAAGGTCTCCCTCAAGGCTCAGTTCTCAGCCCTCTGCTGTATAGCATATATACCATATCATATATATATATGATCTTGAATTGTCTGTTAACAGCTTTTGTAACATCCTTCAGTATGCTGATGATATTGCCCTCTATCACAGCTCCGGCAGTGTAGAGGAAATATCATGTCGTATTAATTCTGCTTTGTATTACCTAGGCCAGTGGCTGGCTGACCATGGCTTGTCCCTTTCTGTGGGCAAATGTCAGGCAGTGGTGTTCACAAGGAAAAGATCCCTTCCCACCTTCGATTTTTCATTTGACCGTCAGCATATCCACCTTGCAGACAAAGCAAAGTTTTTGGGTATTTACCTTGATTACCGCCTTAATGGAGTTGCCCATTCTGAACACATTATTAAAAAATGCGAAAAAGGCATCAATGTTATACGCGCAGTGGCGGGAGTTTGGTGGGGTGCTCACCCTTACTCTTTAAAATTAGTGTATAATGCCTTAGTAAGAAGTCACATGGACTATTGTTTATTTGTACTAGATCCCTTTAATAAATCGGCTGTTGAAAAACTCAATAAAATTCAATATAGGTGTCTCAGAATTATTCTAGGTGCAATGAAATCCTCTCCCACCAATGCCCTGCAGGTGGAATGTGTTGACCCTCCTTTAGCTATCCGTCGTCAATATCTTTGTGACCGGTTTGTTAGCAAGATGCTACAGTTATCATCCCACCCTCTTTGGCCTAGATTAACGCAACTGTCTAAATCCCCTTCATGTCGGAATTCTTCCTCATATCTAGTTGACAGTTTTCTTAAATATACAAGTCTTCCGCACCCTTTGACAACTTTTCCACAGAACCCATTATTCTCTACTCCTTACAAAGCTTTGGTCTTCAATCCTCCTATTCTCTCAGATATCGGTCTGTCTAAAGGAGCCCCGGACACTAACATCAAATTGCAAACCTATATTAATCAAAATTGGTCAAATCATCTTCTTATCTACACTGATGCATCAAAGTTGTCTCCTGATGGCTGTGTGGGTGCTGCCTGTTGGGTTCCCAGGTATAAAATAATTTTAAAATTTAAATGCCCCCCCGAGTCTTCAGTGTTCACAGGAGAAGCCACTGCTTTATTAGAAGCAATTCTGTTTGCACACTCCCATAACGTTCAACAAACTGTAATTTTGACTGACTCCTTAAGTTGTTTAATGTCTATTAAAGAAAATCCTTTTCGCAGCAAGTCAAGATTTCCCATTATATTGAAAATCAGGGAGGCTTTGCTCTCATGTAATCAAAAAGGATTATCCATTTTGTTAGTTTGGATACCCAGCCACTCTGGTATTCCTGGTAATGAGGCTGTTGATTCCTTCGCCAAAACAGCTGTTGTCTCTGGTTCACTCGATCATTTCCGAAATTCGGCACAAGATTTGTGTGCACTTGCAAAAACATATCTGGACAGATCTTGGACTTCATTCTGGAACAATTCAAAATCCATCAAAGGTAAATATTATGCATCCATTCAGCCGAACATTCCAAGCAGACCTTGGTTCTTTAAATATAGACATGCTGAACGCTGGATCACCTCAACTATTTCCCGTTTACGTATTGGCCACTCTTGTACTCCAGTCCATCTAGCAAAGCTTCGGATAAGGGATAGCTCTGTCTGTGAGTGTGGCTTGGATGAAGGCACTGTATCTCACATCCTTTTCGATTGTCCCAAACTTCTCCATCCTCTCTACGATGTCCTCCCCCCTAAAGTCCCTCGTCCTATAAATGTTGAATGTCTATTAATGTTTGTGTTTAGTCCTTATTGTAGATTCTTATGTAAATATATAGAATGTAATAAAATTAAATTGTAGTATCTTAAGTATTCTTTTTTTTTTTGTATATATTATACATATCATATTTTTTAACATTTGTGTCATTTGTTTTGTTGTAGGTTAAGAACTAACACATTTTATAAACAACTCTTTATAGATAGCTGATCAAAATTTTGCAACATCTTACACCGCTCAATCTCCTTCGTGCCTTCTCCATCAACGTGACACTGGCGAAGCAATCTGTGCCCAGTTGGCACGCCTGAAAGCCACTGATTGGGAATTGAATTGAATTGAATTTAAATTTAATTCTGATTGGGAATTGAATTGAATTAAATTTATTCTAAAAGTTGCATTATTTCTATAAAAATTATTTATATTTTAATATGTGCGGACGTACCGCTTTGTAAGTATTTTTTCTTATTATAAATAAGTATATTTAAGTACCTACTTTTTATTGACTTTTTATTCAGTAGGTATCCATGTAATCTGGATTTTTATTATAATAAATTATTTGATAGATCCCTTAATCGAGAAACGGTCCAGTGTGCTTGTAGCTACAAATCTAAAGATCGTAATGTTTACGTCAAACCAGACTGGCTCCCTGAACATAATGATGGTAAAGAATATGTGCCTTCATACAACATAGCACCAACAGATATCACACCAGTGTTAATCTCATCATCCAAATTCAAACTTACTGCCGAAACAAATAGAGCATTTAAGCCTATGATGTGGGGAATTATACCTCCATGGCACAAGGTAGATATAATCTGTATGCATGCATCATATTATACAATTTGGTAATTTATTAAATATAAAATTAAACTCTAAATTATAATAATATTATACTACAACTATTTCTAAAATTAAAACTATTAATAATAATAATTATTTCTAAAATTAAAACTAATATAAACCTAAAACCTCATCGATGTCACCGCAGCGCGGCATAGTACCCAAGATGCTGGCAGCATTGCCCCTTTGAATGGCCAAACTAATTCTTTGGCCAAGGTAGCTGCCAGCTCTTGGATCCCCGGTGGACTCGATGATCTTTTTACATAGCTCTCCAAAAAGAGCTCGAGCCCCCGGGCCCCACGGCCCCAAGGTCTCCACCCCAAAAGGCACAAATACGAAACTACCATCAAGATTTTCATATTTGCGCCTCTTGGCCTGTTCGGCGCTAGTAGCCGCCGCACCCGCCACAGAGGAGGTCGCTTGTAAATGGGATGCAGCTAAAGTGTCTGCACACGTGGCATCCCAAACAAGCGACCTTCCCTTACTCCAAGGCACCAACGTCATACCCAGTGTTGCCAACCTCAGGAAAGCAAAAAGCAGCAAATGGAACTTAAAAAAACAGCAGAAAACAGTAAAATAGTAAATTCAAAACATCAAATCTACTGTTCGATATAACATTTATAAAATTGTTAAATAGATAAACAACTACTGTGAGATTTAACACAAATTGCCTTAAAATAAGGAATTTCTTGGAAACACAAAGTAAATAAAGTCAAAATGCAAAGACTTATACTATGTGGCAGAACCTGGGAGAGTTTTCAAATAATAGTCCAAATAAATACACTTTCAGCTATATTTCCGAGCAGAGTTTATACTTTCTAATTTGTTTTACAGAATGAACGTCTATTAATCCGTTACTTAACTTTTATACATGATTCAAACAAAAGGTTTACAATACTACCAACCAAACAAACAGTGATATTAGTATTCCGAATCCTATTTACAATGTAGAAATAATTGAATTACGATTATAGTCAACTGAATAAACGATTTAAATAACAATTAAACATTCAAGCAGCTCAATATCAATCAAATTCCTGTGATTTAATATTTACAATTCAGCCAACCAAACGGACAAAGTAATCTTCATGATATCAATTTTTTAAATAATAATTTACAAACTAAATATCATAAAAGTAGGTATTCGTAAAACATAATATAATTAAATTAGAATTATAATCAATTGAATAAACTATTTAAATAATGGTTTACTATTTAAGTAACTCAATACCAATCAACTTCTACTGGTATCACAACAATCATTAATCATTAATTTGGATTAACGCAAGATATATAATAAAATATTCTGATATTAAACATTCATAACAAAATAATATTTACTATTATTAATTATCACTTCTAAATATAAATATTGTAATAATCAAACTATCTGATGTAATCCGGAAGTAACGTGTACCACAGATTAGGTACATATGTAGGTCTAGCATGGTGTAGCAACTATTGGTTGGTAACAACTATTTTTTATTATATTTATCAAAATTATTCATTTTATTACGAATTACTCATTTCAATTTCGCGATCTTCAACGTTTTCTGAATCATTTTTTTAATTAAAATCATAGATGGCTTTATTAAATCCAGGAGAAACTGGTGTTATGCAATAAATCAAGTACAGTACAGCACAGCTATCCCTGTTCCACTTATCAAACTACAAATTTAGCTATCCTGTTTTACTGTATATCAAAAAGATTGCGTCAGAAAATGGAGAATCACAAATTAGTACTTTAATGCTTTCATGGGAATCCCCTATGCCGCAACAGGCCCGCTAGTGGTACCAAATTCACAATTGTAAAAAGGCGCGTGACCGACACATACAAAAACTATCTTTATTGCTCTAATAGGTTATTCCAGTTTAACATTTTGGTTTTTTTTTTTCTCAGTACGAAATTCGGGTACATCACCTAAAAACAGTAAAAATACGAACTAAAACAGAAAACAGGGATGTCAACGCAAAAACAGTAAATCTACTGTTAAAACAGTAGGGTTGGCAACCGTGGTCATACCATCCGGCCTCTTGCCATCGCTACGCGCCAAGCCAATTTGGTAATTGTAATAATAATTAATAAGATCTATACATTATAACTGGCGACACACATTGTTCTTCTAGCACTGATGGATCTTGGACAAGAAGATATCTCCAAGCTTACTGAATGCTGCCCAGCCAAATTAGATTAAAATTCTCTATTTTAGTGGTGTAATATAAAAGTAAAATATATTCATTCATGAATAAATAATAATTAAAGTGTTCTTTACTTGAATAATATTTATTAATGAATTCATTCTCATAAAACATTTTTCTTACTAGGGTGATTACAAACATCACAATCTCAGTACAAACAATTGTCGCATTGAGAACATAAAAAGCTCAAAGCTCTACGGCCCTATATTATTAAGTGGAGGTAGATGCGTCGTCATCTCTGAGGGATTCTATGAATGGCAAACTACTATCAAGAGTAAAGTTAGACAACCATTTTATATCTATGCACCCCAGAACTGCAATATAAAGGTGACAAAAAATTTCAGATGTAATATAATGCACACCTAATAACATAATGGCCAATCACAATCTAACAAGATTCACAATCTAGATAAATATTTTTTTGTTGCTTCCCGAAAGTTAAGATTTTGGATTTTGTTGTTGTTATTAGAATTAAGACTGTTTGATTATATAAAAAATATAGTCTGTTTAGAAAGAGAACGTCATAGCCAAACAGTGGACTAACACACTATTGTATTGCCTGCCAAAATAAGGTAATTAAGCACAGCTGCACCTTTTCTTTTTGAACAGACTAATGGGTAATGTTGCTTTGCACTGGTGTTTTAGTAATTATTCCTTAAGCCAAAGTCCCTTACCAATCATTTCATCCATTTTTAAGACTAGCACAGACTAACATACAGACAGATGAAAATTTTGTAAAGGAGTATTTCATAACTTCTCCGTCAACTGATAATAAATGCTTATTTATTATAATTTTACTATAAAATTATTAGCATGCCTACACAACATTGTGAATTAATATTCCAAAAAATCATGTTGGTAAATCTTGAATTTCCAAGATAAAAGAATCCTTTGACATGACTTGGATGCAATAACTTAGCCTAATTTCTTCAATATTGAATTGGCAGTATAGCTGTGGTAACAGACAGTATTGTAATATTTAGTAACATAGTACCTATGCACAAAGATTTTTATAATAAACCACCCTATATTTTGTACACATTTTCAAATTTTCTAGGTTGATGATCCTACTTCATGGAAAAATGAATTCACAGATGAGGAAGGTTGGAAAGGAATTAAGTTATTGCACATGGCAGGATTGTACCATGCATGGCAAAGTGAAGGCACAATAATCTATTCTTATTCTGTCATCACAATGGAGTCTAATCACACTTTAGATTGGCTGCACCATAGGATGCCAGCTATTTTGGACAGCCAAGAACAAATAGAGGTAACTACCAATATTGCAATGCCATGAACATATTTACTGTTAGTCATAGGCATGGTGCAGTTCTTAACTCCTTAATCATGACCTTCTAAGAACTCTGCCCATTGACAATCATTTTGCTGAAGGGTAACCCTGTCTGTACACTCAAGGCAATTTTCTCACGAGATTTCAGATTTTTTAACATAAACATCCATCAGTTGGCAATGAATCTACCACTAGTTTTGAGGTTGGTTAAAACAATATGCCTAAAATTGTTTAATCCCACATTTAATGGTAATGTGAAACTACACCGCAATTGCTGAAGTTACATTAAAACAAAAATTAATTATTGTGTCATTTAAAGTTTAAATAATACCATATTTTCCAGGCTTGGCTAGATATTGACAATGTGGATGCAGATATGGCACTATCATACTTGAAACCAGTCGAGCTACTGGCTTGGCATCAAGTGTCAACAGCTGTGAACAACTCAAGAAATAAATCAGATAATTTAAACAAAAGATTTGAGAGTAAAGAGAGTAAAAGCACACAGAGAACCCTTACATCATTCTTCACAAAATCTGAAAAACGAAAATCTAATGAAGAAACAAGTGAAATTAATAAGAAGATGAAAAAAGCATAATATTTTGCAAATAAAATATTTAACTTTTTAATAAATGAATGAGATGGCAAAAGGTACTTTTTTTACAATTATCTAATAAAGAACAAGTACCTAGTTTATTGTTAGATTATTAGGGTGATTATTAGAAGAGATTAGGTTTTATGATAACTTATTAGTAAAAGGACTGAGGGTAGTAAGAAAATAAAATATAATTATTGTTTTTTGTTTATTAAAGGTCAACATAAACCATTCTGGCATATGGCTAGCATGTAACAATTACTATAAAGACATTAATTCACTTGAGTAGAGAGTAGGGACTATCCATTAGTTTTGTCATGGTCCTTACTGGACTTTCCCAATATAATATTTATTACTAGCTGAATCCTTGCGACTTCGTCCGCGTGGAAAAAGTTTAGAGTGACCTGCTACTATCTGCGAGAAGTTATGTCCTCTATCTCCGATAGTATTTAGATCTTCACCATAATTGTAAATATTATATTTCTAATTATTTTTAGTATGCAATTTATAATAAAGAGGGAATTATCAAAATCAGTTCAGTATTGACTGAGTTATGGAGTAAAATCAACAAAAACTTGCATCCTCTATTTTGGAAGAACCTTATTTTTTTATCAGGATAAAAACTATCCTATATGTTGACCCAAAGTATCAGATACAACTATACCAAATTCCATTTAAATCTGTTCAGTAGTTCTCGCGTGATGCGCGGACAGAGATGGACAACAGACAGACAAACAAAAATTAAATAAAAATCAGTTTTAAGCTCAGCATCAATAATAAAGCATCCCCCAGTTAAAATTTTCAAATATATTAAATGTACAGAAATCTGTAGAAACCTACAGTTTGTAATTCTACAACCAACTGTGATAATTTTAGAAACCTACCCCCCAAAACATTTTTAATGGATGGTCCCTTGTAAAATATATACATTTAAATCTTTTATGTAAACCCAATTACATAGAGAGAACAATGATTGTGTGCTTATTTAAGACGTCTATGACGTAACTTGGTATTAGCACCAAAACTAAATCACATGCCCTAAGGACAAACATTTTAACTTCCGAATTCCGAATGGTGAAGTTAATGCCAATGTATGAAAATGACAGGAGCGCCATTCCTGTCATTTTCATACAATATTCCTTGCTAATGTTAAATTCACCTTTAGCCTGGAAATACACGTCAGGTTTTTTCATCCGATAGTCTGATCCGGTAGCCTGATCAGGCTACCGGAAGGCATTGAAGCCATTACTTTGTATGAACAGTCAATACACGTCCGATCCGGTGGCCGGATCGGACGTCCGAGTCGGAAACGGGCGCGAGGCGTTTCCGATTTTACTGCCGGTCCGATTGTCTGAAGGCGCGGTCTACATACTTTTAGTATGAGACAAAATAGACAGTTACTCCTTCCGATTTTGCCAGTCAGGGTTCCCAACTCAGGGCTTTTAGCCCCAAATTTAGGGCGGAATTTTGCTTATTGGGATTTTTTAGGGCCCAAAAAATCTAGCGCTGACACTGTGTGGACGCATCGTTGTGGTTCGAATAATGGGCGAAAATTATGAAAAAAAAAAATAATAATAAAAAAAAATTATAAAATAAAATAATTCATAATAGTAAAATTATTTTTATTTATTAATGTTTTAAATAGAAATGACTCTCAGTAAGTCTTGTCAAATTGATTGGATGAATCCAATAGCGACGTTTTTTCTTCTTTCTCTTTCCTCTCTTTAAAGTTTCTGTGGTGGTGTCGTGTGGTGCGGGTTGTTACGTTCCCTCAAATATGGTTGAGCGAAGCAATGGCTGGATCCTGCGTCATGCTCGTGAACGGGTGCCACCAACGGGAATGGGTCTGCTTTTGCCTGCCTGTCTTAACATGCATTGGATTGTTTTGCATTTTTGAAACTTTATTGTAGAAACACTGTATACATAGCATAGTTTTGTTACCTATTGTAAAAAAATTTTTTTTTGAAAAGAGCGACCGCCGAGTTTATTGCTGGCTCTTCTCGGCAGGAACGGCATTTCGAACCAGTGGTAGATTCATTGACGATTCAAAAGTACTTGTAAAAGTTTATTTGAATAAAAAATATTTCTATTTCTATTAACTCGTCATCCATCTTCTTTTCTTCTGCTTTGCTCCAAACGCAAGCACTCGGGATGATAGCTCGGGAACGACTGAGTTCAGAAAAAGCCTGACGGAAAAATCGGATGTGTATCGAGTAAATACGATCCGGTTGCCTGATCAGACAATCGGAAACAAAATCGGACGTCTATTGCCAGGCTTACTATTCGAAAGTTAAAATGTTTGTGCTTAGGCTACTGATGACAAAATAAAAATGTTTGAATCATTTTATACAATAAGTGTCACATTATACTATGGAACTCCATAGTAAACTCGAGAAAGTAAGCATGTTATTTTAGTGATTTTTAGTACCAAAAATAGAGTTTCAAGTTGCAAGATTTTCTGTTGATAAATATCACAAACTGGCCAGCAACTTGCGCTCTGCAAAAAAAAAATACAAAACATCGGTGGATCCCACTAATTCCATTGATGGACGTTCTGGGATTGTTTGTGTTCATCAGAAAGGTTGACCAAAGCAGAAAATCTTGTGAAGCTTATGAAAATGTGAAAAATCTGCTTACTGTTTACATGAAAGTCCAATAATAATATGAACTTAAGAATAATAAAAGTAGGTATACATATAATATGAATATTCAAACCCTGTGTAAAGAAGTTGTAGATGCATTCACACAGAAGCTTAAAAATTTTCTATTCTGAATTGCTTGAAATCTGCTTCACATCTGATCATTTTGTGCGTATCCAAGAAATCTTTTACAAAACTTTGCACTTCATACTCCTCTGAAATATTAATTTACTTAGTAAAGATTTCGAAAATTCAATCCCCAAGGGGATAAAATTAGGGTTAAAAAAATCAAACTTAACATGGGCAAAAGCTAGTTTATTTGTGTATACCAAGTAGGCTCGCATATAGTAATGAAGTAAATACTTACGTGGATATTTACTGCATTGATATATAAGCCTTATTAAATGTTTGGCTAGTGATTTGAATAGATTTTTTCCTCTAATTCTGCCCTTAACATAATATGGTGTTAGTATTTTGACTACCCAAGGTGCTATTCGTTCTTTGCAACTTGTTACAAAATCAGGGCTTTCCTCCAGAGGAGAGACCACACCTTCATCATCACTGTCATCACCAAAAAGATCCACTAGCTTTTCTTTCACCTGAAATGGTAATGATTTAAAACAAAAAATGAAATGAAATTTTAGATAAGTGTTAAGTCATCAGATTGAGATAACATTTTATTATTTATTTGTAATTCTTCATAACAAATAAATAAAAAAGTTTTAATAAGCATATTTTTATGAAATTAAATACACAATGTACATATATAAATAAAACTGTTTCTTGAACATTATAAAACCTTACCCTTATAAATTTAATTCTATCACAATCTCTGATTTGGTCAAGCAATTCATGCAGTTTAACTTTTTGAAAATACTCTTCACATAGCCATTTACTAGGTCGAGGATTAGATTTTTTAATTGTGATGTTATTGGAAGGATCCTGAGTTGCAACTTCAGTGTTCACTAATATGTCACTTAATATAGCCAGTCTTTCATCTAAACATTTCTTTGGTTCTTGGTTTTCTTGAATTGGCATATTTACTTGTTGGATCTCAATATTATATGGCATTGTACTTTCATCATTTATCTTGGAGGTTTCTGTCATGCACAGAGCACTGTCAAATAGATCATCATCATTTTCTTCACCTTGAAATAGTTTATCAAGCTGCTGGGTTAGTTCATCAGAGGCTGGCATGTCTACTGAAGTTCTTATGCTACACGAGGGTGAAGAACTGCTGTGGTTCATCATACTGATGTCGGTTTGTGGCTGTATCACTATATTGTTTGGGAACTGAGCTGAAATAGTATTATTGTTAGGAAATCTAACATTTCTACTTATCTCTGTTGGAGATTCAGACACTCTTTTCACTTTTTTCCTCTGGTTACATGTACATGGACAGTTACAATCTTTAGATCTGCTCGAGGTAGTTTGTACTTTTTTCTCATTTTCGGGTGCATAATGCAGGCACTCATATAGTTTTCTATATAGTAAACCTTTATTGGTAGATTGTTTTAAACCTTTGATCTGTAATAAAAATAGTCAAATTATTTTTAAAGTTATTTTAAAGAGATTGCACGTTTTTGTGTCTTTTTGTGTAGATATATTATGTATGTTAAAATAATATATTAAATGATATACTGTTGAAATAACAAAAGCGCTTACAACATCTGTAATACTCTTTCTGTATAATTGAACCACCATAGATGCTTGTGCTGCTGACATTTCTATTATTTTCGCACATCTCCAAATAGCACTAGGTAAGTAAATATTTTTATTTATCAGTTTCTGGTTATTCTCATAATTTACTGAGAGTAATTTGATAAGATATTCCATATAGTGTTTACGTACCTGAAATAAAAATATCAGTAGTACATAAGTAGCAATAAATAGGAAAGACATCGTTCCCAAAATTCTTGGTAAACTTACTTTGGAAATAAGAAGATGGGGTTCAGATTCAAAAGATGGCAATGGCATATAAGTTTTGTCGTGTTCTTGTATCCATTTTTCTACAATATTATCGAAATCCCGCTCCTCCATTTTCTTTAAGCCCAAATGTTATTTTGTTTGAAAAATTAAAATAGGTACCTAAAGTACCTAACAATTTTTTTATACAAAAATTCAGGCCGGCTGTCAAGTTTAAATTTAATTGACACTTCAGTCTTCACAGGGTTACCAACTCTTAAAAAAAATTAGCCCTAACATCAACATGAAATACCCCTAAATAACCCTAAATGCAATATTCAAAAGCCCTAAAAAAAACCCCTGTATCTTGTTACCATTCAAGGCTAATGTTTAAATAAGTTTCCCGTTTTATTGAGGTAAATAAAAATAATATAAGTTAATTTTAATTACATTATTCGGAATTCTTATAGTCATACAATATGTTTACATTATAACTGTAACATTTTTTGGAGATGGAGTAAAAGTAACGCAAGATCCACCATCACGTTTTAAAATGAAAAAGGAATTATATATCGAAATAGCGTGTTCAACGCTAATGTATTGAAATATTTTCAAAACGCTTTAGCTATAAAAAGATTTTAAGCATATTATTCCGGAATACCATAGACGTTTTGCTTTATTTACTCGTTTTGGTCAGTCAATTATGTGACGCTTGAAAATTTATTTATGCCCCTAAAAATAGCCCTAAATTTTTTTGGGCCCTAAAAAAATCCCAATAAGCAAAATTCCGCCCTAAATTTGGGGCTAAAAGCCCTAAGTTGGGAACCCTGAGTCTTCAACTTTTCACTTCACCAAAGAGAATGTAATCACTCCACTTCACAAAGCTTCACAGAAATAAGATGTACCTACCTACTTCCAAACTCAAAACAAACGAGGTTACCACTAACCTCTATGTTTAACACTGGACTTGCTGTCCATATACAAATGAGAGCATAGATAATTATTATGAAACAATAGATAGGTACCTATAGATACCTACCTATTTGAAGTGCCACATTTGACGTACGAGTGTCTCTGGACCTAATAATATTTCCACTGGCACATCAACCTCTGCAATTAATCTATGAGTTCATATATAAATAAAGAGGTTGGTTATGAAATCATAGGTTGATGATAGAAGTTGGTGCACCATTTTATTAGTACAAACCACGTTGTTTTAAAAACAATACTGAAAAAGCTGGTATAATAGTAACTTTTTTTGGACGGTTAGTTTGGCGTATCGGACGTTTAATAACCGTTCAATTGATGCTTTGCCGCTGTCAAGTAATGACGTCATGGTACAAAAATCTATACAAAAAAAAGGTGAACGGTTTTTGAATCGTTAGCGCAACAAGACTGCAGCAGGTCTGCTAAAATCACAAATAGATCTCATACATTTTTACATTGGAATGGTTGGTAGTATTGTTTTTTTTTAAGAAGTTGGCTAAAATAAAGCATAATGGCTTGAAAAACCAATATATTATGAAGTTCCACCTCTAAAAAATGGTTTATATCGGTGGGAGGAAAAGTTAGGAGTATTAGTATTCTGTGAGGAAAAGACAAAGAGGATAGGTACCTAAAAATATTATTATTATTATTAAGTACACACAAATAATATTATTAAACAAATTATGTGGGAGAAGAATAGTAAATAGGTAGGTACTAAAACGGAGTACTATTTTCTCTTGGGTACTAAATGTAAAATACTATGGCTACAGAAGAACATAAACATTTAGCTAACTATTTAAAAGATGTCCACACAGCATTGAGGAAGTCGACAGCCGTTGTCGGGGTGGATAAAGCATGGCAAAGACATTGCAGTAACAAGGATATTCTTAACACTTATGCACAATATATGGAAAAATTAGCTACAACACATTGGGAAAAGAACTCTTCTGATGAGCTTTGTTTAGCCTCATCACGGATAAAATGGTCTGCTGATTTTGCATATGAATATTTTGTTAACAAATCTTTCATGAAACATAGGGAAAAAGAAATTGACATTGGAAAGAAGGTTAATTTACAAATGAATAATGTGAATGAACTCTTTTCTCAGCCTTATAAGCTGCTTGATGTGGGTAGTTGCTATAATCCCTTTAGAATGTATGATTACTTAGATGTGTTAGCAATAGACTTGTGTCCAGCTAATAATTTTGTATATGAATGTGATTTTCTTCATGTACCAATAGAAAAACATACTGTCATATTGGATAACAAAGTAATGCAATTGAAGGGAAACAGTTTTGACATAGTGACTTTTTGTTTCCTCCTTGAATACATTCCTTCATCTGAGCTTAGAATACAGGCTTGCGAAAATGCATACAAACTCTTGAAGGTGGATGGTCTGTTTCTAATAAGCACTCCAGACTCTAAACATGTTGGGGCAAATAGTAAGCTGATGAAGTGTTGGAGGTACACATTAGCTAATATGGGGTTTTCAAGAATTAAATATGAAAAGTTGAAACATATGCATTGTATGGCATTTAGGAAGTGTTCAATTAAAGAAGTTGCGGTGAGATGGGCTACTCTTCATAAAGAACCCTATATGGATTACGCAATACACATTCCACAAGATTACAACAATAAAAACATTGAACAGTGTAAATCTTCAAATATCAAAATAAACATTGAAGACTTTAGAGAACTTCCTTTTAACGATGTTTTAAGTTAAACTGTTTTAAAGTTTTATTGAATCTATGAATTATTATTAAGCATTTCTACTTTACTAATTTTATGAAACAATTAGCCATTAATAACTATAGCTCTACCACGCAAAACGGGCGAATCGACGCCTACTTGCGGAAAAGATTCCCAGGAAACAAAGAACTATAGCTCCGACATAATTGCTAATTATGAATCTCCAAAGGAAACCAATCATTCAGCGGGCAATGGAGAAGGCTATGTTCTTTATTTTTCTAGGTGATGAAATTGAAAGTGGGTTCTGAAAGGATCCCTAGAAAAACAATAGTTCAACAAAACTTAAAGCTGCAGTAACAGAGCACATATATAGTTCATGAAACCACCCAATATCTATTTATTAAGGGAGTTGGGTTCCAAGGTTCTGAAATGATGACCTCACACCTGAGTTCCAGCAAATCTCACTCAGTGAACTAACATTGAACAGGTTGCAGAGTCCCTGGATACAAGTGGCACAAGACAGACATTTGGAAGTCCCTCCAAGACTAGCAGTAGATGTTTATCACATCATCATTTACAAAGAAGAATAAGTTAACTTCACTGTTATACATATTAAAATCTCTCATAATTGAAGTTTGTTTATATTTAATGAAATCCTTAGAATGTATTAATTCAATTAATGGAAAATGGCTCCTAATGGCACAGATGCTGCTTGTGATACTACTTTTTGAATATGTCAACATAAATGATAAAAATGACCAATTGCTTATTTACTTTCATTTATTTAATTAGTTTTAATCTTAACTGCACAAGGCAGCCAATCTGATAAATGGTGACTCATTGAAACCTTCAAATTAGCATCCAAGTATCCACGACTAATCAGATTAGCTGTCACAGCCATATGGCCTAGTACATGGAGGCTCTTATAGTTACAAAAGAAATTAATTCAATGTCAAACTGTACCATTGAAATACTTATGCTTAGTATTACTTATAAAATAAAGCTCTGTGCAATATGCACTATAGATCATTATGTCACTAATATCTACCACAAATCTACTTAACAGAAGAAAACTTAGCTTTACGCTTTTCTAATTTTTCTTTGTTTTCAATGTCGGTCATTATAGCAGACACCGACTGGCCAAATCGCTCGGCCCTTTTCTTCAACTTATCTAAGTTATCTGTCAGTGAACCAGTGTTTGTGGTATCAAGTATGCTATTACTTGTTGCTGTTCTTTGATCAAATCTTTGTTTCCTTGCCTCCTTTCGTTGCTCATCTGTCATTTTCACTGGCAGACCAAATCTTTTAGCACGCATCTCTAATCTTGTCTTGGGATCAATGTCAGCAGTTATTTTGATCTTATTGGTTGACGTTTTTGTACTTAAATCTGGCTCTGGCGGTGTTATTTCCTTTTTCTCTACTTCAACTTTGGCAGAACTAGATGTTACAGAAACAGTTCTGTTCAAAACGATTTTCTTTGTGGCTGCTTCCTTATTTTCTGTGGCTTTAGTTTCTGACGCGATTTTCCTCTTCAAGGTCCTCTGTGGTTTTGCTTCCGCAGGCTGCTTCGGCGGAGAACTTTCCTCAAGAGCTAACTCTTCGTTCAGTGTGTCTACAGCGGTATCGTCGAGGATATCATTCTGGCTTTTATCGTCTTCTTCTTCTAATACTCCGTCGGAATCTATTTCATCTGAATCAAGATTGATATCTCCCTGATCGTCCTGAGAGTCCTGAGCCACTGCTGCTTGTAATCTCGCTACAAGCTCGGCTTTATCACCGGTGTACGGCAGTCCACGTGATTTAAGTTCTCTTCGTAACTCCACGACTTTCATTTTGCTGATGTCGTGTAAAGCAGACTCTGCCATTTGGAAAGAATTTATTTCTTTATTTTAAATAAACACAACACGGTTATGGAAATAATTTAAATTTTTCGTTTCGGAAATTTCGGAATAGAATTTGTTTTGTTTGACAAATCAATGACAAAATTGACAAATGACACTTGACAGCCAACAACCAATTTGACAGTATAAATTAAAAAAATCTTATTTGACAGTTGGACCACAGACCGTTGCGATTTTTTTTAAACTAGTAGGTACCTGTGGATAATACTGTGGGATAATATCTTTATGTAATATATATATATATATAAAGATATTACCAGATATATATTATATGTCTGGTAATATCTCAAATATAAAATAAATAAATATGTTTGCGATGTAGCACCTGATATCTCTTAAACTGCACTGGTAGCATGGGCAGGAGATAAAAGTTTTATCCCCCGATTTTATCCACTGACAGGGGATAAAATTATCTTTTCCCTATGCTAAAGCATGGCGACAGCGGAGAAGGCGATGTATATTTCTATAAATATATTCACTGAGTGTTATTTCCACCGCTGTGCCCATGCTCGACGGGTGGATAAAGCTAAGCGAGGGGATAAACGTTTTATCCTTTTCCCAGGGATAAAATTTCTCCCGCCCATGCTACCAGGGCTAGCCGGCTGCCCAAGGTAGCAGGTACCTTCAAAGTAGATGCTAGTACTACGTAATCGAGCACATTTCATGAATTAGAAAATGAGGAAGATCTGTCGGGTCACTGTCAGGTCTTGAATCTCGCTCTATTAGGGTACGAACATGCCAAAGACGCCTCACTTCGATACCTCGCGGTCGCGGTTTAGCTCGCTACCTCGATGCCACCTCCAATTAAAACAAATGTACGCAAACAAACGAGCGTGAACATGCCGGGGGATACCTCACTGCAATACATCGCGGTTCACATCGATGTTTACCTCGATGCCTACGTGAAAACAAAATATTTTGACAAGATATTCGCGGTCACAAGCATCGATGTGATCTGGCTTGTGATTGGTCGAATCGGTTCGCCTTCTCAAGGTCTCAACTGATGCTCTCGTCGCACTTTCGTTCGGGCTTAAATCGTACCTATTTATCGGAAAAAGATGATATTCACCTAGCTCTTGCCTCATTTGATTAACTGGGTGCGCACTATACTGCCGGTTAGACATACTGGAAAGTAGCCACCATTTTTCGATTGGTGACATGAATTTATTCTCACTATCACTGTCAATCGATAACATGTTTTTATGCCCTTTTTCTACGTGAAAATTGTAATTAGGTACACTTTACCGCTAGAGCAACAGGGGCCCAAGTCTGCTATTTTACATGTCATTGTCATTGATCCGCAATACAATTACAATACAATTATCATGGTCCAAAATTTCGTAGTCTACTAAATTCACAATGGTCGTTTGATTTTTTATAATTGGATTGTAATTCAATCATACCTCGGTATTGCTATTAGCTTAAAAAGCGTTTGCCGAAATGAGTTTCAAAAAAAACTACATATTAAAAACGTTTATTTAAGCTAGATTCAAAGCTAAATGTGTCAGTGGCAAACCATCGGAAAACAATTGTGACGCCATTGAATTAGTAGACTACCAAAATTGCTAAAAGTAGCAATTGGGATGTCAATGATAGGCAATGTAACTACAATTGCAATAGCAGACTTGGGCCCCTGAACTAGTGTATTATCTATGAACTGAACTAAGCATCCAGGTGCGACTGAACCACAAACATATATTGTGGACTGAACCACCTGAACCGACATGGTCGTACTTATTTATACAAAATACTCTGTGGTTCGCACCGACATCCATGTAAAACATCGCGATATCGACATCGAGGTATCGAGCAGCGACCGCGACCGCGAGGCATCTTCGGCATATTCTTACCCAGCATTTTTCACTATTGTAGGCAGGTACCTAATATCTACCTGCATCAATACTGTCGTCGACATCGGTAATCGTCGCGACAGCTGATGGAAAATGATTTCAAGGATTTATGGCTTTTTTTTTAGGAAAAACACATTGCTTCATACTTAATTTTTATTTATAATTACAAAGTCGAACTTAATAAACCATGCTAGATTTCTTATTGAGACGGTGGCCATGAAAGTGATAAGGGTCCTTGGAAGAAATAAAATACAAATTTTAATATTATAGAATTTAATTAGGGTACATACAAACATTTTGTAATGTTGGAGTATAATGATCAAACTAATAAGCATTTTTGGATAGCTAGTGACAATTCAAGTGTAAGTAGCTTTATACTAAATATGAATTTGGGAGAGGAGTCATACAGAAATAGCAAAGTTGAAATATTGCTCTTATAAAAATACATATATTAAATCTCTAACTAGTATGTGACGAATACAGAACGTAATCTCATTAAAAAATGACTCTCAATACTGCAGCTGGTTTCTGCCGAGGCGCCTCGCAATAACGGCTGGCGGATACGGCGCGGATACGGCACGGCTCGCGGCGGACTCCTCTCGGTCTGTCGTGTAGCTGAACGTCTTACGCGATCTGTTATCACCTTATATAATTCATATTGATCAAAACATTCCATTATTATTAAGTATTCTCTATTTATAATAAAGGAAATCACACTGATATTTCGAAAGCTAACAAAACAAACATAAGCGTCCACTAATAAGTGTTAGCGAAAAAACAACTCAGTGAAACCGGCCGACGGGCGTCACCCCGAGCGTGCGTGACGCGTGACGCGAGACGCGCGCCGCGCGCCGCGCTGCCCCGACTATGTACACGCAGCGGGCGCTCGGCGACATACTACTACGTAACGTATCGCTAACGAACATCGAACGGGCCCCTCGTCGGCCGAGCGCGGGCCGGCGGCGGCGGTCAGACGGGGCGCGGGCGCGCGGGCACGGCGGGCGGGTCGGGCGGCGCGGGCGCCTTGCTGCGCGGCGTGGGCTTGGCGCGCGGCGGCGGCGCGGCGGGCGGCGGCGCGGGCGCGGGCGGCGCGGGCTCGGGCGGGGGCGCGGCGCGCGGCGGCGGCGGCGCGCGTCCCAGCGACGCCAGCATCAGCCCGCGCAGCAGCGCCGCGCGGCTCTCCGTCTCCGCGCTGTCCGCGCCGGCCGTGGCGCCTGCCATCACCGTCATAGGGATTAGACTATCAACTTGTCATGTAGGGGGCATGACCAAATGATGGCTCTATAATATGTTAATTTATGATAATTACACACATTGACCTTAAATATATTTTTGGTGGGATACCGCACTTGTGTACGGTGAAGGTGTAGCAGGGAGGTGTCACTCACCAAGGAAGCCGGCGAGGAGGAACTGCGAGTCGGGCGCGTCCGGTTGCGGCGGCGGCTGCGCGATGGGCGCGAAGCCGGGCGGCGGGGCGGTGGCGCCGCTCGACGACGCGGCGGCGGGCCGGCGCGGGAGCCGCTCCAGCTGCTGCCGGGCCGCCTGCGCACCCGAACCAGAGGGTACAATATAGGACGCGTTCAAATTATACCGACATATTTACTTTACTAGCTTTTCCCCGCGACTTCGTCAACGTCGAGTTAAGTTTCCTACGTGTTAAAATCCCGCGGGAACCCTTTATTTTTACGGAATAAAACGAAGCCTATGTGGATTAATAAGAATTCGACGATGACGACAGCGAGCTCGTGCTGTGCGACCGGCATCACAAACACATGCAAGCAGCGGGTGCTCACCGTGGCTTGTTGGCGCTCGAGTTGCAGCTGCATCTGCAGCTGCTGCAGCTGGCTCGGCGTGCCCGGCTGCGCGCCGCGCCGCACGCCCGACAGCTGTGACAGCAGCTCCGCGATGGGGTCCACCACCGCGTCGCGCGATGACGGCGACAGTGACGAGATGCCGCCGCTCGTGCTGCGCGACCGGCAACACACACACACACACGTGTTATCCACATCAAATAATATTTTTGTGCATATTCTCATATGGCGGTCAGCCCAAATGTCATGTGCTTTTCTTTACACTTGTTCATAACTGTTTAAGAATTTATAGAACAAAGTTCAAGGAGGAATGTTCTACAAAATCATTTCTTTGTACGAAACTGCCTTTCTATCCACCCACGAATAGGAATCTTATTGAATATGGAATATCGCAGGCTATCCTATAATAGGATAGCCTGCATTCTTCACCTTGCATCTTAGACTGCATTGTTATATTAATTTGGTCTCAATATATTATTATGCATGTATGTGACGTAAGGCTTGTGGCGTGGGCTGTGAGGTGTGTGGTGTGGTGTGGTTTGTGTGGTGTGGTGTGGTGTAGTTCGTGTCGTGTGGTTTGTGTGGTGTGGTGTGGTCTGTGTGGGCGGCGTGCGGTGTAGGGTCGTGGTGCACGTGTAGAGCTGGTACCTGAAGTGCATGTTGGTGCGTCGCGCGCGGCTCACTCCGCGCCCCGAGGGCGGCATGCGGCGCACACCGCCGTGCCGGATGCCACTCGGCTCATCGTGCACAGCCGTTAAGAACATTATACATAGATAGAAATAGAAAAATAGATATTCCTTCACCAAAATGTATTGTAGGTACATATGGTACAGAAAATCGAGCCAAATACATTTTACCACTACTGATACTTTTTCAATATTTAAAATGTCATATTAAGTTAAATAATAATGTTAATCTTACTTCTTACTGGTATTATAAATGCGAAAGTGTGTTTGTTTGTCCTTTTATCACACAGCATCGGAGCAACAGGTCAAACTGATTTTTTGCATGGATATAGTTGAGGACCTTTAGAGCTAAAATGCGCGCCACGAGAAAATTTTGTCTACACGTTTACTCGTAATCTCTATAGAGATTACGACGATTATAGAGAGAACTTTTACATAGGACTTATGAATAATAGAGTGTATCTACCACCAAATACAATAGAAATCAATTTCTGTCCAATTGTTTTGCCACATCTCAAATGGGTTGATCAATATCAATATTTTTTGTTTAGTTCTCTCTAATACTTCGAGCTGATAGTTACAAAATCAAAATTGGTAACTTTGTATAAGGATTACCACTTTGGACTGCATACCTACTTTTAAAAGTTGGCGGGAGCGAAGCCGCGGGTACAAGTTAGTGTTAGAAAATATTGAAAAGGATATCAAAAATGAAATGAGATCCCTGGGTCCTGTCCGGTGCTCGAGGGTGAGATGGCCGGCAAAGTCGTCGGTCACGAAGTTTGGCTCCCCGCCCGGCATCGACGCGCATACTGGGCATACCACCTGCAAGATACAGTGTTATTGTAGTTACATTATTTACATAATATCGCTCATTTGCGACAAGGGTGACATAACTCAAAATTCACAAATTTTAGTGTCGAAAACTTATACTTTTTGCTATAAATACAACATTACGCTAAGCACAAAAAAATAAGAGCGAGAGAGATTGCGACTTTAATGCTCTGTCGCTTTGTTGGCCGCTGTGTTGTTTCGAGACCGCAGCATCCACAAAACATTACTCTCTAACGAGAGAATTCTCTCATCATCGATTTTGAATTATGTCACTCACTCTTGCCGCAAATGAGCGATGTGTTACGTCCACGGCTGGACAAAGATCTGTCCTTCCACAGAACTCGGCCTTGCGACGCCGCCTGAATAAAGAACATAGGTGCCGCCTAACCGTATATAATAATATTGAAAAGGATATCTATGTAACATACGTATGTTTTATAGATATCCTTTTCAAATCCATCAAATTCATTGGTGGAACATTTCCAAAATCAGCTGTTAAGTTAAGTCTGCAAAATGGTTAGAAATTGAATAATCTCTGCGAAGCACTAACGGTACAAGTTTGGTTCTAACTGACAGGTACTCTGCTAGAGAAATATTGATTTTAGCTGCCAACTCAAAACTTTGAGACTCAATTACTCAAAACTATAAATTTTGAATTTGATTAATTAAATTGACCTTAATGAAATTTACATTAATTTATTGACATTAATGAAATTGACCGATGATATGTTAAGTATTTCTACGCAATCGTCCGCAATTGTGTCGCGTCTTTGATGAGCCGGCTTGGGAGCAGCATCTAAAATTGCAGCACATTCGGCCATAATAATATAATTGATGGTCCTCTAATGAGATGCTGGAACAATGCACAAATCAGCACAAAAGGGCCTACATAGTCTTTGGTAGATTATAAGTTTTGTTTCCAAGAATATTGGGCAAGCTGAACTTGACAAATATTCTCCCTCCTTCCAAATTTAAAAAAAAAAAAAAAAAAAACCTAAGCAAAAAACTTTTGTTAGGAGTGGGTACAACAGTAGTACAACATGTGGGGATCAAACCTGCGACCTTTTGGTTTTCAGTTTGCATCTTTAATTGTTGGGCTATTGAGGCTCTAAAATTACTAACATATTATTCTGATGCATGATGATTTTGAAAGAAAGTGACATTATAAGAAATGTGAGAGTAAAGTTGAATTTTTTTAAATAATATATAGATAAATGTGATATCAGTTAGATTTTGCACATCTACTGCCAACTCTATTTGAATAGTTCTACCAATAAACTTGGACAATCTATTTATAGTAACACATAGATACAATGTATTCTTAGCTCCATTAGTAAAATCAATCATTGAGCATTTATTGGACAATAATAGACTAGACAATACAGCATTGTAAAGTCGATATCTCCTGAGGATGCTCCGGTGTCGGGGCGAAACGTGCGTCGAGAGTAGTATTAAAGTCTTGTGTGGTGGTGCATGTGAGTGGTGGTGGCATTGCTTGCTTGGGAACTTTGCTTTATTGCTTGGTTGGGGAGGTAAGCGGTGCTTAGCTTATAACTGCATGTTTGACCATACAGATTTTTTCTGTTGGCGGATTACAGCAAAATAACTCTAACATTTTTTGTTTATTGAGCATTTAATTGACCTATGCAGTATTATATAATCAGATATTTCATTGCATGCTTGGCCCAAAGGTTTCCAACCATAGTACATTCCTCTCCAATCTTTATGCTCAGTGCTATGTGGACCAATAAATGCAAGGAGGCCGAGTCTAAGGCTGAAATCTATAGAGCACCTCCTCTGCTCAGCCTCAAGATAGAGTTAAAACAAGACACATTTATGTCAGACCATATTTGTCTCGTTTTAACTCTATCTTAAGTCTGAGCTAAGTCAGAGCACACTCTATAGTTCTCAGCATAAGTCCTACTGATACCTTAGACTTTTGTGTATTTAAATATATTCTGAGCTACCAAAAAAAAAGACTAATTACCGACACTTTTCTAATGTATACTGTATGCCAAATACCTAAACATACAAGTGGGTATCAAAACTGTTACCCCAAGCATCTTTGGATAGTACTGTCATCACTTGAGCAATGCATTTAAAAATAACTTTACATTGACCTACATTGCTGTATAAGAAAGCCATATAAGTCTCTATACCATTAAAGGTGCTCAATAATGTTTCAATAGAACCTTATGAAGTTAAATAAACTGCTAGGATATCTATATAGAATACTATATATTGTCATAAAATTGTTTTTTATTTTGTTTAGTTTTTATCACACACTATAAGTTACTGGATCAAATGAGGCAACACTTTTGCAGTTTGTTAGCATATAAATCAAAACAGACCCATTTTAATAAAATTTAGTCCATTGTAAATGAAGATGTAGCTCGACCAAAGTGGGACATATTTAAAAGCTAAATAACAATTAAAGCCAAACATTGAAAAAGTTAGCATCACCTTATAACAACTATGTATTACATATAGGAAATTTATTAGAAAATCACCTTTCTACCACTAAACCGCAAGGCATCGCACAAATCTGCACTATTATGTGGTTGAAATTCCACGATCTTGCACTAAGCTTGCTTCTTAATTCCTAAATGCACAGCAAAAATTTTGAATGCCCTTTCAGCTTCCCTTTTTTCCAACTAACTATAACTTGGATGTCTTTAAATCAAGAATAAATAGGTATCTTCTAGGCACGCACTATCTTAGGCTGCATCTTCACTTTAAGAAAACATGCTACAAGCGAAAACCAAAATTTAAAAATGTTGTTAGCTTTTGGCTACATTCGTCAGTTATTAATTTCTCTGAAACGTTTTCTCCAACTTATTTACCTTTTAAAACTGCTAGGAAAAAATAGATATTATATTAAAACACAAAGCATTTTTTTAATGTATAACATGGCTCTATATATCTAAAGTATTTCCTCTTACTAACCCTAAATGCTATGGGGTGGGATGTTATAAGTGTGTTCAACTGAGCAATTCTCTGAAAACGATTGCCACAGTGTGAGCATTGCAATCGCCTCTGATTGACTGATATTCACTTGCTATTGGTTTTGCAGAAAGAATGTGATAAATCACCACTTGAGACTGTAGCAATGATTGCAATAGCTTTTACAAAAAACGGCCTGCTAGACTTCTGGAGAGAGCTGGGATGGTTGGAGTGAGAACATCGGAAGGATTGGTGCATCACACACAACAAACCAATGACTGGTCTAAGTGTGGAAACCAGCCCAGTACGAAGGAAGAAAGCTTTTACAAAATAGCCCTACAGAGCTGTATACTCACAGCCAAATTAGTGTCAGCATGTTCTGCCGTAACATGCTCCATAAGTGCAGTATCAGTGAAGCCCATACGATTGCAGAATGGACATGTGTATGCCTGTGGCTGTTCCAGCGCAAGGGTCTCCCCGCCATAGTAGAGGTCTGTAAAACATCAATACATAGGATATTTTAGCTGGTCATTTCTCCACCCTTACTAATATTATAATTTGAAAGTGTTTGTTTATTGGTTTGTCTTTCAATCACACAAAAACAGGTTGATTGATCCTGGAAAAATAAAGGGTTCCCAAGGGATTTTAAAAAACAAGCTCCATGTGCACAAAATGTAGTACTAATATAAAACTGTGTTTATTATTGCACTATTTATTGTACTCCCAAAATTAAGCATGATACTGTCTCAGCATCATTAAATATGCTTGTTAGTAAATAAAACTAAATAAATAAATCTTATTCGCAAGTTATGATCTGGAAAGATTACAATAATTGTAAATTTTAGTGTTACAATTATTGTAACACTAAAAACACAAATACATCTAGTAAATAACATTTGCAGTATGGAAACCTCAAATTAATTTCCTAATAAGCATATTTTGTTGTCTTCTTTTCTTTAAAGAAGTGGCCATTCAGGGCTCTTGCAGTCCCGTTATATCACTTCAACAGGATTCTGTTTTGATAGCCTTTTTAAAGACAGTTTATACCAATAACTGTTTTGCATACTAACATTTAGTAGTTTTATGTAAAAAGACTTTTTAGAAATGGCCACCATACACCAAACCATTAATAACTAATCACTAATAATGAATTTATCACTGATAAGTTGATGTTAGGAGCTTTACAAATAATAAACCTAGCAGTTAATGTGCCAAACCCTGCCCAGTTAGAAGAAAGAAAAGTAATTACTTTAGAATCATCTCAGAAGCTGTTATTGAATTGATTTCTCTTGTTATCATTGTGGTAATAAGTGGTCTGCCTATAGTGGTATAAAAAAGTCATCAATAAATAATTGTCATTCAAACATGTAATTTTGTTTATAAAATATGACAAGAAAAATTCTACAAAATAAAAGGTATTTACAATAAATGTGACTACCCTCCAATTTTTGCATTACCACAAGTAGACCAGTTCCTGTCAAATAGTCATTTTAACCTCAACAGAGGCTCTTTAGAGACTTCTAGATACATGTTTCCAATATTTATCAACTAAGATACCTTAGTTCTTTCATTGAGCTAATTGTATATTTATATTTACATAAATAAATAAATCTTGAGGCTTTCTATACATAATTGTTAGTTAGTTTTTGTGGAATTGTATCTTATATAATAATTTAGATATTTCTTGTTATGATACAACCCTGACAAAGCACAGATTTGTCACGCAAAAAATGTAGGCCAATTATTGCCCTATGTTGAATGAGTAGAAATGTATTAGCTCACCAAAATCACTTCTGGATAGAATGCATTGCATGGGATGCTCTGTTGTGTGTTGGTTTGTTGTAGCGCCGGACTCATAACAAGCGGCACATAGGTCATAGTCGATGCAAATCAAACATTTGTATCGTCGTCCTCTAAAATTATTTTTCAAACAAGAATCACAGCTGACTCCTGAAATTGATAATGTAACATTACAAAGATTTATTGTCCCATTTCATTAAAAGACTAAACAACAATCAACATAAATAATCAAATTAAACAAAAATAACAAATATTTACGATTTTCGCAAAGATTTTCTTAGTGACAAAAGCATCACACAAATTTTGATTATCATTACCCACCTTCATGGCGATTCATTTTCGCCACAAAATGTCGCCGAGATAATCACTTCTTGGCACCAGGATTACTGCTACTATTTGAGGTATTTATATTACTATTCTAAAATAAGTAGCACAACATTTAATACACTAAAATACAAGATTTTTAACAAAAATTTCCAAGCAAACCTAACCCAACCAGGCCATAATGACGTCACATAATGGCCGAGTGTTGTCTGTTTCAAAATAGGTAAAATAAATTAATACGCTTTTTTTGAAATAGAATAGAAAAGATGAGGAATAGGAAGGGCATAGAAAGTAGGGGAAGCCTGTAAGTGCTATATGTTCCAATATTAATATTATCGTTCCATCACCACGAAATAAAATAATATATATAGGAGGTAGGTAGGTATAAAGGTGGTAAAAAAATGTGTGCTAAAAATATTATTTTTATTTTCCTAAACTTGTGGATTCGCATATAGGGTGACCGACCCAATTATTAGCACTTTAAGAGTTTATCCAATTTCAAATATGTTTTTTAAATTAAAATCTAACCAAATTCTTTAAATAATTGTGTTCATAAGGTTACTTGTTTAATAATTTATATAATTAAAGAACTTTTTAAGGATTTTTTTCTTAAATCAACAAGAATTTGAAATAAAATTGAAAAATGACCCAGTCTCCAATTATTAGCACATACGGGATTAACTACTGGTTAGTAGTTAGTACTGACGGGTAAGTCGATCAGTCAAAATGGCCGAAGACTTTAGGAACTCCAGAACAATATCTTTCAACTACAATACTGACGTCATTTTAAAACTTTCCAGATTAGAAAGGTTTCGATTGTGAAAAATATGAATTCCCCTAAATATTTTTTAATCTGAAAATTTAAAAACTACAATCAGAAACTTATATTTTAATCTTTTTTGCTAAAGTGCGAATAAACTGGTGCAGTGCTAGCAATTGGGTTGGTCACCCTACCTAGGTACATAGGTACTTATTCGTGTGAACAGGATCGGTATAGAAACCGAGTGCACGTTCCGGCTGTACCTACCTAAGAATTAGGTACTTCCTGATTCCAAGCATGCTCTTTGGTCATAAGATGACAAACCAAAGAGTTTGTAATTCACTTCGTTCGCCAAAATTCAAAGAGTAGGTAGGTAGATGTACCCGTAGGTTATATTATATAGTAGGTATATAGGGTGGCAGACCCAATTATGGGCACTTTAAGAGTTTATCTTATTTCAAATATGTTTTTTAAGTATAAATTTAACCAAATTCTATAAATCACTGTGTTCATAAGGTTACTTGTTTAATAAAATATATAATTAAAGAAGATAATGAAATTTTTTTGTTTAAATCAACTAGAATTTTAAATAAGATTGAAAAATGATCCAGTCCCCAATTATTCGCACATTTGTTACCAGTTATGGGCACAAAATTATCCAATTATCAACACTCAGATTTTAATAGAGTTTACGGGAAATATAACGTAAGGCTACATACGGAAGTCTTTTAGAATATAGATTTTATTACGAAATAATATACGGAAATTCTTATAGTAACTGTAGGTGACTTAATTTTTTTATATTTATTATATTTTAAACAAACACCCTTACATATTTAATAAGAAAACGTAAACATAGTCTTTATCAAACGACAGACGTCCACAGCTGGACAAAGGTCTCTTATATGGACTTCCACAGGCCTTGGTCTTACGCTACCTGAATCCAGTGGCTCTCTGCGACTCGTTTGATGTCGTCGGTCCACCTAGCTTCCCGGTACGGGATCGCTACTCCAACGCCATGGGATCCCATCGACCATCAGCTCTTCGAACTATATGCCCGCCAATTTTCCACTTCAGTTTCGCTTAGCTATGTCCGTGACTTTGATTTTCTTACAGATATCCTCATTTCTGATATGATCTCGCAGGGATACTCCGAGCATAGCACTCTTCATCGTCCGCTGGATGATTATTGTTTCGTGATAAATAACTGCCCATAGAACTTCTCAACCTCTCTCCATACCTCAGGTGGAAAAGAAACGTGACAGCCTTCGTCAGTTTTCAGCCGCGTCAGCTGGCTCTGTCCGATAGATAGATCTCTCACGGACACTTTAGAATGGAACTTCTGTTCCACTAGATGGTATCTTTAATACACTTGGTATTCAAGACCCGCAGGTCGCGAGTTCTTTTCTTAGAGATCTGCCTATTAACCTACCAGTAGGCATCTGCGTCTGCTCACGACTGAAGTCTCATCTCTTGTCTGTCTTCCATCAGTTTGAGAGTAAGGTCAGAGAAATTCTGGGTCGTTTTCGTGTGATGGGTCTTAAAGAATTTAGACTCCAGAGTATGGACAGTTTACACACACTTGTTAAGATCGTCTACAGACTCCCAGTCTGCTAGGGAATCGAATCGCTTCGGAGTGTTAATAAACAGGAAAATCTCCAAATTTTGTAACCAGATACTGACACCCCTTGTTTTGCAATGAAATAACGGGAAAGTTTCATTTACTTTTTGAATTAGTAACTAATAATACTTAGAAAGTCAATTGAAAACAATTATATTATTAAAACTCAAATAAAACCACAGTTAAATCATTATTAAGTAAGTACTGACCCTTAACGTCGATGAGTCAAAATGGCCGAAAAACTTTGGGAACTCCAGAACGATATCTTTCAACTACGATACTGACGTCATTTTAAAACTTTCCAGATTAGAAAGGTTTCGATTGTGAAAAATATGAATTCCCCTAAATATTTTTTAATCTGAAAATTTAAAAACCACCATCAAAAACTTATATTTTAATCTTTTTTGCCAAAGTGCGAATAAACTGGTGCAGTGCTATTGGGTTGGTCACCCCACTTCGATTTCTTAAAATAAAGTAATTATATGCTCTTGGGTATGTAATCTGTGTCAACACCACAGAGTATTTTATTAATTATTGTTCATTGTTCACAACAAACGGAGTGACTACATTCTCTTGGTTCACAACAAAAAAATTGGTAATTTTCATCAGACGGACGTCGATATTTGGTATTTTCTTTAAAAGTGTACATTTATTCTACTTTGAATTATCATAATTGTAAATCAAATTGATTTTCATCTTCCTATAAAATCGAAAACTGTATTAGTAATAATATAATTTGCAAAATTCCGGTTTTGTAAAAACTGGAAATTGACGGTGTTTTGCGCGGGAATTAACTGCATTTATTTGCAGTTCTCAGTGAAATGATATTAATGCGTCGTTAACTATTTGTATTTCTACGTTTAATAGTAAAAATGGCAGATGCATTAGCACATTTAGTTGTTGATGGCAATGAGGCACTAGAATTGAAACTAGGTAAGCGCACGTCGACGAGTTATTAAGTTCTTTTTGATTTATTCAGTTATTTAGCTCCCTCTTTGTCACAGTGCGGGAAGCAGAAGATATTGAAGATGATGACACAACTTTTGGTCCAGAAATGTGTCATCAAGTTTTTAGTGAAAATGAAAATATCTTTGGCTACACAGACCTAAGAATCAAACTCTTTTATAGCGCAGCCAGCCTGCAAACATACCTTGGTATATCATACTCAGACAAGGTCAGTATTAAAAGTTTAATTTTATTGTCTTACTAGGTGATGCCTGTTGCTTCACTCACGTGGATTTAGTTTTTAAAATCCCGCGGGAATTTTTCAAGTTTCCAAGATAAAAAGTAGCCTATGTCACTCTCCTGGTCCTAAACTAAACCCATGCAAAAAATCACGTTGATCCGTTGCTTTTTTGAGTTGTGATTGAACCAATAAACCAACAATAAACACACTTTCGTATTTATAATATTAGTAAGGATAAGCATACAGAACATTCCCTATTTGTGATTCTTAGATTATGACAGTTCAGGATAGTTCTTGGTTGGGTACTTGTTTGAGCAGTATTTCAGTCAATTAATATAATTTTAACTTGCAGATAGATCCCAAGAGTTCAGGAGGCTTGAAACCAGATGATGTGGAAGGTGCACTAAAGAAGGTGTTGGCACCAGGCTATGTGACTAATATAGATCAGTTTGTCTCCATGCTTAAAAAAGACAGACAATTCAAACCTCATGGTGTCCTTGTTCAGACTTTCACTACAGTAAATAGTAAGTTCTTTGTTTTATTTATATATTTATTAAATATATATAACTAGCTGATGCCTGATGACTTATGCTTGAATTTAGAAACTAAATCCATATTCAGTTTCTAAATTCCAGTGGGAACTCTTTGATATTACAGGATAAAAAGTAGACAATTTTACTCCCCAGGTCCTTAGCTATCTACTATCTATGCTCTATTACAGGATGATTGAAGGACAAACCAACCTATCAAAAACTGACACAAAAATACTTTCATACTCTTTTTAAATCATTACTTTTTTATTTTAATTTCAAGAAACACCTGGCAGGCATTACACTTGTCCAATTTGTCTCTTTGGCTATATAATTAAGGGGGCTGATTAGTTTTTTTTAGTTTATATGAAGCCTCAATAGCCCAATGGCTAAAGGTGTAAGGTCGCAGGTTCGAATCCCACCCGTTGCACTATTGTCGTACCCACTCCTAAAACAAGCTTTCCGCTTATTTGGAGAGGACAGGAGAATATTTTAGTCAACTTCAGGTTGGCTAATATTCTTTTTTTTTTAAAAAAAAGCTTGTATTCATTTCATCATTATGTCACATGCAGTGGCGTGCACAGGATGTACTACAGGGTAGGCAGATGATACAAAATGGAAAAAATCTTCGGTGCGAATTAAAAAAAACTTAAGGGTAGGCATTGTACAAATTATAAAAAGCCTACCCTTAAGTTTTTATAACTCGTACTGGCGATTTTCTCCATTTTATATCATTTTTCCGCATTATGCCTACCGTCTGTGCACGCCACTGGTCACATGTATCATAATTTTTTTGTCTCCTTGGAAAATCTGCAATCAGTCCCAGGGCTGTAAGCAAATAAGTTGAGCTGTAGCATCTTGTGTAGAGGTTGATCCTCATTGTTAAATTGACTACACTGATGTCAGAGACGTTGATTATCAAAATTACATGGGGTTATTCAAGGAGTGGACTAACAAATTCCTGAAAAAACGGACGGTGGTGGTGTCTCAGGTGTTATAACAGTTCATTGGTGGCGATAGTCACTTCACATCAGGTGACCCGCGTGCTCGTTTTCTCCGTTAAAAATAAAAAAATAAATTTCAGGAGATGGAGGGGAAACTCAAAATTTTGAAGTGTACTATTCCGAGATCTCTACACCTGGCTTCCTAGCTTTTCATGAAAGGCTCCAGACATTTTTGTTGTGGTATGTTGACGCCGCCTGTTTCATTGAAGTGGATGATGACAAGTGGGCATTCTTTACTGTGTAAGTAATGTATTAATAAAATTCTTAGCAGTCTGTATATTATTATTTTATTAGTGGAATGTTAGACAAGCTGAACTAATTTTCTCCATGTAGCAAGACTAATGTTTTTCTGTCCCCTCTAAATAAACAGCAAGTTTGTGTTAGGAGTGGGTACAAGAATAGTGCCATAGGTGGAGGTTGAACCATAGATTTTTCAGTTTTCAGTCAATACCTTGAACCACACATGGGGATTGAAACATAGACCTTTCAGTTTTCAGTCAATAATTTAAACCGTTGGGCTATTGAGGCTACAAAATGTTGAGATGAATGAATGAAAGGGCTTGTTTTTATGCAATTCTTGTCATTACTATCATTATTAACAACTCATCAATGGCTGAACACTGGTCGCCTCTCACAGAAGGGTTTTAGACCAAAGTCCACCATGTTGGCCCTATGCAAATTGACAGACTTGAACACCTTATTACTAACTTCTTATGCATGCAGGTTTACTCACAATGATTCCCTTCTTTGTTGAAGATGTGATATTTTAATTGCTTAAACACACGTAACTTTGAAAAGGCAGAAGTGCATGCCCCAGATTGAACCTGCATCCTTCCGAACAGGAGACAGCAGTTAAAACCAACTTGGTTATGACTGCACTTGTACAATCTACTATTTAAATCCGCTCAGATTTGAGAAGTACCGGAGCAGCGAAGGCGACTACCGCTACGCGGTGTCTGCGTACGCGACGGTATACCGCTACTACGCCTACCCGTGCCACACGCGGCCGCGCATCTCTCAAGTGCTTACCCTGCCGCCCTACCGGAAGATGGGGATTTGTGCCAACTTGTTACAGGTCAGTTTGCAGGGGCCTGCCCCCTGATTCTGTAACTCGGTGCCTATCAAAAAATGAAAGCTACTGTCATATATTTTTCATCCATTGGAGGTTTGAAGAGAAATGTCATTTACTATTTCATAGTAAACCTTCAATGGATAAGAAATATATGTCAGTGGTTTTCATTTTTTGACAGGCACTGAGTTACAGAATCAGGCCGCGGAGGACATTCAGGATCTTTTCCACAGATTCTACTGCTAATGTGAAATACTGTCAAAGCACTGACACCTTACCTGAAAAATGTTTAACACGCTTAAGTGGCCCGTGTTTTCATACAAGCATATTAGGATTAATACCTTAATATTTTTAATACACATCACAGACTAATTGCATAATTGTTTTGTTTAGTTATGAACTTTAAAATAACTGTGAATAACATGAAACGAATCTAAGTAAGTAAATTGCTATAAAAACATCTGTGTCGCATATAATAAATAGTAAATATATTTATTTGCAGACAATCTATTCACATTTCATACTGCACTCAGAAGTGGTAGACATAACAGTTGAAGATCCCTCGGATGACTTTCAGAGGATCAGGGATTATGTTGATGCCAAGAACTGTGAAACTCTACCAGCGTACCAGTCTGCCAAATTAATACAGGGGTGGGTATTATTAATTAGTTGATGATAACAATATTGTCTGAGTGGATTTATATGTTAAATGTTCATTTCTTGTAAAATCCTATAACTGTCTATAAAAGACTATAATTGTGAAGGATATCAATTTGTATCGCTAGATGTCGTGACATCGCCGGATTTGTCACAGACTACCAAGATTTCCTGTCGCTTGTTTAGTTATCGATAATGTATAATATACTGTATATTTCTTTTTGATAAAAATTAATGAACCAAGAAAGGAAGAAACTAAACAAACATTTTGTTAAATATTGTGCTTGTATTTTTATATGTATAACTAGGAAAATAGGAAAAGTTAAATAAAAGTTTAATATGCAAATAAAAGACTATTTAGATGTATTATGTCATAGTGACAAATATCAGCAAGGCTGGTGTCATCTGAACTTTGCCTCCCAATTTCGATGATGCAGAATAACTGATTTTTGAAATAAGTACTTACTAGTTATATTGCAGATTTTCGGTCGAAATGGTGAACCAAGCACGCAACAAGCTGAAGATAAACAAGAAGCAAGCGCGCCGCGTGTACGAGATCCTGCGCCTCAAGAACACAAATATGTCTGACAAGGCAGCCTACCTCACCTACAGATTAGATGTTAAGAACAGACTCAATGCCCCTTTCCAAGTGAGTACCAGTACAAAGCTCAGCACTGGTAGCATGGGCGGGAGAAATTTTATCCCCGGGGAAAGGATAAAATGTTTATCCCCTCGCTCTCTTTTATCCATCTGTCGAGCATGAGCAAAACGGTGGAAATAATATCCACAGTGGATATTTTTATAGGTACTTTTCCTTTCCCCTGTCGCCATGCTTTAGCATAGGAAAAGATAATTTTAACCCCTGTCAGTGGATAAAATCACAGGATAAAACTTTTATCTCCTGCCCATGCTACCAGTGCTGAGCAAACATTCTTCCCCTTGTATAATGTGATTGTGCATGCTTTTTTAGTCTACACCTATGGGCGGAATTTTCTGTATTAGAAATCATAAATTCCTAAATGGCCCCCGCCGGGAATCGAACCCGAGACCTCCCAGTTATAAGACCACAGCCCTCACCACTGCGCCAGGGAAATCGTCAAAATTTTAAAATCATCGTCGTCAAATTAGAATTTTTATTATGCAAACTACTGTATAGTCTATCATCTCAATTCTTTTATTTGCAGAAAAAAAAATTAGAAATGAAAAAACTGCTGAAAGTTTTGAAACCAGAGGAGTACGCAGCGACCATAACCACTACAGGGTTGGGGGAGACGCAGGCGCGACTCTCTGCCCAGTACCTCGCGCTGGAGGACGAGTACCGGCGCATCATACACAGGATGCAGCAGGACTAGCTATGCTCCATCCTTGTGTGTTGTGTCCAGAAAAAACTAGCCATGTTCCATATTGGTGTGTGTTTAAAAAACGTGAGTTGAGTGAAGTGTCCGGAAATAGTGCTCCATACATAAATGACCATTCATAACACATTTATTGGTTTCTTAGGACTCCATCAAACATAATATTTACATGCAGTGGATATCGTCATGGTTGTAGAACAATGGATCTGCATTTTATCAACTTTACAGTACAACCATTTGAAATAATTTCTGAAATTGTACTGTCATCATTTTTTAAATAAAAAAATGTAGCTATGAAGTTTTACATAAACCTATTAAAAATTTTCTGTTTTAAAATAACAAATAACAATTTTTAATTAAATGTCCAAATATGAGTCATTTTTGGACTTTGGGCAAAGCCATCATTGTTTTGTGATCATGACTACATGTTCAGTCAATTGCAGTTGTGACAAGTGAATATTGTAAAATTGTGTATGTACAATAGCTGAACTACTACATTCTAATTCTGTCTTGCTCGCATGTGCCTTACAGACAAATAGAAAATGGCAGTTTAATTCCTATTCTTATCCTGATTGCATTGTTATTACACATTCTGAGGTCTAAAGCGCATGAGTGGCACCAAGGCATAGCATATTTACTGATAAAACTTATATATATAATTATTTCTCCTGTATTTTTCATCATTATTTTTGTCATGTTTATGCCAAAGTTATGAAAAACATTGGTGGGTGCTTTAAGTTTCTGACCCATTTATTAAAACAAACAAACAAGCTATGGGACAAAAGGCATTTTGTTTGATAATATGTATCCAACAGTGCAGCAGAATTCAGCGTGGGATTTTCAGTCTATGGCTGAAATCTACAGAGAAAAAGCTAAACAAGATGAATTTATGTTGTGACATATTTGTATCTCATTTTAACTTGGAGCATACTATAGATTTCAGCGTATATTTCCAAAAAGTATGCCAACTGAAGTTAAGCACTTATTTCTTTAACAAATTGTCTGTTAAGATACATGAGTTGGTATGGCAAACTGCTGATTATAAAGCTATCATTGATATTTGAAAGATGTCTCGAAAGATATGTCCATAAAATTGCTATAGTTGATGGTGAAATGGTCATTGCTTTATGTTTGTATTTTGTTGTCTGTTATGTATTTCCTCGGTTAATCTTGTCCGCTAAATGTTGTTTGTTCGAAGATCTATAGCAGACGAAGATTTGACACACATATCTGTATTGTACAATTGGGATTTTTCCTGAAGGATGATGCATTGTTTGAACAAACAGATTTTTAAACAACATTTAATAGGATTTGACATGTTGTTTTCACAAAATTCTGTAGATTCAAAGCACCAGTTGGAGACCAGATAAAAATATAATATATATTTTTTTAATTGATGGTTAGAATTTTTAGGATTCTAATACAATTTGTTGTTAAAATTTTCATTAATATTCTAAGTAACTAGTAAGTAAACTGTTTGAAATCGGTCTGTTGCATCTTTTTCTATGAAAAAAACGCACCCAGCTTATATCCATATATTTTTACCCAAGAGTTGGTTGATTACAAAAGAAAAAAAGGTTAATTAAAATAATTGGCTAATGTTGAATTTCAAAATTTTTTGTGTTTAGAAAAGACTGTAATTTAATTTTAAGATTTATTTAAAAATGAGATTTTCTTAGTGTACAAGATAACTGACGCTGAATTATCCCTTAATAAAACAATGGTGCTGATTTGATTGTACACAATCTCTTAACTAAGTTGTCAGGTCTAGCAATAGACCTTCCTCCTATCCTTTTTATATTTTGTTGCTTGCATGTTTACGAGAAAATACTATTTTTTCGACAAAAGTTTATATTTTTCTTTCTGCATCATATTTATCATTCTATAATTTATAAAAATAACCATGATTACATAGTTGTAAATTAAATTACGTATGAGGAATTTAACGTTATCTCCGTAATTTTACTGATTCATAGTCATAGACTGTTTTAAATCAAATTGGCACCATTATGTATTGTCTGATTTGTTATAAATGATGTTATTTTTCTAACGATTATTATTGAACTTGTGCCTTACACATTTCACTTTAATAATAATTTACTGTAACTCAGTTTTTGTTATATTTTTGTATTACTTAAAAATTCCTATTTCTTGAAATATTTCGTGATAATAAAATGTTTGTAATTTCAGTGTTTCTTTTTCAGTTTCCAAAATTTCAAACAAACTTTGATTTGCGTAAGTATGTGTACTCACCGGGAGCATCCGATTTATTTTGTTCAAGGAAAAACGAAGATGTAAATAATTAAACGAATTATCTATACATTTATTATTTATTTTTTTAATGAAGACTAAGCGAACATTGCATGAGATCTGTAAACTAAAAATGTGAAACTATAAAAATAGCAACATTCAGGAATAGGAAAATTCAATGCTCAACATGTATATTATATCAATAAGTCAAATATTTAAGAATATTTAAACATAATCTTTCTATTGCTTGGTCAGCAAAGATATTTAGTAATACCACGATAAAAGAAATTACTACACAGTAATGATGGATTTTACAATAATTAATATTTATTATAATATTATCTAATATAAATGTTTGTCTACTACAAACAGCGAACTACAAAGATTCCAACTACTTAATAACGACACTTAAAAATACATTTTGGTTTGTTGAAAAAGATATGACACTTCATAGAAGGGACGATTATTCTACAGCACACGACTAAACAATTAATTATTATAACTCATTCAAACAAAATGTAACAATGCAACGCAAACAATAAAACACACTGCGCATATATAAAGCCTCAATAGTCCAATGGTTAAAGGTGCGGACTGAAAACTGAAAGGTCGCAGGTTCGAACTCCACCCGTTGCACTATTGTCGTACCCACTAGCACAAGCTTTTCGCTTATTTGGAGGGGAGAGGAGAATATAAGTCAAGTTCAGCTTGGCTAATATTCTTAAAAAAAAAAAAAAATTCCATTACATGGCTCATAATTTCGGTTGGTTTAAGGTCACAGTACACATATCAAATCGGAAAGGAATCGTCACCGTATTAACTCGAGCCGTCCAACTCCAGTATGCTATGTATGAAACTCGTTACTGCAACGCACACTAATCGGAATCGTATCGTGAAACTTGCAGTTTTCGCGCCTACGGCTCATCGATCCCGCGTTTACGTCTCTCCATAGCCGAGCACGTCTCTTGATCGAACTGTTGCCTTTTAGCCGTCAACCTGCGGTCGGCGAGCTGTAAGCGCGGCGTCGGCTAGCCGTAGCCGAGTCGACGTACCGAAGCTGCTGATCCGCTTTCACATTAGGTTGACGCCTGGTTGACGGTGAGGCGAAAGGCGATACGGTGACCATCCCTTTCCGAGTTTATGTGTGCTCATTCCCTTAAAGAGAAACGTCGCGACTTTTCTAAAATATCATAAAGTAATTTGAACTTCATCTCAGGCATTCCTACCTTTTCGTACGTTAGCTCGCTTGCTTTAATGGTGAAGGAATACATCGCGAAAAGGCCCGCATGCCTGAGAGTTCTCAATAATGTTCTCGAAGGTATGTGAAGTCTCCCAATCCGCACTTTGCCAGTGTGGTGGCTATTTGAGAAAAGATCTGTCTTGGTGAGATAAATGAATGACTTTTTTTCTAATATGTCATGTATAAAGTATGAAGCAAAATATAAAATAAGGCGCGATTACGAGCGTCAAATATTGTATTTTGAAACTTAAGTCGGCCAGTGCCGGGTGTCTATGGTGCAGGGTGTGCAACGCACACGGACGCAGGGTTTTAAGGGACGCCGCGTCGCGCCGCGCTTGCTTGCTTCACGACATCATTTAAAATTGCACCATTTTTTGCACCTGAATTTCCTTTCATTGGTGAAAATTAATTGGTAATTCAAACGGTATTCTTGTATTGTAAGTATTCCATTGTGGCCGCGCGCCTACTAGAGGGCGCCAAGATATTGATTACACACGGGCGCTACATGGGCTAGAGCCGCCTCTGATGCCGGCTCAAGGTAAAGTTCAGTTTATTATGCAACATTTTCAAAAAGCGTGCGTCCACGGTGCGTTGCTTAAATTCTGCCTTAATATGCAATAGATGTAACTACACCGGTGCATATTCTGCGTTATTTATTGAGCCTGTTTTTGCCATATTATTTTCTATATGGGCAAACCTTGCATACAACAATTTCCACTCAAGGGCTGGGCCGAGTTGCTTTTTGTTTTAGAACCGAGATAGAGAAGTCAGCTTAAAACCGATCCTACAAACTCATTCGTAATAACACAAGTGTTTTAACACTCAATAATCGAATATGAGCATTAGCTCTCTCTCAATAATCTCTAATAAAGGATCAACTTAATTCGATTGTACATTTTGAACGGCTTCAATGCGACCGCGATACGCCGTCTGTAATGTAATACATTTCTCCGAACCACTCGTTATGCTCCTCCAGGTACCTAGAATTAAAAAAAAGTTTAATTAACCTAAAATATTGTTTCGATATACAATCTTAATCAGATGAATTTTCGGTTTGAGTTGAGTGCTGAATATTCTCTGATAATCGAGTTTGTAGGTTGAAAAAAAAAAAGTCTATCAAAAATCTACCACCGGTTCGGAATGCAGATTCTGCTGAGAAGAGCCGGTAAGAAACTCAGCAATTGCTCTTTAAAAAAAAAAATCCCCCCTGTTAACAAAGAACCATACCAGATACCTAAGGTATATACCACATACCTAATTTTATATTAGGCAGCCGATGCCTAAAAGCCTAAAAGAATGCGTGATATTACGCCATGAAACCCTAGTCTCCGGGATTTTAAAGTTTCGTATCATTTCCACTATGCCCTAATGTGCATTGACCCTATGTTTGCCTGTATGCACGATGTACCACATCCCAAACATTACATAATTTATTAAAAATAAATATTAATCAAATGAGGTGGGTTTAAATGTGGCACCATACTCACTGTACAAACATATCTATATGCTTTAAAATGAGTTTCAACTTGAAATCGGGCATCTGCGTTGCATTCAAAAAGTCCGGGAGCTTTACTGCAAAGAAATAGCAACATTTAAAGATAATTTTTATAAAATAATACATCATAGGAATAAGTAGGTAATTCTTTCTTGCTGGGCCAGTCTCCACATATAAACCATAAGGTATGTCGTGTGTGCGATATAAGTACTTACATAATTTAATTATAACTTGTAATAGTTCAAACTGTTCAAATAGTAGTATGGTTTTTAAATTTACGAGGGCGTGTGAGCTTTACTTGTGGTTACGTCGTGTACATGCACATTGCGTGTGTGTGCCTGGAGCAAGCTCTCGCTCACACTTATACAGATACGACACACACACAACCAAGAGCCACGCGCCCTCGTGAATTGCAAGAACTTTGGTAGGATAATGTATTTAAGAAAGCATATTTACCAAAGAGTCTCGCGAGATGAATGGCTCCGTAAACTCTACAAGGCAGGTGTTCCGTGTTCTCGCGCGGTATTACTTGCCACTTTGCCACCTAGTAAACGTAATAACAATAAAAAACACAAAGGACCTTAGTACACAAATGATTAATGTGACATTTTGGTCAAAATCATTTTTACAATTTTTTTTTTATGACAATGGTACAAATTCTATTGTACACAATCTATAGACAAAATTGTGTAAAATAATGCTACCCCTTTCATAACGTTCTCTATGGAAAAGAATATATTATTGCATTATTACCTTGTCGAGGAGTTGCGAGAGCGGGTTCCTGGCGGGCGTGGCGGGCGCGGGCGGCGGGCGCGCGGGCCGCGCCCAGCTCTCGCTCATCGACGAGCCGCTGCTGCCCACACTGGAAACGCGACGCATTAGTATACGACATAATCATAATGCCGGGCATTGACGATCAGTTTTTCGCATCAGTTGAACTGACGTCCATCCAAAATTTGATCGTGAGTGTCGAATCATCACTCCAGAGTTTTAACTGACGACGCGCCCGGAAATTTTCCGTGACTATCATAAATCCACGGCGTGTCGCGCCAAACTGCCCGTGAGTGTGCGATCGTCATTCCAATGGCGCAGGGTTCCCAACTTAGGGCGGAATTTTGCTTATTGGGATTTTTTTAGGGCCCAAAAAAAATTAGGGCTATTTTTAGGGGCATAAATAAATTTTCAAGCGTCACATAATTGACTGACCAAAACGAATAAATAAAGCAAAACGTCTATGATATTCCGGAATAATATGCTTAAAATCGTTTTAGCTAAAGCGTTTTGAAAATATTTCAATACATTAGCGTTGAACATGCTTTTTCGATATATAATTTCTATCCATAGTTAATATAGTGAAAAACAAATTACGAAACCGATTTCTCTTTTCATTTTAAATTGCTTTCTTGTTTTTTGGAGAGTATATGGCAACAAACCGTAGCTGCAGCAAGAATTAATGTTTCTTCTTCGGAATCCGAATTCATTTTTTTTCCTATTTGACGCAAATAAACCTATTTGTACAACCCTACTCAGCCCGACCGATCGAAAACTGAACAGCCGGAGTGACGCCAGTGAGTGGGGATATTTAGTTGGCCTAAACCATTTGGAGTGACGCCACAGTTTTACGTCTGGACTGACGCGAAAAACTGACCGTCAATGCCCAGCATTAAGAAACAACAGTAGGTTTCTATAGCAGCGTCTTATGCAAAGCCCGTCAATCACGTAACATCGCGTGCCAACCTACAGCTAGCGCCATCTATTTTAAATTGCGACATTACAAATGTTAGTATTACATCTATTAAAATTGAAAGGTCTGTTTGTTGCCGCTAATTTCGGGAACGGCTGGACCGATTTTGACGGGATTTTCACTGGTAGATAGCTGATATTATCAGGCCTAATATAAGCTACTTTTTAACCGACTTTCGAAAAAGAGGAGAAGGAGTTGTGTTTTTCTACCTCTGTACATCGATATCTCTGTGATTTCTTAACTGATTTGCGTGAATTTTTTTTAATCGACACAAAAACTTTGCGAGATTCTCTCATAAAAACTTCGGTTTCCCACTCCTCAATCCTGATGCTGCAGAGGTACTGCCCAACTAAACTGGGATTTAGGAACTGTCGATTCTGAATTGAAGAAGCGGACGAAGTCGCGGGCGTCCGCTAGTCTTAATATATAACACAATGTCGGGTTTGTTCGAACACTAATAATTCTAGAACGGCTGGACCGATTTTCATGCTTTTTAATTTGTTTTATTTGTCTCCGTCTTGAATAGCAGAATAACTATTAAAATATCAGAAAAATTCACGAAAAAAAAATAATTACGAAAAAATTTTCAAAAGTTTTGCATTGAACGGGTTTTTTGATCGCAAGGAAAGTGACCTTTTACTCCGGCAAAAAAGTCACGCGGACGAAGTCGCGGGCACAAGCTAGTAAAAATACATAAACAAGAAAACAAAAAATACATAAACATAGTTTAGAAATCTACATAATCCGGCAGTTGTTTTGTGTCAGCTTTACAGAGCGCGCCAAGTGCCAACCATTTGAGCGAACGAACTTACTATCCAGCTGACGTCATCACTTGACGTTTAGCGTTGTCGTCAATTTAACGCGCGAAAATTTTAAATACATTTTTTTAGTATTCGTTACCCTATCCTATTGGCACTAGGAGTCCTACGTGGACTGACGACATCAAACGAGTTGCCGAGGAGCCGCTGGATACAGACGGCACAAGATGGTGGCCTGTGAAAGTCCATGCAAGAGAATTTATCCAGTAATGGATGTGTAGCGATTTATAAAGAAGTCTTACGTTAACGAACGCTTGCGAATATTAGAGTAAGACGGTAAGTTCCAAAGAAAGAATCAGGCTACTACCTTTTGCCTTTGGCGTCGTCTGGAGAAATTTTAAAAAATCCCGCGGGAAGTCGGTTTTTCCAGAATTAAAGGTAGCCTATGTCACTCTCCAAGTCCTACATATACCCTGCAAAAAATCAAGTCGCGTTGACCCATTGCTTGCTGCGTGACTGAAGGACAAACCGACACACTTTCGCACTTACAATATTATTCGTATATTAGTAAGAATAAAATGACTACTTCTAACCTCGAAGACATGGTTTCAAATGTCCTTTGTTCCCCGGTGGAAGTAGATGGCGCTGGCTCTTCATTTTCCGATTGTGACACTGCCGACTTGTGGGAACGGAGTCTGTAACAATTAAATGGTGAGCCTTTAAAATTGACTTCCCTAGCGTAGTAGTGAGCGCTGTGGTCTTATAACTGGGAAATCTCGAGTTCGATTCCCGGCGGGGGCAATTTGGGAATTTATTATTTCTGAATTGTCTCTGGTCTAGTCTGGTGGGAGGCTTTGGCCGTGGCCAGTTACCACCCTACCAAGCGATTAAGCGTTCCGGCACGATAGCAAGTAGAAACCGTTTAGGGGTATAGGTTGAACTTACGCTGCCATACCCCTTCCAAGTTAGCCCGCTACCATCTTAGACTGCATCGTCACTTACCATCAGGTGAGATCGCAGTCAAGGGCTATCTTGTCATCGAATAAAAAATAAAAATGTATGAAGTGTAAGCCACTGTTCCCGGCTATTGTGAAGACGCTACACTACCTCCTGGCGAGGCTGCGCGAGCGCGGCGCGGCGCGGGGCTCCCGCCTCGTGCCGTCGTCGGTCCTCGGCGAGCTCCTCGCGCCCTCGCTGCCTCCCCGCTCGCGGGCCTCCTCGCCCTCCTCCGCCTCCGCCTCCGCCTCGGCCTCGGCCTCGTTCTCCGCTTCTACTTCCGCCTCCGCCTCGGCCTCATGGTTCTCTGCTATTGGCTCTAAATAAGTGGTACAGACAAAAGGATAATATAAATTAATTGTATTACTTTATGACATATATTATATATTATATTTACCTGATTGACATGAATATAATTATAATCAACAATAATAACTAATGTAATCTTTAAATATTAGTGTCAAGAATTTAAATATTATAAAATGCGAAATCTTCGTATAAAATATTGTATGACATTGGAAATAAAGGCTTATTATCATTATTTTAGTGTAAAAAGAAAACGGTGAAGAAAATATTAAATTACTAGACGACGCAAGCGACTTCGTCCACGTGGATGAAGATTTTTTGATTACCGCGGAAACTCTTAAATTTACCAGGATACAATGTAGCCTATGTGCTAATCCTGGTTATGAGCTATTTCTATTCCAAATTTCAGCAAAATTGATTCATTCGTTGTGGGGTAAAGGGGTAACAAACACACACAGAGACGTACGCACGCACGCACGCACACGTGACGTCACGTGCCTCGCCGTACAGCTGCAAGTGTGTTACCGTCTCCGTTTTCGCCGTGGTCGGGGTCGGGCGGCAGGTGCGAGTAGTCGGCCTGCTTGGGGCTCTTGAGCTCTTCCTTGACCGCCTCCGTCGCGGTTTCGCCCTGCGCGGGGTCCTGGTTCTCTTCGTCCTCATCATCAGGCTCCGACTTTATATCAGGCCTGAACAAACAAAGTTTTTTATATATTGGATAGAATCAGGCGTTACTTTCAGTTCATGATTAGCAAGAAAAGGTTAGAGTCCTTAAGAAAAACTTAAAGGAACACGTACTTAGGGACTCTCTCACTGACTGAATGAATAAATGAATGGATAATGAAATAATTCTTGTGTATTTATGATTGTTAACTTTTTTTCTTTTGCTTTTTTATTTTTTTATTTATGTTAGTGATACCAATAGTAATGCTTGTTTGATTTTTTCTTATATTTATATTTGTTAGCAAGTAAGTTAGCGTGATAATTTATTGAATATTAATAAGAGCGCCACCTCGCCAACAAACTGGCCCACCAGTTTGGCGAGATAGTAAATAGTAATATTATAATGATTAAATAAATTAAAAAAATATATATCTCCTGAGGATGCTCCGGTGTCGGGGCGAAACGTGCGTCAAGAGTAGTATAAAAGTCTTGTGTGGTGGTGCATGTGAGTGGTGGTGGTATTGCTTGCTTGGGAACTTGGCTTTTTTTGCTTGGTCGGAAAGGTAAGCGGTGCTTAGCTTTTAACTGCACGTTTGACCATACAGATTTTTTCTGTTGGCGGATTATAGCAAAATAACTCTAACCTTTTCTTGCTAAAAAGTTTTTGTTAAGACTTAGGAGGCCCACCGCCGTTGTTCTATTGTTACATTAACACAATGACATCTGTCAAATTGAATTTGTTCGTAAAAAATGTAGGCCACCTAGGCCCCTGACAGGTCCGCAATGTGACCAACCAAAAGTAAATCTCACGTGCCCTCGTGAATTATAAGAACTATACCTATGTAAAGGTCGCGGGTGCTACTAAATTAATAGATTTATAAATACATATCAAAAATTAATATAGTAATATGGTGTCTTGGAAAAAAGTAGATCGACAACTGTAATGTGTCGCTACTAGATGTCGCTAACAGTTGCTATAAAACTGATTGAAAAAGTAGATACATATCACTAATTTCGTGGCTGACGTGTGGTTCGCCGTGGTGTAACGGTTAACACACTCGGGCGCGATTCCCAGAGAGATGTGGGTTCGAATCCCGCCGGCCTCGGAATTTTTGATATGTATTTATAAATCTATTAGGTTATTTCCTTTAAGTGTAACACTTCAATAAAAAATTAAAAATTGCTACTAAATTAACCGCGTTTTTTCCTTTTAACTTCGTATTTAAAGTGTTTAAAATAATAGAATTTAAAAGTGGCGCGACTTACTCGTCGATGTATTGGCCACAGAATTCGTAATACTGATCGAGTTCTTGTTTGTACAGCAGGTGCCCGCGCAGTATGAAGTCGAAGTATACTCTCAGTCCATCAGCAACTTCCCTGAGCAAGTTCAATCTGTAAACAACACATACCATGAAATCTAAATAATTATATAAAAAGCAAAGGTGACTGACTGACTGACTGACTGATCTATCAACGCACAGCTCAAACCACTGGACGGATCGGGCTGAAATTTTGCATGTAGATAGCTATTATAACGTACGTATCCGCTAAGAAAGCATTTTTGAAAATTCAACCCCTAAAGCGATAAAATAGGGGTTTGAAAAATCGAACCTAACGTGAGCGAAGCCGCGGGAAAAAGCTAGTAAATACATATGAACACTCGTCTTAACATGCATTAGATTGTATTTATTTGTATTTGTATTTTATTTAGTTGTATTTGTATTGTATTGGACTTAGGAAACTTCATCGTGGAAGCACTGTATACAGAGCATAGTTTCATCAACGATTGTAAAAATTTTATTTTTTTGAAAAGAGCTACCGCCGAGTTTTTTGCTGGCTCTTCTCGGCAGGAAAGGCATTCCGAACCAGTGGTAGATTCATTGACAGTTCAAAAGTGCTTGTAAAAGCTTATTTGAATAAAAAAATATTTCCGTTTCTATTTCAGAACACATATGAATTTTGATGACCTCCCTGGCGGCAATTTAGGAATTTATTATTTCTGAATGTCTCGGTCTGGTCTGGTGGGAGCCTTAGGCCGTGGCTGGTTACCACCCTACCGTCAAAGACGTGCCGCCAAGCGATTTAGCGTTCCGGCACGATGGCGTGTACAAACCTCGGAGGAAAAAAAATTTTGTGTTTTAGATGGAGACGCCTTGACGTCTAATTTCTTTGCAAAAAAATCTGTCAATTACGGTGCGGGGCGAGGTAGCACACATAAACAATTTCTTACTACAGGTGCATTTTTCAATCACGTCGCTATGCACGCACACGACAAAACTACCAAACACAACCTTAAAGTATACGCACACAACCAAATTCACACACAGGGACGTTCTATCCTTACACGAAACAATCATGTCATTTATGTAAGCAATTTTGGGCTGCGACACTATCGATTATCGACTTTCGATAAGTTCTAAATGAATTAATGAATGAATGAAGTTCAACTAATATTATAAATTAAAATATTGTTAAATCAATTTAGCAATCAATTACTGTTCGTTGGTCTGGCTAAGACTTAAAAAGTTTTTAATGAATTGTATAAAATGAGAATATAAATCTAAATCGAATGTTCTGAATCTAATATATAGGATACTTTTTATCCTAATAAACAATAAGGTTCATCCGCGATAGGGGATGAAAGTTTTTGAAAAATACTATTTTATTCAATTTTGGTGAAGATCTAATTAATATTATCGGAGATAGAGGACATACCTTCTCGCGGATAGTAGCAAGTTACTCTAAACTACGCCACGCGGACGAAGTCACAGAAATCAGCTAGTAAATAAATAAATTTAAGAAATGCCACATACAATTTTGTAGTCGAGTTTATAGTTTTTAAACTTTTATCCATGTTTTATCAATGGATAGTAGACATTTGTTGGAACACTAACTGGTTCTATAAGAAAATTAAAAAATACATGATGTATCTATACCATACACACCGAAAATATCAATATCGATATAATTTCTGCTTCCAGCCCTAATTTTCTTGCAGTGTGACCAACTTCTTTAAAATAAAATCCTCATTTTTGAACAAAAAACTACCTTAAAAATACTGTTAATGATAAGCTTATCCAACTTTATGAATGGGTACAATACCTATTACAATTTAATTTTTCATAAACCGAGGTGGCACGAGGGCATTTAATTGTGGCGATTGAATATTAATAAGGCTTTTTAATCACAAATCTGTGTATGTTTGTAATGATTTTTGCGCATGCAATTATATCGGTTACTTATATTATACTAGCGGCCCGTCCCGGCTTCGCAAGGGTGGATATTTATTTTTTAAACATTTTGGCATAAACGCACAGTAAATGCAGGACATACTTACCTAAATAATAATATATTTAGCAATAGTGTATCGCTGGCTCCCTTTGGGTATGGGACTTGATGATTGAAAACAAAATGATAACAGAATAAATTACATCAATGAACTCGTAATATCTTTCGAATGGAATGTCCGATTTTAATAAACTAAAAAGTAATTTGCAGGTATTTAAACAGTCTTGCTTGAAAAAACATTTATTTTGGTAAGGATTAAGGCAAAGGTATAAATAACTTGGTCTGATTTTGGTCGGATTTCTATTAAATTTTAAAATGTTAAAAAGTAGTTATAGTGACATAGCTACAATAGTAGCTCAGTTTACTAGTAAGAGTTTACTACAGATAATGATATATTTTTACTATGCAAGACCAAAAAAATCTCAGTCACACGACAGAAAATATTATAAAATGTTAACGAATATTCTACTTAACTCAGTTTTGACGAAATGTGTGACTCGTCCTTTTCAAAATAACCGATTAAATTGTTTGCCTAAAGTTTATAAATTAATATAAACATAAACCCCCAACCTTTCCTATTCGATCGTAATTTTAATTGTATGTAATCAAATCATTATGCAGTTCATGATAAAGGGCTCCAATCGAGTAATAAGTAGATTGGTTAATTTTTTAAAATTTCCCGAAATTATTTCTTGTACGATTCCGTAGCAACATTTTCGGATCAACAGTATTTTTAAGTTTTCTCCTTAAATAGTGCATTAATTGGATAAAAGAATATATCAGGAGAAAAGTAATGTTATCCTTTCATAAACTGGATATTTTTGGTATTTTTTTTAGAAGGAAAATCACTCATAGTCGGCATATTATACCGGAGCTCATCCTCCGCTAACCATACGTTGTTGACAGGCGCGTGACGCGAGTCAAACAGTTTTATATAACGGGTATGACCGCTGGGCATACCCGTCAAATAAAAACTTACAGAGGGGTACGCATCCTATGGCCACTCCAGAGCTTAATCCTCCTAGGTACAAACTGATTAGGGGTATGAGTATACTGCCATAGTTAGCCCGCTACACGTGGATATACATATAGGAACATACTTCTCCTTTCCCCTGTCGCCATGATTCAGCATAGGGAGAAGATAATTTTATCTCCTGTCAGTGGATAAAATCGGGGATAAAATTTTTGTCTCCTGGCCAAGCTCACCCTCCTGAAGCGGTAGGTACGCATTTAATGCAAAAGACCGTATTAAAATGAGCCCAGCAGTTTTAATCAAAACAACTGCACTTTTTCATGTTTCGTAAGCAGTTTACCTTCGCATGTTCAGAATTGAGACATTTGTTTAAAAATGTGGGTAATATTTTAACATAATAATGTTCGGTAAGAGCAGACATCTTGTTCTATATTCAGCACAGGCGCGCTAAGTGAGCGTAAATGTGTCATTGCGTCGAAATTATTGCGAATTAGTGCGCGGGCCGCATCCACAATCGCTTACAAAAGCTGTACTGCGCAGTTGCGGCAACATACTGCACTTTATAAAAAATCGGTCTTCTAAGACTTGACAGCGTTGAAAATCACCCTCTCAGGCCGACATGGCATTTTACTGCCAAGATACGAACTATTAAACTGTGTAGCGCCTGAACTATAGGTCAATAGACTTATAGATGCAAAGAACAAATAATATGTTGTATGTAAGATTTTTTTTTTATGTAAAAGAATAAAAAAAAATATATTACAATTGCGAATGTGTGTTCGTTGGTTGGTTGGCGTTTCAATCACACCGCAACAGAGCTACGCATCGAAGTGAACTTTTGCATGGGTATAGTTGAGGAGTGTGACGTAGGCTACTTTTTATCTCGGAAAATCAAACAATTTCCGCGGGATTTTTAAAAACTCGTCGTAATTTTTTTTTTAAATCGTCGTGGGCATTAGCTAGCTGATAATATTATGATATTAATATTATGTTGTATGTGTAGAATGACGAATATGTAACGCATTCATTTTATATTGACCTTTATTGCCACTGGCAATTTTTATGTATTTTAGTTTGTATTTTGTACCTTTAATTCTATTGTATTGGGTTTATACTTTTTAATAAAGATACTTTAGACGACCTCCCTGGCGCAGTGGTGAGCGCTGTGGTCTTATAACTGGGAGGTCTCGGGTTCGATTCCCGGCGGGGGCAGTTTAGGAATTTATAATTTCTAAATTGTCTCTGGTCTGGTCTGGTGGGACGGCTTTGGCCGTGGCTAGTTACCACCCTACCGTCAAAGATGTGCCGCCAAGCGATTTAGCGTTCCGGCACGATGGTTGAATTTACACTGCTATACCCCTTCCAAGTTAGCCCGCTACCATCTTAGACTGCATCGTCACTTACCATCAGGTGAGATCGCAGTCAAGAGCTATCTTGTCATCGAATAAAAAAAAAAAAATGTCACCTGCAGGTAACGTCGAGCATGTCCGGCTTGTGCGTGGGGTCGTGGCGCGCGCGCGGCGGGTTCCAGGCGCCCGCGCGCGCGAACCACTTCACGAACGACTCGAGGATCTGCGCCACGCACGGCGTCGCCGGCAGCCGCGACAGCCGCCCGCGCTTCACCACCAGGTGGTAGTCGAACGTCAGCCGGTCCCTGAGCGCACAAACAATCAATCAAATATCTATATCTATACTAATATTATACAGAGAAGAAAAGATTTGATTTTTTTGTGTGTACCCAAACCCCTAATCTGTTTCTAAAGGCCATCTGTTTTTTTATTTATGCGTAAATTAAACACATACAACATTCAAGATGATGTTACTATTGAACTTCGAAAAGTACTGGTTGGTTAGCAGAAACGCCGATAGATGGCGCGGACTAATTTACTACTATCATTATTTTATGTTATTGCCATTTAATTGACTAAATTAAAACAGAAATACTCTCATAAAAAAAACTTGATTACAAAATTATAAAGTAGAAATAGAGTAAGTATCTTAAGAACTTCTGATTAGTTTGTGGTAACGCCGATAGATGGCGTTGAATTTGAACTAGTAAAACAAGTTGTTTAAACATAATTATTTCTACTTTCATTTGTTTGAATTATCAAAATTTTACTGAAATAAATAACAATTAATGTTACTTAAACGATAAAAAAGTAAATTAAAAAAATAATAATAATTTTAAACTTTAAATTAGATACATTTTCCTAACTCACGCTATCGAAATTTTAACCGTATTGCAGTATATAGGGTAGACCAAGTGCAATCAATCTTGTGTCTATTGAAAGGAGAGACGGTTAGCACTCCCCTTGACAAGGATGGAACACATAAAATGGTGAAGGCACAACTTTACCACATTTTTTTAGGAATTTTTAATGGATAAAATCTAAATCACATTTTAAATATTGTAATAAAAATATCAAACAAAGAAATTAATGCCAAAACAGTAATTTTAAAAATTTTCGTCTGTTTGATGCAATATTTATGCACTAATTTGATTTGATTTCACATACGTAGCAGGCATACGTGAATTTCAAGCGGAGCGGAATTATAAAACATGGTTGACCATTCTTTAATAAATAATTAAAAAGGCTTTTTGCTGATAACCAATTTTCGTAAATAATCTTAGTGGTATTGTAAATACTAAAATAGGTACCTTAGAGCTGATGGCAATATAATACTAGCTCTGCCAGTGTGCAAGTTGGGGGGAGAATTGGGCTGTGTGCTGGATGCTGATCCTGAGGATGAATCTGTGTCTCCCATTTCACCATCTGCAAATGTTGATAGTGCATCTTAAAAATATTGTACTACTAGATGATGCCCGCAAAGAAGCACTTCAATCCAAACATTCATATTTTTTTTTTGCTAAATTAATTTACAATATTAGTAAGACAGAAAATTCATGGATCAATTTAAAGAATATTTTTTCTGTAATTCACCTAAACCAGATTAAACAAGTGTTTATTTTAAAATTGACAGATTAAAAAAAAATCTGTCACAATAATCAGTTAACAGTTTAGTCATATCTTTGGTTTCTTTTCAATTTTTCCGATTTTTTAGATTGACTATAAATTTTTTATATTTCATTTCATTTTTGTTAGTAAACTTTAGTACCATCTGGATCCGGTTGTGTGCTAGTTGAAGAACCATCATCACTGAAGCCATGGCGAGGTCTTTTGGCCGGTCCTGAACCTGATGTTGAGCTGTTACCTTTCTTGCGTTCTCGCCTGTACAAGTAAGCCCCTCTGAAAATAAATCCAATTTAATTAGCCACATTAACTGGAATTATATCCATATAAAATAACAAAAAAAGCAGGCAATAGGTGAAGAGAGCTTAAGTTTCATTTTTTTTTTAACTATAAATAACTTTACAGAATCAAGCATTCTTTCCATCGTTTATATCATATCATCAAACTGAAATAAACTTAGAATATATAATTTCAACTATACAAAATTACTATAACTATAATTTTTTTACAGTAAGTTTATCAGAAATATATTTAAGATTCTAATAAAAATAAAATGTTGAAATTTTTGGAGTGAGATTATTCAGATACTGGAAACAGGTACTTAAAGGATATAAATGAATTATTTATTAACACAAATAAAATAAATATTACAGTTGAAGCTGTGATTTTTCAGCAAGATCTCTCTGCAACTGCCTGTTCTCTTCAGTGTCTTTCAGCACAAAGTCTTCACTGACACAGCGATCCCATGAAGAGTTCCATCCTTGGAAATGTATCAGATATTCAACAGTGCGCCGTCCACGCTTATCCTTTCCCTCTATCACCTCTAACACCTGAAAATGTTACACCCGAAAATTGTAAAATAGTAAAAAGATTTTATAATACAGTTAAACTAATAAATTAAAAAATAAAGCTGTTTATTTTTCCATCATTACAGTAGTAAATTAACTAACAAATATATAATCAAGTTAATTCTCTCTTATTTCTGTTTAATGTACATTGCAGTCTTATCTTTCATGTTCACTGTTTATTTACTTAGTGGACCTTTACACCATTAATGGCAACATTACTATTTCTTTTAACTCACTGAGTAGGTAGCTAATGCACATTTCCAAGAAACTAATGTGCTGTTTAGTTGAATACATAAAAATTGTGTTTTTGCGAAACAAAATTGAATGAATGAGTTTTAATACTTACCATTTATTTTAAATCATCATCATCAACTTATGGACGTCCACTGCTGGACATAAGTCTCCTGCATGGACCTCCACAGACCTCGGTCTTGCGCCGCCTGAATCCAGCGACTCCCTGTGACTCGTTTGATGTTGTCGGTCCACCGGGTGGGGGGTCTGCCAACACTGCGCTTCCCGGTGCGGGGTCGCCACTCCAGCACCTTGGGACCCCAACGACCATCAGCTCTTCGAACTTGCGCCCCGCCCATTTCCACTTCAGTTTCGCGACTCGCTGAGCTATGTCGATTGTCGGTGACTTTGGTTCTCCTACGGATCTCCTCATTTCTGATTTGATCTCGCAGGGATACTCCGAGCATAGCTCTCTCCATCGCCCGCTGAGTGATTATTTTAAATGAATGGTAAGTATTAAAACAGTTTCAGAAATAAATAAGTATAAGAGCATACACAGAAAACAAACAAACCTTTGAGTCGTACAAAACTTTGGCTTTAGTAGGATCTGGTTCATAACATAGAACACGTTCCCCCTCACTAAACTTATACCTTACACCTCTCGTCGATACCATTACTGGATCAGAACTCGACGAACAGTAGCGTTTATAAATTCTTTGAAATAATAAGAGAGTCACTGTTATCACCACATACATCACTGCACCTTCGACATGACTTCGACCACACAGAAAAACTTTATCTTTTTATGAAAACCAAAGAGCACTTTAGAGGACTTTAGATTTGAGACACAATCAATACCTATTTATTTCTATTATTATGCCCGATAAAGACAATGCAAACATATTAGGTACGAGTTTTTATATTAATTGATTTGTCCATGTTTTCGATTGTTTAAGTAAAAGTATAACTCATTATTTCACGCCAGTTCGCTACTTAGAAACACAGATGCGTTCCGATAAAATTCATACAAATACACAAAGATTCGAAGTTAACAAAATACATTGTGCAAAACAAACAGGCAATAGGCAATCGATATGTTTGTGGGCAATCGGCATCAGTGTTGTTCCTGACATATTTAGAGTTGCCGTATTCTAACTCTAAAATTGCCGTATTTTTAGGGAAAATTAAGAAAATTGCCGTATTGTACAAAATATAATTATTCAGAAGGTTAAAATTAAAAAAAAAACATGAAATACATGTTGTATACAAATATTGCACTAATTTTCAATCAAAACTGAAAAAGTATTCGTAAATTAGCTTTCACTGATAGATCGTACCGGAGACCACGAACACTAGGTACTGGATCGTACATAAAGCAAAACAAAGCATTACTGATTAAATGACAGAACCACAATAGTTTACCTATTATAATAATATATTATATAGTGCACAGTAAAAATTTTTCCGGGGATTCCCCATATATCCTAGAACATACCCGAGTAAAGTTGAAGAACCTATTAGAATGAAGAACTAAAGATTTTAGACATTAATTTCTCAGGGATAAGGTTGAATCTATTTGAATACTGTTAACGTTTGACGTTTCTGGTCGTGGCGCTTCTACTTTATCTGTGGCGAAAGTACTCGTTGATCTATGGTTCACAAGTTGGTGCGTTCCATTATACGAAATATTTTTTTTTGTTTACTTTAGTCAATTACCGTATATTTCAATACGGTAATCAAGTAGCTGCCGTATACCGTATTTTTGTTGCCCAAGAGACCTGAATGCCGTATATTACGGCAATTGCCGTATCAAGAACAACACTGATCGGCATCGGCGTCGGTCAGACAGAGTATACTTTTCTAAATTATATCGAGTTTGACATTTGTTCAATATGACACTTAAAGGGCCATAGAATTAGAATAAATATTTAATAGAATCTGCAACTGAGCATACCCAGACACGAAAACAATCTTAGAGTATAGCACAAACATATAAGAGTAAGGAGTATAGGTACCTGTGGAGTGTGGAGCCTACGTTAGTATAACTTGAGTTTTCCATTGAAAAAGTTTTATTTTACGTATACGTTATACGTTTACTTACCTACAAACAAAACTTTTGTTATTCACTGATGGTCAAGCTTCTGAGTTAGCAATTTTTGAACTGTTGCACAAATCATTCCTTCTGAGGTGAAGCGTAAAGTACCGCGAAATAGTTATTTGTTCAACAAGATAGCAAAATTAATTTTTGTTGCGAGTGCCTAGTTTGAACCCCGAGCGTACGAAGGATTCTAAGTTAGAATCCTTCGCCCGCTCGGGATTCAAACTAGGCACTTGCCTTATTTTCAAATTAAAATCATAGGAAATCATCATCTATAAAAAAGTAATCCTAACTATTATTGTAATTATTTTTTCTAAATAGTAATTTTACTTAACTTTCTTCCATTCTGTCTAACTTGTAGGGTTACGTATTAAAATAAGGAACTCTTACAGTTTCGTCCAGATTGTGATTCACAGCCATTTGATTCAGTAACTGTTGCTCCGTTAGGAGTATTAGTGTGAACTGTTGTATCAATGAAACACGTCGTGGATGACAACTAACTTTATTCTGTAAACACCCACAACAGTAACTATTATTAAGGCTGCATAGTTGGGTACTACAGTTGCTATGAAATCATTTTATTGGTACCGCTTCGGAGGCGTGCACTCAAATCTAAATATATAAAAGGCAAAGGTGACTGACTGACTGACTGACTGACTGACTGACTGATCTATCAACGCACAGCTCTAACCACTGGACCGATCGAGCTGAAATTTGGTATACAGGTAGCTGTTATGACGTAGACATCCGCTAAGAAAGGATTTTGGAAAATTTCAACCCCAAGAGGGTTAAATAGGGGGTTAAAAAATTGAACCTAACGTGAGCGAAGCCGCGGGTTAAAGCTAGTTAAGTATATAATAAAAAAATTTCGGAGTAGTACCTGTCTCCTTAACGTATAGTTATGATGGAAGTTAAAAAACCTTACTCGTCAAATTAAATGAAGTCTCAAACCTGTTTCTCGGATTCCTTCCTTCTCCGGCCTTCTGTTTTCTATCCTTTACGAAATAATGAATGGTTGGGTTTATAAAAAATTCAGGATAAGTATAAAGTAAAACCTAAGTCTTCCATTTTTCTACTAGCATGCCTACGGAACCGTATAGACCAATTATGATGATATGATGCCTAGATCATTTTATGTAGATAATTTTAATGTCCTCCATCCGTTATTTTACCTAGTTTTCTTAATCAAAGGTCCGCAGGGCAAAGGTGCATTCATGAATCCAATTGCGCAAGCGTTTCGCTTACGTGCGGTTGTCCCGTCCGTCGTGTCGGTCGTGGGAACTAGACAAATATCAAGGCTGTGGGTTCAAATTAAACTTTAGAAGTTTGCACACATATGGCTGCAGCACTAAATCGTTTTATCATTTATCATATTTGATTGGCACTGAAAGTACCTAAGTACACATAGTTAACTCGCGTAAGTAGTTAAAGTTAGTACCTAATAATGACACAATGATAGAAAGATTTTCCTGATACTGATCAGATAGTGACTAATCAGTATAGTACGGGTAATTATTTCCGATGCTTATAGCAAAACGAACTTTTTTCTTCCTGTTTGCACTTTGCGCCTATTTTTTTTCTGTTACATAGTTACCTATTTCTTAACTCTCAATTCAGTTTCATTTATGTCTCCGAATAACTTTTCCGATTTGGCGATATTTTGACTGAGGTCTCCAAAGATTTTGATCGGAACTCTTCAACGGAAAACAGAAAACAGAATCACTCATAAAATCATTGACCATTATCATCATTTTATAAATAGGGAAGTTTTCAACAAATAAATGTAATTAATTATTACACTGCGCAACAAATTTCGAAAAAAATTGAGTACCCATTTCAATTTTTTTTGTTTATGTATTCATACACATTGCTTAATAAGAATGCATACTTAGTTTTTCTCTATCACGTCTTGTTTTTTAGGTACATGGTAATAAACAATTTACTAGTACTGAAATTAAAAATTAAATACATATACACATTTTATTATTAAATCATCAATAATTCGAGTAAAATTTATTCTTAATATATTTGCACACATTAAAATATAAAATAGACGATAAAAAGTATTATATTATACACAAAAAATGAAAAATATTTAACTTTTCGCTTTATGTTAGGAAGTATTTTCTTGCGTTAAACGTCAGCAGTCATCTCCTAACATAGATGTATCCTAATGACCTTGAAACCATTCTTTAAGCCTCCTTACATCCTGGTTAAGCCGATCCACTGGTTCAACACCCACAAATTTAAGATTTATGGAATAAAAAGAGAAATGGATATGGAAAAAATGAAATTTTAATGTCATTCAGCAACCAATCTTTTTATATTTTTTTAACAAATAATTCACCAAGAGTTTCACGTTTTCAGCTTTGAGAGTACCTTAACAACCTTCCTGTGCAACCTTCTATCACAGCTTTTAATTATTTCCATGTACATAAATCTTTGTCATTTGGTTTTTTAATCGTAGTTTGTTTTACGTTAATGGATGCATTTGTGCCCTTATTTTTAATATTGCGTAACTTAATTTCGAAGAAAATAAGTTACGCAATATTTAAATATAAAAAATCCTTCGCTTTTCATTCATTTCCTTCAAACATTCTTTTTTCTTGAGACTTAAGAATGTGACGTAACCACACACGCTACCAATACTTGTTTTTTTTAATTTCTGCGCTGGCGGTGACTACTTTTTCCAGTATTTATTTTAAAAATCATAGGAATACACTCTTAACCAATTAATTACAAAGGTACCAATGTGAAATGAACATATTTTGTCAATAACAGTAAAGTTAACTTGTATGGGTAAAATGAGGGTATGAAAAAATTTAACGGTGTGTACCTCAAAAACTAGACGTGATAGAAACAAAATATATGCACTGTCTACATACTATGACTAATAGAAAACTAAAATAGCAATCAGTTTTTCGGGTACCGAAACCGTGTCACGCAGTGTTATTATATAGTTTAGTATACAATAATCTTTTTAAAATCCTTTTACCTGATATTTTACAAAATTAATTTACCTAGTTCAGTTTTTGTTTTTTTCAGGCAACTTAAAGTTAGAAACAGTCTACTTGTTGTAATTAGATTATTGTACAGTTAGTTGAATTTTATTTTTAAAATAGTTTTATTTTACGGTAGTAGGTACGACGTACCTAGTGTATACGAGGTATTCAATGAAAATTTCCACATTTTATATCAGTAAAAAATAATTTATTTTACTTAATCTAATGAGTCCACAACACGATCATATCACTAGTTCAATAACTATTTGGCATTAATTAGTGGTGGTAGTATGGGGAGGAGTAGGCGACTGGGGCTGCGAATTTGGCAATAGGCGCAGCGTGTACCACAGGAGCAGCGGCGTAGCCAACGGGGGCGGCATAGGCCACTGGAGCAGCTACCTTAGCTACCTTTACACCAAGAGGCTCCCTGTGGACGACCGCGTTGAAACCGTTGTGGGGGTCAGCTGTGTAGTCAACGGTACGCTTGGTGCCGTCGGGGTCAACGACGGAGTAAGAGCCCTGGACAACATCACCGTCACGGGTTTCGTGTTGGGTCTTGGAGTCGCCGGTAAGACTGTCCTGGACGTCGTAAGCGAAACTGTATTGAGGGTGAGGGTCGTATTCCTCTACGCGAGCTGCGACGGGTGCGACGGCGGCGTACTTGGCGACGGGAGCAGCGTAGGCTACCGGGGCGGCCGCGTGGTAAGCGGGAGCCGCGGCGTAGGCGGCGTAGGGACTCGCCGGGAGCAAGCCAGCGCTGGCGGCAGCCACGAAGCACGCGAGAACAACGAACTGAAATATGGATAACTTTCTTTGAGCAACTTTTCTTCCTTCTCTAATACTCCCCGTTGCCCTCTAAATTAAGCGAAAAGCTTGTGTTAGGAGAGCAATGTCGATGTTGGTTGTCTTTTTCAATATGAATTATTATTAAAAATTCTGGTATTTATATCAATAGCATAGAAAAACAAAATATTTTACGATAACTGTCTCTTAAACGGTCAAAATAATAGAGTAAGACATTTTGCTCATTAATGAAAATTCCCTTACATCTTTCTAATTGAGCTAAAATAGGACAAAGTGCTATTATGATGATTGATGACTTTATACCTTGAAAACCATTGTGCTGGTTTGATGAGAGGATGTGGAATGATGTGGATGGGGAGTGCATAGAGCTTTTATACTAATAGCGGGGGCTCACCCTTTCACTTATGGACTTGCATCGTTACGTCAATTGACCGTGAGTTCGCGCCCTAGGGGCGACGACGTCATCTATTAGCAGCCCCCAAAATAAACACAGAATAAAACTGAATCAGAAATCACGTACATACGACTATGAGCTAAATGAAAGAAAATTACGGCTTATCTTTGAATTTGCTAAATATTGAAAAGTTTGAGCTACTTAGCTATAATGTTGAGGAACTAGCGAGTTGCTCATTGTATTTTGCTGAAATAAGCAACCACTCCAGAAAATATAAACTGTATGTCCTTAATCTTTAAATGTATACCTTCCAAATAGCCTCCTACCTCCAGTATACAATTAAATATATTGTTAACGTAATGGTCATCAGCGAGCAGTAACCTTAGCATTCAGTAAGGTACCTACATTCTCACAATATCTGATAGAAATCGTTCGCAACTTTACTCGTAATAAAGAGTTGATATATCTCGATAGTTCGTCCATTCGACAGCTCATGAGGTCGTATGGTAATATAATAAGTAATTGACCTGATAACATATCGATTTTTTTGTCCGTGACCCTGGACTTGGAAGAAAATATTATACGTTTTTGCGTTTATGTACGTAGGTACATAAACGCAAAAAAACGTGGGAGCTACTCGTAGGAGTAGCTCCCACGTTTGGTAGAGCTATCACTGAATAATTTCTTTAAAGCAAGCTTTGGCCAAAACTTGGTTAGACAAAGGAAATTATAAATATCTCTTGTCTCTTACCTCAACCTACCTGATGTACCTATTTCAATTTTATTTGTTTCTACAAACATAGATAGATATAAATAAAATTAAATAGCATTTATGATTACAATTTAATTTCATGTTTTTTTAGAAATCGCAACCGAAACCGAACCTAATAATGAAGATCAAGACAAGACATATAATTTAGTTGATATAATTGTAGTAACATATTATGTTACTACAATTATATCAACGGCGACCTAGTCCTACGATGTACCTACTTTGAAAACCGGTAAATACTCGTAGATACCTTCAATTAATATTATGGCCACATACCGGATTACAGGACGCAAGATTAGATACATATTACATACTATTATTTAGGTCCACTGTATAGTATAGATAGTACAATAGGTACCCATATTGGCACACATTGGCAAAACGAGTATATCCAAGTAGGGATAATAGGTCCTATAAGTAGTTAAATGTAGGTAATCAAATGATATCATTCAATTTATTTTATTATTGGTAAGTATAGCAAGTTATAGTAGTAACACATAATATAGATTGTTAAGTATCAGTTGCATTAAAATTTTGTCAATTTTTCTTGTTTAGTTTCGTTAGCTACGAGTTCTATAAGGATTTGTCGAGCTTTTTATTCAATTTAACTTTTTTAGTACATTTAAATGAGTGGTCAAAAGTTTCGCTACTACTGGTTCAGAAACTTTATAGGTAAAGTTTATAATAATTTTATAAGAGTTCGTTCGTTCTTCCGTCTTAAGTGTCGACGGTATTCTAGTAACTTAGATTTTCCGAGCTGTGTGCCCGCCTGTTGCAACTTCCGCTTCCCTACTTCCTTCGGTAGTTATCTTACAAACCTTCTCATTTCTGGGATGCTTCAAGATATTCCAATGAACTCCAAGAGAACCTCATGCATAGAGGGGATTTTATGTATAGGAATCATTAATTAATTTGAATGTGCACGAAACAAGAATATAAATATATCATTTTGAACACGTATTGCAAAATAAGTTGCGCGTGCGCTTGTCAGATCATAAACACACAAAAGCAAAGCTCAGTGAACTCATTATATGCCATTTAACACGGGGCATGACACACTTCGTTAACATAATGATGTTAGATAAATTCTAAGTGGGTAAGGTAGAAATCATATTCTTCTAACCAGTTTTAGCATCGAAGACCTTTCAGGTGCAGCAGTCAGAATAAGTACTTAATTCAAAAATTGCGAAAAAATTTTGTCTCTGGTCTGATTTACATGGATTTATTAACTACTAGCTGATACCCGCGACTTCGTCCGCGTGGATTAAGGTTTTTTATTCCCGCGGGAACACTCTTATTTCCCGGGATAAAAAGTAGCTTATGTCCTATTCCAGACCATAATCTATCTCTGTGCCAAATTTAAGCCAAATCGGTTCAGACGTTGCGACGTGAACTGAGTAACAAACATACCGCGTTTATAATATTATTATTAATAACAAATTATATTGGTGTGCAGCAATTATTTATGCTTTTCCCACGGAAAAAATTTGAGAGATCGGGATTAAAATTAGTAGTAGTAGTAGCTTCTGTCCGCGACTTTGTCTGCGTGGACTTCAGAATTGGGTCTAAAGCTTCGCTCGTTAACAATTTTTAATCTTACCACGTGAAACTATTTGAGATCGGTATAGAAAGTACATGTCCTTTTCCATAGCATAGGTGACATGCATACCAAATTTCAAAGATGTCTGCCCGCGGCTTAGCTCTTAAACAATTTTCATTTTTCCCTCGGGAACTACTTAAGGAATCGGGATAAAAGGTAGCCTATGTTCTTTTTCATGTCAAAGGCTACATGCATACCAAATTTCAAAGCTGTCTGCCTGCGGCTTAGCTCGTAAACAATTTTCAATTTTCCCTCGGGAACTACTTAAGGAATCGGGATAAAAGGTAGCCTATGTTTTTTTCCATGTCAAAGTCTACATGCATGCCAAATTTCATCCAAATCCGTTCAGCCGTTTTTGCGTGATTGAGTAACAAACATCCAAACATCCAAACATCCAAACATCTAAACATCCAAACATCCACACTTTCACATTTATAATATTAGTAGGATTAGCTTCTGCTCGCGACTTCGTCGACGATTTTTTAAAAATTTGCAGGAGTCCTCTATTTTTCCAGGATAAAAGGGTGCTTGCCTACTGCCTGTGTTATTCACCAGATCCTCAACGATACCCATGCAGAAAATCACGTCAGGCACATTGCTCCGTAGCTCTGTGATTGAAGCATAAACTAACAAACAAACACACTTTCGCATTTCTAATATTATTTCTCAATGAACCAATTCCATGGTAATCTACAGATAATTTGGAAGTATATATCAAGTAGGCATATATAAAATTACCTTGGCCCGGTAGTTGGCTAGACGTGTGTGAAAGCCTTTTTGGAAAATTAGAAAAATAAGTTCGAAGTAGGTAGGTACAAATATTACGTATTCGTGTTACTTACTTAGAAGCTCATATAAGCATACAAACCCCGTTTTAAAATTATCTGCCAACTTCAATTTTATAATAAACACCAGTCATCAACTGTTCTATTAAAAACTTACACGACAATAAATAAAGCAACTTTGTAATTAAGTCAATGTAGTAATGATAAACCGCTGGCCTCTATTTAAAAGTTCAGTATTTCATCACTCATGGTTGACATTAATATTTCAGCGGAGCAGTGGACGCATTCTGCATGGTAGGTAGGTGTACAATGTATTTATGCATCTCTAGAATTTAGCGCAAGGTCTGCTTTTTATGTGTCATTGCTTCTACTGTGCACTTAGCTGAATAAATTTCTCTGCAGGAAAAATAGTAATAAAAACTATTGAGAGACCAATATATCCAAATTACAGACTTGCACGTATAGAGTCCCAATTTTCCTTAAGTATCCGAACTTCCATAAGTCCAATGGCTTAACCGACTTTGCATACGTTTAATACAATTTAGTAAAATGAAGAAATCCCAAGGGTATCATTAAACTTAAGTTATAGAATACTTAAATTCATGTGGCCGAAGTATTGTATTGGTTAAAAAAATATTTTTTGCACACCAATTAGAGCACTTCAAAAGGTTACTTGCGTAATGCTATAATATGTGCAAAATGTACGTACTACTACGTATGTTATGTATTACTTTACTTCGAGTACTTTTACAATTAATTAGGTAGGTAACTATTCAGTCAAGCCCCTCTTTCCCACTGGGCACTCTTGGCACGTGCCCAGGGACACGCGATCTCCTATAATATAATCTTGTCACTAAGTAAAAAGTAATCAATAAAAGTCAAATTATAATAGTGAAATTATCATGTCAGCAAAATTCAAAAAAATGTTAATAAGTTTATATTTAAAAACGAGAACAATATGAGAAAGTATGAGGAAAATTAATTGTTAACGGACTGAGGTTCTAGTTTTTGACAACAGATCGCGCTAAGATCTACTCGCAGAATCCATAACGATGTAAAAGTCATAGGGGCCCTATTATCTTAATGTGCCCAGGGCTTAAAATAGATTAAAGGAGGCCCTGTATCCAGTTATAGTATTATTTAATTATAAGTTTTTCTTTCTTAGGATACGATACATGCATGAAAATAATAAATCTGTCACGTCAGCGAAGTAATGCAATGATTGAATGGTTCAACGAGCCTCTGTATAGCTTGAAACAATAAGGGGCATAGCCTTGACAGTTGCCATTAAACGTAGCCTGCTTGCACAGTGTAAGTTTTACACAGAGATAAAGTTTAAAATGTATGCATAATGCAACATATAATTAATTAGACTATATTTTTTTTTTCATTTGAAACTCATTGTTAGATTTCTCTTATAATTTTTCATTTTGAATGTCCATTTACAATCTATGACAATTTAGAGTTGGTTAGCAAATATTTTTCACTTAATTTTTTCAATTATCTCCCTTAATGAAATGATGAGATTGCAAAATTTACCGTTTTATAATCCTAACTAAAAAGTGTAAAATAAAAATATTAAATAAAAACTGAAAATAAAAAAACAAGTCTAGTAATCTAGAATTTTGTTAAATAATATTGAATTAAACAGTCCGGACTTATTAAAAATCTAGATCGGTTCAAATCATCCCAGTAATGGATTCTAGATTACTGGACTTGGTTTTTTCTTTTTAGTTTTTATTTACGCAGTTGGGGTCTTTGATTTTTTATATTTATATTTTTATTATTGTATTTGGTATAAATTATTATTATCGTGCCATTTATAAAGAGTCTACTCTGTGCTAAGATAAAATTGTTAATGAGTTTGACCACATGGATCGGCGCTCAATTTTACGGGCGAGAGTTTAAATTAAGGAGAATTTATCTTACTATTGTGAAAGAGATATAAAAAAAAAAGTTTTAAAACAATACGCGTGTAGGCTGCCTCTACACTGCTATGCAAAAGCGGTGTACATCCTCGTTGCGCGAGTCCGAGCCAGCACCTGATAGCGTCCTGAGGGCATTTACTGACAGGATAGATTGTTAGTACTTGAACCACTGTAATATGGTTCATAATGCTGACAAATCGGTCCCGTTTTTGGTTAAGATTTAGGTTTTAGTCTTGCTAACAAATAGGTTTAAGTTTTTATTTTTTATTATCTGGTTAATTAATTGGTCGAAATTAAATATTGTTATTTTATTTATTTTTTTGGCTTTTAGGATTAGGTACTGCAGCAATCGGAACAATTAACCACGCTGGAACTGAGGTTATAGCTAAATAAATATTCATCATTATCGGAACATAAAAGATCAATAGGTACTAAGTTGAAAAAGGACATTATTATTGCGCTACTGAATTAATGACTACGTAAAAAAGTACAAACACTCAATAAATCCTTTGATCTAGTTCACGTACATAATTTTGCAAAAAGGGCTGGTCAGAATGAATTCCAGACAACATCTAACTTACATAAAACATATCACAATTTCTACAGCGTCGGTTCATATGTACCATGGTTATACCATGTACCATGGTATATGTGCATACTTGGTTGCATCGTTGGTCCAGTTGTTTAGGTAGTTGCTTAGCTTATAAGGCATGAGGGTTGGTTCCCAGGTTCGTCTTTAAAAGCCAATTATTGTGTATTGCTGTCAAAAAAATTGACAGGAGCAGACTGGAGTTGAGGCGTTGGCAATGTTGCATAACGGTAAATCAAGGAATATATAAAGCCGTTGTTCCTGCATCAAGTATACCTTCGGTTAAACATAACATCCAACAGGATTAACAAATATGGATGGACTGATTCATGTTTTCATATGGATTACTTTAGCATGAATCGATTAATGGCTCCTAGCGCGGCAATCTTATTAATTAGCAAATCACACTTTAAGGTTTAGACACATAGCGTGGCCTTTGTCAAACCCGTTCAATAATACCATGTGCTGACATTACGCTCCTTGTAACCACTACATGAAACTAGTTTGGAGCTTACCTTCACATTATTACTGGACACATACTCGTAAGTCGTGGGCATCTACTAGTCTTTTTAAATGTGTGGCAAATATTCGCAGTTTGTTTCAATTTGCAATTTTAGTCGATTTACTGATAAGGATAATCGTAAAACGTAAGGAAGATACATTACCCACAATGAAACCCAATACATCTATTTTATTATAATTTACCAAAAGTTACTAATCTTCAACGCGAGCTTATAGCGCGTTGAACTCTTTCTTGTTACTACTAGAAAAATATTTTAACTCGTATTATGTTTATGTAGTAATTTATACGATTTGCTAGGGTAGAGAAGACAGTAGGTATAATAATCATCTTTTTCAAGATCATCATTAAGAAAATGTTTTTTTTGAAGTCGTACAATATTAACATATATGATTTATCTCAGAAATCCAGATCGCACGCGATTAACAAACACCTTGATCCAAGCGGACAGAGTCACGAGCTTGAGCTAGTTAAGGAAGGCTTATCAAATTCCAGTATCGGTAATAATAATCAATATAGGTACGAATAACACATTGGGAGTGCGCGCGTTGCAATATTGCGCAACTTCTGGCAGCCTTGCGAAGGACGCGTGTGTGGCCGCAACGCAAAATACCCGCACGGTTTCATACACGCCTCGCTAGCTAATGGGCACGGCCAGGGTTGATCGATACCGACAGTATAACTACAATGGGATTTGTTAGTCTATCTAGAACCCAGACATAATTTTTTCTACGCGTTGAAAGGGTATGGCAGTTTTTTTTAATTCGATGACAAGATAGTCCTTGACTGCGATCTCACCTGATGGTAAGTGACGATGCAGTCTAAGATGGTAGCGGGCTAACTTGGAAGGGGTATAACAGTGTAGATTTAACCCATACCCCTAATCGGTTTCTACATGCTATCGTGTCGGAACGCTAAATCGCTTGGCGGCACGTCTTTGACGGTAGGGTGGTAACTAGCCACGGCCAAAGCCTTCCACCCGACCAGACCAGAGACAATTTTAGACATTATAAATTCCTAAATTGCCCCCGCCGGGAATCGAACCCGAGACCTCCCAGTTAAAGACCACAGCGCTAACCACTGCGCCAGGGAGGTCGTCCAAATTTATTAAACTGGTGAAAACTAGCCACGGTCGAATCCTCCCATCAAATTAGACTGAAAGAAATCGGGTGTGATGAATTCCCAAAGAGCAGGAAATCGAATCTGGGACCTCCCACTTACAAGACAACGTCCACTGTGCTGATTTTGGTTTAAATACTAGAAATTAGTTCGTTAGAATTATTTTAGTGTATACTACCTATACGTCGTCCTGGTATTAAAGTCAACAAGTACCATCTAAACATCTATAGGGTAAGGATGCCGAATATGAGATGGTTGCCAAATATGAGATAGTTAGGTTTTGGCGAAACTAATCGCCGCAGCTATTTGGCGATACTGTCACCAGAAGCCGCGTGGCAAAAGACTGAAACATGTGTTGGTGCTTCCCAGTTCGAGGCGAAGTCAGGTTGTGTACGTGCGGATTTTTACGAAACCACAAAACCCGATTTTTGACACCAAATATTAACGAGGTATGTTACAACTTTATAGTCACACTAAATGATTAAAATTTACTGTCATTGTATCAGTTTTATGATTAATTTTACAATGCATTTGCAGTTTAGTTGTATTTTCTTCGTCAAGAAATAATAGGCAGCCTAGTTTTTAAATTTAGGTGTTTTCCTATTATGAGACACGTGGGGGCTCCTTAAATGAGATATCTCATATTAGGATGTATAGAAATACGACTATTTAAAAACCTCTTTTTCTAGATGCCGTCGATCAAGGAAGTCCTAGGACACGATGGCATAATACGGGCCGTGAGTGCAGTGCGAAGCAAACAAATATGTTACCTAATAGCATCAAAACTTTCGATGTTCCTAAGAGTATCCTAGAACGTTATGTCAAAAAAGATGCTAATGCAGAAGTATTTGTCAAGTTTCATGGGAAGACCTCCAGCTTTTTCTGACTATTTAGAAGCAAAAATAGAGAAATATTGTAAAGTTGGACTAACGATTTTATGTGTTACATCTACATCTAAAGAACATCAAGCACTTGGCACAAGCACATGATAATATATTATTAAGTTGTTACTAAAACCTTTTTATTTAGTAGTACGATGTTGTAGATTAATAAATATCGCTAATAAAAAGTTTTTTTGAATTGATTTCTTTCCTTTTTCTCTAAATCTATACTATCTCATATTAAAAACCCTTGGTATCTCATAATAGGAGACCATTTCCCTGAGACGTAATTTCTGACTTTTCTTATATTATCTGATATAACAAAAAATCTATTATACCTAGCCCTAAACGGTCTTTCAAGGATAAACTTCATTAAATACTTATCGAATATAAGTAATTTTCATAGTCATTAGTGCAATAATTTATTTTTTATGGCCGAATATGTAAATGGTATCTCATATTCGGCATCTTTACCCTATTGTATACTCTATACAAATAAATAAAATTGAAGTGTCTGTTTCTAATATCAAAATAACAGATTTTTACTTAAAACATATGAAAGTAAATACGCTCTGTATAACAAAAATCATTTTTTAAAATTCTCTGTCAGTCTGTCTGTTTGTTTGTTCCTTCTAATCTTGAGAATGGCTTTACCATTTTTGATGGGACTTTCACTGGTAGATAGCTATTATTATCTGAAGTAACTTAGGCTACTTTTTTAACCAACTTTCGAAAATGGAGGAGTTTTTCTTCCTATGTATATCATAACCGATTTGAGTGAAACTTTTTAATCGATACAAAAACATTGCGAGATGATCCCATAAACATTTCGGGTTACAAAGACTTTTTTGCCGGAAAAACAGGGTTATCGCGGAATTTTCAAAAATCTAACTCAACGTGGAGAAACTCGCGGGCAAGAGCTAGGTTGGAGATAATTACTCATGTATTTTGTAATTTCTCAAGTTTGTGATTCACAGCACGACTTGGACGAGTTTTGAATAGTGACCAGTATCAGCTGTGTGACAACATTTAAACTGGAGCACTTGCACTATTAGAAAAATGTATGTGTAATGCAATACCTCTTTAAATACATCTCTTTATTTTACAGCAAAGTATCTACAATTTATCAACAGTATCAGTAGTAGGTATTATAGTGAAGTATCTAATCAACTGCATCAGTGGTTGGTACATTATTTAAATTATCCTTAATATTAATCATCATTATCTCAACCGATAAACGTCCACTGTAAGTCATACATAGGTCTTCCGATTCCGATGGTGGGTCCAAGTAGTGGTCCCAACTGCCAGGAGTGGCTGCCAGGGACTGTCCTGAGATCTTTCCTCTGCCCGTGGTACTGAATCGTCATTCCAGCTTGCTGAACAAGCAAGCAATAATTTTAAAACGACTAATGAGCACGCCGTTTTTAACTATTTTCGTGAAGATTATTTTTGTATAGTGCCGTAAATATCTTGTAATACACCTGAAACGGACTAGAACCGAGAGAAAAACTGGTGTGACCGTGATGTTTCATACAGCCCGGTCGAATTGCACAAGTGGCGTCTTTGTTTACGTGGCATTGTCCAGCCGGACCCGCGGCCATACCCGTACGTGCGTACTTGAATATATTTAAATTTGGAGATGCGACCAGGATGAAGCAAGCGTACACGGCTATACACTATAAATGCCAATAGTGTCCAATGGGGGATACAGTTCACAGCTTCTAGCATCCCCGTGCACATCAAAGCAATACAAACAAAAGCAAAATGGTCTTCAAGGTACGGATGCATAAAGGATTTTTCGGTGAAGTGTTTACATCTAGTGCAGTGAAAAGTGTTAAAAAGTGCACCAGTGATAAATGGACCACATAATTAACTTTTCGCAAACCCTAAATAAATTAAAAATATAAAATATTACTTATTATGATGTGAAACGAGAGTAACAATAAATTAAGTGGCTTCAAGAGAATAACAAACAATTGCTAAATAATATTTTTTAATGAAAAAACTAAATAAATGAAATCAATTTATCATAAAGAAAATTACGGAAACAGCACATGTTATAGAATATCGTTAATTCTATATTTTTCTTCCAGTTGGTGGTCTTCTCCTGCCTGGTGTCTCTGGCGTGCGCCAGCGCGCCCGCAGCCTATGCCGCGGCGCCCGTCGCCTACACCGCGCCGGTCGCAGCGAGGCTCGAGGAGTTCGACCCTTTGCCGCAATACAGATTCGGATACAACGTAGCCGACTCGCTCACCGGCGACTACAAGAGCCAGTCGGAGCAACGCGACGGAGACCTTGTGCAGGGACAGTACTCCCTCGTCGAGCCTGATGGTACTCGCCGTATCGTGGATTACGCTGCTGACTCTGTTAACGGTTTCAACGCTGTTGTGCGCAAGGAGCCCCTTGTAGCGGCCGCCCCCGCGGTGGTCGCCCAGCCCGCAGTTGTGCCCGCTCGCTACGCCGCCGCCCCGGTAGTTGCCCAACCCGCTCCTGTAGTGGCGGCGCGCTACGCCGTCGCGCCCGCTCCGGTGGCCGCCCGCTATGCTGTAGCTCCGGTCGCCGCACCCGTGGCAGCGGCACCCGCAGTCGCAAGATACGCCGCCGCTCCTTATGCGCAGTACGTGGCCGCCCCGTCAGCGCCTCTCGTCAGCGCTCGCTATGCCGCCGCTCCTCTCGTAGCCGCACGATACGCCACCCCCTATGCAGCCTACACTGCGCCCTACGCTACAGCATACAGCACGCAAGTGTCGTCTTACTCTGCGGCTGCTCCTTTCGCTGCTTACACCGCGGCCGCACCAGTCGCTTATACTGCGGCGGCCCCCGTAGCCGCTGCTTACACGGCAGCCGCGCCCGTAGCCGCTGCGTACACCGCGGCTTACACCGCCGCAGCCCCCGCGCAGTACGCCGTGCCGGCGGCGTACGCGGCCCCCGTAGGCACGGCGCCCGCCCGCTTCGCCGCCGCCCCCGTAGCTGCCGCTTCGCCAGCCAAGCTCACCGCAAATGCCGCCGCCGGATACCGTTATCTTTAGAGAAGACCTTCAGCTTGACGACTCATTTTTACAAAGACTTGTATATAGCTAAATAAAATTCTTATTTTGTTTATTTTGATTTATTATTAACCTAACTATCGATACAATACGTACCTAAAACATTGACTATACTGATCTGAATAATTGCATTCAACTATGCAATAATGTTACGTTAAGAAGAATATGATACCTATTTTTTTTTTTTTTATTCTATGACAAGATAGCCCTTGACTGCAATCTCACCTGATGGTAAGTGACGATGCAGTCTAAACCTAAATTAAAAAAAAAAATTGGTTTGGAAGAAATAAGTCTTTGGTTTGAAAATGTAAGGGTTGCAACATACATTCTCAAATATGCCTTAGTACCTACCCTTGGAGTATAAAAAAAACTACCTATCAAAGCATATTACAAGATACAATATAGCGACTAATGCTAACACTCGACCAAATCTTCTATACCTACCAGAATGTTGACAAATGCCTTTATGTTTTTATGATTCGAAAAATAATCGTAATCACCAATTATAAGGATCAATATTCAATAAACTAAACTAAATTGAAATTAATATTGGACACCAAGGTATAATTTTAAAAACAAATAGAAATAATACCTATATATTTTTAGTATTGAGTCTTACATTTGTACCACGTTGCGTATAAAGTAATAAAAATAAAACTTGGAGCCAGGTAATCAATTTTAGAGCCCAAGTAGAGTTCAATCAAAATTTTGAACACTGCGAGATAAATACATCGTTGTCTTCGTCTTCGTTTCCTGGGAATCTTTTCCGCAAGTAGGCGTCCACATAGTAGATAAATACATATAGGTACACTTTTTTTCAAGGCAACTCTGCATATTCTCAATAAACACCGCGACAACACAAGCAACCATAGTAGCTACAGTGAGAGTTGAATAAAAATGCATTTAGTGGCGTAAGAAGTCGGTTTTTTGAAAAGAATTTTTATTTTAAGCTTTTTAGTGTAGCTTGTCTCTGCTCTCTTTCTCCCTTCCGTCCAACGCTATGCTACAGACTAATGTAGTCTATACTTACCTACGGTACTTAATAATAATCTACAATTCCTAAATCCCCGCAATTTAGGTGGGCAATATCAGGTTTTTTTTTTTTGGATTGAGGAGCTTGGACCGAGAGCTCCATGTTGTAGTCTATGCTTGGTTCCAACAATATCCATTCAAAACTGACAGTTTCTAAATCCTCACAGTTTAGGTATTCACTAACCTGTAGCATCAGGGTTGAGGAGCCAGGACCTAGAACTCCATGATGTAATCTATGCTGGATACCTACAATATGAATTTCGAAGCGACAGTTCTTAAATCCTCACAATTTAGGTGGGCAGTACCCCACAGCATCAGCGTTGAGGAGTAGAACCTGGAGCTCCATGATCTAGTATATGCTTAGGGCAAGTATACCAGTTCGTAGTCGACAGTTCCTAAATCCCCATAATTTTGAAGGAAAGTACCCCTGCAGCATCAGGCTTAAGGAGTTGAAGGTAAAAAAAATTATGGGACCACCTTGAAAGCTTTCTCTGTCGATTAAAAAGAAATCAGTCGAATCGGTGGACATGCATAGAAAAAAAAAAGGATACCGACCGAACTGATAACCTCCTTCTTTTTGGAAGTTGGTTAAAAAGAGATTGACAAATCATCAATCAACATAAACCAAGTAAGCGCAAGAATTATGTCTACAAGTTTTAGGAGTGTTTTCCTTTAGGTCATTATCGTTAAGCTGGCAAAGAGAGTCATGTGTGATTAAATCCGTAAGAGAACCAGAGTAAACAATATAGCTCTGAACTCTTGGAATCGAGAAGCTGCAGTGATAATGGACCGGTCTGATCGCTCAAAGAACTGACAGACTTTGGCGACCATAAGTGCTTGAATTGTGACCACTCACCAAGTAATGTAACGTATGATGGCCGGCTTTCGTTGGTGGCCACTGAATACAATATAAGTAGCACAAATGCTCGCAAGACGACCTCCCTGGCGCAGTGGTGGTCTTATAACTGCAAGGTCTCTGGTTCGATTCCTGGCGGGGGCAATTTGGGAATTTAAAACTTTTGAATTGTCTCTAGTCTGGTGGGAGGCTTTGGCCGTGGCTAGTTGCCACCCTACCGTCAAAGACGTGCCGCCAAGCGATTTAGCGTTCCGGCACGATGGCGTGTAGAAATAAATTAGAGGTACGGGTTGAATTTATACTGTCAGAACCCTTCTAAGCTCGCTACCATCTTAGAACGCATCAACACTTAAGATCAGATGAGATCGCAGTCACGGGCTATCTTGTTATCAAATAAAAAACCTATCTATGTCCAGCAATGGACGTCTATCGATTGAGACGGTGAGGTGGTATTACAAGTGCGACATTGAAAATAATTTCAAAACATTTCAGTGCATCAGCTGTTACCATTGTCCGATATTCAAGCCGGCGCGTGCTCTATATGAAGAAAGCATTTTATAAAGCGTAACAGTGCGTCGCAGGTGTAACTTTCTTCAATGAGCCAACAGTATTGTGCTCACGTCCCGAGTTACGTATTGGTGTACATCGGTATATAATGTGGTGCTGCCCGAGGGAAGGCACAGTTCAACCTCGGACTCTGCACATCCTCATCTAAGCAACCAACCATGAACAACAAGGTGAGAAGCAATAATTAAATTAATTAAAATTAAAAAAGTATTTCATAAAAAAAAAAATTAAAATAGGAATGTTACCAATTGGTCAACTAATCAAACCAGCAACTCATTATCAAAAGTTTTGAAGTATGATAGATTCGTATAAGCTTTTCAGATAAGCGTTTCATACAAGCTACCAGCTTGAAAAATAGTGGACTGTGACGTCATAAACATTTGATTAATCTCTTTTAGTATCTATATAATATATGTTATGGTTATCGAACATAAAACTAACACCTTCATTATAAATTGAACTGAACAGTGGTCGTGCATTTTACTTATTTAGCAAGACCCTCTATTTATTAATAACTAGCGGACGCCCGCGACTTCGTCCGCGTCAATTTCTATTATTATGATCGCGATTAAGAAGTTTTTAAAAGATTTTAAATATGGATAATTTTCCCCGTTTTTGCGACATTTTTCACCGATGCTTCGCTTTTTGTTTGACTGATGTAATGACGTGGAAACTGATGCATTTTATCTCGCGTGCCGAAACTAATACAAAAGAAACGCGAGTTTCGGAACGCGACATTAAACTCCTCCAACTATGTATTCTGTGCTCCAATGCACACACGCACATTGTTTTGATAGATATGATCTTTGACGTTAGGAACACACCTACATTGCTTAGACAACAGTGAGTGCTTGTAATTTAATATGAACTTTATACCATAGCAATAAAGCTCAAATTGACTACGTTTTAGTTTCAAATCATTTGTATGGGAAAAAGAAAAGGGCTATTTTTAGGGTTTTTCAAGCAATAATTCTAATTTTTCTCGCCGTAAAAACCATCCTTGAACTTCAACGAACATTTTAAAAAAAGATTTGGCCAAATTGGTCCAGGCGTTGTTGAGTTATGCGCTTACCAACACATTTTGCGATTCATTTTTATATTATAGATAATCAGAGAAATATATTTTTTAACATAGAAAAACTACATTTTAATTAAAAATTCTATTCTAGATACCTACTCTTAATAATTATAGTTTGTATTAATATATATATAGCTACTGGGGCTGATTCACTGACTCACTCACTGACTCATTGATCACCTCTCCTGTAAAATTTTGTATGGAAAATTTTTTTTTCACTGACGGTTTCGTATAGAGGACAAAAATTCATTCGGAGGAAAAATATGGAGAGAGCTGATGATTGAGGATTTCGGAGACGGGTGAGGAGCACCGGCCAGGGTATCGAAGTTAGGTGGGGGGTGTTCAACCAAATGTCACTCGAAACCTCATCCAATTGGCAGAGAGCCGAAAAAAACTCCAAAATGGCGGATTCAAGATGGCGGCCATACAAATTTCGTCGGTGTCTATCTCGGAAACTATAAAGGATGGAAGAGTGGTTTCTTGGAAAAGGATGATCAGGACTCGAAGGTCTACTTGATGAATAGAAAAAAAATTCAAGATGGCGGAATTTATTTTTTTCCATACAAAATATATGCAAGACTTTAATTGGTTCCTTTTCAAAATTTCTGATGGTTTCTTAGAGAGGATAAAAATTCATTCGGAGGAAAAATATGGAGAGAACTGATGGTTGAGGATTTCGGAGACGGGTGAGGAGCACGGCCAGGATATCGAAGATAGGTGGGGAGTGTTCAAACAAATGTCACTCGAAACTTCATCCAATTGGCAGAGAGCTGAAAAAAAACTCCAAAATGGCGGATTCAAGATGGCGGCCATACAAATTTCGTCGGTGTCTATCTCGAAGACTATAAAAGATGGAAGAGTAGTTTCTTGGAAATAGATGATCAGGACCCGATGGTCTACGTGATGAATAGAAAAAATTCAAGATGGCGGATTTTTTTTTTCATATAAAATGTATGCAAGACTTTGATACGTTCCTTTCCGCTGATGGTTTCGTATAGAGGACAAAAATTCATTTGGATGAAAAATATGGAGGGAGCTGATGATTGAGGATTTCGGAGACGGGTGAGGAGCACGGTCAGGGTATTGAAGATAGGTTGAGGGTGCCCAAACAAAAATCACTCGAAACATCATCCAATTGGCAATGAGCTGAAAAAAAATACCAAAATGGCGGATTCAAGATGGCGGCCATACAAATGTCATCGGTGTCTATCTCGGAGACTATAAAAGATGGAAGAGTGGTTTCTTGGTAAAAGATGATCAAGATCCGAAGATCTACTTAGTGAACAGAAAACACGCGGTTCGCTTTAGCGAGCCGCGCACCCACGCGCCCTACTAGTTCTAAACTATCCCTGCTTTTAACTAGATCCCTCAACGCTGCCCTCAAAGCATTTAATTACCATAAATGTATGTGTTTAATTAATAATAAATTAATGTTCTGCCTATCTGATTCTTCACGTGTGTGTTTTCAAGCTTTTATAAAGCCACAAGAGTTGCCAATGTTTTGCCGCGCAAGATCAATCAATTGGCTGATTTGCGACACAGACACTTGATAAGAGACGCTGGTTTGATTAGTCGGCAACACATTATTGCTTGTTTCGAAAACGCGAATGTTTGAGGGTTCATGTAGCCCGCATCATTGCATACACTGTGCAATGTGCATGTGACCGGTGAAGCTTAGTTATTATTTACTAGGTGATGCCAACGGCTTTGTCCGCGTGGATTTGTTTTAAAAACCACGAAGGAACTCTTTGTTTTTCCAGGATAAAAAGTAGCCTATGTCGGATCTTCAACTGTACCCAAAAAATTGAACCATTGCTCCGTTACTGCGTGATTGAAAGACAAACCAATAAACCAACAAACAAACACACTTTCGCATTTATAATATTAGTAGGTAAAGATTTGATCGTAACATGATTGCAATTAAATATCATTTACTTACTTAAATAACGGTGAAGGAAAATGTTGTGACTCGTGGGGAAACCTGCATGCATCAGATTTCTCTATAATGTTCTCAAAGGTGTGTGAAAAGGATTGGCAATCCGCACTTTGCCAGTGTAGTAGCCTATGGCCTGAATGCTTCTCAATGTGCCTAGTAGTAGGCTATCCATGGATTGAGGTGAATGAAAAAGATATGAATATAGGTGATGAAATAGTTTAACCCACTTTCAATCGATTGGTAGCACGTAAGTGCACCAATTTTTGGTTTACTTCCTTGAAAAGTGATCCATTACTATGCCGGACATATAAAATTACGAAAAGTGACCCTTTCTTCGGACAGGATCATGTCGCAAGTGTCGCATGTATTCAGTACGAAGTACCGCCCGCGCATAGCAATGCGCTGACGAGCCAGAAGCGATGTCCTCATTGTGTAATTGATCGTTTTATAGCTCAATTCTTTGCCTATAACTAGTAGCATCCAGTAGCATGGTGGTGGTTCAGCGTATACACTACCTATACCTAACCTATACCTATTATTTTTTGAAATACATGTATATGTAGTAGCCAAGTTAAATTCTCTTCTCAAAAAACACTTTATAAAGTACTCGTATTTTCGAGGTATTCTTTGAAGAACAAACAACTTGTAGGTATTTTTTTTTTGACTTTTGTAACTTCTGGGTACGTTGGTACAAAAATATCACCGAAAAATAATACAATTCATCATCGATTGTTATCGTAGACCGCTACTATTGATTCTACTGATTGTCAATTTAGTTTAATAGATATAAACTAACTTGTAAGGATAATAAAATACTCAAATTAACTGTAAGCGTCTCTTTTTTCAGATTGTAGTATTCATCTGCGTGGTAGGCGTGGCTTCCGCCAGCGTCGTAGCGCCATTTCCAGTAGCTGCGCGCGTAGCTGAAGTTCTACCTCAATACTCGTACGGCTACGACGTGCAAGACTCCCTGACGGGCGACTACAAGGGTCACCAGGAGCAAAGGAACGGCGACCTTGTGACCGGCTCGTACTCGGTCGTAGACCCTGACGGTACAAGGAGGACAGTGGACTACACTGCTGATCCTTTGAACGGATTCAACGCTATCGTCCGACGTGAGCCGTTGGTCGTCCCTGCAGCCAGAGTCCTTGCTCCAGCGCCAGTGGTCGCCCCCGCTCCTGCGCCAGTCTTCGCAAGAGCACCTTTATTAGCTCCAGGACCCGCTCCATTTTACCCTCCAAGGCTACCCTACTATTTTTAGATGAATTATTACAATTTTGTTGTGTTGCTGTATATAGATAGATACCTACTAATTGAATAAGGCTTTTTATAATTGTTATTTATATTATTAAATGAATTGAAATGATGCAGTTGTTATTTTTAGCACTAATGTTATATGTAGGTAAAATTTGTAGTTATTGGGTTAGGGAAAGTGATGGTGTTGAATGATTTATTAAAATGCTTTATGTGTGTAACAATAAATACGATAAGACTATTCGTGAAGAGGTGATTTTTTCATGAGCAGCTTGTGTTTTGTACTCGTCTATACAATATTTTATTAATTTAAAGTTAAAGAATGTAAGTATCTGAGTTCTGAAGTTTTATACTTAATTTGAATATAATATGTAGTATAGGTATTTAAAAATACCTAGCGTAAAATATAGGCAAGTAAGCTAGAAATTCAATTAAGTTCGTATAAAAGACTATTTTTATACACAACTGAAACTATTAAAAACCGATAAAGTTAATAATAATAATTAATCATAATATATTAGTCTACCTTGACTCGCGTGTATAAGAAGGTGCAAATTTTACAGCTACTTTTATTATCATGTAGGGTAAGTGACAAGAAGAACGATGACCGCGCATTCCGGCTTCCATCGTGACCTTGCTTTGGCAACTCCAATTAAAAGCGAAAGTCAAAATGTCTCCGTGGGTTCAATTACCGGACCAGACAAAATAATATGACGTCATATTTACAAAGCTTGATCTTGGGACTTGCATGAATTTAGATTGTATTGCAGCTCGTAGGAGCTCATGGATTTTCCGACAGAAATGTAGCCTATGTTTCTATATCAATTTATGAGCCTTAACCTTACCTCTCAACACTCACACTCATCAGTCATCATAGTCGAAGATATTTTGAAAGCCACCAAAAACATTACATCTGCGCAGATATGTCGTAACTTATTAAAAAACGTGTAAATAATTACAAAAAATTGAAAAATAAATATTAAATATTACAATAAATATTATAATAATTCGAGTGTATACAGTGTATATCAACAGGTATAAGAAATGAAAGGTTTGAAATCATTCAATTGGGATCTTGTACACTATAAATCGAATATCTGGAAACCCAGTGTATCTGATTTCGGAGGAGGTGGTAATGCGCGTTCAGGGCCAGGTATAACCGACAGTCCCCTCTGGCGTCGTCGCTTGCGCTCAGCTTTCGTCGCGCCAGCTTCAGGCTTACGCGGCAAAACGGCAAAGCGTCTCCCAGGTGGCACGGTGGACATTCTTTTAAACAGCACTTGCGTTTCAACAGCTTGAGCCTCGTCCATCACACTAATTATTTGCCTCTCACGCTGTATTATTGCTTTTCGTTCATCTGCAGTAACGGTCTCGGCTGCCATTTCAGCGCATTTAGATAAGAAGGCTTGAACGCGTTCTGGATCCTGCAACTTCTTTGAAAACTCATATGCTTCTTCTACTTGGATTCGCACCTCGTTCGAGTTGCCCTGCTGCATATCACCGCTCATCAGCACGAAACATCCATTGAGCCACCAAGTGACGTTGCTTATTTCTTGTGCTTCGCGCTGGCATCGTTTCGCATAGAACTTTGCGAGTGCATAGTTCTTCTGAGTACATAATAAACGCGCCAATTCATACATTAACCAACACTTCATAGTCGAGTTTTCACACATTTCCAGGGTAGCTATAACCTTCGCAGTAGCTTGTTTTATATCAATGAACTTGTAAGGATAGTTTGCCATAACGGAATCAAATGATGTTGGACGTCCAACCGGTAAGCCCATAAGAAAAGCGATACGACGTCGGTTTCCTCGTTCGCTGAGGGTATACGAGAGGCGATGTTGGGATAAATAACCTTCTCCTACTGCACGATATAAACGATCAGTATATGTGTCCTTATCAGGTAATGTACGCGGAGTTTTAACGTCTAAGAACATTTGCATGCGCTCTGCCTGTGCAATCAGATCCATAACACGATTCTCACGCATGCTCTTTTCAATTTGTTTCAAAAGCCTTTCAGCCGTTCGAGCTCCTATTTCTCGTTCTTTTATCAATACAGCATCCTTATATTTATTTTGATGTTTTGATTCAGCCTTTTCGGCTAATTTTATGGTATAATAAGGACGCTGTGAACGTAACATATCTTGTCTCTCACTGAGAGACCTTAAAGCTTCATGAACTAGTCTTTTTAACTCCACGCTCCCCCCTGAATTCGCAGATTTCAAACGTTCATCTTCTGTAAGCTCTTGAAGAAAAAATTTGTCATATGCCATTGGTCCTAAGTATTTCATAGCTAGAACACGAGCCAAGGTTAAATGTTTCCGTGCTTCCATTTGAGTAAGTTTTCTCTTTCGTTCTGGCTTTGGAATACGGGAAACGTGTAGGGGCTTTTGGGGTTCATCCTCATCAACGCGACCTGCCTTTGCCTCCATTTGCTTGATTAAAGGTAAAAAATCTAACATCACAGTTCCCGCATTTACTCCAATGCAATCTTGAATAGTTTCGACGCCCTGATTAATTCCTTCCATGAAATAGGGTGGCTGTCTTCGATGCCTTGCACCTCTGAAATTCATCACGACTGACCTTTCAAAGTCTGACATAGTGTACATTGCTCGCGCTTGCATGTTGCGGGCGTTCATGTTGCCAGGCTCCAGTTTGAGCGCCAGTTCTGCATCGGAATATGCTTGTACGGGTTGTACTGCATCCGCACATACCTGACTTCGACCAGTAAGCAGGCGGACATCGTCAGAAACATTGTTATATGCTTCATCGTAGGCTGCCTTAGCTTTTTCGAACTGTTCCAGGCGTCTTAAATAAGCGCCTCTTTCTCGATACACTGTCAATGCCCCATAAAGTTGTTTTTCCTCCATTGTTTAGTATTATTGTAAACGGTACTGTAATATAAATATAATCAAAGGTGATTTAAATAATTATAACTAAGAATACATAATCGTATCAATAACCTTCAATAAATGATTTATCAAAGAGAATGTAATCACTCCGTTTTAAGAGGCGGAACTTCAAAGAAAAAAATTTCGAGACTTTGTTTTTATTTTAGCCAACTTCATAAAAGAAAAACAATACTACCAATCTATGTAATGAAGAAAGAATTGTCAAAGCTAAGGATGTAATGTATCGATAGATATGTCTTATCGATAATTAGATTTTATCGATATCGACAAAAAACAGAGATGTGCTACCAAATCTATTGTTCTAAGATCAAGTTCAAAAGTTGCGTAAATAAAACAAGGATCAATATGAGTCTAGTATTTATTCATTTTTATTCACAATATTACAACTAGTTGAAACAAAATTAGTTACTTTAAACTGAATTCTTTCTTTCTTTCTTTCTAGAAGTTTTTCAATGCAATAGCATCTTTTTATCTGCTAAGCAAAGCAAAGTATCACTGCAGTCTTCTTTTTATCCCATTCGATAAAATAGCAGATAAAAATTAAAATAATCGTAGGTAGGCATTCTACCGGTTTGATACCATTGGGAAAAGCAAGAACTTCTCAGAACTTTTATCATTCATGCTGCAAACTTCACATTTCCTATTATCCTCCAAGATGGTTCACAAATTTAATTGAGGAATTAACAAATAAACAATTCCCGCTAGTAATTAATTATTTATAGAATTAATATTTATTTAAAATGTTTGACAAATATTTTTCTCTTATTTATTATACTGACAACTGACTGAGAAGTGACAACGATTTTCTTCTTTTGATGACTTTTCATAATGCGCAGCCAGTCGAACCAAGAATCAACTCTTTTTAGATAACTCCTTTTTGACACTTTTATGTTGGCAATATGACGTCACCCGTTAGTTTCGGCATGTTGCTTAACCCAAAGAAATAAAATGTTCTTGTAAGAGAGTTTCTAGAGGCTGTGATTTATTTTGATTTTTTTGACAAATAAAACTTCTTTTTCATTTTTTATTATGATCTCTACAGAATACATAATAGAGTGATTATATTCCACAAACATATACTTATATGTTTGTGTTATATTCTCTTGGATACTTTAGAGAGATCTCGTTTTATTTACTTTGACAAGTTTTTCAAGTTGAAGAATTTGTATTGGACTATGGAGCTCATAGATAATACACTAGATGGAGCTCAAGGAATATACTACTCTCCACCGAGATGGAGCCGAGTGATTACATTCTCTTTGGATGGAGCTTTATAAATTTTTTCTAGATGAATAACGCAAACGAAGTGATTATAAATTCTCTTAGAATAACGCCATTATGGCGCTGACCAACATCGATGTACCAATGGATTGAAAGATTTTGTTGGAATAAAAAGTTTATTAGTCATGTTCAATCAGTCATTTCTATTCATAGTAAATCAAGTTAAACCGCCACTACAGGTGCGACGGGGGCTGCAGTTAATCTGGCGTAAGGGCTGTAGTACGGCGATGAGTAAGCAGCAAATCTCGCCACGGGAGCAGTGTACGCTGCCACTTTAGCTACTGGAGGTACTGGTGCTGTGTAGGCCGCGTACGCTAGCGGCGCGGTGTACGCGGCGGTATACTTGGCAACCGGGGCGGCAACTACAGGCGCAGCGGCGTACCGCGCCGGCACTACTGCGGGCTCGGCGACCACAGCCGGAGCAGCAGCAACCAAGGGCTCCTTGCGCACGACCGCATTGAATCCATTGACTGAATCAGCGGAATAATCGACAGTGCGGCGCGTGCCATCGGGGTCGACGAGCGAGTACGATCCTTGGACAAGGTCCCCATCGCGTTGTTCCTGTTGACTCTTGTAGTCTCCGGTCAAGGCATCCGCTACGTTGTATCCGAATCGGTATTGAGGTAGAGGGTCGAACTCTTCAAGCCTCGCTGCGACCGCCGGTGCTGCTACTACAGGGGCCGCGGCTAAAGGAGCCGCTACGGCCACGGGTGCACCAGCTCGGGCCAAAGCCACGAAGCAGGAGAAGATGACTATCTGTTGACAAAAATTTAACTTATCTCAATGCTTAGCTTTCTTAAGCCGAATTTCCTAAAGGTCACGTTAGTGTTCACGTGAGTCGTACTTGAAACAGTGACACGATTTTACGAGGGCAAGACTAGAGCAGTTGCGTAAAATGTGCGCGGAGAAATTACTAACAAGTTGAGGATGCTTGTCAAGGACAGCACCGCGTCACCTGCTGAATCTTAATGAGGCAGTGTGAGCGAGTAGGTAAACACTGAAAGAAAATGTATCATAGGATGTCGGAAGTCATCACGTTACGAGTTTGATTTTTTAATGGGCTAGGAAGGTATAAGCAAGTAAATAATTACTTTTTATGATGCTTTAAACTTTATTGTAAACTTTTATGTGTCTAGACATGATTCATAATATTAGAGGTGAAGTTGGTTTTATACGTTTAGAATAAATTAATTTTAGAGTCTTTCGTTAAAGTTTCGGAAAAAATACGATTTAGTTACTGATAAACTCTACTATGTTGCATGGCAGTGAAATTATTGATTTTTAAAGTAGTTAAAAACCAAAATAAATAATTTTGGGAAAAATGAAAAACAAGGTTTACCTTAAAAACCATTGTTGTTTGGATGAGGTGATGAAGCCAAGTATGACTATGCTCCTGAAGAGTTTGTCGTGGTATATATAGTGTTGCAGGTTGTGACACCAGGCCAAGTTCGCACTTAGTATTGTGTCTGCGCATCACTATTGGATGTGCTCGCAATTGGAAATGAGCCGTAGTTTGTCAATGACGGACAATCTGTTGTTCTTGACTTTCCGCCAAAAATGAAGAAACCCCACTAAACTTAAAATTTTCAACCTGGTTAATGGAAGATAGGCTTACGCTTGACTACAATCATTTATTGATGGCAAACTGTGATGCGGCTTAGATTGGCACGCGCTTACCTAGAAGCTAGAAGTTGCCAATATATTATTGCTTTGAAATTAAACGTAGGTGGTGGATTCCGGCTCCCGTTACAGCGCTTGAGTTCAACTATTTTGTCCCAATAGTTCAAGTCCTAAAAGATGTAGTTGAACTTCTTATCGCATTTTTAATTTTATTCATAACTTTTAATTAGTTGTGTAGAAATCTTATGAGCTCGGAATAAAGAACTAAGAAACTTGAATAACAGTCTACAAGAAACTGATATCGAGCCATTGTTATATTTGGAAACATTCCTTCAGCATTTTTTAAGATCTTATCAAGATGAAGATATGACGTAGGAGCTTTTACGCGTCTTCTCTGTCTACATTGAACAGGAGGCTTTAAGTCGATTGTCGATATAGCTGCACAGGTAGTGATTTTGGCTTCAGATGTTCTATTACATTCCACTAGAATCATATTTTGTAAGTCAGTTTACGATGGGGCTGTTTGTGTCCGTGTCGGATGAAAGTCCCTTACTAGATAATAAAAAAATAAAAGATCATCCTCAGTGAGTGTAGGTCTCTTCTCGAAGAAGGGTTATAGACCACAGTCTACCACCCTGGCCCATTGCAAATAGGTAGACTTCACATATCTTTGAGAACATTATAGAGAACTTTCAGGCGTGTAGATTTCGTCACCATATATTCCGTCACTCAAATTCAAATTCAAAATTAATTTATTTCATATAGGCTAACTTGTAGCTCTTATGACACGTCATAAATCTACCACCGGTTCGGAATGCAGACTCTGCTGAGAAGAGCCGGTAAGAAACTCAGCAGTTGCTCTTTTCAAAAAAAAAAAAAAATTTTTTTTTTTACAAAGCTATGCTATGTATACAGTGCTTCCACAATAAAGCACTGTTGAAGCATGTGATGTTTAATTGCTTAAATGCATTTAACTCCAAAAATTTAGCGTGCTCGGGATCGAACCCCATAACCCCTGAATAGGAAACCACAGTCCTAACTACCAGGCATCACTGCAGGTTTAAGATTTAAGCGCTATAAACGGACGGACCGTTTTACTGATCTTGTGCTCCAAAAAATCTTTATGTAGGTACAAAAGACTTATTATTTTGCTTGTAGATCGTGTTATATCAACTTGTCGTGCTGTAGGTGTTATCAGGCCATCTAGCAATAGTGTGGTCGACTGGCGAGCAGGAATGCGTGCCGGCGCTTAGGATATTGATAGCTGCATGGTTGCACTCTCGAGGTATTAATATCAGAGACATTGATCAGTCTAGAGTCTAGACAGTAAGTTAATTTATTAACCATTTAGGTAAATACTGTCATATGCAAACCGTAAAAATTGGGTACTTCTACAATGCAAGCTATAAAGATAGCATTCCTTACTAAGCTGTATGTTTATGCGCGGCAATTAAGTAGTGGAATACATTAACTGCATAAACAATAAACATATGCGAAGACTAGCGCCACCTTTAGGGGGCTTTTTCGTGACACAGATTAAATTGTTTCTAGGTTTAAAGCCATAGATAGCTGTCATTTAATATTGTTAGTAGACCCTTGAACATTTTTGTTTGGACGGCCTTTTCTACGGCTATTTACTTCGATGATACTTATCCAAATTATATAAAAAATGATACAAAAAAATATGCGTGATAATAAATAATAAATATATTTACATTCTAGCATTCAAGTTACATTGTTTTCTAGTGGTGGTAAATAGGAGATGAGTAGGCAATGGGTGTATGGTGTACGACCGGAGCAGCGGCGTAAGACACTGGCGCAGCGTGGATCACTGGGGCAACCTTGGCGACGGGAGCGGTGTATGCTGCGACAGCCTTTACGCCGATAGCCTCCTTACGCACCACCGCGTTAAATCCATTGTGTGGGTCAGAAGTGTAATCTACGGTGCGCTTAGTGCCATCGGGGTCAACTACGGAGTAGGAGCCTTGTACCACATCACCATCTCGGGTTTCGTGTTGGCTCTTAGAGTCACCGGTTAAACCGTCTTGCACGTCGTAAGCGAAGCTGTATTGTGGGTGAGGGTCGTATTCCTCCACCTTGGCGACGGGAGCTACTGCGGCGTATTTGGCGACAGGCGCTGCGTAGGACACAGGGGCGGAGTACGCGACTGGGGCCGCGGCGTAAGTTACCGGGGCGGAGTAGGCAACTTTCGCGACAGGGGCGGCGGCGTAATGGTACGTTGGAGTGGCGTAGGTGAGTGGTGCAGCTGGGATGACGCCGGCACTGGCTGCAGCCACCAAGCATGCGAAAGCAATAACCTTTAAACAAAAAAAATATATTTTTTAACAAGAGATTTTTGCTTTAATAAATAAACAAACACTAGCCACTAGGAATCTTAGAGTTAACTATTTAAAAATTCCAGTAGCAAGTTATCAAGACTTCATTATCATCATTTCTTATTGCGTAATTAACCCCATCAATTATGAATCTAAAATCAATACAAACAACTCAAATAATTGAATAATAGACATTTCAATATAATAGAATATATACATATCATACCTTGAACATTTTGGCAGCTGTTTTGGAAGAGCGTATGATCAAATATGATGAAGAAAAGAATTGCACTTACGATTATATACACAGAGTAAGATGCCTCGGGCGAGAGCTGCTCTGAAGGCGATGCGGCTCCCGCTACCAGATGACATGTTCCGATCAGCAATACAAGTGTATCACTTGTTGTGGCACAAGGACTACTGGGTGTAAATGCCATGCTCTCATTATAGGCCTAATGAGTAATAACACTGGTGTTGTAATCGATTATAACTTTTCTTCGATTGTTTCCGTGTACATACCTACACTACAGGCTACAATTGGATGAGATTCGGTTACGATGTTTTTATATTATTTATGTCCTATGCACTTTGTGACAATGATGTATATGCGTTTACACTACACTGTAGTAGGTACATCTGATTGTAGTGATGATATTTCCGAAAGTTGAGCGACTCTGTTTTAGTTTGTGCTTATATTCGAAAGAAAGAAAAACAGAAGGAAAACTTTATTAAAAAACAAAACGATTCCCGCGACTTCTTCCGCTTGGATTAAGGTTTTTTAATTCCAGGGAGAACTTTTTAATTTTCCCTAGCCTGGCCCTGCCCCATGTTTACTACACGATATAATAGATTTCTAGGTCTATAAGTATTTGGGACGGGCGTTGATGAGTCAGCCAGTGAGTCAAAGTTCAGGACTATTCTTATTATAAGTACGTATTAGTGTCAGCATTTATTTAATTTTTTAAGTAGGCTTAAGTATAAACATCTACTTAAATGTCTACTTATCTAATTAAATTAAAAATTAAAACCTTATTATTCAATTACATGAGATTTGATATAAAAAGCTACGAAAAAAAGTGACATTGAAATTGATTAATATTGTCAAAATAATCAATAGAAGTACAAATATAAATATTTTCCAATTCAGTCTAAAAAAACCATACATTAATTTTGTATTGGTAAGTAGTTCTTAAAACTATTTACACTTAGCTTAGTTAAAATTACCACAGGAAGTTCCTATTAGTAAGTATATACTTTTTGCGCACGTTAAAATAACCTGTATTTTTAAAAGCATTTCAAAAGGTCAAAAGCGATCATGTGTTTATTTCGCTTTCTAGCAATGTTAAATTAATTCTTTTGTATTTAAAACACTTTATAAACTGGGCCAAATAGCGCACTGGTATAAAAAACATTAAAATTAAAAACACACAATTTTTTAAATGTAAATAAAACACTGCGTAACCGAAACGTTCTTTATCATTTGGGCAAGAATCTTTGTTATAACATTTTTCAATAGGCCCCATAACGTTATGATAATTTCATCAATGTAACAAATCACTAGGAGTAGGTATATTATTAAAAGTTGAATGCAAAGCCAATTGCTTCTAGGAAACGAATGTTAAATTAAACCATGATAGTAATACCACGTTTTCCGTTCAGTGTTTTCTTGTAAGTGAGTTGGAGTTCCCTAAAATGTGGTGGTCCCGTTGTGTACGACCTTTAAAGCGTACAGGAATTCGTATATACGGGACGTTACATGATACACTGGATCAGCTGACTGGCATTGAAAAACGGGAACTGTTGGCGCATCTTGCTGGCGAGTGCGATCCTTTCCGCATCTTGGCCATTAAAAAAGGTACAATATATTTTTCCATCTAATACGAAATACTACCACTACCTCCCTGGTGGAACATGACTAAACTCTTGGTCAGACACTTCACACTTGGGAGTCGAAACCATGCGGTTTTAACCGCAAACTTTTGCTAAGTATTCTGACAGCGATGGTAAATGAGCAGTTGTGGATAATATATAAAGTTATCGACTTGTTCATTATTCTTAATGGCAAATCCCAACTTAATTAAAAATTATTTGAGTTTGTAGATGTTTCGACTAAAGAGTAAAGTCCAAAACGAATGAAACTAAACATCCTTTAGCTAATATTCACTCAACTAAGCCTACCTTATGCTTGTACTAGCATAAGATAGGTTAATACCGTGTAAACTGTGCGGTTTATTTTATGTACATAGATATACAGACTTCAGATTTCCCCTGTGTCTGAAGGAGCTCTATGTTTACCACCAATGCACTAGACTTTAGAGAGATGAACATCCGGGTTACCGCATCGATTCAAATTCATTTTACCGTGCTTATTATTTTTCAGGTCCTGGAACATACGAATGTCCTAATCTTATACCTAGTGCGTACTGCAGTCGGCTCGTCGGTTGCGTGTGTAATCCCGACGTGATGCACATAGAGTACATGTGGGTGCACATGGGCTGGCCGAGACGATGCGGCTGCGGCTACTGGTTCGAACTGTGCCCTATCGCACCGTTGTGATCAATTTAACTTCCTAATTAATTTAATTTTAATTTCCTTTCATTGAAAATGACGATTAAAGTGTCTAAAAAAACCTTGTTTTTTTAACTCTAAATCAATTATAATAATTATTATCAAAGGGATTCGCTCTGCGATAAAGAACGATTTTTATGGAATACATTCATTTGTTTTTGCAGCTAGAGCGGATGCGGTGTCGCAACGTCCCGTGTGGCATCGCTCTAAGCTATAATCGAGACATTTGAATATATTCTTTGCATATTCCTCTAGTAAGCATTAGCCCCTTAAAAATCTAGATCGGTTCAAATCTTCTCAATAATGGGTTTCGACCTGGTCCCGACTATTTAAGTCAATATTATTTAACAAAATTCTAGATTACTACACTTGTTTTTCCTCTTCAGTTTTTATTTACGCAGTCAGGTTTTTGACTTTTTAATTAAATATTTTATTCAAGTTAATATCAAATATCCATGTTTGGTATTTTTGCTCTTGATAAAAATAAGGTAGGGGATGAAGGTTTGTAGGAAAGTCATTTTTCAGGTTATGTATATGAAACTTGATATTATGTTGCGGATCTGCAGAGTGACACTGCAGGTTACTTTTATCCCAGGTAAACAAGGGGTTTTAAAAAACCTATTTCCACGCGGACAAAATCGCGGGGGCAAATAGCATAATTATCTCAACCTCAAGTACCTTATGTGTTTTATTCTTATTTGACTCAATGAAAAATACGTAGTTTAATGCAGTTACGGGCGTCGCACAGCTGACCTTGCCGACCTGCTTCCTTTGCCCCTGAAATAAATGCAACACTTACCACTAAACAAACATATTATATGTATATCCTTACATTCTAATTTAAAGATAAATAAAACAATAAAGGTTCTACTCGCGGGCATTGTTTCGTTTTCATTACAAAGTTCACACAAAACAACATCGGTACATTGCGTCTGTTTAATATAATATAATTGTTAATTTCAAAAAGTCTTCATTGGATTTTGCACGTGGTTTTCATTAAATTTATCTTTTGAGAATATCCACGTAATACCCGTGTGATGTAAGAGATGAGTCAACATTTATGTAATTATGATTATACATATATCAATTGCAGCTGACCTTCAGTGGTTTAGAACGAACCTATTTTGGGCGTTTATCTAATTGACAGATTAATATCTCATTTAAGTTCGTTTGAAGGTTTTTCGCTGGAACAACTTTTATTCTAAGTCCATGCAAGAGACTTTTTATGCAGCAGTATATCTATCGGTTGATAAAGAAATCTTAAGCGGTACGCTCAATGTTGACAGACTTACAAGGCAGATGGACGGCATCAATAAGTTGCAGGGAACAACTGGATACAAGAGTGGCAAGACGTGCGAGGCGTAAAATTCTTACAAGAGAACCAGACACCTGCAGCGGAATTGTCTATTTATCGTTTCATTGTTACGATCTCAATCATCTCTGAATATTGGCTGACTTTTGGTGTTCTTGCTGCATCGATGTATTTTAACCAATAGCGAGTGAGTACTTACTAACCAATTAGAGGTGATTGCGATCATCTCACACTGTCCCACCTTTGGACGTTTATCGACATTCATGACGACGATGATATTATATTCTAAAATAGTATGAACTCAAAATCTTACATTGTCATTATTAATTTAAATTAAATTACCATGAATTAATATCACAAAAATATAATACAGCAGGTTGAATTATTTTCTAGTTTTACATAAAATATAACTGACTTTTATTTGTCCATATAATTAGGTATGAAAAATTCTCCTCTATTAAAAGTAACTTTATCAGATGAGGTGTCATTTCCTGGATTAAAATAATTCGTTTGTTCACTCTCGACGAACTTATTCGTTGAAAATATCGGTACTTCTAGTCTCCTCGAATAAGGGAAGGGATAGTTGTAGACTTTCTGTGGGCTGGGAATCAGAGGATTAGTTAGAACACTTGGATAGTGCGTAATATAGTGTCGTTTAGCTATTGTATTGTGCAACGCTGGCTCGCTACGAACAACGGCCTTGAAGCCATGTTTTGAATCGGCAGTGTAGTCCACGGTACGTTTTGACCCATCTGGTTCTATTAAGGAATAGGAGCCCTTAACCAGGTCGCCTTGCCTGAACTCGTGTTGACTCTTAGTGTCACCGGTCGAAGGGTCAACTATGTCGTACCAATAGTTGTATTCCGTGGTCGGCGGTGGATCGGTGACTATTATACTTGAAACCATTTGAAATGCACATGCGTAGAGTACTGTCTGTAATTAAAAAATGAAATGTTAAATTGAGTTCTAATTAAAACCAAAGGCTGAAAGAAAGGACTCGCTAGATTCAAGCGCTGCAAGACAAGGGCGCGTGGAAGTCCCTAGAGGAGCACTATGTGGAGCAGTGCAAGTCAATCGTTTGATAAATAAAAACAGAAAAGGAAGTTATCTACTGACAGTTGGGTCGCGTCGTAAGAATAGTCAATACCCATAAAAAGTACATAAACTTAGTTATAATAACCACTGCATATGAAAACCTAATTAGGTAACATAAAATGAACTATTTAAGTCATGCTTAATTATTGTAGTTGCAGAAATAAAAAAATTAAAGAATAATCTTATAGGTTTTCACTTGAAGATATGCACAATGGATTATATCACAAATAGGTATTTACTTAACACTTTTCCTTTCGATGCACTCGACTTTCACTATTGTTCTTAGGTATAAGATACTTCCATAGGTTATAGTAATAATCAAGTAATAGTGCACTTTTATTTTATTTAGACAATTATAACAATTACCTGAAACATGTTGCAATTGTTCTTGTAAGGGGTTCGCAGTAAAGGCGCCCGCGAGCGCGACATTGCCCGTATTTATAGAAGCGTGGCGTTCACTTGTATGTTCCGTATTGCAGCCAATAGGCAGGTAGGTGTCTTGAGTTGTCACAGAGTAATTAAACATATTTCTAATTAGATTTTATAAGATTAAACAGTAGACCATAAAAACTACCGCGAGAAACACGAGTCACAAAATAATAATATCTTTGTAACCTTCAACGTACGTAATAATATACTACTCGTGAAAGAAAAAAAGTGCGAAAGTTTGTATGTTGGGACAGATGTATGCATGGGTGGATTGATGGATGTTTGTTACTCAATCACGCCGCAACGACTGAACCGATTTGGCTGAAATTTGGTACAGAGATAGATTATTATATATAGTCTAGTTGTATATAGTCTGAAATAACACATAGGCTAATTTAATACTGGAAAATAAGCCAGTTCCCATGGGAATCAAAAACCTCAATCCACGCGAACGAAGTTGCAGGCATCAGCTAATAAACTATAATTATGTATACTGTTTTTTATAAAATAAAATTCGAGCATCCGTCTGTAATTTTAAAATAACTGTAAGCTCATAATCAAGCATCGTCTAAGCTTGTATGGTTAATTTTAAACGACAGGAAATAGATTACCCAAATAAGCTAATCTTCGGAACGGTTACGGTTGAACCTCTTTAGACCAGACTTTTACTGGCACTGAATTTTTTACGTGTAGTGTTATAGATAACACCTACACGAGTTGTCGCACATCTAAAGGTAGACCAGCTGAAAATGTTTTATTATAATTAAGTTTGCCTTTTGTACTATTTTTGTGCAATAAAGTGAATAAAAAAAACATTGGCACTTAAAGATTTAGTCAAAAAACTGATCATTAGTCTGCGCAGTGAAAGACGCTTTATTTTATCATTCAATTCTAGGTTTTCTGTGTAAACATTCCAAAGTTGTGCAAGTTTCCTGCCGTCGTATCCAGAGATATATTTTACAAAAGAGATTTCAGAACCTAACTAAAAGACTAAAATAGCTAGTAGAATAAACTTAATACTGAATCACCAATACCTAATATTAATATTTATGTATATATTATATGTTACATATGTACTCAAAAAACTTCAAAGCCAAGCTTTTATTTTTTATCTCATAATATGAAGCAAATAAAAGATCTTAATCTAAATAAAAGAGTTCGTTACACTTTTTAGGTACCTACTTTATTCGTAGTGTACCGAGGCATGTGAAAGCAAAGTGTAGAAGTTATTCAAGACACCCATGTCATGCCATACCCATGCCATGATACAGAGGACGTCTATCGGTCGTTAAGAAGAAGAACAGTATTTACTCGTATATAAGTGTCGTCGGTAGGAAAAAAGTAGCTAGATAAATAGGTCTATAAAGTAGGAGTATTATCTTGATGATTTGTTAGTGTTATAAAATTATTATCTATTATAGTTGATTTAAGTTTCTGAAATGTAAAAAGTTTTTACGAGACCAAAGTGTAACATCCCTGTACTAAAGTCTCTTAATAAACCTAAAATTGAATCACACTAATATTATAAAGGCGAAAGTTTGTTTGTATGTGTGTGTGTGTGTGTGTGTGTGTGTGTGTGTGTGTGTGTGTTTGTGTGTGTGTGTGTGTGTGTGTGTGTGTGTGTGTGTGTGTGTGTGTGTGTGTGTGTGTGTGTGTGTATGTTTGTTACTCCTTCACGCCACAACGAATGAACTGATTTCGCTGCAATTTGGAATGGAGACAGCTCACATCCAGGATTAACACATAGGCTACATTTTATCCCGGAAAATTTAAGAGCTCCCACGGGAATCGAAAAATCTAATTCACGCGGATGAAGTCGTGGGCATCATCTAGTACATAATAAAGTGCGTGCTTTTCAATTTTTGAACCGATAACATCTCGAGATAATCCAGTCACTCTTTCAAGCACATTACTTAAAATCATGGCCAGCCTTTGTAGCAACTTGGCCAATTAGATCGTGCCATTTGATTTAACGCGTATTGGATATTATCAAATGAATGATGATGGTATCACTGCTTATTAAATTATAATTACTTATAATTTTTTTTCTAACTAGTACATATTTGTATGCGAAAGTGTTGTTTATTGGTTTGTCCTTCAATCACACAGCGACGGAGCAAAGGATTGACTTTTTTCAATGATATAAAAAAGATAAAGACCACGTGACATAGGATATTTTTAAACTGAGAAAACTAAAGGTTCCCGCGAGATTTTTAAAAACGTAACTAAACGAGCATTAGTAGGAAGGCAAAGGTACATAAAAAACAATAAATATAAGAAATGAAAATAAAACATTTCCTAAAAATAGCATATAAAAATAACATAACCTATTCGTATAATACAATTTATACAATACATAATATTTCGGATTACCCTACGAGGCTTACCCAGTTTTCAATGGCATTGACCTACGACGCAGTTCGCATAGAAAAGACATCAACGCGTTCGTTACGTGATAATTGATTTTATTATTGTGTTGAATTGTCCTCCTCTATTTATGTAATACTTTTTGTTCGACGCAGTTCCTTTTAAATAATTAAATCCCTACTTATAAATGCGAAAGCTTGTTTATTTTTTGGTTTGTCGTATGTTTGTTTGTCTTTCAAAGCAACATAGAAAAAACATAACTTTTTTTAAGAGCTTTTTCTTGGCCTCAAAGTGTAAATAAAATATTATTATCTAATGCTATTTGTTTTTTACGCTCCTTTAATGCAACGAATTCGCTTTATTCTACCCCATATAAAGTAAAATGTACTTAATTAAATAAACTAAAAACCTGGTTACATAATATTATGGAATATTTTTTATTTTATATTACATTGATTTTTTATTTTATATTTCATTTCACCTACAAGACCTTGTGAAGCCGTTGCATTAAGGTCTTATATTGTACTCATACTACATATTTTTTAGAACTAGATAGGAACAAGTTCATATTTGCACTAAACTTTTACTTTTTTAACTCGAAGTAATTGGCAAGAAGAATCTTTCTACAAATTATCGCAAACATCAAAATATTGGGTTACAGAATTGCATGGCTTAGTTTTTGAGCAGATTTTATATTTTTTATACCCGCTGATAGTTTTTTTATTTTTATAGTAGCATATATAAGTTTCTAGAGTAACACGTTACAAAAAAAATACCTACTTTGCTTTGATTCGATAAGCCTTATTTGATTACCGTAACTTTGAAGTTACAAATAACTTTGGAATTATTAACTAAATTTTTAGAAAATCATATGGAAAGGATTTCTTGTACTAAAAAATAATAATAAACTAACAATATCAAAGTTTTGGAGCAGTGAAACTTTCTATTGAACAAATCATTGCCAACCATTTTTCTATTCGTCTATTTCCTTTCAAGTTAGGGCAGCTTCACAGAAATCGCATTTAAACTTAAGTATGTTGCTTTTAAAGCAAAAATGTCATAAAAATTATATTGCACTTAAAACAGTTTTTGTGGGTTAGAATTTTTTTCTGTGATCGAAGGTTAGAAGGGATTTATTCAAATAAACTTTTATAAAGTGCTTTGAAATCGTCAAGTGAATCTACCAATGCGACGGTTCGGAATGCCGTAAAGAATGTAAAGTCATGTTTTTAACTGCTTAATGGAGTGTAGAAACGGTGTAATCCATCCAAATCATCTGTTACGGACTTTACGGATTGTGTGTATAGTGACTGACAGGTGTGACATGTACGTGAAGCGTGCCGCATGCGACGTCGCGTTGTGAGATAAATGCCAGACATGTATAATAGCTGGTCTGACACACATTGGGTATCCATTATCATTATTATCTCGTATGCCATTCTAGTTCATGACCATTATATTTAAGGAAAGGTTCTTGGCGCTTAAATACCTATGTTACTATGTTCTTTAGTGCATAAGTTTTCTAGCCGATACTTCTAATCGGTTTCTAACTGGCGTCATACCGAAACCTTATATAGTCAAGCAAAAAGCTTGGTAGAACGTCAAGTTCTACCGATTTAAAAAAAGGTAAAATAGACTGAAACAAAATGTTTAAAAATATTTGATTCCTCTTATTTATTACCCTAGTTTTTAACACTTATTTATATTAACAATTTATTAACAACTAACTATCATATTCATCAACATAAAAATAAGCGCAGGTCACTTTCAACAAAACAAATATTCAGGCAGATTTAAAATATACAGCTACTTCAGTGATAGGTTTGTCTTTGTATAATTGCATAATTTATGCTTACGCACTGCGTCGATTTTTAAATAGTATCAGCTATTTTCCCTCAAAGCGTAAACTTGCATTATGAATTACATATTACGATAATTAATAGTGCAACTCCGGATTTCAGTCCGTTTCAATCCAAGCCCGTTGAACTATTGAGGTTCTATATTATACGATCATAATGGAACCGAGAAAACCATCATCATGCCGCATTAATGTACCACCAAACATTAACTATACTGTTAAAATGCACGATTTCTTTAAAGAGCTAACTGGGTAGATTCTAAACCATATGCTAAAGGTTAACTCACACAATACAAGTGAATCCTTGCAAGCTAAGGTTACTACCACTGAAATAACTAAATATTAAATCTGGTAATAAAGACTAGTGATAAGCAGCAACAGGTGCTACTGCCTTCACGACTGCTCCCAGGGGTTCCTTGTGGACGACCGCGTTGAAGCCGTTGTGTGGATCAGCGGTATATTCCACAATGCGGCGGGTGCCGTCGGGTTCAACGAGTGAGTAGGACCCCTGGACGACGTCTCCGGAGCGAGACTCTTGCTGGTTCTTTGAGTCGCCTTAAACAAAATAATTGTCAATTAGATTAAATTAGATTTAGGTAGGTAAATTAAATTAAATAACCGGCCAAAGTGCGAGTCAGAAGAGCGCACTGAATTTTCTGAACCTTGTGGAGATTATATTAATTAGGTAATAGTCATAAAGATAGCATACCTTAGTATGTGCATGGTAAATTTTCTCAGAAACTGCTTGCCGTTTCTGAGAAAAAGGGCATTGACACACGGACAGACGGACAACCGAACGAGCCTATAAAGTTCCGCTTTTTTGTAGGTAAAAATCAACAATTTCAGTTAAATTTTACTTCAGGTAACCCTTAACAACACAGACTCAAAAGCCAAATTATCTCAACGGTTAAAGATGTGGACTGAAAACAGAAAGGTCGCAGATTCGATCCTCACCCATTGCACTAATGTCGTACCCACTCCTAACACAAGCTTTTCACTTATTTGGATGGAAAATGAAAATATCATAGCATAGTTACAGCTTGTAAGTGGTCAATAACATTGTGTAATGCGTTCATTAATTGTTTAGGGACTGCCTTATTCTATCAGTTTGAATGGAAATTGCTATGTAGTTAATGCAAATTCATTCCACTAACCAGTAAGAGCATCCTGGATATCATAGGCGTACGAATATTGAGGGTTGGGGTCATAATCTTCAACTGGTGCCACCTTGGCGACAGCGTAGGGCGCCAGAGCTGGCCTGGCGACGGCGATGGCCGGTCGTGCGACTGCGAGGGGAGCCGCCAGTGGCGCGGCCAAACCGTATGGCCTGGCATACCCTAGCGGTGCGGGCAGTAAGCCAGCCGATGCGCTGGATACTGCGAAAATAACGGCTAAGAAAACCTGTAATTAAATTATCTTCTGGTTATAATGCCTCTTGTGCCAAACGAAGATTTGCGATCGTTGCGACAACCAGAGCTGATGTTTAAAAAGTCCTGTGTTGGTTAAGATGTGGTTTTGTGCATTATTTTTGTCTTGAATCGTTTTTGAACTGTTTTAAGATTATGGTCAGAGGTTACTTTGATTCATACAAAATCACTGGTTTTTAGGTAATTAAAAGTTACATTACAAGTACATCTATAAAAAACCATATTAAGAAATCATTTCTTAGGGGAAGACTTCGTTATAATACCTACCTATCTGTGTACCAAATTTCAGCCCGATCGATCCAGTGATTTGAGCTGTGCGTTAATAGATCAGTCAGTCCATCAGCCAGTCAGTTACCTTTTCCTTTCATAAACATAATTTAGATGAAGTAGATCTAATAACAAATATATAATAGGTATGAAAATATACATCATCAAAATGTTCACCAATGGGTACAGCTTAAATTTTTTTTCTTATACACAGCTCATGCAGGGCGCTTTAATACATAGAATTGGAAATTGGGTAGGTAATTAATTAAAAATACTGGAAGTACCTTCATATTGAAGCAGTGCAGTGGGCGCTTGAAGAACTGAGAGCCTTTGATTGTAAAGGGTTGGACCTACGGTTTATATACTTGCACCGCGACATTACCCGCACAGACGGGCCATTTTATCATGAACTGTAAAACCTGAATTATTTATATTAAGTATATCCAACAATGTATAAACTGCAAATTTAATACACGGTGCAATTAGAATATCTGGGTCACTTTATGAACAGCACACGAGTTACCATGTAACGGCAGAGTGTCAACTTTGAAAGTTAAACTTTTCAAGTAACGTATTGAAATTTACGTACAGTATCAGCCAGTAAATATGACATTTGCTTAATTAATTTTCTTAACACACAAATTAGCGACGAAACGTCATAGTGAACGAGATGGTGGATGCGGAATATCTTCGGAATATTCAAATAAGAATAAAAATTCGTTTTTAAGTTTCTGAAGTACACGCTGTACTTCGGAAACTTTTCGGAAAGCTCGTGGTTGACTTTTCTTTCAAAATAATCATTTTAAAACAAAAAAATGTTTGTTTGACAATTCAGGAACTTGACTTTGCCACAAGCTTTACCACCTTTTTCACAATTTTCAGCAGGCAGGTACTAAAACGGAGTGATTACATTCTCTTTGGCAGGTACTCTATTACCAATCTCATTGACGAGCTAATCAATAACTAACCATAAAATCATAAGGAAAAAATATAATTCAATAAAAGTAAGCCTCGACCGTGCCTCGACAAATTAAACTTTCAATCATGTTTCTAGACATAATGGACAGTTCAAGATTGGATTGAGAACTAGATGATGTAGTCTATAGCAAGTAGGTTTCATATTACATCAGCCATGTATAAAATTAATTTAATCTGCCCCAACCTTTACGGGTTTAGTGCACAATACCCTTCACCAAGTTGTTATATTAGAACCTTTTTTTATTCGATAACAAGATCGACTAGGTACGACCTCACCGGATAGTTAGTGAGGATGCAGTCCAAGATGGTATTGGACTATAATAACTTGAATGACAGTGTAAATTAGCTCATAACCCACATTCGTTCCTAAACGTATACGCATCGTGCCAAAACGTTAAATCAATGCATCAATCATTGGCGGCACGTCTTTCACGGAAGAATACCACCAGTGGCGATCCGGGAACCCTGATCTGTAATCAGCGCTATCAACGACGATAGGCATTTTTTATCCATTGACGGTTTGAAGAGAAATGCACATTTACTATTTCATAGTAAACTTTCAATGTATAAAAAAATATATATGTCAGTGGCTTTCATTTTGTAATAAGCACTGAGTTACAGAATCAACAGCCTGGAGCAGTGCAAGCGATATGACCGCACCGGGCGCACTCATAGAAAGGGCGCTGAAATCAGAATGAAAATGTGAATATTTTTTTATAATAATATGGTTCCCGGTTGTAGCGGTATATTTGTAATATATCCAACTACGTTTCAGATGTATTTTAATTTTCAAAATACTTTCATTTGTACTGATAATCACGCGGTGGTAGCAGCACTGCTGCTCAATATACTTTATTTATATCAGGACAAATGAAAGTATTTTGAAAATTAAAATACATCTGAAACGTAGTTGGATATATTACAAATATACCGCTACAACCGGGAACCATATTATTATAAAAAAATATTCACATTTTCATTCATAAAAAAAATAAAATAAGTCTAATTACAAAATCTACGCCATCTATTGGCGCTGATGTGACCGCTGACCGGATCAAACCACCTTAACGCGCTGTGTGGCAGCACCTTAGCTATGTACTTTAGTTAATTGTTAATTAAAAATTCGTTATTTTTCAAATGTAGGCTTCGATCACAGAAGAAAAATATATGTAGGTAAGATTTTTAACAAGAAAAAAGTTTAAAAACTGTAACCCGACCCAGGAAAATTGAATTCACCCGTCATATTGATTTCTTAGGTATAAAATGTAGCCTTTATCACCTTGACCATAACAACGAATCGATTGACACCTTATTCATCAAAATCGGCTCAGTAGTTTAGGTAAACATACAATAGCCACATACATCATACATACAAACATGTACTTACATACATTTCTTCCTTTTGGCGTTGCTGTACTTAGTCCGGTAAGAACCTAAATCACGCGGCCATCAGCTAGTGTGAACACTAGCTAATGTGAACACTAACGAGAATCAAACTTCGTTTGTATGAAGCGCGCCATGGCATAACTCCTTTTAATGACTTCAAAAATAACTAAACATTTTTATGCACACAATTGTTAACTTTGACTCTGAATGAATCTAAATAATGAGCTTGGTGTGGACACAGCCTTAAACGTCTTGCTATAGTTATACTAATAGAGGCGGTAAAACAACTAACTTTTTGGGTCACAGCTGCGACTTATTGAATGCGTGTGTGGGTCATACTCGTACCACACGAGATAATTCATAATGCCCTGCCCTAATACGGTATGTCTGACTAATAAAGTAATAACGAACTGTAATAACATTAATAGTGTTTATGTTCAAGAGCTGTCAAAGATGTAATAGGGGCATACATAATTACAACTATTAAACTTATACAGGTCGGTCTGAATATGAAATCATAATGTCTAGGTTTTACGAATCAAAAGTGGTGATGGTACACACTTGTGATGTGCCGGATCGTTAAAAATGTATATCCGCGGATACAGATCCGAATACGGATATTTGGTATCAGATCCGCGGATACGGATACGGATCTTAACTTTCTTACCCAATCGGTGTCGATACGCGTGACCTTGAAACTATCCGGCACATCACTCGTACGCACACGTGCTAAACAGCTTCGATACGTGATTGTAATTGGCTCCCTTGCTTCTCATTTTGTTTCCCCGCTTGTGTTATGTAATATGTAACGACATAACGCTGATAAGTGCCTTTTAGACATAGTTAAAGCATTGGTACCACCTATGTTATGTTTATGCTTTTAAATTGGCGCCGGGTGCCTGCTAACTGCTTTCTACCTGACCTTACTTAACTAAATATTTTGATTGTAGCTAACTAGATAGAGGCGTGTACTCGTATGTAGAGGCGTGGATACGGGCTCGAATCCTGTTTACAGAGATATTAATGAAAAGTTTTGAGATAATAATTTTAATACCTTTGAAAATGAGTTTTGTATTTATAATTTGATCTTCCAGCTATATTTCTTTCAACCATTTAGGTAGGTAATTCAATTTTCAATAGTTTTCGCGTCTAATTTTTGTATTGTGCACAGCGCCTTCTAGTAGTAACCGTAATAACTACTATTAGAACATTTTGATAAAATATGGCAACATAATAATAATATAAGAAAAAAAATAAGCAAACAAATATAAGTTAATCTGCGATCCTTCGACTGAGACTGACTATAATTTCGTGATAATTTCCCACCTACCCTGCAGATTTGGCAAAGAGATTTGGATATTTGAACGTTGCCAGCCTAGTTCCACTGCCGAGTCTGTAACTCTGTACCTATAATACATAAGCTATACATTAACGAGCACATTAGCTCGTTTTAATCTCTTTACAGTTTCCACTGTTAAAAGTGGTTAAAGCCTGTTTGCCAATGAATTGGAAAAGTTTCTGGTGACCATCTTTGTACCTATTTATTTTAAATTCACTGCGATCCACGACCATAGTAAACGTATGTATAAAAATAATGATAGCCCAGCTCAAAAGTGGATTCTTTACCAGCTGACACTATCGGCTGTACAAAATCCAAAATCCGCTCGTGTGGCAACACCACTATACAATTGTAATCTCAAATGTCAAAAAGTAAATCTTTCAAAATGGCAACATAGGTATTTATTTTGTACAATAAAAAAACGTCACTTCGTATTTCTTTTTGTAATGATTGTTAAATTATAAAAAACATTGTTCTTTGTTATGTTTAATAAACAGAAAAAGTGTATGTGTCGTTAAGTTAGTGTTTAAAATGGCAGATTTCGATGCTATATACCCAGATGAGACGGAGCCCGAGGAGAATTTAGAGGAGACTCATGTGACGTTAGTGCCCGACCCGATAGTTGTCCGAGGAGCTGGGAACATGACAGTGTAGGTTTTATCAGCTGTTTACCTTCTACTTGAGAACGAATCATTTTCCATGCACTAAACAGCGATATTACCAGGTGAACTGGTGCAGCTATGTGCAGTGCTATTTTTGGGTCTTTGTTGTCTAAGTTTGTAGCATTGGAGTCTTTCTTGGACGGAACATTGACCAGACGCCAACATTTCCATTTTATAGGGTTTGATTTATTTTATTTGGTTTTTAACATCTATGTTTAATTCATTTTGTCTACAATTCTTCAATTAAGAGTTAACTTTTATTTAAGTACTTTATTAGTTGATGTATAAAAGTGATAATATCACTTGTATTAATTATGAGATTGATTATAGAATTTTCAAAAAGAAAATTTCTTTATAACAACATTATGTACTAACAACAATTAAAATTTAATATATTCTCTGAGAAACATTTAACATAATTACTTATGAATCATTTGTTTATGACTAAAAAAGATATTTTAATATTTAAAGTGCTTTGTTGTATAATCTCTGTTAGGCAATTTCTTGGTTGTGGCTTGGTAACTTTGATGATTCAATAGAGCTTTTAAAAGTCCATTTGTATGTTTTTAGATTTTGTTGCATATAGTAAAATCTGAATAGTTGATTGGTTTTCCTCAAATTAAACTATAATCATAAGAAAACTGAGATATTTAGCAGCGATGGAGAGAGTTTATGAAATCAGAATTTAGACCATAGAAGAACCTAGGTAAACAACATAACTCAATGAAAAGCTCATAGTTCAATGGACTAATAGAAGTGGGGTATATGTGTCAGGAAATCAATGAACATGATTATGTTATCAATCAGATGCACATAATAATATTATTATATCATCATCCATAGAGTTATTATTTAAACATTATTATTAGTAACACTTATTATTTAAACATAAGCAAAAAAATATTTTTATTAAGTGTCACCTAATTGAGCTTTTTGTTGCTGAAAAAATAATGGTTTTTTTTACGGATGAAAATGCATAAGTAATAAATGTTTTGGAATGTTTACAGCTACACAATAATAAAATTTTCATTAGTATAATTAAAGTTCATTAAAATGTACACACTATTGAATAAATCTTAATGATGGCACTTGACCTTTACATCTTTGCATAACATTAAAGTACAAAGTACATATAAACAATCAATATTGCAATTAATAGCAGTTACAATTATATTATGTTGTATTTTGCTTTGTTTTAAAGGGGCTGAATCTTAACATCTATTTTTTAGAATTAAAAAATGTTCCTAATATCGATTTTTTTTTATTCTTTGTGCAGGAAGTGTAAATATTTCCAGAATAGATAGCTTTTCTTAACCTTGACCTAAAACAATCTTTCTTGACCTAAAACGTTGGAAATAATTCCACTCTAATAGCCAATATTTCTAATCTATACAAACAATTGAAGTGTCTGTCTGTGCTTTAGAAGAAGCTAATTCTCTTATATATTGATGCTGATAGATAAATACATATTAACAAGATAATAGTTTAAAAACTATAACTACAGAAGAAAGAATAGTCGAAATCAGACATCCCTACCTATAACCTATGTTACCTGAACCATAATAAGGAATCGATTGACACTTCATTCATCAAAATCGGCTCAGTAGTTTAGGCACCTGTAACATTCTTAAATAGTCACACACACATACATACTCTTCTTCTTGGTCGTACACTTCATCGCTGAAGATTGTGTCCACATGAAAGTGCCTTCGTGGCGTTGGTAACTATAGCCTTCCACTCTGTCCGGTCCTCAGCTTTTCTAATTGCGGTTGTAAGTGGAAAGCCAGTGAGTGATTTAACCTGGTCTGACCAGAGGCTAGGTGATCGGCCACCTAGTCTTTTCCCCTCCACCTTGCCTACAACTATAAGTTTTTCTAGGTTACTAGGCAGACGTCAGGCAATAATACATACATACATAGACTGCTAAAATCATAACACTTCCTTTTTTTTATTTGATGACAAGATAGCCCTTGACTGTGATCTCACCTGATGGTAAGTGACGATGCAGTCTAAGATGGTAGCGGGCTAACTTGGAAGGGGTATAGCAGTGTAAATTCAACCCATACCCCTAATGGGTTTCTACACGCCATCGTGCCGGAACGCTAAATCGCTTGGCGGCACGTCTTTGTCGGTAGGGTGGTAGCCACGGCCAAAGCCTCACACCAGACCAGACCAGAGACAATTTAAAAATTATAAATTCCTAAATTGCCCCCGCCGGGAATCGAACCCGAGACCTCCCAGTTATAAGACCACGGCGCTCACTACTGCGCCAGAGAGGTCTCTTGACTCGCACAGTTGGGTAAAAAATTAAATGCATGTAAAATTGGAAGTTATAATAGTTATTATTTTTAATATATGTATTTAAATTTATTCCAGCTTCGGTCTAAGCAACCGCTTCAACGGTGAATTCCCCTCGGGGTTGCAGTCGCGCGTGGCACCAGAGGAGTACCAGGCGACAGTGGCTCGCATCAACAGCGTGCTGAAGAAGACGCTACCGGTCAACGTTAAGTGGCTGTTCTGTGGCTGCGTGTGCTGCTGCTGCACTCTCGGATGCTCTCTATGGCCCGTCATTTGTCTGAGCAAACGGGTGAGTAGCTTTTCTTTTAATTGTTGCCATTCATGAGGTCGACTGTATAAGGTAATCAAAAGTCTCAATAATCCAGTAGAAAACTAAAAGCTTGATGGTTCAACTCCCAACAAATGCACTATTGTCGTAAGCACTTCTCACACTCTCCTTTATGTTTATTTGGACGAAAAGACCAATGAAAAATTCCAATGGTAAGAGACTCAGAATCATATGCTGAATCCCTGATATCAGTCTTCGTTAGCATGTCCGTTATATATGCTGTATAATATTGATATAATATAAACCTATTTTTAAACCTAAATCTAAACCTATTTTTAAATAAGGGATCATTAGCTTACATCGCACAAAAAGACACACAAACAAACACACACACAATCACTAACACACGCACCCACAGACACGCACACGCATCCACGCGAACACACATTGTGAATATTCTAATTGTTTTTATTTTTACTCTCAATTCTGAAAACTACTCTTAATCAACAATCATACTGTATTACGAATTCTCTGTTAAACTATGTATATATTTTAAATTCAAATAATGTAATCATTTTTGGCTTTATTTAAGGACTATAATAATCTTGTAAAATTGTGTTGTAAACGCTGTTGATTACGAGTAAATAAATAAATTAATAAATTAATAATTATTATAATAGGCACATGTTTCTGTTACAGACGCAACACTCCCTCAACAAACTCCTAGAGTGGGAGAACAGTCGTCTGTACCACAAGCTCGGGCTTCGCTGGCGCCTCACCAAGCAACACTGCGACTCCTCGTCGATGATGGAGTATGTCCTGCTCATAGAGTTTATACCTAGAATACCCATATACAGGCCCGACTAGACCATGCGCCGTGTTGTGTGTAAATATGAAAACCTATGTTAAACTATGTAAGCGTCGAATAACATTGGCAGCAATGCATGCATTACGTGTGGTGTGCATACGCATTTTGTGAAAAGCAGTCTAATATAAACATATTTGGCTCGCGCGATCCTCCTTACAATCGTATGGTGTGTCTATTTTTATTTTACATCTAAAATTAAAATTGATATCAAATGAGGAATGTTCGTAAATGAGATACCTATAGTAGAAAAACAAAAATTAGTCTATTAACATCAAAACAAACTACTTCTCGTCGTTTACGTACTTTTATTTAAAAATAATAAATCTTTGAATACTTTGGAACGATTTTATTTGAAAATATTTTTTATTTTTCAAGAAATAAAAGTAAATTTGCGTGGGCGAAATGTTAAATGTATTCTTCTAGTATCTTTAGAAATTAGTTCTATATTAGATTGCTTTACATAAAACGCCTCACATCCAATGTGAATCGACCAATAAGCAAGTTACGCTATTAATAAATTCACTAGCAAAAGTGGTTCCCAACTAAAATCTCAAACTTGTTATGTACATAGTGGCGTTCTACCCATAAGTTTGAATTTACATGTTCAATTTGCATTCAGTCAAAAAAATCATTGTCATCCTCAATGTTGTAATTTTTGATGGCTGTTAGACCTTAAGCACGAAGCAATAGCAGTAGAAGAAATAAGCTAGATGCATAGACAGATTTCTGCTCTTAGAAAAAACAGTTTCCCTGTCAAACGAAAAAGACAGAAATATTCCAATCTTATTAATTAGGTAGGCAATGTGGTAATTTAACAGGATTATTTTTACAACAGTAATCAATCTCAACTATTTTTTTTTAGTTTTTTTTATAAAAGAATATATAGAATTGCATTGATAGGTCCAAATCTTTTTTTTCTAGTGCTATCCTGCCGTCCTAAAGCTAAAGTGTCGTTAATTACGGAAACCATATTTCGAGTTATGTTCCAAAAAGCGGCAATGTATAAAGAAATAACGTCATTTGATTACTAATAAACGATGTTTTTCATATTGCTTTATCAAAAAACTGCAGCAGTAAGGAGAATATAGATTAAATGGATCGATAGAGTATTTTCTTAAGTAAGATACATAAGTTAGACAAGGTGTTAGTTAATGTCCCTATCCTACCGAAACCCATAAGTTGGGGTCGGTGTATAGATACATGAAAAAATATCATGAGACGTGTAGCTCATATCCTGGCCAAGTTATTAGGACTTCAAAAATTCACCATAAATGTTTAGGTGGCAACCTTTAAAACAGCTGATTCAATGGCAATGAACTGCCAACGATAAAACTATGAATGGATGTTTGTAGGCCTACAACGTACTACTTGCTATGCTATAACGTTGCGATAAAATATTCCAGATGCGATACCTAACCATTAATCGGCATGCAATTAAATCTGTAAACCTGTAGTATTGTTCAGTAGAGTGAAAACCGATTAGAAATCTCGTATTTTTGCAAGAATATTCCCGACTACTTTCGGACTCCATAAGTTAAAGTCCGTACCTACGTAATCCATAAAGTGACTGCCGCCTCTTTATTTGCAGGTAATTAATATCTCGCGTCGTGGTTTTGATTAACAATGACTGTATGTGAATGAACGAATGAATGTGTGTGATATTTTTAATAATAAATCAATTGCAAAACGATACAATAATTATTATTATCGCTTGCAGTACAGTGCAAGCATATTACTAGCATTTGTAGTCGAAAGCGAGCGGTGTCCGGCGTAGTGATTTGCACCGGCGGCGCGGAGAAGTGATTTTTCACCGGAGAATCACCGGTGACTCTCCGGTGAAAGTAATCGGTGTTTAACCGATTATTATTGAATCATAACTCAAGTAATTTAATTTAAATAAAAAGAAGTTTGTTGAGGAACATTGTTAATTATTAACTTAATAACATTTATTCAAATACAATTACTTTATCATTATTTCCTACCTCCTTAAATAATAATTATCATAATAAAGTAAAATATTTTTTTTCTTAATATTTTTTTTATTTAAAACCTTTACAATACATCTAATATCATTTTGAGTTCACACAATATCGATGCGCTTAAAATTCCTGTGCATTGTACTAACATAACATTTTAATTGATGCTAAATCTGTATTCGAATTCACCGGAGATCTCCGATGAATCTTCGGAGAATGGCAAATCACCGGTGATTTTCACCGGTGCTCGAAATTCCCCGCTCTAGTTCCGGCCCCTTCCAAAGCCGCGTACGTGCTTTGAATATTAAATAGGTACGTCGAACACCGTAAGGGCGAGCCCTCACTGGAGTGCGAAATCGCGTTGTAAAAATCATAGACGTAGCGACCACAACGCACCGTGGAAATGTCCGCTGTGCACCGTAAAAACGGATGATTGATTAATTGATCAAGATGATTAATTACGATATCGATTATCTGATTTACTTGATTCAGGATTGTCCTGTCCTTTGGGAGAAACCAACGGAAGATTGATGCGTCTTAAGCCAAGCAGAAGTAGTACTTAGTGCGGTCCATGTCTCATTAGAAACTAAACTAATGGACAGAGTTTTCTCGTACTATGTCCTATGCGATGTAATTTTTCGTTGCGCAAACGCAACCGCAAGTCTTGCTTGTAGCCTCGCCTTTACCTCGAGCGGCGCGGTCAAAGTCATTCTTGGAATTACTACTACGGAAAGGGATTTATGTGGCGTATTGTTATTATGTCTTCAGTTAGGGTTTCCAAAATGTTTTTTTGTTAATTAATTAATTAATTTTGTATGAAAGTTTTTGATAATTAATTTTCACTTTTTACCACCGCCATTGTGTTTATGGGGTCAAAGTGCATGGGTGGTTGCTGGTAAGTTATACACATTAACAAACACCTTGGATATAAGCACAAAAAATCGTATTTAGCCAAATGTTAACGACGTTATAGTTTGAGGAGGGTACAATTAGCCACATTGGTAGGTACTTATTCTCTCATCTCTAAATTAAATTGACAGCTCAAAACGTACCTATCAATTTCGGCAGAGTGTTTTGAAAGGGATAACAATACATTTAGAGCAGTAATTCTAGAGAATACAACGGAAATAGCACCAGTGTATTTCGCCTGCGTGGAGTGAACGCCACATTTACAGCTTTGCGGGAACCGTGTATATTGTAAATAAAGTTATTAATGTCGCGAAATAAGTGGTTACATGCTTTTTGTGTATAGATATATCACACTATTGAATTTGCGAAGCTTCAGTTGCTTTCGAAAGCGATGTTATCTTAATGTGTAATGTAGTTTTAAGGATTCGTAGAAATCTACAGCTGGACTGACAGATGACTAGGTTAATGGCTAAAAACTTCGATAATTTTAAAAATTTTAATACCAAGATGTCGCACGTCCAGTCTACTTGGGAAAAAATGCTTTAGCCTCAAGCCCACCTGTTATACTATGGTGTGCAATGTGTGATTTGTTCAATTCAAAGGGGCATATTTTTGGTGTTAAAATTTAACTTTAACCGTAACTTTAACCGTAAAAAAGACAAATACCCAGATATTATTCTAACATAATCACCACTTCACGATCATCGTAAGTTGGCATCTATTCAGAGCATAATTCGCATTAAAAAGGTTTCTGACACTATGTCAGAGAATGACTGATGCTGAGATATATAGAGCGTGCTCCGACTTAGCTCGGACAAAAGATAGAATTAAAATGAGACACAAATATGCTCTGACATAAATCTGTCACGTTTTAACTCAGTCTTGAGTCTGAGTAAAGTGAGAGTGCAGTCTATAGATTTCAGCCTTAGTGCGAAATAAAAAAAAAACACCTTACCTTAACCATCTGACAAACAAGCCACCCTAAGCAGACGTCTGTCAGTCCAGATGCGGATACTGGAGTTGTTAAGGTTATCAGACCGTATTAAGGCAGAGGCTAGACAATTAATATGTAAATTAAATTTTTGTTGTTTAAATTTAATTTAGCAATTGAAGCTGTTAATTTTCTTTCGCACAAGAGAAAAATTCCGATTCGCTTACAAAACATTGCTTCAGATTTTAAAATCTGAATGTTTATGTTAGTGCAAATCGTTACTGCCCCCTTTTCTTATTACGAATTTAATAAGCAAATTTACTTAAATCCTTACTTAAGTTTAAGGCCTATTTTACCATCCCCTAAACATTAACTGACGAAATAGTTTGACTCTCTAGTAGATAGCTAAAAACAGAATATAAAAACTGCTAGAAAGTCAAAATTATTAATTGGTTAAATTTTGTTTGGGGATAGTAAAATAAGCCCTGCACGTAATTTAAGGACCTCGCGCATTATATAGACTGGTCGTTGTCGTGGTCGCAAATGCTCTTATGATTAAGAGAACGGTCATAAAAAAGTTGAATAAGTTGTTTAAAGTAGGATTGTCTTAAAATGATTGCAACAGTGTGTTGGCTGCATTTATGGCGTCCTTGATGCACAAAACATATTAACTAATAGCGAGAGAATACCAGCCAATTAGAGGTGATCGTCACAATGTATCAATCATTTTTAGACAATCCCACCCCACAGAAGCTTTTTTGCAATCAAACAGCTTAGGTACACTAGCCGTGTTGTCGGCTGCGTAGTGCACGAGGACCTTAAATATGGCGGCGGTTCTATTTGCCTCTCCCTCGCACATATTGGAAGGTAAAAATCTCGTACCTCGCCCTAGTATTCAATTCGTTTTGTAATCGGGTCATTCATCGGAAATTGAATGAAATAAGGCATTGATTGAATTTATGAACAATCTTTTTTTATACATTTTTAGTATTTTTTTTATACATTTACTTAAAAAAAAACGGCAAGTGATTGATGAGTTGTTGACTGATGTCTCTACAAAGATGAAATTAAAAACATTTGTAGGATTTTTTTAGCAAGAGACCGCATGCACCTACTTGTTCTAATAAATAGAAACCGAATTTTTAAGTACATCGTTTTTCAATAAACACTAAAAGAATATACTTCTGCATGTGGAGAAGAAAGAACATTACTGAATTATTTTAAACGAACCGCTAGCCGGATGGGAAAATAGATGCGTGATATCAGGGCCCCAAGTCTGCTATTTTACATGTCATTGTCATTGATCCGCAATACAATTACAATACAATTATCATTGGTCCAAAATTTCGTAGTCTACTAAATTCACAATGGTCGTTTGATTTCTTATAATTGGATTGTAATTCAATCATACCTCGGTATTGCCATTAGCTTAAAAAGCGTTTGCCGAAATGAGTTTCAAAAAAAAACTACATATTAAAAACGTTTATTTAAGCTAGATTCAAATCTAGATGTGTCAGTGGCAAACCATCGGAAAACAATTGTGACGCCATTGAATTAGTAGACTACCAAAATTGCTAAAAGTAGCAATTGGGATGTCATTGATAGGCAATGTAACTACAATTGCAATAGCAGACTTGGACCCCAGGTGCCTCGCTCCGCGACCATTAATCCTTCTGAACTTTAATCATATTACTTATATCTATATCTCCATAATTTCCTGACGGATACTATATTTAATTTTCGTAGAATATAATAATCCTATGAACGTCATGAAAGTTCTGTTCTGTGCTATCACGTGATCAGTTTTTGCCCCTCAATGCTGACGCTTGTACTCGCTGAGCTTTAATCTCGTGGCCGTCGGATTAGAAATCAATGGATTTACCTTCTTTCTCTCCACAGTTTTACTGTCGTATTTTATGTACCTGAATGTCGAGATAAGTGACACAATGAGTCGATCTTTTAGTGAGTCGCACGGAGAAACTTGTTATGCAAAACTTATGTTAGGAAATATTTCGGGACTGTGTTATTAGATCAGTAATTGTTTATAGTAGGATATTTGTTAGGTGTATTCGCCCTCTTTTCCCTTTTCAACAAGTTGTGATGGGTTTTATTGTAAGCTAAATTTACGGGTGTAAGCTGAACTGAAATTTTTCCCTTTCCACTCCAACTAAGCGTAAAACTTGTGCGAGAAGTGATATGCTACGGGTTGGATTTTAACCTTTCGGTTTTAGGCCGCACCTTAACCAGCGCTATTAAGGTAAAACGGCCGCTATATGACGGTAGATGCGGTATAGCAGCAGCGATATGACTAAAGATGAGGTATAGCGGCCATTATATCAAGGCAGATGAAGTATAGCGGCCGTTATATGACAGTAGATGAGGTATAGAGGCTTATATGACAGTGGAAAAATAACAGTAACCCTTGCCTAGTTACGCTTATTACCAACTGTTTCTGTATACTTGTATATTATCTAAAATGCCATAATTATCACATTTGGGAAAGTCTTGCCACCGCCGCAACGTTTTATTGAACAACGGTTGAAAAGCGAACAGGGTATGTTGACATTAAGTTTTAATTTAAGCGAATGTAAATATTTTAAGTACCTACATATAAAATATAGATTATTTTTGTTCAAATAATAAATCTCACTATGTGATGATAGACTTGTTTTATTACAAACTTTATCTGGCAAGTAAGAGATCAAGAAAATAACATCAATAGGGCAATCAATTGTCATGTTGCTCTTGCTTCATGATTTCAGAAATATCGAAGCCTAGTCCTAGCAGAGTCCTAGTAGTCTAGCCTAAATATATTTCTAATAGTACCATTACACGTGTGGAATCTATAAAGTGGCTGCTCAACTATTTGTTGAAAAATCTACTTGTATCTGCACAAATGTTTATATACAAATATTAAATATAGAACTTCGTGAATTAGAATAATTATCTAACGAATCTCCTTTTTCCTCCCATTTGAATTTTTGGTGGTATAAGTAAGACATCTAACTCTAAAGTGCCTACCTATGCATGTTCTCACATTGGAGGGCTCTAAGAAATTCCTTAGAGGAAAGCTGTCCTTATGAACGTCCTTTGTTTTGTTTTCTCCGGTACTAAATAAATTAATAGGTGGTATATTTAGGAGTTCAGTTCAGATGTGGACTGAGCTTTAGTACCTAAATCTTAAAAGTAATAAGCTGTTGCATCGTAATTGAAGAGTCGGTATAAAGGGCATCTGTCCACCAAAGTGGTGACGTTTCTTTGAATCATAGACCTGGTATAGCTCTATCTGATTTAAACCAATTAAATTTTTGAGAGATCCTCAACAGACCGCTGGTTCAGAAGACAAGGTCTCTAAAAGTAGGAAAGTCTATAAATGTAGTTATTAAAAATACATATTATTAGTTATTTTTTATTATTATAAATAAGTTGACGTACAATTATAGACATTGATTAACGTTCAAAATACTTAAGGCACTTAATATTATGGTCCCACCAAAATAAAAACTACTTACAAATAAATGACACTTACAAAACTTACAAAAAAATACAAACAATTCATTTAGAAAAGATTTCAGCAGCGTAAAATATGTTATGCGAGCGTAAATTTGACAGTTTTGTATTGGAAAATCTGCCAAAATATAAAACGCTCGGATAAGATTTATTTTACGTTGGTGAAATCGGCCCTAAAATTTTACCGATGCTGAGAATAAATTAAGAAAATAGAAGCCTTTGGCTACATTTGAGAAAGAAAATATATTAACATTAATAGAATCCCTACAAAATCTTTATAAAAATTTATTAGTTTCAAATTATGCAAAATATTGATAAACTGGTGTTGGACACGTTAGTAGTTACCATCAATAATAATAATTAAGAGATGGCATGCTTTTAAATATACATATAAATAATAGATTCTACGATGTCCTTTAATGATGGGAAGCATTTTCATAATATACATTTAATACTTTGAAAAATTATATACAATAATGTGTACCTACTTGACAAAATGAAAATTACATTTTGGTGTTTAAAAAGACAAAAATAAAAAAGTATGTTCAGATCCTTCAAGCATCACACAACCGTAACAAAAAATAATATCATAAGGAATATTTACTTCTATATTATACATAATACAAGCACTTTATTATTTACACAATGTCAATTAACTACAATTATTATTGTTAACTTTCATTACAGTTTCGCTTGTTGCCGTGCGGTCATTAAGGTCAAATGGTAATAAAGCTATATTTTATTAAACGTTACTTACAGTTACTATGGCAAAAAATATGCTAAATCTGAAAATTAATCTCCGCCCAATACGAAGGTAATTCAATAATTTACTACTAAAACCCGAGCCTTCGAGATGTGGACGTATCGTAGGATGCTCCGCATTAGTTTGACGGCTAAGGAGTCTAACGCTGAGATTCTTATCCGAATGAACACAGAGTTAGTGAGAACCATTAAACATCGTACGATCTCGAACCTAGGTCCTACCACTTGCTGCAAACTATTTTGATGGGGAAAATTGCTGGAAAGAGGTGTTGGAAGAAGAAGTCTTTGCTCAAAGGGCATGGACTGGCATCAAGACAGTCCAAGAACTATTCCGTCTAGCCATGGACAAGGAGATGTTTAAAAACTAACCTTCAGTAATGGGGAGGCACGCGAAGAAGAAAACTCGAGTTGCGCCTTAATCTAGGTTACCTAACCTGTACCTAACAATTTTTTAACATAAAAAATCTGGACAAGGGGCGGAGTAACTTTACTGCACGTGTACGCGTATCGATAGTAGTTCATAGATTCGAAACATTTTGTACATCTTAATTCTTATATGAATTTTGAGATCAATATAAAAATAGGAATTCCAAAACGTTTTTTCGAACTCTGAGGAGTAGGACATACGTAAGACAAAAATAAATAAAACAGTTTTAAACTCCTATTTTTATATTGATCGCATTATAAAGGTACATTTATTGCACAAATGTATTACAGATTCGAGTGTACAAAAACAGAACTTTATTGCAATCACTAAAAGTTCATTTTCGTATAACAGCAAAATCTTACGTAAAATATTATGACAACACCTATAAAAGTAGATGTTAGAAAATTACAATATACGAAAAACATCAGTCTTCGTGCAATTCCCACTACATATCACATGTTACAAATTACAATTGGTTAATAAAATTAAATGGACGATTTTCTTCAGATATTTCGTTACGCAAGCTACACCAACAAGTAGGTATATAACAAGTAACTTTGAATGATTATGCTTGATTAAGCGATCATGCAAAAATGAAGATAATATCAGTTTGCATGGACTACCTACTAGACGAATTGCCGATTGAATCAAGTGATATACTTGTGGTGTGCGAGTTCATTCATATAGTAACAATAATTTCAAATAACGTGGTATTTTGGAAATCCACCTAATAATAATCGACTATGGCAGATTTCAATCAAATTCGTTCGATCATAGTTTATCTAAGTCCTAAACTTATATTGAGAGTTTTCCAGTGTGACCGGCACATTTGATTGCACGCTTTTGTATACATCGGGAGCAGATAGGGCAGGCAAATATTAGGTAAACAAATGTTGACCAAACATTTGTCATGACCAACAACATGACCAACCTTAACATTTTGTTGAACGTTTACGTACTGAACTGAGCTGCCAACAGGCAGTTTCTTTTCATATTTCGCCTGTTTCACACAAGAATAGATCAGTGGAGCAGAAGAGAAGTGTAGTGAGCATAAAGCTAGTAGCTATTTGAACGCGCTGTATCTATTACAGCGGGCACGTACGAAGATAGCATTAAAGTTGAAAAGTGACGATATCCGTGATTTTTCCCGAACATTAGTGACGTTGCCACAAATATAATCATAATTAAACAACTAAAAAAGTCAAACCTTCAGCGCAGTACTATTGAACCAGTAGCAGTAATGTTTTGCTCACTACACTATCTCGCTTTGTACTAGTGCGAAACGGACATAACAAAAAGCACAATTCACTGACTACACAATCGGTATGTGAATAATAAAAAGAGATGTTCCATAATATTAAACATGCATTTACTATCTGCTCTTCCTATTTCAAATACCAACCTCATGTACAATAACACCTCATATACAAAAAATCTGAATGAATCAATGAAAGTTGGTACTGCATTCTATTTTACAGATATCGAGCATATTATTATCGCGGATACATTGAACGCCCATTTTCCGCCTCTGGTGACCACGCGAGGAGTACTGTATCAGTATCACCATTCTCTGACGAATTTCTGCTAAATTATTGATTATTATCCTATTAAAATACTTAAGACTAACTCATCTGGACATAATTGACTGGAAACTGTCCCTTCGAGCCGTTACATTCACCGAAATACCACTCCTCGTTGATTTTCGATAGCACATTGATCTTGTCGCCTATACTAAACCGCAGGTCACCTGCTTGGACGGGTTCGAAGTCGTACAAGGCAGTCGCGTGGCCGATCTGCGTGGGTCCCTCGTGTGGGAGCGGTACCTTGACCTCGACGTAGTTAGAGGGGAATAGACCTTCCTCCTCTTGGAGACCTCTACGTATTCTTCCATACATCCATTCGTCGTTTTCTCGCCTCAGCAGGTAAATCTTGGAATTCGCCTGTAATGAAAAATATTACTTAGGTTATTAATAAGGCTTTATTTCTACTTAAACACTTTATCGCTAGAATTAGTTCCACGTATGTTATACTCGCGAGTCGCGAAACTGAAGTGGAAATGGGCGGGGCACATAGTTCGAAGAGCTGATGGTAGTTGGGGTCCCAAGGTGCTGGAGTGGCGACCCCGCACCGGGAAGCGCAGTGTTGGCAGACCCCCCACCCGGTGGACCGACGACATCAAAGGAGTCGCAGGGAGTCGCTGGATTCAGGCGGCGCAAGACCGAGATCTGTGGAGGTCCATGCAAGAGACTTATGTCCAGCAGTGGACGTCCATAAGTTGATGATGATGATGATGTTATACTCGCTGCAGTAAAATGGTATTATTAGCAGCTTAGCTTAGCAAATGATTACGTAACTCATGCTGAGATCTATAGAGCGTGCTCTGACTTAGCTCAGACTCAAGATAGAGGTTAAAACGAGACACAAATATGCTCTGACATTACTCTGTCTTGAGTCTGAGCTGAGTGAGAGTGCAGTCTATAGATTTCAGCCTTATAATCTTGTAATTTTGAGCCAAGCTTAACTACAAAATTCACCGTGTTTTATCCATCAATGGCAAAGCCAAAAGGAAGAATTAGAAGGGAGGACTTTAGCGGTCTATAATATATGTTGGTATATACATAAGTACCACCGTAGCACCTAAACTATTAAGCCGATTTTGACGAATGAGGTATCATTAGTTATTACGGTGACATATATTTTATCTGGGTGTCATAGGCTATATTTCATATGAACAATATCAATATCCCTTTTTCCGTAGTCGGGTAAATTATGAGTGACTCTTCCGTACACTCAATATAATTATCTAGGGACTGAAAGTTGGCTCTATAGCTCTGAAGGAAACAAAAACATTTGAAAAAGTATTTTAGTTTTAAATATAAATTAATACTTAGGTATATTTAAAACGTGCAAATAAAGAAGTCACGTTTTGTTTTTCTAGCGTGGCTTCTTATTTTTTGCCACTTGCAATTTTTTTGTTCGTTCAAAAAATATGAAATACCTATAGCGTTGGCATCGACTTGAATGTTATTTAGAGTTTATGCGGCATGTGTAAATATCTTTTAGTGAGTTAATATACCTACGTCTTTTTCTAGAACCCTTTTAAATTATTATCAACTAGCGGCCCGCTCCGGCTTCGCACGGGTATAAAATATATAGCCTGACATTCACTGTTAATGGATGTTATTATACATATAAACCTTCCTCTTCAATCACTCTATCTATTAAAAAAAACCGCATCCAAATCCGTTGCGTAGTTTTAAAGATTTAAGCGTACATAGGGACAGAGAAAGCGACTTTGTTTTATACTATGTAGTGATTGGCTATTCGGATTTGTTGATATGGTATCTATGTGTAGTATATCTTATTTCAAATCAACTCTAATACAATTATAACAACAAACATTAATATTTGCTACCAAAAACACAACTTGAAGATATACCCACACATATATACTTATAGCAATCCCTCTCTACGTCGGAAAATTGGACAAAAAAAAATTAAACGGTAAGAATGATAAAACGTGGGTCAGGCAAAGGACCCATTATCTTAAAATCAACAAACCCCTCAAGCATCAATAAAAATGACTTAACCCTAATAAATAATAATTGCGCAAAATAGAAAAAAAATAAGATTACGAGAGCTCATTGAACTGGATCTAGGTTAGACTGTTCAGGTTGTTGCTAAATATAATACCTACGTCAACAACACTACTGCAATTCAGCATTTTATCGATAAAATATTTTCAGTTCACGGCTTTGAATTGTAAACCACAATAACGATTCAGGTCAAAATGCAACCAATTGTGCATATTTTTCTTTATTTCAGTGTATTTCTTTTATTATTATTTTAAAAAATTGGGATAGAAAATTTCAATTGCTATACATGTAGCTATTTTTTAGGGTTCCGTAGTAAAACTAAGTACAAGGAACTTTTAATAGTTTCGCCGAGTCCGTCCGTCTGTCCGTAGCATATCTTAGAGACTATTGGTACTAAAGAGCTGTAATTTAGCAAGATTATGCATATTAATTAAGCTGAATAAGTTGCACAATAAAATTTTGAAAAAGCTATTATTTTGAGTACCTCCCCTACACGTAAAGAGTGGATGATATTTTTATTACTCGTCGAAGCGTCTCGTTGTGTGGGGTATCATGGAAAGGTCTTTCAAACTACGATCTCACCTAATGCTAAGTGACGATGCAGTCTAGATGGTAGCGGACTAACTTGGAAGGGATATGACAATGTAATTTGAACCCATAATCCTAGTCTGTTTCTATACGCCACCATATCGAACCGACCTCACTGGGGACTTAATATATTAAAAGTCTCCAGTAAGTTCGGTTAACATGTTAGGCCAAGTTATTAGTGTCATTACAACTAACCTCAATTTGATAAGTTATCACTTATCACACCCTACGCAAAAGTCTAACGTAATATCGGGACTAATAAGTTATTACTACACTAAAATACAAAGTAATATAAATAAGTTTGAATATAAGTGAAACGCTTCTTGGGCTGAGTCTAATGCTCGGACTTAAGTTAGAGTTAAAACGAGACGCAAATATGCTCTGACATAAATCTGTCTCGTTTTAACTCTGTCTTGAGTCTGAGCAGAGTGAGAGAGCGGTCTATAGATTTCAGCCTTGGCTAAGATTGTTTTCCACTACGAATAAAATTTTCCGCCTATCCAGCAGAATTTTTACGAGGTAGAATATCTCGACAACGATGATAGTTTTCGAGTATCGAAACACGTTAACTTAAACGTAAATGCGTGAAATGAAGACCACGTGTGGTAAATAATGGAGATGCACTATCTGTCTGCACCAGTTCTAAAAGCTTTCACTGAGACTGCCACAAAGAAGCTTGGAAATACAAGTACTTAACTCATATTGAGTTTAAATTTAAAAACAATAACAGTTGGTAGAAGCCGCAAGTCGATATCGTTTTCCGCTACAGATAATATTGCGTTTAGAATTTTTATCATATCATGGAATAATTGAGTTCTGCAAATCGCCTACGTCCCCAATAGTACATGGAAAACAATAAAAGAATCGTGTAAACAGAAACACAATACCACCACGTCACGAAATCGCAAGCGCCGGATTCGATTACCTGACGTCAGTAATTTACGCTGAATCAATAGCTGAAAACTTAATATTTGCCAATTGGTATCAATACGCAAAATAGGTATAGTAACCGCCCACAAAATCATTTGTTGCTTTGTGGCTTACCTACCTGAAAACGAGGAAAAATTTGAAAAAATGTAAACTGGTAGGTACAGTTATCAATTTTTTTCTTGTTTTCAAAATTCGATATTAACTCGTAGCATCTAATCCATCCAATGAACATCCATTGGTTGAGATGATGTTGAAGAGAAAATAAAGTAAAAAGCATATAACCCTATCTAATCCGAAGTAACAGAACACCTTTCAAATCAGTCGCATCCACCACTTTAATCAAGTAGGAAAAGCTCTGATGATCTTCAAACGCCTGAACAGATCATCTCGTAAATTATTATAAATATTAAGAACCATCTCGATCACGTTAGCTTTTAAACAGAAAAAACCGCATCAAAATAGGTCCATTCGTTATGGAGCTTCGAGTGAATAGATACACACGTCAATTTTATAACACCCTTCTTTTTATGTCAGGTCGTATTAATTTTTTCCGTATAAAATCATGTAGCCCATGTCCCCCCGGACTACAATAACGAATTGGTTGGCACCTCATTCATCAAAACCACCTCAGTAATTTAGGCGCGCATTCATAGACTACTAAAATTATACCCCCTTTTAACTTTGCCGTAGTTGCCGCGGGTAAAAGTTATGAGGCAGTAAATACTAAAATATCAGTTCTTGGAAACAATTGGAGTTCGTTCGCTTGCACACATTACAAACGCACGCCAGGAACAAATGATCCAATGAATTGTCATAAACGCTTTATAAATGTTATAAACGCTAACAGGTTTGTCCGTGAGCGTGGTCGAGGTAAATTTAGAATAACACTGGAAAGGTTTTAGCTCACTATACGTGCCTACCTACGAGCTATAGCTAGCTGGTTTGCAGACCAGTCAATATTCATTACGAGATCATACGTAATAGCTATGTAATCGGCTTAACAGTCCTGTGGATTTAGTCCAAATTCAATTAAAGTACACGGAAAATGATCCATTGCTTTAGTATTTCATTTTTTTCTGTATATTTGTCACCGTAACCGCTTGCAAATATCTATTCGCAATCTCTTAGGCTAAGATCTGTAAGAAAGACAGCAGACTGACTACTTTTAGCAGCAGCGTTTCTATGGCTTGTTTGCGACCTTCTTTTGGTCAACCTTACAAAAATGTAGCCAAGAACTTCAAACGGGATTTTTTCCAGAAATTTTGAAAAAGAAAATTGGTATTACGTATTTTTGTCCATGAACTTGTGCTTTGCTAAGTTAAGATGTGATAAAAGAAACATTTAACGTATGAATTCTAAAAATAAAGCGGTATTTGGCTCCACGCCACGTACGGTACGTGAAAAACAAACAATTCGAGCGCCCTATTCAGTCAGTGCTACATATTGCTTTATCTTAACAATATGCTTCACATAAAATGTACCTAACTAGATTTAACAAAACTATACTACGAGTAGTTACCCTGTAATTTAACTAAATTATTGACGACTGATGTGGAAAACGATTTGCTAGGAGTAGGTATGACAGGGATTTAGTCGATTTCGTAACTATTCACTACACATGTATTTATTATGAAAATTTTAACATTCTTTATGCCTGATGGATAACTAAACGTCGAATGTGTTAATCGCTATGTGCGTGCGTGGGTGCGTGCGAGCAAGCGTGCGCGTGCGTGTGTGCACCACAACGAATGAAACGATTTGGCTGAAATTTTGAATGGAGATAGCTCACACCCAGGATTAACACATAGGCTACATTTTATCCCGGAAACTTTAAAAGTTTTTCAGTCCTAATCCACGTTCACAACTTATAATTAATTCATCTTACTACTTTTTATCTCGGAAAAATAAAGTTTCCACGGGATTTTAAAACCTAAATAGTGTCTATTGTAACATAGTCGAGGGCATTAAATGGTTGGGTTTTAAATTATTACCTATAAATTACAAAAATATACTTGTCGTAAAGTTTTGTAATTCCAGATATCAGAATGACATAAAGTATTATAAAATAACAATAAAACTCATTATGCACCGGTCGTGTACCTCGCATCAATGAGATTATGCCGTGAATCTGCAATTATGCGAACAAGTCAGACCTCAGTGTATTTAGGGTTAAGGGTCGACTCGTTATTGCTGGTACCTATCGGAGGAGTCACTTGAAATCATTAAGAAGTTAAAGGAGTTTTGACCTCGATTTCCTTATTGCCTTTGTTAATAAACGGTGAATAAATAATTAATTGAAAATTATATATAGGGTATTAATGTCCTCGCGACCTAATCCGGCCATGGCAGCCAATCTCCACAGAGATTAGCCAAGTGTACCTACGGGAGGTATTATAATGTGCAAGTGTGTGCGCAAACACAGGTGCGCGCTCTATTCCCTCACTCTCACATTACGATGGAATGGGCAAATATTTTTAAAAAGCAACTGGAACCAAAATATGAAAATTTAGTGATAATTGAGCATCTACAATTGGTTACTGGGCTATAAACATCTTTTCGTATTGTAAAGTTATGAGTTACCTACTAATTTAGACATAAGCAAAGCAACCCAATTGAGGTTCAATTAAGTTGATAAATAAATGCAGGAAACTATATTTTTGCATGCAAGATAACTAATAAAGTTTAATACAATATGCGTCATACATTTATATTACTTTAAAATTGAACTAAAACGCCTTTAACGTAAGGAACATATTCGCTTGCACAAACAGCTCAGGAAGTTAAGCCATCATATTCATAAAATATCTTGCAGGTGTTATATTTAGAGCGGAACTATCAGGTGACTTTAGCGATATCGTATGGGTAAACGTTATGAACTTTTCAGATTTTTTCATAAATAAACTTTAATAACGCAACGGGCAAGGGGCCGTAACTGAAATCAGAAAAGCCGACGTTTCGCTTGCCATCTGCACGGGAGATATTATAGTGCACAAGTGTGTGCGCAAACACAGGTGCACTCTCTATTCCCTTACTCTCATAGTCCGACGGGACGGAAATCCGACACGGCCGGAGAGAGATCAGGCGCAGGACCGACAGCTTTACGTACAAGCATGACTCACCGCCAACTTCCTAACTCCATGCTAGTACTGAGAATTGATAGAAAAACCCAATAAGTACATTATGGCCCGATCCGGGAACCAAACCCGGGACCTCGTCATCTGCAGTCGAACTTGCTATCCATTAGACCAACGAGGCAGTTAACGGCAAAATCGTATAATTAAATAGTGACTTGCTACCACACAATAAAGTGCAATTCAGGTTGCACAACACTAAATTACCTATGGTTATAATCACCTAGAAGTTGCCTCTCTTTCTGTCGCGTAGCTCTTAGCCCATCGGACTACGTTAACCCTTTGAATTGGCCCAAAAAAAATTGTCGTAAAATTCTTATTCCATAAAAAAATAATAGCAAATTGAAAATACACTCACGTTAAAACATAAATCGCCAGGATGGTTTGTGAAATAGTCGAACAACGCAATAGCATAAGGTTCTTCGTCCTCATCTGATATATCTGCCAAGTCTTCTGGCCACACCACTGGTAAATCATCGTCTAGGATTTCAGGGGGTGGTGGTGGTGGGATGGTTGGCATGGGGGGCGTCGTCTCCCTCTCTGGCGATTCTTCGTGCTCCCAACTGAATGGCTTTGAATCCTGCAAAGGGATATCCAATATGATTAAAAAAATAAATATTCAATTTTATTTATTCGTTGCAAGTTCTATACACATATTCCTTAAATAACACTTAGATTTAGAACAAATACTATACAAGGTAGGATATGGATACCCAATCTCAAATCTGGGTCTAGCAAGTCTGTCTTATCAAGTTTGTTTTATATCTTTCAATGTTGTGCCAGGTCGAGGATAATGGGATTTTGTTCATCTTTATAATCACGCTTTGCACTATCTTTCTAGGAATTAGGATAAACATATAAAAATAAGTTTCTTAAGAGTGCCAAACACTATTTTCACTAGAAGTTTTACATACACATCTGTCATTGAAAAGAATACCTAGTATCAGTCAACGGCTATCATTTTTAAACAATTACACTAATATTATAAAGACGAAAGTTATATGTGTGTGTGTATGCACATTTGTTAATCCTTCACGTCACAAAATGAACTGATTTGGCTGATACATCCATACATCCAAATTTTTGTTTTTATAATATTAGTAAGAAGTAGGATTGGCTATTTTGAAATGACTAAATAATAATCATGTTATAATGTACTTTTAATAGTACAGTAATTGTAACTTATTGTATAGTTCAATTGTTTTTTTTTTACTATATACAGTCTAGCACTTCACTGCAATAACACCTAATGGTAAATGAATATGAAGCCTAAGATATAGTGTGCTTGCCTAGAACATGTTTTTGTAAACTGACCAAAATTATTTATAAATGGTCCAATTCCTATATAATAGAGATTAGAAGTTTGTTCAGTATCTAGTCATAAAAAGTATCTTAATTAAGTTGAAAAGTAAAATAGAAAAGTACTCACCACATTATCTTCAAAGCCATTACTAATTTTCTGTATAGGTTTTGTTGTGTTAATGCTCATAGATGTTATCTGGAAATTACTTCCAAATGTGCTCTTTAGTAAGGCAGAGTTATCTGGCGGTTTAGGCCTCGTTGGTTTAGCACGAATTATTGTTGGTCCTTTCAAAGGTGCGATTGAATAATGACTACCTGCATTGCTCAATGTATCAAAAGCATCTGCATTTATCATTGTTTTTTTGGGTAATGAAGGCTTAAAAACAGGAGGTGAGAACGGATCTACCGTTGAGAAATCATCCAGCGTATCCTCCTTGGTTAAAGGCTTCCGTGAATGCAGGAATAGATCAAAGTCGTCTTCGAACCCGCTCTCAGCTTGGGAAGCATTACTCCCACCAAATGCATTGTGGTGATTTGTTGAAGTTGTGGCGTCCGATCCAAAACTATCAACACTCACACCATCACTACTAGAGCGTGTTGTAAAAGTGGGTGAACTTGGCGGTGAAGATAGATCTATCAGAGTCCCCGTTTGAATATTCACCCTTTCACATTTAGGAAACATTTTATTAGAGTCCACTTCAATTCCTAGATCTGTAAATGTTTGATTCGTTGCACTGGAGTGATTCACTGAGGTTTTACTCTTCCTTGACAGTAGTGATGTTAGCACTGTAGGTTTGCGTATGAAGTGTGAAGGTTTTACTGGAACTTCTGGTTGCTTGGGCACTTTTGGTGGTGGCGGTCTGGGCGGGGGCTTCTTCTTTTGCCCAAACTGTGGCGTTGGCTCAAACACGTCCGCTCCAAAGGGATCATCATTCCAATTTGTAACTGGAGAGTACCTATTCACTGCCACACCTGGTACACCAGGGGCTGCCCTTGTGGGACCCTTCATACCTGCATAGAGAGGTTTTGTTTTTATGTACTTTAAAAACCACAATCTACAAACTATAGGCAGACTACTTCTCATTGAATTTAAAATGTCACTATAAAATATTTATGTTTATATAGATTATTGTTAATACTACTAAAATATGAAATCACATAAATTATTTAATTATTTGCTTTAAAGTGAACAAGGTAGTAGGTAATCACTGATTCTGACCTGAAAATCCACTAGCAGATGTCAAAGTAATAATTATGCTAAACTAAATAAGGACAATACTGTGTTATAATTTGCACTATAATGTGAAGTCTAATAAGGAGCTATATCAACGAATGTCGCTGCGAAACTGAACTGAAACTGTCAGTATCTACTCTGCTGCAGTAGGTACTCAGTGGGCAATGGTCTCAGCTGATAGGAACGCGCCGTTTAGCGGATGCTCGCGATAAACAATTGATAAAAACAGATATCCACACACTGGGGATACATGTGCAATGCGCTTTACGCAGTATCGTGTATGTGCCAGGTACGAGATAGCACGGCCTTGATAAGTTGATATTCACGTCATAACAACGCACATAGGAATATTATTTACATAAGACTTTTTTGTGTATCACCAACAGATCACCCATTTACAGATCCGACATTTAATATACAAAATTGAATAATTTAATACATACCATGTTTAAAAATTTCCATTTCCCGTTTCGTCTCGTACGTGCCTTGTAGGTAAAAACAAATATTTAATTCGATTTAATGAAAGTTATCTATTAAATATTTAAATTATTATCACAGTCTTTACACAATATTGTATGAAAATCTATACCCACTACAAATACAAATCATTTTAACGATAATGAAGAAGGTATTTTATCAATTATAATTAAATTATTGCAAAATACAGTTTACACCGTTATTTTTTTATTGTTTTCAGACATTAACATTTTTGTTCCGTGCTTGTGCTAGTCTGTGGCACAGAACACTAATACCACAGACTAATACTCCTAACGGAGGTCTGTGGTCACAGATTACAGCTATCACAGAACATCTACGTTACACAGAACACTGTTACTGTTACCTATATACCTACCTACTATAGATTCTGTGGTGCTAGTAGATACTATGGAGAACGCTCTACCTACAAAAATAGGGTGCATACCACAAACATATATCTTATATGTTTGTGGTGCATACTTATCACAAACATATAAGAGTTATATGTTTGTGATAGGTACTTATAAGCTTCTTGGTGCATACCTACAGAATGCTGTCGCTTAAAATGGCCGCCCATTAGGGAGTGTGCTCAAAACTACTGACATCGATAAAAAGTAAAACAGTAATGAAACATTTATGAATTCAATAGCTTATGCCCGTGCCACAAACCATGTTACAAAAAAAAGATATCGGCCGAATTGATAACCTCCTCTTTTTTGGAAGTCAGTTAAAAATCAATCAAACCAAACAAACTCTTGCTTTTGAACTAGCTGGAAATTGCACGGTTTCTTAAAAGTTCATAGTAAGCCCCCAGTCCTCCATGTCGCGACCCCGAAACGGGCGCGAACAACGTGCCTATTATTATTCGTGGTGGTACGTGGTTTAAGATTTTTTTGAGATCCGTTTACGGGGCCCTTTATGGGGCCTGTACACGGTCAAACATGTTTGTCAAATTTTACGTTTTTGTTATAGTTTTGTTTGAATAAGGTCATCAAACACCAGCGCTCACGATCATACTCCAACCGTTTCCGTTTACCAAACACTTTTAACATTAAACGTGTTTGACAAACATGTTTGACCGTGTTTGGACCCCCTTAAAAATATCTATGGATAAGTAGTAGTTAGGTACCTACGTAGAGAGAGAAGACATAGAGCCAGTGACGATTTCTTTCTCACTCACACTAAAAAGAGAGCAGAAATAAAGTTATTAATGTGATAAACAGAGACGCAGCTACCCAATTTTTTGTCCCTCATCGTGTAACCAGTTTTTTTCAAGGTCGACACACTTTTGTGCCCAACAAACTGACAGTTAATAAGAAAATTTAGTATCTATGTGTGTTGCCAGCTTTAGGTACCTATACAATGTCCCGATTTTCCCTATCCTACTTATATTATAAATGTGAAAGTTTGAATGTATGTAGGGCCATCCATACATACATCCAAATTTCAGCCATATCGGTTTAGTGTGGCGTGATTGAGTAACAAACATATGGATGTTTGTTACTCAATACGCCACACTAAACCGATATGGCTGAAATTTGGCACGGAGATAGGTTTTTTTTAGTAATGTCCTCTGACATACCGTAACGGCGGGTTACTTTGGCTACTTTTTCAATTTTTTTTTTAATTTTTGTTGAAACAAAATAAAGTCGTGATGGAAGAAATGAATATTATGAGAAAAGAAAAGAAAGATGATGGATACTAGAATATAATATATGTCGGCGATGATTAAAGTGTATTCAGTTAGATAGTGTCGGTTACTGTTCTGAATCATCCTGAAGTTTCGTTCGAATGTCCAACAACCAGTCGAGAACTGTTGGCGATCTTAAGAATTATTTTATTTACAAAGTTCTTAATTTTTAAAGCCATTTTTAAATAGCTAGAGGCAGACTTTTAATGTTTTTTTTAAATAATTATTAACTTAAACTATGAAGAGTTGCAGTTTTATACGACTGCCTGAAAAAAGGAATATACTGTTAATTTCATTAATGATGATTTTGATGACTAAATATACAATTTTTGTTGCTTTTAATTCAATAGCATTACTCGATCGAAGGAAAATTTTAACTGTTCATTACAAATTATTTTGTGTAACATTCTTACTAGTAACGAAAAAAAATTTTCCTTTGTGTTACATACATCTTTTTTCAAAGTGACTCACATATGCTAAATTTCTATTCGGCATTTCAATATTTTTTTTAAGGAGCAAATAATTATCTAGTGAATTGGTCCTATGAAAGTACATTAAAAAACTTTAGTATAAAAAAAAATATTTTTAAAAAACCGACTTACGTGTACAAACTAAAATTATTTTATACTTTTAAGTGGTGGTTGAAGTTAATATTGTGTGCAATAAAGAATAATAAATTCTTTATTGCACACAATATTAAGATATATGTAAAAAATAGAAGCTTACCCTAATAGGTATGTCTCTCCCAGACAACCTTATATGTGTAGGTATGTTATTTAAAAAATAAAACAGTTCAGCATCTGTTTTGTCGTTTTATTTAAAAATCCTGGGAAGAATTTTCCATCTAATTTGGGGTACTAGGGGAGTGCAGTTATTGTGGCAACATTAAACTCGAACTTGTCATGTGACGTCATCGTTACGTCATGTTATCTCTATTTCAGTCGCGGTTACACAGTACCTTGGTCTATTGCCTTCTCTGTCTACGGGTACCTAATACCTACCTACCTACCAATGTGGTAGCAATTTGTCAATTTTTTTCAATTTGACAATTTGTGTTCTTCCAACTTCTTTTAGGTTATCCATATAAGGTTATTATCATAAACAGTAGGTAAATAAAATAATATAATGCAAAAATGTGAAACAAAATTAAATAATGTACTCAAATTCAATAATTCAGATGCCTTTAGATATTCTTATAAATATTTTAGCTCATTTAGAACTTACTGATCTCCGTAATTTAATGTTAACATGTAAATATTTTAAAAATTTAATATTGAATGAAAATTCTTTGTGGCGAATGAAGTGTTCAAGACGATTAATCTTGAAAAACAACAAAAGGTAAGTAAAAATAATTATGCTAAGTGTATTCACTTTTTATTTGCCTCATAATCCTGTAACACCCATTGATAGGATTATGTGGCAAATATTAGTTATTCAGTGTTTCATTTAGATTTTAGAACATAACAAATAAAAAATTTAATTAAATCTAAATAAGTATTTGCATCCAAAGAGGCAATGCAGCCAGCCTTCTGGGGACATTACCATTTGGTGTTGATGTGGGCCCAGTTACTTAGAGTTGTTTTAAGTTTTAGAGATAATTATGTAGTTTATAAATAGTTGTTATTTAGATTAAATTTAAATTTTATTTGTTATGTTCTACATGAAATAAATTCTTGAATTATATAATTATATAATTCAGTATTCACATTGAGCTTTTATTTTACCTAAACTATTTATTTATATAAAAAAATTGAAAATTTGTGTAAGTGCAATTTTAGCGTCATCGTCTCCAAGACCAACTCAGTAATGTTCATAGGTACTTATTGTTTTAGAAATAGAAATTAGGAGGACTAAATATTATTTATTCTGTTTCAGTGAATTGATATCATTTTCTTGGTATAACAAATGCAGAGTATCACATAACTGGTCTAAAGGAATTTATAGAAATAAGGTAAGCATAAATTGTGATTAGTTATATATCTTGATTTTAGAATATGACAAATCTTTTAATCATCAAAATAAACAGAACAGTCTGCAAGTGTAATAGATATTAAAGAAAAATTTGTTAATGTGACTGAATCAAAACTCTCCATTGCTTGGGAAATTAAAGTAGCAATTGCCTGTTTCTCACATCATATCTCTATTTCCTCACCTCACAATCCGGTGGGACGGAAATCCGACATGACCGTAGAGCAGGCGCAGGACCAGTAACTTAACATGCTCTCAGATGGCACGGGAAAGACACCACCAACTTCCTAACTCTGGGCTAGTACATTAGAGATTTTTTTTATATTATAGAAAAACTCAATACATTTCTTGGTGCCACTTGGAAATTGAACCCAGGGCCTCATCATCTGTAGTCAAACATGCTAAACACTAAACCAACGAGGCAGTTAATTTAAGTAGAACAGTATTTACGGAGATTTAAATTTATGTTCTTCAAATTCAAAACTTATGTTGTGGGTTGCTGGATACCAAGCTGATTGATTCCACGCAACCTTGTCATTAAGAAAGTCGCTAACTTTATTATAACCCTGACTTAACAAATGAGTCTATTACTAATACTACTTGTTGTTTATAGGTTATTATCCAACATGCTACTAACTACATGCCATGGCTACAGTTACATAGCTCTGAAGCTTGGTACCTGTCAGTAGGGTCAGAACTGCGATGTTATTCTTTGGATAACAGAGGTTTACCAATTTCTAGTCTTCTATGGTCAATACATGTACCAACTGTGAAGAGAGATGATGTACGCACCAATGATATCTCAAGGTTTATTGTTAAAGATAATTTTATTATTTGTGGGAACAGGTAAGTGAGAGTTAATTATTATTCCTAAAATTAGCTCTGTTTCTAACTATACTTATCAGTTTTATCAATCATAGTCATAGTCATTCAGACCATCTTCAAAAGCTAATAGATGCAGTTTTGCGTCTACAGCTAACTTTAACCATAATTTCATTATGTTCTCAATGTTATTAGTTACTAGCTGATGCCCACGACTTCGTTTACATGGATATTTTTTAGCATCAGTAAGATTTGAGAGCGGTATCTGGATTGCAATGATTCATCATTGCAATCCAGATACCGCTCTCAAATCTACTTCAGTCTATACCTTAAATATCAATTGATATAATCGATAGTTAATTAGCACTATACCCATGCAAAAAATCACGTCGATCCGTTGCTTTGTTGTGGCGCTATTGAAGGACAAACCAACAAACACTTTCGCATTTATAATATTATAGTAAGGATATAGTAAGGATAGTAAGTGACGACCTCCCTGGCGCAGTGGTGAGCGCTGTGGTCTTATAACTGGGAGGTCTCGGGTTCGATTCCCGGCGGGGGCAATTTAGTAATTTATTATTTCTAAATTGTCTCTGGTCTGGTCTGGTGGGAGGCTTTGGCCGTGGCTAGTTACCACCCTACCGTCAAAAATGTGCCGCCAAGCGATTTAGCGTTCCGGCACGATGGCGTGTAGAAACCGATTATCGGTATGGGTTTAATTTACACTGCTATACCCCTTCCAAGTTAGCCCGCTACCATCATAGACTGCATCGTCACTTACCATCAGGTGAGATCGCAGTCAAGGGCTATCTTGTCATAGAAAAAAAAAAAGTAAGTTATCTTCAGAATTTTGGCATTTTTTGAAAAGAGTTTTTTTGTATATCTTTATAGAGATGGGTGTGCTGCAGTATACACACTGGGGAACACAAGAAGAAAACCTAATTTATTGATGCACATTGAAGATAGCCACGAAAATGGTCTGGTGGAAGTGTCAGCGGTGGAAAAAATACATCACAACATAATCACTGTGTCTAGTGACTGTCCATACATATGTTTTTGGGAATGCAGTAAAGATGAAAATAATTCTTACTCTAATAATATAGAATGTAAGTTATTATGCTGCTTATTTAAACTGTACCTATCATATTCTATTTCTCTACTTTAGTTTTATTTTAAACTAGCCGATACCCGCGACTTCGTCCGCGTGGATTTAGTTTTTAAGATCCCTATGAGAACTCTGATTTTCCGGAGTAACAAGTAGCCTATGTCACATTTCACATGTACCTACCACAAGATTTCAGCTACTTATCGTATTATATCAATTTAAGTTTGCAAAAAATCACGTCAATCTTTTGCTCTGACGCTGCGTGATTGAAGGACAAACCAACACACTTTCGCATTTAAAATATTAGTAAGGGAGTAAGGATTTATTCTAGTAAGCCATCCTTTTTTTTAATTCGATGACAAGATAGTCCTCCACTGCGATCTCACCTGTTGGTAAGTGACGATGCCGTCCGAGATGGTAGCGGGCTAACTTGGAAGGGGTAACTTGGTCATGGCAGTGTAGATTCAACCCATACCCCTAATCGGTTTCTACACGTCATCGTGCCGGAAGCTGAATCCCTATTGGCGGCACGTCTTTGACGGTAGGGTGGTAACTAGCCACGGCTAAAGCCTCCTACCAGACCAGACCAGATACTATATCAGCAATTATGAAACTCAATTTTTAAGCTATTGCATAGCTTCTATCGCGGGCCTTGAGCGTGGAGACCGAATCCAGAAATTCCGTAACGAAAATAACCTGACACGGGACTCCTCTCACTGCTAGATGGCGTTGATAAAAAATGCTATGCAATAGCTTTACCGCGGCTGTCCCCGAGTGCCACACGTCTTTTTTTTCTATTTGTTCAAAAAATACTAACTACTTGGCATTTTTACAGCCAAGACAGAATACAAGCTGCTAAATGAAATTGGCTGTAGATGTGTCGCCGTGAACGATGCGCAGGACAAACTGGCGCTTGGTCTAAACGGAAACAGTAAGCCTCTTTTACTTGACGTCAATACGTATGTTGATTTCTTAATTTTAGTAAGTACTAGGCTTTTGCTTAAAAAATTTAAAAACTGTAGTACCTACTACTACTGCTTTGAAAAATCTGATGTAACATTTGCCGTATTGATTTTGTTTGTATAAAATCCAGACCATAATAAAAAGTGGATTGACTCTTATCTTCTTCTCCTGAATATATAATATTTCCTGATGTATGTATATTCCCAGATTACTCGAAGACGCCTGGACTGATACGGAAAATTCGTTTTTTGTTTGAAAGGATATATATATCTACTTCCCAGGTGGTCCCATTGACATTAGGTCAGGATCTGAGGATGGGATCCTGGAGAAGTCGAGGGAATTTTCAAATTTTATAGACACAATTGATATACTTAGTAGTGGCATTTGAAGTTGGTTTTGTAAAAAGAATTCTTACATCTATACTTCTCAATTAATAAACCTGTATGTTAATTTTCAGTGGTACCTTCTTAATGTCGTCAGATTCGACAAGAAATATCAAGCAGGTTGTACGAGATGTACTGTGGCACGACGAGAACTGTGTGGCATATGTGACCCACTCAGGAAAATTAAACTTAATTGATATTAGGAGCTCTGTTGTGGTATGTATAAATACCTTAATATATTCTATTATCCTATTATAATATTACTAGCTGATGCCCGCGACTTTGTTCGCGTGGATTGAGGGTTTTTAATTCCCGCGGGAACTCTTTAATTTTCCGGGATAAAAAGTAGCCTATGTTCTTTTCCATGTCAAAGGCTATATGCATGCCAAATTACATCCAAATCCGTTCAGCCGTTTTTACGTGATTGAGTAACAAACATCCAAACATCCAAACATCCAAACATCCAAACATCTAAACATCCAAACATCCAAACATCCACACTTTCACATTTATAATATTAGTAGGATAAATGCGAAAGTTCGGATGTATGGATGTTTGTTACTCAATTACGTCGCAACGACTAAACCGATTTGGCTGAAATTTGGCACAGGCCGAGATTATAGTCTGGAATACAACATAGGCTACTTTTTATCCCGGAAAATGAGAGAGTTTCCGCGGAAGTACAACTCGTCTTAGAATCTTAGAACTTCACTGTTCTTTGCAGAAAGTCTAAAAATGACCCTTTTTCATATTTGGACATTTAATTAACAATTGTTATTTATCTACTATTTTAAAACAGAACCTTTTTAATGGGTATATTATAATTTCTTTTCTACAGATTTTTTTGTTAAAAGCTATACTGTAAAGTTGATAAAATACAGATCCGTCGTTTTCGACGATCATGACAAAATATATACTTAGCTCTCTTGTTAAAAAACATGTTATTTTCCAGGTGCATAAGACGTGTCCCTTGTTAAAAAAAAAAACTTTGATTTTCCAGGTGTACGAGACGTGCGATCCATTCCAGTCGTCGCTGTACTGCGTCAAGAGTGACTCAGACCGTGCCGTGGTCGTCGGCTCGTCGGAATACTCGCGTTGCGTTCTCTTCGACTTACGCTCTACTCACCATGTGCAGGTACTCTTTATAACGCATATAAAATCTACACAAATAAATAAAATTAAAGTGTCTGTTTGTAATATCAAAATAACGGCTTTTTACTAAATGCATAATATAAAATAACAAAAAATAATTTTTAAAATTTTTGTCTGTCAGTTTGTTTGTTGCCGCTAATCTCGGGAACGGCTGGACCGATTTTGACAGGACGGTCACTGGTAGATAGCTGACTTCATCGGAAGTAATATAGGCTACTTTTTTAACTTACAGTTCCAGATGTATTACAAATACTATGTAATCCTAATGATATATAATATTATGCCTTTAGAAATAATTTGATTCTTCCAGATGTACTTCACCCAGAAAAAGTCTTCTCCGATATACAGCCTGGACTTTGATTCAACTAAACTAATAGCAGCAGCAGATCGCGGGGTAGCAAGTTTAAACTTTAACGTCAGTGCGGCAACAACACTAACAAAAGATTTCTCTCATGTATTCGAATTTGTAAATAGATAGCAATATTACATTAATAAATATATAATTTATTCAATTTGCAGTTTGAATTGCTTCATTATCCTTGTTTTTGTAGTTTATATATAAGAAGATAGCAGTCGCCCTGCGCTATATTATTTAAAAAAAAAAGAATTGTAGTAATGATTGATATTGATGCAGTTTTTCCTAGACCATTGAGCCTTTTTTCCACTTACAATAGACCAAGAGTTGTATAATAGGTAAGTTGGTTATATACCCAAAGGTACGTAGGTACCTACCGTGGGATTGTCTAAAAATGATAGCTACTCTGACGTACGGAATCGCCTTTAAAGGTCTACGGTCTAATTGGACGACTAACATTAATTTAGATATGGGTTTTTATTGCCTGAAATAAAGAAATTATTATTTTTATTAACTTTTGCCATTGGCTAAAATGCATTTTTGCAGTAAGCAATACCATAATTTCAGCCAATCAGCGCAGCATGTAGCAATAGGGTTTATATTCTCTTGGCAATCGAACTAAATACTAATGTCAGTGACAGAAAAGTGAGGTTAAATAGAAAAATCATGATGGATTGATCAGAAAATTAAATAATTTTGCGCATACAGCAAGCCGATATGTTCAGAGATAAATTATTTCGTATTTTTAGAAATGCTTGTCGCTTGAATAGTACGAAACGTGTTGTAAAAATACGAAATATCGCACCGGTTACATTGGGATTTTTAACTACTGTTTCGTGCGAAGAAAGACAACACAATGTTGATGGAACTTGGGATCCAGATAGTTTAGAACATGAGTTTTTGATCCGACAAGCTACAACAGTGAGTGTAAATGCGGCTACGCAACTTCTTACTGTAACATTAGTGGCTGTACAAGACACCAGTGAAAGGTAAACAATAACAAACATACCAAATAACAATGTGTGTACACTGCATAAGCACACTCATTATCTCTCTGGCCCAGTGTCACTAGCAACTTGTACTGTGATGGTTAAGTTAGAGCTCTTTAAGTTTCATTGTAAAACAATGAAAATAAGCAGTGTTATAAAATAGTACTACTTCGACACATGACTGAAACAGCCAACATCTTAATTGTCATGCTTTTACCTGCTTAAATCATGAGTATTACAACTTTATTCACATATTATCAGCATGCTACAAATTAAGAAGTCTGTTAAAAACAGGTTACGGGAAGCGCTGTCTAAGGAAATATGCCTGGTGAAACAAGCACTCGAGTGGGGAGAGGCAGGCACTCCTCCACATCACTGGGACCAGTTAGTAGCAGTCAGAGGATCACTATGCGACCTTAATCACAATTTAAGAACACTTTTTAGTAAGTCTTTTTAAAAATTCCCTAACAACTCTAAAATTGGGTAAAGATTTCTTCATATTTTTCCACAATTTCTAATTCTGAAAATATATAATAATTATAAAAAATAAATTGTTACTTTTTTGGGTTGGGAGGATTCTAAAGAGATTTTACTCACAAGTCATCTGGCATAGGGCACACATCACCTTTCCATATAAGTGATTGCAAGGTTAACATCAGTTACTTTCTTATTCATCAAAACTGTTTATTGCTGGTTAAGTGTACTTAGTATTTCTCCAGGCATCCATGTTTCTAGCCATATTTAATTTGAATACCTTCTAGGCAAAAATGACTAGGCAAGCATACCTCATCATTGTTTACTGGCATAGTTGCCATCAAGCACAAGCCTATCTTCTAATAAAAAAATAATAATAATAAAAAAAAAAACATTGGTAAGCACTGGCATACTAATACACAGCATGGGTTGAGATGATGCAAGTTGTTTTTGATGTAATCTATGTACTAGTCGGAAAAGCTCCATATCCACTGTAAAAATAAATAAACTTTGTTTCAGCAGTAGAACATTAATAATTCTCTGCAGACAAATCTGTATTATAAGCATCACATTCAACTGTTACTCCTTTTTTTCTTGTTTGAGTTGTGTCAAGTCTAATTTTTAAAAAATTACAGGTTATATGGACTATGCAGAAAAGTTAGCCACCACAGCAGCTGAAATATCATATCTGTCGGGAAACATTGCAGCCTCTGATGCAATATGTGAAAGAATTGACCATGCATGCAGGTAAACAAATAAAACAAAACAATTTTCATATGAAAGGTTATGTTGTAATATATTTTTACATCTAATTTTAAATCTTTTCCATGAATCTCTTATAAATTAATTATTATAATTAAGCAAATGAAGATAACAAGAATTCACTTTGTAACTTAAATATAAAATATATGTATATTTTTAAAGTAAATCTAGAATCAGAGCACATTTTTTTTAATCAGTTCTAAAGCAATCTGTTTGAATGAACCACATTAGGCATTGCTTTTAAATTTTATTAAATACGTAATATTATAAATGTGAAAGTGTGATTGTCTGTTTGTTACGTTTTAGTAGATGTGCCAACTGAACCGATTTAGACGGGCATAGCTTGCTGACTAATGCTACTGGAGATGAATGTTCTGATGACGGACGGAGACGTAGGAAATTTTTTATTCCAGAGTTTGCATGGAGTTAAAAAACTATATCCACACCGACGAGATCACGTGCGTCAGTTAGTATAAAATTAAAGTAAAGTTAATAAACTTAGATATTGAATTAATAATATGCAAATTGAACAAATTCAAAAATATAATTAACCTTGATTTCATTTCCCTTATAATTTTTAAATTAATTTTTGGTCATTTTGTTTCATAATTTAAATTATCAATTACTCACTTACTGCCTTTTGCTTCTTACATTTTTTTTTTTCCAAACAAATGTGAAATTTTTTGTTTATCTAATTAATTAAAATATCAAGAATAATCAGTGATACAACATACAACCTTAGTCATCTCAAAAACAAAAAGCTAACCTTTATCTTCCTATGATACAGTATATAGAAGTGGTAGATATGTGACACTCACTACTCCTATAATAAACTGCATCTTCTAAGAAGGGCTGTGCACTTGTCTGACCTGAATCTGAATGATCCAAATTTGAATGTCTTAAATGGATACAAACTAGATTAGTATTTAGCGTTTTATGAAGTATTTAAGATTAGAGCTAGGCACAGTAGGTATAGGGCCAATTTGCCCCTATCTTCACGCACTTCGTGCTACATGTATTAATGCCCAAGAAATATTTTGGTCCAAATTTTGATGTCTCCTTGCTTCCAAATAAATTTAAAATTTACAAATGCAATTTAATTATTTTCGAACTCAATTCTTTTAAATCACTCAATCATTTCATTTAATAAACAAACATTTAGTAAAGCTAAGAAAATATATCCATATAAACGTTTTGAATCTTCCACAATCTTAAAATGCGAATTAAAGGAAAACTGTGAGTTCATCAAAATATTTATTTGTACCCTAAATAGTACAGGAACTTTGGCGCATGAAAATGAGGAGACTCGGCCCCAAATAACGGGAGAAGGGAAGGACAAGAGAGCGACCCTAAAAGTAGACATCTAACTTAGAAGTACTGTTGACCCAGATTAGCTTTGGGCTGTAAGCAACCGCATTCATCTCTTTTCCATTGCCCCGATCTAAGTCACTAAGCAATTCGCAAATGCTATGGCTAAGTAAGCCATTAGTGATGTCAATGTCTTACCCTAGAAAATATGGGACTACCGACATTTTGTACTGTTTTCTCAGATTCATATTAGACCAATGCACAAGAACCCTAAATAATAACTTTCTCTCTCTGCATCTAGACTTACAACTAAACAACAAAACTGACTTTAACTTTGAAGTGATAAATATAACAAATATAAAAGACTTAATACATTTATTTATGTTACATTTAAGATTATGTACATAGGATTGCATATTAGACATACAATTTGATAAAAGATATACAATGAATTTTATTGTATTTTCATCAATAAATTGTCGCATTTTTTAAAGTCTATCCAACAATTGTTTAAGTTGTTATTAGACATTAATTATAACACATGTACAGTTTGCGTGATAAGAGCTGACATTCACATAAACACTTACCAAACACTGAGTTCAAATACATTCATCATGAACAGGAATATTTTAATACCTTATGTGATCCAATTGACATTTTGTCAAAAAGCAAGTTCTGTTCTTTTTTCTTTCATTTTATATAGCGTGTACGGGTGATCACTTGTGCACAAAGAATTTTGATTTCAATCTCAATATCATGTAGAATGATTTATATGCTGACTTTAAGAAAGAAGTAAGGTAGTTTATCACAGACCCTGTATTAGACCGGAACATTCCAATCATTTGCCATCCTAATATACGACCAATAAAATAAATAATATACTACCTTCAAGTCAATAAAGCAATCATCATTAGCTACTTTGATTGGTGGCGTTTTCTTTTCTCTTTTAAGTGTCCATTCTATTCTGAAAGGCTATCGGATAACCAATTTAACCAATTTGTCAACAGCGAAGCAGAACAGAAGCTACATAATAAAGAGCCATTAAAGATTTTACTAATTAATTAATTCATTTGTTTTCAGTCAGCTCTTATTGCGCGACCCATATTGACGTTAATATTTCTCAACCGAACATACAAGTTCAACTTGCGTATTTCAGGGCGTGTAACGCGCAAAAGCAATTAACGCACGAGTTACAACAAGAGAGCTTGGAGCTGCAACAGCAGGCGATTATCAACGCGCCGCACCTCGGCGACAAACTGAAAGCAACCGACGATGTCAAGCAAACAGTTATCAAATAGATACCGCAATTAATTATCATTTATTATACAAGTATGTACCACGATGTGTTAGTTCAAACTCTCGGATATTACAAGCCCGGCGTGACCACAATCCATGCAACTGAATGGATAGTTCCAAATAAAACATTTATCGTGGTACTTACTCGTATAATAAATCATAATTGTGTCAATAAACCACGAAATAATAAATAAGTCTTAAATCTTTAGACACCGAATTATATTACCGAATTAGGCTCTAGGGCTAATAAATTATTGTAAATACCAGTCATGTAATTTATAATAAAATCTTCATCACATAAACTAGTGAGTTTTCAATCCGAGACATCACAAACCATAAAAGATTTACCGAAATCTACCTATACATATAAATAAAATTGAAACTTCCATCTAATGTAATTGCCTTTTATTCGGCTTATGATATTTTGACGATAGCATAAAACAAACACAAGTTTAACAGCTCAATCGATTTTGACGAAACTTTGCGACTTGACAAGTGTAAAGTATCTAGTACTTGTTTAGTATTAACAGAACAAATACCAGCGCCTCACTTATAGGCTGCTGAATGTGTGCATACCTGCTTTACTGCATGGGTTCAGATTTTAACGATAAAATGAATAGAAATAGAAATATTTTTTATTCAAATAAACTTTTACAAGCACTTTTGAATCGTCAATGAATCTACCACTGGTTCGGAATGCCTTTCCTGCCGAGAAGAGCCATCAAGAAACTCGGCGGTTGCTCTTTTAAAAAAAAAATTTTTTTTACAATAGTAAATGAAACTATGCTATGTATACAGTGCTTCCATGATGAATTCTCATAAGTCCAATACAATACAAATACAAATAAATACAATCCAATACATCCATCCATCAATCGACCACGCACTCCATTTGAAACAGGTGCATGCACGACAGGCGACTACAGAAAAGGTGCAAAGATAACTTTTGTACCTGTTCAGAAGGTCGCGTCCTTGTTGAGGTGCGTCTCGATGTCGACGCGGCAGATGGGGCAGTGCTTGTTGGTGCTGAGCCACTGGTCCACGCACTCCATGTGGAACAGGTGCATGCACGGCAGGCGACTGCAGACATCATACAAAAAATTTATTTATGTAATTTATATGAATGATTTTCTCAATTACAAATAGATGGCGCTGGAAAATTTTGCCTCGCGTTTGTGTTGCTTAATGATTTTGAATTGCGGTTTTTTCAAACTATCGATTTTAATAATAGCTCACTAAAGTGAGAAAATATGCCTATGCCTGATTATGATGATTTATTTTTGCAGTTGCACCATTAAAAACAATTAGGTATAAAAAGAAACTCTATGAAAACAGAATCAAGATTTATTTTGTAAAATGTGACAGCAGTATTCTATTCTATTTTAAATGACAGTATGCGGGTTCTCGAGATGAGGAACATTTTGCGATTTCCCTCGCACTCCCAAGCCTAAACGCTGGTCACGTCATTTTTCTATTATTTTACATGAACCGCCATCGCCAGGTTTATAGTCTTTCTATTGTAAATATTGAGTACCTAAAGTATTGTTTTAATAAAAACAATAAAATAAATCATCTTCCCTAATATAAAAGTGAGTAGTGTTAAACAGCGGGAGAGCCGCACTTACCGGCAGTCGGAGTCGACCTCGAAGATGGAGAGGCAGATGGTGCACTTCTCGTCCTGGTGGTGCGGCGCGGGGCGCGCGTACGCGTGGCGGTAGGTGTTGCGTTCGATGACTGCGCGCGACGCGCCGCGCGCGCTGCGCCGCTCCGCCTCCGCCACGCGCACCAGGGCCGCCATTTGCGTCGCCAGCGCGCCCGACCCCTAACACGAAACCAAATTGAGTACCGATTTTTTTTTATTCAATGACAAGATAGTCCTAGGTAGCGGGCTAACTTGGAAGGGGCATGGCAGTGTACATTCAACCAATACCCCTAATTGGTTTCTATTCGCCATCGTGCTAAATCGCTTGGCGGCACATCATTGACGGTGGAGTGGTAACTAGCCACGGCTACAGCCTCCCACCAGACCAGAGACAATTCAAAAATTACAAATTCCCAAATTGCACCCGCCGGGAATTGAACCTGGGCCCTCTCAGTTATAAGAAAACAGCGCTCACCACTATGCCAGGTAATAATTTATGACAAGGATCCGATTTGTCGTACTATCGAGGAAACCTATTTACAAAGAAAACGGGATTTCACTTTATCGACGATCTTTCGAAACTTTATGCTAGCCTCGATGAATTGCAACATTCTTTGGATAGTTTGCTGTGGTTATAATAGTTTGGCTTCACCTAAGTTTTTTCTACCAGTTAGGTTATTACGCTCCTATCGGGATACCTAAATCATCTTTTAATTCTACATGAAACACCCATTAGAAAAAGCCCTAAACAAAAATAAACTTAAAAATTTTTTAAATTAGTAATTTCTTGTAGGCCAACCAGTGTCTCTTACGACAAGTCAGAACTCTACCACTGGTTAACGAACATAAATCATACTTACCAAAGTTAAACTTGGATTCATCTTCGGCTTAAAGTATTTACATACTTGACAGCCCCAAAAATTGCACGCAAACTCCGTCGAACTCATAAGTAAATTACTAGTATACCTAATTAAATTTTAATTAATGCCTGCGACTTAGTTTCCGACGGAACTCTTTTTCCGGGGTGAAAAGTATCCACGAATAGTTTCCAGGACACAAACTTTATCTGTACCAAGTTTTAGCTTAATCGGATGAACGATCAGCAAATGCTTAAAGGACGACAAAACAAACATTTATTTTTACTTTAAATGTATAGGGTTTAGTTATGGTACTTTACATTTATTTAAAACAATATTACTAAGTACGCCAAAATTATAATAATTATTCTCTGGTGCATATTACTCGGTTCACGAATAATTCGCAACAATGGCAACCAAAGAACTAACAAATTTAAAGGAAAGATATCGTCAGGTAATCTCTAAATGACTGAGTAATGATGAATAGCTTGCGAATGATAACTTTTATCAAGGGAATTTAAGGGTCTCAGATTAAAACTTAATGCTATTGTTAATTATCGCGCTTAGTAAGTTGTAAATATTATTAAGTAGAAGACGAGATTTTTGTTTCGATTTAAGAACTTTGTCTTAAGTCATAGTAGTGGCTTTTTAAGAACACAAAAAAATTACAGATTTTTGAACAAGGCCTTGAGTATATAGGAATCATTTGCTACGTAAAATATTCAATCGTAGGGTGGGTTGCATATCACGCGGTTATATTAAGGCTACGGTTAAGATTAAATTCCACCAAAATAGCTAAGCTAAGCAGCGATAGCCTAGTGGTTAAGACTGCGAACTCCTATTCGGGGGGTCGTAGGTTCATGCTCAGGTTACAGACCTCTGACTTTTCGCAGTTATTTGCATTTAAGGAAATAAATATCACATGCTTCAACGTTGAAGGAAAACTCGTGAGGAAACCTACACACCTGAGAGATATTCATAATATTCTCTAAGGTGTGTGAAGTCTACCAATTCGCATTAGGTCGGTACCTTTCTCTGAGATACCTGCGCTCAGTAGTGAGACGTTAATGGGTTGTTCATGATGAACATGAGGTGTTTCGGGTTCAACAAGTCTTTTAAAAACTTTACCCCTTTGTTTCTTTTTCGATGGGCAAGTTTAATCTTAACGGTAACTTAAATAAACGCATAACATGCAACTAGTACATAATGGAACCATGTTGACCATATACCATTTCATCCACTTCCTAGATTATTTATTAAATATATTATTCACAAGCCTATATAAATCTGTTAAACGTAGATTAAAAATTAACCTAACACATATCTTTATCGTCACTTATCGCTAAACAATGTATCAATCATTCATAATCCCCAGATTATAGATAGATCCCAAAGCCGCCGTTTGTCAGACCAAATCGGCAAGGAGCTATAATGCCAAAATTTTATCCTACGTTATTTGATTCTTATATATATATAATAAATTCCATTACTCAAGTTAAGGTCCTTGAATAAAACATTCTACTCACGACATGCGGCCGATTTAGGAGGCAGCTAAATTAGGGCAATCAAGGATGGTCCCTACACATGGGTCTGCCACTTGGGATGCATATCTGCCTTGAATTTTGAATGACCCTTAGAACACGAGATGTTGGGCAATCTAGGGCCCTCCCCAGTTTTTCATCCTAAATCTGTCCCGCGCGTCGTGAGTAGAACGCTTAACGAGTGATTTATATCTATTGCTACACGAAATGTTATTATTTTATTTTTTAGGAGATCACACCATTAGTTAATTCATTAGATTTAGTGTTCCGGTACGATGCCGTATAAAAAGCGATTAGGAACCGAACCCTTTTAAATTAGTCCGCATCGTCCATCTTAGACTGCATCGTCACTTAATATCAGGTGAGATCGCGATACCTTGTCATTGAATAAAAAAAGCCTAAAATTATATTGACATTCGGTCCTTTTGATAGTTTTTGCTTTTTCCTTTGTCCGCTTCATTTAATATGATGCTGAATATTTTTTTTGTATAAAAACAACAAAAATAAAATCCTTACTAATATTATAAATGCAGTGTGTTCGTTGATTTGTCCATCAATCACGCCCCCTCAGAGGTATGAATCGACGTGATTTTTTGCATGGCTATAAGTGGGGACCTAAAGAGTGACACAGGCCTTTTTATCCCGGAAAATCAAAGAATTCGGGATAAGAAAACCTACTCTAATCTAGTACTTAACTAAATAAATAAAATAATTAAGTTAGGTCACGAGGGCTAAGCCAAGGGCGTTAGCTAGTTATTATCTACTCTAAAACGAAAACACGCTAATTCCCTAAAGATAAAATCGTTCATAATATTCTCTAATAAGGTTCAGATAAGAGGGGATTAAAAATCAAATCGTTTTCCGCCAATTTCGTGAACGCATTTTACTATCTCATAATCGCCAAAAAAATCTAATAAAATGAGCTTTTATGTTAAGCAACTGTTCTTGCAATTAGGGTTGTCAATATTAAAGCATTTTTGCCAACATCAAAAAAAACAATTCTGCGAGTATTTTTTTTTTTTGGAAATATTACTTTATAACTTCGTCAAATCTGGATTTCAAATTCTTTTTTTTTTGAAAGGGTGAATTGGTAACATTTAAATTTGGTGAAGATCCGATAAATATCTTCGGAGTTGGAGGACCGAACTCGTCAGAGTATGCTTAGATTGATCAAGCAAGAATCTTTATCAATGCATTTTTTTTTTTAATATTTTTAGCGAGCAAACGAGCAGGTGAGTCACCTTATGTTAAGTGATTACCGCCGCCCATGAACATTTGTAGCACCGGAGGCACCACCAATGCGTTGCCGGCTTTTTAGGAATTTGTTGGTCCGCCCCTTGAATAACCCCATGTTGTAATTCAGTGGTATAAGTGCATTTTAACCAATAGTGAGAGTATCGGATAATCATCGAATTCTTACCATAACAGACGGTTGTATGGAGATGTGCAGATGCGGCGGCTGCATTTGCAGGTAGTGGTGCATGTGGTGGTGAATGTGTTGACCGTCACTGCCAAATAAAACAATCATATTGGATGGAATCAGGCGTTACTTTGCGGAAGTTCATGATTAGCAAGAAAAGGTTACAATTATTTTGCTATAATCCGCCAACAGAAAATTCTCTATAGTCAAACATACATACGGTCGGGGTCCCAAAGTGCCGGAATAGTGACCATCACAGAATACATTATACATACTGATAACGACCACAAGTAACAACTTTTTTTTCCCCTTTATTTTTTTAGGGGCTTTAGCACATGTCAGCCCCATTATAATCTTATTACATTAATACATATATACAAAAAATACAAAATAATTTAGGCTAACCATGAATCAATCACAAAAAAAAACCATATTGTGGTTATAATCAAATCAAATCAGCCTTGTAAGTTTTCATATTATTTTGGAAACATTAGACAGATTCTCGGAATGAAAATGTGTTACAGCTTTTCTATTAACAAATTACCATTCTATACCTAAGCGTAATTACAGAATACCTATTTATTTTTAGAAGTTAAATAAAAAATATTCAAACTAACAGCATTATCGGTGGCGGCAACAGGTCCCGATCTATGTGGTCATCCGGAAACTGAAAAAATAAATATCATTATTTTAATTTGCAACAGTGATAATCTAGTCGTTACGTCTGCGGTCTTCAATTGGGTTTTAGACTGTTGTCAAAATGTTGATATTGATTAATTAATTATTTATGTATCGAAAATCGAACATACAAGAATAACATTTGTTAAAAACAGAAAATAAATCCGTCAAAAAACAAATAGGTTTCAAGATGTTTTACTGCAACGATATGTCTCTTACTAAAACAAAATTTTCTATGACTCTTCATAGAAAATTCGTATGGAGCTACTAGCTACGTCTTGTGACGTCACACGCCATTCAGCACTCTCTTCGTCTAATAAGAAACTTTAAAACTACGTTTGCGAGACTAGTTAAGTTGTTTGAAAAAGAAAAATGGTTTTGTGTTATAATATTAATATATTTTAATTGTATAAAAAAAGTCAGTCAAGTACCCTATTCGAGGGGGTCGCGGGTTCAATTGCATAATTCATAATGTTTTCAAAGGTGTTTCAACTTCAAACTTATAAATCTATTAGGTTATTTCCTTTAAGTGTAGGTTGACACTTCAATAAAAAATAAAAAATTGTAACAAGCAATGTGACATCTATAATTTCTTAAGAGCTCCATTGTAATATGGTGTCTTGGAAAAAAGTCGATCGACAACTGTAATGTGTCGCTACTAGATGTCGCTAACAGTTGCTATAAAACTGATTGAAAAAGTAGATACATATCACTAATTTCGTGGCTGACGTGTGATTCGGCCGTGGTGTAACGGTTAACACACTCGGACGCGATTTCCAGAGAGATGTGGGTTCGAATCCCGCCGGCCTCGGAATTTTTGATATGTATTTATAAATCTATTAGGTTATTTCCTTTAAGTGTAGGTTAACACTTCAATAAAAAATTAAAAATTTACTGTTAATACAGACTCAAAGGTGTGTTAACTTTATAATTAACACACCTTTGAGTCTGCTAATTCGCATTGAGCCAGACCATCTTCTCCGAGGGGGAGACCTGCGTTCGTTAGTGAGCCGTTGGTTGATAGGTTGCTGATGCTGAACACTCACCGCGAGCATGACAGGTGCGGGCCTGGTGGGTATGTGCGGGGGGAAGTGCGTGAGCGCCGGCGTCATGTCGCCCATCATGTTGCGACGCTGCACCTCCTGGCGACGACAATGGGGATCATGCAAGTGACACAATATACTCTAGTACCCTAGATGGCTGCCCCATTTCAAAACCTAGTAAGTGTGATTAAAAAAAAATTTACAGGACACCAAAAAACATGTTATGTGGTAGATGGCTTAGTGAAGTAATAAATATATCAAATAAAAGTTTTCAAAGTAGTTTATTTACGAAACATTAACTCATCAACAGATACTGAAGAGTCAGTTCAGAAGGGCTACCACAAAAATATGGTTTTTGGTGTCCTGTAAAATTTTGTCAATCACACTTACTAGGTTTTGAAATTGGGTAGCCTTAGTCTAGGCTACTAAGAAAAATGCTTCAAGCTACCCTTGAAAATACATAATCAACTGTATTATGTGCGATTGGGTGTGTGTATGTATTAGTTTGTGTAATTGCCTCGTTGGACTAGTGGTTATCATGTTCGACTGCAGATGCCGAGGTTCCCGGTTTGATTCCCGGGTTGGGCCCGGTTTTTATAGGGTGTTTCTCTCAAAACTCTCAGTAATAGCCCAGAGTTAGTTCGCGGTGTTTCACCCCCGTGCCTCGGAGAGCACGTAAATCCGGCGGTCGCAGGTTCGACTCCCAGCCGTTGCACTAGTGTTGTGCCCACTAACTACAACGCAAGTTTTCCGCTGATTTGGAGGGGTGAGGAGAATATTAGTCAAGGTCAGCTTGGCTAATATTCGTTACAAAAAAAATGAAGGGTACTTACAAGTATGTGCTGCTGCCGTTGCCAGAGCCGCTCGTGCACGAGGTAGGGCGGCGCGCGGCTCAGTGGCTCCCCTACTGACATACAAACAACATTTATTGTAGGTACATAACTGTGTGTTGTGTGTGTGAGTTGTGACTTTCCCGTACCTGTCGTAGCCGAACAATTTGTTTTTCCGAAATAAACTATATATCATTCTCCAGGTCCTTAATTACACCCATGCAAAAAATCACGTCGATTCGTTGCTGCACGACTAAATAACAAACAAACAAACACACTTTCGCAATTATAATATGTATAAGTAAGGATGTAGGATACGGATAGGATGTTTTATGGGCATCAGTTTTACAGTAATTTGATATAACGATTTTGTTTGGGTAGAAAATTAATTAGTAATTGGACTTCATCCATAGATATCGGCGGCTCACTTCGCTCATGTACAAGTACTCATGGTACTGATGCACTCCAATTGAGTGTGCAACTGTGCACCGTTGATTAGTATTACTCACGGTGCGCGGCGGGCGGCGGGTTGTGCGTGGTGTGCGTGGTGTGCGGGTGTGGTGTGTACTAACGGTGCGCGGCGGGCGGCGGGTTGTGCGTGGTGTGCGGGTGGGGTGTATACTCAGGGTGCGCGGCGGGCGGCGGGTTGTGCGTGGTGTGCGGGTGTGGTGTATACTCACGGTGCGCGGCGGGCGGCGGGTTGTGCGTGGTGTGCGTGGTGTGCGGGTGTGGTGTGTACTCACGGTGCGCGGCGGGCGGCGGGTTGTGCGTGGTGTGCGGCGCGTGCGCGTAGGGCGCGCGCGGCGGCAGCGCGCCGTGGCTGTGCGGGTGCATGTGGCCGTGGCCGTGCGCGCCGTGCGACGGGCAGCAGCAGCCGCGACACGTCACCATGCAGCGCACCCTGCAGGACGAACCAAACGTGATTGTTACACTACTCTTCTTCATCATTTTGACGACCTCCCTGGCGCAGTTGTGAGCGCTGTGGTCTTATAACTGGGAGGTCTCGGGTTCATTCCCGGCGGGGGCAATTTAGGAATTTATTATTTCTAAATTGTCTCTGGTCTGGTCTGGTGGGAGGCTTTGGCCGTGGCTAGTTACCACCCTACCGTCAAAAACGTGCCGCCAAGCGATTTAGCGTTCCGGCACGATGGCGTGTAGAAACCGATTAGGGGTATGGGTTGAATTTACACTGCTATACCCCTTCCAAGTTAGCCCGCTACCATCTTAGACTGCATCGTCACTTACCATCAGGTGAGATCGCAGTCAAGGGCTTGTCATCGAATAAAAAAAAAAATGGGAATTGTGTTTTTGGGTTTATTCAATAATACAAAGCAATTTTTTTATAAATATATAGACTAGCGCTTAGCTGCGATCACACCTGATGCTAAGAAGATGCAGCCTAAGATGGAACGTGCTTGCTAGAAAATGCCTATTCACTCTTGATTTGAAAGTACCCAAATTGTAGTTGCAGGGAAAAACGTTGGAAAGGATAAAAAATTTGTTGGAAAAGGTAAGAACTATAACTTCTTTGATGAGACACCTACTAGATTGCTCAAAGGTTATAAATTATAAATAGCAATAACTTACCTTGTTCGATGCAACAAGTGTGGATGCGATGGTACGGGAGGTGTGTGATAGAGCGGCGGGTCCCGATGCGGTACCGACTCGAAAAGGGGCCTCGGAGACCGCACGGCTCCGACGGAAGCCTGCGGTGCTCCACCTTCTGGGGACTGGCCCGTGCGTCCCGGGGAACTTGTGAGGTCTATTACTTCCCGCTGGAAAAATAGTAGAATATTATTTTAAGTTTCACTCAATGCAGGGAATGACAACTAAAGGAAGCCTTCTCATTGATCATACTTTTAAAACTATATTGAAAATATTGAAATATATTAAAATCTTCGGTGACTGAACCATTTTATGCAGATAAAACACTTTAAATAGGAAAAAGGTAAGCAACAGATCTTATGAAACAAAACCTAAAAAGGCCTTAGACATTGAAAAGGGTCAATTGTATAACATGCTTTTTACAAACTTTTGTTCTAAGCTTACTTTTAATAGATTTTTTTGAACTTAATAAGTCTATAATAAAATTCATTCTAATTCTATAGTCAACTATTTCCACAAATAACTAGGTGAGAGGAAATGGAACATGGTTGCCTACAATCATGTTAATTATTTATTCTTCAAATAATTTCAGTATTCATATTGATGCCGTTGTTAGAACCGTGATGTAAATATCAAATACTTACGGAATTCGGCTCTTCGGTCAAAACTTGCACATCATCATCAGAGCTGGAATCTGACACCCAATCCAGCTGCAGATCCGGCGCTGATAACACGTGACCACCACTGCCGGATGATGGTTCTGCCCTATTTGGCTTGTTTTCCTGAGATTAATAAAAATTAGGATACATTACATTGCTTATTTAAGATGCTAATAATAAAAGAATATGCCACAAACTCAGCCATTTTCATGTCATATATCTTAGAGATTCACAAGTAAAAAGTCAATCAAGCAAGCAAGTCATAGCATGCATGTTAACTCTACTAGAGCTTGTATGGAACATTTTTTTGGCTCACCTCCCTTGCTTAAGTTTTACTGTAAAATTGTTCACATTCAACCAATTTTAAATGAACTCATGTAATTTCATAGAAAATGAAATCATGAATGAAAAACTAGATAATATACTTATTTCATAAACAATCTGGTTTTCATTTCCTAGTAAATTACAGTAAGGTATCAAAAGCAAAGTTACCTGGTTATTGTTGGTTTGTGCTGTTGAAGGGCTGTGTTGAGGTTGTGTATGGGGCTGCCTGGCTGAGCTTGTTCCTGGCTGGGGTGATGGGTCTTTGACCCTCCTGTCACCAGCGCCGTCACAACACCGCCGACCCTCTGCCTCCTCTAATTTTACAGTCACAGTACTATTGCTAGCACCAACTCCTCTATTCCACGGCCTTGATGTCGATATATTGGAGGATAGATTGGGCTCTGATTTTATGGGAACCTGCCCTGATGGTTCAACCTTTATAGTTCCTATACTAGAAGATTGCTGTGTATGATCCGAAAGCCTAGGAGAATTAGCCTCAACTTTTACAACCGGCTGAGAACTTGGTTCTACTTTAATATTTGAAGTACTAGGGTTTGGTAATCCGGACGTGCTACTGCTGTGAGCACATGGTGTCCTGTGGTGATGGTGGTGGTGGTGATGATGGGCTCCATTGTGGTAATTAAAGTAATTGGGGTTCGATCTATGACCTGTTTCTGTTGATGGATTGTGGAAGAAACATGTGTGCTTATTTTTTTTACAAGCGCAGCCTGGGCGAGGTTGGTAGTTCACAGGTTGAATTTGCTCTTTAACTGGAGGCGGATTAAGCACTTGGCAGTGTTGTCTATGTGTGGGAATTGTCTCTTCTGATTGGGTTTCAGTCCTTTCTGTGTTTTGAACAGTTTGCGTTGACACTTCTGACTGATCCTGTGGCTCAGTCTTAACACCAACTCTTTCACATACGTTAGAAGCGTCAATCAAACCACATGAATTTTGACTATTGCCTGGTCTTGCAATTTCTCTGTTTGTTTCAGAAGGGCTACCTACCCTGTTATCACACTGTTTCTTACTCGGTGTTGATGGACAGTCCTCCTCATCAGAACTTAGTTCTATTAAATTTGGACTAGCCTGAGTCTCTTTTGATTGTTTTCTTCTAGGTGATATATTTAATTTACGACTTGGTCTTTCTAAGCTGGGTGCCTGACTTTCAGTTTGGTTTACATCATCAGGAAAGTTACTAAAAGAATGACCTGCACTTGGTTGTAACGCTGTATAGCCTGTATTAGGAAAATTAGTTTCTTGAAGAGGGGGTTGGTGAGCAGAAAGTGTATAATTGATTGGCTGTTGTGATAAATAATTTCTTTCCTCACTAAGTACAATCATATTCATATTCATATTCATGTGACCATAAGGGCCCACTATGTATTCTCTTGGATTGTTTCCATTGCGGTAGCAGAAGGTTCCAAGCTGGCATGCTGGTTTAGGTTGGTAACGTATATTGACATCATTGAATGTTCCATTAGGGTTTGTGCCATCAGGATTACTTCTGCCAATGGAGTATTCAATGGAACTAGAACTGTCAGGTAGAGGCTGGTACTCCTCAGGGACTGGGGTATGGGCTGATAGAGGTGTTACATTCACTTCAAATGGCTGTGTTGGTGTCGTGGAGTTTATGTAATTGGATGAAATGGCATTTTTCGGTGTAGGGGCATTTCTTTCTGTCATTTCCTCAGTAGGCACCGGCAGTACTTCTACATCATCATCACTTTCAGCAAATAATGGATCACACTCCATCTCTTCTAAAATAAAAAAGAACATGGACTATTGTTACTATAAATACCAAGCACCAAAGGATGATTTGAACCAGTAAACGCTAACGTAGCCCTAAACACATATAACAATAGATAAAACTTACCATTTCTTGGTGGATTATCCGAGGAAGAAGTATTATTGTATATTGAGCCAAGTATAGCAGCTATTGAAGACGGACCGGGCATATCCCATGCAGATAATGATTGCTCACCGTCATACCCCTCTTCAGTCATTTCCATGTTATTTTTTTATCATTATGTTCAAGATTATCCTTATTTACGTCAAGAAATAGCTTACTGAACTTGTCAACACAATACATTGGCCATACAATACATTACAAATTAAGAGATGAGAGTAACATGATAGTAATGTACGCTAGTAATAATCCTTTTTTTTTATACAATTATTTTAATTTTACCTTACTTTAGAAACATTGAAAAGTATATTGAACATTTAACAAATAAATATTCTGCGACGACATATTGATAAAAAGATAAAAAAATCACAGAAAAATTTCACCCAAGAGAATATAATAATTTCACTCGAGCATCACAGACAACATAAACCAGTGTTACCATACAAAGGCTTGGAGGTTATGTGTTGTAGCACAGCACATCACTACATAGGTACCTACTTACTAGGTCCATGATTTATTTTTGATACAATTGACTGTCAACCGCTGTCAACACTCTGTCAACTGAATAGGTAGGTATCAAAGAACTGTCTAATTTTGACAGTTCTTTGAAATTCCTTGTGTGGGGTTGTTGCAAAATTCACAAAATTATTTCTAAATATTCGCTGTCTTGCTTTTGTGAATACGTGTATTATTGTAGTGCTTAATTCGTGGTACCTAAATGAAACAAATATTATTCAGTTTAGCAGGAGAGTTTTTAATGTAATAAAAAGAAAAAATATTTAATTTAAAACGAATTGTACTTAAAATTATGTCTTATTTGCCTTTGTTTTTAAAAGGTGAAGTGGTTAAAGGCTTTGGTAGAGGATCAAAGGATTTAGGATGCCCTACAGGTAATGCTTTTTAAGTCAATTTATTTCAAGTAGTTGAGTACAAAGTTCAATAATTACTTTTTAAAGTACTTCCTATATTACCAAAATAATTTTTTATAAAAAAAAAAACAACTTATAGTAAGCCTTGTCTTATGACTGTTTAAGTCATGCTGAATAGCCAGGCTAAAACTAGATTTTTATTTATTTATGAAACAAACAGTATAGTAACAAATACAAAAAATTACATCGTTAAAACTTATAGCAAAACAATCTCCAAAGTTAAACTGACATATCAATAAAATAATTACAATAGAAGAGTTGGGTATAGATAGAATAGAAAAGCTCAAAAAAAAAAAACTAATTGGAGTACAAGGTTTTCAATTTCAATTAGAGTATCCCCTCATATTTTCCTCTAGAGAATAGCATGGCATGATGAGTTAGGTCATCATCAATAACCTAGTTTTTAAGATTTAACATTCTATTCTAGAAAAGTACTTAAGAGACAGGCACATTTTATTGATATTACAAAGTCAATACAATTCGTAAGCAATACTAATTTTATTTAACAAGTTTGCACAGATGGCACTTTTAGTTGAATGAGTTGCTAAGATTTTTAAGTAGGTAGTCTACTTGTAATCCTACTAATATTATAAATGTGAAAGTGTGGATGTTTTGATGTTTGTTACTCAATCATGCCGCAACAACTGAATCGATTTGGCTGAAATTTGGCACAGAGATAGATTATGGTCTGAAATAACACATAGTGACATAGGCTACTTTTTATCGGGATAAAGAAAATAAGAGAGTTCCTGCGGAAATTACAAAACCTCAATCCACATGTACGAAGTCACAGGCATCAACTAGTATAAATATAAAAATGTTAAATAGACTCAAATTATTGTTTGTTTTGCACAGTATCAAAACTATACAAACATTAATACAAGTATTGAGGACTAGTTGTTAATTGTTATCATAAAATACGACTAATGCTTGAGTAAATGTAGCATTGTTATCTATATACTTGTGAGGGAATAGCAGTAGATTATAGTAACTTGACAGTCAGAAAACAATTTTTTTCTCAAAAAACACATTTCAATTGCTGCTGAAATAGTACAAGACTTCAGTTTTGTCGTGATTTTTTTTATTCTGAACTAACATTAACATTCAACAGAGGAGTAGCAACCCAATGGATAAAAGATCTTTGTAAAACACCTTTGATACCTAGTGTGTAGTCAAAATTAAACTTGTGGTACAACCTTTTCAATGAAAAATGAATTTTAAAATAATACTTCAGATATGACAAAGTTGTTGGAGTAAAATAAAATCTAAATTTTTTTTCCCCTATTCTGGAAAAACTCTTCGCTTATTATAATAAAAATTACCCCACAAATTAATCCAGCATTGATTAATTATTAAATTAATAATTAATCAATGTAGTAATTAATTACTACATTGAGTAGTTTTGGCTGGAGACCGAATATACACAGACAGACAATACATACCAAATAAAAAAAATATATTCTTTTTGTATTATTATATTATATTTAATGTACAGAATTCTTCCAGTTATACTTGAGTTTTATTAGGTAGACATAGGTGTTCAGTACCTAGGTATATTTATATAGATCAGATTGATAAGATATATTCCTACAAGCAATAAACCAAATGTTGATAACTGATATGGTAAAATCCTATTCACTTATGTAGAAATGTAAAGATAATTTACTAAAGGCAATTAATTAGCTAAGCGATCAATTGACGCAAATCATCTCTTGTTCGCAAATGATCAAACACAAATGCCCTGCATCATGCATGTTTCAATTGACACAATTTAGAGACAAGTACCTACAACTCTGATAAATAATTAATGAGCCGATTGATTCCTATTTACTTTATCTTTGGCGACCTATTTTCCCGGTATTCAGTACCAATTTTGAGATATGTAGTTTTTAAGCGACCACCAAATCAACTACACAGTACCTATTTGATTTATGATTATCTAAGCCTTTACTTCTTTTACGAAACGATCGTTTTGGAACCAACGAACGTACGAATTGAGTGCACGCTGTAGCGGTTGCCAGTTACGAGATTGTCTATCTATTACTATGTTCAACTTTATAGCTTTCTTAGTTTCTGAACAAAATTACTAAGTATACCTAAAAACGCAAATGAACAGCAGACGAACTGGAAGAAACTATACCGAAGGGTTCTTTGTTTTACTATGAGACCCTAAAAATGATTTATGCATACATTGTTACAGCGAATTATCCACGTGAGATAGCACAGTTGTTGCCGCAAGATCTGAAGCCCGGCGTTTATTATGGATGGGCCAAGGTAGATTCTGATTCCGTGCGCAAGATGGTTGCGAATATCGGCTGGTGTCCTTTCTATCAAAATGAGGAAATGTCCGTGGTACGTATACATTAATCGAAACACAAAATTGGACAAATAATGCATTTTAACCAATAGCGCGGGAAGGTATCAGCCAATCAGAGGTCATTGTGATCGTTACACTGCTGCAATCATTTTTAGAGAATCGACACACACATCAATCGACTGCCTACAGCTCAACAAATCGCCGCAAAATACATTGTTCAAATAACTGTCAATGGACATTAGGTGCCAAAATGTTGGAAAAGCGACCTCGCACCGGAAATGCAGTTTTGGGAAGACCCTAGGCTGCCAACCTTAAATAGAGCTGTAAGAACTGCGTCGCGGAAGTCGCTACAAGAAACCTGTATCTAGCAGTGGAGGTCTATAGCTTAATGACGATAACTGCGGTTTTAAAACCAACCGATTCCGTCTAGCAGCAATCGAATCTGCTTGTTTCTTCTGGAGGATTCTGTTGGCACCGGCGGCGATCTTTTCACTATAATCGCAAACCATCCTACATTATAAAATACTATCAAAATTAATAGCTATAGCTATATATTAATTGCTATTCGATTTCTGTTAGGAGTTACCAAATCACTAAACTTAATTTTCAACCGACAAAAAAAATAGGTTCCTTCTCAATAATTCGTCGCGTATATTTTAATTTTTATTTTATGTAGGTATGACCACGCATAACTTTTCGTACAGTCGTCCGATTTTGATGATTTTTTTAATGGATAGGGACTACCTCAAAAAAATTCATCTCTAAGGGTAGCTGCACACTGTTTTCCCGATTCTATCTATAACTAACAAAATTTTTAGTAATCTTAATAATTGATTACATTTCAGGAAACTCATGTGATGCACGACTTCGGACGGGATTTCTATGGATCTGTATTGAAAATATGTATCGTTGGATACTTGAGACCTGAAATGAATTTTAGTTGTGTTGATAGTTTGATAGAAACTATCAAAAAGGATATTCAAAATGCAGACAAATCACTAGATGTTGCAGAGGCAATTAAATTGAAAACACACGACTTCTTTACCGATCAATGATAGATTGGTTGGTTGATTATATCCTCCAAGATATAGGGAAATAATGGTTTTGTTTATTTATTAAATGTTTTATTATTTGTTATGACCAGGATTTAAATCCAAACTGTACAGTGTGAAAATAATAGGGTTTTTATTATAAAAAAATTATATTAATGTTATAAATGACAAAATATTATTTATTTTTACTTAGTGTAAATTGTGCAAATGAAAAATGTATAGGTGTACCTAGGTACTAATTGAAATACATATTTAATGAAATTGTCGTGCTTAATTCCATATTGTGATATTTTTATATTGTACCAAAAAGTATGTAAATAAATTAAATACATAAATTTTACAATGCCCATTTTATTTTTAGAGTTAAGTTTAAATTCTTAACTACCTATCATGCCTATATGCATGGTAAAAATATTACTCAAACTGTAACATAGAGATGCAGCAGAAACAGAACAATAACATAAAGTCAGGGTTAGGTAAAGCTTCTATATAAAGCCAACCTTTGATATTATGCAGATTGAAATAAAATGACCTATGTGTAGGTAAAGTTACCCTTTGAAAAAGCCTTTATTTGTAATGCTTTAACAAATCCAATGAATAAAATATCACTTATTCATATTGATACAATTGGAAATAAAATGCAAATCTTAAATTAGGGCTCTCTCCAGGTAACCTTAGTGTTGTTTTCTTCTAAATGAACATCCTGAAACAAAAATTATCCATTATTACTTATGAGATTTATGAATATCTTGAGACTCTTGGTAAATTCCAAACAAATGGTTGGAGGTACAAATTACTTCTTTGCTAATATTATAAATGTGAAAGTATGTTTGTTAGTTGGTTTGTCCTTCAACCACCCAGCAATGAAGCAACAGATCAACATAATTTTTGCATAGATTTAGTTGTGGATCTAGAAAGTACGACACTGTCCACAGGCATTTTTATTACAGTAAAATAAATGGTTTCCCAAGGTTTTTTAAACAAGACTTCTAGATCACCTTATAAATATTTTAATTTATCACTAAATATATAAAAGGCAAAGGTGATTGACTGTCTGATCTATCAATGCACAGCTGAATGGAATGAAAAATAGGGGTTCGAAAAATTTAACTTAACATGAGCGAAGCAGTGGCCAAAAGCTAGTGAAATATAAAAGGAAAAACCTCCAATGCTCATCACTTTTCCTACAAATTCAAGTCCTAGAAATTTGAAATTTGGTACACAGGTTTCCTTCACGATCTTAATATTATACATTTGGGATGTTACAAAATTCAATCCATGAGAGAAAGAGAAAGGAGGCCATGGAAGTTATAATTTTCACTGGTTGGACTTACTTAAATAATCAAATTAATTATAATACTAATAAAATGAAAACCCTTTTGCATTGTTGCACGATAATGCATTTCAATAATTGTGCAATACAAATTTTTGCCAGTAAGTAGGTATAACATTATGCAATATTACTTCCATATATTGTGCAATTTTTGATTTGATGATAGATCACATCTATGGCAAAGCAAAAAGATGCCTTTTTCAGGAATTTTGAAAGCACACAAAAAATATTTTGTTTTTACAAAGATTGATTTTTAAAGATAAATTTAATTAAAAAAAAAAAAATTAAAAAAAATGGGAAAAATATACTTTAAAAGGGCTCCCCTGTCAAATGCATCTTTAGTAGATTAGTAAGTAATTGGTGTAAATGCCACGAACTTAAGGAATTTTTCTGATCCAGAATTCAGAATGCTCATTAAAATCGTTCTGTAAGGACCGTCTAAAAATTCAGTGCAAGATATTAGAAAATAGTATGCAAACCTGAGGAGTCTGGTTTTATATCTGAATTTTGGGTCTGTGAATTCAATTTGGCCATGTAAGACCCTTAAGGCCCGTGTTTATATTACTATTTTCCTCAATCGTAGTTACACTTGTTTGCACGCATTGGCTTACCTTCAGTTAATCTGGCACGACCACCAGTGGGCTGGCAAAGGATCGTCGAACATCCTGCACATACGACTACCCTTTGCGCGTGACTGAATACGGTTGTGATTTTATAACAGCCTGGGCATTTGACATCCATGAAATATGAGTTTGGATGTGGCACTAGCCTCTTGAGCTTGTGCTTCCTCCTCTCGGACGCGGGCGAAGGGTGCAATAAGTCAATTGCGAGCTGAAAGTCGAAACACATCACAATTAGGTTAGTTTCATGTCTTCACTTACCAAGTTAATGTTTTGTCTCTCAAATAACCCGCGTTTCGACAGGGATTCATTTTGGCTACAGCAGTCAACAGACACAAATGTTTATTGAATTTATTTTCCACATGAGTTTATTAGTTTAGCTTTTGTGTCATATTAAACGTCAAATAGTGCCATGTGTTTATCTTGATTTGCACGCAATTAAAGTTTTCGGAGGTTATTCGCACAATACCGATTAACTGCCCATACAATAATTTACAGGTTTATCACTGAATTTTGTCACCAAAGGACTTTCTTAGGACCAATTTTTTAATAATACACACCGGCATGGTTTCAGCTTCGATGCAGAACCGGAAAAGGAAATACGTTTGATGGACCAAAGATAAGTGTCTAGTTCCCTCTGAGCAATCAACGATTCAGAGGGAGTTCCATAAAATATTAAGTTTATGTCGCGTTCATTTTAGGACTGCAGTGGAAGTGAGTAACTTTAAAAAAACGTAAAACATTGTATAATGAAGATAGGTAGGTAATATAATGTTAAAATCTCATTTGCAGAAGATGATTTTAAAACAAGATCATAGTTAAACATGTATTGCAGGACTGCCAGATCCGCCAGAACCAATTAGTAGATATCTCCTTCCTTCCGCCTAAAATTGTTTGTAATAATTAAAGGTTCAAATCCAGATCATTCAATGAGTCATACAGTCATACGTAAAACACATTAAATGACTTTTTATATAGCTGGGTAACTAGGTACTCAAAGACTAAATGTTATAGCTGTATTGTATTTTTCATAGCCCACTCTTAAAATGAACGTAACATTAGCTTTTGCTTTTTGTCTGTGGTTCATGATTAATTGATTGTCAAAGTGTTGTCAAAATCTGTGGTCAAAATATTTATTTTTATTTGTCGTGGTCAATTAAAAAAAAATTAAAATTGAGGCAGACAAAAAAGAAAAAATTAATTTAAATAGTGTTTAATTACATACTTGTCTATTTTTGTTAATTGCTTATTAAAATATCGACTAATTTAAAGAATCTGAGTCCCTTTAATTTAAATAATGGCCGACGAAGAATATGACGCAGAAGACGGCGGAGGAGAATACGATGACATTGTTGAGGAAGATAATAATATCGAGGAGACGGAAGAACAGGACGAAGAACCAGGATACAACGTGCAGTGCCTGGCGCCAGGGCAGGCTGGCGGTGGAGTGGAGAAGTCTAAACGGATTACCACACGATACATGACTAAATATGAACGGGCTAGAGTCTTAGGTTAGCTAGTATACCATACTGTTATGCTGATAGAATTATTATGTTAAGGGAAAAGTTTATACTTGAAAGATGGCCCATCCTTTGAGAGGAAACCTGTGCTCAGAAGTGAGCCCACCAGATAAATGTATGTGTGTGCCCTTTGTGCAATAAAGTTTTTGTGCTGTTCCAGGTACACGAGCCTTACAAATAGCAATGTGTGCACCCGTGATGGTGGAGTTAGAAGGGGAGACAGATCCGCTGCAAATAGCTATGAAGGAACTGAAACAAAGGAAGATCCCCATCATCATACGAAGATACCTCCCAGACCACTCATATGAGGACTGGAGTATAGATGAATTAATTATAATTGATCACTAGGCATAGAACCTTTTTTAATATTAAGTATTTTATTAAGATAAAATTAATCTAAGACAAATTACATAAGAATAAAGACAAACATATAAATAAACATTTTCATAAAGATTGAATGTTTCCCTCATTATTGATATAAAATTATATACAACTAGTTAATGCCTGCGACTGTTCACATGGATTTAGGTTTTTTGATTCCCATGGGAACTCTTAGTTTTCGGGATCAAAAGTAGCCTATATGTTATTCCGGACTATAATCTATCCCTGTGCGAAATTTCAGCCAAATCGGTTCAGTCATTGCATTGTGGTTGAGTAACAAACATCCATACATCCAAACTGTCACATTTATAATATTAATAGGATAGGATTTTTTTTATTAGTTAGGTACATCTAATTGTAATTGTAGTTTACAAAAGAATCTCAAATCTACACAAAGTTGCAGGAAATTGCTAATTGCTAATTATTCATAAGACATACCCCTAGTTTGCATCAAAGTGACTATTGTACCATATCAAACATACTATATTATTTATGAATAATATAGTATGTTGATATATGTATTAGCTGATGCCTATTACAAGAAGTAATCGATTACATAATCGATTACTTCTTGTAATGGGCATCAGCTAGTTTAACTCTGTCTTGAGTCTGAGCTGAGTGACAGTGCGATTGAACCAATGGCGCCGTTGGTCATGGTACCACCAAATTGGTTGGTAAATCGTTCATTGCGCAAGTTCAAGACTATTATAATAGTATAAGCAATTTTTTCACACCAAGTGGACTATAGGTAGTCCTCCTCGTCTTAAAGCGAGACATTTATCTACTGCTAGACTTAGAGATATCCACACCCCATGACCTCTTGTGCCGCTTGTATCCAACGGTTATAAGGCGTGTACGATTCTTACGGCAATATGCAAATAGCTTTATTGTCACCTTAGAAATAGCGCATAAATCGCAGCTAAGTATATCTAGGGCGGAAATAACATTGTGTAAGGTGTAATTTATGGCGCCTTCATAAAATATCAGAGAGCGGGTTGACTAAAAAGTGCGAGTCAAATGAGTCAGGGAACGAATATAAATATTATGCTAACAATTACTTACGTAATTATTATTACGAGTTGTTCGGTAATCAGATAGGTTACCTACTGCACGTAACTAGCTACATAGTTACCTACATCTCTTTGGGTTAGTAATACTCGTATAATTATTGCTGAACAGATTTTGATACAATTTTCTACTGACTCTTCCTTTTGAGAAGTTTGTCTTCAGTATTTTAATTGGTACCTATTTGCCATGCTATTTTCATACACCTACCAACGTATCGTACCTTTCAAAAGTTCATAGTCTACAGGCTACAGTACACCTGACATCACTTGACGTCGCTTGCTTCGTATGAACGGGTAAGTTAGCTGAGCGAAAAAGCCACTCATACATTTAAAGAAGTGACTTTGGATAATATGTACCTATTGTTATCAAATTGAAAATATAAATACACGTGGATTCCATGGATTCTTTAGGGTTGCCAGAATAAAATATTTACCTTAAAATATCTGTTTTTTTTAAATTGGATGACGAGATTTTTTTTTTTTTTATTCAGAATAGGCTTGCGCTTGACGACAATCAATACCAAATTGCACTGATGAGGTCTAGGTTGGAGCGCGCTTGCCTAGAAAATGCCTATTCACTCTTGCCTTGAAGGTACTCAAATTATAAGTGGCAGGGAACACGGATGCTGGAAGAGTGTTCCACACCTTAGCGGTTCTTATCAGAAACGTTGAATTGAAGCGTTTCGTTCGAGTAGGTTGAATTTCTACCACATAAGGATGCCAACGCTTACGATTTCTCGCAGTTCTGTGGTGAAAAGGTGAAGGAGGAACTAAGTTGTGAAGTTCCTGGGCGCACTCTCCAAAGTATATCCGATAGAAGACCGATAGACAGGCGACATTGCGTCGGTGCTGTAGACTCAGCATTTTCGCCTGCGTTAGCGACTGATCGCCTATAATACGACGGGCGCGGCGATCTATCGAGTCTAATGCATCGAGTTGGTACTTGGCAGAGCCATCCCAAAGGTGGCAGCAGTACTCCATGGCTGAGCGCACCTGAGCCTGATACAGAGTCAGGCGTTGCTCAGGCGTGAAGCACCGCTTCACCTTGTTCAGGATACCAAGTTTTTTGGCTGCTGTTTTGGCCTTTGACTCGATGCATTTCCCGAAATTGAGGCTGGGTGAGATGTTTATGCCCAAAAGCTCAATGTGGTCACTGATCGGAATGGATATACTTTGGAATGTAGGAGACATGGTGAAAGGGCTCCTTTTTGCGGATAGTTTAGATAGTCCTTGACTGTGATCTTCATACAAACATCCATCCCCTTTGGGGGTGGAATTTTCAATAACTGTGAAATACGGATTTCTTCTTAATTTTTAATTGAAAGCCCAAATACTAATAAGTTTCATGGATATAACTTGAAAAATGACGGACTTTCATAAAAACTTTAAATCCTTATTTAACCCCCTTGTGGGTGGAATTCCAAAAATCCTTTTGGGTGCCTACGTCATAAAAGGAACCTACTGTTAAAATTTCAAGCTATAGTGGTTTAGAGTGTGCGTTGATATATAGTTAAGTTAATCAGTCAGTCAGTCTTTGAATTTTGTATATATTAAAAAATTAATATCCTTACGATTTGGCTCTCTTATTAAACTTGGTGGGATAGTGGACACCATATATTATGAGTCGTTGGGAGAATGCAACCCATCTGGCAACGCCGGAGGGTGCACGCGAGAGGGAACGATGCAATTTTAAGAATGGCAGTTTGAAATATTCGAACGGGTGGTCGATACGTTCGCCGTGCCAACTGATATTGTAATTTGATGGCCGGTATTAATCTTTGGGTATTCTGGCTTCTAACTTAATCTTTTTAATCAATTTTGTTAATGACTGAGTTTTCTGGTAGGTAGTGCTCGGTATTTATTGAAGCAGAAAAACGAATAATGTAAAATCTATGGGATCTAGTCAGAAATAAGAATTACATCCAGTCGTGAAGATGAAGTTGCGTTGGGTGGCTCGTACCAGATAGATTTAGTCATTCGAGCAGCTTGGGATTTGGGAAGCTGCTCGAATGACTGGGAAATAGACCTCCTGTTCACAAACGATCTAAAGCTCGTCTTAAGAATCACTGGATACAAGCGGCACAAATATCGTATTCTGTGCCAATCTTTGCAAGAGACCTATGTCAAAGAGTGGAGAGTCGAATAGACACCGATGATACCTACTGAGCTAGGCCTTAACAAACATTCAACGATAGGTAATTCTGCAGGGTTAGCATGGGGAGGAAATAAAAGTTTTATCCCCCGATTTTATCCACTGACAAGGGATAAAATTATCTTCTCCTTATGCTAAAGCATGGCGACAGGGCAAAGGAAAAGTATATTCCTATAAGGCTATAAGAATATCCACTGTGGATATTATTTCCACCGTTTTGCTCATGCTCGACAGGTGAATAAAACTGAGCGAGGGGATAAACATTTTATCCTTTCCCCGGGGATAAAAATTCTCCCGCCCACGCTAGCTATGCTGTCGTGAAAATGTGAATGGTACTCATATTAATAACTTACGCGAACTTGTGAGACAACATGTCAATAGTTAGTACCTATTATTTCGATTTAAGAGCGTGGCGGCACAAATTGTTAAGTAGGATCTTGATAGGACGTACCTAAGTCACTTCGTCCACCTTCAGTTTATAACAATTAGGTACGCGCTTATAAATTTTCACAGTTCAATGGTGTTTTTTTATTACTGGAAAAGCGCATATGCATCGTAGTCGTAGCGTAAGTGCGAGGGCGCGTAATGCTACGCGTACCGCCAGCGCGTATGGCGCGTCGTCGCGCCGCCCGCCCGCCCTGTGTTGGCACGCTCTACGCTGAATCTGAACGCTGGCGCGCGGGGAGCGCCGCGGCACGCTCGCCGCTCGCGCCAGTACCCCTCCGACCAGCGATGCTGTGCTGTCTCCGGAAATAGAGTACGGCTGACGTCCCTCCCCGCGGACACCACACGTCACGCGAGTGACATCGCGACCATTTAAATTGCGGTTAATTTTAACGATCGCAACGAATAAGCCATTAAGTTATTCCGTGGATACGGCGTTAACTTCGATCGAACCGCAGTTTAAAGGCGGCGCGTGCGAGCTGCATTCCTGCGGGAATGCACTTCGCTTCGAGTGAAGTCTGTTTCCAGTGTAGTTTGTGATTCGCGTCCATAGATCGGCCGATCGGGTGCGCGAGTGTGAGTGCAAATGACTGGCAGCCCGGCGTAGCGGGCCGGAACCTTACAAAATGTGGACCAAGAGATTAAAGCTATGGAGGATTATGTTGTGCATGTTGTGTGCCGTGGCAGCGCTCGCGCTCGCGGCGAGAGGTGAGTGGAGTCGCGCGGCGCGGCCGGGGCGGCTGCGCACGCTCTGCGTCACTCCATCGTTGCTATTTTCGGTGTAACTTGCGCTGAAATTATGTAAAAAGAGCGTTTGTGCGCTATTTTTGGCTATAACCTTAGGAGAATATTTAAACTACAAGGTTATTATGATTTAATTATCACTCATCGAGTTTAATCAGAGGTCGGCGCGGGCGGGGCGGCGCTAGACGTGGCACAGCGAGTAGCTACGCAAATAGAAATACAGGGATTTGTCGTTATGCGTCGCCATCTTGTGAAAAACGATAGGATCATGACGACATTATAAAAGTGAGACACGGAAATAGGTCACATCATAACTTTTACATAACTCCTGACCTACATTTAATTAGCAGTTACAAAGTAACGCCAAAAATTTCTTCACCCTATGTTGTTACGCTTTGAAAGATGTATCAAGTACTAGTCTACTTGATACATCTTAAATGGTAAATTAAAATTGTTATTAAAATAATCTAAAATCTTCAACCGATTTACCGATTGGACGAAAAGTAGTCCAAAAAACAGAGGTAGGTACATTTCAAGAAAGTAGTACCTACTAATAGATATTTAAAAAAAATGACCAAAAGGTTGCTTATTAACCTACTGATCCGGCTCGAAGGATCAACAATTTACGCTTATTCTCTATGAATTCGAACCCTCTGTGCAAGCGTGTATGACTTCACTACAAAGACATTAATTCATAGGTACATGTAGTAGGTATAAACTATTGTAAATTCAGTGTGTTTGAAAGCGCTTATCTCAAGAAGTAGGTAAATGACGGTTTTACAGTATTTTAATTCATAATATCTAATAAAAAATTTTATAATATATAAATGTATTTTTAAGACACCAATGCCAATGCCAAGTCGGGGCAAGAAAACTAGATCATTCATAAACCGGAAATTTCCTTCCGAATGTAGAGCAATAAATTTAGTGCTGTGACTCAATGACGAATCATCTGTAGCTGGAAAGATTACACAGAGGAATGTGTGAAGGCCAATCATTTAGGTCAAACGGTTTGCGAGGAGTGAAAGCTATAAGAATAATCGTAAATCTAAAATAGCTTGCACGACCTAGGCATTGTTGACTTTAGCATTATCTACACAAACTAAATGTTATTGTCGATGTAATAGTCTAGATCGATTTCTTTGTGACTTATAAGATTATTGTATACTAGGTAAAACGAGCTTTTGCCTGCAAATATGTATCTACGATTATGTAGATACATCCGCGTGGATTTAGGTTAAAAATCTCGCGGATACCTTACGTTTTCCGGGATAAAAAGTAGCTTATGTCTAGCGTTGCCAGACGTCCCGTATTTCCCGGGACGTCCCGTATTTTAGGCATAGTTTAAAATGTCCCGGCGGGACCGACTCTGTCCCGTATTTGAATCGTACTTCGTTTTTTAACCGACTTCCAAAAAGGAAGAGGTTATCAATTCGGCCGGTATTTTATTTTTCTATTTATTATGAAATCGATCCAAGTAATCACAAAAGCAACGTTCGTAAAAAGCGAGTTGATGACCGTTTTTAATTTCGATTATAATATTACTGTATTGATTTTTACAGATATGTTAAAACGAATAAAAATATGTTAAAACTGACTCGATTCTCGGAAAAATATCAAAAATAAAATAAAAAATGAGACTAAATAATTTTGTTTTTTATTTGTCCCGGGTAAAAAACTGAAATCCCGTTTTTCGCCCATTTAACCATTTGTCCCTTATAGGCTGAAAAAAAAACTGGCAACTCTACTTATGTCATTCTCTAAGTCCTCAACTAAGTATACCCATGCAAAAAATCACGTCAATCCATTGCTCCATTGCGGTCGCGGTCGTCCGCGTTGAGTTAGGTTTTAAGAATCCTGCGGGAACCCGATGTATTTTTTTTTGATAAGAAGTAGCTCTTGTCATCAGGTCCTTGACTACTCCACATAATTCAGGAGTCAAAGAAGCCTGGGATCGAACAGGAATCCCTGAAAAGGAGGGCTCTTAACCACTAGCCTATCACTGTTTTTGCGTATTTTTTTTTATTCGATGATAAGATAGCCCTTGACTGCGATCTCACCTGATGGTAAGTGACGATGCAGTCTAAGATGGTAGCGGGCTAACTTGGAAGGGGCATACCCTTCGATCGGTTTCTACACACCATCGTGCCGGAACGCTAAATCGCTTGGCGGCACGTTTTTGACGGTAGGGTGGTAACTAGCCACGGCCAAAGTCTCCCACCAGACAAAATCATCATTATAATAACGTTTTTGCATATCATTAGGGGTCACAAACTTCAATTACAATTGGGTATTTGACTGATATCAACATGTGGCTATTCGTTAATTACAATGGAAAATGTAACATGTAAGAGTAACATTTGTAAAAACCGAAAGAAAATCGGTCGAAAGACAAAAAAGTTATAAGCCGTTTCACTGCAACTGTATTCGTCTCTTTCTAAAGCTACTAACTGATATCCGCGACTTCGTACGCGTGGATTGAGGTTTTTTTGGAGTCCCACGGGAACTATAATTTTCTTCGGGATAAAAGTAGCCTATTCCAGGTATAGACTATCTCCATTTTAAATTTTAGCCAAATCGGTCCAGTACTTTTTGAGCCAATTCGTTACAAACATACTTACATACAAATCTTTCCTCTTTATAATATTAGTATAGATATAGATTGAAACGTGACGTCAAAAAAAATGTAAATTTTGTAACGAGTAAACGATGTTCCAATGTGTGTGTACGATGATGAAAATTTTTCTTGTGACACGCATGTTAGCCCTAGAGATGTAGCACTCAGGTGTTCATCATTTTATCACCGGATCATTATTGATTCTGTACCTATATGTCTCCCTTTCGAATTAGTGAATATCCACATTTTGACAACAGTCAAATTCAGAGATTTTTTTATTCAATGTAAAGATAGTCCTTGACTACGATCTCACCTGATGGTAGGTGACGATCTAGTCTAAGCCTGTGGTGCAGTGGCATAGCTGCCTTGGGTGGCACCCGGTGCGGAAGTTGGTGGTTGGTGTCACCCCATCGAAAGTAAAAACAATAAATTTTATATGATAAATGATTATGGATCATTTATTATTTGTATGGGACGGGGCATCCCCCGCGACAGCGTCAGGCTCTTTTGCGGGAATCCCCGAATTGTACATAGAGCTGAGCTAGTGCTAGTGGAGGAATCCCCGAAAAACAAATTTTTGTGCTAGCAATTTTTTTTTTGTTTGTACATTGTTCTTAAAATTGAGAAACCGGGTGGGTGTCACCCCAAAACAGGTGACACCCGGTGCGGCCCGCCCCCGGTTTAGAAATCGCGGAGATATCGATATTCATAATATATTAAAGATGGAAAAACACAAGTCATCCTCCTTTCTGGAATGTCGATTAAAAAATTTTCCTAAGTTACTCCTGATAATATCAGCTATCTACCAGTAAAAGTCCCATCAAAATCGGCCCAGCCGTTCCCGAGATTAGCCGGAACAAACAAACAGACAGACACTTCAATTTTATTTATTTGTAGAGTATAGAGTATAAATAGACTATTATATTAATACCTAATGGTATTCTGTGCTATAGATAAAAAGTACAAATGTAAGTAAGTACTTAATTGCTACTTTGCGACCTTATAACTAAGTAAATGATTTTCAGATCTAATTTCCAAAACTAAATCACAATCCTTACTAACATTATTGATATAAATGCGAAAGTGTGTTTGTTAATTGGTTTGTCCTTCAATCATGCAGTAACGGAGCAAAGGATTGAATGTTTTTGCAATGGATATAGTTCTTTAACTATTTGGAAAGCGACGTATAGGCTACCATTTATCCCGACAAAAACAGGGCACCTTAAAATCTATCTCCATGCGGCGAAGTCGCGGACAAAAGCTAGTAAAGTAATAAATAAAAGACAAAGAGTTCATTGCATGAATGTTTTTTTTTTCAGCCGACGACGAAATTCCTTCTGAGTCACAATGTCGTCCATATATCGAAAAAGCACTAAAAGAACTCGAATCGGGAGACACAGAAACAGGTACAAAATGTTTGTATATTTATACAACCGTTGTCTTATGTCCAGCAGTGGACGTGTATCGGTTGAGACGTAAACGTCGACGACGTTTGTGCGTTTTGAGCATACAAAATGTGAAATTCCACTCGTTGGACATAGGTCGAATCTACTTTGTATTAGTATTTTTAACGTATAAGTTGGAGGAAGAATCGGGAAAGGTGTAGTGATTTTCGACATGACTAATGTTATAAATGTACTGACGTAAATTAATATTAATATTATAATAATCAAAAGATTAAAATATAATAAAGGTAATAATATACACTAACATTACTAAGTTTATACAATATTATAATAGTTAAATATTAGTTTTGCTTTCCAGAATCTACAGAAAAAAACGAATCAAGTGAAGCTAGTGTAGAAGACGATACGAAAGAAGAAACTTCAGCAGAAGAAAAAGGGGCGACGGCAGAGGCCGATAGCACCGAGGATGCAGATAGTCAAGAAGATGCACCATCAATAGAAGTTGCAGATGAACCATATTTGTCTCAAGTATCCTACGAAGACGAAGGAAGCCCTGCCGACGCCGAGTTTAAAGAAGATGCGACAGCAGAAGATACCGACGACAGTGCAGAGAAAGAAGCAGATGACACCAAAGAAGACGATGGAGACAGCAAGGAAGAAGCATCTGCTGATGAACAAGAAACCGAAAAAGGTTATTTAAATACCATTTACAGACATTTTTGAAAATTTCGCTAATTATTTTGATTTTTATTCTTACAAAATCAATGAGTAACAAATTCGAAGCGTAACATAGCTTAACTTACAATATAATTTATAATACATACTACATACATATTGTTTAAAGTTTAGCTGTTAATAACTAGCTACAAGTAACCCGCAAGGAAGTCAGTGAATTTACGTTTTTTTTTAATTATTTGGGAATTTCTTTGTATCGGAATACCGATAAAAAAGAATCCTTCGTCCTTCCTTAGGAAAAAAGCTATCTTCTAGCTCTTTATAATTTTGTTATTAATGTTTTATAATACGAGTAAGTTCAGTGGTTTGGACGTGAGAGGAAACACACAAGCAGAATCTTAATAATATTAAACAGGAAAATTAACATGTGTTAATACAGATAGTAAGAAATACCTACTGAATATTTCGAATAAATATTTATCATTTTCATTATTTATTCTAGAAAGTGGTGAGGTAGCTGATGAGGCTGATAGTAAGGAAGATTCTGAAGATAGCAAAGAAGATGGGCAAACGAAAGAGGATTCGAGTGAAGATGGAGCTGAGAGTAAAGAAGAAAAGGAATCAGAAGAAGATACTGTGGAGTCTGAAACACTAAGCGGTGCGGACAAATCTGAGGAATCTACCGATGCATCAGAAGAAACTGATGAAGCCAAAGCTGAAGGTGAAAGTGACGAAGACACTAAAACAGAAGAAGACGACGATGGATCTCAAGAAAAGGCTGAATCTGATGAAGTAGAGGGAGTTCTGGAAGACACAAGTGATTCCCAAGAAGAAAAAGACAGTGAAAAATCTGAGGAATCCTCGAAGGAAGAAGAGGAGAAAGAAGAGTCAGCAGAGAAAGATGAATCTGTTGAAGGTGATACTGCGGAGGACATATCACAGGAAAAAGAAGAAGGTGCTGAAGGAACTAGTTCGGAAGACGAAGTAAAGGAAGGTGAGGAAAAAGAAGCTAGCGAAGAAGATTCGGAAAAATCTGAAGAAACTGGTTCTGAAGAGGGTGAAGAAAGTGAAGAAGAAGAGGGAGCCCCAGAAGAAGACTTACTCTTAGTAAGTTTTCTTTTCATAAACTCTAATTATTGATTTTGGAAAACCTAAATACCTAACTTTATGTATAGTTCGTTGTTTCGGGATGACAAAGTCATAAACTGATGATTTTAAAAAAGAAAAGTAGTAATTTAAACTATTTATTTCAGACAGGGGAGATTCCTGAAAATCTGAGATCCCGTGACCACATTATTCAAATATTGAGATTAGATGAAGACGCAAGCGAGGCAGAATTAATTATTGAAAAATCTGCTGATATTGTTCTCAGAGATTTAAAAAGACTTTACGAGAATTCTATAAAGCCCTTAGAAGCTCTTTATAAGTACAGAGACCTGAGTAATAGACATTTTGGTGATCCTGAAATATTTTCGAAGCCCTTAGTACTATTTATGGGCCCATGGAGTGGTGGAAAATCTTCCATTTTAAATTATTTAACTGGGTTAGAATTTACAGAATGGGCTTTAAGAACAGGTAAGGAATCTTCGAAAATGAAATAACTTTATTTATGTAAAATTTAATGTAAGTGACTTTAGCGTGGAAAATGGAAACTAATGAATAAAAATTTACAGGTGCTGAACCATCTCCTGCGTACTTCAATATTTTAATGCACGGCAAAGAGCCACAAGTATTAGATGGAACCCAATTAGCAGCTGACTGGACCTTCTCAGGACTACAGAAATTTGGCCAAGGACTTGAAGAGCGTCTAAGGGGACTTCGATACCCCAGTAAATTACTGGAAAAGGTAATTATTTTGTTTACGTTATTGAGTTACTTGGAAATTCATTTTTTGATGAGCAAAATTACAATTTTTCAATCAATTTCTAGGTGAACATTGTTGAAATCCCAGGAATACTTGAAGTCAGGAAACAAGTATCTCGAGTGTTCCCATTCAACGACGCTTGCCAGTGGTTCATAGATCGGGCTGACATCATATTTCTTGTTTACGATCCCTCAAAACTGGATGTCGGACCTGAAACAGAGGCTATCCTCGACCAGCTTAAAGGCAGAGAATCTCAGGTTAGTTTACAGAAATTCCAATTGGAATAGAACAGTTTCTTTTTGTCCAATGAACTTTTTTTAAATGCTTTATCAAGTTAAGTTATCAAGTGAATCTACCACTGGATCAAAATGATGTTCCAACCATAAAGAACCACAAAAGAACTCGGCAGTTGTTTAATTATATGATATTAGACAGAAATTCTAAATTACTACTACTTAAGCAGAGGAAACAAGATAATTACAATTAAGTACCTAGTTTCAGCGACTTTAGACTTGTAAAATTACTTATGTGGACCTGGACACCTTACCTAACTTTACTTGGATACCTATTACATTTGTGAAACAGACACGCATCGTACTAAACAAAGCGGACTCAGTGAAGCCTGAGGAGCTAATGCGCGTCCAGAGCGCGTTGATCTGGAACATATCGCCGCTGATGAGCTCGCCGCAGCCGCCGGTGATGTACGCGGTGTCGCTGTGGTCGCTGCCCTACGAGCCGGGCGCGCCCGTGCGCCTGCTGCAGGCCCAGGAGCGGGAACTGCTGCGCGACCTGAGGCAGGCCGTCGACCGGCGCATTGAGAACAAGATCGCCAGCGCCAGGAGATTCGCGGTAAGAACTACCTACGAGTGCTGAAACATCCAAAAACTAGATACTCGTATATCAGATAGACTGTTAAGTGTAGTACATACCTTTAATAATTTCCTAACAAAATCCAAGTTGTATGTATACGCCTTCATTTCCAAATTTAGAATCCTCAAATAGATTAAATTATAAATATTAGGTAAGTTCTTATGGTATTTTAGACAGGTCGATTACTTAACCCATCTATGTTAATGCTGCCGCAAACTTGCGTAAGGAACCGCGTTTTATACGAATTTTATTTTTAGGTTCGCGTAAGAAACCATGCAAAGATGGTCGACTGTTATTTGACTACGTACTACAACCATAAAACCATCTTCGGCAATAAAAAGGTTATTGCCGACGCTATTATTGAGAACCCTCAGAACTACCACATCTACGAGGGTCTCAGCACACTCACTAACATTTCCAGGTGAGTATAACAGATCAATTATTTCTTGCAAATTTTTCTTCTATCTAAAATGAAAAAGTGATGCAGTCAGAATCGGCATAGTACTTTTACAGGAAAATGGAAACGCGTAAACACAACCTACGTGTATCGCCAAACGCGGCCGCTTTACCGTTCTGGGATTTTTTTTTATCTTTTTCTTCTCAACCGTTAGACGTCCACTGCTGAACAAAGGTCTCTTGCATGGATTTCACACATAGGCACAGGTCACGGTCTTGTGCCGCCTGTATCCTGTGGTTCCCTGCGACTCGTCTGATGTCGTCAGTCCACCTACTGGTGGGTCTGCCAACATTGCGTTGCTGAACATTGCCACTCCTGAACTTTGGACCCCAACGATCAAGCTCTTCGAACTGTCTAATTTTCAAAATTTAAAGTAAAATTTATTTTAGGTATGATCTTCCTGATCCCGAAACGTATCGGGATTTCTTCCGGCTGAACCCGCTGTACGAGTTCCAGCAGCTGTCGGCGACGTGCACCTACTTCCGCGGCTGCCCCATCACGCGGCTCGATGTCGCCATTGCCTACGACTTCCCCGAGCTGGTGGGGAAGTACAAGAAGATGGTAGAAACTGCCACCCCTCAGGGGATGCCCAAGAGTTGAGACGCAGCCCTCGCCACGATCAAAAAATAACACCTGCTTTTTATTTTAGCGAATTGGATTACACGAATATTTTGGGCACATTTTGCATTTCTTTTTCTAATTGGGCGTCATAACTCGTAACATTTTTATTTTAAAAAAAAAACCCGCATTTTCTATTCATTCGTTTAATCGTTTAGTAGATTTAATTACTTTGCTTTAAAAACACTCGCTTGTTCCTGTTTTTGACGTGAATGTTATCGTGTCTGGTGGTAACTAGCTGTTTGGAGACGATTTTCTTTTTGAGTTTTAGTGGGCATAGAAAATGCAATACACTTCCATTCTCCTAATATTAACCATTTTTATACGAAAAAAAATTAATCAATCTAGTCATTACGTTTAAAGTTTGTTAGTAAAACGTTGTTACTATTATTTATTTATTTATTGAGGTGCGTTCCTAGTGTTCTAGGATCTAAGTTATTAATTTATTGCGGTCTCAACCCTGATTAATTCTATGTTAGAATGAGACACTGTGAATATTTAAATTATAAAATAAAACATTGCTAACGTTGTTTTATTTATAGACTTAAAAACCTTAGTTCATGTAAATGTATGTTTAAGTACCTATTTATTTTATTTACGTTTCTTACTTATTACTCTTTCTTTACAAATAAATGAATTTAATGTAACAATACATTAGAAATAAAGGTCGATTTAAAATTCCAAAATAACTCATGATTTTTATCTTATAATAATACCTATAAGAGTTATTTTGGGCGTATTTGACGTCATCATTAAATTGAGCATGGCGGATGATAATTTTTTTTTCTGGTTTAACGAGTTTCTAACTCTGAGTTCTTGTCCTTTTGAGTCTACGGATGAATAATATATTTTTTTAATTAATTTACGGCCTGAATTCTAGTCCTTTGAGGCCTTGCGGATCTGTGTTGCGGATGAATAATATACCAGGGGCCCAAGTCTGCTATTGCAATTGTAGATACATTACAGTTACATTGCCTATCAATGACATTCCAATTGCTACTTTTAGCAATTTGACTTGGGGCCCAGGGGTTCAATTGTCTATCAATGACATAACAATTGCTAAAAATAACAATTGTCATGTCATTGATAGACAATGTAACTACAATTGCAATAGCAGACTACGCCTGCAGTAATACACAAACTATCTTCTGCTACAATTTACGGATTTGACAGTAATTCTTAGTTGGCAATTTTACTTTGGATATCCACTGAGATAGAGAAAGAGAAACTCTACTGGACCTTTGTTGATCGATATCGCATAATTTAAGGCATGCACCAACGTAATTATTAATTATATTAAAAAAATCAAATTTTAAATTATAAAACATATTATGTATAATCGCAGTGCACAAGCACGCCATTTTATTATAATTTACAACATTATATATTATATACTGGCAGCACTACTTTGTTCTATATGTCTAATTGTCTATGGGATAAAATTTGAGGTTATTTTGTTGCATTTACAATAATTGATAAACTTTTTCATTTAATTTTTTGTGGTAATAATTCTTGATACAAGTTATGCACACGGACTTAGCACCTCATTTACATACGGATGAATGCAATGTACTAATAAAAATATTACAGAACTGTCACGTAGAGGTAATAAAACTTTTTCATAATCAACTAACTAGTTTTCATTCAATTACACAACAATATCTTACATAAATAAAGTTAAAAATAAGGAACATTGATATACTAAGTGGTCGTTTAAAATTTTTGACTTACTTATATAATAATAAATATGAAAAAATCTTATCTTGTTTCAGCATCCATTCCGAAAATTTGTCGGTTACTGCAACGACTATGATCGAGATATGCGAAAATGTTTAAAGGCAGAACGAATTCAACGCCAAAGAGCCAACAATGAAGAGGCAATAAGAAAGCACGCAGAAATACGCGCAAGGATATACGCACAAGAAAGAGCAAAACTGCAGAATTAGATATCTACCTCATACCCAAAGAATTCTATATAATCAAAGCTCATACCTATTAAAAAAAACTACAATGGAATATAACATCTTAGACTCAATAGACCTTAACGATCCAGCCATTTATAAATCCTTCACTGATAGATATTTCAGTAAAAGATACATACTGAATGTGAAGGGTATTCAAAACAATGATATTATGTTAATGTTTCACTCAAACAGAATCACCTTGCTGTGTCTTGCACCAAGTCATTTCTTTTTTAAGAAAAAAGACAAATATACTCTAAACTTCAATGTAGGGAAAGTTGATCGTTTAAGTAACCAAGTGAAGGGTAAAGGAAAAAAAGGTGGACAAGCACTGTTTCCTGATTCAGTTATTTGCAAAGTTGAATGGAGTGATAACACTGCCTTTTCAGTACCTTGTGGGATGAGAGGAACTCTTATAGAGATCAATGAAAACTTGGTAAAAAACCCTGAACTGTTAAGAGAATCACCCGACTCTGATGGCTTTCTTGCCATCATGTTATCCAGTATTGCAATTACTGATGCTACAAAGAATGAATTATTAACTCACGAAGAGTACTTGAAAATAGTTAATGGTTAGATTAATTATTTGTATGTTAGATTAGAAAATAAAATAAATTACATAATTTTTAAGTTTGAATTTTATTTATCATTAGGTTAGGCCTGCTGATTTGCTCATGTTAAGTTCAACTTTTTAAACCCCAACGTCACAATCCCGTGGAGAGGTTGCAGAGGAGTTCGCATATATTTGCAATACACAGGTGGTTTAAAAGAAAAAAAAAATAAGGAAACCCCAGAAGAACAGCTGAAAAATCTAAAAAGTCTAAATTGGTAATTTTGTATGGGAATCACCACTTCAGATTAGGTTCTTTTCAAAAAATGCCGGGAGTGAAGCTGCGGGTAAAAGCTAGTCATATATTTTTGGAAATAATTATGAATATCCCTTATAATAGGTCTAATGGAGGCCATACACGTTAGGGTTTGCATGATGGTTTTAGCCGTACATGCATAACCGACAGGCAAACCCTAGCGTGTATGTGATAAAACTGTACAGTTATCGGCGCATGTACATGCAACCAAGCAAATATCAAAATTGATATTTTTTGCCGCTCGGTTATGTTTGCGCGCGAGCATAACCGAGCGTGTGTGGCGTCCAGCGAGCTTGCCTGCACAGCTGTTCTCAGTTTGTTAATATCTGTGACGGTAGAAGGACGCGCGCGCGCACCATAGCGTCGCTTCGGAAATGGCGAGTCGCAAGCGCAATGCCATATTATTAAATTTACGTGAGAGAATTGCTTTCTTTTCAATAACCAACGTTTACACCATTCAGTACGATCTCTTTTTCTTTTTCGGTTCTGTAGAACAAGTGTTAAGCCAAGTATAGCTATCACATCGTTGTCGTCCATTGTTAAGTTGGGTATACCGTACACAGTACTTAGTAACTGTCCTACACAGATCGTCACGTAGCTCCAACTGAGAGTTTATGGCAAAACTGCATGCAAACCCTAATGTGTATGTTTACTATGAAACTCGGTTATACTTGTCGGTTATGCATGTACGGCTAAAACCATCATGCAAACCCTAACGTGTATGGCCTCCATAAGGGATAACTATATCATTTATATCAGTTGACCTAAACAGGATTCGATCTTGTGTTATTAGTTTGTGATACAGCTATTCTGAACCACTGTACCAGAGGATGTTCAAAAGAAGTCCAGAAAAAAAACAAGAAGCTGATAAGGTTGTTATTTTTGTTTTTCTTATTGCTGTTATCGCTTAGTTTAACCACCACCCGACCTTTGACCTATCGGCATCTTGATAACTTATAATTATTCCGACAATCTCACCCAAATAATATTCATTAGTATTGTAAAATGTGTTCAAGAAGTATCATCCTTTCTAAAAATAGACTATTTGGGTGCAGATTTAGTATCACAAGCGTACAGACCCGCAGTTTAAGTGATAGTGATGCAAAAAGTAAGAAAACTCCGCTATACAAGTTGCATGAGAAATATGGTGGCAAATTGGTCGACTTTGCTGGGTTTCTCTTACCAGTTCAGTACTCAGATTTGAGTGTCTCAGCATCTCACCTCTTCACTAGAAGCGATGCCTCAATTTTCGATGTATCCCACATGCTGCAAACCAATGTTCGCGGGAAGGACTGTATCTCGTGGTTCGAGTCAATATGCCCGGTAGATTTGAAAGGAATGCCATCCGGAACTGGGTCTTTAACGGTGTTCTTGAACGAAAAAGGTGGAATTATCGACGATCTTATCGTCAACAAAGTAAAGGAAGACCAACTTTATATAGTCTCGAATGCTGGACGTTTAGAAGTTGACAAGCAGCATATGAAAGAGACTTCAGAAAAATTTCGTAAAAACGGCAAAGATGTGACTGTCGAGTTTTGGGATGTGACTGAAAGGGCTTTAATAGCTCTCCAAGGACCGAAAGCGGCGAAGAATTTGCAAACTTTAACGGATATTCCACTGTCAGATTTAACATTTATGACCTCGCGTATAGGTTCGGTGGCAGGAGTGGAATGTCGTGTTACAAGATGTGGTTATACAGGGGAGGATGGTTTCGAGATATCCATACCTGCCGACAAGGCGGAGAAAGTAACAGAAGCATTAATGCAATTCCAAGATATAAAGCTGGCTGGGCTCGGTGCGAGGGATTCACTACGCTTGGAAGCGGGGTTGTGCTTGTATGGAAATGATATCGATGAAACTGTTACGCCAGTCGAGGCCGCTTTGACGTGGCTGATCGCTAAGAGACGCCGAATGGAGACTAATTTCCCAGGAGCCGATATTATATTGCGGCAAATCAAAGAAGGTGTTAGTAAAAGAAGGGTAGGGATAAGGATGGATTCGGGAGCACCTGCTAGAAAGGATGCAGTTCTTAAAAACGTGAATGGAGAAACTATTGGGAAGGTAACGAGTGGTTGTCCAAGCCCCTCTCTTGGAGGTAACGTCGCAATGGGCTATGTTATTGAAGAGCTAAAGAAAGCTGGCACCGAATTACTTGTTAATATCCGTGGCAAGGACGTGTCTTGCAAAATCGCTAAAATGCCTTTCGTACCATCTAAATATTATGTTAAGAAATAAAAACACCTCTATTTAGTACAAAATAGTATTTTTATTTACAACTATAATTACAATATAACTACTTAATGAATATATTATGATAAAGATAAAACATACCTTATAGACGATTAAGTAACAATTATAATAATTATTATTTACTTATTAATATTAACACAAATAAAGGACCTTTGAAATAGAAAAAAATTGCGCTCAAATACAAATTCACTAATTTTCTAATAACATAAATAGAATTATTAATTGAGCAATAATAAATAAATTCGATATTAATGGGACAATTTAATGTAGGTATTTAATTAATATACTTTTGTTAATATTACTGTGGAATTATTAGGAATGTTGAGGCTAAGTTTTTATATTTAATATTAATACTGTTCATTATAAATATACAAATTTTATCACAGGAATAAATCGAAAATGGACATTGCTATCAAAAATATGTTTATCCAGAGTTGTAGAAATCTGATAGTAAAATAGAATAGGAAACACTTTATTGTTAGAATATTCGGACTTTTAAGGCCCTTAGGAAAGAATATAGGAACGTTATGATACATAAACAGTATACTGCAATGCCAAAAGGCTATATAGTAATTTCAGTCCGGACGCAGCCTTTGTAGCAGGGTTTGGAAACCGAAAAAAAAAAACTAGTTTCGGTTATTACCCGAAATATGGGAATAATTTCGGTTAAGGTTTCGGTTTTTTTTTCGTTTAGCCGATAAAATATTGAACCAGTCCTATAGCGATTTCGCTCAATTTAAACACAAAAAAAAATAACATAAAATCATCAGCGGTGATACAGCTCCAGCCCTGGTAGCATGGGCGGGAGAAATTTTATCCCCGGGAAAAGGATAAAACGTTTATCCTCTCGCTTAGCTTTATCCACCCGTCGAGCATGGGCACAGCGGTGGAAATAACACTCAGTGGATATACTTATAGAAATATACATCGCCATCTCTGTCGACATGCTTTAGCATAGGGAAAAGATAATTTTATCCCCTGTCAGTGGATAAAATCGGGGGATAAAACTTTTATCTCCTGCCCATGCTACCAGTGCTGTATAACATTAACTGGTTATTTTAATTCTATGGAATATTAAGAAACTCCTTTGAATATACCGGCAGCTGATATGGCAATTAATCCTGATTATTTGTATTTAAATGTAAATATTTTGTATCTTACTTCCTACCCCAGAAAAATTGAGCTTTTTTAAGGCTGAAATCCAGCGTGTTCCGACTTTTGACGTGGGAGTTAAAACGAAAAACAAATATGTCCTGACATAATATATCCGTTTCATTTTAACTCTTTCTTGAATCTGAACAAAGTGAGCAAATATATTAAATGCTTAACCATTGAAATATTCTTAAATTAATAATATAAAACAATTAATATTACTGAAGTGAAACTTCTAACACCCGCTTTAGGAAGACCACAATAGTTACTGGGTTCACTCGGCCGGATGGAGATAATTTTGAAAAACATACTAGAAGAAACTCATGTAGCGGAAATAATTATTGTGAAGAATATTATGAATCCCCTTAGATTCAAAACGTGAAGTGCACATAACATGCATTTTAAAGCTTTCAAATCTTTAACAAAATATATTCCCGCCATTACAAAATTACGTACACTTTCAAAATCAAGATGGCTGACAGGATTCACATTACCGAGCGTGTTATTATGAATAAGAAGTTTCACTTTCGCTTGTACGCAACAATTTTCAACTTTTTATATTATGTACTAAAAATAAAATATGTATAAAACATAATAACTATATTATACACGTCATACAAAATTAAAGGGCAGGTTATATATTACAAAAAAAGTTTACTGAAATAAAATAACATCAAGTCTTTTGCCCTTGTTAAATTTAAATTAAACTAAAACGAACAATCTGGCAACATTATGAATAAGTGTTACCCATAAAATGCACTTGTTTTTTTAATTATACAAAACAGTAACCTGATTTATTTTACTGTTCAACTACCTATATTTATTTTAAAGTTACTCCAATTTATTGGTATAAAATTAAGTACAGTATAAAACTGATACAGCTTTGTACAACACATATTTGAACTTGGACGGAGATCAATGGTCAATACTTTACTCTGTCCGGTGTAGCATGGTGCAACGAACAGTTCAATAGACCGTAATTTAATTTGTATCATATTGCAGCAGCTATAAGGTTCAAATTCACACTATTAGATTATTCCTTTTGAGAAAATCTATTTTCGTAATTTGAACCCAAGGACTGCAAGAATATGGTATAAAATAAGTTACGTTTATTGCCCTGTCCCCCCGCATCATGCTACATCGCAACAGAGTATTAGGGCTATTGTAAACTGGGACTAATCCGATCCGAGAGCACGCGGATTTTTTAGCGTTACGGTCAGTAGCACCCTAGACAGTACTCAGTGGCGTTCATCATTTATTTTTATTTTTTATGCCCATATAAGGAATTACAAGAATTACAAGACAACATAATATATTAGACATAGATGAAGCTTATCTCTAAAAAAAGATTTTTTTTCCCAGCTTCCCTTGAAAGTGAGTAAGGTGAAATTATAGAGTGGTATAGGTCAAAAATGTACATCACTACATATCATTCCTTCATCTCAATCCATCATCGGCCCATTAGCCAGTTTAGTTAGGCCGTAAGTTCACCAGGCTGGGAAAGTACTAATTGGTAGATTTCACCTTTGAGAAATTGTGGACTCAGGCATGCAGGTTTCCTCCCGATATTTTTCTTCACCGTTAAAGCAAGTGATATTTAATTGTTAAAAACGCACATAACTCCAAAAAGTCAGAGATGCCTTGCCTACAATCGAACCTCGGACTTTTCGAAAAGGAGGCTGAACTAAAGATTTTAGCCCTGATTCGTGGTTTAATAATATAATTGTCATAATATAATACAAGTACGCACGGTAATTGTTTTAGTTGGAATTGTCGATATTTCGAACCAATTGCATGGAAAGTGGTTCCGCGGCTTTTTACTGCCCACCATTTTTAGCACTAACAATTGTTTTTTTGTTTTAAATCAGACGCTGTCACGATTGACCTACACAAATCCAAACATTAATTCTCGTATTCGGATCGCACCCAGTGCACAACCGCCCTAAACTTAATTGTTACATTTTATTTAAATGGTCCTTTAAACTATTATTTATTATCATTTAACTTAAAAAAATTGCTTAGGAATAAAGTAAAGGAAATTTGGCTCGACATAAAATTTTAACCTTTATTTATCAGGGGTATTATAGGGGTTTGTCTATAATTAAAAGTCTTGAATTTTTCGAACACCTGTGAGAATATCAATTAGAATGAGAGCAGATATAAGTAGAGAGAACTCATTGTTTAATTAATAATACATTAATGCTAAATTTGTACTACAAAATATTTATAATTACATACTTAAAATGTATTATATCTTTTTTTTGGAATTAAAAATGTAGGTAATCGAAATTGGCAGTGCTTTTTCTGTTTATATGGAATGCATACTGGTAGTAGTCACTGGCAGTCGAAGCGATCGAAACCTTGGTCGCAGAAATTCGTATTAAAGGATAGTTAGTTCAGTCCGCGAAGCATAAGCTCAGCATTTGTGTGTTTTCTCTTTTTATTAGTTCTCATTTAATTCGGTATATTGAAGTTGCATTCATTTTTCTTAAAATTATAGCTTGTATACTCTTTTTTCTTTCGCAATTATATGTGATAGGCATATCCATACGCATCGATGGCTTGTATGCTTCGGAACTATGCCATTAAATCAATAGGGGACGAGTGTCTGTCGATGGGAAGTTATTGCCATTTTCACATAGTAGCTGTTAACCTGCGGGATAGCCCTGTTTATCCTGTGAAGTGCCTATTGTCAGTGAACACTATCCGGGGTATCCTGGAAGTTGGTTTGAGCGAGTCGGGCGAAATCTTCTGTCAACTCATTCATTCTTGCTGTGTACTGAAATACAAGGATATTCTTTTTAGCAAAGTTAAAGAGCTTTTTTTTAATGCGATGACAAGTTAGTCCTTGACTGCGATCTCATCTGATGGTAAGCGACGATGCAGTTTAAGATGGTAGCGGGCTAACTTGGAAGGGGTGTGGCCGTGTACATTCAACCCATATTCCTAATCTGTTTGGAACGCTAAATCGCTTGGCGGCACGTCTTTGACGGTAGGATGGTAACTAGCCACGGCCAAAGCCTCCCACCAGACTAGAGACAATTCAGATATAAATTCCCAATTGCCTCCGCCGGGAATAGAAACCGTTACCTCTCAGTTATAAGACCACAGCGCTCACCACTGCGCCAGGGAGGGCGTCAACTTAATTGTTAAGTCTTAAAATATTGGTTTGATAGTTATGTTTTCACAAGATTCATCGATATAATATTTATTTATTTATTATTTATTAATTAGTATGGAAATTTCCAATTACACTAATTAAGTTACTTAAAAATAGTCATAGCGTAAAAATAATTACAAAATTGAACAAAAGTAAAAACATTCAACACAACTAAATTTTTTCACGGCGCATGGTTTGCTAGGTGAGGTGAGAATATTATTGTTTCGATTTTTAGAGGCATTATTTAAAGTATTGTTATAAATCCATTATATTTTAGAACTTTTTTTAACCGACTTCCAAAAAGGAGGTTATCAATTCGGTCGATATCTTTTTTCGTTTAATGTTTCGTATCTCAAAAATAGTAATACTTTTTTTTTTTTTTGCGAGCAAATGAGCAGGCGGGTCACCTGATGTTAAATGATTACTTACATCGACTTGTGCAAATTGTTGAGAGTGCGACGGCACCCGCTTGTCCTGCTGCTTCCTCTCTTCCTGCATGCGGCAGTTCACGTAGTAGTTGATCTGATTCTGCAGCTTCACGAATATCTTCCTGTATTCATCTTGTATCCTATTCATTTCGTTGTTTATGTGGTTGTCTTTTTTCTGCATATAATCCTGTTAAATTAATAAACTAATGAGTGACAAGCTAGTCATAGGTCATGACTGCGAAGATCAAAAAAAATCTAGTAAGTACTTTTAAAATGTCATTGCCCGCGACTTCGTTCGCGTGGATTGAGGTGTTTTGCATTCCTGAGGGAACTCTTATTTTCCGGGATAAAAGTTCCAGTCTATAATAATCTATCTCTGTGCCAAATTTCAACCAAATCGCTGAGTAACAAACATCCATACATCCATCCAAACTTTCGCATATACAATATTATATTATATTAGCTGTTGCGCGCGACTTCGTCCGCGTCAATTTCTGTTATTATAATCGCGATTAAGAAGTTTTTAAAAGAATATAAATTATTTTAAATATGGATAATTTTCCCCGTTTTTGCAACATTTTTCACTGATGCTTCGCTCCTATTGGTCGCAGCGTGATGTTATATAGCCTAAAGCCTTCCTCGATAAATGGACTATCCAACACAAAAATAATTTTTCAATTCGAACCAGTAGTTCCTGAGATTAGCGCGTTCAAACAAACAAACTCTTCAGCTTTATAATATTAGTATAGATTAGGATAAGAATTAGGATAGGATTAGGATAATAAGATTAGGATGAACAAAAGTGAGGACAATGTGAAAGAGATACCTTATAAGTTAAAACAGTCCTCTTCGCGTTCTTATACTTTTCCTGTAACGTTTGGTGGTCGGTCTGCAATTTCGCGTACTTTTCTTCTACGTGCGTCAAACTGGCTTGCAAGTCCAATATTTTACTTTTCAACGACTGACACTCTTTTGCACTTGAACTAGTCTTTTGCTTCCAGTCTTCTTTTTCCTTCTTCAAAATATCTTCTAAGGAGCCCAGACGGGACAGTCGATCCTTAAATAACAATGAATAATATCAAAATACTTATAATATAAACTAAAAAGGTTTTTTGGTTGAACTTCTCTTTGAGCGAAAATCATCATTCCAGCAAAATGACCTGTAAAAACAGATTAGGGGTATGGGTTGAATTTACACTGCCATACCCCTTCCAAGTTAGTCCACGACCACCTTAGACTGCATCGTCACTTACCATCAGATGAGATCGCAGTCATGGATTTGGTAATGAACAGCAACAGCTGTTTACCTTATATTTTAGTAGAATGAACTGTTGTTGTTTACCTTATATGTATATTAGTAGAATTAACTGTTGTTGTTTACCTTATATGTTAGTAGAATGAACAGTTGTTGATTACCTTATATATTTGTAGAATTAACTGTTGTTATTTACCTTATATGTTAGTAGAAAGTACTGTTGTTGACTACCTTATATTTTAGTAGAATGAACTGTTGTTGTTTACCTTATATGTTAGTAGAATGAACTGTTGTTGATTACCTTATATTTTTCCGCTTTGTGCCTCCATTCGCCGATTTCGTCCTTTGCTCTTTGGCATTCCTTTTGCAATTCATTATGTTCCTTTATCAGCACCGATATCTCGTTTTCCTTAGATTCCAATATTTGTGTGACTTTCGATCTCTCCGATAGTATGAACTCCTTTAACGTGTCGATTTCTTTGGCCTTTCGTTCTAATAAATCTTTTAGTTTAGTGACACTTGCTAGTTGGTCTGTCTCCATCTCTTTCAGTCGCCTCGCGCAGTTCATTTCGATCGTTTTGATTTCTAGTGTGAACTTCTCGGCTATTTGATCGCGTATCGCCTTTTCTTTCATCATTAGCGCAGTCTGGTAGAAATAAAATTTGTTTATTAAGTATGCATAGTACGAGCAAATTTTTACTAAAATTATAAACTAGACGATGCCCGCGACTTCGTCCGCGTGGATCAAGGATTTTTCAACTCCCATGGGAACTCTGTAATTTTCCGGGATAAAATCACACTAGTCACACTATCACACTAGTATTATAAAGCCGAAAGTTTGTATGTGTGTGTGTATGTTTGTTACTCTTTCACGCAAAAACTACTGGACCGATTTGGCTGAAATTTAAAATGGAGATAGATTATACCTTGGATTAAAACATAGGCTACTTTTTATCCCGGAAAATCAAAGAGTTCCCGCGGGATTTTAAAAACTAAATTCACGCGGACGAAGTCACGGGCATCATCTAGTGAATCATATGTTTTAATCCTGGGTATGAGCTATCTCCATTTCAAATTTCAGCCAAATCGGTTCATTCGTTGTGGCGTGAAGGAGTAACAAACATACATACACACACACACACACACACATACACATACAAACTTTCGGCTATATAATATAAGTGTGATGTGATGTGATAGTGTGATGCGAAAGTGTTTGTTTATTGGTTTTGTCCTTTAATCAAGCTGCAATAGAGCTACGAATCTTCATGATTTTTAGCATGGTAGGTGTAGTTAATGACCTGCTGAGTGACAGAGGTTACTTTTTATCTCGGAAAATCAGAGTTCCCAGATTTTTAAAACTAAATCCACGCGAACGAAGTCGCGGCCATTTGCTAGTAAGTGATAAGACCAGTTTTATATACTTTATACTTATACCTAGTTATTTTATTTGCTTTGTATATTATTTTTTGTGTGAAGTAAATACTTAAAAACTCCTATCGATAAAATTGTGCATAAATGTCCGGCTTCATCCACACTGTCTCGACAAAATCTATCAAAATATATAAAAGGAAAAAGTGACTGACTGACTGATCTATCAACGCACAGCTCAACCCACTGGACGAATCAGGCTGTTTGGCATACAGATAGTTATTATGACGTAGGCATTGGCTAAGGAAGAATTTTTTAAATTCTACTCCTAAGGGAAATAGGGGGTTGAAAAGTCGAACTTAAAGTGAGCGAAGCCACTGGCAAAATCTAGTCTTTTAATAAAAAAAGAGGAACAGTAGTAGTAACAATGGTATATTCACTTGACGATTCAAAAGCACTTCTTCTTCTTCTTCAACTTATGGACGTCCACTGCTGGACATAAGTCTCTTGCATGGACCTCCACAGACCTCGGTCTTGCGCTGCCTGAATCCAGCGACTCCCTGCGACTCGTTTGATGTCGTCTGTCCACCTAGTGGGGGGTCTGCCAACACTGCGCTTCCCGGTGCGGGGTCGCCACTCCAGCACCTTGGGACCCCATCGACCATCAGCTCTTCGAACTATGTGCCCCGCCCATTTCCACTTCAGTTTCGCGACTCGCAGAGCTATGTCGGTGACTTTGGTTCTCCTACGGATCTCCTCATTTCTGATTTGATCTCGCAGGGATCAAAGCACTTAGTAAGAGTAAGAGTTTATTTGAATAGATTTTATTTAGAATTTTAATAATAACATAAATATTTTTAGAAAACAAATTCATCATGGACTTTTCTCCCCATCATCAAGTATGTAGTTTGCATGTTTTTCTTTGTAATAGTTCTCATAATTGCTTTCACTATTGGTGTTTAATTGTATAGTTTATTACCTACTTACGTTATTTTTTGATTTTTTATTTTTATTTTTCTATTCTACCACAATATGGACCACTTCAATATTTTATGTCATTCATCTAAATGAACATTATAACATAAAATTAGTACCTAAGTACTAATTTTATGTTATAATTTTCTGACTCATTAATTAATTTATTCAATCATGCTGTGTACACATATTAAGGGTTGTTACTTGGTTCTTGATAAGCTGTATGTATTTATATTTTGTGTAATTTTTAGTCTCAACCTGTTTTGTGTGCCTCTTTAATAAATAAATAAATAAATAAATAGAAAAAACTATTCTATTCTCACCTTGGCAGCAAGAGGATCATCACAATCGGGCGATGGGTCCGCGTTAGGCACGCTCTGCGGCAACGAGTCTTCAGTGTTGGTGCCGACAGAGCGAAGGTCGCTAAGTTTCTTGTAACGCTCCATTATGTACTTTTGAAAGAATTCTGCTTTGCTTTTCAATTCCTTCATTAATGTTTCATTACTTTCTTGGGATGCTGAGAAAAATATATTTTTTTTTTTGATGAATGAAGAAGAAACGTGGCGTCTGTTATATTAAGATTTCTTTATTGATAAAACTATTTTAAAATATTTATAATGTGTCTAGTCAAAGTAGTTAGGGGAAAAAAAGTTTATGCATGTCTTGTTTGTTACTGTAATTAGTTATATTTGATCTAAGTATTGTTTTATTAGTTTAGTTTTTAGTGTTTTATATAAAGGTAAAAAAAAAAAATTACTCAACGTCTATGGTAGAAACAAATATGGAATACCGCTTACAAAAAAATTGCTTTGAAGTCATTTTTTTAGTTTTCGCAAAAAGTTTTCTCTTCCATTTGATTTGCTTATTTTGGCATTTTCACTAATTCTTATTTACTAAGAAAGTAGTGGAAACGTCGTTTTGTTTTCTTATTTTATATTCTTACCTAATTTGACATTGTACTTGTTCAGTTGGTCCTCCAAAGTCCTAATATGCTTCAACTGTTTCTCACATTGAGCGCAAGCTTCCATTTCTTTACGCATTGCAATTTTTTCGTCTGCAAAACATTCATAATTTTTTTATTAAATAAAAATTATTCTACACTAAATTACACTTGTTTAATTTTCAATATCGAGAGTTTCATTTCATATTTAAGATTGTTAGCCACTGCCTTTTTTTGAAATCGATTTAAACATAGTTTTTAGTTCATAAACCTAAAAAGGTTCAACACCGCAAAAAGATGCCTATTCCATTGGTTTTTACCAATTCTTTTTAAGATTGTAATGGGCTAACTTGGAAGGGGTTATTATTTGTATAATATACGATTCTACACGCATCACTTTTTTTATTCGATGACAAGACCGCTCTTGTGACTGCAATCTCACCTGACTAAGTAAGTGATGATGTAGTCTGCGATGGTAGCGGGCTAACTTGGAAGGGGTATGGCAGTTTACATTCAACCTATACCCCCTAATCTTACTGGAATGCTAAATCGCTTAGCGTAGAATTGAATTTTAAAATAGTGGTATCATATAGTAGAATATACCTTCCAAAAACTTGTTAAGCTTATCAGTAAACTCCTTCTGCTTGTCCGTAAACTCCTTTTGCAACTCAGATATTCTCCTGTTAGCTCTTTCCAACTCCTCTTTAGCGTTTGCGAGTTCCGCTGTTAACTTCTCAATCGTTCGTTTCTCTTTCTCTATTCGCTCTATGTAATCTCTCTCTTTAGATTTGTATTGTTCAATTTCTCTTTGACTTTTTATTTGCACGTCTTTCAGTTCCCTCGTAACTGCATCACGAGCGCTGCATACCTATTAAATAAAATTAAGGATCCAAAAAAAACTCCACCAATGGTTGCCTGGTACAGATTGCTCTGTTAGCAATAAAGCCGCCTTTGCATGCGTAGTTTTAAGTTGTATATATGTAATTATATTTTTCTGTTTTCTATTTTTTGTGTGCAATAAAGTTTTTATCTATCTACTATTTGTTTTAATATTATACAAGTGACAAGAAATGATAGACTTATTCTTGGTTAGTTGTTGGTAGTTGTTGTTATTGGCTCTTGACATTTTTTTCCGACCTATTGAATCCCTTTGATCCGACATATTGAATTTGTAATGACGTCATAATATAACCCACAACCCTAGGATCACTTACAAGAATCCAACCCACGCACGCATGCACGCTCGTACGCTCGCACGCACGCACACTGCCTCGCACGCACACACGCACGCACGCACGCACGCACTCTCGCACGTACGCACGCACGCACGCACACAAGCAAGCATACACACAAGTGACAAATATTATACCTTCCTGTACTCGGGTAAAAAGACCACATACCTGCAAGTACAACGTTTTCAACTCTCCGTTTTCCCTCAACGTCTCCTTCAGTCGACCGTTGTATGTTTCCAACTCCCGCAGGAGGTCGGCGTTGGCCTCCTGAACTAGAGACGCGCGACTACCTTTCTCGGATTTTAGCTTATCGTACTCCATTTCTAACTCCGCGTACTTCAATTCTAACTATAAAATATGGAGAAGAAAATAAGAACAAGAATAAAACAATTAATACTGTAACCCAATTAAGGAAAATTGGAATTTGGATGTAACTGGCGTCATATTGATTCATTTTCATATAAAATGTCACCCTGACCATAATAAAGAATGATGAAATTAATGATGAAAGTCATTGTCCATATAATAATTTTCATGTTGCAGTATACGAAAAATTCTACTTCCTCCTACATAATATTATAAATGCGAAAGTTTATGAGGATGGATGGATGGATGTTTGTTAATCCTTCACGCCGCAACAAATTAACCGATTTGGCTGAAATTTAGAATGGAGAAAGCTAATACCCAAGATTAACACATAGGCATTTTTATCCCAGGAAATAAAATTAGAAAAACCCACGCGGCCAAAGTTGTGGCATCATTTAATCTCGAAAATAACTTACATTTTTGACTTCAGCCCTTAATTCTTCGGCGTCTTTTCTCATCTGTTCGTTCTGTGCCTTATAGCTCTCCACCAGATCGCCGTCCGAGTTCGCACCAAGCAGCTCCACTTTGTTCTGTAGAACAGCCAGGCGTGAGTTGAGTTGCATCTCTATGCCTTTTTGTTCTTCTAGTTTCGCCCTTAGTTCGGACTCTTGTTTTCTGTGTTGCTCTAATCGTTTTTCGCTGTTGAATGAATTAAGATTTTAAGATTATGGTGCTAATTTATACTTAAAAATTTGTTGTTGTTCTTCATTTGTCCCTTTTTGGGATAGGCAATGATCCATGACCATACAGCCTGTTCATACATATTTCTTGAATTAAAAATTTGTTTTGAGATGTCATATATTTGACATTGTATGACACCTCAAAACAAATTTTCTCCTCCTTTCTCACCTCTTTAAGGGTTTAAGCGTTGGTAGTAAAGGCCCTGGTAGGAAACTATGTGTATTGCTCATCAAGCTCATGAAAGGGACAATCTACTAGTCGGATATGATATTGCAATGCACTCAACTTCTCTGTTCAACTTATTTAAGTTTAATTTAGTTCAACTTTTCTGAAACGAACTGCTCAGTTCTAGCCTGTTCTGTGGCCACATATAATTAAAGGTCTGTCAAGACAAGAGTGAATAGGCATTATCTAGCAAGCGCGCTACATACCTACATCTTAATTATAAAAAAAAAACAAAGCTGAGTGCCAGCGATGGTCTGAGATGAATGAATGAAAAAGAAATACAATATTTTCAATGAAATTTGAGATAAACTATTACGGTTCCGGCACAGTTATTCATTAAAGGGAATTAAAGTAATATTAACTATTGAATTCATACCGTTTCGCTATCTCTTCTTGCATGGTTGACAGTTTTTGTATTTGCTGTTTGTGACGACTCAACACTTCTTTTAAAGTTGCTAGCTTGCCAGGAGACGGCGGATCTCCTATGAAATGATTTTTTCAGATTCAGATCCACTTTATTTGCACAGAACATGACAACTAACATAAATGGTATATATATACATTGTACATGTTTTGTTATAAATATATATTATATACGACATTCAAATATTGTATTCTTAAAATTAAGGCCATTATACATTACTAGCTTTTGCATGTGGCTTCGCTCACGTGGTTTTTTCTTTTTTCAAACTCCTATTTTACCCTTTTACAGGTTGAAATTTTAAAAATCCTTTTTTAACGATAAGTGAGGAACGCAGAGATGCCGCAATGAGTCGCGGTACTGCAGATTTACAGAGGTACTTCAAAAAAAAGTATTCAAAATGCGTGCTGAAGTAATGACATCATAAGTAACCGTACTTACTAAAAAAAATTTGCCCGCATTTTCGATCATAGTGAAATTGGAAAGCGTACTATAAAGTACTTACCTAAACTGTAACAGTTATCAGGAAGTGCCTCCATCAATATCTGATTGAGGGTAGTTCTCCAGTTTTCGTACTCTCTCTGAGTGGCCGCCATTTTGTTACGACACATCACCAGTTCTTGTGCTGTCGTTTTTAATTTTGACTGAAATAAATAATGATGAGTTACTCTTAAAATCAAAATTTGTTTATTTCATGTAGGCCAACTTATAGCTCTCATGACGTCATAAATCTACCACCAGTTCGGAATGCAGATTCTGCTGAGAAGAGCCGGCAAGAAACTCAGCAGTTGCTCTTTTCAAAAAAATTTTTTTACAATGGTTAACAAAACTATGCTATGCACACAGTGTTTCCACAAAGAAGTTTCAAAAATGCACACCTACCACAACCTAACACTTAAATAAGAGCATGAGCAAAATTAACACCATGTTTAATACCACAGCTAATACCGTGTTCCATTCCATCCAGTAATCGTTAAGAACTTTGCATTAGTGAAACTGTGGAACCAAGCTGGTGTTAGGAATGGGTACAACAATATTGCAACGGGTGGGGTTTAAACCTGCGACTATTTAGTTTCAATCTGCACCCTTTGCCGTCGGGCTATTGAGGTTGATCCATGAAACTGTTTATCCAAGGAAAACTAAAGTCCACTTGCACCAATCCTCTAAATATATTTAAGTTAAATTTTCAATACCTTTTCTGGTTCATTCTGAACTAAACCTGCCAAAAAGTGACAGCATTACAAAATTTAACTAAACATGATTAAGCAGATTGGTGCAAGAAGGCCTAAGAGTTGGTGAGATTTTAAAGACCTTTCACTTACGCCAAGTTCCTTGACTTGTTCCCTCGCTGTATTCCTTTCATTAGTCAATTGTAGCAATTTTTCTTTGAGTTGAGCCGTTTCCCCATTAACAAGTCTACTTTGTGCCACTTCCAGTTCATTCGCAAGTCTATTTATTGTCGCACCTTTTTCTATTAGGATCGCCTCCTTTTCTCTGTCGCGTTCTGTACATCGTTTTTCTAACATTTTTATTTCATTGTCCTAAAAATTAAACAAAACAAATTAATCTCAAAATCAATCAAATTAATCTGTATGGGACGATGGCGTGTAGAAACCGATTAGGGGTATGGGTTGAATGTACACTGCCATACCCCTTCCAAGTTAGCTAGCTACCATCTTAGACTGCATCGTCACTTACCACCAGTTGAGATTGTAGTCATAGAATAAAAAAAGCTAAGAACTTTGTATAATTAAAAAAAAAATTACGTAATTTGATCTCTTTGTTTATTAAAATAAAACTTTCAGAGTATTTACATTAAATTTTATTAAACGTGACATTTTGAAGAATAATAATTACCTTTTCATCCAACCTACTTTTAGCTTTCATTAAATCGTTTTGTAATCTGTCCATTTCTTCTCGATGTCTGCAAATAAAGAAAATTAATTTAGAATTGGTTCAATAATGTTAGAAAACTAATATCTTAAACTTATTTATATACATACCTATCTTGCTGTTCTCTGAATAATGCATCAGTGTCATGGGAATGTGCCACCTGTAACAAAGGTTTGTGATTATCCTAGTATCCTACTAATATTATAAGTGTTTGGATATATGGATTGGTTTGTTACTCAATCACGCAGCAACGGCTGAACCGATTTGGCTGAAAGGCACAGATATAGATTATAGACTGAAATTGCACATAAGTTACTTTTTATCCCGGAAAATAAGAGAGTTCCCGCGGGAATTACAAAACCTCAATCTACCACACTAATAACCACAACCCATCGAGATAGGAAGCCTAATAGAGAGGCCCTATTCTACTATAGCAGAATAGGTTATACAATATACATATCAATAGTATGTTGTCTCTTTTTAACTAAGCGACACCTGCTTATGCAAAGAAAGACAAATATATGTTTGCTGAGTACTTATTTATGACAACACAACGTGTGACGTCATGAGCGTGACCGGATTTATACCGGCGCACCATTTTAATTGCCAAGAGTATATTATCTGGAAGTAAAGTCTATGGTAAAGAAGTAGCCATCTTAAGTGCCATAGGTAGTCACGCCCATTTTGTAGATAGGGCCGGTCCATATGTATATAGGTCAGTGCCACAACCACACTTACATACATACAGCCACTAGAGTTCACTAGACCAACGAGGCAGTCATACCTGCAAGGTGTGCAGCCGCTGTTGAGCCTCCTGCACCGCCATGTTGGCGGCGCGGAGCTCCAGCTTCAGCTGCTCCTTGTCTTGCTCACTGCCCACCAGCTTCTCCGTCAGTGACGTCAGCTGCTGCTCCAGCTCTATTGACTTGTGCTTGCTTGACGCTACAAATTACAAATATTTATTATTTTTTAACCCAGAACTCACTCATTAGCTCAGAGATTGCTTGACAAAGAAGAAAACACAAAACGCCTCAAAAGATGGCATATACTGGAGCTGGATGGGAGGTGAACTGTCCAACATAACACTCAAGGGGAGGATATTTATTGAAATACCCCCTTTAATCACCTATAGCCTGACATATCCCCCTATCTGATAATGGCTGGAGAAGCCGATGGCAGTTGGACATAATAGAAAAGAAAAAAAAAACTCACTCATAAAACTCAGGGAAGTCAGGCTGAAATCTATAAACTGCACTCTCACTCAGCTCAGACTCAAGACAGAGTTAAAACAAGACAGATTTATATCAGAGCATCTTTCTTCAGACACTGTGCCGTCAAGCAATTCAGCGTTCCAGCACGATGTGTATAGAAACCGATTAGTGGGTTGAATCTACACTGTCATACCATTTTAAGTTAGCCCGCTACCATCTTAGATTGCTTTGTCACTTACCATCAGGTGAGATTGCAGTCAAGGACTATCTTGTTATCCAATTAAAAAACAACATACCAAGTAAGCAATGAGCCTCCTGCAAAGATAACTCAGCCTTATCTTTATCTTGCAAAGCAGCTGTAAGTCTTGCGCGTAGACTATCCACCTCCAAGTCAAGTTTTTGTCTCTGGTCTGCTAGTTGTTGACATTCTTTTACACGCATCTAAAAAAAGTACCACACTATCAGCATCTGATTGTAAATGGGAGATCTTGAGATTTGAGTTCAGTTGGATCTATTTAGAGGTTTATAATTATTACTAAATTGGATTAAGTCTGGTTTGTTGTTATTTTGTAGACAAAGGACTCAATATCATCACACAGAATGAATTTTTCAAAGAAATAACCCAAAGGTCATAGCTGGTCTAGGAGACGAGACACAAGGAGCTTAAATTGAATTTATTTTTGAATAATCATGATAAAGGGTACTGGATACATCAGTTATAATAACAGGTACACTTACCTCATACATAACTTTAAGTCTTTCTTCATTCATAAAGTCTTGTCTGGCCTCAAAGTTATTAATGCCATTGATATGTCCTAGAAAAAAATTTAAAACATAATTATTACAAAAACATTTTGAATCTCTGTTTGCACCGCATTGCTGAGGGTTATGCTATGGGCAATCACATAATGGTTGAGGTTTTTCTTGGGTTATGAGTGATGTCACTCCACCAACAGTCATCAATGAAATTTGTTCATGGATATTTTATTTTTCAAATCAAGTGTAAATTTTGGAAAGTATTTCATTACACTTTCCTAAGTTACGTGGTATTGACAACCTCCCGGGTGCTGTGGTCTTTAAACTGGCAGGTCTCGGGTTTGATTCCCGGAAGGGGCAATTTGGGAATTTATCATTTCTGAATTGCCTCTGGTATGGTCTGGTGGGGAGACGAGAATATAAGGCAAATTCAGCTTGGGTAATTTTCTTTTTTTTTTATAAAAATACTTGATTTTTCTCTGGTGCCACCAAGCAATTTAGCATTCTGACACAATGGCGTGTACAAACATTGCCATATCCCTTCCACGCTAGTCCACTACCATCTTAGACTGCATCATCACTTACCATCAGGTAAGATCGCAGTCAAGGACTATCTTGTCATCAAATAAAAAAAAAGTTGTACAATTTTTAATCATACCTGCTGGTATACCTCTGTACTCTTGATTATAAAAATGGTTTGGACCATCGCCAGCCCCGTAAGGGCTGTACGGCAGCTTTATTGGATCCTCCATAGTTCTCAAGTGCTGCAAATGATTCTTAGGTGTTTCACAAAATGGCTTTGAGGGTTCTGAGGAATGCTGAATTTCCTTCAAGTGATTCAGAGATTCTACATATGTAGGAGGTAGCCCTGTCCTAATTGGATGCTGAGCTGGAATTAATATTGATGATTAGCAAAAATTAAGTCAAAAAACTCAGAATTCACTGCAAAACGATAACTTTTCAACTAATAAAATTCGTAGTTAGAGCCTAATTAGTGCAAATGTTAAAGGTGCAGACTGAAAACTTGGTAAGTATCTGAAAAAGGTACTGTTCAGTCCAGACTCATTATATTATTGTCTTACCCCACTTATAACTCATTAAGCTATACGCTTATTTGAAGGGGAGAAGGGAATACTAGTATATGTAGCATGTTAAATTTTTTTTTTTTCAAAAAAATAAACTCTGGAATATTGCTATAATATAATTTTATTTAATTCTACCTATAAACTTTAATACTGTGTTATGTTTCTTTGTTAAACCTGACCTCATTAATAACCAATTTTAACACAATTTGGCACAAGGCACTACTTAAGACATAGGATACGTAAATAGGAAAAAGAAACGGAATTGTACGGTATTGTAAAATAACCCTTAATCCATACGGACAAAATTGCGGGCAAAATCTAGTATAGTTTAAGCAAACTCAATTAAACTTACCTCCATTAGGACAAGTTGCGTCTAACGTGTAATTTCCACTACTATTAACAGAACTATTATCATCGTCGTGAAGGTCGTCGAAGGCATTCGCTAGAGTGTGTTTCAGCTAAAAACAAACAACAACTATGATGAAGTGTAAACAAACTTTCCCACGAGGTTATGTTATGATTTCGCTTGAGATACCTCTTCATTGAGACGCTTGCGATCTTCAAGTTCCTCCTGCTCTTCTAGCCTGTCTTGCGCGCTATTATTTATATGAATGCTCGCTGCACCTTGAAACAAGCTCATACCAGGGCCTTCCATGTTACGACTTAAGATTAACAACAAAACTTTTTCAACTCCCCGTAACTTTTGATATATCACGCAATTAGAGATTGTAAAATATTGTTACTCTCACTAAATACGAATAACTTTATTATGTAATAGAAAAGTTTTAAGTATTGTTTGCTATTTTATCAACTTTTTCAATGGTCGTTTTCCAACTTTTGGAAATGTCAAATGACGTTTCATCAAACAGAAACAAACGAAAACAAAGATGTTGCCAGCACGTTGCCTGCGTTGATTTCGTTTATCTTTTTTTATTATTATATTGTGTTTTATAGGTATGCCCTTTCTGAAAAACGATACGCCTATTAAAGATCCAAAGCATAAAGCAACAAAAAGAAAATTGGTGAAATCAAGATTGACCACCACCTTTTTCTTGAACAGTCAGAATAGTAGATAGACACTACCTAAACCTCAATAGGAAATTACAATTTCCTATTTACATCAATGATTGGCTGGTAGTCGGGGCATCCATTCTAGTAAGATAAGAAATTGAATCTCAATGTTATGGACTGGATAACTATGACGCTCTGTTACGTAAACGTTACGTTAATTCAAGGCAAATACTTATTTAGTTAACGTCTAAAAGTGTAATGATTACAGATGATTTCATAGCATTTCATAAGTTTTATCACATGGAGAAGGTCGCGTGTTGCTGCGAATCTATTTTATTTTGATGAATAGAATTTCTTTTGATAACAATGTCATTTAAGCCAGTTAGTCATGTATTATTCGATATGGATGGGTTGTTGTTGAGTAAGTGAATATTTAATTTGCAATTATTTATCTTTTAATGTTTGCAAATGTCTTCTCTCTCTACGTTGCAAAACGTTTAAATAACTGGTTGTAAACTATAAAAAAATGCCGATTAAGCTAAAATAATTGAATTTCAGACACCGAAGACCTATACACGGTGGGATTTGAAAAAATCGCTTCGAAGTATGGCAAAAAGTTTACATTTGAACTCAAGTGCAAAATAATGGGACAGCATAGCAGAGAGTTCGCTGGCAACATCGTTAAGGAATTGGATCTCCCGCTCAGCGTCGACGAGTTCCTTCTGGAGTCGAGAAAGATTTTTATTGAATTATTTCCACAGTCTAAAGTTATGCCCGGTAAGTATTTTTAAGGACAGTTAGTAAGTATTTTTTAAGGTCAAAGGTCAATGGCTATTGAAAACAATCATTGCTAATTATTTACAAATATTGTATATTGTGTACTAGATGGCGTTGGACAAATTTAAATATATATTTAAAAAAGAACTACACGGATTATAATTATTAAAAGGTTACCTCTTCCCTTGTATAAATGCAATCAAATATTTCATGGGACTTATTTACTATATCATATCGTCGGGGATAGTGCAAAACCGCGTATCTTCACTAGTCCAAGTTTTACAGGGGAAGGTATAAAAATTTAAAAAACTTTATTTTCTTATTTCTACGGCTAATTTTTACACAGAGAGTATTAATTCATGTGTTCTACGTATTGATAATAAAAATAGATATCTTTTACAGAGATTAATTTAGTTGCTACGACCACGAACGTTTTGATTTGACCACAAACGTATAAAAATGGATTTTAATGTACTAATGCTAGTTACGCGGTTTTGCACTATCCACGACGATATCATTATCAAATGAAGGGTTTTATCATTAAGTACATACGTGAAGAGTTTTGTTTATCATTAAGTAATGAAGTATGTATATTCTTTCTACTTTCTAAAATCGGCTTCTCTTTGACCGCCCGTTGATATTACTGACTTTGCTTCTTTTTCAGGGGTCAAAAGACTTCTGCTTCATCTAAACAAACATAAAGTACCAGTGGGATTAGCAACGAGTAGTAGTCAAGAGACCTATCAGATGAAGGTGTCTCGACACCAAGAGCTGGTCAGCCTGTTGCCATACAAAACTTATGGATCTGATTCTGACGTGAAGAGAGGAAAACCGTTTCCCGACATATTTTTGATTGCCGCAGCTAAATTCCCTGAGAAACCAGCCCCTGAAAAAGTAAGACTTTATTCTACTGACCTTTTTACACACTGATTTGGGCTTAATACATAATATTATGTATGTACCTATGCCCACGTATGCGTGGGAACTCTTTCAATTCTGGACTGTGGGATGCAAGCTCAATCTAGCTTTAACTAAGTTCTACTTTTATTCAAAATCGATTCAACGGTAAGCAAAAAGTCAGGTGTTATTCGGGTATGACTTTAATTAAAACTGCCATACTTTCTGTCGCCGAGTGCCTATGTACCTGTCCCTGGGTGTGTCTAGACTTTAGGCACCCGGTGAATATCTAAGTTGTTCTAGTATGTCACCAACTACTTGCAACACACGATCCACTTATCTAATTACTAATACGTATACAGTTAGTAACCGTCACCTTTAGCTTCTTGCGGCAGGCAATAGGCATTCCTCCCGGCATCTGATTGCGGAAGGAATCCTATCCCTCTATAGCACCTCTCGCGGCAGGCAACAGGCATTCCTCCCGACATCTGTTTGGCGGAAGGAATCCCATTCCTTAAGCACCTCTCGTGACAGGCAACAGGCATTCCTCCCGACATCTGCTTGCGGAAGGAATCCCATCCCTTAAGCACCTCTCGTGGCCGGCAGTCGGCATTCCTCCCGACATCTGCTTGCGGAAGGAAGCCTACTCCTCCCGAGTGTGCTCCCGAGAGTGCTCCCGAGAGTGCGGGAGGTTTCCTCCCAGTGGCCTCCTGAACCTCCCCTTCAGCCACCCCATGCCTCGCGACCTTATCTGGTCTAACTGCTCGCGACCTTATCTGGTCTAACTGCTCGCGACCTTGTCTGGTCTAACTGCTCGCGACCTTATCTGGTCTAACTGCTCTAATACCCTGGTGACAGCAACACTGAGTCGGATTTACTGGTCAATCTGGGCAACTTCTCTGTTCCCAGGAAGCACAGCATTCGGTCGAATTAGACGCATCTAATCTGGGCAACTGCGAGTCCCCAGGTGGTCACGACTTCGAGTGTCAAGGAAGCAGCAGTACTCTCTCTCTCTCTATCTCTCTCTCTGCGTGCCTACGTTGCCAGCACGACCGTCGTGACCACTGCGACCACTGTGGCTTCCACGACCGATGTTGCTGCCACCCTGACCGAAAGCATTGATCTCTGATAACTTGCACTTTTGCTAACAATACCGACAGCATCGGTTTCTAGTTCTGGTAAACTCATATCTATTAGACAACACTAATCCGACGCATCGGAGATTATCATACATTTCTTATTCATTGAATCCATGCACATATAAATGACAAATTCACTTACTGATAGCTCTGCAGGTCACGGCGCTAAGCGTTGCGCCGCCTGTCTACTTACCACCTGCTATCAATCTTACCAGCTGCTATAGCTCTGCGATCACTCACCACACACCACATATCACACTAATATATCTAGGTGGTATACCTAGCGCAGCGTTACGCGTTGCTGCGTCTGATCGCGATATTATAATGCCGAATCTCTAAGGGCCCGCGGCGGTCATAGGTACTTGCGCCCGCGACCCTCCGCGCCTCTTCCCTCATTCCTTTATTTAGCCATCTCTTATTACATAGCTATGGATACCTATGTATATACCTTCGCATTAGCTATGTATGTACCTTCGCATTCGCGACAACTTTCTGCCAAGTTAGTCCGCTCCCATCTTAAAAGGCATCGTCACTTACCATCAGGTAAGATCGTAGTTAAGGACTACCTTGTCATGATTAAAGAAAACGTTCCGAACTTTAGTCCGGATAAACAGACATGCAGATCTTTCGCTGAGTGACCCTGAGCCTTTAGAGGCCTTTCAATAAAAAATAATTTAACTTAGTTTAATTGCAATTTCCAGTGTCTAGTGTTCGAAGACTCTTTAAACGGCGTGAGAGCAGCAGGATCTGCGGGGATGCAGGTCGTAATGGTGCCCGATCCACGCTTCGACCGAAGTCTGGCGCCTGAAGCGACGCTCATTCTCAACTCTATGGAAGACTTCCGACCGGAAATGTTTGGTTTGCCGCCGTTTGATGATAACTAACCATTTGGAATCATAGTTCAAGGAACACAGTGTTGGCAGACCCTCACATGGACCGATAAGCGCAAGACCTAGGCCTGGAAGTCCATGCACTAGATCTTTATCCTGCAGTGCTGCCGTTCTTATGAAAATTGCAATAACTATTATTTTTGCACTTTTCGTAAGAACGGCAGAGATGGACATCTGTGGTATTTGGTATGTGAATCTCAATGACTAAAATTTAACAAGGGTTTCAATTTAGGAACGATTCAATCTTTCACACTTCTGTTTTCTCGCAATAGTTTATCGATTTACTGTATAGCACTTAAGGGCGCTTGTGCAAAAATCCGATAAAATGGATCGAGAATTTTTAGAATTCGGAAATGATAAGTGACTGTCCCTTCAGACTCCGAGAAAATGCAGATGTTGAGTGGTGACCATTTCAGATCGTATTCTCTCGAATTAGTGCACAAGTTGGTGAAATTGGGCCTTAAACTAATAACTTCTAACAGCTTTTTACATCATACTAATCAACTTCATTTCAATGAAATGAAATGAAATGAAATTTATTAAATAAGGTCATTAGTTATGTACAATGATCCATATTTTGTTAGGTTGAGACACAGCTGCCTAAAATAAGTTTCAAGGACTTTTAGTGTAAGTAATATGTAAAGAGTAGGTATTTTTAAATTAACCCTGTAATACTGTAATTTATTCTGATGGGATGTTTTTGGTGTTACCAAAATAAAATTTGACATTTGAAAATACTTTTATTTGACTATTATTATACATCTTATATTCACTTGACTAGTACATTTGAGGTGATCTATGATCCATAAAATTAATAACACAATTAACAATATTATGCTCAGGTACAGTTCTACTGGCAAGACATTAGGGGCGATCTGTACCGGAATGACAGCGGCCGTCAGCGGCGAGGTGAGCACTTTCAGTATGAAATAATTTTAAACTTTATAAACATAATCGCTAAAGACCAATATCGCTTGAAAAGCTCAAAAAGGTCACGCGCGTTAAGCGATACTGGTCTTTAGCGATTATGTAGATAAAGTTTAAAATTATTTCACACTGAAAGTGCTCGCTGCGCCACTGCATGCTTCTGCCATTCCGGTATAGATCGGCCCTTAAGTTCTTAATGTGGGTGGTGGTACAAAAAGGGACCATAACCTTTAATACAGTATACTTAATATGATATTTATAACAATGCAACATAAAACAACATAAAAATATTATTATATCTTAATAATAATAAAATGTTTGTAAACATAATATATTTAATAAGAGCATTACTTTAAAATTGCATTATAAATTATTGTTTTGAAATACTGTAACAATGCATACTTATAATAGTAAATTGCTTCATTAAAATGATTAATAAAATACAACATTACGAAAATAATAGGTATGTACTTACTAGGTACAGCTATATAATATATATTATATACAAAGGGTTATTTACAATAATCACCATACAATTTATTAAGCAACAGTCACTATGTCAACACTTAATATATTTTAATCTGTCATTATTTTTAATCAACAATTAGTTTTAATAGTTTATTTTAAGTTAAGTTCAATAAGTAGATACATAGTAGATATAATATATGCCCATTTATTTACCTAATAACTTACACTTATAAGTTTTTTCAGAGTAAGATCACGTAAGCTGATAACTCATATTAAACGAAAATGTGAATAATAAAAATAATATAAGACAATATTTAATAATATTTTCTCTTTCTGTGTGCATCCAGCACTGGTAGCATGGGCAGGAGATAAAAGTTTTATCCCCCGATTTTATCCACTGACAGGGGATAAAATTACCTTTTCCCTATGCTAAAGCATGGCGACAGAGAAGGCGATGTATATTTGTATAAGTATATCCACTGAGTGGTATTTCCACCGCGGTGCCCATGCTCGATGGGTGGCTAAAGCGAAGTGAGGGGATAAACGTTTTATCCTTTTCCCGGGGATAAAATTTCTCCCGCCCATGCTACCAGGGCTGCATTGGAATTGTTAGTCAGAGACGAATCTTGAGGAATAACACTGACTGAACAAATTCGCTGCACATGACCTTTACAAGAAATTGCTCAAGGCTCAGTTCCTATAGTTCGGTCACTGAATTGAAAGAATTCTTTCAATGCAGTTGTGGCACTGTTTTGATTTAGCTTCCATTGTTTAGAGGCATATTTATTATTGAAAAATTATTAGAGAATCTGGCCACAGATTGGGATTGTACTTAAAAATGACTTAAGTGTCTTTAATCATAAGCTGGAAGGCCAAACAGTTCTGGTTGGAATTCCTCTAACGAATTCAGTACTAAAGTGGCATTTTTCAGCAGCTCTTTGTCAATCCTAGGATCAGGAACCGCTACAACTTGCATGTTTGCTGCACATGCAGCTTTTACTCCGTTAACTGCATCTTCAAATACAAGGCACTGAAAAAGTTTCACAGTACAATCATGGTGCAAGGTGTTACTTTTAGTAGCCCAATTATTGTAGTAATGTATACCAACAATTATAATTTTTCAGAAACTGTAGAAATAGAAATAGAAATAGAAATAGAAATATTTTTTATTCAAATAAACTTTTACAAGCACTTTTGAATCGTCAATGAATCTACCACTGGTTCGGAATGCCTTTCCTGCCGAGAAGAGCCAGTAAGAAACTCGGCGGTTGCTCTTTTCAAAAAAAAAAATAAAAAATTTACAATTGTTATTGAACACAGGATAGTTATTACTGTCTTATGAATCACTGGAGCGAATTATATCCACGCTTTTTTATCATTTACATAGTCTTCAATTGTATAATATGCTTTTTTCATGAGAGTAGATTTAATTGATTTCTTAAACTTGTGTAGAGGCAAGTCTAAGATTGACTGTGGAATTTTATTGTAAAACGTCACGCCCATTCTCACAAATGTCTTTTGGACCCTCTTGAGGCGCAGCCCAGGAAACATGAGCCTATTTGGATTTCTACTTGATCTATCGGACAAATCACTCTTTTTTTTGTAACTCAAAATGTTTTGTCTGACAAATATTATGTTGTTATAAATATATTGTGAAGCTACTGTAAGAATGCCTATCTCTTTAAATCTTTCTCGAAGGGAATCCCGCGGCCTCAAATTATAGATTGCGCGGATTGCCCTCTTCTGCAAAACAAAAATTTTTCCAATATCGGCTGCCTTACCCCATACTAAGATACCGTATGACATAATACTATGGAAATATGCAAAATAAACAATTTTTGCAGTTTCTATGTCAGTCAACTGTCGAATCTTCCTAACAGCGTAAGCAGCAGAGCTAAGTTTGCCAGCAAGCGTTGCTATATGGGTGCCCCATTGTAGCTTTGAATCCAGGGTTAACCCCAAAAACACTGTGGAGTCCTCAGTTTTCAAAGGTTCATTATTTATCTTTAAATTTTTACTGACAGTTCTCGTGTTAGGTAATAAAAACTCAACACACTTTGTTTTTTTAGCATTTAAAAGGAGATTATTTGCCGTAAACCATTCAGAAACTTGAGATAATGCATTATTTACATCGTCAAAATTGTCTTTCATCCTATCGACTTTAAAAATTAAAGACGTATCATCAGCAAATAGTACAATATCGCAAGTATTTTGGACAAAATGTGGTAAATCATTTATGTAGACCAAAAACATGAATGGACCTAGAATAGAACCCTGGGGTACACCCATTACTGAGGCTGATCCGGATGATTTTACATCATTGACACATACTCTTTGGACTCGGTTGCTGAGATAAGACGCAATGAGACTAAGTGCAAAATCTTTAATGCCATAGTGGCTCAGTTTAAGCAAAAGAGTCTCGTGATCAACGCAGTCGAATGCCTTTGACAAATCACAGAAAATACCAATGGCATTCTGTGAGTTCTCCCACGCATCGAATATGTGTTGTAATAGCCTTGCGGCTGCATCGGTTGTTGATCGACCCTTTGTAAAACCATACTGCTCAGTGTGTAGGAGTTTATTTAAATTAAAGTGTAAAAGCAGTTGGTTGAGCATTATTTTTTCGAATATCTTGCTGAGAGTTGGCAAAATTGAAATTGGCCTGTAGTTATTCGGGTCACTTTTGCTGCCCGATTTAAAAAGCGGTATTAGCTTACTACATTTCATAAGATCTGGAAAAGATCCAGAATCTACTGATTTATTAAAAATTAAAGCAAGATACGGCGCAATAATATCAATTACATTATGAATTATTTTAACTGATATCCCCCATAGATCTGCTGTTTTCTTATTTTGTAAAGATTTAAATGTTTTGACTATGTCATATGGGGTAACGTGTTCAAACCTAAATAACTTATTGCACTCAGAGACATTGCTTCTTAGAAGACGATAGGCTTCTGCCGGCGAGGAATTTAGAGAACTGGTTGTGGTAATTGGAATATTTTTGAAAAAGTTCTCAAATGTATTTACAACTTCTATATCGGAGTTAATTACATGATTATCAATTTTAAGCTCCAATTTATTATTATTATGCACCTTATGGTTATTCATTTCATCGCCGATGATGCCCCATGTTGTTTTAATTTTATTATCAGAATTGACAATTTTTTGTTTTATGTGAAGTGACTTTGCTTGTATGCACACATTTTTAAACAATTTAGAATAATTTCTTACATATTCAATAAACGCGGGGGAATAATTATATTTTTTTTCTGCATACAAGTCAAACAGCTTATTTCTACTTTTATAGATGCCGGCAGTTGCCCAGTCACTAAACTTAAGATCTTTAAACAGTCTTTTCTCCATCACCTTAAAGATAGAGTTATATTGTGAGCTTAACAAATCAAAAAACTTTGTATAAATTTCATCCGGATCATCCTGTGCAAGGTCAAGCGTCGGCAATCCAGCTGAGATGTTTTGTTTAAAATGCTTTACTTTTTTAGTGGTAACTGGCCTGTATTTTATTACTTTTGTTATATTCTGTTGACTGCTTGGAATAGATATCATTTGACCGCAATGATCAGATCTGAGATAAGTGATAACAGATTTTTCAATAATGTTACAATCACAAAAAATGTTGTCAATACAGGTAGCTGAGTTTGCAGTTACTCTTGTAGGTTCATCAAAAATATTCTCTAAATTAAAGCTTTTAAATAAGTTAAGTAGCCTACCAGTAAAAGGAGTGTGAAGCAAAATATCAATATTAAAGTCTCCACAGACCACTATTTTTTTTGATGACCTACATAGCCGCCTTAAGGCATCCTCCATTACCTCCTCAAAAACAACAAAGTCGCCCGAGGGTGGGCGGTACACGCAAACTACAATATATCGGTCCAGCTCAACACAAGACAGCTCAATAGCGCGTTCTATAGAAAGACTAACAACGTCTTTTCGCTCTTTATAATTAATGTTATTTCGCGTTACTATCAATGATCCCCCGCGTATAGCAGTCTTTCTTGAGAACGCACTTGACAGTGAATAATTATTAAGGTGTACAATTAACTGATGAGTATTGAGCCAATGCTCAGTGAAGCATAAGATTTCAATATCAAATTTTTTAATAAAAAGCTCAATCTCATGTTCTTTGCCAGATAAGCCCTGTATATTTTGGTGTACAAGATTAATTTTATATTGCTTATCTGTTGTCTTACTGCTTAGTTTAAATTTTTTACAAGTATTATTTTTACTTGAGTCCAAATTCACCATACTGCCGGATAGGCTCTGTATATTTTGATGTACAATGTTCAGTTTGCAGAGCCTCTCCGTTGTCTTAGTATCTAGTTTAAACAAGTAATAGGCTTACTATTACTTGGTTCAACAACAGAAATATTAGTACTTAAAGTACTTGAGTCAAAAACAGAAATATTTGTACTAGAAGTACAGTTTGTAAAATTGTCAAAAGACTTTGTTACAACACTTGTAACTGTATCATTCATTAAATTATATGCTAGCAATGAAGCTATATGTATTTTACATTTTCTAGGCAGGTACATATTATCTGCGGTCAATTTAAATTTATAAATAAATTTATTCAAGTCAAAAAAGGAGATAGCACTGTCATGATGGCTTGACAAATTAAACATATGCAAATTTAATTTATTTATGCGCTGGTTTTGCTCCTTACTTAGTGTACTAGAGTAAGGGAAGGCACATAAAGTAAATTTACATTTGGTTTTATTATGCAAATACAATAATTTTTCAAAACATTTTAGGATCTTGTGCTTTTTTATCAATAAACTGTCCCCAATCAATATGATAACATTAGTATTTATATCCAAGCTTTCTTCATTCAAGTTATTAATTAAATAGTCAAAACTAGCCCCTGGTGAACATTTATTAATCACTGGATGTTGCATATACTTGTTCATATAGGCACCAAAGTCTTTACCTAATTGGTCAGAGATAATTACAGTTTTTTTACTGACATTCACAGAGAGATTTATGTTTGAGGATGAAGAACTTTTTGTATTTACACTACACTGCGTGGGATGGGAAGGCAATTTGACTGGGAGCAATGTACTACTACTGTGATCGTTGCTAGCCATAGGTATAGGTGAGAGGTTACATTGGCATTTACTTGTCAGTGATTCAAAGCGAGCCATATTGTAGTTGCCTAGGGCTAACAACTCGTCAGCTGCCTGTAATTGTTCACAGATCTGATTTTGTGACAGCTCGTACTCCATAGTAACTTTTTTTAGGGAATCATTCAATTTACAAATCTCATTATTAAGGTTTTTAACGTCAACATCATATTTAGTGCTCATTTCTGTCAAAGATGAGCAGTATGTTTCAAGCTTATGTAATAAATGTGACCGTTCCTTCCTTAATGCAACATTTTTAGTGTGAGTCCTTTGTAATTTAATTAAATTTTTGGTTTTTTTAATTATTTTGCCAATTTTAATGTATTTTTTAATTTTATTATGACTATTTAGTTGTATCTTATCATGGTTCTGTATTGTCTTACTATTTCTAGTATAAGGGCTGTCACATGTCAGATCTATGACCGGCACAATTGAGGATGAAGTAAGCAGTTCATCATACAATGTGTTGGTTGCTTGAGCTTCATAGCTTTTTAATTGAGACTGAAGGTCATCAATTGTTCTGTGAGCCCCACTCAATTCATCCTCTAGTACAGATATCTTCCTATTATGTATAAATAATACGATAATTAATAGGAATACGTTTATTGTGCTAGGTAGCAGACATGACATGATAAAATTACAGAATTAATTTACCTACCCACTTGTGTTAACTTTTGTTAAGAAAAGGTAAACAAATGATTTAAGTTTCATATACATGACATATCTTCCCCCCAAGTATATAATATAATTTAATTAAAGTTAAACAATTTTGAAAAGCTACATCCTAATTAAACACCTTATAACAATATAATCACATATTCAAATCAATGCACTTAATCTTCCATTTCATTAGAATAACTAGGTCTAGTATAAGGAACCTTAGCATGAACATTTCTTTTTGTTCTAATTTTCCCCCCTGGTATATCAATCTCAGCTGATTTAGGGATTCCTAATATCTCTTCCCACTTCTCCGCGCTTGGTATTTCAATAATAGGATCATTTTCTATCTCAGCTTCTGAACCCCCTTCACACTCATTATTCTGTTCACTTTGCCCAATATCTTCCACTGTCTCTGATATTTCCGGTTCTACTTCATTTCTATCATGAGCTGCACTAGTTTCCTCGCTATTTTGTATTTTAATGATTTGATCTATATGACGCCTTAAAACTGCACCATCTTCAGCTTGCACTCTATAGCTAGATGGACCATCCTTCTTAACAACTTGGCCTGATAGCCATTTTGGTCCGCTCCTGTAGTTCCTGTACATCACTCTTTGTCCCACATCAGTTTCTCTGTTTTTCTGTCGGGCGTTATTTACTATTTGATTTTCTTCTTTTCTATATTGTATATTATCAGGATGCAAGGCATCCATGACAGTGCGAAGGCGTCTGTTCATCAAAAGCTCGGAAGGACTTTTATTTGTAGTGGAGCATGGAGTAACCCGTAGGCCTAACAACATGTTTGGAAGTTTCACTTCCCAAGATCCATCCATCTTCCGTAACTTTTCTTTCACTGTCTGTACCATTCGTTCCGCTAAGCCATTAGTGGATGGATGATATGGTGCTGATGTCACATGTTTTATTTTGTTAGATTGTAAAAATAACTTCATTTCACTGGACACAAAAGAAGTTCCATTATCAGAGACCAGGGTCTCGCACACGCCATGCGTTGCGAATAAATTCCTTAAATGGTGAATCACTGTTGTGGTATTAGTATTATTTACCATTAATACTTCAGGCCATCTAGAAAATGCATCGACTGCTATTAAGAAAGTTTTATTCATGAATGGCCCCGCAAAGTCTATATGAATTCTAGACCATGGCCTAGACGGGATGACCCACTCATGTGAAGACTTTGGAGGCATATGTCTGTTTTCTAGACAGCTAGTACAATTGCTAACAAGTTCATTTATGTCCTCATTCAATTGTGGCCACCACACATAGCTCCTGGCCAATGCTTTAGTGTGAACAATTCCGTTATGAGTGGTATGCAACATGCGTAGGATGGTTTGTCGCAGAGGTCGTGGTATGACGACACGACAGCCTAAAAGAATACAACCATCGTGTATAGATAACTCTGATCTATGTAACCAATAGGTTCGTAAATCTGTATCAGTAACCTTGTTGGGCCATCCACAGTGAAGGAAGTGAACCACTCGCGACAGTGTTAGATCTTTTTTAGTCTCGGATGCTATATCGTGAGCAGTGTAAGGAAAATCTTCTAAATTTTCCGCCATTAGAAGTACCTCGTAAAGAGGTTGTTCTTCTTGTTCTGGAACTGGTAATGGCCATCGACTTAAACTGTCTGCATTACCGATTTCTGATCCTGGTCTATAAAGAATATTATAGTCATGGGCTGTCAATGCTATGGCGATTCTTGTCAAACGAGGCGATAGAATAGATGGTAAAGGTCTTTTAGGATCGAATATTCCGAGTAAGGGTTTGTGATCTGTAATTACTGTAAAAGACCTCCCCACTAAATAATTATGAAACTTTTTGATTCCGAACATAATTGCTGTGGCTTCTTTATCCAACTGTGAGTATCGTCGTTCATGCTTGTTTAGAGTTCTCGAACTCATCGCGATCGGTCGTTCCTGTCCGTCGTCCATGACATGTGATAATACTGCTCCAACGCCATATTCAGAACTATCACATGTCAGGATTAGTGGTTTATTCAAATCATAATGAACTAAAGTTGTATCGAATGTTAACAGCTGTTTAGCTTTTGTAAAAGCTTCTTGCTCGCGTTCAGTCCACCGCCATGTCTGTGATTTATCTAATAACCTGTGGAGAGGTTCCAGTATGGTTGCCTTGTGAGGTATGAACCTTTCATAGAAATTATAGAGTCCTAAGAATGCCTGTAACTCTTGTACGTTTTTGGGTTCTGGAGTCTTTAAAACAGCTTCGACCTTGCTTGGAGCTGGATGAATACCTTCTCCATTAATAATAAAACCCAAGAACTCAACTTTCTCCTGAGCAAATTTACATTTATTCTTGTTAAGACGGAATCCAGCCTTCTGTATACGATTTAAAACAGTTTCGAGTCTCTGTTGCATAATAAGCATTGTAGGACCACTCACAATAATGTCATCAAGCAAAACTGCGACTCCTTGTATTCCAGCTAGCAATGCTGTCATTAATCTCTGGAATATTCCCGGGCAAGCCTTGACTCCAAAAGGTAACCGATGAACTGAGTATAAACCCTTGCATGTGTTTAACGTTAAAATTTTAGAACAGCTGTCACTCACTTTCACTTGCGTGTATGCTCGATCAAGGTCTAACGTGGTGAAATACTTTGCTCCTGCAATTGTAGCAAATACCTCATTAGCTGTAGGCATAGGGTAAGTATCAGCTTCCGAAGCTTGGTTGACCGTACTACGATAGTCTCCACATAATCGAATATCACCTGATTTCTTTATAATTGGCACAACAGGTGTTGCCCACTCTGAAAAAGATAACGGTCGTAGTACACCTTCTGCCACTAGACGGTCAATTTCCTTCTCAACTCTTTCTTTGATAGCGTAAGGTACTGGACGGGCTTTTAAAAATCTAGGTGTAGTGTTAGGTTTTAGATGTATGGTAACCGGGTTTCCGGTAAATGTGCCCAGTCCATCTCTGAAGATTTCACTGTATTTGCAAATTATTTTATCCATGTTGATTAAATCACTGTTAGTTATAAAATTAATGTTCAATGCAATATTCAATGGGGATAACCAATCCCTTCCCAGCAGATTGGGACCACGCCCTTTCGCTATGATTACATTAAGAGTACATTTAATGTCCCTGTATTGAACTTGCAATTTGGCTTGGCCGAGTAACTGCACTGGTGTGTCTGTCCATGTGCGTAGAGTAAGTGATACTGGTTGAAGAATAATGTGTCTGTTTCGATGTTCTATCTTCTTCCAAGTGGATTCATTCACTAATGAGAAACTTGCACCTGTGTCTACCTGAAGAATTACAGGTACGTCTTCTATCATAACTTCAATCACAAATGGTGATACTTTTGTCTCATGTTGAATACTGTAAATACCATTCAAGTGAAAATCTTCTTCATCTTTAGTGAAGTTAATATTCTTCTTAGAAGACTTCTTCTTTAATATGCAAATCTTCTCAATGTGACCTATCTTTTTGCAGAACCGGCATGTAGCATTAATAAATCTGCATTCACCCCCATGCCGATCACCACACCGATAGCATAGTCGTGTATTTGTTCTAGACTGCACTGCGTTAATATCCATAGCTTCCACTGAGGAACCTTGATGCGTAGTTGCCGGTGCACAGTTTGTACTTGTGCTGCTGTTCTCTGTACTAATAGATGATTGAATCATATGGCAGTCTTTTCCCGCTGTTTCGGCTGCTAACATAGTATCGACGACATCTTGATAGCTAAGGTTATCTTTTTTTAACAGTTCGTACTGCAGACGGCGATCTTTCATGCCACACACAAGTCGGTCACGTAACATGCGTTCTAACTCCATAAAGTTACATTTGGAGCTAATTTTTCGCAATTGTGCAATATACTCTGAAGCATTTTCATTTGTATTTTGATTACGTGTGTAGAATTTGTATGACATAGAAATTTCGTTAGGCTTAGGGCTATAATGTTTTGTCAAAATAGCTTCAATTTCCACAAATGTAATATCACTAGCTTTTCTTGGTGTAATCAAAGCCAAAAATGTTTCAAAAACTTCTGCTCCACACACAGTGAAGAAATTAGCTCGTTTTGCGCCATCCAACATGATGCCATTAGCCTCAAAGCAAAACTTTAACCGATCAATGTAATTTTCCCATATGTCTATTTTCGGGTTAAATTCACCAAACTTCACAGCTTTATGATCCATTTTAACTGAATTTACACTTCGTCGCCACTATTATGTATAAATAATACGATAATTAATAGGAATACGTTTATTGTGCTAGGTAGCAGACATGACATGATAAAATTACAGAATTAATTTACCTACCCACTTGTGTTAACTTTTGTTAAGAAAAGGTAAACAAATGATTTAAGTTTCATATACATGACACTTCCCTAGAGCCTCTTCATAAGTCTGAATGCACACATTAAAAGAGCTGACTGCCTCCTGGAGTCGGTCACGTTCCTCTGACACTAAAGTATGTGAGCTATTCAGGGTAGCGAGTTCAGCTTTTAACTGTGAATTTTTGGCAATCACAGCTTTTACTTCAACCTCACTTTCTTCTTGCTCCCTCAGCAATTGATCATTAAGTTGTCGCAGTGATTTCAGTTCATTGAGGGCAGTTTTAAGTTTCAGCTGTTCTTCTAACGCTGCTGCCCGTCTTGTTTGCATTGTGATGATTGTTGTTATACAATAATGCACCTGAAACACCAAATAATGTGTAAGTGAAGGAAGAAAAAGAAAAGTGGGTGGGTTACACAGAAGAGAGTCTGAGATATATAGAATAGATTTACAAAATGAGTAGAAAGAAAGATAGTACTATTTAGTGTGTTTGTATTACTTTCAAAAACAAGATTTATAGAGCCCACACTTATTTGAAAATAAGCAGCTGTTAATAGGTAGGTATTAACCTATTTGAGTTATTTATGACTATTGTCACTTCTATTGAAGTGCTTAAGTAATCAAAAGTTGCAAGGGACAGTGTACAATCTATTATGTATGCTCGTGTCGTGAAATGTCTGAGGCAGTACAAGTTATTCTTCTACTTCACTTCCACTATTGTCAAGTGAACAGAGAAAAATTTTGCCTTTCAATGTGAGGAAGGACGTGTCTCGAGACTCGAGAATGTACCTAATGTGCGCGGATAACGTATTTATTCAATAAACTAACTGCACTAAGTAGTTATTATAATATTTTTAAGAAGATAAAGGAAATACTCCCCCGGTTTATCCAGATGTCGTTGAGATTTGAATCACGCCGTCCGTCCGACAACTGCCTTGGGTATTAATCAGGTACTTTTCGACGACAGTGGAGCTTATGTATGAGAATTATAAGGAAATCTATCACAAGATAAACTTTAACACTTATTTTAAAACATTAATTCACTAAGAAATAAATTAAAAATTAAAATTTAATGTTTCACAGCTGATTTTGCAACATTTCAGTTTGACAGCTGTCAACTAACTAACTGTAGAAAAGTTTTTGATATCTGTAATATTTACCATTGCTAGTTTTCAAATTATTAATTGTTACAATAATTTATTAAGCTTTACCTACTTACATTTTCTGGTTTTGGTTTATCAGGAAACCTAGATGCGCAGACAAGAAATATGGCTGGGTCAGGTTTACCCTTAGTTACTTCTGGATCAGAGGAGCCCATAGTGAGATGGTGGAAGTATTTCAGAAAGGCCTGATGGTGTTGCATTTTCATGTTCACACTTTCTTGACTAGAACTTGTTGCCATTGCTAAAGGCACTCCTTTGTTGTACAGATGCTCTACTAATCTTTGTGCTCCTGGTAAAAACATAAATATTTATTACATAGAAATATGTATATTAAACTCCTAACTGCATAATACATATTATTATATTAGTTTATCCTTACTAATATTATAAAAGTTAAAGTGCTTGTTCTTCAATCACATAACAATAGTGCAATCAATTGATATGATTGTAAAGATCTACAGAAATCATGTAAATGGTTATTAATAAGAAATGTTGGATACATAAGTTTTATTACCTGGCATTAAATTGACGTACTGAAATACGACCTCGTACACTTTCTGGCATTCTCCCATGAACTCCTCCTCAGTAAGTGGCAAATCTAACATATTTATTATTTTAGTCGCGCACTCATGGCCCTGAAAACCCAGTATTGAAGATTTGATCTTCCACGTGAAAGCTTTCCCGTATTTTTTACACACCCTTTCAAAAGCTTCAGTGTATAACCTTTCCGAATCTGTAATAATAACGAAAATTCGTAGTTATTTGAAATTATGTAAGGTTACTATGAATTCATAACATAAATTAAATTCAAATACCGATGAGGAGGCCGTCTAAATCGAAAAGTACATGGGTAACTTTTTTGTAAGTCATTTTATTTAAAATTATTTCGCTGTTTTTATAAAATTAATGAAATATGATGTGTGATATTTATTTATTTCATTTTATTTTTCACTAAATATCTGTAGCTGCACAATTTCTTTGTGAAAAATTCGAAAAGATTTTGTATTTTTCAGTTATGAATTTTAATTAGAAATCAATACAACGCGTAGGAAAAGCCTGAAAAATTGAAAACCAAAAATGTAACATGAAGAAAAATGACAGTGACAGACAGGGTGACCAACTCAATAGTGTTCTGTGCAAAGAGTACCTACCTATATAAATTATAAATCACTCCGTTTAGTTCTGTGGACCCACGTGGACCAACTTCCATGTGGATGCCACTTTTCAAAAAAATACTCGTATTGTGCTGCCACAGGAGCGGATCCTGTAGGTACGGCGCGGATTTTGTCCGCTCTGCACAGAATCTGCTGAATGGCTCGTGGTTGCTCGTAAGGACGGTGGCACGGCGGACACATTGGTTTCCGTTGTCTATGGATATTGTTCACAGTTTATCGCAGCCACTGACCTCTACCTACAGTTTTCAAATTCAAAATTATTTATTTCATGTAGGCCAACTTGTAGCTCCTATGACACGTCATGACTCTACCTCCGGTTCGGAATGCAGATTCTGCTGAGAAGAGCCGGCAAGAAACTCAGCAGTTGTTCTTTTCATAACAAAATATTACAATATTAATGTATAGCTAGAGCTACAATATTTTCTTGATAATAGCAGAGCGCGGTTGTGAAATAAGAGAATATCACTAGTTACTTTGAAAACTATTTAATTTACATTTTACACATACATTGGTACAACAACGATACAGCGCCAACAGCCATGACACACAGAACACAGACTACATAGAGTTACATAGAACTGTACACCTTACTTGGAATTAGGTAGGTATAGTTAAATTGCTCATCAACACCCCCTTCCAATTTAACAATCAAACAAGATTCAAATCACTGCAAAAAGATCTAAACTTACTTTTACTCAATGACTTAGTCATCACATCAGCTAACTGCTTATTAGTCTCTATATATGAAATTTCCACTAACCCTTTAGCTATCAAATCCTTAACAAAATGAAATTTAATATCAACATGTTTAGACCTCTTTGTTTCACATGTTTTAGCCATTTTAATTGTAGACATATTGTCTTCAAAAACATATATCATTTCTTTATACTGAAATACTTCACATAATATACTCCTTATAAAAAGACTTTCCACTAAACAACTTGAAAGTGCATAGTACTCAGACTCACAACTGCTAAGAGCCACAACAGATTGTTTCTTAGACTGCCAACTCAAAACATTATCATTTAATTTTACAACATAGCCTGAAATACTCTTTCTATCATTGATATCAAATGCAAAATCAGAATCCACATAGGCCTTAATTTTTAGAACATCACACTTAGACTTAACAAAATTCAAAGTTACATCAATAGTATACTTTAAATATTTCAAAACATTTTTCAAATGAGACCAATGAACATTATTATAACAATTTTGAAAACGTCCAAAATATGACACTGCAAAACACAAATCTGGTCTTGATCCTATCATCAAATACATCAAACTTCCAACCAATTCTTTATAAGGTAATTTACAATTCACAGTTTCATTACTCTTGGTTAAATTAAGCTTAGGCTGCATAGGAACTTTACTTATCTTACATTCAGTCATATTAAATTTTAATAATATTTTCTTTATCAAATTACTCTGACTCACAGTAATATTTCCATTTTCACATTTTTTAATATCTAAACCCAAAAACTGAAACTCTTTTCCATTTCCCAGAACATGAATTTCCATCACTTTTGATAAATGCAATTTAATTTTTTCTAACTCTTCTACACTATTAGACATCATAAAGAAATCATCTACCCATATTAAAATATAAGTATTCCCTCTGAAATACAAGCACGGATCTATTTTAGACCTAACAAAGTTTATTTTTAACAATTCCAAATTAATATGATCATTCCAACTTTTTGGACTTTGTTTCAACCCATACAATGACTTTAATACTTTACAAACTTTACCGTTTACATTACACTCTAAACCTTTAGGGAGTTCCATATAAACAGGTTCCTTTAAACTACTTTTTAAGAAAGCTGAGCGTACATCTAATTGTTGTAAATGCAATTGCCTTTCTACAGAGATTGCAAGCATGATTCGGAGAGTAGTCATACGTGCAACGGGAGCAAAAATATCTTCATCAACAACACTAGTCTGCTGATAACCACGTGCAACTAACCTTGCCTTTTTGCGAGATCTACCATCAACTAACTTCTCTGTAAAAACCCATCTTGAATCAATAATCTCTTTATCACTCGGTTCATCTACAATTTCCCAAGTACCATTTGACTCTAAGGACTTCAACTCCTCATCAATTGCTATTTTCCACTCAGGTTCCTTAACTGCATCATCATATGTCTCAGGTACACCCAAACAAGTAGCTAGTGCCAGCATGTCTAACTCAAAATCCTCTAAATATTTAGGTATTTTTCTTATTCTAGACCTTTTGTTCACATCATGCTCACTACTAGCTCCTGGTGTAGGCTCACAATCATTATTTATGGTGACATCTGATGACCCAGAAGGTGACTTATTGCCTTCCCTTGAACCATTCAAATCAGTATAAATTGGCTTATCATTAGACACAGACTCATTGACAGGTTCTTCAATTATGTTATATTGATCATTATTACATTGCTTCTCAACTTTATTTTCAACAACATTTTTATTCCAAAACTCATCAAATATAACATTTCTTGCTGTCTCTACCGTTCGTGTCTCAGAATTCCATAGTCTATAGCCATTATCACAATAGCCTATCATATACAATTTCTTAGTTCTTTCATCTAACTTGCCTGTTCTATCTTCTTTATGAATATACACATAAGCTGGACAACCAAAAACTTTAATTTTACTCAAATCAGGCTTAAAACCATACCAGAGATCGGCAGGAGTGGTTTGTTTAGGCAACACTGAAGATGGTAATCTATTAATTAAATACAAAGCACACATAACTGCTTCTCCCCACATCTCCTTAGACATACCACTCTCAAAAACAAGACATCTAGCCATCTCCATTATAGTTCTATTAAAACGTTCCGCCTTACCTGACTGTGGTGGATTACGAGCCATTGAATAACTAACTCGTATCCCCTTATATTTACAAAAATTGAGAAAATCTTTAGAACGATATTCACCTCCCTGATCACACCTTACATTTTCAATAGAACAGTTAAACTTAGCCTCTACTAAAGACACAAAGATTTTAAATTTTTCAAAAACCTCACTTTTGTTTCTAATTAAATACACAGCACAAAAGTTACTATAGTGATCAATAAAACTCACATAATAATTATATCCATCATGTGTAGGAGGACTAATTTTACCACATACATCAGTTGAAATACACTGTAAAATTCTCTTTGCTTTTCTATCTTCTGGCAACTTCTTAAGATATGGTAACTTAGTTTGCTTACCCTGTAAACATATTTCACATAAACTCTTAGATGGATATCTACAAGAATGACCCATTCTCCTATGCCACAGATCTGTAATACTGTTACCCACACTGACATTTGCACATTCAGATAAAGCTCTTAATTTAATTACATATAAATTGCCAAATATGTGACCGGATACCACTACCACACCATTTCTTATTATTTTTACAATAGACTTTTCAAAAGTTATCTGAAAACCTTTTTCCTCTAATTTTTTCACTGACAGTAAATTGAACAAAATGTTATCACAAATCAATACATCCTTAATAGTGATACTGTTACCGACATCAGTTAAACATTTCAGATTACCTTTCTCCTTTGCCGTGACAAAATGACCTGCTTTGGCAACATTAATGTCCACATTTACACTGGAAACGTCATACACAAAGCTCCTATAGTCACTTTTTAGTATATGGGAACTTGCCCCGCTGTCTATAACAAAAACTATATCATCAGAGGACTGACTGGCACTCAAAGCACTATTTTCACTTGTAATAAAGCTACAACCTGCAGAAGCATCCTCCTTGACAACAGCACCTGTTTCATTCCGTGACCTGGCCTTGTATTTAAAACAATTCACCTTTTTGTGACCTAGAGACTTGCAAAAGTAACATCTCATTGTTTTTCTTGAACGTTCCCTGGCATGCAATGACTTAGCCGCGAATGCACCAGGCTGCAGAGAGTCTGGCAACACATCCCTTTTGCCATGACGTTCCTCCTCCGCTAGCAAGGTATTCTTTACATATTCCAGTGTTACCGCAGATTTATCCTTATTAAAAAGAATATCCATCGCAGAAACCACACTGTCATAATCCGAAGGCATTGCTACCAACAGTTGACTAATCACCTCATCTTCTTCCAACTTCCCCCCAGCAACCCGGACATCTGATGCCAGTGCCTCGAAGTTATTTATAAAATCTTTAAGAGGTTTATCGTTAGAAAACTCTAATTTCCGCCAAGCTTTTTGAGCTGTAACTAAAGACTTCATGCCCTTCTTTTCATAGGTGGCACTTAAAGTGTCGACTATTTCCCTGGCTGTCTTTTTATCTTTTATCATTGTGATTACACTATCAGCCAAGCTTTGTACAATAAGATTTCTGGCTTTTATATCCCGTTTTTTAAATTGTGCCAACATTTCGGGATCCGTGGGCTGCGCCTCGTCCAACACAGACAACACCTCGTGCTGTTCCAGTACCAAGCGTACTCGAAATAACCAGTTACCATAACTAATTGAGCCATCGAAAGGCTTAATCCCCATGAGAATTGATCTGCCCGCCAAATTCTCCATGGCAAAGCACGTTTCGATATACAATTTTCACACAAGACAAAATGTCTGCCAAGTACCTTATTTCACTGCGTCACTCCTTGAAAAACTCGAAGTCGCTTTTCGGCTAGGGCTTCGGTCTTCCCTGGGCCCATAACCTTTTCTTGATAATAGCAGAGCGCGGTTGTGAAATAAGAGAATATCACTAGTTACTTTGAAAACTATTTAATTTACATTTTACACATACATTGGTACAACAACGATACAGCGCCAACAGCCATGACACACAGAACACAGACTACATAGAGTTACATAGAACTGTACACCTTACTTGGAATTAGGTAGGTATAGTTAAATTGCTCATCAACACAATATAATATTATTACAATGTAATAAATATTACACTATCTTGTGGGTGGCTGGATGCCAAGCCGATCGATTCCATGCAACTTTGTCATTAAGAAAGTCACTAACTTTGTAATAACCACGACTTAACAAATGTGTTTTTACCACAAACATATAAGAGTAAGCAGACCTAACATAATTTTCACAACTACATCTAAACGAATAAATAATATCTTCGCTTGCTTCTCTCCAACAAAAAATATATGATTCTATCTCTTTTACTTCTGTTGTTGCAACACTTACGCACTCATAGACATAATTGAGCTTGAGGCAATTCGTAAGCTACAAATAAGAGAAGTATGGTGGAATATGTCAATTTGTCAAAAACAACAACATAACCTGCGAGTTGTTTATTCTTTTAAATTTGCTTTAAAATCGAGTCTAAAGAATCAAAAATTCTGAAATAAAATGGTGAAGTGTTGTGCACCTCTGTGTGGCAATTCTCCGTATAGGAAAACACCTGCAATTACTTTTCATCGGTAAGTTTTGATGTGCTATAGACTCGTAATTTGGTTATATGCTTACTCGGCATTTTAGAAGCAATCCCTAATTATTATATACGCAAAACTCGTAGACAGTTATAGTAATTTTGGTTCTAGTATATTCCTGTTGCAATATTTATCAATTAATTAATATCAGGATCTTGTTTGTCGTTTCATATACTTGTACAATTTGACAGGGCCGTATTCAGGCGCAAGTTTTGTTTAGTGGGTATATTTTGATTAAATAATTAGTCTGTTTTTGCCTGCCTGTTTTAAGATGTATTGGATTGTATTAATTTTTATTTGTATTGTATTGGACTTAGGAAAATTAATCGTGGAAGCAATACATAGCATAGTTTCATTAAATATTGTAAAATTTTTACTTTTTTTTGAAAAGAGCGACCGCCGAGTTTCTTGCTGGCTCTTCTCGGCGGGAAAGGCATTCCGAACCAGTGGTAGATTCATTGACGATTCAAAAGTGCTTGTGAAAGTTTATTTGAAATAAAATATTTCTATTTCTATTTCTATAAAAGTAAGGATAAATTATAAAATTAAATCATTTTTTAGCTTTCCAAAGGATGAAAATATAAAAAATGCCTGGTTGATGCAGACGAATAAAAAAAATTGGCAGCACAAAACATCGAGTGTGCTATGTTCTGAACATTTTGAAGCACATTTAGTGGATTGCAGTGGTTTTCGTACCGTCCTTACTTCTAATGCAATCCCAATGATTTTTGATTCATCATTACAAGTAAGTTTCTAGTTGTTCTTATATTTAGGTACCAACCCAAAACATCTTGCCATTTAAACGTAAATATTGACAGCTATACCCATATATATATATAGCTGTGTACCTATTTGTATTACCTATTAAATTGTTAATACTAGACAACTGATAATTTATTACTCTTGTTTTCAGCATATGTCTACATCATCAGTAAAAGGTCCAGTAGAAAGAAAAGCTGCTGGAGATCAAGTTTTGATGGACTTGCAAAATTTACAGCCTAGTAATACTATTAATAAAGAGTATAGAGTAATACTATTCCTTATTACGTTATTGAAAAGACTGAGACATATGGTTTATTTTGTTATTTTTATAAGTTTAAAATGTGTAATACTATTCTAATAAGGTTATTGAAATGAGTGATACAGGCTGAATAGAATGTAAGAGTTAATTAAACTACTGTTGATGTTATCGTATTGTCAATGTTTGTATTTCTAAAAGATATTAGAGAAAAAGTTGCTTTTTGATTTTGTTTTATTTATCTAATATAGTACGGTCGCCGAACAGAAAGAATTTCGTACAATGACCTCTTTGCCTACTGACAGTGGTCACAAACATTTTTCTATTAAGTGCGGTTTATATAAAATATTTGAAGGAGAAAAAAAATTAGTAGCTTATTAAATAAATTATTTATTTTTAAACATTTATTATAATCGAGTTATATTAACTTATTACATAGAAATAAAAAAATGAAAATTCAAAAATCAAAGTCCAATTTCTCTGTATCGGAGTAACTACTTTCCGACGACGTCTCGCCTGTCACAGTTATAACGAAATAATGTACAGTTTTGTCTACATTATGATCTAGACACCCTAAATTCAATTCACAAGCAAACAAAAACAAACCTTAGGTTTGCAAGTAAAAGGTTTACAATCCCCGAGGACGGCGGTCATTGCATTTGTGCGAGCGTGACGCATTATTTTAAAACGGGAGTGACAGAGACAGGTAGTAACAGGTTAATGTACGAAATTCTTTCTGTTCGGCGACCGCACTATAGATATATCTTTTGGGTAGATTTTGTAAATCATGTTTTGTTTTGATTTTATTAAATATTATTTTGTAACATTATTACTTGTTTGATTACAAAACCGCGAAACTTAGCACATTAGAATCCATTTTCATAATTAAGAATTAATTTATAGAATTAAGTTTACAGAATGTAAAATAAGGGTTTAACCTACAATTTGATGGCAACTTTCCGTAGTTTCCATATTATTTCAAATTACAGATATTAAATACTCTCCAGTCCCTTCAACCTCGCTGAACCTCGCTTTTCGAAGTCCGGCTCTGTTTACTGTCAATGTGTGCGTGAGATTTGTATGTAGGCGTAATTGGAACGCCAATTTTTTCTTATGTTAGGTCTGCTTACTCTTATATGTTTGTGGTTTTTACGCATTGTTTAAAATGCAATGGGAAATACAGTAATTCCTTCGGGATCATAATTATTAGTTAGTTATATAAGCAATAAAATAAATCATGTAAGTAAGTATATTTTCTACCTGGAGTTAATTGATTTATGTGTCTCTTTGTCGGTAGTTCTAATAATAAATAATTTTAAATGTCATGCGAAACAAATAAATAAAGCTGATATTTTAATAGGAACTTAGATCGATTTGCTTTTCTGGTCTTAAATACTTTGATAGATACCTTTTAGGACCACCCAAAAAGTATAGGAATTTATTATTATTATTAGGTACCTATGTAGGTACCTACTACTATTCTTCTAGTAAACTAGTGACTCTACTAGCATTAAGTTAGTTAGATAAAGCTATTCTCGAAATTAGGCATATATTTCTATAGCCCCTACGTAAATCATCGAAACTGAATAAAGACGATTTTTTTCATCCGCTATTGAAAAACAATCAAATCTTATTTTAAGGATCGCCATTTGGCGCCTAAGATTTTAAACAAAATGAGGCTGCCCAGTTGAGTTGGATACGTCAGTTAATGAATGAAGGGTTAACTATAATAAACAGAACAGTGATAGCCTAGGAGTTAGGACGAGGGTTTCCTATTCGAGGCCGCAGGTTCGATCCCGGGGCACGCACTTCTGACTTTTCGGAGCTACTTATGGCGTTTAAGCAATTAAATCTACACTACTATTATAAAGAGGAAAGATTTGTATTTTTGTGTGTGTGTTTGTAATGAATAAACTCAAAAACTACTGGACCGATTTGGCTGAAATTTAAAATGAAGATAGATTATACCTTGGAATAAAACAAAGGCTACTTTTAATCGCGAAAAGAATTATAGTTCCCGCGGGATCTTGAAAACTAATTCCACGCGAACGAAGTCGCGAGCATCAGCTAGTATCTCATATTTCAATGGCGGAAACATCGTAAGAAACTTGCATACGTGAGAGTACTCTATAATGTTCTCAAGTTTGTCAATTTGCAATTTATGTTAGCGAGGTGGATCTATACCCTTCTCTGAGAGGAGACTTGCGCTTAGTAGTACCTAAGGCGTTCATGGGGTTGATGGGTTGTTGATGGTGATGAATAAGACTACCTATTTAATCGAAATCTTTCAGTAATTAACGCATTATGACTATACAGATTGAAAATACTAAAACTTTGAGAATCAATGATCCCCTGCATAGCAACAAGATTTACATCTGGTGTATCTAATTGTATGTTAAATACCGTATAAACTGAAGTAAGTATAATAATTAATAATCGCTACATTCATAGGATGTATACCTACCTATGCATCGACATCAAAGAGTTGTCATATTTCTAGAGCAACAATGTCTCGCAAAATGGCGTCAACTGAGTGGTGCCAGGATACCGTCGTGTCTTTTATCAATAATAATGATTGAATTGAATGCAATTGGTGTTTCTGACATTGCTGAGTTATAAAAAGTAAAGTAAAGTATATAAGGAAAGACGTAGAAAACTGCTTGGTTAACTGAAAAGCTAACCAAGCAGTTTTCTAAATCAGAAGCTGATTGGTTAACTGACTCTCAGTTAACCAATCAGCTCAAAGTTTCATAATTTTACGGTATTTAGGTATGAGTTAAATTATAAACATTTTTGTGTTTTACACTTTTTCGACAATTTTCCTAGTTTATACAAATTAATTACGCGCGTGTACACTAATGTGTACACGATCAATTTCAATTTCTATTGCCAATTTTACTTCTTTGTTTTATTTTACCTATCCATAATAAATTATGGGCTAGCTCATATTACGACGCATAATGTATGAAGTAAGTTTCTCTAGTAATGTGATAGCTCCCCGGTGCAGTAGGCATGTACTATCGACGCAAGTTCCATGCTCCATTGGGTTAGTAGGTTTTATTGCAGGTGAGCAAGAAATGCATGCGCAAGAGTCTTCACTTGTATCGCTATTTTAATTGTTAAGAACAACCAAGGTACTCCAGTCCAATCATGACTAATTATTATGTACTTATTAAAATTGCATAATTATTAAAACTCCGCGGGCGATGGAGAGAGCTATGCTCGGAGTATCCCTGCGAGATCAAATCAGAAATGAGGAGATCCGTAGGAGAACCAAAGTCACCGACATAGCTCAGCGAGTCGCGAAACTGAAGTGGAAATGGGCGGGGCACATAGTTCGAAGAGCTGATGGTCGATGGGGTCCCAAGGTGCTGGAGTGGCGACCCCGCACCGGGAAGCGCAGTACAGACCCCCCACTAGGTCAGACGACATCAAACGAGTCGCAGGGAGCCGCTGGATTCAGGCGGCGCAAGACCGAGGTCTGTGGAGGTCCATGCAAGAGACTTATGTCCAGCAGTGGACGTCCATAAGTTGAAGAAGACGAATTATTAAAACTAGCTAATGCCTGCAATTTAGTCCATGTGGCTTCAGTTTTTATGAGAATTTTTGATTTTCCCGAAAGCCCATATTCAAGATGCGAGTTATCTCTGTCTTTGTTACACGAATAATTTTAATATTTTCCTTAATAACAGTTCATTTTTTCTCATGAAACCTCATTATTTCCATAATAAAAAGTCCCTGCCTAGCCTTGATAACTGCTTGTATAATCCTCTTAATCATCATCATAATCGGTCTAGTACTACCGCAGATTAGCCCGGACAAACGGATAGACAAAAAAATGTTAGTAATGGGTGTGTGGGTTACTAATCACACAATCACAAATCACTTTTCACATAAGCTCACTCACTATTTCGCACTTGATCGCTTAAAATTCAATCCCACTCTGATACCCTAAAACCAACTAGTAATGTGCTGAAACTGTATCAAGCAAATCGCCTAAGATCTTCTATCTCACACTATTTTGACAACCTCCCTGGCGCAGTGGAAAGCGTTGTGGTCTTAAAACTGGGAGGTCTCGGGTTCGATTCCCGGCGGGGCAATTTGGGAATTTATAATTACTGAATTGTCTCTGGTCTGGTCTGTTGGGATTTGCCCATGGATAGTTACCACCCTATTGTCAAAGACGTGCCGCCAAGCGATTTAGCGTTTCAGCACGATGGCGTGTAAAAACCGATTAGGGGTATGAGTACACTGTCACTCCCTTCCAAGTTAGCCCGCTACCATCTTAGACTGCATCTTCACTTACCATCAGGTGAGATTACAGTCAAGGGCTATCTTGTCGTCGAATAAAAAAAAACCACGTATTGAGGGGTCTACCAACGCTGTAGATATTCCAGCACCTTGGCACCCAGTGGCGTAACTATACCGTTAGAGGCCCGTGGCAAATTCATCGTATGGGGCCCTCCCTCCCCCAATATAAAGAAGCTCAACCAATGAGTGTGCTTCCGGCCCTTCCGGGGGCCCCTTCAGGCTGGGGCCCGTGGCATTTTGCCGTCTTGCCACCCTATAGTTACGCCACTGTTGGCACCCCAAAAGTCCATCGGTTTTTCGAGTCATGCGTGCCGTCGAACGGTTGATAGTAAACGAGAGGATCTAGAGTCAACGATGTCTATGACCTCAATATAATTAAACCTTTTGTATAATAGAGCTATGCTTTTGTCGTACTTTCTAGATTTACCTATAATTATATAGTTACCCGTTTTTACTCCAAGCTTTTATCGTTCGACCTTCATACGACGAACACAGTTGAACTTTTTAATTGGGTTAGTTAATTTTTAGTACTATGTTTACTTTTTAGGGTTCCGTACCCGAAGAGTAACCAACGAGATCCTATTACTTAGCCGCCTGCCCGTCCGTCTGTCTGTCAGCGGGCCGTTCTCATAATAGACGGAGAGTTAAAATTTTTAGAGAGTCTGTATTTCTGTTACCGCTATAACAACAAATAATAAAAATAAATTAAAAATTGAAGGAGGCTCCCCCCTTTTTGGTACAGAACTCTTCGTAAGCGAGTCCGACTCGCATTTGAGCACTCTGCAGTACAACATACCTGATTTTCACGAAGATTGCGCTTTTTTTTATATGAATAGCGGGCAAACGAGCTGGCGGGTCACCTACCGCCCCGCATGAACCAGTTGTAGTACCTACCACTTGTAGTACCAGAAGCACAACCAATGCGTTGCCGGCTTTCGGTAACTTATTGGTGCGCCCCTTGAATAACCCCATATTGCAATAATTAAGTGGGAACACTGTTGAAGGGAGATGATTCCACAATTTGGTAGTACGTGGAAAAAAAGATCTGGAGCAACGGATGGTCGAAGTGCTCCAGGCACCCGGATGGTGAGGGTGAAATTGCGTTCGGTGGCGTGCGGTGCGCTTAAGAAAATACGGAAAATGGAATATTCTTGCAGGAATTCCTTGTATTGCTACGGAAGCCTAATAAGTCTTCTTATTTTTAGGGTTCCGTAGTTAAACCTACGTACGACATAACAGAAAAGATTAGTTGCTGAGTTTCTTCTCTGTAGATTCTTCTTGCTGAACCGGTTGTAGAGTAACTACTTAGTGCAACGTAGATCTTAGAACGAATCGGGCTTAGAAATAATTACTTTAGTCTTTATAATTTTTTTTAGCATGAACTCTAGAAGAACCCGTTTTTCCTAATAGGTAATAATATATTATATACCTATATCGCGATATCAATAAGAAACTATTCATATAGGTAAGTAATTAATTAAAAAAAATAAAAGCATAAGCAGTAATTTATAAACAGAATAACGAGCTTTATGTCATAATATTAGCTGTTTTATCGAATACTTCTTTTTTATTATTGCTTTTAAAAACGTTATTAGTATTTTTTCTTGACACGAACAGATAACTCTTGGCTAAGTTTAATGACTTATTCAATATCAGCTAATAATTTTATTTCTTACGCTTCTATCTAACAAATTAATTTTAAATATTAAAACAAAGATCTTCTCATGAAAAAGAACAAAATATCACTAATGACTTTTCCTGTACCTATAGGTAGATATATTATTTTGGTATCAATAGTTTTATCACTTTTATCCCATTCTGAACCAAATCATTCTGGAAAATACACATGTAAAGTTATTGAGAGAGGGTCATTGAAATTATTGGATATCAACTAGCTTTTTCAAAATGCCTAGGTATGTCCCAAGTAGCACACGAAGGCTGCTTAGCAGCTGAATAACGAATTCCCGTCACGCTTAAAGCTGTATAAAAAAGCTGCATAAGGGCTGTATACGGCCGTATAAAGCTCTTATACCTCAAATGGGCACAAATTATACAGCCTTAAGTTGAGTAAAAGATTACAAGTTACTCTTTATTCAGCAAATATGTCACGTGACGTAAAAGTGAAGTAGCAAACTTAATCTAGCAAATTAATATACCTGTAGCTTAAACACAATTTCGTGGAGTGAATTGAATACGTGTGGTTATATATTCAAAGTTAAGTGCATTGTTTTCATATTTATAACAGAAAAATGATTGGGAATGTAATTTTACTGACATTATACATATATATTACCTAAGAAAATTTTAGTGCGCCACGAAAATATTCGGTTTTTAATTAGTTTCGTGATATAAATAAGCCGTGATGAAAACTTGAATAAACAATTTTTAGTGCTTTGAAAAGAATTATAAGATAAAAAGTTGTTATTATGATATCGAGAAGTAAAAACTAATGCAATCTATTCCTAATTCATACAGAAAACATCATAAAAGTTGAAAAATGAATCAGTATATTTATATAGGCTATGAGGTTATACAATAAAATGGTGGATTCATGTTAAACAGCGACGTGAATAGTTAAAACTCTGATATTCAGCAATAAGCTGTAATGTGGGCCACATATCATCCATTATATAGCTATTAACTTCATAATAGTTCACACGTGCCCCCATAATAAGTCAGTGTAATAAGAGTTCACAAATACCTTCTTATACAGCATTTGGCGTAATTTTATCCACTAAACAGCCCTTATTCAGCCTAAGCTGTTTAAATATCTCTGACAGCTATTATGCAGCTGTAGGATCACCAGTGTACTCTTAAAAGAGTCTTAATACGCATAGAGTTTCAAATAGGTCTAAAAGTGAGTATTTATACAGCTATCTGTGCTACTTGGGGTGTTATTCCAGACTATAATCTGTCTCTGTGCACAGCCAAATCGGTTCAGTCGTTGCGGCGTGATTGAGTAACAAACATCCATCCATACATCCAACCTTTTTTTTTTATTCGATGACAAGATAGCCCTTGACTGCGATCTCACCTGATAGTAAGTGACAATGCAGTCTAAGATGGTAGCGGGCTAACTTTCGCATTTATATATATTTTATAGGATTAAAACGTATATAATAATTATCATCATCATTATTGCTTGCATGACAATCCGCGAATGTTATGTGCACTTGTAATAGATATACCTACGTAGGTACGTAAGTTATTGTGAATGTCATATACCTACTCATGTATATTGTAAGTGTATGTAAGTAAATAAATAATCCCTTAACTGCCCGGAAATGAATACCTAGAAAATGTATGAAAAACTTTAATATTATGTACTAGTAGGTCTCTAGTAAAGTGATATATTTTTGCGTTAATAAGATAGGCACATGTCACATAAAAAGGGACCAATTAGGTACTTAACAAGCAATTGATCTTATAAAGGCATGCGTACGTCCTTGATCTACAATTTTAATTTTTCACGAGGGCCCTTATATTAATTTTATTGGTCGTTAAAGAAAGTCGCTTCGCTCGCGTCCTGGTGGTCGAGTGGTGTCCAAGATCCACAGTTATTAGTTTGTGGATGTAGAGCGTGAAATAAAGCGTTCAGCAAGAAGTAGTAAGGTAGGTATATAGGGGCGGGCGAGTCTCAGACTACTCAGTCGGTATTCGCTAGCTCACGGACCCTGAGCGTCGGTCTGTACAAGTTACGGCACAACTATCGGCATCAGGAATTTCTATGTACTGTGATGTTAGTAAACAATAAGTGTATAAATAAAAAGCGCAACGTGATCCCCCTATCAGTCTTGGTGTGATTTTAAATGAACAACCATGTCTCTTCCGGGAGTTTTTCTTTTTTCACATTACGTGGAAAGCTTTTGGGTAAGTTCGAAATAAAGATAAGTTTATTTAGCAAACGCAATCCGGCGAATATTACATACTTTTCTATGGTACAATGAAGAAAGTGATACAACAAAAATGTTATTTGGATGAATATAATTGTAAATACATAGGTGTAATAAATAAAATAAATTATTAACTTACATGAAACTAATATAATTAATTAGTAAGTCTTAACTACAAGACTGTCCTGCTTATAAAAAAGGCGGCTTTTGGACAGATTCCTACTAAGAAAACTAGTAAGATACATAGGTAGAGCTCCTTTTCCAGACAATTCTTAAACGCAGTTTTAGCAAAATGTCAAAAAGCCGCCTTTTTCGTTAGCACGACAGAATAGTAACGTTTTTCATAACGATTATGTTGTACCATGCGGTAAACGTAATAGTTTTCGTGTGTGCAAAAAAGTAATATTAAAAAATTGCAGCACATTAGTGGTTCCATGTACATAAAGCATAAAACATTAAACTTTTTCCGTCGGTGGAAGCTATACATTATTCACGCATATTTTTCTTGTATATCTTCGTTGATTAGACGTTACAGAATTGTTGCGTGTTTTGGAATCGATGTTACAACGCTCACGGCTAGTCAGCGGCTTTAAATTTACTTTTTACATAGAATTAATTGAGAATAAAACGAAAGCTCTATTTTAATTTGCACGGTGAACTAGAGTAACAATTTTCAGTGTTCCGGAACGGAATGCTATACTTACTAACTACTTTATAATACTTTGCGTCCGTCCGGTCTTCTATCAGCTCGTTAGTGCTATAACACTTTTATCTCAAAAATCCAGATTTTTTCAAAAAATGACTATTGCAATAAATAAGCTTTTTTCGCGATGAACTTTTACACTTGCACTTATTAATTAAATGTGAATGAGTAGGTACTTATAAAAATATATTTTGCGAATATTGGTATAATATTTAGGTATACCATTTACTTGACGATTATGTTGACGATCCCTGGCGCAGTGGTGAGCGCTATGGTCTTAACTGGGAGGTCTCGGGTTCGATTCCCGGCGGGGTCAATTTGGGAATTTATAATTTTTGAACTGCCTCTGGCTCTGGCCGTGGCTAGTTAGCACCCTACCATCAAAGACGTGTCGCCAAGCGATTTCGCGTTCCGGCCTGATGGCGTGTAGAAACAAATTAGGAGTATGGGTCGCGACGGTTGAATGTACATTGCTATACCCCTTTCAAGTTAGCCCGCTACCATCTTAGACTGCATCGTCACTCGAGATCGCAGTCAAGAACTATCTTGTCATCGAATGAAAAAAAAGTAGTGATAGAGTTAATACTTCGGCTTACTGTTTGGAAGGTGCGAGGTGCAGGCACGCATCTCTGATTGTTCTGGAGAATAGGAAAGAGAATTTTCAATCCTCAATCATCATCTATCTAACACCTACTCATTGAGACCATTCTAATGAGTCCAAATACACTATATCTGCTGTAAGTTACAGGAGTTTGGATCCCTCAGACTACTTGATGCTGAAGCATCAACTCAAGGTTACTATGTCTTGGAAATAAATTAACAGTACACACAAATCAATTGAATTTGTAAATTTTGTAAAAGTTTGTATGACCCTTAAATCACGTAGGAAATGGACTCATGGTCTTCAAACGCTTGAACAGCTAAAATTATAGCTAAGATCCATCTCGATCACGTGAGCTTTCGAACAGAAAAAACTGTATCAAAATCATCGAAAGCTATGAGGGAACAGACAGAGATATAGACATCAAACTTATAACATGCCAGCTGCATCTGAAATAAATTAAGTAGCTTTGTGAAAGAAATAGTACCATCAACGGCTACTAATGAAGAGTGATATTAAAAATGCGCGATCTAATGTTCTACAGACATAAATTTTATGCGATCACAAATTCAACTACTCGTCCGTAGAACGCGTCACGGTTGAAAGGCTTTCTTTAAAGTTCATAACTTCCTTTACACCAGGTTGATTGTTTCAGATGTTGACCTTTTTGCACTGTTAAGAAAGATCACAGTCTAGTTTATACGGGACAACGTCACACTACCTATATTCGGAGACCTCAAAGGATTTACAAGACTGAATTTTATAAAAGGCTTTTCCGGAATCAAAAATTGCCTATGTCACTCTCCACCTCTTCAATAAATTATATACTCATGCCCAAAACCACATCGATCCATCGCTTCGTTGCTACATGATTGAAGGACACTCCAACTTTAAAACGCAAAAAGTGAAAAAATAACAACAAAATTTTTTTAGTGCAAATAAAAAATGTCGTCATTAGCAATTTATGTCTAGAAGAAAAGTCTTTTACCTGCCGATGAAAATAACAAGTTACCATTGGGGAAAATAACGTGAAAATTCGAATGCGAATAAGTTTTTCTAAAGCTTTCTTTATTTAGCAATAAAAACCGAATTAGTATATTATAATGTTATCATAACTCTAGCCTTTCGGCTTTCAGTCGCCAGTAGAATCTATGAGTCGGGATGGTATATCCTTAAATAAGAATTTAGCGTCTTGCTTTCATAGGTCCAAAATTTCTACGCCAAAAAGCACAAATACCTATAAAAAAATCTCTAATTTCTCATATTGCGCTGCTTCAGTAATTTTGTAGTCATAATAAAATCCATATAACTAAGTCGATAAACTTGTTCGAATTCACAAAACACTTTGTAATGCTACTGTAACATCGTGTTTGTTATCATTGTACCTACACCAGAAGCGATTCGTGCGCCTAGTTAACCGAATCGTTCAATATTCAGTAGGCACTTGTTCATCACGGCTTTATATTTAAACAATTGATTGCTTTATCTGATTCAAGGTTAATTTTTCTCTAAGTTTTACTTAATTCTGTTTCATTCTATCAGCCTGACGTTCAACATTTGCGAAAATGAATTTTTATCGATGTAATCGTCAACCTATTGATCCGTTTCTGCATGATTGAAAGACAAACCAAAGCAAGCCAAAAACCAACAAACACACTTTCGCAGTTATAATATCAGTAAGGAATTTTAAAGCCTAGTGCATTTTATTATTTCGTATGTAGCTGAATTTTGAACTTTGCCAAGTTTTTCTTTTAATAGGCTGAAAATAATAAACAACACCAAAATAATAATATTCTTCCGGAACTAGATTCAGCCATTTTCATCGTTTCATATTACACACATTTACGCAGCTCAAATGCAATAGGATCAGTAGGTATTTACACATAAAACCGTTGTTGTAATAGGAATGTAACAATCTATACTTATAATAAAACTGTAACGCGGGACGCATTCTGTACATTAAACGTATTTTGAAAATTTTAATTCGAGGATGCTTTATTATCGATACTGAGTCAAAAAGTTTTTTTTTTAGTTTTTTGTCTGTCTATCTGTCTGTCTGTGTGCGCATTACGCAAAAACTACTGAAAGAATTTGTATGAACTTTGGTATAGTGGTAACTGATACTTCGGGTCAATATATATGATCCTTTTTATCCTGATAGACTATAAGGTTTATCCGGGATAGGGGATGAAAGTTTTTGTTGATTTTGCTCCATAACTTCGTCAAATCTAAAATGAATTTATTAATTTTTTTTTATTTTTAATTGTGAACTATTAAAAATATTTTGTCTAATTTTAGTGAAGATCTACTTAATATTATCGGAGATAGAGGACATAACTTCTCGCGGGTAGTAGCAAGTCACCTAAACTTTTTCCACGCGAAAGAAGTCACGGGAATCAGTTAGTATTATATAAATAGCAAACTACTTCACATTCATTTAGAAAAGAAATAGCATTGACCCGAGTGACTTCTTACTTTATTGGTTGTACACTTTGTTGGTACCTATTAGGGTAGTTTTTAAAAACGTTTACTATTTCTCATTATTGTTATTGTAAATTATTAATGCACTAAGGGTTAATAAGAATGGTATTTAAAGACATTTATTTGCTTGACGATGAAAACTAATTAAAAACATTAAATTGGTCCAGAATAAACGATAAAATGTTAAAATGTAGACACAAGTAGGTACCGCTTTCAAAGTAGGTAGGTACCTGCTTAGTATAAAATCAGTTCAAATAATTTTAATAGGTAGTTGCTGCGCTGCATTTTTACGCCAATGTGCATTGAGCCTCAGGAATATTATTTATCACTTTGTATTTTTTGTCATAGCATGTCTTTAAAATTTTAGTATGTAGTAATAAACTTAGTTAAATCCTTATCAATAACTATTTATAGATCGTAAAAGTCTTGAAAAGGATGTCTGTTTCAGTTGGTCAAATACATAGATAGGAGTATATGTATATCGAACAATGTATTTATTTAGGATCAATCCAGATATGGATTTTTCTGGATTCCTCCTAAATAATGACGTTATTAAATTTTTTAAATAAAATTTTTAACCGACGAAAAAAAGGAGGTTCTCAATTCGTAGCGTATATTTTTTACCTATTCAAATTGATAGAAGAATGATACGCATATAATAACATTGTAAGCAATACGTTCGTTTATGTTACTGACAGATTTAGATTGATTTATATTCTTCTGTACACTGTATACATTTTTTATACATTTTTATGTCAAACAGTTTTAAGTTTTTGGAAGTGATATAATCACATTTTTGACAACTTATAACTGAAAGAGCCATAAAAAGAACCAACTACAAACGCAGCCGGATATTCTCCTTATTATCTATGTTCTCCTGCCATAGATCGAGAAGTTTAGAAAACCAAATTGGTGTCGTTCTATGAGCTATGAATAAGTTATACGTACCTACGTACGTTAAGCTTTTATGATGTCATTTAAAAGCATGGGGGCTGTATTAAGTGATTTTAATATAGTACATAATATTCAAATTGATGAGGTGCTAACCTGTAGGTATGTGATGTCACGACTAGGGAATGCAAATCTCGCGAGATTGGGGCTCAAGCGAGATCTCGCGAGATTATAAATAACAATACTGCGAGATCTCGCCAATTTCGAGATCTCGCGAGATTGGCAGTTTTGTGTGTTTTTTTTTGCAAATAATCACAATATTTGAATAAATTAGAAAAAAAAAAAAAAAAATTATAAGTATTATAAGATAACATTTATTTTCACGAATTTTTTCAATAGACTTTTATGAATCAAATTGTCTATAATTTTTTTAATAAACTTCTAAGTAGTAAACTTTGACGTACGTTTCAATCAAATCACTGTGGAAGCACTGTTAACATAGCACAGTTTGGTTACCTATTGTAAAAAAATTTATTTTTTATTTTTTGAAAAGCAACTGCTGAGTTTCTTGCCGGTTCTTCTCAACAGAATCTGCATTCCGAACCGGTGGTAGATTTATAAGAGCTACAAGTTGGCCTACATGAAATAAATAAATTTTGAATTTGAAATAACAAATGAAAAAAACAACCAGTCTTCTCTTCTAATATCAAACGCAAATCTTTTAGTAATTTAAAAATTAATTCGCGCACCCCGAACGAAACCGACAGGTCGCAACTCCGTCAGTGTCAGTCCGCGCTTCGAATAAGACTTTTTTATGCTCGAATGCAATCTCGTTAATCTCGCGAGATCTCGCCCTTTTTTCGGCCGAGATCAATCTCGCTAAAAAAGGCCGAGATCTCGCGAAAACGAGATCTCGCGAGATCGAGATTGCATTCCCTAGTCACGACTTCTAAGGCGCCACGATGTGATCGCCCACTTAATCGATTACTTAAATAAAAGAGACGTAATTTCTGATTTATTTTATATCGGAGTTTATCCTGTTTAGCTATGGGTTAGTCGTCTGTTTATGAGGGGATGAAGAGTACTTTGTTTTGAAGGTTTTTCCTTGTTAGTTACTCACTAGGTGCCCCACATTTGAGGTTGTTATATTGCTTGTCAGCGAATTAATCTCACAGGGTGAGAGAGTAAGAAAGACGCGCCTCCACTGAAAACGCCTCTGCATATAATTTGAGATGTGACAATTCGGGGACCTCACTCATTTTCACCATTGTTACATAATGATAATAATTTTTGGTAGAGTCGTTTGTTCACTTGCGAGTTTTAGTGACACAATTCGCATTGTGAGGAACTATGGAGAATGAGATAGTTCAATATTGAAGTTCAAGTAAGTAATTTTACATCACGAGGATCTCAAAAGAAAGTACCTAACTCGTGAGTGAAGGACACATCACTAAACTTGTGATAGGTTAAGTGGGTAGGTTTTGATCGGCTTCCTCATACGCCTTTTAGGCAAAGTGTATCGTGATGCAACAAAAGACGTTATAAATAGGTCTCTAAGTGAGCTTATAGTTCAAGGTTCTATTTCTAGCAATAGATGTCCACAACGTAAGCGCTAATGTAGGTAACTAATATTGTTGACTCGTTGTAGGTTCACGTAGGCTTAGTAACATTTATGTGCCAAGTTTACTGTGGTACGAGTATGTGGCTAGTGTTACCAAAATATTCAATATAATTGGTATTCTAATTTTCACAGCTCGTTGTATGGGGTAGAGTTAAAGAAACTATTCTTAAGGTTTTAAATAAATATAATTATTTTACGACACGGTTATGGTTTCTTTTTTACTCGTCTGGGCAAAAGACCTTTCCGTCATTCACTATAAACAGTAAGATAATAAAAAATCGTTACTCACTTGAAATGGTTTATTTTGGTTGCGTGTCCACTGACCATATATCCCCTATAGGCTACCCTAAATGGTTTATAAAAGTTATAATGTTACAACTTACAAGTGTAAACAGTGAACACGACTCGATGGCCACCCACTTGGTCGAAAATCTAAAATGCCAGCTGTTACCTGTCGCAAAGTCAAGCGGAACTTTCCGAATCTTCTTGGAATGGCAAAAGTTTAATCAAATGAAAAGCGTAACAAATTCTTGTTAAAATTTTTGTAACAAGAAAGTTAATAAGCTCGACAGGCTCATGGCATATTATATTACAATGTATATTATATTTTATTAAAGCCATTTTACAAAAGACGCGTAACTACGCTTCTATTCTGCCGCAATGTGCCTCGAGCCTCGTTTCGTTTATCCTTATTTCTTTGAAAAGCAGCTTTTGCCCTGATTTTATTTATGAAATAAATAAATTATATTTCTTTGTATCCATTAACACCTACCATTATAAAAACAGAATATCATTTCTGCCATTGAAATAAATCGTTGATTTCGCACAGTTCTATATTTAGGACTAGGTACCTATTAAGGTAAAAAATACGATCAAAACTTGTTCTTTCTAGCTTATAAAACCTCATCTCAATGCTATGCCATTAGAAAATCATTGAAGACGAGAGATTAAAAGTTAAAACAACCGCATAAAATAACAAGTTCACTAGAGCTTAAACTCAACCATATCTTACTTGTAATAAAAGTGAACATTATAGTAAGGTAGGCGAGGACTTTTTTTAAAAACCTTTACGAAGGGACAATCATCATAGATTAAATTCAAGTTACTGTTCTGTTTTTTTATACATTATAGGTACATGCTTGACCACTATCACACCTGATGGAAAGTGATGATGTGGTTTAAGGTGGCCTAATCACTCTTGTTTTAAAGATACCCAAATTGAATGCCCTTCCGGCTTCCGTCTTTCCAACTAACTATAACTTGTGAATAGGCATCTTCTAGGCAAGCGCGCACCATCTTAGGCTGCATCTTCACTTACCATCAGGTGAGAACGCAGTCAAACGCTATATATTTAAATAAAAAAAGTTTACCTTTTCATTATTTGTTGTTATAGCGGCAAACGAAATATACATGCTCGGAAAATTTCAACTTTGTTCCTGTTACGGATCATGAGATACAGCCCGCTGACAGACGAACAGCGGAGGCTTAGTAATAGGGTCCCGTTGCTTACCGCTCGGGTACGGAACCCTAAAAACTAAACTATTCACACAGACGAAAATAATACAAAGATAAGATCGTCACACGTTTCCTCTTGTCTATTACGGCCACAAACCCATCGCCTTGACTCGCAGACAATTTTTTTTTTTTTACAATCCATTGTGATGTGATATTTCTAGACTATTATATCTACCTATGTATTAGCTACTAGGCGATATGAGTGATTATTGAATTCATTATGAAAGAGGGTTGGATGGAAGGGTTGCTCCCTTTTGCTGAAGGCGTTATAATACATAGGTGTATTTGTCAGGGTTTCCATATCAATAGCGAAAATCAGGAGAGAAGGCGGAAAAGTCAGGACATTTGTTGTTTAAAAGAGAGCACAATACATATTATGCTTTACATTATTATAGTATACGTAATTTAAATTGGATAAATATTATTTGTTGCCTTGATTTTCTTATTGATATTGCGGAAAATTGAAAGTTTAAGTCAAGGCGCCAATTTTATTAATTGATCCATAGGCGGGGTGTTAAGTAGAGTAGACCTTCGATCACAGAAGAAAAAATAAGGATTCAGTACTTCATACTTCAACAATTATTCAAATGCATCATTGTTCTTGACTTATGTTATCGTGACACATGCTGTCCCGACTCCCGGCTCAAAACTACGGATAGCGGCTTTTTAATTTTATGATTATTTTATTAAATATTTTTTATTGCATTTCATGACTATGTAAATCTTATGCGTTCTGACACGTATTTCACGTTTATGTTCATTTTATAGTCTCCTAATGCCATTAAAAATTTAACTTCAAAATTTTCAATAATTAATGGAATTCAATAATGCGCATTAAAATTTAAGCAAGTGTACTTAAAAATTAAACACATTATTTACAACTCTGCAATTCAACACCGCATTATATCCATCCAAAGTTTTTACTTATAATATTCAGTATTATAGCACTATATTATTTTTAGTATATTAAAATAAAGGAAAAAAAGAAATATTTTTTATTTTACACTAATACAACTAAAAATAGAACTCAAATAATCAAATAAAAAGCATAATAAGAATAATTTGATGGTCTCCAACCCGGATCTTTCGTAAAAAGTACAGCAATAATCCACTTTCTAGCCTTTCTGCAGATTGTGCAGGAATAATAACTATTGAAAACTTAGATCTATTATTATTTTCGTCCTCGTCACAATGCGGTTAACAACGAAAAAAATATATAATCAAAAAATTTCAAAAAATCAATTTATTAATATTTAGGGTTCTGGTATTATATTGTCGACTTTATTGTTGCATCTCAAACTGTTCACTTATCGAAAAGAAGACTTTGCAAATCGCTTTCAAGGATGAGTATTTATTAATTCTAAAGAAGCCGTCTCCACTTTTATCAACCAGATTCAATGTATGACATAAATGATCTTACTTAGTAAGTGCACTCGGTGGTTACACAAATCGGACTAACATGCGGTATCCACTTATTTTTCTATGATCGAAGGAGTAGACAGTTTATTTTTTCTATACACGTGTAATATTTCTCTTTATTTTCCTGGGGATTTCTTCAATACTGACTATGTTACCCCCGTAAGTTCAACAATACATAAAATCTAAACTAAAATAAGTATTCTTGATGAGTGAGCGTTCCTTTTTTTAGAGTGCGGCTGTTAATACAATACTGAAAATTGTAAAAACATAAACACTACAATATAAAGTGAAATCTAAGATCAAAGTAAGATCTATCTTACGAGCTTTGTAACTTTTTATTTATTAAAACTCTAACTAGCAGTATTTAAGCAAAATATGATACAAACACGATACACGAGTAACGATAACAAAGCAAAGGTTAACTAAACAAAAAAACTTAAAATCTTTAAGTATATTCTTTTGAAACATCTTAAGCTCTATGTTTTGAATGTTTATCTGTAGTCGCGATCAAAGATAATTTCATGTGATACGGCTTGAAAATAATGACGATGTGTTTTATAAAGTTCTAAGTTATAAGAAACCTAAAAATCTATTTAAATTGCTTTATAAATAAATATAGAAGTTAGAAAAAATACGGCGATATGATTGTGATTTGAAATTCGTATTGTGAGGTTTTGCAAGATTTGGAATACAAAGATACGAAAGCACTTTGTAAAGGTTTATTTGAATAAAAAATTATTCTATTCTATTCTTTTCTATACGAGTACGAGACTTGTATTGTTGCAAACTTTTCTTATATTGTTAGGCGCTTTTGTGAAAACATCTTCAGTTGTGCAAGTAATAAGTATGGTTCCGGTGTATCGTTAGTGGATTTTTTCTTTTTCGCGTCTGCTGACTTTAATTCGATTTTTTTACTTATTTAATACTAGATGATGCCCGCGACTTCGCCCGCGTGGATAAATGTTTTTTGATTCCCACGGGAACTCTTTAATTTTCCGGGATATAAAGTAGCCTATGTTTTAATCCTGGGAAGGAGCTATCTCCATTCCAAACAGCCAAATCGGTTCATGCTTTGTGGCGTAAAGGAGTAACACACACACACACACACACACACACACACACACACACACACACACACACATACAAACTTTCGCCTTTATAATATTAGTGTGAAAACACTGAGTCTAAGGAATTTTTTTTTTTTAAAAGAATATTAGCCAAGCTGAACTTGACTTATACATATTCTCCTCTCCCCTTCAACTATGCGAAAAGCTTGTGCTAGGAGTGGTCTCGTTTTAACTCTAACTTAAGTCTGAGTTGAGTCAGTGCACGCTCTACAGATCTCAGCATAAGGCTGAAATCTATAGACCGCACTCTCACTCAGCGCCCTCAGGCATTTCTAAAGATTCGATCGTAACAGATAGTAAACTTAAAACGTATGAAAGTTATTTACTGTTAGGTAGTTCATAGAACAGTTACGAAACCTGCGAAACCCTGAATAAACAGGATTGTTGGGAAACGGGATCCAAATGGGAACAACGAGGTAGGTGGAGAATCTGATACCTATTCTTGAATGCTTCCGCGTGCGTTTATACTTAAGTGCTTATAATGCATAGAACGCCGTTTTATGTTAATAAAGGTTAATTTAAAATCAATACATTACGTAACCTTATTTTCTTGTATCTGTATCAGTCTCCTGTGACATTGTTTATCTACATATTATACAAGAAAGAACATCCTTTCCAATATTATAAATGCGAAAGTGTTTGTTTGTTGGTTGCTTGTTTGGTTTGTCCTTGGATCACGCTGCAACAGAGCTACGGATCGACCTGATTTTTTGCATGGGTAATAGGTATAGTTGAGGACCCCAACACCCCATCGTGCCGGAACGCTAAATAGTTTGGCAGCACGTCTTTGACGGTAGGGTGGTGACTAGCCATGACCAAAGCCTCAAACCAGACCAGACCAGAGACAATTCAGAAATTATAAATTCCCATATTGTCCAGCCGGTAATCGAACCCGAGGCCTCCCAGTTACAAGACCACAGCGCTCACCACTGTGCCAGGGAGTTCCCGCGGGATTTTAAAAACTAAATCCACGCGGACGAAATCCCGGGCATCAGCTACTTTAAATAATATTTATTCATTATAATAAATTCTTAAACTAAACGCAAAAGGTACCTAATCCTCGTCACGTGATCCATACGAAAACAGTTATTTTAGCGGCGCGGCGTGTTGTTTTCGCTCGGCAATCATACCAATTTCATTAAATCAACCCACCTGTTTTGTTTGTACCGAACGCTTATCGATGCGCCGCCGGCAACTGGTTAACTGGCTAAAACCATCTTATTAGTATGATAATGGATTGCAAACCGGTCGTAAACCTTCGTGATACGAAATTTCGTGGCGGCTACGGCCTACGGCTCGCCTTGAACCACGATCAAGGACTTGAGGTGTGATGCTCACAGCTCGAGCGTCTGACCTCGGACTTGGTCACGAAAATATTTACAGCAAAGTGCATACCTATAAATTATCGTCGTATCTCTCATTGAGCGTTAAACGTTCTTACGATCGTTTGATATCAGGATACGTAGGTACTTTAAACAGACTCCAAAAACAAGGTGTTTATTTCAACTTTTTTTCTTTTTTTACGCGATGTCTTCGCCGATTGTGAACTGATTTTAATGATTCTTGTTTTACTGAATAACTAAATGATGCCCGCGAGTTTGTCCCGTGGATAAAGGTTTTTTGATTTCCGCGCGAATTCATAATATTCCGGGATAGAATGTAGCCTATATGTGTTAATCCTGGGCATGAGCTATCTCCATTCTAAAATTCAGCCAAATCGATTCATTCGTTGTAGCCTGAAGGAGTAACAAACATACACATTACACACACACATGCACTCACACATATAAACTTTCGCTTTTATAAAATTAGTGTGATGATTTTTGTTACCAAAGTAATTTTGTTTATTTTTGAATAATATATTCCATCTCTTAGGGTGGAAAATTGGGGGAGGAATAAGCGGCAGTTTTTTGAATTTCGCGCGTTTGACCGTAGCTTTTGAAAAATGCTTTTCAAATTGACTTTATAAATGCATACAATTTGTTCATGTGTCAAATTATATAAGCAGCCAAGCTGATGAGGCGTTTACTTGGTGAATACAATTAGAGAGATTAGAGTTGGGCTACCCCAATTTTCCACCCTAAGAAGTGGAATAAACGGGAGTTTATTGAATTTCGCGCGTTTGAACGTAGCTTTTGAAAAATGCTTTTCAAATTGAATTATTAAATGCATACAATTTGTTCATGTGTCAAATTACATAAGCAGCCGAGCTCATGAGGCGTTTACTTGGTGAATACAATTAGAGCGTTGTTTTATTTGAATACCGCGTCTCGTCTGAAGGTTATACGAAGGGAAGCAGACGTATGCGTAGTGTTATAGTGACACATATCCGATGTGGCGAGACGATCAGACTGGGCGGCCTTCGGAGAGCAAAACGAATAGCGCGGAGTCGCCGCCATCGCGCATCGGTCGCGGGGAAGCTGTAGCCTGTACTGTATACACGACTGGCATCGTGGAGGGTTACCCTTCGATCACAGAAAAATAAGGGGATTCAGCACTTCATACTTCAACTATTATTCAAATGCATCATTGTTCCTTGACACTGAAATAACTGCTTCACGTCAATGTTCGATGACAGACTAGCTAGCGAAATGGTTACACAAATCGGACTAACATGCGATATCCTCTTATTTTTCTATGATCGAAGGGGTTACCATACGGGACACTCACTAGTCCTACTACACCAACTGTGTGAGCTTAAACAATTGGGTATTTGATTTTTTTTTATAAACTAAGTAAGTATAAAGGTTTTTAATATTGTAATGTCATTTTTCTTTTTTTAATATCATAATTTTTAACTAGTCTCCAAAATATAGGGCTTGTAAGTTTCCTGTTAGAAAAAGAGAGCGCTATTGCAATATGACGTCAAGATTCAGTAGCTATGGAGCTACTGAATCTGTATGTACACTGTATTTCGTTTTACCCACTCCTAGCACAAGCTTTTCGTTTATTTAGAGGGGAGAGGAGAATTTCTAGTAGGTCAAGTTCAGCTTGGCTAATATTCTTTAAAAAAAAATATATATATAGACGTAGAGTTCTTAGCGTAACGTAAGTGTAAAGTACCTAAGTAAGTAGGCTAGACTTAGGCTAGGTAGAAGTCTAATTAGGAAATGTCCGGACTTAACCGAATACACAGTGGAACTACTGCGTACAGATTGTCGCAAGAAATAATAAATTAGTGGACACGCATCGCGAAGTACAAAAAGTCACAAACATCACAAACGTACATCAAAACATTTTCGGACGTCCTTGCATTTTGTAGAGCGTCCGTTAAGCCGAATTTACACTGCGAAATTAGCAGCATGAAATTAGCTTCTTGACATTAATTTCATCAACAATCTCACTTCTAATTCTTCTCACTTCTGTTCTTGTGTAAACTTCTAATTTCACAATGGATACATGCATCATGAAATTAGAAGTTTACACGTGAAATTTTTGATGAAATTAATGTCATGAAATCAGAAAAAAAAACAAAATCAAAATTTATTTATTTCATGTAGGCCAACTTGTAGCTCTTATGACACGTCATAAATCTACCACCGGTTCGGAATGCAGATTCTGCTGAGAAGAGCCGGCAAGAAACTCAGCAGTTGCTCTTTTCAAAAAAAAAAATTTTTTTTTTTCTAACTGCGAATTATTATGCGAAATAATTATGCGAAACTAATTTCGCATTGTAAATTCGGCTTTATAATCAGTGTCGGCTCTGATATCTTTGATTTTAATCTCCAACCTAAACGGAGCTTTCGCACTACACTTTGTTTTCTTTAATTTATTATGATTGATTGGCATTATTTTGATATTTGAATCGTGGGACCGACGATTTAAAAAGATTTAAAGTAATCTTTCGAGTATGTCGTGAATCTATTCGAAATCTTTTGCACTTTTAACGTTCGTTTTAATCGTTCAGTTTGGAAATAAAAGAATCTTTCTTTTCTTTTTCTTTTAAAAACGTTACTTAACTACATGTGTTCTTCTACAAATAAGAAAAAAGTGGGTGATTTATCGATCTATTTGATGGTATAAAATGAGGCGCGTTGACAACAGGGCTTCTGTGTGTTCCCGCATTGGTTCCCCAGACAACTTTTCGGCTGTAGGAAAAGACACTATGAGTACCTACCTATGTCACTATCGTCCAGAAGTCTTTTTACGTGAAAATACAAAACTTTAGAAAGTCATTTATTATGTGTCATCCTGAGTCCTGACTTCTGAACTAGTGGTAGAGTCATTGCTAACATACATATAGACGAGTCAAAAGGAACCAATATTGGAAATAAAAATAAAAACCTACAAAGAAATAATTTGCAAATAAAACCTGGTTAGTTATATTTACCTTCGTTTACGTTATTTACGTTATGATACGCGTCTGTAAACTACCTAACGGTAAACATTTAGGTATACATTAATAATAAAATCAGAACTATACCTATGTATGAAAGTTTGATGACTTCGTTGGCAACTTGCTAACCAGTAGAATAACATGGCAATCGTTGGTCTAGAACTCTAGACTCTAGTGGTAAGCACGATCGACTACGGTTGATGAGGTTCCGGATTCGATTCCCGTGCCGGGCCAAAGTACCTATTGGGTAAATTCAAGAAATTCTCAGTTCCTACTAGCTCGGAGATAGGATGTGTCAGCCCCGTGCCTCGGAGAGCACGTAAAACCTTCGGTCTTGCGCCTTCTCTCTCCGGTCGTGTTGGATTTCCGTCTCATCAAATTATGAGAGATGTGACGTCTGCATCCAGGGTTGCCAGGGACTCACCTGAACGAACAAAGGATCGACGTTATTTTACACTTGCATGGGTATAGTTGAGGACTTGAAGAGTCACATTGTCTACTTTTTATTTCTGGACAAAATAGAGGGTTTCCGCGGGACTTTTAAAAACCTAAGTCCAATCTTTCCAAATCGCGGAAAAAAGCTAGTTAGAAATAAAAGGGGTTAAGGCACCTCGAATATCTAAAACTGTCTGTAACTTTTGGTTAGTGCCGATTTCACGAACGTCGAGTGACGTTTAACCGAGGTATAAATTGGACGTTATGACGGTTTTTGTATTGGGAATCTGTCAAAATATGAAATTTACCCTAGGATAAGACTTTCTACGCTGGTGAAGTCGGCTCTTAGACTGTGTTATCGTATTCAACCGCAAAAGCAAACCTAAAAAAAACCCTTCGAATCATAAATACTAAAACGTTAAAAGGATTTAAAAAAACCTACATAACATAAGGCTCCAGGCGGCAGCCTTATGGTCCACGTGACTTTATTTTTCAAAACATTACTTTAGGCTCGTCTGGAATGTTGGACTTATTCGTTCATTCGTCGGTAGGTAGGACCTGTTTTGGTCCGAGTTTTATTACAATTTGTTATCTACACAGAATATAAACAAGAAGCGCCCAATTTTTACGAGGTTTTTGACCTAGCCGTCTTCTTTTTCCGAGCCAAATTAGATAAAAATAATTGTAAGAAACAGCTATCCGCCGTTGTGTGGCGATAACCCTGAGTTACTTAAGTAATAAAACAAAAAATAAAGTTTTCACTTGAAGGAAGAGCTGTTACTACGGAAACGTCTAGAAACTAGGGAATGCCTTTTAGATAGGGAGAATAGGAATATGTGGGAAAGAAAAAAAGAACTTATCGTTGTTGCAACATTGTATTGATAGGTCACTCTTAAAATTAATATAGTGCTTCTTAACTTCGGATAGCCTGATGTTTATAGGGTTCACACTTCACTTACTTTAACTTAAAATGTCTTCAACCGACTTATCCGTTGTAAGAAGAAGCTAAACTGGCATGTTATAACGTTTATATTAATTTTATTTTTTTCGCAAGGGATTTTGTCGATACTCCAGCATACCTGCCCAGTTCCCATCCCATTTTTACGTATTCAATTTTGTTTCTTTCTAGTGTGAAATAAAGTTTTTATCTATCTGTCCATCTTGTATTTTGAAACAAAAGCGAAATCACACTTACACTTACGAGTAAACGTATTTACTGCTACAGTTTTACCACAAAGGTGTGATAAAGGTCTAAGAAGTTAACTAGGAGAAATATCGAAAATCTTAAACTTGGCATCCTTTCAAAGTTATCGATTTTACCTCGAAAATATATGGCCCTACTTAGGTATCGATAGTTTTTCTTGTCCCTAGATGTAGAGCATAAAATTGGCTATATTTGGCTTTGTGTGGTGCAACCGTTTAGTCCAGTTAGAACTATAAATAGGTAAAAGCGGTTAACTTGTCCTGACTGTTTCGTTCCACACCCTTTGCAATACACCTCTGAAGTTAATGGCAAATATTGGGTGTGGACTATGGCATTACATACGAGTATTTGCCATTACATGTGTAAATATTTTTATGTAAGTAAGCTTGTATTTTTTTATCTATATTAATATACACTACGATTACACACTACGATACACTATTGCGAAACACCTATCCCAGGTCCTATAAGTCTTTCGCAATATACTGCTATATTATATACGGTATGCCTACTAAACATATCGTAAACGAAGCTACGGATTAGAGGATTTTTTACATGGGTATAGTTAATAAGACTTGGAAAATTACATATACACCTTTTATCATAGAATAAATGGCCGAAAAAATCGATAAAATGTTCATAACGTACCTCCAATGCTTTTGACAGACTTTTCTAACGATACCTTACATAATGCGAAAGACAAGTAAAAATTACGTGTAGGGGAGGTACCTACCCAAAATATTAATTTTTCCTATAAAAAATATCCAAATCGCTTCAAGTGAGCTTATAAAATTTGAAGAGTTGCCTCGATTTCTCCAGGATCCCATCATCAGATCCTGACCTGATGGCCATGAGACCACCTGGAAAGTATACCCTTTCAAACAAAAAAAGAATTTTCCAAATCCAGGTGTCTTCGCGTAATCAGGGAACATACATAAAAAAAGATCCCGACGAATTGAGAACCTCTTTTTTTTTTAAAAAAATAATATTAGCCAAGCTGATGTTGACTAATATGCTTCTATCCCCTCCAAATAAGCGGAAAGCTTGCGGTAGGAGTGGGTACGACAATACTGCACCGGGTCGGGTTCGAACCTGCGACCTTTCAGTTTTTCAGTCTGCACCTTTAACAGTTAGGCTATTAAGGCTTAAAGTTGATTGCTTTGAAGTCTTCGATCACAGAAAAATAAGTGGATATCGCATGTTAGTCCGATTTGTGTAACCACTAAATAAGAGTGCAAGAACATTTCGCTAGCTAGTCTGTCATCGAACATTGACGTGAAGCAGTTATTTCAATGTCAAGGAACAATGATGCATTTGAATAGTAGTTGAAGTATGAAGTGCTGAATCCCCTTATTTTTCGTTGATCGAAGCTTGAAGTTGGTTAAAAAAGGATTTTCAGCTAGGTAGTAAATTGGCTGTCGAAGTGAGCTCGTGAACGTCTATTGGCTCCTATTTGAAGGGCCTGTCCTCTGATCGCGCCCAATGAGACGTAATTGTCCTTCGACACCATCCTGTGCTCAATCGACGCAACTCGCTGTTCTCGTCAGTCGTCATAAACTAACCACTTGATTCACTACCATTACGCAAGTATAGCTTTCTTGTTTTGATTGTTTTCTTTTCAACCGACGAAATAACAGAGCAGAGGATGAACGCGCATAACTTTTCGCAGAGTCGTCTGATTTTGATGATTCTTTTTTTAATGGATAGCGTCTTTCTCAAAGTTGTTCCCACTTAAATTTGAAAAATAAATTCTACATCTAAGGGTACACGGTGTACTTGTTAACCTCAAAAAAAATGCACTAAAAATTAAAAAAATAATTACTTACTAGAACGTTTCGAAGATTATTGTGAGAATAGAATTGTACCTAGGTACATCAGTAATGCACAAGCTTTCGGTACATAAGATAATCTACATTCTACAGTCTGGCGGTGTACGGGTAGCGCAAAAGATTATTTTTGACGGAGTGTATACGTGATCGTAATAACGTATTAAATTCGGCTTCAAAATATTTCCTGTACGGAACCAATCAAGTAGGGTCGCAAAAATAAATAAATTTCAGATTTTTTTTTTTATCAACTTAGGGTTCATTTACTTTCAAACTACAATAAATAAAACTTTGACTATTATTATATTACGAAAAATAACATATTTTTACGTTACGTTACCTACATTCCTTTCCTGGAGAGTAACTTAGGCTTTTTATAATAAAAAAAAAAAAAAACAAAAAGGCCTATTATATATTACCTATAATAATAATCTGTACTTATAATAAAACTGTAACGGGACGAATTCTGTACGTTAAATATATTTTCAAAATTTTAATCAAAGGATGCTTTATTATCGATACTGAGACCAAAAAATTTTTTTTGAATTTTTTGTCTGTTTGTTTGTGCGCCCATCATGCAAAAAGTACTGAACGGATTTCAATGAAATTTGGTATAGTAGTAGCTAATAGGTACTCTGCGTCAATATATAGGATACTTTTTATCCTGATAAACAATAAGGTTTTAGGGATAGGGAATGAAAATTTTTGTTGATTGTGCTCCATAACTTCGTCAAATCTAAATCGAGTTTGATAATTCTTTTTTTATTATAAATTGTGTACTATTAGAAATATTTTGTCCAATTTTGGTGATCTACTAAATATTAGCGCAGATATAGGACATAACTTCTTGCTGATAGAAAATCACTCTAAACTTTTTCCACGCGGACAAAGTCGCGGGAATCAGCTAGTATTACCTATAGTCGTTGCATAGATACGTAGGTATATTAGGTCGTTTTTTAAGTCGTCTCAGTAATAATAAATTGTTCTTGAAGGACTTTTACATTTGATATTTGATAAAGAGTAATAAAGTAATTAAATCCCGGAAACGCCAGATACCTGGTAACCTTACATCCAAGGTAGGGTTCGCTTGACCTTGATAGGGTAACATTCTCGTTTCGCGATCGCTATCTGACCTTCGCAACCCTATCAGTTGGGAAGGGGACGAAATAAAGGGACGGTGCATGTCGTAGGTGTGACGTGCCTAGTTCGCAAATAATGTTGAAGTGTTTAGTTTGAGATTGAGAGAGGTAAAAATTGCTTTGAGCTCTTTTTTTTTAATTCGATGTCAAGATAGCCCTTGACTGCGAACTCACTTGATGGTAAGTGACGATGCGGTCTAAGATGGTAGCGGGCTAGCTTGGAAGGCGTATGGCAGTGTACATTCAACCCATACCTCTAATTGCTTTCTAGTCTTGGCGGCACGTCTTTGACGTTCGGGTGGTAACTAGCCACGGCCAAAGCCTCTCACCAGACCAGACCAGAGACCATTAGAAATTAAAAATTCCCAAATTGCCCCCGCCGGGAATCGAACCCGAAAGCTTCCACTCCCACTGCGCCAGGGAGGTCGTCTGCTCACTTTGATAACAACAATATAGCATTATTATGAAGCCCTTGAATTAATTTCAAAAGCGATAGACAAAGTTACGTAGAGACTTAAAAAATAGGAAGCTTATAATATGAGTGATTATGGTTTTGGAGCCAGAACCAATGGTTAAAAAAAAATCTAATTTTTCTCAAAGCCGTCATAGGATGGACAGCCTCCCATGCCAATGAAACTTCAAGAAATGTGCTTATAGTGTTGAAGCTGAACGCATGATAGAAGTAATATTCATATTAAAAAAGAAAAATCTCATGGACGCGATTCCCCTTAAAAGTTATGATGGATAGGTATAAGACTTTTGAAGTAGCTGATCGGTATAACAACATAGTAAGGTCTGGAGATAATACTTAGTCGAAAGTTGATCAAATCGTCCTTGGACTTCCAAGCAATAAATGTAGAGCATGGAGATAAAGAAATGTTTGTTCAGCTTATCAGCTACAGTGCAGTGAATACATAACTGCAACAAAATATATGACTTACAAGTAAATGTTTGTCTTTTCCTTCTAAATATATAAAGGAAAAGGTGACCGACTAACGGCTTGACTGACTGATCTATCAGTGCACAGCTCAAATCAATGGACGGATCGGGCTGTGGCTCGCAGAGAGATAGCTATTATGACGTAGGCATTCGTTAAGAAAGGATTTTTGAAAATTCAACCCCCAAGGGGGTAAAATAGGGGTTTGAAAAATCGAATTTACGTGAGCGAAGCGACGCGCAAAAGCTACTCTTTTCATATAAGTTAGGGCACGTGTACGTAAGAGAAGCTATGCTATTCTGAAAGTTAAAATTCACCTTTGAGGTTTTTTCTCGAATCTCTGTCACTGAAGGAAGGTCGTTATGTAATGCCCTGTCCACGGGCCCTGTCCCTGAAACTGGAAAGCTGTGCTACGCTAGATATCTGAATCAATACTCGGATGTTTCTAAAAGGTCTTCTCGACATTTTCTTGCCCTCAATTTTTACACACCGTTTGTCTGAAGATGATATTTCGAATCGATCTTTCGTAGAGATTGACACACTACAGAATTAGCTTATATGTGTATGCGGCTTGTTTATATGTGACAAATTTTTTGAATGGGTATAGGTTATGACATGGACAGAGACATAGGCTACTTTTTGTCTCGGAAGACAAAGAGATCACGTGCAATTTTTAAAATCTAAATCCACTTAGACAAAGTTGCAGGCATCTGCTAGTATTTTATAAATTGGTCGCTAGTAGGTTAATAAGTAGGTAATTATAGTGAATTATTATTGAAACATTTCCCTGTATAGTAAATACAATGGACGTTTTGCCTTATATCACTCTACAGTCATTATCTGAATAAACAATGAGGTACTTAATTGATATATATGTTTAAAATTGGATTTATAAAATTACCCACAGATAAACTACATTGGTTTTGTTATTTATATTAACGATCGTCTGGTACCTCATCCATCACGATATTTGTATCCCACAGCATATTGTTGTTACCTCTTCTCTAAATACATACTTATAGTTTAAAACAAAGTGATAAGGATGGTTCACCCCAAAAATTTATGTGGCAAAACAACGTTTGCCGGGTCAGCTAGTATAAAAATTAAATGAGTTGTTTATTTTGCCAAATGTAAGTAAAAATAGTAAGTATTCAGATAATTTACACACTAATACGACACTAGATGTAACTACACTTCTACTAAAGTAGGAATAGCCAAGTAAATTCTAATTACCTAAGTATTACAAGAAGGATGCTGGGACTATCAAACAGTGGCTATGTCTAGACTTAAAACGTCTAGAGCAATTTGTCTGTATTATTGATCCTAAAATAGGGTTGTGAATAGCAAGATTTTTTCAAGTGACGGCCAATATTAGGCGAATATATTATGTTTCGGTACCTAAATAGAATTCGAAAGTTCATAGCCGATGTTTCAACGAATAGCGTGATCTTACTATTAACAGTCTGCGAAAATAAGTCACGAAAAACTTACAGACAAAAATTTTACAATGGAATGTTTAGATTTATCAGACACTTTAGTTTTATTTATTGTATCGGTTTTATGGCATCATTGTAATAACTTAAAAACCTGGTATTGTGTTTTAAAAACAGAAAATTGCATCTTTTTGCATTATAAAATAAATACTTATTGTTTTTTTAATATAATAATTTATTCTGTACATCATAAGCTTAAAAACTAAACTTAAATTTAGGTAATAAGGATTTTTTGAATTGTTTTTATTCGATTAAAAAATATTAATACCGACCAAAAATGATTTCGACTACATAGGATTTGGATAAGTAGGCATTTTTAATTTTAAGTCAGTGAATAATCTTTAACAATTTTTTTAAAGCAATTATTTAGGCCGTAAAATTCAAATGTTTTAAGCAATTTGCAGTGCACGACCTTGCTTTTATACATTTAGGTACTTTACTTATAGACCTATTTATCTCTATGATTTCAAACGAGGGCATTCAGCAGACTAATTAATTAAACAGCATCAGTGCAGCGATAATGTTTATTAGTTTGAAAGAAATTATTTGTCCTCAAATTATCACTTTATCAAATGTAGAACAGTATAAGTAGTATCAGTAGTAGGTACCTAATGCATGAGAACACTAGATGGCCATATTTTAAGATAAATAGGTCTTACTACTTTAAAAATAGAGTTGATAGTTGCATTTTCATAAACATCCCTATATGCTGCCCTTCGTTTGGTAGCGAGGGCAGTTTACTCTTAGTATCTTATCTCTTTGATTATTATGCTTGCCTTGTACCTTCTTTGTTAGCACTTAGCATTGTCCTTCAACTTATATTTAATTAGGTTTAAATTCAAGGTTAGTGACCAATGATTTTGCTTTAGTAGCTAGAGGAAGCTGTCTATTCCTATAGATCTTGCCTATTCGTAAATAACTCAAAATAATTATTTAAATAGCTTAGGTTTTATCAAATAGAATTTAACATTATTTGTGTAGAAGCAGGCGTTCCTTTGCGAAAGTTCAGTAACAATAAACGTATGTTCCCTTCGATCATAGAATATTTTTTCTTCTGTGATCGAAGTATGTTCCGTCAAATCTGAAAAATCTGCACGGTTGTTACAATGTGATGGTCGCAATTTCTGATTGGGTAACGCATAGTTGCAGGACTTTGCAGCAAGAACACCATAAATTCAGCCCATCACCACAATTGAGATTGTAGCATTGATTGATGCAGCTTTTCTGCAATCACTAGCTGTATGCTACAGTTAGGTAAGTCAGCATGCAATGCTAAACGCAGGCAAAGAAGCAGCCAACCAAACAATACGCAGCACCACAACAAAATACCACACAAATACCTACCTACTCCAAAATGCGCAATAACACCAAAGTTCGTAAAATTCGGAATAACTTTCAATTTTGTGGTACCTAAATAAGAACCTGTTATGATCTAATGCCGGATGTGATTTCGATTTATTTCTTGTTATCTAGGTTTTGTTTCTTTATCGAATAGGAAACCTCTATTGTACCTACGAATTTTGTATTTATCATGTGAGTATTTTACACAGTTTAAATTGAATTAAAAAAAAACTACAGTAGAAGTAAGAACCTCTTTAAGTCAAAACTCGATAACCTCCAAAAATCGAAAAAATGTTCTGTTCTTTTCCCTTTAACCCCCAAAATCTCCATTACTCAAAATCTTAAGCCTCTATGAGTCGAAATAATCAATAAGTCCTACAAGTCATTTCGCCGTTTAAATTATTATGGCATCTCGTTGGAGTATTAATATAAACGGTTTTTTATTCGGTTCGAATAAACGTCCATATTTTTCTTATCTATTAATATTATGTCATTTTTCATGTTCTCTAACCAGCATATTTTATACGTTCGTTTTCCGTATAATGCCGTGACAGAGTGGTAAACTGAAATGTTGTCTCTACAGAAAAAGGCCACTTTGTCACATTATTTTTTCAAAAACCAACATTAAAAAAGAATCAATATTAGCTAGGAAGGAAACTTTAATTAGTACTAATGAAAACACAGATGCAGTTTTTTTTTAATCCCACACATAAAACACAATTATAGATAGTTCAAAAACCAAAAAAAACAGAAAAACGTCGTTTCATTGTCGGTAGAAAAGTAGAACGACCCAAATGCACATTGCACAAGTTACTATACAAATATCCGAATCCCTTCAAGAGTTTCCTCGATTTCTCCAGGATTGGGATCCTAACCTTACAGCCATGGGACCACCTGGGAAGTATACCTTTTCAAACAAGAAAATAATTTTTCAAATCGGTCTAGGTGTCTTCGAGTAATCGGAGAACATAGATAAAAAATAAAAAGATCCCAAGTAATTGAGAACCTTCTCTTTTTTTGTAGTCGGTTAAAAAGTAGGTCGTCGAAGTCGCGGGCACCAGTCAGTAATAACAAAGTAACCTATAATTAATTGGTTTTGCAATAATGTAAGCTTTAACAACAAAATGCTAATTTCAGCAGTTACATGAAAATTTATGTTAGCAAATTGGCTCATTATTGTATAATGTTACATGACAGCATTAAAGTCAGGCCACTTCTAAAAAAATACCCACTGACTTTGCCGTGCACGGACCGGAACTTTCATGTCCGGAAGGGGCACGGGCCCGGTGTAATATAAATCCTTTTCTTCACTAGAGCACAAAGATTCTGCTCATAAAAGGCTCATAATGACTGACAAGCACCTCTCATAGACAGGCTATGTGAATGTGAATTAGGCGTAAAGCCGAATTTACACTGCGAAATTTGTGGCATGAAATTAGTTTCATGACATTAATTTCTCAACAATTTCTTGTTGGTGAAATTAATGTCATGAAACTAATTCATGCCACTAATTTCGTAGTGTAAACTCGGCTTTATCAATGATGTGAGAGTGAACCTGTGGACCAAACTATCCCTAAATTACGATGGAGTCTATTATACTGATAGTACGCTGATAGACGCGTCGAAGTTTTCCTCTTTACGATAGGTTACATTTGGTTCAAATTAATCATAGTTGTGCTAGATTACAAACAAAATAAAAATACGGCATACCCGTGAAGGCCGACCTTGAAAACAAACAAAGTTTCTTTGAAGTCACCTTATAGGTGAAAATTCAAGCTCTGTTTTTCCCCTGCCACTGGACCACTTCGCTGAATTTTTCCACTTTCTTAAACTGTAAAAAGTAAGAGGCAAAGGAACTTTTGCGAAAATTCTCTTCATCGACCTAACAAGTCTTAGATGATAGATGCTAATCCTATAATTAGGATATTATCAAGGTAGTTATCTACAAGAGATTTGCGGCCTAATCACCATCTTATTAGATAATTATATCCTCTTAATATTATGAGACTCGCATTCAGGTTTAAATAAGAATTTGATTACAATTTGTATAATTCTAATAACATCATTAGAGTCGATTCTATTGCCCCTGGGTGATCACTTATCCGCCTACCTGTCTTCATTAAAAGTACCATGTTTATTTTGATAAAAAAATGTTATACTCCATCGCACTAGATAGCTCTAGCATCCTTCTAGCATCTTAATTACCTATATGTTTTTATGTGGATTATACCTAGTATCTTTGTTCATAGTGGACCTCTGTCTAGCGTTGCCAGACGTCCCGTATTTCCCGGGACATCCCGTATTTTAGGCAAAGTTTAAAATGTCCCGGCGGGACTGACTCTGTCCCGTATTTGAACCGTACGTCGTTTTTCATTATGAAGTCGATCTAAGTATTCACACACGTAACGTTCGTAAAACGGTGTCAGAATGACAATGTTAAAACTAACTTGATTCTCGGAAAAATATAAAAAATAATAAAAAATGACACAAAATAATTTTGTTTTTCATTTGTCCCGGGCAAAAAACTGAAATCCCGTATTTTTTGCCCATTTAACCATTTGTTCCTTATAAGCTGAAAAAAAAATCTGGCAACCATACCTCTATCGGTTGATAAAGAAGTATTCCAGATATTTAGCTTCTAAACCGTAGTAAAAGATAGTTAAAACACAGACCGATACTTTCTTTGACATTAATAGGTACTTCCTATTAGGTACTTAAAGATTTCAATAGCACGACCGATGTATACTACCTATCTAAGTATCAATAACATACACGTGGAATGACAAAAAAAAACTATTAAAATATGAATAAGGTCACTATCAGGATTTTGCTTTTTATTGCGTCAAAGTTGTAGAAGCCATAATTATTACAAAAATATTTACAATAACAGCAAGTTTTCTCGCGCACGTACCTATAGTGAATTTGTGATACAGACTAAAATACCTACGGCTAGAACATGATAGCTGATTGGAAAGTGAATAGGAATTAATTAGGTATTTAGCTAAGTATCTCTTAAACAGTGCTTTACATAAAATCCATAACTTCGTATGTCTATCTTCTAATATTAGCCATCAATAACAGAAACAGAATGGGTTGGTATGAATGATGAATTAAATATAGGTACCTACTTCAAACGGCATTTTAGTAAGTACTTGTAAACTTGTTCCTCCGTCACCAAGAAGTGAGCTTTTCTTTCAACTTCCAGCACTGGTAGCATGGGCAGGAGATAAAAGTTTTATCCCCCGATTTTATCCACTGACAGGGGATGCTTTAGCATAGGGAAAATTATCTTTTCCCTATGCTAAAGCATGGCGACAGAGGAGAAGGCGATGTACATTTCTATAAGTATATCCACTGAGTGTTATTTCCACCGCTGTGCCCATGCTCGACGGGTGGATAAAGCTAAGCGAGGGTATAAATGTTTTATCCTTTTCCCGGGGATAAAATTTCTCCCGCCCATGCTACCAGGGCAGAAGTCTTGAGCGTCGGCATCTTTACGTGGTTGACATCAAAATCTATTCGCACAGAACGCTAATATCCCACGTGTCTGAATCGAACCACGAAGGTGTCCACATCTGGCTTTATTAACCCTACATCGCATCGTTACAATGAACGTGTTCATTAAAATTAAGATGATGAATGAAATGAACAAAATTAGGTAGGTATAACGTTTTGTTGTGTAATAAACGAGTTCGAGAGTCATCGGTATGCACCTAACCGTTCATAACTAAATCCCGTTAACCGTCCATTTGTCCCGAATAACTGACTTGCAAAATTACTGGGTACCGGTAAGGTGATAAAAAATGCTTACGTTGCCCTGCGTCATGCGTGATTACTGCAGTCGATTGCGTGAACTGTGAGAGGTCGGTAAACATTACAGTTTTTTATTATATATTTGTTATCAATACCAAATATCTAACAAAAAATGTTTGGTACCGGTAGACATTGAAAAAAAAAAAACACTGAGGTTTGACCACAATCGCACAGAGGTTTGCACACTGCCCCATACCTACTAATATCCACCTTTTACATATATTATAAAATATGCGAAAATTTTTGATCCTTCAATCACGCAGCAACTGACTGACGTGATTCTTTGCGTGGGACAAATATAGACCTGGAGAGTGAAATAGTCTTTGTATCTTGGAACACAAAAGGCTCCGCGGGATTTTTAAAAACTTCAAAAACTATACTTACCTATATACGTCGTGTATAAATACAATACCCGCCAGACCCAGACAAAAGTTATCCTCTTTGTAGAGTGTAATCGGGTAAAAACAATTGATTATTGAGATTGTGACTTTCCACACGGCAGATGAAATCTGCACCAATTCACTTTATGAATGAACGCAGCAAGTTCAAGAGCTTCGTTTTTTACTTAAAACCAACGGATGTGAACTCGGCTGTCGACAGTCGGGCTAGCATTGTTAGCTATCGCGGTCGTCGACCTCATTGCTGTTGCTGTTGACGCAGCGATCTTGACATTGGCTTTGCGTAACCGCTTACGTAACGTTACGGTTTGCGTGGCTGATGCACGTTACGCTTAGGCCGCGAATTCTGAGATGCCGGCCGATCGGCGGCCCGATTCCTTGTTGCGTGGAATGCATGAGGCTTGAAGTTACAAGTCATCGCTTAAATCATTTATGAAGGTTGCACACTAGCACTACTGCAAGATCCATAGAACAGAATAGTTTTTTTAATAAACCGGAAGAAGTGCTGTAAAGCGATTTAGCGTTCCGATACGACAGCGTGATTGATGATGGCGTGCACTCATGAGGGTGCTCATCATCATCATTTCATCATCAACCCATCGATTTCCCACTACTAGGCACGGGTCCACTTTCGAAAGAGAAGGTTAAGGCAATAATATACTATTAATCCATCATGCTGGCAGGTGCGGATTCGCACACTGACCTTTGAAACTATTGTGAAGAACTCACAGGAGTACGGTTTCTTCACGATATTTTTCTTCACTGTTAAAGCAAGACGTGATATTTAATTGCCTAAAATAAATAAGTGCTTACTACGTGCTGTATAATACATACTATCCTTTCACTCGAAGTTGGCCATTATCTCCCGTTGCTCTTTCCCGTACCGCACCCACAGACCCGCGTAGTACCCACTGCTAGAGTACCACGGCCCGTCTGCAGATGTAATGTGCCATGTTCAGGTGCAATGCAATGTGCAATTTTCCACCATCTCTCGATTGTAAAATCTCAGTAGCGTTTTTGTTTGAAATAATATTCATACAATGACACCTTCAAAGAGAAAATGGTTATGTAATCGAAGATGAATTAACGTTTTCACTCTTCTTGCGAAAGTTTCATCCGATTTTTTTTCAGTAATATAATAAGTCTATGGATCACCGTCATTTCTTTTAAATGATGGCTGAGAGACATTCATAATAATCAATGATCATGAATTTATTGAAGTGTGTTTATTATTAGTTAGTTAAACTGTATAATATTTTGCACAAGACTAAAGTAGAATATTTTTCGTGGAGCCTAGCGCCGAAAGGCTATTTTGATACTACCAGAGGAATAATTGCCAACAATATTTTGCCAATGTATAGCCATGTTCATTGATCGAAGTATTAAATTAAACGTAAATTGTTTAACAGAGCACGCCGCCACCTCTCGTGGATTGGTCAGGAGTGCCAACGTTGGTGTTGGCGTTGGTCGCGTTGGTGATGGCCGCCACGGCCTTGCTGACGCGACCGATGGACGGCAAGAGGCCGGCGCGCCTGCCGGGGCCGCCGGCGCTACCCCTCCTTGGTACACGATGGCTGTTCTGGAGCCGCTACAGAATGAATAAACTACATGAAGCGTACGAAGGTAAGGTGCTTTGCGAATTTATCAATACTCTAATTTAGTGACGTCACCATCGTCGTTGGAATTACCACACTTACGAAATTTTTGACGATCCATTTTTCATTTTGTATTATTGAAACAGACCGTAAATGCATTGCAGTGTTTACTTATTCTTTGTAAAATTGACAGCGACTGTTTAGCTCATAATGTCCAGGGTATAATCTATCTCCATTTCAAGAAAGAGTAACAAACATACACCCACACATACAGGCATATAAATGTTTGCTTTTATAATATTAGTGTCATGTGATAGTGTGAAGTGTGATAGGTATCCTATTTTCTACTTTTCTGCTAATCCTACTAATTAGTAGAATTAGTAAAGTAGAAAGTAGGAATTTGAAATTGAGATAAAAAATATATAAGACAAGCTGTTGTATCCGGGGGTTGTTTTAAATGACTCACACCCTCGCTGTCATATGAGATATTTGCACGCAGACATGTTCAGGCGCTACGGACCCGTGTTCGCGGAGGTCACGCCGGGCGGCGCCCTGGTGGTCTCCATCGCTGAGCGATCCGCCCTGGAGGCGGTCCTGCGCACCCCGGCCAAGAGACCCTACCGCCCGCCCACGGAAATCGTCCAAGTGTACAGAAGATCCAGGCCTGATAGATATGCTTCTACAGGACTAGTTAACGAGTAAGTTGTAACCACGCCTTTCTCCACTAGGAACTACACATAATCCTCTGAACAAGATGAATCTTTATGGTAAAACTAGATGATACCCGCAACATCATACGCGTGGATTAAGGTTTTTCAATTCCCGCAGGAAATCTTTAATTTTTTAATTTTCCGGGAAAAAATTTAGCCTATGTGGTAATTCTTGGTGTGACTTATCTCCATTCCCAGCCAAATAGGTTCATTCGTTGTAGCATGAAGGAGTAAAAAACACACACACACACACACATACATACACATACAAACCACATTCTACGCACATTTCACTCCGATACCAGAGCATACTCAGGAGGAGTTAGGTTCTACCACTGAATCCTATTTTTGCACTGTAAAATCGCCGCTCATAGCCCTTCTAGAGATCTCTGACAAAATAGTCTAAATACAAAGAAGAATTTACTCTACATTAGGTAACTATGTTTGGCTTGCAAGTATGTATGCTTACTTTAATAATACCTAATGAATACTAACATAATATGTATGCCTTTAATTAATTTGTTAATAAAATTCGTAAATAATAATATTTACTTGTTCCTTTAATTTTAGATCACGAAAAAAATGCTAATTTCAAAATGGGAGGCATCAAAGAAATATTAAATGCCGAAATTTATTACCCATTTAATAAGCTTCTACGGTTTCCTTATTTGTGCCTAATCAAGAGCAAATTAGCCATATTCTATTGGAAACAGTCGCGTTTACTTTTCTATCAATTTATACCAAGGTCAGATAAGTGTTCGCTGATCAAACAATTTATCTTGTTAGAAACGTGGAGGGATACAAAAAGTACCTCACCCATTGCATAGATCAAGTAGAAGCTTTTTCTGTGGAAGATAATGACGGTAGCAAGGAGCCTCACTCACACGCTAATATATTTCTTACTAAGTACCAGTTTTTTAGACTGTATTCAAGACTAGCTTTCACCTATCACGGAACAGACCAGACAACTCTAATAGGTATAATAAACATCACGCTTTTTACATTCGCAAATTTTTATACTTACAAGGTTGTACCTAGGTACTGTAGCTACCTACCGATATAATATATCAAATTACGGACTAAAAATTTAAATTATTATATTTTTAATTATAATTATAATAGAAAAGATATCTATACACACTTATGAGTAGCTAGACTAATTTTAGAGGTCTGTAGGGCTAAGATGCGCGCCACGACAAAATTTTGTCTACATAATCTCTATGTGGATCTCTATAGAAATTCACGAGAAAAGTGTAGACATTTTTTCGTGGCGCACATCTTAGCCTGACAGGATAGTAAAATAATTGTATAGTTGTTCACACAACATTTAAAACTTTTAAGACGAATAAAGATGTTTTGACACATATTCAATACAAAAAATGTGAGAACGTTGCTCGGTGATGGTAAGATTTGCACTTAGTATAATATAAACGCAAAAATTCTTTTTATAAAACCGACTTCAAATGCCACTACAAAGTATATCAATTTTGTGTATAAAATTTGAAGAGTTCCTTCGATTTCTCCGGGATCCCATCATCAGATCCTGACCTGGTGATAATGGGGCCATCTGGGAAGTATACTACTCTTTCAAACAAAAAAAAAATCCAAATCGGTCTAGGCGTCTTTAAGTAATCGAGGAATATACAAAAAAAAAAGGTTCCGTTGGATTGAGAACCTCCTTTTTTGGAAGTCAGTTAGAAAGTATAAAGGAAATAATAAAAGAAGTCCAAATATTAAGGAAATAATAAAAGAAGTCCAAATATTAATTTAGCTTGACGGATGACACGGGTATCGATGTATATTTTAGCTTAACCAACGAAGAACAATAAAAAAAAGATACCGGCCGAATTGATAACCTCCTCCTTTTTAGAAGTCGGTTAAAAATAACTTCGAAGTACCACCTGGTACCTGGTGGAGTCTCGAGACTATTGCATGTGCTGTGTTTGCTTGTCCGAGCATTAAATTAAATGGGTTAACACTCATTTACGAGTAGGTATTAGTAGTTAATACGTAACGACAGTGCCTACCCTTGAATCATTAATTCATTAATGTACCTACTTCCATGATATTTAGGCCATACCAAATTTAAGTTTTCACGTAGACGTTCTCACTGAAAAGTTTAAAATAATTATTGTGAGTGACAAATTATTTACACCGACAGTTTGCGACGATTCACGACCACGGCGTATCTACTCGAAACGCTGTTTCGCACTTGCATAGTGTAAACGGAGCCTTAAGCCGACTTCCAACGAATTTTATTAAACTAATATAAATCAAATTACTGATTAATCAACCGCACACGGCGTAATCAACCGCAAATCAAATTAGTGACAAAAAGATTGATATCTATAAAATCAGAGTGCTAAGCAATTAAAAAACTATTTATTCAGGTAGGAAACCATTGGCAAAAAATACGACAAAATATCTACTATAATACTCAAACATTTACCATACTACATGGTCGCTGTCTCGGTATTGTCATAGTAAACGATAAAGTTTATTTTCAAGACGAATGGAGGTACTTATAGTGGTAGATAATATTATAGTCCATGTATAGCACATCTACCACTGCTACTGTTTCGTTGATCTAAAGCTTATCTACTGTCCAGTAGGGCTAACTTGCGCGCCACGAGAAAATTTTGTCTACACGTTTACTCGTAATCTTTATGTGAATCTCTATAGAGATTTAATCAGCTATTATGCAAATAAAGACAGATGCATATGCATGATAGTTCATTTTTTTTCAGCTACTAGGTAATTGATTCAAATCAGGAAACCGACGTAGCTATAACTCATATTTTCGTGAACGCTTTAATTTTCTGATCACGTACATTCAGCTGCGTAGTACCGCGGGCGACTAGTTTTTGTTACAGTCCACTTCCTGTTTTGTCCAGCGATTTATTTGCGTGCCAAAAATAAGCATTTTATTGCCTGGTTTTACTATTTTATCGTAGTTTGTCCTTGAGTGAGCTTATATGAGAAGCTTCTTATACAGCTTTTCAACAAATAAAATATAGTGAAACTCTATTTTTGGGTTCATTGCTATTTTTAGCGTGCTCCTTTATGTTCCACTAAGTGGAATAGTAGATGTATAATAATTTGTAACTTAATTGTAGGAAAAATATTTCTTTAGCTATAATCCGCCAAAGCAGAAAAAAATTGTTTCAACATGCCACTCTTCTAGTAGTAGAACAATTTTTTTTAATACCCCTATTTATCCTTAATAACTACATTCCGCCATTATTTCCACAACTCTTTATTAACCCAATTTTTTCCTGTAATTTTTGTAATCTCATCTGCCTATCGTTCTAGTGGCCTTCACTTCATCTCTTTCTTTTGCCAATGTAGTAGAACAAATACAGGAACAAAACAACACAACACCAACACCACACAACACACGTTTCGCTTCGAAAACGGAACATCCTCAGGAGACGTTGAATCTACAATGTAAAGGTGGTGAAATCAGTGAAAAGCCATTTTAAGAAATACCATGAGCATCGAACTGAGAAAAGAAATATGCTTTTTGAAACCTGTTTCATAAATATACCTATAAATATCACGTTAATCCGTTATCCGTCAAATATCCGTTAATTTGCCACAGCAGAAAAATCTTTGGTAGACAGGAAATAAGGCAACGAAGTTTTACACGAAGTGCGTTAAGCGGAATAGGAATTATCAAAACTACAAGAATAATATTTTCTGATTCCAGACAAGGTGAGAGGTGGCACCATCTGCGCCGCAACCTCACTTGCGAACTTACGAGTCCACACACCATCCAGGGGTTTATACCGGAGCTGAATAGCATCTGTGACGACTTCCTCAATCTCCTGCAGAACTGTCGGAGAGCGGATGGAACCGTGCATGGCTTCGACCAGCTCACTAATCGCATGGGCTTGGAATGTGAGTATTCCGATTCAATTTGAGCTGACTTCCAAAATTTAAAACTTAGACAAAACTTTGAAATAGTTTGAGCTTTTATGGAATTTGCTGAGATGTTATAAGAAAAAGAATTATAGAATAAAAAAGCTTTTTATTCAAGTAAACTTTGGTTTGGAATGCCGTTCCAACCGAGAAGAGTCAGTGTGAAACTCAGCGAATGCTCTTTCTAAAAAATAAAATATCAATATAGTGTTGTGTACATAATTAATTGTCCTCTCAACCATTGCTCTATCGACGCAAATCCACGCTGTTTTATCATACCCACAAACTACTTTCAGACTGTCTTGATTCGTACTTGAAGAATCAGGATTTAAATTTCTCATTTATAATATGTACAATTGTAGATCATCGTTAAATGTCTGTAAATTAATTAATAATAGAAACTATAGTAATATTTTTTTAATTAATCTCGAAAGGAACTCGCGATGTAAAATTATAAATTGCACGAATTGTCCTATTTTGTACAACAAAAAATTTCTCAATACTAGCCGGTCAATAACCCATAGATTCCGTACGATATTACCTACTGTGAAAATAAGCAAAATAAACAATTTTTGCAGTTTCTGCGCTATTAATAAGCACACAAAGCATATTATTACTGCATTGTACTGTGCAGTGCCACCGGAAAAACTGAAAGTTTAAAACCTACGTTGATATACCTACCAAATTCATTGACACATTCATAATCACGCATCCATACTCTATGTGTACAGAAATACGTTAACGGATGTCGCAAAAACGTGTAAAGAGATTATTGAATGATAACACGGTTAAGTAAATAACCTATTAAACCTCATCTTAATTTTTTTTTTGATATTTTGTATGTACGTTGTACATGTGTAAATAAGTGAGCGTACAAACTTGGTAGGTATACAGGGTTAATTGTAATTTACCAACAATCTCCCACGTGTAACTTCAATGCATGATACTGAACAATATTTGTTCTGACTTTTCACATAACTCAATGAATTTACAAAAAAAAATCTAAGTTTTTGTTGAAAAGTCTATTATTTTTTGAACTTTATGGTCATTTTATGTAGTGCCTCTTCCACACCTGCGTGAAAAAGCGTGGACGTCCGAAGTTATCGCTTCTTGTCGTATTACAAATGCTTTGTGATGTTGTCTGCAGCTCAATAATTTCTTCTAGGTTTTATCGCGAACACGTAAGTGTCGGATAGGCATTAAGTACATACACCAGGTTTACCAGGTTTTGAAGTTCCCTTTGACGTGTCGCGTAGTTTTTGAAATAGAACAGATTTTTTTTTTTTTTGTATAAAAAATAAATTATCTTTAGAATTTTAAAAAGTCGTGGAACAAAAGTTGATGTTAGTTATGATGCATAGAAGTAGCCTGTAGGTTGTCGGTATTTTACAATTATTAACCCTGTATAAATTGTATTTGAGAAATTTCAGTGCACCTAATTTTCAAGTTGCTATTGTAAAGCAACTATGATTTTAAAGAAGAATAACGTTCATTTGATGTTTTAATGTTAATTTATAAACCAATTAATTTTCCAAATCTATTGAAGTAAACCAGAGTCTGTGCTTAACTTTATTTGACTTTAGATTCGGCGATATTTTTGGCATGAATTTCAGCCTTTGACCTTCCTAACGATGTTATTTATCAGTTGCCAAAAGACCACAATAGGTAAACTATTATAATTGGTTATTACGTCAGCAGATTTTTAGAATTCTCTATTATATGTATTATAACTATAATAGAGATTTCTACAAGCCTCTATGAGTAGGTACTAATAGGTGCTTATAGAAACTCACTGTAGTTCAGTAAAAGTCTTCTAAAGGATATGAAAAGTTAAAAAAAAATGTTGTAGAGTGGAGTAGGTACCTAACAGACTTTGTTGGTTAAAGTTGATGGATAAAAAGAAAATCCGCAAACAATAAAAGTGCTACGGATCAAAGATCTTTCTGATAGCCTTTTATTTGTATCTAGTCTGGCGAAATAACTTCCGCTTTAGAATCATCGTGTAAATGAAAAAGGAATTTTGCCTATTGTAAAGATATTTTATTGGATAAACTACCTATATAGTTACTCGTCGAATTCTTTTCAATAATAATGATTTGATTTTATTTCCCTAAACATTGAATCGGCATAACCGTCTATTATTATTTTATAGATTGATTTTTTGCTCATATTCGCGGAAATGATCCTCGTAATCTATGAGCTCATCAAAACTTGTGTAAATATACTTATTGTATGCGGTATGAGCATAACGTTGAACCTTATAGAGCAACGATAAAAGATATGAAATGAAAAGTTGACGGTGGGTGCACTTTTGTCGTACCCACTCCTAACACAAGCATACATTTATTTGGAGGGGAAAGGGATATAAGTGATATTCAGCATGGCTAATATTCTTATAAAAAAATATGGGTATGAGAAAATATTAAGACAAGATACATACCTAATTATCACTTGACTTACCATCAAAAGAAAAACCTATTTAAAAAGGAAAAATGAGGGAAACGCAGAGCATAACACCATGGATATTTTAGACAACAAGCTACAGTTAATTTTATTGTTTTGCAAAATGCATTTTTTCTTGATACTGAGACTACCTAATAATCAGAGGCGTAACTATAGGGTGGCATGATGGCAAAATGCCACGGGCCCCCAGCCGGCAGGGGCCCCCGATCAGAGAGGGCCGGAAGCACAAGATGATCATAACATTTATTGCCATTCCTGTGACTACGGCTAGTGCCGAGCGATCATTTTCAAAATTAAAATTGATATAAACTAAACTCTATGGGACAAGAAGAAAGGTTACGCACAGTGGTAGATTTACCAAATGGCTGATTTGACTGGAGCCTAGAGCAGCAGATTTTAGGGGCGGCGAATTTGGGGCCAAAATTTTTATTTATGTCTTACAGAAATTAAAAAGATACATATTTGTAATACCTAAATGTCATTAGGTCCACAAACACATTTTAAAATAACCCCAATAACAATTACTAAATAGTTGGTAGGGCCGACCGGCGCATACAAACGCAAGGTCTCAAGCGCCAAAAGTATAGGACTAGATATGGCGCAGTGCAGAATAAAAAATTTCGCGCTCACTTCGTTCGTGAAAATGTCACTTTTCTGTTGCTATTGTAGGTGCCAAGAATAGACTACTAAGTGCCGTAATGCAATCATAAAAAATTTCGCGCTAGCTTCGCTCGCGAAAATGTCACTTTTATGTTGCTATTGTAGGTGCCAAGAATGAACTACTAAGTGCCGTAATGCAATCATAAAAAATTTCGCGCTCGCTTCGCTCGCGAAAATGTCACTTTTATGTTGCTATTGTAGGTGCCAAGAATGAACTAATAAGTACCGTAATGCAATCATAAAAAATTTCGCGCTCGCTTCGCTCGCGAAAATGTCACTTTTAAGTTGCTATTGTAGGTGCCAAGAATGAACTACTAAGTACCGTAATGCAATCATAAAAAATTTCGCGCTCGCTTCGCTCGCGAAAATGTCGCTTTTACGTTGCTATTGTAGGTGCTAAGAATGGACTACTAAGTGCCGTAATGTAATCATAAATACAATACGCTCCAAATTAAAAGTTATTAGAAAATCAAGTAATTGTAATTGCGTTTGTATGTACCTACTTCACGTAGTGATTTATGAAAAAATAAAAAATACTATCTCATTGGGTGAGCTTCTTTATATTGGGCGAGGGAGGGCCCCATCCGATGAATTTGCCACGGGCCTCAAACGGTATAGTTACGCCTCTGCTAATAATACTTAATAGTGGTGCTCAGTGCAATTAAAATATAGCCTAACTTTAATTGGATAATTAGTATCTAATTTTAATTTAACGTAAACTTATAAATTAAACCTAATTAAGGTTTTTTAAAGGAGCACAGTAATTTCTTGTGCCTGTAACATCGGCAGAGTCAACTTTAGAGATATAGAATAATATAATTAAGGAATTAAGAGATTTACATACCTATTAGTGTTTTTCCTTGTTTTGGAACCAATTAAAAATTCTCATATCATTATTTATAACCTAAAACAACGCATCAAATAAATATCGAGTCGATTCTTTAAAGGTATCATTAGTATTTTAGCGCGTGGGAATTTTTTGTTGATTTTATTTAAAGTGGGTTTAGGTTGCATCATCAGACCTTAGGCATCGGCCACTGACGTAATAGGATCGCTTCTATCTAGCATCGCAATGAAATATAGCATGCTGTTAGAGATAAGGAATGCAATATAGGCCATAGCAAGTGCATGGACAGTCTAAGAGCTGGTGAACATTTTTGTTATATTTGTTTATTTTTATTGTTTAATTTTAATTTTTACTGAGTATCTAATTTAATTTTAATTTTTTTTAAATTTTTTTTAATCGCCTTCTTCTTTCTTAATTTTTTACTTGATTCACCATTATGAATGAACAACGCATAGATGGCTCATTACTGGGCGCAAGTTTCCTCTTAGAGAAGGTAGATAGGTTAAGTCCACTACGATGGCCCAATTTGCCCAGGATTAAACTCGCAATCCCCGAATAGAACATCGCAATCCTAACCACTAGGATATTACTGCTCAAGATCCTGAATTGCTCTATTTTGTTTAGTTCGTTTTAAAAATAAAAACAGAAAATCCTTTGCATAAGCACTTTTTCTGTCATATTGTAGCTCTTTCTCTTCCTCTCTCTGAGATGTTATGAAAAAGTTTCTACGACAAAAAATTGTACTTATCTACTAGGATGAATCATTTTGTCACCAGCTCTTGTTTGTCTCTAACTTGACATACCCGCATGTGAGTGCGAGAATGCTTCATTAGAAATGCATTATGAGACGTAACATAACTGGGGCGCCTTATCATGGCCGGTAGTTATGACTTGACACTATCGGGTGTAACATTGCATAGAAATTGTATCTATGCAACGATATTTTGTACTTATTGTTACTTGTATGCATTTTTGATATAATAGTTGGTGCAACTGCTATATTGTACTAACTGCCAGCCTTTCCTCGAACTGTATTACACAATAGGGTACCTATTAAAATTGCTGCTGCTCCAGATCGTTTTTTCCACATACTACCAAATTGTGGAATCAACTTCCTTCGACGGAGTTCCCACATAACTACAACATGGGGTTATTCAAGGGGCGGACCAACAAATTCCTGAAAAGCCGGCAACGAATTGGTAGTGCCTCTGGTGCTACACGTGTTCATGCGCAGCGGTAATCACTTAACATCAGGTGACTCGCCTGCTCATTTGCAGTCGAAATCGTCGAATTTATTTACCTAAATAAATGCGTATGCTTCTGGCTAATTAAAACCCATAAATATGTAGTGTGTCAGCTGTTTTGCTTTATTTACCGCCATAATTAACAAAGTGGACTATATTTATTTTTTTGTTCGACGCGCGATGTTGACGAAGAATAAATCGCCATAAATAACTCCATAGAAGACATTATAAAATGCGCAGATGCAAATTTTGTATTTATCCACCCGAGATAAAGAATTTTGATTATAAATGGCCAATGGACGGTTCAAAAACCAGCTTTCTTACGCCAATTATATTTTGCAAGATTTATAGACTTAAATTATGTACAGTAAGCAGCCATTTTTTCACCATTCAAGTGGCATATCACCATGTTCACAATTTACTAAATGAAATGGACGAAGCGACTAAAATATTTTGTCCTATAGTTAAACGGCAAATACCCACTAATAATACATATATTATGTGTTAGTTAATTATCATGCAGAAAAAACATTTAATAAACTATTTTCTTTTCCTTGATCTATGCGAAAACTATATCTACTTACACCTAACACAATAATAATTCGGAGCGAACCATAAGTAAATAAATTTCATTCGCTGATAAATAGCCATAAATAAAACGATAGCTCTTCAAATACCTTCAATATTTAGATCAAACAGAAACAAATACTGTGTCGAGGTTAGCTGCAGCTATATTTATTAGGTTAACTAGTGTATGAGAACGTACTTAATAATACGATGTTATTGGAAAATCTAGTTATCTGCATTAATTATATCATTGAGAGATAACGTCTTCAGCTGATTACTCCAGATTTATCATAAACGTTTTAGCTCTAAATATTGATGTGTAAATGAATTACGCTTAGATTATATCAACGGTTTTATTAAATAGTTATTCGTCTGTATGCCACAGCCCACAGGTGAAGGATTATACAAGAGTTGATCTAAAGGTACTATGCAACGTTTCATCGTAGATATATTTAGAGTCTCTCCGTAAAATAATAAAAACTAAGTAAGTAAATTTTCTTGGCTGAGCCGATCATGAATTTTTTTTTAAATAGAGATAGTTATTCGCCCGGAAAAACAAAGAGTTTCCTCGGAATTAAAAATCTGAATCCGACGGAAAGTTGACAGATTTTGAAATGTCCGACTTCCAGATAGGTTCATTAATTCTATATACTCAAAGTTAATTCTATTTATATACTATAATAGGTTAATTAATTCTACATACTAGAAATTAATTCTACTTATATAAATACTAGAAACTAATCCATATAAAAAATTTAATAAATGTGGAGGTCACTCTGTCCGTCTTTGACCTCTTTACACCTTTCATCCTGACATAGTATACTTTTTATCCCCGAAAACCAAGGACGAGGTTTTGAATTAATTCTCGGGTTTAGCTCGTCTTAAATATTTTTGTTATTGTATAAAATCTGTTGGTTTCTACCTATATAAGCCTTAATAGCCGCAATAGCCCAACGGTCAAAGGTGCGGACTGAAAACTGAAAGGTAGCAGGTTCGAATCCCACCCGTTGCACTATTGTCGTACCCAATCCTAGCACAAGCTTTCCGCTTATTTGGAGGGGGAGGCGGATACTAGTCAACATCAGCTTGGGTAAAGTTCTTTTTTTAAAAACAAAAAAAAAAATATATCTTTTATTGCTTTGTCGTAGCGGTGTGTGGGCTGATGTTGGGCACGAGACTCGGTTTCCTGGAGCGTTGGATGTCGGGCCGAGCGGCGGCGCTGGCGGCGGCAGTCAAGGCGCATTTCCGAGCACAGAGGGACTCCTATTACGGCGCACCTCTATGGAAGTTCGCGCCAACCTCGCTTTACAAGACCTTCGTACGGAGCGAAGAGACTATTCATATGTGAGTCCATTTCTGAAGCGTCCTGACTGTCCACCAGTGGCGTGCATACAGGGTAGGCTTTTTTTTAATATATAGACTAGCGCTTGACTGCGATCTCACCTGATGGTAAGTGAAGATGCAGCCTAAGATGCGCTTGCCTAGAAGATGCCTGTTCACTCTTGATTAAGCGGGCAGATGATATAAAATGGAGGAAATTTCAAGAACGAGTTATAAAACTTATAGGGTAGGCTTTTTATAATTTGTACAATACCTAACTAAGTTTTTTATAACTTCTATATAATGGAGATTTTTTTCCATTTTATTTCATCTGCCTACCCTGTTATATATCTTGTGCATGCCACTGCAGTGTCGGCTACTCCGTTCTGGGGTCCTCGCATACTTTTTTTGGTACATATTTTTACCGATTAGTTTCACCTAAAATAACCGGTGGTTTTTCGGGAGCTTACAAAGCTACTACTAATACTTCTTATTGATAAGGTGCAAACTTCGACCGTTTAGCCGGGACAAGCCTTTACTCAGATTTAGTACTGAATATATTCTGCCACTTTCTGCGAGAGGTGAGGTAATCACGTACAACCTACGTACAGCACACTATACTCACTTCCGAACACTCTTGTAAAAACATTAATGTCTCTATGAACGCACACAACTCAAAAGCTGTCACACTTACAAGCTAACACGTACGTTTGTGCATGTACTTCGGTAGAGGGGAATGCGTGCGCTTGCCAAGTCCTGGCTAAATGGTCGAATGGTACAAACCACTAATCACTAAGGTGCAGTTAATAGGAAGTTAATGTGATAATTGTAACGTCGCTAGGATAGTATCAGAGCTGATGGAGGAGGCGCGGTCGCGATCTCGCGGCGCGGCGCTCGACGACGGCATGCAAGAGATCTTCCTGAAGATACTGGCCAACCCTGAGCTGGATGTACGCGACAAGAAGGCGGCAGTCATCGACTTTATCACCGCGGGTATTGAGACGGTAAGGTTGTTATATAATTTCCGACTACGCCTAATCCAAAAGGAAGGGTTATATGCTTTTAGCAGCCGTATTTACGTATGTATTTAATATCCTACTCACACTCTGATCACGAGCGGTTTGCAGGAGTTCCGTCCTCCATCTCCGAAGATATTCATCAGATCTTCACCAAACTTAAATGGGACCAACTTGACGATACCTCCTTTCAAATAAAAAGACGTGTGGCACTCGAGGACTGCCGCAACTGCATAGCATTTTTTATCAACGCCATCTAGCGGCTTACCGCTAGATGGCGTTAATAAAAAATGCACCATCTAGCGGAGAGGAGTCCCGTGTCAGGTTTTTTTTATTTATTCGATGACAAGATAGCCCTTGACTGCGATCTCACCTGATGGTAAGTGACGATGCAGTCTAAGATGGTAGCGGGCTAACTAGGAAGGGGTATAGCAGTGTAAATTCAACCCATACCCCTTATCGGTTTCTACACGCCATCGTGCCGGAACGCTAAATAGCTTGGCGGCACGTCTTTGACGGTAGGGTGGTAACTAGCCACGACCAAAGCCTCCCACCAGACCAGACCAGAGACAATTTAGAAATTATAAATTCCTAAACTGCCCCCGCCGGGAATCGAACCCGAGACCTCCCAGTTATAAGACCACAGCGCTCACTACTGCACCAGGGAGGTCGCCAGGGAGGTTATTTTCGTTACGGAATTTCTGGATTCGGTCTCCACGCTGGCCCGCGATAAAAGCTATGCAATAGCTTAAAAAAATTATTGAAATCGGTTCATATTTGACGGAGTTATGGAGTAACATCGCCAAAAAAAATAAAAAAAAACATACGCGTCGAATTGAGAACCTCCTCTTTTTTTTGAAGTCGATTAAAAATTGGTCTAATAACCGTCTTACTGATTTTATTCGTATAAAATGTACCTACCTAGCCTATCACATCCAGAACATAATAACGAATTAATTGACACCTCCTTAATTAAAATCGGTACAGTAGTTTTGGCGCTTCGGTGGAACATAACTACGCAAATACAAACATACATACATCCTTTTGGCGTTGCCGTTGTCAGGTGGTTAGGTTTCCTATTTCCTACAAGGTACCCATCCTTATTTATATCACGCGCTGTAAGAGGAAAAATTGGTTTGAGAAAACTTGCTTACCATGAAAATCCAATCGAGTATCTAAGAGTATCTCAGTGGGTTAAGGTGAAAATCTGTTATTGAATAAATATTGCTCAATAATGGACATTTCGATGTCATTTTCCTGGTTCCTCTAATTTGAAATGTCAAGAGGAAGAATGTTGCCTTGGTGAACTTACATATCTACTTTTGTATTGAGGTACCTACCAAACCCACAGTTCATTAAAACACAAAATTTGTGTTTCCATGAACTTATGAGTTTTCTCCAACTGTAGGGTAACCGTTATGATGAGTGTTAATCTACAGTTGGATAAAACTCAAAGTTCATTAAAACAAAAATATTTTCCCATTTTTTTTAAATATTTTTAGCGAGCAAACGTGCAGGCGGGTCACCTGATGTTAAGTGATTACCGCCGCTCATGAACATTTCTAGCACCTGAGGCACCACCAATGCGTTGCCGGCTTTTTAGGAATTTGTTCGTCCACCCCATGTTGTAATTCAGGAAGTTGGTTCCACAGTTTCAAAGCACGTGGAAAAAAGATCTGGCACACCGGATGCATTTTTCCCTTGCATTTTTTCAGTGTTTTTTTTTGTTCCAGTTGGCAAATAGCCTGGTCTTCCTCCTTTACCTGCTAAGTGGGCGAACAGACTGGCAGCAGAGGATACGTTCAGAGTTGCCATCTTGCGGCGAACTTCGTATCGAGGAGCTGTCGGCAGCGCCATCTGTGCGCGCTGCGGTCAACGAGGCCTTCAGGCTATTGCCCACGGCGCCCTTCCTCGCGAGGTTGCTGGATACGCCTATGACCATCGGTGGACATCGGCTGCCTGCTGGGGTAAGGTCGTTATGGTTTGTCGTAAATTTTTACTTAAGTAATATCTATAACTTGTACCTATTTTGAGTTTTATAAACGGCAAGACAAACAAATTGTTATACTTACTACTAATATATTAGTAGTAAGTAAATAGCAGGTATAGTGTACTGTGTATCATCTATGCTCGTAAATGCGAAAGTTTGGGATGTATGGCTGGATGCATGTTTGTTACTCAATCACGCCGCAACGACTGAACGGATTTGGCTGGGTACAAAGATAGATTATTTTACTCTAGGAAAATAAGAGTTTCCGCGGGAATTATAAAACCTCAATCCACGCGAACGAAAACGTGGGCATCAACCGGTTCATAAATAAATGCACTAATGCAGTTTGGATTGTTGAAATGTATGGACACATTGCCATATTATATGTGCCTAGCATGCCATAAAACATAAGACTGCATGCAATGTTAAATTGCAGTTTATATGCATATGTAATGATTGACAGACACACAGTGTAACCAAATGCACCTAAGTGAACTGAGACCTTCGCTTCACTTGATTAATATTTATTATGTTAGCCTCAGAATACAGTCTGTATTCTGAGATGTTAGCATTAGGTAGGTATAAATAAGTATCCAGTTAGACATTTAATTCGGGTCTTTCTTGCTCCAGACATTTGTGCTAGCCCACACTGGTGCTGCTTGTCGACGCGAGGAGAACTTCTGGCGAGCGAGCGAGTACCTTCCAGAGCGATGGATCAACGTACGCGAGCCGCACGCCTCAGCGATCGTAGCGCCGTTCGGCCGCGGCCGACGGATGTGCCCCGGCAAGAGATTCGTTGAACTCGAGCTACATTTAATACTGGCTAAGGTATTTCCATACTACCTACCTCCATACCATTTCTCATATCGGACCATTCTCTACGAATCTACGAATAAAGGTGTCATTTCAAAGAATTATTTAAATTCCATTGTTCGGTATTTTGTCATTTTTCACCTACTTTGTACCGGTTCAAAATTAAAACACCACCTTTATATTTTAATTAACTTTAGTTACGGAACGTCTTTTTTATCTTAGCTGTCATAAAAGTCAAACAAATTGGCGCTTACGACATTTTTAAGTTTGGTTCTTCACTTGCAAAAATGGGAAAAATGCATATGGTAAGCATGTCCTATTCGCTGTGCTTAGCGCGTCGTTTAAGCCTTTCTGGACAATCAATTTGTTTACCTTTTAAAACAGCAGCAGCTAAGGGGAAACAGAATGTACCATGGAGTTGTTACCCACATTTGAGCAAGGAAAATTTAATTTAATTTCAGATCCTGCAGCACTGGCGGGTGGAGTACGATGGTGAATTGGACATCCAGTTCGATTTCCTCCTGTCACCAAAGTCACCGGTGTCTCTCCGACTAGTCGAGTGGTGAAACACCTGCACTGCTAGCAAGGGCAGGAGATAAAAGTTTTATCCCCCGATTTTATCCACTGACTGGGGATAAAATTATCTTTTCCCTATGCTAAAGCATGGCGACAGAGAAGACGACGTATATTTCTATAAGTATATCCACTGAGTGTTATTTCCACCGCTGTGCCCATGATCGACGTGTAGATAAAGCTAAGCGAGGGGATAAACGTTTTATCCTTTTCCCGGAGATAAAATTTCTCCCGCCCCTGCTACCAGGGCTGCTGTTATTATTCGCGGCAAGCTACTTGCTATACAATACGTATATTTTGCGCTTTCCTATTTAACGATAACGGGACGATTCCGAGAATTATATTTCTTCTATTTTAAAGTCTCAATAGCCCAACGGTTAAAGGTGCAGACTGAAAACTGCAAGGTCACAGGTTCGCATTCCCCTTAAAGTTAAGTTCGCACTTCATCATAGACTACATGGTCATTTCCCCATCAGGTGAGATTGTAGTCAAGGGCTACTTTTTTCCTCGAATAAAAAATATCAATAAACTTCCTAGTAGCTATAAGTAGGTACCTAAGTTTCTTCACTTTGAAAGGATATTTCTAGATAAGTACTTCTTACCTAAAGCATACAAAATTGTGTCAGTGGTTGTGAAAAGTTATTTAGATAATGGTTTGGACAGTGGGTACCTATTTCCGGTGTCGTACAGTTATCGCTTGGTAGAAAAGCCAGCCTTTGCTCCAAACAACGCTCACTGTACTGATTATTTTGTAATGATAAGAGTTGCTCCTATGTTTTATCGTTTTAAGTAGTATTTTAAGAAAGGTCCACTTGCACCAACCCGGTAGAAAACTATATCGCTCATTTGTAACAAGAGTGACATAATTCAAAATCGACGATGAGAGAATTCTTTCGTTAGAAAGTAATGTTTTGTGGATGCTGCGGTCTCGAAACAACACAGCGGCCAACAAAGCGACAGAGCATTAAGTCACAATCTCTCTCGCTCTTATTTTTTTGTGCTTAGCGTAATGTTGTTTTTATAGCAAAAATTATAAATGTTCGACACTAAAATTGGTCAATTTTGAGTTATGTCACCCTTGTAGCAAATGAGCGATATTATAAAATTAATGCATGGTATTCGTATTCGATGACTTTAGCGTCAAAGTAAAATACACCATAATTGCATTGATTTAGGGCTCAATTTCGTGTATGCATTCTTAAACTTTTACGTATACGGATACGCTCCAAACTAAAATCGGTTGTACTGAATTTGTGACTTTAAATCAATATAGTTAAAGTTCATTTTACTATGACGCTAATGTCATCGTATACTAATACCATTAATCGAATTGATTCCTATACTAACCCTACTGCGCTCAGTGTAAGCCACTGATGGGTTGCTGATAATGATGATGATTATTTTGTATTTTTTTTCAAACTTGTCAAAATTAACAACAGATTTCAACCAGATTGGTGCAAGTTTGACTTAAATTACGTGTTATTTTATATTTGGTAGGTACGCTATGCTGAGTGTTCACTGGCAAGTGATTTCTGCAATTACTTGCAGATTAAGAATCAGACTATGCAGCTATTAATAATTGCAGAAATTGACTTCAAGTGGCTTGAGTGGACACTTTTCTGTACAACAAGATTTATTTTCGTCTAAATACGAATTTCGGAATAGCGTTGATCTTTCAAAGACAATGAACGCTTCTGTTTCTTTGTATAATACTGTCTCAGCCTTTAAAATTGTGCCTAAAATTGAGGTAATCGTGCGCTTATTTAATGCCCGTTTTTATTGTAGGGAAACTACTTTTTTTACGACCCACATTGTGTTATTTTCCCTCAAAATCGGACATCCCTTTTTTATGATACCAATCGAAACTTTAAGCTTTTTTTAATGCTAGAGTAGAACACCCAGAAGTTAATTCTGTTTAGAACCGGAGTTATAAATTTTTTTATGGTTACCAGAAAAAAACTAAGAAATGCTGTAACTTTCTATGTAACGAAAGTTTTTAAGTTTCAATTATAGCATGCTATAAAATCAATTAAGTGCTATTTTTGGAAACATATAATTAATTTCTAAGTGAACAATAAAGGAAGATATGTTTTTTTTAACTAATTTTGAAATTAATTTTTTTCTCATCTTTGTATAGATATTAGCATCTAATTTTCACATATTGTATTTATTAGTGCTATGTTAACCCGCCTGTATAATATCAGATACGTAACACTTAGGACTTCGGAGTAATATTTTTTTTTAGAAAATTCTGTATTTTCAGAAAAAGGCGAAATAAAAGAATTGCATATGATATTTATACAATTATTTATAGGTCAAAGTGGCATTATATACAGGGCATTTTATAAGCTAAACAAAATAATTTTAGTATTAATAATAAAGTTAATATTCTTAATTTTGTGATTTTTACATTTTAATTTTTTTCTCATAAACCATTTACGATTAGCAGTAGATATCTATCTGAAAACATACCTCATAACTGTATTGTTACTAGTAAAAAAAATCACACAGAAATCTATGAGGACATTGGAGATATGAGATTTTACAATTTCAATGATATTAGGGTTGTCACAAAGATCTTAATTACAAATGTACGAGAGAAAATTCTAAAAAAGTGGCTAAAAGAAAGAATTTTTATCCGACTGTGGAAACGGAGGGTTATGTTTTTCAGGGATTATTATTGAGTTGCATAAAATGAAATTTTTAAAATTCAATTACTCCGAAGTCCTAAGTGTTACGTATCTGATATTATACAGGCGGGTTAACATAGCACTAATAAATACAATATGTGAAAATTAGATGCTAATATCTATACAAAGATGAGAAAAAAATTAATTTCAAAATTAGTTAAAAAAAACATATCTTCCTTTATTGTTCACTTAGAAATTAATTATATGTTTCCAAAAATAGCACTTAATTGATTTTATAGCATGCTATAATTGAAACTTAAAAACTTTCGTTACATAGAAAGTTATAGCATTTCTTAGTTTTTTTCTGGTAACCATAAAAAAATTTATAACTCCGGTTCTAAACAGAATTAACTTCTGGGTGTTCTACTCTAGCATTAAAAAAAGCTTAAAGTTTCGATTAGTATCATAAAAAAGGGATGTCCGATTTTGAAATAAAATAACACAATGTGCGACCGTAAAAACCGTAAAAACAACATAAAAATATATTGTCTAGGTTAAATATAATACTGAGGAAAAGACGAAATAACGTTATACCTATTTATACAATATATATAAATTATCTGTGTATAGGCCAGAGTAGATCCCTTTAAAAATAATAAAAAGTGAAAAAAAATAGTAGTAGGATGAAACCCATTAGAAAAGGAGGGGAATATTATAAAAATGAAAGGAAAAATAATTTACGGGCGATCTGAGGTCGGGAAGGGGTGGGGGTGAGTTTTTAAGGGGAAAAAACGGTTTTTCTCGATTTCCGGCAAAACTAAAAGTCCTATCGAAAAAAGTCAAATGGCAAAGTTGTAGGTAATAAAAAGATCTAAAACTTTTGTATTTACACTTTTTTCACATAACCTCAAAATTTATGTGAAAAATTCAAAAAACCAAGTTTTTGGTTTTTTATTTTTATCTTTTACAAAAATTATTTTTTTTTAACGAAATTTGGTGAAAACTTACCTTTTTATGTCCCAAATACGCTGTAATTTATTTGATTAAAAATATTTATTTTTTCACCTTATTTTGAATTAATATCGAAAAAAAACACCCTAATTTTCAATCGAAAAGTCACCCGTCAAAATATCAGCTTTTTTCAAAAAGTTGGTATGTTTTCTGTTCGTTGAAATCTCTACTTTCCGATGGTGAAAAAAAAAATATATGTTACTACAGTAAATCTTCTCAGAAAATAATTTCAATCTTTAGGTTATGTTACGTTAAGCATACTATTTTTTAAAGAAAATATTAGATTTTAATGTTTGAGTTGATTGATACAGATAAAAATTTTTGTTTTATTTTTTTAAGTAAACTTGTCACAATTATCTTCAAGAAAATCAACTCAAACATTAAAATCTAATATTTTCTTTAAAAAATAGTATGCTTAACGTAACATAACCTAAAGATTGAAATTATTTTCTGAGAAGATTTACTGTAGTAACATATATTTTTTTTTTTCACCATCGGAAAGTAGAGATTTCAACGAACAGAAAACATACTAACTTTTTGAAAAAAGCTGATATTTTGACGGGTGACTTTTCGATTGAAAATTAGGGTGTTTTTTTCGATATTAATTCAAAATAAGGTGAAAAAATAAATATTTTTAATCAAATAAATTACAGCGTATTTGGGACATAAAAAGGTAAGTTTTCACCAAATTTCGTTAAAAAAAAATAATTTTTGTAAAAGATAAAAATAAAAAACCAAAAACTTGGTTTTTTGAATTTTTCACATAAATTTTGAGGTTATGTGAAAAAAGTGTAAATACAAAAGTTTTAGATCTTTTTATTACCTACAACTTTGCCATTTGACTTTTTTCAATAGGACTTTTAGTTTTGCCGGAAATCGAGAAAAACCGTTTTTCCCCCTTAAAAACTCACCCCCACCCCTTCCCGACCTCAGATCGCCCGTAAATTATTTTTCCTTTCATCTTTATAATATTCCCCTCCTTTTCTAATGGGTTTCATCCTACTACTATTTTGTTTCGTTTTAAAAATTATCTACCCTGGTCTAGTATACCTACGATTAAAGACAAGTTATTCTAGTAGTTAGATAATTAAAAATATAAAAAGACGTGTGGCACTCGGGGACTGCCGCGGTAAAGCTATTGCATAGCATTTTTTATCAACGCCATCTAGCGGTGCGAGGAGTCCCGTGTCAGGTTATTTTCGTTACGGAATTTCTGGATTCGGTCTCCACGCTCAAGGCCCGCGATAGAAGCTATGCAATCGCTTAAAAATGTGCATAGAACTGGCATAGAACATCCAAAATTTTGTAAGTTTCTTCCGTAAAATTATTTATTGTGGGATATTCATTCCAGGGATAAATCCAGTGGAATTCCGCGAGCTAGTATATGTGCGGAATTTCGCTGAAATATCTTTTGTGGGACGAATTTATGTATGATAATGATAGGTACTATAAATGTAGCCATGAAAAAACTTTGTTGTAAGAAGGTTTTTTCGGCGGTCTGCTCAAATAACAAACCTGTTTAATACATTGAAAGAATTTCAACGAAACAATATGTAATAGTTACTTAAGTGTTTTATAATTTACCTACCTATGCTAAGCTTAGTTCGTAACTATAATTATACGTTGTAAAATATGGCTGTGTTAATATCAAAAAGCATATTTATATAATAATTATTATTAGGTATCAACCATAAATACCTCTTTTAGTGAACACTGCATGTCTAATTCAATCTGATGTGTCGGTCGAAGGTTTGTCGTTTTTTTTTTAACTTTTTAAACCAATCTACTTATTTTCATAGCCAGCCAGTACTACACAGCCTTTAAATTCTACTTGAGAATAGTGGTTCTTCACGTCCTTGTTCTTCTATCTATTTGGAATCTCTCTATAGGTACACCTTATTTCACAAATTGATTGAAAGAACAGATTACAAAAATGTAGAACATATAAAATGGACCTAAGCCCAGCCGTATACTATAGGTATTATTATTAGAAAATGTCCATTTCAGAAAATAAATCGTACGATATGGCATAACTGGTGTCAAGGCGGGGTCTAGTGCAAAATGTACTTAATTTCCGGGGTTCTAAAATTTTCTAAGTTTCTGATATAGTATGCAGCTGGGCTACGGACCTATTTCATAATCGCCAAATAGTATTTAACCGACGAATAAAGTTTTAACCGACGATTTCATTTCACCCCGTTTCAATTTTACTTGCGAGATGGTGAAATGGACCCGCCATGTATAATACATATTGTTAGTACTAATTCTGCTCAACATGTTGCAATGACGTGAAAATTAGTTTTAACGTAACATGCATGTTGATTAAAACATGCATGTTACGTTACGCCTCATCTGGCAACGTCGCGTGCTGTTGGGCAGCGCGCTCAAACATTTTCTTATTATTAAAAAAAAATACAATTCTAAACAACGGACGTTTCGACTAATAAACCAAAACACTGTGCAGTTTATACTTTATAAAATGTAGATTAAGTAAAATTGCTTTTATAGGTACATTATCAATGTTTATTGACAATTTTTCCAATGGATTTAGCGAATTAAAATATGGTAGTAATAATTAATAGTTATTGTATACGACTGTTGAATAGTAGGTAGATTTCATCCTAAGCCGCTAAATAGCAGCCTAGGTCTCCATCAACTAGATGTATTGAATATAGAAGCTTGAGCTTGTATTTTATAGACTTTATGGCTGCTAGAAGTCTTTCTAGCAGCCATAAAGTACGCACAGGCGATAGTATCGGTAGTCTACCTACTGTCGGTAGGTGCGTATCTACGTGCACCCAGCCTTATGTTCAGGGCAACAAAAAAAAAAACATTAATAGAATGGAATGACAATAAATGTTGATAGTGTGACAATATATTGTCGTATAACGTATCTATAGGATTTATATTAATGCAACTCTCCTTTATCCACCTTTTCATGTTTAAAATTCAAAAATACGAACCTTGAATTGATTCGGGATAATAGTATGTGGATAAGTATAAAAATAATGGAAGTGGCCATTCCTATATTTATTAATCATTGTATTAAAAATACAATTACCTACTAAGTACATATTTATAGGATTCAGTTGTTGTTATATTTGAAATACCCATTATGATAATATTTTGAACATTTAATGACACTGTGTGTAATGTGTTTATTATACATAATATTATACCTAAAGGATTTAATATAGTGCCAGCTATATTTCATTCTGGGAACTTGGAATTGTTTATATTAAAGGAAAACAAATAAATGTGTTACGTTGTTTTATTTCCGCCGCCGTTATACAAGGCAACTACGGATTCCATAAGAAGGCAGGGTCATTCTGAAGGCGATAGAGAGATCTAGTTATGCTCGGAGTATCCCAACGACATCAAATCAGGAATGAGGAGATCCGTAGAAAAACCGGAGTTACCTACTGTCATAGCTCATCAAGACTCAAAGAGAAGTGGCATTGCGCAATGCGCTGGGCTGAAAGTTCGAAGTAGGACATAGTTACGTAACTATTGTCGTTGGGGTCCCAAGGTGAGGGAGTAGCGAACTGGAAAGAAGTAGTAGAAAACATTTAAAAAGACTTCCCGCGCTAGGAGGACCGATGACATCAGACGAGTGGCATGGAGCCGCTAGATACAGTTGGCGCAAGACCAAGACATGTAGAAGTCTATGCCCAGCTGTGGAAATCTATCGCTTGATAAAGAAAAAGGACCCCCGTTTATTTGGTACTTTATTAAACCACTGACCTTGATTAATGCAAAGTACCCTCAAAACTTTAATACATTGTCATAAACCATAGAATAGGTATCTAGTAGAATCCGCAACCAGCAGAAAGCAGAATAAACTACGTTTTTACAGCCTAGTAAATATACTAAAAATAGTGAAAACCAGTTTGGTACACAGGTTTGGTATAGTTGCATTTTTTTACGCTTATTTTTGCATATATTTTTGTGGTTTTCAATTCAGCTGTTTTTGACATTACATACAAACTTCAAATTGATAAGCTGATAAAGACTGTCAATGGTCGGTTTGTTATCATTATTTTTATCAATTACCTATTTAAAACAATATATAAATAGATTTGTTATCAAATAATATTCATTTTAAGGCATCAGTTAATGGTTCATAGTGTGTTTTGATATAAATGAGATTTTAAATGATGAAGTTCTGTGCTAACCTTGCTTTTATGTTTACGGAGAGTTCAAGTATTTTGGAAAGATATGCTTCAGCGCGAGATGCTGGGTTTAGGGCAGTGGAGACTGGCTTCCCACTGGGGTACAGTGTGGAACAAGTGAAACAGGCGAAGGAAGCATCAGGCGTCGAACAGGTCCTTATTAACCTGAAAACCGGTAAGATAAGTACTACCAGGTAAATAAGCGAAGTACCTAGCTATAATCAAGCTATAAATTTATAAATTCCTTCGATTCACGCGGGATCATAAAACGCAACAACGTAATGTCAGTTCATTAGGCTTGCACATTCTTTTAAATGAGAGAATGAGAATAAGAAAAGCTTTATTTCTTAGTTCAAGTAGTGAGACTTGAGATTTCTTATTCACTCATCAACTACAAATCAATCACTAGTGAGGAACTAGTGAGACATTTTTTCCAAGTAGATTAACACTAGGTACTAGAACTGTGCACTAACTGTATGCAAACTGCAATTTTGTAGTCTCTCACATCTCCAAAAAAAAATCAAATTTATTTTATATAGGCCAACCTGTGGCTCTTATGAGTTGTCAAGACTAACATCCATATTCATTATCTTAGCTATGTACACAGTAAATATGAAGTATTTTATTTTAAAATAGATTATTACCTAATATATTTTGACATTAAGTATAACATTTTAGGAGATGTAACAAAAGGAGAATTAGGCGTAACGGCAGTGCCTGGCAAAGAAAATGAGTTCAAAGATAACTTAAAAGTAACAATAGAATATGCCAAAGCAGTTGGTGCTAGAAAAATACACATTATGGCAGGAAAATTAGAAAATGTGTCTCCTCAAAACTGGGCCACATATGAGAGCAATCTGAAATATGCAGCAGATATTCTGAAGACTGAAGGCATATTAGGAGTTATAGAACCAATTAACCAGCATTCTGTGCCTAACTATTTCCTAAGTGATTATGGAAAAGGTAAGAAATCAGAAAATAAGTTAATTAAAAAAAATTGAAAGTCAAGATTTTATCAGAGCTATAGTCTAAAGGATTATCCCTAAATATTTTTGTCTATTTTTAATTTGTCTACTTTTCTGTTCTAATCTTATAAAATATTTATAAGATTAGAACAGAAAAGTTTTTTGCAATATGTGTCGAGTCCTGATCGAGTTTAATGCAAAAGTTTCGTTGGTTTGTCCTTCAATCACGCCATAACAAAGCTACAAATCAATGTTATTTATTTAAATTCTCACCTCACCTTTCAGCTGTTGATATCATCAAGCGAATAGGCAGCGACTATTTAAAGTTGCAGCTGGATATATTCCACTTACAGCATATCTGTGGTGATCTGTCTCACAATATCAAGAATCTCATGCCTTATGTTGGACATGTTCAGGTAATTTATCTTATCTTACTAATATTATAGATGAGAAAGTTTTTGAGGATGGATGGATGTTTGTTACTCCATCACTCCACAATAAATGAACTGAATTGGCTGCTGAATGGAAATAGCTCATACCCTGGATTAACACAGATACTGCATTTTATCTTGGAAAATGAAAGAGTTTCCGCTGGAATTAAAAACCATAATCCACACATTAGAAGTACATGGGCTATCTAGTCTTGTATCCTTCTACTAATATTATAAATGGACAAGTGTTTGTTTGTTGGTTTGCCCTTCAAGTATGCAGTAATGGTGTGTGATCTTTTACACAGTTGTAATTGAAGACTTGGAGAGTATCCCAGGCTACCCTGGTATTCCATTTATCCTGGAAAAACAGATAGTTTCCACAGGATTTTAAAAACCCAATGCTAAGTTCATTGAAAGTGATTATTTAACTTAGTTTAAAATATTAATTTATTTATAGATTGCCCAAGTGCCAAATCGCAATGAGCCAGACACTCCAGGAGAGATAAACTACAAGTACATACTTGAACATCTACGTAACAGTGGCTACAATGATTGGATAGGTCTCGAGTACAAGCCCGCTGGTAACAGCAAAAATGGCCTCAAGTGGATAAAAGATTTTGGGTACGATCTGTGAAGATCCTTGTACACTTTAGATTCGTGTTGATAAGGCCAAATATGAAAACACAATTTTTTAAAATTAGTTTCGGTGCTATTGAACTCAATCATACTGATGTACATTTTTTAATTTAGGGAATAATGTGAATACATACTTTATAATATAAGATAAATAACAAAACCTTTTCATAATATTCTATTGTATTTTTAAAAAATCATAATATTAACATAATATTAACAAAGTAGGTATAAAAATAATACAATTACTAAAGTCAATTCAAATAAGAATACTTAAGTTTGTTTTTTTCAAGGGCCCATAACCTAAAGGTCTCTTAACTTTCCATATGTTGCTTTACATCAAATATTTTGCAAGCTAAGTATTCTTATTTATAAAGACTTGTATGAAGATCAAACTAACAAAAACACATTTATTTTACACATTCTGAAATTGTTGCACCCAATAATGGGTTTTTACGCCATCTAAGGACAGGCGATCGTTACCTGCAGTCTTTAGAAGCTGAAAAGAAAAAAAATATTTTTAGATATTAGGAATTGGCATACTTTTCAGACAGCCTTGAGAAACGATGAACTGGGTGAAATCTAATAGGAAATTTAGGATTCCTATTCTTTTGATGTTTACAATTGAAACTGATAAATGAATATAATTAAGATGCGCGAATAAAGCTGCCGTCCGTAAGCTATAACGTCGTTAACTACCAAAATCATATTTCCTAATATAAACCCTAATTTTGAATGTTTTTGGATTTATATTAGGAAATATGGTCTTGGTAGTTAACTGCATTATAGCTTGTGGACGGCAGTAAGGCGGTCTTATCGCTTTAAGCAATATCCTCCAGAAGACCTTAATAACTTTAAAAGAATCTTATTGAATCTTATTATTGATCTATATCTTCTTATTATTATATATTTTAATTAATTTATATTAATACTAGCAAACCCGGCGAACTCCGTTTCGCCACCAGATGATGACAGAGATGGCACTGTATGTGAAAAAAGATTTTCCCGCTTTTTTGTTGAAATTTTTCCTGAATTTTCTTTGCTATAAACCTCACGGAGCCCGAGACCTTTCCAACGAATGCAAAACCGTGGAAATCGGTTCGTGCGTTCTGGAGTTATAGCGTCAGGAAGGAAAACCTGACTTATTTTTATATAGTAGATTTATTACTAAAGAATAATTATAATTTATTACCTTAGAAATAAGATCTTTGGCACCTTCAGTTATATATTTAGGATATGACACATCTAAAGCTAGGATTTTCGCATATGTTTTGTCTTGTCCCTCGCTCTCAAAAGGTGGTTTGCCCACTAGAAATTCATATAAAAGAACTCCAATACACCAGTGGTCTACGAAAACATTGTACACTTCCCTTTTGACCATCTCTGGGGGAAGATAGTCCAGTGTTCCGCACATAGTTTTGCGCCTGAATTTTGAAACAATATACTGATTAGAAAAGATAAGGCTAATATTCCTCTCTCTCCTCCAAATAAACTTAGCTTTTGTTAGGAGTGGGTAAGCAAATAGTGAAGTGCGGATTGAATACAATATAGATATATAAATAAAAAAATTTGTTGAAATTGTGTTGAAATTTCTCACTTTTTTTTTTCTTTTATCAAATCTTTTTAATTTTATCAAAATTTTCTTACTGCTAGCAGCATCTTCATTTTATGATTGCCAACAACATCTTCACAAATTCAAACTATGGCAAAGTAATGAACTTAACAGGATAATAAAAATAATAATAAAACTTACAATATTATAAATGCGAAAGTGTTTGTTTGTTGGCTTGTCCTTCAATCATGCATGAGTGTATATTTAACATAATTTAGTCTAATCTTTACCTTTCTGATGGTGCGTGCACCGACCAGCCAAAATCTGCAAGTTTGAGATCACCATTCAATGCCACTAAAATGTTCTCTGGCTTTATGTCTCTGTGTATCACATGGTGCTGATGACAGTAATCAACAGCATCTGCAACCTGAAATCAAAAATACTTGTTGGTAAGATAAAGGCTAGGATCCATCTAGGAGGTGGCTACATTCATCCAGCAATGAGTATCGGCACAGAAATTCAAGTTATGGGTGAGTATAATGGATTGATTGTAGACAATCTATTTATAAATAAAAATAATAATTATTATTTGTTTTCTAATTAATTAATTGTTCCTAGTGGAAAAATGGTGTTAACAGTGCTAAGACTTTCTCTAAACGGTTTTGATTTAACTAAATTGACAGGTCTAATTCTCATTCACAAAACAAACAACAAGGAATAACTGTACTGTACTAAAACTAGCTGATGCCTGTGACTGTCTGTGTGGATTTAGTTTTTAAAATCCTACGGGAAGTCTGAATTTCCAGGATAAAGTAGCCTATTTCACTCTCCAGATCCTTAACTATCAATCAATCAATCGTCAACCTATAGTTCTGTTGCAGAGTGATTGAAGACCAAACATTCAAAGTAACATACTCATTCGCATTTATAATATAAGTAGGATGTCTTTATTTAGCTAAAAATAGATTTTTTTTAATATTGTTGTTGTTTATTGGAATTCAACAATTAAACATAGTGTAGCGATTCATACCTGATAAATATATTTAGCAGCTCTGTTTTCTGGAAACCGGCCATGGGGTGAGCTTGTCAAATGTTTATAGAGTTCTCCGCCTGCTGCAAACTCCACCACAAGATATATGCGTTTTTCATCATGAAACCATGTCAATAATCGAAGAATATTTGGATGCCTAAAAAAATCATAAAGATAACTTTGAGTTGACATTTACATTGCATTCTAATTAACTTAATAAAAAGTATGTAGTACCTGTTCTAGCTCAAACATTTAAAAGATAATAGTGAAATTTGACACAAAAGTACTATCCGTACAGTTAAAGAATGGTTTTAGAAATGGCGGCTCATTATGCCGGTACTGTCAGCATACACGGGATCTATAGCGAGCGACAATCCGCTAATAATCAATAAATTATAACATAATAAAAAATAATATAAACGTTATATATATTTTTTAATTCAAATAATGTAATCATTTTTGGCTTTATTTAAGAACTAGATGATGCCCGCGACTTCGTCCGCGCGGATAAAGGTTTTTTGATTCCCGCGGGAACTCTTTAATTTTCCGGGATAAAAAGTAGCCTATGTTTTAATCCTGGGAATGAGCTATCTCCATTCCAAATTTCAGCCAAATCGGTTCATGCGTTGTGGCGCAAAGGAGTAACAAACATACACACATACACAAACACATACACGTACAAACTTTCACCTTTATAATATTAAGTGTGTTGTGATTAAAATAATCTTGTAAAATTATGTTGTACACGCTGTTGATTACCAATAAATAAATAAATAAAGACGGTCATTTTATCGGTTTATTGTTGTTGTCCGTACCGGCGAGTGTGAGTATAGATAGCGACAGTGTGCGAGTGAGAGGTGAACAGAAGCGACGCCATTTTCAAACCCATTCTTTAATTGTACGAGTAGTATGTTTGCATACAAAACAGGTATAGACTTGAGTGTTACTTTTTACCAAATTCAGATCATATAATTTTTTCCAAAACCATTTATTGAATTGTGACATTCTGTACAGTCCAAAAGTAAAAAATATATTGTTGAAGTGCCAATAATTTATCTCCAACTTTTTCAATATTGTTTATTGCAATAATTTCAAATTTAAGTTTACAATGCACATTAATAATATCTAAAATATAGAGAAAAATGATGCTCTTAAGTAGGCTATTTTAAGGGCCAATGAAGAATATTTACTTGAAGCTTAAATAAAGTTTGATGCTTTACTCACTTTAAATGGGATTGTATTTCAATTTCTCTCATAACTTGCCGCTCACATCTAGACTTGGTTATTTGTGACTTGAACAGAGCTTTAATGGCCACTAAATATCCAGTCTTTTTCTCCCGTGCGATGTGCACATGTCCAAACTTTCCGCGTCCCAAATTAGAGCCAAGTTCAAAGTCTCTGGGTGACCACTTATATCTATAACAAAATCAAATAGGTACATTATTATAAGTAAGTGAAACTAACTAATAAGTTTGTATCTAAACCCCTAAAGCCTGTACCTTAGTTGTTGATAAATAATGTGTGTGGAAGATTTGGAGACCATTGTAAATAGGTAATGACCCTCAGAAATCTATTAGGGAATGGAAATGATCGTCAGAGATGATAAAAGGTACTACGCAAGAGATCTATTCTGCAGTCTTACAGGAAAAAAAAAGAAAATACTTACGGTTTGCCGTAAGCTTCATGATTAATAATTTTACTTTCTAGGTCAGCCACTTCTTTTGGATCGATTTCCATATTTCTACCTTAATTTGTAGTAAATTTTTATCCAACCGCCACTCAAGAGAATATAAATTATAAAGTACAGACCAGAAAACCTATATACTTATCGAAGTAAATAAATATCGGGCACTTTCCAAGTTTCCGTTAAAAATTTGACGTCTTCAAATTTTAAACAACACCATAGACTGTCTACGACCATAGATAACAGAAAAATCATGATTGATCATAGATAACTTTTGTGTCACTTTACCACAGAAAATAATAATTTTATCTATGGAATACAAGGAGGATGTAACCACAAACATGATGTAACCCACGTAACCAAAGGAATATACCTAATAAGTAGTTTTCAAAATGTTTTAATAAAGCGTGCAGACTAAAATAATGCCTTAAAAAGCTTAAAAATAAACTTCACAACTTTAACAACACAACATCAAAATGTTGTACGTACACGTTGAAAGGAACAAAATATTATAGCGTTTGTCTCGCTTCCACTTTTATATATTATTGTAACAACATCTCTTTTACACGTGAACTGTTATTGCTTGCATTGTGAACTTATTGTGAAAATAATATGGACCATATGGACAGACAAGGACGACAACGAAGTACTTGTAGCGGTTTGCTACGCTTTAACTTCTATGTACGGTCGCACATTGTGTTATTTTATTTCAAAATCGGACATCCCTTTTTTATGATACTAATCGAAACTTTAAGCTTTTTTTAATGCTAGAGTAGAACACCCAGAAGTTAATTCTGTTTAGAACCGGAGTTATAAATTTTTTTATGGTTACCAGAAAAAAACTAAGAAATGCTGTAACTTTCTATGTAACGAAAGTTTTTAAGTTTCAATTATAGCATGCTATAAAATCAATTAAGTGCTATTTTTGGAAACATATAATTAATTTCTAAGTGAACAATAAAGGAAGATATGTTTTTTTTAACTAATTTTGAAATTAATTTTTTTCTCATCTTTGTATAGATATTAGCATCTAATTTTCACATATTGTATTTATTAGTGCTATGTTAACCCGCCTGTATAATATCAGATACGTAACACTTAGGACCTCGGAGTAATTGAATTTTAAAAATTTCATTTTATGCAACTCAATAATAATCCCAGAAAAACATAACCCTCCGTTTCCACAGTCGGATAAAAATTCTTTCTTTCAGCCACTTTTTTAGAATTTTCTCTCGTACATTTGTAATTAAGATCTTTGTGACAACCCTAATTTCATTGAAATTGTAAAATCTCATATCTCCAATGTCCTCATAGATTTCTGTGTGATTTTTTTTACTAGTAACAATACAGTTACGAGGTATATTTTCAGATAGATATCTACTGCTAATCGTAAATGGTTTATGAGAAAAAAAATAAAATGTAAAAATCACAAAATTAAGAATATTAACTTTATTATTAATACTAAAATTATTTTGTTTAGCTTATAAAATGCCCTGTATATAATGCCACTTTGACCTATAAATAATTGTATAAATTTCATATGCAATTCTTTTATTTCGCCTTTTTCTGAAAATACAGAATTTTCTAAAAAAAAATATTACTCCGAAGTCCTAAGTGTTACGTATCTGATATTATACATGCGGGTTAACATAGCACTAATAAATACAATATGTGAAAATTAGATGCTAATATCTATACAAAGATGAGAAAAAAATTAATTTCAAAATTAGTTAAAAAAAGCATATCTTCCTTTATTGTTCACTTAGAAATTAATTATATGTTTCCAAAAATAGCACTTAATTGATTTTATAGCATGCTATAATTGAAACTTAAAAACTTTCGTTACATAGAAAGTTACAGCATTTCTTAGTTTTTTTCTGGTAACCATAAAAAAATTTATAACTCCGGTTCTAAACAGAATTAACTTCTGGGTGTTCTACTCTAGCATTAAAAAAAGCTTAAAGTTTCGATTAGTATCATAAAAAAGGGATGTCCGATTTTGAGGTAAAATAACACAATGTGGGTCGCCGAACAGAAAGAATTTCGTACAATGACCTCTTTGCCTACTGACAGTGGTCACAAACATTTTTCTATTAAGTGCGGTTTATATAAAATATTTGAAGGAGAAAAAAAATTAGTAGCTTATTAAATAAATTATTTATTTTTAAACAGTTATTATAATCGAGTTATATTAACTTATTACATAGAAATAAAAAAATGAAAATTCAAAAATCAAAGTCCGATTTCTCTGTATCGGAGTAACTACTTTCCGACGACGTCTCGCCTGTCACAGTTATAACCAAATAATGTACAGTTTTGTCTACATTATGATCTAGACTCCCTAAATTCAATTCACAAGCAAACAAAAACAAACCTTAGGTTTGCAAGTAAAAGGTTTACAATCCCCGAGGACGGCGGTCATTGCATTTGTGCGAGCGTGACGCATTATTTTAAAGCGGGAGTGACAGAGACAGGTAGTAACAGGTTAATGTACGAAATTCTTTCTGTTTCGCGACCGCACTATAATAATTAATTATTGTGAACTAGATGATGTCCGCGACTTCGTTCGCGTGGATTGAGGTTTTTTGGATTCCCGCGGGAACTCTCTTATTTTGCGCGATAAAAGTAGCCAATGTGCTATTCCAGTCTATAATCTATCTCTGTGCCAAACAGGCAAATCGGTTTAGTCGTTGCCGCGTGATTGAGTAACAAACGTCCATACATCCAAACTTTCGCATTTATAATATTAATAGGATTATTATTCATTATTACTATTTACGTTTCAAAAAAAGACGTGTGGCACTCGGGGACTGCCGCGGTAAAGCTATTGCATAGTATTTTTTATCAACGCCATCTAGCGGCTCACCGCTAGATGGCGTTGATAAAAAATGCGGCATCTAGCAGCTCACCGTAGAGGAGTCCCGTGTCAGGTTATTTTCGTTACGGAATTTCTGGATTCGGTCTCCACGCCGGTCCGCGGTAGAAGCTATGCAATAGCTTAATAACTAAATATCATATTATTATTACAATGCTAGGTGTAATATCTAAACATTTAAAACTAAAAAGAATGTAACTACATACCTACCTTGAGAGTTGAGACATATCATCAAAGTAAAATCTGCTACAGTGGAACCGTGACGATATTGGGGTTGATCCCCTTCAGGTTAGGGTTGGTTAGGACTATGGTTGCCATTTGTTTGATATAAGTTGGTCATGTCCTGTTTTTATTTTTCCCTTTTTTTGCACAGACTAAAAAAGGCCAACGTAAGCTAATAATAATAGTAAAAAGTAAGTAAATAGAACGAACCTGACAATAACTATTTACACATCGAACCACAGAAAGAAACAATTGGCCAGTCTCAACTTCGTAGAGTGTCGTCTCTGTTAAGTGTTTCTTGTTGACTTTTTTGGTTCCAGCAACAGAGACGTCACTGAGGGTTATCGAAACTTTAGGGACAAAAATAAGAAAAAAATATTAATTTTTGAAAACCTTGAAAAGGTTGCTTGTCCAGGCTACTCTAGTTTTCTTAAAAAAATAATGGACACCCTTGTTAGGACTACCCTAGGTTCTGGAGTGTTTTCATAACACTACATTAAGTCTTTGTTCTAAGTAAGTACCTAAGTACTTTTCATTGAAGTGTGGGCCATTACTTTAATATAACGATGTTTGACTGACTCCTTTGAAAGTTGCTAAAAATGTTAGTTTTAGTTTTACCCCATTCAATTTATATATTTTGTCAAGTTAAAAGTTAGCTAAGGATAAATACAGATATTTGCTTAGCATAAACAGATATTTTTATTTTCACTTGCTTAGGCGCAGCGTTGGGGCTGTGTGCTTCACTCACTAGGTGGGCTGATGACGTCATACGAGTCGCAAAGAGCCGCTGGATACAAGCGGCACAATACTGAGGCATGTGGAAGTCCATACAGGAGATCTTTGTCCAGCAGTGAACGTCTATCGGTTGATGAAGAAGAAGAAATTCAAAATGATTTACAGTACGTTTATCTCACGAAGTTACGGGCGCTTTACTTGTGGTTACGTCGTCTACATGCATATGGCGTAAATGTGCGTGCCTGTTAGGAGCCTAGGTGGGAGCGGTCAGGCGCGAGCAAGCTCTCGCTCACGCTTATACAGATATGACACACACACAACCATGAGCCACGCGCAGTCGTGAATTGCAAGAACTATACTTATTTAATGTAGGCTAACTCATGGCTCTTATGACACGTCGCACCGGTTTGGAAGAACTTAAAAATTGTACTTTTCATACGTCCGCATCCCTGTAAAAAGCTTACAGAAACGCGTAAGCGACGTGTTAGGAGGTTAGGACTTAGGAGATGGACATACAATATTTTTATCGGGAGCTAATAATGCATAACTGAAAAACAACTGGGTAAGCGAGGCAATTAAATGCATTTCTCAGAGAAATTTTCCATGATTTATTTACATTCTAGCGGCCAAAAGAAAAATAGATAAATGGTATGCAAAGTATGTATCTAATGGATAGTAGGCACTAGACAGTATAAAAGGGACTACTTTGCGGTACTTTCGCATTTCTCTTGTGATACAAGGAAAAAGTGTAAAAAATACTAATTAGATAGTTTTTTTTTAACTAAGTACAATGGAACGAAGATGGAAAATCCTGAAAACTACTGGACTGATTTCAATGCAGTTTATCTGAGCTATCTATAGCCAAGGTATCAGAGCTGAGCACTGAGCAGATGCTTAGATATGAATTTTCAAAATTTCTTTCCAGATGTCTACTGTTATAATAGCTATCTGTATCCCAACAACTCGATCCGTCCAGTGATTTGAACTGTGCATTGAAAGATCAGTCAGTAAGTCTGTTGCGGCGCGTCGCAACAGATGGTCCTTCGAACCGGATCCCTGAAGACGAATTCCTTCCTTTTATATATAAGATATATTTAGGTAACAAGATGCTGTAGATCGTCGTGGGTTTAAAAATAAATAAAAAATATATTATTATTTTTCTCTTTTGTAAATATGGTAGGTACCTACAAGTTTAAATGTCAGTAAAATAAGTTAACAAACTTAACGTCAAACTATAGCGCACACTAGATAGGGTGCTGGCGAGCAAAATTTCTATATGATCAGCACACATGGCAGACGTTATTAATAGTGATAATTATACCCTAAGTAACATCAAGAACCTCGTCTGCCACCATGGTGGCGCTGCGTTGTTAATTTACAGCGTTTCAAAAATGTTGAAAAAAAAAGGTGGGTGATATTATATGCACATGTCTGCCTCTGGGGCTGATGATCATAGTCATCCTGTAAACACAAAAATTCGTAGAGGCAGACATCCAGGGCTCTGACTTTTGTAGTTTTCAATTTTTTAAGTTTTTTTTATGATTTAAAAAACTCTATATGAAGTGCACACTTGGCAGATTGAAATTGTTCGATTAATAACAATGAGGAGGACCACGGAAAAATAGTCTGCCAGCATGTTGTTTCTGCGTTCGCTATTGACAGCGTTTCAAAAATGTAAAAAATAAAAAAGTGCTATATTATGCGCACATGTCTGCCTCTTGGATTGATGTTTGAATTTATCATGAAAACCAAGAAACTCGATGAGGCAGACGTTCAGGCCTCTGATATTTCAAAGGCAGACCTTCTGAATTTTTTTTTTTCAGCCCGACGCTCGCGCCAAGCTAGAAGTACAAAATTCAATTTTAAACACGCGTCAGAAATATTCGGCTTCTACCTGTTAACCACGTCTCCGCAGGTATGAAAGGAGATGAATTTGGTCCATACAAGCTTGGGCCCAACAATGAAATTATACACCTAAAAATCAGTGAGCAAAATGTCTGCCAAATGTTTTTTCGTATCCACGGAGTCATAATGAATCGAATGGGCGCAATGAGAACCGTGTGCAAATTACTTAGTAGAGCTTTTTTTTTAAACATTTTTACAACTCCGCCCCATAATAATGCAGAGCCCTGAATGTCTGCCTCTTCGATTTTCTTCGTTCCCAAGCTGTTTGTGACCATAAACCCCAGAGGCATACATGTGCAAATGATTTAATATCCCCTTTTTTTTAAGCAACTTCAATCGGCTGTAACGCGAAAACGCAGCGACGTAGGACCTTAATTGACTGGACCAAATCAATTCGTAATGACGTAAACTATAATCTACCTCGATGTGAAACTTGTGCAAATCATATACCTAAATGCTCGCCAGCACCCTATCTACACCGAGAGGCTATAAAGCTTAATATGTTGGAAACAATTTTCTAGCCCATGTAACTGGCTAGTAACATAATGCAGTCGTAACTTTATAGCAAGGGAGTTGGTGGAAATTTCGGCATATAATGGACTGATATCAATTTCTTCTCGGTAAGTACCTACTCGAGTTACAGTACATGACAATACCCATTTCAGACAAACGTAGGTATAATAGCGATACAAGCTATAGATATAGTATAGGTACTATTTATTTATTACACACAAGCAACATTTTATATAAAAGGTGACCTTATCAATAAAGAGTATTTTCTTGTAATGCACTAGGTTTAAATGCACTTCGCGCTTGGAATAGGAATAATATAATAATATTAGTAGGTAAGTATTTGAACGTGCGTATTAACTAGCTGATGTCCGCGACTTCGTCCGCGTATATTAACTTTTTTAACACGAATTTTCCCAGATAAGATGAAGCCTATGTGTTAAACCTGGGTGTGAGCTATTTCCATCTCAAATTTCAGTTAAATCGGTTTATTTGTTGTTGGGTGAAGCAGTAACAAACATCTATCCATCCATCCGTCCATATAGCCATCCTCACAAATTTTCGCATTTATAATATTAAGTAGGAAGTAGGATATGCGTTTGTTTGTTGGTTTGTCCTTCAAAAATAATAAATAGCAATGGAATCAACGTGATTTTTTGTAGTAGGTAGTTAGTATAGTAGAAATTCGGCAAGCGACATAGACCTTTTGTCCCGGAAAAACAGAGGTTCCTGCGAGATATTTAAAAACAATTTCACGTGGACGAAGTCGAGGGCAAAAGTTAGCTAATTTCAAATAGTACATAGTCTGGATGATCGGATCGGAGCCTAAGTACGAACGGTTTAACTTTCGAATGGTAAAGGTGAAGTTAACGCTAGCAAGAAATTTTGTATGAAAAGAAAAATAGGCGTTGAATTGAGAACCTCCTCTTTTTTTGAAGTCGGTTAAAAATCACAGGAATGCTTCTGTCATTTCATATAAATTTTTTGTTGTTAACTTCACCTTCACTATTTGAAAGTTAAAATTTTCGTGCTTGGGCAACTGCACTGGGGAGTGACATACACGTTACGCCATGCTGGGGTAGGGCACTGCCATCAGCTCTCTAACTATCAAGCGCTTCAAGCGCTGGCGAACCACCCCTCAGTGGCGGGAAAACGCGGAAAACGTGCGCACCCCTACTGCCTTCATTCTGTGACGGACCGCGCGGCCGCGCGCCGCTCAATCGATAACCACGTATTTCTACCAAATAAAAATCACATTCCTATCCGGGAAACAGATAAAATATTTCCATTTAACATTAAACACTACTATATGCAATCTCTGAAAAGTGATATAAATGCACATGTAAACAGTGATTTGTAAATTGTATTACCTATCGCTAATAAGTGCGACGCAGAATCGTTTAGGAGGGACTAGGTAAGTAATACATAGGTAATTATTGGCACGTTACGATGCCCTACATTTAAGTATATAGTTTATAGTGTCGCTATAGTTTATAGTGTCACTTAAATATTTCATGAATATAAAAAAAAGCACGTTGTACCTACCTAATTTTAACTGAGTAGACTTATCTATGTGCTATTTGAAATTCTTATTAAAAAAACATTGAAGAACGTACAGGAAGCAAAAAATATTCCTTCTTATTAAAAGCAGAATTACATTTATAGCTGTTATTCACTATTTTTTTATAATAGTAAATAAATTACGTTTTAGATCGTAATAGTATTGATGAAAGGAAACGCAATTTATAGAGATGTGGTCATTGACCTTGCCCTCCCCTATAAGCCGAATTCATCCCTCTTTAGGGGTTGCCGGCGGGCTGAGATGAGACAAGACATGACAGCTCAACGAGATAAACTGCTGGAGGCATTTCGTGAATGCTAAGTTTTATGTTTCCCCTAAATTTATCGCCAAAAGGGCAAACTAATTGCGAAATTAGGGGTTAAGTAAAATCATTAATTTACATCGTCTCTTTATTTTTATTTTTAACCCTCAACGAAAAAGAAGGATCTTATAAGCTTTACCGGTGTGTGTCTATCTGTTTGTGTTAAAATCCGTAGGTCCCAAATGGATGGACCGCTTTGAATGCGGTTTTTCTATTTAAAAGCGGATTAAACTGGGATGGTTTTCAGTTACTCCTAGATATTTGATGAAAATCTATATAGTCGCTTATGGGAATTGATTTTTAGGGTTCCGTACCCAAAGGGTGCCAACGAGACCCGATTCTCGGTTACTAAGGCTCCGCTAACCGTCCGTCCGTTTGTCTGTCTGTCTGTCTGTCAGCCGGCTATATAGGGCCTGATTCATGAACGATAATGGGGTAGGATACCTACTTGAAATTTTTACAGAATGTGTATATCTGTTGCTACTACAACAAATAATAATAAAAAAAAAGTTAAAAATTAAAGAGGCGCTCCATACAATAAACTTTTTTTTGACCGATCTTATAAAAAAGCTGGTTTAATAGTCAAATCTTGTACGATGGCACGAAACGATCGATTTTTATACTCCCTTTCATTTATCTAATCGATTTGCAATTAAAACTACAAAATTTGCAATTCGATAAAATCACAATATCAAAATATGCCGCGGGTGCTGCAATGAGCCTTTTGTAGTGATGCTCTTTGGTACAGACCTTACACTATGCCTATATACCTACACTTATGTACTTGAAAAGTGAAATGTAGTAGGAGTCATAACGCGCCTACAGCTGCGCCCTTTAAATCATGGAAAGCTGTTTACCGACATCGATAGTACTTCCAGTTGTATGACGACGCAAGAGAAAAGTGTTGAGATGACCATAAACTGTGATACTATAGGATAACCTAGGTATTATTTTTAATCAATGAAAAAACTATTTCATTCGCAATTCCACATTCTATCCTACTATATCCTATTAAGGCTATTAAAATTATATGTATATGGAGTGATGGATGGATGGATGGATGGATGGATGGATGGATGGATGGATGTTTGTTACTTAATCTCGCCGCAACGACTGAACCTTGACTGAACCTAGTATCTAGTGGTGATAACCTTTTGGTTTAGACTCTTCTTTTCGGTTTGGGTTTGAATCCCAGGCTCGCACATCTTTTCGGAATTATGTGAATTTGAATTCATTAAGGCCTTTTTGCACCAATCTACTTATCATGTTTAGTTTTTGAAATACTGTTAATTTTTGACAAGTTTATTTCAGAATTGACAAGAAAAGGGCAGGTATAGAAAATTTAACTAAAATATAATACGAGTTGGTGCAAGTGGACCTAAATATCACTTGCCTTCAACGTGGCGTCACAGTTCACTAATTCAAAAATGCTTTATGCTCCCAGATTACACGCATGTTTTGACGTTTGTCAAAGAATTGCCGATTTGATTAGTTGGCATTAGTTGGCTATTTGTGTGTTAATTTCGTTTATTTTTCCCAATGAGCGTGTGTGGTTCATAGTCAACCTACTATGTACTTAAAAGCTATCGGATGGAAGGGACACTTTCTCTGCCCCGCCCAGATTATCTGATGACTGTTGCCTTGCATAACGGTTAATTACTGTCACTATACTCTCAAGTTCAATGCGTTATAAATAGCTATATACTTAAAAGGTTATAAACATCGATGGTTATAATATAATATTTTGACAATACTTATATATATTTTTAATAATATATCTACATGTTTTGTTTGAACTAAATGATGTTTAAAAAACATATAAACAACAGTTTTAAATCAATCACAATCATTAGATTCTGATGCGTGACATCAGATAGAATTTTTTGTGAGCGCGTCTAATTTTCCGAATCGAATGGCATATAAATAATTATTTTTTTGTAACTATATAATGTATAAAATATAATATTTTCATGTGTACGTACTCTTTGTCAATACATATATCCCGGAAAATTAAGGAGTTCCCGCGGGAATTAAAAAACCTAAATCCACTGGAAACTTCGTCCACGTATCGGCATCGTCTAGTTAAAAATGTGATAGAAAGAATCGATGCATCCTAACCTATCTCAGAAGAAATGTAAGATGAATTTTAATGTGTATTAAACAATCATATTTACCGCTTCTCTGCACTCAACCCGCTGTCGCATTAACTCACGTAGGTATCTGGAGCAATTTTCCGGTCTGAATAATCGCGAATTATGTTCCCACTAGTTTTCCAAATGAATGGAGTTCAAACAATTCATGAGGTCTATCCAGTTAATTAACACATATACTTAAGTAAATAATATTAAATTAAGTACAGTTTTTTATTTTTTTTTATTCAATGATAAGTTAGTCTTTGACTATGATCTCACCTGATGGTAAGTGATGATGCACTCTCAGATGGTAGCGGGCTAACTTGGAAGGGGTATGGCAGTGTAACTAGTAGTAGAGTAGGCAATAAGTTCTAGTTCACTTGGTTCAAATTTCCAAAATCATCCTTTCCTTACTAATTAATCCATTCTCCGTTGCTCCATGGTGTGATTGAAGGAAAAATCAGCAAAACTTTTTCAACAAACTTTCGCATTCATGATACTAGTATTTTTTGCCCGTTTGGTTTTTAAAAATCCAGATCCACAAGGAAAACCAATAAAGAAACACTTGTATTTATAATATTAGTAAGGATATTTAGATATTAGTAGGAATCTAAGGAGAAGGAAACGTTGACGGGATTAAATTCTTACTTAGCAAAGGAATTTCGCTCGAAACTGTTTACAATTTTAATGAAAATAATCACAAAGAGCCAGACTTCCTCAAGAAGTGCAGGCTACATAGCGTCGTAGATATACACGGGCGAGTTTGAGAGCGCTCTTGTAACGCTTTCCTTAATTGAAGATACTCGTCCTGTTAAAACTGCTACGAGCTTGCACTATATTATGAATTGGGTTTTCACTTCATGAAAAAATGATGATTTCTTTTTTCCGGCTACAATTTAAGTAACGAACGAATAACTTTATTCCAAACAACTGCTTTCATGAGTGAATACATTTTCTTTTAGTAAAGAAGCCTGAGTTGTGAGAATTAATATTATAAATGCAAGGGCATTCCGAACCAGTGGTAGATTCATCGACGATTCAAATGCACTTGTAAAAGTTTACTTGAATAAAAAATATTTCTATTCTATTCTATAATGCGATAGTTTGGATGGATGGATGGATGTTTGTTACTCAATCACGTCGCAATGACTGAACCGATTTGGCTGTTTGGCACAGAGATAGATTATAGTCTGGAACTATATATATGGATATAGGCTACTTTTTATCCCAAAAAATACGAGAGTTCCCGTGGGAATTGAAAACCTCAATCCACGCGTACGAAGTCGCGGGCATCAACTAGGTTATTTTATTTCATTATATTTACGATCCATGTCATTAGTGGTACTACTGAACGGTTTTCAATAATAATTTATACACAGTTCGATGTCCCTTGCCTAATGGCTTCCCCTTTTACGACTCTCACGTCGCTGCTCTCACGTCGCTGCTCTCACGTAATTTTTCGTCTTACTCTCTGCGTCCCATTTCTTTCTGTTAATTATATTATAATGGAATTACTGCCTCGTTGGTCTAGTGGTTAGCAAGTTTGACTGTGGATGACGAGGTCCCGGGTTCGATTTTTTTTTAATTCTATGACAAGATAGCCCTTGACTGCGATCTCACCTGATGGTAAGTGACGATGCAGTCTAAGATGTCAGCGGGCTAACTTGGAAGGGGTATAGCAGTGTAAATTGAACCCATACCCCTAATCGGTTTCTACACGCCATCGTGCCGGAACGCTAAATCGCTTGGCGGCACGTTTTTGACGGTAGGGTGGTAACTAGCCACGGCCAAAGCCTCCCACCAGACCAGACCAGAGACAATTTAGAAATAATAAATTACTAAATTGCCCCCGCCGGGAATCGAACCCGAGACCTCCCAGTTATAAGACCACAGCGCTCACCACTGCGCCAGGGAGGTCGTCGGGAGGTCGATTTCGGTCAAAAATGTATTGGGTTTTTCTGTTAAGAAATCATCAGTAGTAGCCCGGAGTTAGGAAGTTGGTGGTGAGAGCACGTAAAGCCATCGCGCGTCGAACCTGCACCTGATCTCTCCCCGGTCGTGTCGGATTTTCCGTCCCATCGGACTATGGGAGTCAATAACTTGATAGGCACGTACGGTATACGAAAGATCAGAAATTCTAGTCGGTCACCCATCCTTTTACCGACTTGGGCCAACGTTAAACTAAACAGTGTAACCGTCTGCTATGCACCAACACAGCAACCACAATTTTATTTCGATAGCTAGTTTGTCACCCGTCCTTTTACCGACTAGGGGCCAAACGTTGCGTAAACGTCGTAACCGTCTGTTTTACAGACAAAAAATTCTTTGTACGAAACGGGTTACGAAACGTCAGTTTCGTACGCGACCGAAGGGATCACAGCAGCCACTGTCTTATTTTGATAGCTATTTTTCTATACAAGGCGTAATAAAGCACATAGGTATATCTACGCGCTACAAAAGTATATTGGATTTTCTAAGGGTCACCAGGACTTTGCTAGGTAGATAAATGATAGCTCTAGCCTCGAGACGATGACCATAGGCAAGGCGCGACGCGTGACAATCGATACTCTCATGTAGGTCAGGCTTTGTAGTCCAAGAGATGATGGCGCTTTTATTCCTTTTATTTTTCTTTTTTAAAAAGAATATTAGTGAAGCTGGACTTGACTTATATTCTCCTCTCCCCTGCAAATAAGCGAAAAGCTTGCGCTAGGAGTGGGTACGACAATAATGCAACGGGTGGGTCTCGAACCAGCGGCCTTTCAGTTTTCAGTCCGCGCCTTTAACCATTGGGCTATTGAGGCTTGTTGTGTAGTAGAGAACCGGGAGTGAATTAATTAATAACGATACATTGGTGTTAAGTCGCTTGTCCTCAATCTCTAACTAAATTAGTCATTTAAAAATATTGCTATATCTATCAAAGTATTACTTGAAGAAAGGAAATGCATTGCTCTTAAATTAGTCAATTTAGTTTAGAGATCGTGTAGTAAAACCGAATTGCAAATGGGTTTGTTGTCAACTTTACCTAAACCATACCTATATAATAAACTCTAGTAGAATTTATTTCAAGAAAATATTTTTGTCTAGAGCTTGCGTTAAGTTGTCTATGTTGTTTCGTTATTCGTATTTACCAAACACCAGTAATAACTGCTATCTCTTCGACTAGTATAAACAATGGGTTGAATATTTGATATTCGAGGATTGTGTGCCGCGCTGGTTTTAGTAATTATTAAGAAACTTTTTTTTTGACTTGTTATTATTATATTCAGTTATATCGAGTACATTATGTGTCAAGAAAAATGCACCTAATAAACCTACTCCTAGACCTAATCTGACTGATGCACAGACCATTCTTTTCGTATTCAGTAAATTAGTGTTGGACTTACTTTTACTAGTTCAATAGTATCCGGTTTCTTATAAGAAAACTAAGGTAAAAAGGCAGATATAGTCACATCAGACATAAAATATAACTAGATATAAATTAATAATATATAATAAATAATATAATAGAAACTTTAATTTAAATATGTATTTTGAAACATTCATTCATTCATTAGCTACCCATCAACTCACTACTGAGTGCAAGTTTTTCTCCGGGATCAAACCCGCGACCTTTCGAATAGGAATTCGCAGTCCTAATCAAAGGCTCTGTTTTTGAAACGTCAAAAGTTAAGTACTAAAACAATTTTTTTCTTTAATTCTGTTCTATCTGAAATTAGTCAGTGTTACTTCAGTTTTTATTTTAAACTAGATGATGCCCGCGGCTTCGTTCGCGTGGATTAAGGTTTAATTCCCGCGGAAACTCTTTGATTTCCCGGGATAAATTGTAGCCTATGTTTTAATCCAGGCTATGAACTATCTCCATTCCAAATTTCAGCCAAATCCGTCCAGTAGTTTTTGCGTGAAAGAGTAGCAAACACACACACACACACAAACTTTCGCCTTTATAATATTAAGTGTGATAATTCAAATAGGTATATTCAATAAGCAAGAAAATAGTTTGAATAAAAGCGTCTCTGCTATATCGCTACCAGAATAATTTTCTTTTATCAATATTAAATTGTTCTTTTAAAAATACGGCTTTACCCTTCGAACATTTATGAAATGCCAACATACGAGTATATCCACAGAATTTAATAATCTCGTTGAAATTTTCATAACAACGTATTGCTCGAATTCGCGTCGGTCCCGTAACGGTTGTAAAGAATGGCTAATAAATACAGCAGTTTTATATCGAAAGCTTTTATACTATCTAGAGGTAGATTTACTTTCATTTATAGGGTTTCGTAATCACATTGTCATAATAATTTCTGTTAAATCTTTTTACATTAATAACTTTTAAAAACTAAATCCACACGACTTCGTCCGCGTGGATTTAGTTTTTAAAATCCCGCGGAAACTCTTTAATTTTCCGGGATAAAAAGGACAATACTAGGACATAGGCTATGTCACTCTCCAGGTCCTCAACTACCCATGTAAAAAAGCACGTCGATCTGTAGCTCTGTTGCAGCGTTAAACCAACAAACAAACACACTTTGGCATTTATAATATTAGTAAGGAAGTAAGGATGTTATGATTGATTGTTAAACTAAAATCTAAATATATTTAAATCTAAAGCCTCATTTATGTTACTGCAGTGCGGTATAGTACATACCCAAGATGCTGGCATTACCCTTTGAATGGCCAAAAATAGTTATAATGAAGATTTTATATCATAATTTTCTAGGTGTGATATACCATACCAAATTAAAAATTTGTAGTAGTAGGTACCAATAGCATGCCAATAGTCTCTGGGAAGACGGAATGCCTTGGCCAAACTATAAGACGTTGTTGTATTGAGGAACCCTAAAAGAAATCTTCGTCTTTGAGAACCACAGAGACACTCTAGTTAACACTAAAAAATCAAACAATTACTATTCAACCATGCCAATAATTATTAGGTAATCCATAAAATGTCTTAAAGAAAATTTCTCTTTGCAGTGTTCGCTTCTCCATCAACGGAACAGCGACCCTGGAAGCGCGGCGTGTGAAGTGAACATTGTTTGATGAAGTGAACTCGGACAAATGGACCTTGCGGTGAATTTGGACCGAGACGATTACAAGATGGCCGCTGCCCCGGCGTCCTGTATGGGCGTCGAACACGGCTGCGTCATGTTCGACTGCTTGGTGCATCTGTGGGAATGGTAAGTTTTGCACACTAATGCTGTTGCTGAGATCTATAAAGCGTGCTCTGACTTAGCTGGGACTTACTTACGATCAGTGGCGTGCAATAGGGTAGGCATTAAGCGGGCAGATGATATAAAATGGAGAAAATCTCCAGTATGAGTTAGAAAAACTTAAGGGTAGGCTTTTTATAATTTGTGCAATGCCTACCCTTAAGTTTTTTATAAGTCATACTGGAGATTTTTTCCATTTTATATCATCTGCCTACCCTGTAGTACATTCTATGCACGCCATTGCTTACGGTAGAGTTTAAACGGGACATAAATATGCTCTGACATAAATCTTTCTCGTTTTAACTTTGCCTTGACTTTGAGCAGTCTATAGATCTCAGCCTTAGAGCAAGAACACACAATAATTAATCTCTATGCGACAATTGCACTGATGCAAAGTATGGTACGAATACTGAGTTTCTTGCCGGCTCTTCTGCGGTAGTAGAATCAGCTTTTCGAACCTGTGGTAGATTCTCGACTTGTCATATGAGCCAACATTTGGCTCACATGAAATAAATAACTTTGAATTTGAATAGCTACACGCACACAAAAACAAAACCATTTGTCGAGAACTATTATATGGGACCTATATTAATAATTGCATGGATGGTTAGGCAATCGGTACAACTTGTATACAACGCGATGGATCAGATTGGAAGACTTTTCTTTTTTTATTTATTCAAATTAAACAAAATTTTAATACCGGTGTAAAATGGCCCACTGTTCTTTGTTAAGTATTTTAAAACTTGTCAGACTAAAAGTCTTATTACTTGCACTGAGCAAATTGGAACTTGCAGAAGATGACGGTGAGTGTTTACTCACCGTCATCTTCTGCAAGTTTAATAGCCTGATTTGTTTTCAGTAAGAAATCGTCGCATTGTGTAAGTATGTTTTCCTCACACACATGAGGAAATTCATTTCTGTACAAATGCTTTTACAAAAGGCAGTATTGCAAACGAGAGTAGATTATTTACCTAAGTACATTATAGTAGGTATACAGGGTATAAGCATTCAGTAGAGCTCAGGTGCAGCTGTCAAGGAATTCTATAGATGTCGTTACCGAAGGCGTTACTAACTTACTACGAGAAGTCTATTCTAGCGCACTACGTTTATACACCACAATATTGAATATGTTTCTGCATTACAGCGTTTTCAACCTTATGTAAATACCATAAAGTTAAAAGTCCAACGGCGTGGGTTGAAGCTGTAACCTTTTATTCAGGATTGAAAACGTGTGGAAACTGTCGCCTGTCACAAAGTAGCATCCAAACGGAGATGCAGGCGGCTCTAGAATCATTTAATTTGACACCTTTGCTTGATATGAATATAAATTCTTTTACGAACGCTTTCTTTGTGCTTATGGACTACAACAAATTATTTCTTGATGCGAGAATGTAAAGTACATAATATTAGCTGACGCCCGCGATAGTGTGTTTGTTTGTCCTTCAATCACGCTGCAACAGAGCTACGGATGGACGTAATTCTTTGAACGGGTATAGTTGGGGACCTGCATAGCTAGCTTGGACAGGAGATAAAAATTTTATCCCCCGATTTTATTCACTGACAGGGGATAAAATTATCTTTTTCCTATGCTAAAGCATGGCGACAGAGGAGAAGGCGATGTATATTCCTATAAGTATATCCACTGAGTGTTATTTCCACCGCTGTGCCCATGCTCGACGGGTGGATAAAACTAAGCGAGGGGATAAACATTTTATCCTTTTCCCGGGGATAAAATTTCTCCCGCCTATGCTAGCCCTGCTGGAGAGTGACATAGGCTACTTTTTATCCCGGAAAATTAAAGAGTTCCCGCGGGATTTAAAAAACTCAAGCCACGCGGATGAAGTCGCGGGCATCAGCTAGTATAAAAAGCGGGGCTAGCTACCTAGCTACAATTAACTCCTTTCATTGTAAATCTTTACCGTAACTTTTTATGATCGGTAAGAATAGAGTTCCAGTTCCCTTTATTGTTTTCAAATACAAAAGGTTTTCCTTTTAAACTATGATGGTAACAATGCTTAAACCTATTACCTTAAACCCCCAATAATACGGAAAAGTACCGGCTCGTTTAACCTTCGTTTATCTACGATCCTATTAAGAATTTAATACCACCTTTTAGTGTTGATAATAATGGGAATTTTCTTAGAGAATTGTCTTTTTGGGTGCGATACGGTAAAACAATTGTATTCGAAAAGGATTTTAACATTGTACCTATCTACATACAATAAGATCAAGATTACTCTATGAAGATTTCGTTAGTAGGTAATTACTTGTATTGATGAATTCTTTGGGGTTCCGCATCTCAATAGAAAATAATTAAATTGTCCACGGAATAGAAAAAATACATTTTTTTTATACCATCTCATAATGCCATATGAGGGAAAGGATGTTAGTGAAGATCTGTCTATTTATATGCTCTCTCTAAAGTAAAACTAAACAGAGATTCTTTACAAAAAAATCAAGACCATTAGCAAACATTAAATTTTTACTCATTGATGTATTATATAATTCGTTCTTTTTACCACTGTCTGATTCTTCTATTAGTGTCTTGGTCGGTTATCTGTCTGATTAAAACGTGACAATGACAAAGCAACACCACAACTGATAGCGAAATAGCGAATAGAAAGCCAACTATTTGTGTGTAGAGCCAAGCCTAATGAAAAGTCTAGACGCATTGTTTGGACTTTACATCATGAAAACCTCAGGAAATGGTACTGAAATGAGTGAAAACCTTTATGTTGGGTTATTTTCTTTGCGACTAAGCCATTTCTTATGAGCTAGAAGGGTATTTGACTAGGTAATTTTTTTATATATATATATACTTAAAATAAAGGTTTTTGATATTATAACACAATGTCATTTTTCTTTTTTTAATATCTTAACTAGTCTCGAAAATATAGAGCTTTTAAGTTTCCTGTTAGAAAAAGAACATGCTTTTGCAACATGACGTCACGTATCAGTAGCTTCATACCCTAGTTTTAATAAAAAATGTGGCGGTAAAACAGCTTATAACTTATTTTGTTTTTTTGACCGATTTAGTTTCTGTTTTTACAAATGTTATTCTTACATGTTATATTTTCTATTGTAATTAATGAACATCCACATTTTGACAACAGACAATCATATAAGTACATTTTTTAAAACTAGATGATTTAGTTTTTTAAAATCCGGATTAAAAGTAGCATATTCTCTTCAGGTTCTCAATTATACCCATGCCAAAAGTTATTTCGATTCAGTAGGTACTCCGTTGCCGCGTGATTGAAGGGATTTACGGATAAACCAACAAAACAACAAACTCACTTTCGCATTTTTAACAATTTTAGCAGGGAATTCTTAGCATATTCAGCTTTCAAACTCTTGTATAACAATAATCATTTGGCAAAATGGCCCCGATTTAATGGCAAAGTCCCAAGAACTCCCTTAACGTCTTACTATGAACTATATTATACTCCTAACTACTTTCTTCTTAAACAACTCTTGTTTGACCGCATTGGAAAACTGATGGAAAATTACCACAAACTCGTAAAGTCCGTCAATAAGGTCTTATTCTAGATGCTTAGTTGATCTGCTACGGATAATAATGATTCTGGTTCGAGCCCCGATTTGCGCAAAAAAGATTATTGTTATATTTTCGAGGTTTCAGTGTTACGTTTCCGTGCCTCAGTTTCATTTGGTTTTAGAATAGTCAAAGACTCTTACGCAGAATGAATATAAAATGAAATGAAATTACTAATGGATTTCTGAATCGGACGCTTCATTATTTACAAAAACATTAGCTGGTTGTCTAATCTTTCATTATCGTCAAATACCCATCAGGGGCTCACCTGAGCGCAACTCTTCCTCTCAGATAAGGCCACCAAGATGACCCAATGCCAATATTTATAAGGTAGGTACTATACCTTTGAGAACATTATGGATATCTACATGATATCTAGGTCTCAGATGTGCGGGTTTTCTCATGATGTCTGAACTTACCTTCCCAACAGCAAAATTTGTCATATATAAAGGATTATAAGCCAAAAAGAAAATATCTTATAAGAGCCATATTATCGTTAATAAGTGTGGGTTTGGGCGCAACTTGAAAAGTAATCAACTATATAAGTGCCATATAAGTACTTTATTATAAGCTAATATCTCTTATACGTGTTTTAATACGGTTAGCAGTATTCAATACTATTTTATAACGATTATAAGAGGTCTGGTCATATTATAAGTCAACTTTGCTAGTTGGGTTAATATAAATAGTTTTTCAACACACTTGCTCATAAAATGGCTCCCGGTTCACCGCAATTAGGCACACAATGACACCTTTAACTCAAACTGTGACTTTTTATTACCATTATTCACAATGTGAGTTATAGAATTATTTTTTTTAATTTTATTGGTTGAGTTGCTTTGTTCTTAAAAAAGTTTCTATTACAAAAAAGATCCTACCTATTGCCAAGATACCTATTGCTTGCTCATTTCATACAACTTCGTATTTAAATAGGTAATTTCAACTTGTACGTGTTTAATAAATAAAACTGTCACTCAAATATAACTTTTGTTTTTTCTGTAATAAAGAAAACTGGAAATTCCCCATTTTGTACGTAGCTATAAGAGAAAAGCCAAAAAAAAAGAAACCTCATTCTTTTAGTCTATGGCCATTAAAGGTGCGCGCGCATTCCGAAAAACTGATTAAATCAAATAAACACCTGAATAGGCTGTATGGTCGTCGATCTTTGCCTGCCCTCAAGAGCATCTCAAGAGGGCGAACAAAAAAACAACATTAATTTTTCCCGCCATTGCGAAAAAATTTTCACAACTCGTTTTCACTGTTTTGTACCATAGTGTACTATTTTAGTATTATTTTCTTCACAAGTGTGTTGAAAAACGTCGTATGATACACGTGTATATTGATGATTACCGTCCTCGGCTACCTTAAGACCCTTACCTGACGGCTCGGGTCTCAATAGCGCCTCAGCGGTAATCACGAACTTTTACACTTGTACCATAATGTACTAATATCTACTGTGTCTGAAAAATTCGAGTTGTCCTTAGTGTGTGAAAATACCTTAATTTGCGGTGCCATCAATGTTATTTCTGTCGCGACGGTTTCAAAATAGACTATTATTGTGACCTATATATGTCTGTCCATGCGCACCCAATTTTATTCTAGTTAAACCAAGATGAAAGCGAGCTTCAGATTTGGAAGAGCGTCAAAACTAGTTGGTATTTAGGTGACATCGTTGCGCATGAGAACTTGACTTTCTGGGCTATCTATTGCAACAGCAATTTTAATTATAGACCGCATTGTCCTTGATATAGGTATATTAAACAAAACTTCATTGTGGAAGTTGAATGAAGTTTGAGGTGGGCTTTTGTAAAACTTTTTATTTGACTAGAAGTAGCTACCTATCTACTGAGGAATGATTCCACTGTTAAATCATAGTCTAAGGTTAAGCAGCCAGTAAAACTCAGAAAATTGACTTAATTTGTCTGTGCACGTTTAGCTTATAAACTATTATTATAGATATTTTGATTCATTTTTCACTAAGAGATAGTCATTAGTCTCATTCTATTAGAATTTAAAGTATAAAGTGGATGCAGTATGGCGCCAGTACCTATGTGACCGGAAAACTCTCAAGGAGCCTTATTTTTGCCGACTTTATCAACAATTATTTTTTTATCATCATTGTTCAGCCAACTTGCAGGAAACAAGAAGGCCTGAGGGAATAGGCATTTTCTAAGTAAGCGCGCTCCAACCTAGACCTCATCAGTGCCATCCAGTATTGATTACAATTTAAATCTCACGGAATCAGACTATCTATTGATAAAACCGGATGAAAATCCAGTAGTTTTTAAGAATACGTGCACCTACAGATAAACTCGCTGGATGGGCTTTCTTTAGTAAATAATTCACTGTATATTATGACATTTATTACACAATATTTCAACTACAGACATTTATCTTGTGGAAGGTCGCACCCTACATACATTGTTGTATTCTTACATTTGGCAGTACGTAAACGTATGTACATACGTAGGTACATTCGGGACCTAGTTTCTAGATTTATTTTGTATCTGCATGGCTATAAATAAATTATGCATGTATTATCGGATAGATGAGCAAATATTTCAACATGTGGGAGTATAATTTATTATGTCTAACAGGTTATCTAGGTACTTGTAATTCTATGCACTTTGTAAAGCATTATTAATCTGCAAAATAAAAGTGTTACAAACAAATGAACGGTGATATATGGCATATCATTAGCTGAGTATAGCACATTTGAAAGTGTATTAGATTTTAAATAAAACAATTTGTCGCGACTGCGTCCACATGAAGTAGATATGGTCTTTGAATATCCCACAAGAAGTTTTTGTTTTCTCGTGATAAGAATTATGCCATGGCATTGTCTAGGTCTCAATGATTTAGTCATCTTAATGAAAATCTATGCAAAAAGTGAAATCTTCCGTTGTTGCGTGATTGACAAACGAGCAAACAAACACATGTTCGCTTTTATAATATTAGTGTGATATTAGTACGATACTATACTTCATTCCTTTCGAGTGTCTCACTACACCTTATGCTATTTTTTTTTCGTTCTGAGCCTAACGCTGATATCACAGGCAAGGATAAAGCACATTTCTTTAGAAGTTCCACAGTTATTCTTTCTTCAATTGGAAGTAGGTACCTACAATACAATAGGAATAATGGAAGCACTGGCCGAAAGTGCATTCCATAAATCTTCCGAATTCACTTTTGAAAATTCTAATTTTAAATCTCTGGTTTACATTAGATAGACTTTTATCATTGAATACAAATAAAATAAGAAATGCGAATAGCCGGCGTTTCTCAAACTGGCCTGAATATAAAGATAGTATTCTTTATTACCGGCATGACGATGTGAATGTCTGATTCATCAAAACCACAAATGTTTGTTAACTTAATTTAGATTTACATTAATCTATGAATCATAACGATATTTTAAGAAAATCTACATTCCGTTACTCTATTCCAGACAGGTCTCTTATTTACTGCCAGATTTTTAACCGACTTTAAAAAGAGGAGAAGGTTCTCAATTCGACAAGTTCATTAATAGTTTTTAGACAATCCTATAGGTTTCTTCTAAATTAATTAAAACTGAAATATAATCCGATTCCTTGTTTCGAAAGGCATGCATTCGAATAGCTAGATTGCTCTTGGGATATTCCCTAAAATAAAACTCACTTTGAAAGTGAACTTTCTTGTTTAATCCTGGATAAAAATTAAACTATCTATATCTATAGTTATTATATAATTGCTACTAACCTACCTAACTTTCTTGTCGATTATGTCGAATAAAGGATAATTTGACATAATTGATAACACAGAATGAGATGATAGAGAATAGGCATTAACTCCTATTTTGTATTAGGACGAGTGTCATAACCATTCAAGTCTTTTCTACCTATTCCGTGATTGCAGAAGTGAGGTGAGTTGGCTTTCGAAGTGTTTAAATTACTGATCAAGTACTGATAGCATGGATATAGCGCTGTTGATCTCGCGAGGTCGTGTTTACAATTCCTGTTTATCTATTGACGAGTGACAGGAAATCGATTACGGGTGCTTAATGCCTCGGAATGATAAATCCGATGACGAATTCGAAAGCACGTCGCAGCCTACAAAGCTGATCGACTCATGATATGTGTACACTCTGCGTCAACAATGTAATGCTGTATACAACTTGATTGCGAGGAAAATAATATTAAAACTATGTATTAAAATGGTTAACCCAATAATAAATTTTTTTTCTTATGGGATCAATTGGGAAGCGCAGTGTTGGCAGACCCCCCACTAGGTGGACCGACGACATCAAACGAGTCGCAGGGAGCCGCTGGATTCAGGCGGCGCAAGACTGAGGCCTGTGGAAGTCCATGCAAGAGATCTATGTCCAGCAGTGGACGTCTATAAGAAGAAGAAGATAGGATCAACACCATACTTTTTGTTAAAGTGTTTAATTTAGACGTATAAACACTTTAACCAATGCAACAGTTAAATAGAACTGAGTCAAGTTCGTCTTAGGTATAGAAATAGTGCTATTTTCACAATGTTCTCTGTAGAACACGGTAGTTACTAATTAAATTATTGTAATAGTGATTACACCATTACTCATCAAAACAACAGAATTAGTAACATTGTAGAGATTCTCTACACAGAGAGAAAAAATAATGTTTGATCTAAGTTCGAGAAAGTTCTACGTAGGTACGTGTAGAAGAAGCCTCTGTCCTACAATGTATATTATTGACTCCGACTATACTAGTTGTTCGATGACTCCAAGTAGGGTCATTACTATTCATCGCGTAAAGGGGTCAGCTTCGATTCGATTTCCACCATCCTCAGCCATTCGAAGCACGCGGTGACATCTGGCGTGGATTTCTACTTTCGTTCCCTTCACTTGTGGATTCATGCGTTCGTTATAGGGCTTTTTTCACTGACCTCTATATTATCAACTAGCACGCTTGAATGGCTGGTGAGCTGCTTAAGACGCAGATTAATGATAATATGTGTAGTATTTACAGGCTGATTGGTAAATTAAGCGCGCAAGTGAGAGTAACTTAGGTACTTCTATGCAACTATCACTTTGTACCAGTAGTATCATGGGTAGGTATTTGCTTATTACATTTGGTAAATCATTAGAGTATTTAAAGCAACTTCTTTTATTATTATTAGCTTTAGTGAAATATTCATTGCTTTGGAAAAGAGATTTTCACTCACATTTACAAGGCATAGTTCTTTTATTTGAGTTTCCTAAAGAGCATAACTCGCAAGTTTTTTCTATTGTAAGGAACAGGGAAAGTTCATTTTTAGAACTTTTTTATCTATACCTCTCACGTCTTTATAAATCCCATTGTTTATTTCACTTTTATGCTAATTCTACACGTAAAGCTCTACAGCTTAGTCTGGTTTTGTTAATAAACGTCCATTCATAATCTGATTTGGTACGAGGATAGGTAATAATAATTATAACTGTAATTTCGCAAAGACACGTCACACGTGTATCCACTATTCAAATATATAACAACAAACAGAAGCCAGGCTACTTCGTTGTTTTTTACAAGGACTATAAATCAGTTTACTTTAAATTGAAATTTCCAGTTGCGTTGATTTAAAAAATTTGCAATTCATGTGCTTTCCTTCCATTGCACTCGATATCAATTACGTGAAATGTTTGCAGTTCCGTTAATTCAGTAGTTATTTGCAGGATTCTGTTTATAGTTTCAATTTGACTTGTCAAGCCGGTTTCCTGAAACGTGGAGGCAATTCAATCGATTATTTATTTTTGCTGGTGAAAATAAAGAGACAAAGGACAATTTTATTTCAATATACCACTTTGATTAATTATACATACGAACATGAGTAAAGATCATGTAATCGTTTCAGTCTCTATCGTAGGTATCTATTGACGATTTTGAAGTAGATTTAAAGAGTAGAATTAGCATACACATACTTCATATTTCACTTAATTTACAAACCAACGAATAATACCACTTCTTTTTCAAATAAGTATGTGTTGTGTTATTTATTAAAAAAAAAAAAACATCGACGTAAAAAATACCAAGATTTAGATGAATCTCATTAGATTTTAAAAATCGTCAAAAAGTTTAGTTTCCAGAGCGTGCGAAAGAAATAGACAATAGACATGTGTACTTTGTAGGCTCTAAAAATATTACACTCCGACAGTCAGTTAAAATTTAAAAACCAGTAAGAAATATTCCGGAACTGTATCGATTTGGCACATTGCTTTTCACTATTTCTTGAAACAAAGAACCACTTGTCTTCGACGGAGCGTGCGGCACCTAGCTAATTGGTAAAAGTGAAGCTTTTGCCCAATAAGAAAGCCAAACAAAAGCATACAAACGCTTCTGAATCACCAGCGGCAATAACCGAATCTCGGACACTTATTCAATGGCGGACATTATTTGGCGTGGTCTTCGTTTTGTTAAGGAATTAGCGAATCTTACGTTGTTTTTGTGAAGCTATGCTGCAATGGTGCGTGAGATTAGAAAGTAGCAATTTCCTGTAAAATTAATGGAGTTAAAGTTTTGTTCTTTTAAAATAGATATGAAAATGAAAATTAGGTGGTAGATATTTTTGTGGGTCGTATCGTCGTAAGTGAAGATCTAACCAGCCAAATAAACACAATAAAACGGATAAAGTAAAAGGGTTGGAATTCTAAAACACACACATAGAGCCAATAGAGATACCCATCTATTCAATGATTTTCATTTGTATAATGATTTTATAATCCAAACATCTTTTAATCAAATTGCTTTGTCGGTACAATAAAAGTACAGCCAATATTGGATAAAAGTATGAACTTTATTTCGTGACCCAAAAACACCTCATGATTGGTTGGAAAGCAATGCAACAGTAAAGATAGATATAATAAAAATTGTAATTTGTTTTTTTTTTGATGCCATGCCACGTTCACAATGTGTTTTTGTACCGTAAATGAAGCTGCTAAATTAGTTAGGTAGTAGGAACTATAGAGATCGTCAAGGACGTCTTCTGTTATCCCTTGAAATATGTTACTGCAGGACTTGAATTCTTCATCTATATCTTTATCTGTTTCAGTATCTTTTATCCTTGCTGTATCCACCTACTCTCTTTTAGGCTGTTTGCCTAGGGTCTCAATGACTGGTAGAGCTCTATTACTATTATTATTAGAGTCAAGTGTCTCCTAGTCCACAATATTTAAATTTTTCTCGTTTGATATAATATGTTGTTTGGTACAACATAAATAGAATAAAGTTCTAGGAGATGGCAGTTATAACTCTAATGCTGTCAGTTGTCCATAACGGGTATTCTTGATCAGAATAATAATTAGCAGCTACTTTAATACTGGGAACCTGCTTGGCCCTACTTAGTCATAATGCTTCTATGCGTAAAGTCATCACTGATAAAATTTACCACGTCTGCCAGTAAAAACCAGGTAAATGTCGCCTCCGCCGCAAGCTGTTGAACCGTTAATGCTCCCAGTATTCAAATTCAAATTAACGTTTTCACTCCAAATGTGCGTTTTATCTATACGTAGTCACATATAAAGCCTCTACTACATCGCATTCGTTAAAGCCTTCGTCGGAGCCTCTGTCTTTTTCACTCCGATGGAATTCAAATTACCTTATCGGCACGCGGTGGAGTACAGGTAAAACCGGTATTACATTGTAAAAATGTAGAAACGCTAGGCTTTGTGGGTTTTTGTAGGTTTAGATGACAGTTTCCATTAGTTGCATTATAGACGTACCTCGTGTACCTGCGATGACGTTTATTCTTGTGTCTCTTTTCAGCTCGGATGCTTTCATATGTCTATCGCATAACGTATCTCTCTCCCACTACGTGAAGTAAGCGCGCCCGCCGCTAGAACGTTGTACCTACTACAAGTTTACCAGTCGACGGCGGACGGTCGTATGTACGTTCTTACGCGAAGTGTTTCAAAATTTCACGCTCTTATCTCACACACAACTTTAGTGAAAAGTTTTGAATTATGACTTAATATACCACCTGAAAGGAGCGCGAATATAATTTCAGTGTTTCAACTTCCTAACACAGTGAACGATAATTTGATTAGAGCAAGTTTAATTTTTTTCATGTTTTGTGTATAGTGCATAGTGGTTTGATCAAAGTACCTTTTATAGCAGGATAGCTTGACAAAGCGGTACTTTGTGGAGGATTTGATGCCACCAGCGAACAAGGTATGATATATATGAGAAACCGGATATTGCACTAGACAGCCGCTCGGCTAGTTTACACTATAATTATCCGTATCTTGTCTGTGTATTATAGAAATAGTTACAAGTATTTCACGACAAAGGTCCCATTCCACTTGAGGTGTAATTTCAAAATCGTATAATCTCCTATCGTCACGCTATATAAATGTTTGTGTTGGAGTAGGCTGTAGAAGCTTCGTTTGTGTGTAAGGACGCCACCCTAACGTTAATTTTAGGGCCAGGTGTGAGTTCAACAGGTGGATTTGATTTGAATGTTTAGTTTTTATTTAGCACTTAATTTTTCTAAGCATCCGAAACCCAACTGCTATAACATTTTGTTTACACGTTCCTTCTAGGTATGACTCTGTATTGTTCAATATCAGTTTGATCACACTTCCTTATACTATTATTAAGCAACAATCATCATCATCATCATCATCATCATTATCATCATCATTATCATCATCATCATCCTCATCCTCAACACTTGACATAAAACCTCCTTCTGCATTTGCCTTATTTCATAGTTCAATCTGTCTAGATTTACGAGTAGATACTTTCGAATCTTAAACTATTCGTTAGTATGAAACGTAATAAATAGATCATGGAATATGACACACAACGGTATTTTAAGTTTAACCTTTTGATCCTAGTACGGTAATGTGGTAATTATTTTATACCGGTCACAGCGGCAACAGCTGAAGCCTCCGAGAAGATTAGGCAATTCTTACCAAAGAGGTAGATGCTAAAATAGTTTTCTAAACTTGCCCAACCAAAAATCGAATCGGAGACCATTTGCTTGCGAGTGTCGATACTTCTGGGTATTTCTATAATTGCGCCACGAGACTTCTAGATAATTGCCATTAAAATAATATTTTGAAATGGTGGTGCTTAAAACGGCTCTTTCACCTGCAATTAGGATAATGGGTTTTTGATTCCTTAATGAGTCACCTTTATGACAGATCTTAACCTCCAACGTGAAGTGAGAAGAATAGACGGATTTTCAGTAGGGTGGCTACGATTTAATAGCTTTAATAAAGAACACAGGGTCTAACGCGATGTATGCATTATGTTCGCATCTAAATAATTATTTGTTCTATCAGTCATTCACTATTCCTCATTAAGAGAATTGACGTATTCAGCACCTTTTGTCTAATGGTCCCATAAATACTGGTCCCATAAATACTGCTCCAATTTTGATGAATCACACCTTTTTCCTTGTGATATAGGGCAAAAGCCAAAATGTACCTACAATAGATATGGTGGAATTGAAAAAAATGCTACATAGCAAGTAACTCCTTGCTAGGATGTACGGTAGGTATAATTTGGAACGGTTTCAATGTCTTTGACGTTAATGCGGCATTCCGAGACTGTCTCTTAAAATTCGAAACGCGAGGTTGTTATAATTTATCGTATCGACGAGGCCGATGTGTCATCGACATCGGAACACTAAATAATAATAAGTTTGTTCCACTTTGGCAATTTGAATAAATCTCCCATTTGTATTTAAAGATTTAAATAAATAAAATGTGCAAAATTGTTCAAATTTCCCTCCGAACGTTGTAAGGTCAATGGTAGAAATTGGGAATCCTGAAATGAATTTCACAAAAAAAAGCTAGTAATAAGTACATAGATATAATTTCGAACATGCCTACATTCAAAATTCAATATCAAAAACCCCCAATGACACATAACAAGTAAATAAAACTAAAAGATTAAAGAATGACTCAAAAGTTTGCAGATTGCCTACAAAGTAGGCATGCAGGTAGTCGAACCATTTCACGAAATGCGATTTTTTGTTTGTATCCTTTATCAAAAGCTGCACGGTCGACTTTTGTGCATGTTTCAAGCACTTCACACAGTCGTAATCCTAAACTCTATTTTTGTCAAGAAATACAAAAAATGAAAAAAAAAGATACCATCTTATTAACTTCTGTGATATATCAAAAAGCTAATATTAATTTTTTACAATATCTGGATTTCGACTTTTATTTAGTAGATTTTGAAGTAGATAATATAATTCATTCTAAATTCATTAAAAGTAGCCGTAGGTAAAGGAAAATTAGATGCAAACCATCGAGCAACTGTGGTGAAAATCTTCAATTAAATTAAAAAAGCAATCATAAGTACGTATATACCTAATATACAAACTGAAACCCATATTCAAAATTATTTCTTTCATATATATACTTAAACATCATTACCCATAGACCCATTAATTTAGTCGTGACTATTATTGTTTTTGATCATTATAATATGCAATCTATATTATAGTCACGTCACGAGTGTCACGACTTAAACAAAACAAAAATTAATTGACAATAAATAAATAATTATTATTGATGTTTAATTTAAAACAGGTGTACCTACCTACCTATCTTTTTTATTTAACTCAATAAACTACTGTAAGTAGACACAATACATATACATATATATATAATACATCAGCCACGTTAAGCGGATTAAACCATGACTTAAAACATAGAAAAGTACATAATTTAATAAACATGCTTAACCCTAAATCCTCTCAGGTTGGAGTTGTTCCTAACGTCATTACAAAGAATAATAATTACCAGGGTACCAGAAAGGTATAGCTGATACGATGCAGCCTCAATTCAAACATACCAGGGTGAGTGGCCTGAGCGTACGCCGCTCAAAAGTAAAACAGCTTGAACAAAAATAAGAAAACTTCTTAAAACATTCCATGCTCCCGCGTACCTTATTTGTTTCCATGAAGGACACTTTGTATTTTTAGCACTTTATAAAAAACACAAAAAAATGAAACCATTTTAAATTCCAAGGTGCAAACAAGCTCATTACATGCAGCCTCTAAACATTCCATGAGCGAAGAATAATATAATTCACCGAAGCGTCTATAGATACCTACTAAGTACCTTTTATTATCATCTGGCTGAAGGTAATGTACGGTCTAAAAGTATAAAAAAAAATAAGGCCACCTATACGTATGTTCTCCTGAGTCCTGACTTCTTACTGAATGTCGATCATCGCGGCCAATCTTACAGAACTCCCTATTCACATACGCTCACAGAGTATTGGGACTGCAATCTGACACAATCAAGCGTAGATGAGGTGCTGGCAGGACCAACACCAACTTTCAACTTCAGGGTGTGCTTCAGAAATGAGCGACCCAGAATTCAAACTCAGGAGTTCATGATTTGCAGTCGAATAGGCTAGCCAACAGACCCAAGAGGCTAAATACGTCCACTATACGTATTAGATAGTAGATATTATACTGACTTACGAGTATTTTTGTATTTTAAATGTTATATGGAAAGCAAAGATAAACTTGTGATGTTCAAAAATTCCTGGCCGTATTGTAAATTTTGCTGTGCTTATCAGTTGATAAGAAGCCTCTCGCAGGGTGAGTGCCCTATCCGTATGCCGCGCTGCATCTTAAAAAATAAGAACGTCTCCGTACAACGCTCTGCAGTATGTACACCTGGTACTTTATAACTTACCCTTTTTCCTTAAGAGCTAGTATACCCAGGTTCTGTTTTTGACGCATCTTGGAACTGGGGTTATGCTTCAGATATTATCATTGTAATAAAAAAAAATTACATGTTAAGGATCAAACACTTCTCAAGGGAGTGTTGAGAACAAAATTTTAATTTTATAAAAAACAATTATTCCAATCTCAATTCTCGTGAAAAAAGTTTACGATTTTTACGCTTTTGAGTAAGATTGGGAGCCAAAAAATATCATTAAAAACTTTTATAGGCAATTTATAAAAAATACCACTAATATAAACACATTCTCTACTACGGAGTGTTGAGGCAAGTTTGAAACTTCGTTACTTACCTACTGATGATTAATGAGTTGGCGAAAATAGTAGGTAAATTACACTTGTCTGCTTTATTAATGATTAATGAGGCGTATTGCTTAGTTGCGAATTGGCACGGAATTGCGATTTGTGTGAATTGTAGACACTTTCTCTACCGTTATCTATTCTTTAAGACTATCATTAGGAATCTATGTTCATATAATATTATGTTCTACGAACTGAGAACCTCCTGTTTTCGCTTTGCCTGTTACTTACTTTATGCGATATATGTATTTGTATTTTTTATTCTATGAAATTCTACGTAGATTTTTGCTGCCAAGATTACAAAATGCAGACAAATTCTTAAGTTGAAAAATGTAAATTGAATTTACTTAACACAAGTAGGTAATGTTCAATTGTTCATGTATTGACAGACGGTCTCATCTTAGATGTGTTAGTTTTACTAACAGATAAACTTAGTTATTTGTATTACGAACATTATGATCCCAGATGATCGATTTTTTTAATACCTCGAAAAAAAAAAATTCGAATACCGCTAACTCCGTTTGCACAGCGCTTCAGTAGCCACAGACAAATAACAAACTTTTGCATTTATGATAGTAGGTCGTTGCTATTTCAGTAAATCAGTAAATCCGTTTTATTATACTCAGATCGATGATGCAAAACCGATCCACCATTTGACATTTCATCGCAAAGGCGAAGTGTGAAAGGAGGCAGGAATGCGGCGGAAGTTCCTGTTTTTGCTCCAGTGTTTTTGTGTCTAACGTTGTTCGATGTAACATAAACCATTCCGATCGTTCCTTGGTTCAAGGTTCGGCTTATGCACATGTCTGGGCATTATATTCTTATTCTTATATATCAGGGTGGAGTTAGAATCTAAAAATTCCGCGGGAATTATTTTTTATTCCTTACTATATTATTATTTCCTCTGTACCCTTCTCTTATTCTGGTAAGGGTACAGTTAAGGAAACGTGGACGCTACTTAACGCTCCGTAGGCCTGTTGAGGCGTGATTGAAGAACAAACCACCGAATCAACAGATAAACACAATTTCGCATTAATATTAGTAAGTCTTCTTAGCAGAATCTGCATTCCGAATCTCGGTAGAGTCTCGACGTGTCATAAAAGCAACAGGTTTAAATAAATAATTTTGAATTTGATTTTGAGTAAAGTTATCCAAACCCCATAAATTCTCTAAACTATCTTAGCCGTTATGTTGAGGGCAACTTGACTTGCACGTACGTACTTGGGTTCGTAATAAACAAATAACAGTTCGTGTAAATAAGTACATTATATCTTAGGTAAGCGCCGTTATTGTAATTAGTGATTTAATCATGTGAAGGGACGTTGGAACGCAGCGTGGATGCAATAGAATTATTTACTGTATGACTGCAAGGTAAACTATTCCGTATCCATTCATTCGCTCAAGGATGGAGGTTTATCCAAAGTTACTTGCTATTTCCTGAATATTAATTTAGTTAGAATCAGACGTAATCTGTTTTTTGGAAACAGCTACGGCTATTGAATTGATAACTTTATAGTAGTAATTCAAAGTGTTCAGGGCCTACAACGCTTAAACCAGTAATATCTCAATTTTGTTTTGAGATGTCATAATTGTATGACATTTCAACCTGATCTCAACAGATTGATATTTGATCCAAGATCCCCAGCTAACCAGACCTTCCTCATTTTCTAATTCATGAAATGTGCTCGATTATGTAGTAATAGTATCTACTTTAAAGGTGTATAATTGTATATAATTGCTAAGTTGGGCAGCCGGCCAGTTTAGAGATATCAGGTGCTAAAGGTACGTAAAAACATTGGTAATGAGGAAAGTCTGGTGGGTCTGGGATCTTGCTCTAATTGGTTGACATTGGTCAACCTTCAAGCTTCCTTAAAGTAATTATGGTACGGTTGTATCTCATTGTAAAACTGAAATAATACTGCCTGAAGCGTTGGTACTTTGGTAGTATCAGCGAAGTATAGACGCTGATTGTTTGAATATCATTGTTTTGTCGAAAAAATGTACTTGGGCGAGCTAATCCACAAAACCTTTTTTTATATGTAAAATTCAGCTTATGTTGCGCTTTCAATGTTTATTTCCTAAGTTGAGTGAGTTAAGGAAACAATTTATGCCTTGCACGTAGTCAATTGGCGTACCTACTTTCTATAAAATGTCTACAATTACCTATTATGAAGAATGGCAAACATTATTTGCAAGTCGTTGTTTGTTGCAGTCTATAACACGTGACGGTGACAACTTAAAATCAAGTGATGATGTTTTAATTTGAGATTCTCTCGTAAAAACGCTTAAAAGTAAAATAAAGCAAAGTAAAGCTTCTATAATTACAACGTTTAAGTTTTGAGAGAAAACCAAGAGAAATTTCTACAGTAAAAATTATGAGCCTTGGAAAGCGGAATATGCACCATTTAGAAGTTTTCCATCTAAATAATAGCGCGTTTTATTGCTCGCTTCTGAGTTGCAAGCTGTAACTGTGCGAGTTGATGCACCATGATATATATTTTATAAGTATATTTTTCTTTTAAACCTTGCATTAGAACCATAGACGTAGGAACACTTACCGTAAATAAAACCATAAAAGTAATGACCTATACCGTGTTAGAACCGGAAACGGTGTGATGTCACTTTTGTTTGAGAGGCGATAACAGTTCCATATCTCTTTCATTTCACGGCGAGATTGTCGAGAAAGTCTTAACCATGGTCCATGAAAACTCCTCTTCTTGGATTTATTGACATCCTTTGAAGTCAAAATCAAATTTTGTACTAGCTTTGTCAAAAGCAAATCTTTAATTCGTCAATTAAAGTTCATTTCGAGATGAAATAGGTCCTAAGCTTACGTAAGTAGTCAAATCACGATGTTAACGCCGTCCATACTAGGCACCTCTCACGTTATGTTAGTCAATTTAAAAAGTTACATTTGTTTGCGGAACCATATACAGCATCACGAACTTTCTTGCATGTATGTGAACAATCACAAAAATTATACGTTGCCAAATGCCGTAGCACATTGGCTAATTTCAAATGGTTTCACACAAACCACAGCAACAAAATCCAAAGCATTTTAGAAGGCAATGCAGTTAACTATTAGTTTGTCGGTCGATAGCCCTGCTGCGGTATTCGCTTGCGTAACCGACACCTGTAGTGTGCATACAGGATTTAAAAGCTTGTTCAGATGAGATATTTTACGCGCGATTTGGGCAGTCCGTTGCGTATTAGATACGATCGAGTATAATTATGGCCAATGGGCAGGGCTTCGTGACTCTCGCGTAATCGGCTAATTCGTTGCCTCTTCCAATCTTTCCACGCGGTTTCAGAATATTAAGTGCAAGTTGTACTGCAAAGTGATGCCTTCTTAATAGTGCGTAAGTTATCAATAATAATTATGTTTTGAAAAATGCGAAAGTACTTTATTGAAGAAGATTTTATAAAATTCAATTTTAAGTAAGTAAAACTATTTTGCTAAATTACATGACAGTTATAATATAAATATAAATATAATGCAAAGGCTTTGAGTATATAACCAACTACTCAAAGTTCAAAGGAGATCATCAACTCTACTTAACAAGAGGATTAAAAAAAATAAGAGAAAAGTAGGCACTGGCCAGCATTCCAAATCAATGTTAGATTCACCTCACAATTCAAAATAAAAGCAATTTGTAGAGTTTACTTCAGTAAAAACTTTCTATTCTATCTTAAAAAATACGATGAAGAGAACAGGAAAAAATATGTAAGTATATAAAAAAATATTCGTCTTCGCTTCTACAAATTGTCTCTCGGATAAAGTGAGTTATGTAGACAAGCTTTAAGATGTGGAACTCGTAACTACAGTTACACACGTCAGTAGTAGTTAGTTGTAGTTGTAGTACCCTCTCACCCACGCTAACAACGGGGACACGTGGATATGTGTTAATGAAATTGTAAAGAAACTTGTAGCACAAACGTAATTGTTGGACGTGTATCTAAACAAGTTTTTACTGTTTTGGGAAATGTACTGTACTGTAAATGTAAAGACTTATATGCTTTATCTTATTGAGCATGTCATGTAACTATTTGCGAGACCATAGAGTCGATTTTATAGTAAAGATAAAATAACTCTTAACTGCTGCTTCCAAAAATATTCATAAAATTATAATCAATAAGTTATTATCCTTACTAATATTATAAATGTGAAAGTGTGTTCGTTTGTTGGTTTGTCCTTCAATCACGCTGCAACAAAGCAACGGATCGACGTTGACATCTTTTGCATGGGTATAGTTGAGGATCAAGAGAGTGACATAGGTTACTTTTTATCCAGGAAAATCAAAGAGTTCCACAGGAACTATTCCTATTTCTACAGGAAATAGGATTTAACATCCGTCATATTGATTTTGTTCGTATAAAATATAGACTATATCACTCGAACAATATTATCGAATCGTTTGACGCCTCATCCATCAAAACTGGCTCATTAGTTAATAAGGCGCTACAGTGGAACATACGTAAATACAAACATACATAGACTGGCAATATTGTGATCCTCCTGGCTTTGTCACAATTATAGTTGCCGTAGTTTGCCGTGTTTGTACCCGACAAAACACTTTTAGTCGCATTCAATTCATCCAACTTTAAAGTCCAGCTTCAACGGATAAAATTTAATCAAGTCGAGCGGTATTTTTAATCTAGTTCATTCCCAGTTGGGTCCCTTAAATTAATGAAAAACTAGATACTTCCTAATGACTTTTCCTCGCTTAGTGGAACGAAAGTGTAATTTCGCAACGGGAAATTTCCTAAATTATGTAACGCAATTTCACGCAGAATTAAGATACCATTAGGTAGGTGCTGTAGAAAAGTGAGCCACGCTAATAAGCCTCGCTTTCGACACAGGAAATTACTTTGCGAAACTCCGTCAAAGTAGGTATGCCATAACTGTCATAATGCGTAATATACTGTGACATAGTCATTTTTAGGATGTGAGTCTCGTTCAACCTGTTTCTGAGCGGTGCGTGAGAAGATGAGACTCTTTAATACCATTCGATTACTATTGATGTTACCTAACGATGACATTTCACGATCCATGGTTAAGGGTGAGTGTCTACTGAAGCGAAACGTCTCCGCACAGCTCCGGAAAATTCCAATGGAATTTGTTAGTTCATTAATTTTTATCTAAATATATAAAAGGCAAAGGTGACTGACTGACTGACTGATCTATCAACGCACAGCTCTATATAACCACTGGACCGATTGAGCTGAAATTTGGTATACAGGTAGCTGTTAGGACGTAGACATCCGCTAAGAAAGGATTTTGGAAAATTTCAACCCCAAGAAGGTTAAATAGGGGGTTAAAAAATCGAACCTAACGTGAGCGAAGCCGCGGGTTAAAGCTAGTTATTTAATATATCCTGTCTGCCTGACTCAGGTCTGTAGATATTTATTTAACAATTAACTATCTTTTACCCATAGTTTCGCTCAAGTTAGGTTCGATTTTCATAGATATTTCAAAGTTTTTTATTTTTATTGAAGTGTTAACCTACACTTAAAGGAAATAACCTAATAGATTTATAAATACATATCAAAAATTCCGAGGCCGGCGGGATTCGAACCCACATCTTTTTGGAAATCGCGCCCTGAGTGTGTTAACCGTTACACCACCGAATTTTTGATATGTATTTATAAATCTATTAGGATATTTCAAAGCCCTATTTTACCCCATTTTGGGTTGAATTTTCAAGAATCCTTTCTTAGTGAATGCCTTAGTCATAATAGCGTGTCTGTATCTCTTTCAGCTGGTCCACTGTTTCACTGGACCGTTGATAGATTAGTCAGTCAGTCAGTGTTAGCGATCATAGAAAGATACGACACGTATACGACACGTATGTATTGGCTAGAGCTGCATTGAGATACTTTTTCCTTTTACATATACCTAGGTATATATTTAGACAAGTCTTTTTAGATGAGTCAATAACTAATTTTATCGTTGAATCTCATAAGTTATACCTACTTTGTGAATAAATAACGAACGAAGATGTCTATCAGAGTGAAATAAAGTTGTTTCAAACTCAATGTGTGAATTTTCATTCTGACTTGTCTATTTAGTTGTTGTTTAGTTTACTTGATTATTATTTACTAGCGGCCCGCTCCGGCTTCGCACGGGTATAAAATATATAGCCTATGTCATTCACTGTTAATGGATATTATTATACATATAAACCTTCCTCTTCAATCACTCTATCTATTAAAAAAACCGCATTAAAATCCGTTGCGTAGTTTTAAAGATTTAAGCATACATAGGGACAGAGAGAGCGACTTTGTTTAATACTTTTTAGTGAAGCCCGAACTGTGAAATGAGCATCAGTTTTTCAAATCAAAAAGGTGTAACTGTGCCGAAATTTTTCGTAGGTGTTACGCGGCGTTTGGGAGAGGTGCCAAATGTAGTTTTGAGGAAAGTAGCACTTAACTGGGAACGTTAGTTGACTCGTTAACTCTCGCTTCATATGTTCACTTTGCCACAGTACCTAAACATATCTAGTCGCATTCTGCTAGGTTCTCATTTTTAAGGTTCCGTATCCAAAGGGTAACGAACGGGACCCTATTACTAAGCCTCCTCTCATGATCCGTAATAGGTAGACAGGTGAAATTTTCACAGAATGTGTATTTTTGTTGCCGCTTATAACAACAAACAATAAAAATAAATTAAAAATTAAAGGCGTTTTTTGCTCGACCTTAACAATTGCTGTTACGATGGTACGGAACCCTTCGTGTGCGAGTCCGACTCGCACTTGGCTAGTTTTTTTATTTCACTTTTGTTATATTATTAAAAGAAAAAGTAATATTTTGCTGTAATCCGTCAGACCATCGTTTCTCCAGAATAGAAGAAACACAGGAACAGCACAACACCAACCCGTAGCGCTAAACAAACTCTTAACTTTGCTCTAAACACACTCGACGTACACGTTCCGACACCGGAGCATCATCAGATGTTGACTCCACTGTGCACATTGTAAAGGCTTTGAATCTGTACTAATATAATAAAGTGGAAGAGTTTGTATGTTTGGACGCGCTAATCTCTGGAACAATCAGTCGGATTTGAAAAATTCTTTTTGTGTCTGATAGCTCAATTCTTGAGGAAGGTTATAGGCTATTCAATATCTCGGTACGACTCTTAGAAGCCGAGCAAAAAGAAAAAATAGCGCGGGTGAACAATGTGCTGCGGTAAGTCGGTTGGTCGAGGGCGGTCACCCGACGAGAACCGAACAAGAACCGAACCGAAGGCTATTTATTATTAATCCGGAAGATTAAACCGTTCCCACGGGATTATTAAAAACTAAATCCACGCGGACGAAGTCGCGGGCAACAGCTAGTTATATCATATTTTGTAAGTTAAATTACGATGGGGCTAGCGTATGTGTGTCCCTAAAAGAGTTAGATAATAAAAAGAAAATTTCGTATTACTAATCCGGTCTACAATAGATCTATTTTTTTTTTTATGTTGAAGTGATCGTAGATAACGAAGAGCAGCTTCCTGTAACAGTTCCGCTCGCTTTTCAATACGTTGGTTGGTTGGTTGGTACTTTCAATACGTTGGTTGGTTGGTTGGTTGGTTGGTGGTGGTTGGCTTCCTGTTTGTTCTTGATTTAACCACTTTCCATATAGATTTTTATAAAGAGAATTGTATCGTAGACTCGATAAAAAAACTTTGAGACACTCGCACGTTGAATCTACCCTTAATTCCATCCACGTTGGTAACTATTTTTCGTAACCAGCTACGAAATAAGAAAAATAGTCGGTCTTCTATTAATCTAGGACTTCCAGGCTTTAATGAAGTAATAAGGTTTTTAAAAATGTCACAGGAACCCTCTATTTTTTCGGGATATAAGATAGCCATATCATTTTCCAAGTCCTCAACTAGGTATACCCAAGCAAAAATTACATCGATCCATGATTGAAGGATAAACAAACAAACTTTCGCATTTGTAATATTAGTAAGGATATTCCCGACTTCTATCACGCTTTATTTTGTCTTGTGTGTAGGGTTGCCAGATTTTTTTTCAGCCTATAAGGGACAAATGGTTAAATAGGCAAAAAATACGGGATTTCAGTTTTTTACCCGGGACAAATAAAAAAACAAAATTATTTAGTGTCATATTTTTATATTTTTCGGAGGATGACGTCAGTTTTAACATATCGACCGTAGCAATTAACAGTGTCGGATCTACATTTTGGCGATTTTCGTTTTGTTGCATTAAGGGTCTTAGAATGGGGATAGCAATGCCCCCACCAATTGTGAAACTTTTGGAATCAACCAACCATCTTTGGTTTTTGCAAGTGCAAGGGTTGGATATGTTGACTGTTTTTCACTTTTCACATATTTGAAGCTTTGAGCGGCCGTGCCCTGGAGTAGTGGTTTTTCACATGCGACTATGTTAATTGCTACGGTCGATATTTTTATTCGTTTTTACATATCTATAAAAATCAATAAGTACAATAATCATAATCGTAATTAAAAACGGTGATCAACTCGCTTTTTTACGAACGTTGCGTGTGTGAATACTTAGATCGATTTCATAATGAAAAACGAAGTACGGTTCAAATACGGGACAGAGTCAGTCCCGCCATGACATTTTAAACTTTGCCTAAAATACGGGATGTCCCGTGAAATACGGGACGTCTGGCAACGCTACTTGTGTGTGAAATTTTTAATAATTTGGCAAGTTCATTTATTCATTCGTTCTTTTATGCATCATGCTTTTTTCAAATAAAAATTCTCTTCAAAAATGTGTCCACGCAAAAAGCATTAAAAGTCAATCAAATGGTTGTGTGACGTGTCCCAGTTAATCCAGGGTTTGAAAATAGCACGGATCGGAAATTGTTCATCGAACCTGTCGCCCCGGTGACCGGTTGAGAGGCCGAACGTGCCAAACTGTCAACTGGTTACAAACTGGGCTTTGAAAAAGAATGGAAGCTTAATTGAACTTATAAATGTAATAGCATTTTCCAGCTAGGTCAGATTCCAATCTTCTTGTAGAAATAAGAAGGAAAAAAAGAAAAGAAAACTACAATATTGTAGGTTAGACCTACAGTAATTGTGATCTAATAGAAGCAAAACTAGGTACGTACGTTATCTTTGCTGAGATCCTTTCTGAGACAAAATAGCCTTGCATCGATTCATGGAAGATTCGTTTATCTAAAAAATAACAACGAAGCACTAGAATGTTATGAAGTAAGATACTCGTAAACAGGATATGCTTATCAGCAGACGACTTGATAAAGTCATATTCCTTTAACTATGAATTGGCATTCAAAGAAACTGATCTGGCTTACAGTACGTACATACATACTCGTAAGTGTCCTCTTGGGTACTGGTTACCAATGCTCTTGCTTGCAGTGATATATTGAGGATCAGTTACAAATAGGGCTGGTTACCTACCCAAGAGTATTCAAAATCAGCCACTAGGCATACTGTAACTATACTATGTCAATTAATTTTACAAGTGGAAATGAGGAAATATTTATTATTTAACTAGCTGATACCCGCGACTTCGTACGCGTGGATTGAGGTTTTTTGGAGTCCCGCGGGAAATCTGTTATTTTCCGGGATAAAAAGTAGACTATATGTTATTCCAGTCTATAATCTAACTCTCTGCCAAATTTCAGCCAAATCGGTTCAGTCGTTGCAGCGTAACAAACATCCGTACATCCAAACTTTCGCATTTATAATATTAATAATATATAACAGGATGTAACTTAATAGTATCTTTAGCCTTTTAATCTAAGGACTGTAAAAAAAGTCATAGATACTTTTAAGTATCAGTCTATCTATTAAGTTGTTGTAAATTAAAGCTAAGGTTCCAAACGCGCCGCGGTATGCTATCATTTCGATGTTGTAGTTACTGCTATTAGGATTTCAGATAATTCATCTATTTAGTAATGACTAATGAGTACGTAACGTAAAATTGTACAGTAGGTACGAATAGTAAGCAAAAAAGATGTTTATTTAAGTGTAAGTTTAGCTGGTATGTATGCATAAATCCAATTTTAATAAGCTTAAACGAGCTTGTTTTAACAGTACTGGAACTTAAACATAATATGTAAAACGTTCGTCGAACTAACCGCATAATTTAATTTTCAACAGCGCAAAGTTTCAGTTTCAAGCACACTGTAATAATTATAAGTCTATGGTTTCAAGTGATTTTCTAGAGCTTGCCACGCTGTCGGCTTCTGTGGATGGTAATTAATTAAATTGAGATTTTTCATCTATTTTAAAAAGATTTTAAATAAATATTTATGCGGAAAACTAGCTGTGTCACTATAACTTATATTTTGCGGAAATGCACGACTAATAATTCGTAGATTTGGCGGAATAATATAAGCAAATACATTTTCTTTAGTGAACAGTGAAATTCAAAATAGAATAGACCTTTTATATGGGTTTTCAAGAAAGCCCTTCACTGCCTTGTCTCCTGATTTTATGTGTCGATATATGTCTAAGATGTTAGCGGGCTAACTTAGTACAGCAGTGCAAATTAAACCCATCGGTTTCCCATTACCAGAACATGAACCTGAGACCTATAAGGCACATAGGACGTAAAAAACCGGTGATATTATGATTTTTGTAAAATCCCGTGGGGTCTCATTGATTTTCCGGGATACAAAGTAGCCTATGCCACTGTCCCGGTCCTCAACTATACCCATGCAAAAAATCTGGTCGATCCGTTGATTTTTTGCCGAAAGATTGAAGGACAAACCAAAAAAAAACCACAAACAAACACATTTTCGCATTTATAATATTAAGTAAGGATGTTACTTAGGTACCTATATATAAAAACTATATAGATACTCGTAAATAGTAACCAATATTGCTGTCGTTCTTACTTAATACCAAGATATGGTATGTCGGTCAAATGCCCAATAACTACTGCGTAATCAACCAATTAACCGTTCAGTACCGAATAACCACTCGCCACTCGATTTATCATCAGATAGCCCACATATAAGGTATGATATGCAATCAATATCGTTTACTAGGTCGCAACACCATTTCGTTTACGTAAAACGCAATTTAAACAGAATTATGCTAATACAATATGCAGGTAAACGTAAATAACTCCGTAACTCTTCGAAAATGTTAGCTTTACTTAGTCAAGTTATATTTAAAACGCGCACTTAGGGCATTTAGGAATGTAAAACAGCTTTATATCTATAGTGTAATACAGGGTTTTTAAATGCTAACAACCTTCAAAAGGTAGCTTATTCTTTACATAATTCTAAATCTTTTTTCCAACGACTTTTTACGAAGCTGTACATTTTTATACTTTCACCATTTATAAATTTTCGAAATTTTTATTTTTTCATACAAAAATAGCAATATGTTTATTGTTCTATGAGAAGAATATTTTTTCAAAGAATTAAAAAATTCATTTAACAAACTTACGTAGAAAAAAAGTTGCCTATAGAAGTTGGTTGCCGTTTGTATTTTAAAATTCAACCTGTAATTTTATCTGAATCTAAATAACACAAAGCACAGACTTATTACATTACTGAAAAAAATTTTTAATTCCATGTTAATTCCGTACTATTCCGTATGTCGGAACCTTGGAATATAGCCTTAGGTCACCTCCCCGTTATTATAATTTATCTCTGGCGATTTGTCACTGTTACTTTATGTTTCCTGCGATAATTATTTGAATGTTGGGTAAAACATGGGTACGGTAAAACCACAAGGTAAAACGTAGGAACTAATTAAAAAGTATATCTATCATTTATGTAATTTATGTTATAGTAAGTATGTCATTTATTTTCAGAAAAGAAGGTACTTATTGTCCTACTTAAAATTAAATTATAGTCAACAAGAAAGAGATAGGGAGTTGATAGCAGAAATAAGTACATTTGCACGCATGACAGAACTTTATATTGGTGAAGACTTGAATTAATTAAAGCAGAGTGGCGCAGTGGAAGCGTGCTGGGCCCATAACCTTTTGAATATTTAGAAAGAAAACTAAAAATTGTAAGAATTCTTTTACATTTTAATGTGCTATTGAGACCTTCGTATCAATACAAGAAACAAAACTATACAAACATTCTCCTTTTAAATATGAAATTACATATTATTATTTTTTTATAAATAAAACAAATCAACGAGGTCTCATACCTGCGGTAGAGTTTAGTGTTTTATAGGTCTCATACTGAGGTATAAGACCAATAAAAACAATAAACTCTAATAAAAAAAATATCAAGTATTACCATGTTACCGTACCGTACGTATCGTATACCGTATTTCAAGTATAACCGTGTAAGACTTGAGTAAAAAAATAATTTCAAATATTACCGTGTTACTTATTCAAACTAGGCCGCAAAGAATAGCATTAAATACTTTGGAATGATATTCCATTGTAGTTTCACTTTCCTAGGGGTCACGTTGTCGTGTAACTTTGTATTTGTTGATAATATCACGTCGATGATAATATCTCAATCAGTGTGCTTGCATCAGCTAAAGCTTGGCTTACACAATAAGTAGAGATACTTTATCATACCTATTTGATTGAATCAAAACTATGCTTTGTATTAAAAATAAAATACAATTCACACCAGTTCACACATTTTTGAGTTTTTTTTTTATATTCCCTCAGAATTTTTAACTTGGTGGAAACCCATTAGTTTTTCCATAAGGTGCGAATTCACGTCATTTAAAGTAAAGATTGTATAAACAAGGTCTTACAGAATTTTTTATCTGCCACAGAGTAGCATGCAAAAAAGATTTCATTTTAAACGTAATTTAAAAATGTACATAAAAGGAAAAGTTGACTGACTGACTGGTCTATCTGATCTATCGAAGCACAGCTCACACCACTGGACAGATCGGGCGGGACGTGACATCCGCTAAGAAAGGATTTTTGAAAATTCAACACCTACTGGGATAAAATAGGGGTTTGAAAAATCTAACTTAACATGAGCGTAGCCGCGAGCAAAAGCTAGTATCTCCAATATGTATCTTCACCATAATGGTGATGATGAGTGAAAGGGGACACGAACTCACGACTCTCGCGCAGTATTTCGAAGAGAGAGTATGAAGTTTGTTCCTCCGTGGATATCAACGTTATTGTCGTTGTGTACAAAGCATAACATAACTGCGTACAGTCTGAAGCTGAGGTGCGAAGTCGTGCATCCGTGGGAGATGAAAGTCATTGTCAAATGGGTGTTTGAGCAAAGCTTCGAATGGCTTCACTTTTGTTTCGAAATCAGGTTAAGCATTCTATTCTTATTTTATTGGCTCACTTCCCCTGTGAATATTTTTATGGAATCAGAGTTTTTGTGTTAATTAATATGAGGTCGATGAATTCAACTATAAGATTTTTAGTTATGTACCTAAAGTGTAAGGCCCTTCGTACACTAGGCTACGCAAATCTTGAAATGAATGAAATTAAATGAAACGAATACACTTTATTGTACACCACATAAATAGAGAAACGTATATATATACAGAAACATAAAAACTTAAAATAAATGAGAGCACAAATGGCGGCTTCTTCGATACCCGTTGGTTTTGGTTCCTAACAAGTACTCCAATACAAATTCATAGAGATCCGTAGGTACTGTTATAATTTGTATTGCGGTTCTCTGGGACTCGAACCGCAGACCCCCGAAAAGGAAGAATGAATCATAACCACTTCGCTATCGTAGCTGTTTATAATAATTATTCCGAAGTTATAATTAGTGAGTGAAGGTTAGGATCAATTAAATTTAGATTACAATTTACTATTACCAAAATTAAAGCTATAATAATATACTCGTAACATTCGAAACTATTTAAGAGATTATCATCCCATGAAATTCTTCAAAGGTTCTTTGTATAATAATGGTAATAGAGCACGTGTTTATGATGTTTTAATTACTGGGCGCAGTCGCGTGATTACAGAACGTTAATTATTCATGAAAATGTTTATTTTTGTGGTGTAAAGAGCTTTGTCGCACGCTAATAAGACTACTAACACATATTTTTTGAATTTATGTATTTAGGTATCACGATATTACGTTCATGTTCTAAGTTATTTCGTAATGTGTAAGCCTTGTTAGAATCACATTTAAATAATAATAAAGCCGAAAGTTTGTTTGTTTGTTTGTTTGTGTGTGTGCGTGTATGCGTGCGTGCATGCGTATATGTGTTTGTTACTCCTTCACGCTACAAAGAATGAACCTATTTGGCTGAAATTCGGAATGGAGATAACTTACACCCAGGACTAACGCATAGGCTACATTTTATCTCGTAAAGTTAAATAGTTCCCACGGGACACTAAAACCTTCATCATGTGATTCATATGATGATAATCTCTCAAATTCTTCAAAATTAAGGTCATTAAATAAAAAATAATGCATTCACTTACGATTTAGATGAATAATCAACTAAAGCTTACATTATTTATCTGCCTGTTAATTTAGTTTCCATTATCCTTAAGCATCATATATTTAAATTACCTATTATATTTTAAAATTTCCTGAATGACTTTTTGCTTATTAAGATCTCTCGGTTCCTAAATTGCTAAAGGAACTTAAATGAATCTGCAAATTCAATAGTCTCGAGATAATTACATTTGCGAGCGCTGAATTCGGAAGGAAATTGTTAAATTTAAAGAACTAAGCATAACTTCTTACTTCTATTTGTAAGAACATAATTTATAGTTCTATAAACGTAAAAATTCTTTTTACAAGACCCACTTCAAACGCCACTACAAAGTTTATCAATTGTGCCTATAAAATTTGAAGAGTTCCCTCGATTTCTCCTGGATCCCATCATCAGACCCTGACCTGATGACAAGGGACCACCTGGGAAGTATACCCTTTCAAACAAAAAAATAATTTTCCAAATCGGTCCAGGTTTCTTCGAGTAATCGGCGAACAAACATGAAAAAAGAAGATTGCGACGAATTGAGAACCTCCTCTTTTTTAGAAGTCGGTTAATAAAAGTTATAAAAGCTTAAAAAGTTAAATAATCGAAGGTGACACGATGACGACGAGTTGGAAGTAGCCAATGGATAGGGATACAGGCGGCGCAAAACGAGGCATGTGGAGGAGATTTACTATGCAAGAGACCTATGTCCAGGGCCCCAAGTCTGCTATTTTACATGTCATTGTCATTGATCCGCAATACAATTACAATTCAATTATCATTGGTCCAAAATTTCGTAGTCTACTAAATTCACAATGGTCGTTCGATTTCTTATAATTCAATGATACCTCGGTATTGCCATTAGCTTAAAAAGCGTTTGCCGAAATGAGTTTAAAAAAAAAACTACATATTAAAAACCTTTATTTAAGCTAGATTCAAAGCTAGATGTGTCAGTGGCAAACCATCGGAAAACAATTGTGACGCCATTGAATTAGTAGACTACCAAAATTGCTAAAAGTAGCAATTGGGATGTCATTGATAGACAATTGAACTACAATTGCAATAGCAGACTTGGGCCCCAGGTCTGACGTCTATTGGTTGATAAAGAAAAAGACTATTGAATTTTATTCTACAACCTCTAACAATTAAAACTAATTTGGGTTTACGCGCATAGACTAGCGTTCTCAGCTCTACACGTTCGATAAAGCCTCAAGATAATTACGTTCGCACGTGCTGAATACGGATTACGGAATGAATAGAATACTGAAGTTACTAGGTTGCGGTGGAATAGAATTATTTTACAATAGATACCGTTTTCTATGGAAATTTTCAACGGACGTGCCAGTGTCTTCGCTTCTCTTTCTTCGATAGCGATAAAGGAATGAGTCTTGAGTAATACTTTCGTCTACGAGAGATTGTTTTGTAGGTACCTACCTACCTATATTATACTACTAGCTTTTGCCCGCGACTTCGTCTGCGTGACTTAGGTTACTGTTTTACCGGGGTAAAAGGTCACTTTCCTTGCCATTAAAAACCCGTTCAATACAAAATGTAATGAAATTTTTTCATTTGTATTTAATTGTATATGTCAATGAATAAACGATATTCTATTCTAATTTTGTTCGTCAATTTTCCAATGTTATTCTGCTATTCGGGACGGAGACAAAAAAATATCAAAAACCATGAATATCGGTCCAGCCATTCTAAAGTTATAAGTGTTATGGCAGAAAAGTAATAGGTACCTATTTTATGAATAAAGCAAAATTTTATGAACAGTAGAAGAAATTTTATTGTTTTAGTAATGAATACTTCTCTGGCGCTGTGGTAAGCGCCACGGTCTTAAAGTGTTGGTTGAGGCCTAGAATTCGAGTCCCGGCACTGAAAATTTGGAAATTTCCAAGTTGTGAAATAACTCTGGTTTGGCCTGGTAGGAAAAGATTAGAACATAGCAAGACCAACAGAAAAGACTTTTTCTGTTGGTCTTGTCTTTTTTGAATATGTTCTCGCATGACAAGTATTCATGAAATATGCAAACATTATAATTTTTCTTATTCTCGCAATTCTCGCAATGAAAGGCTTTTCTAAATTATTTTCCCAATTTCCGGTCTTGTAGATACATTATTATAATATAGGCCTATTATTTGCATTTTTTGTGACCTAAAGATCTCTTGCCTGGAATCTTTCCTTAACATCAGTCATGAATAGACTATTATTAGCAAGGTGACCCTAAAGGCGAACAGATAGGTACCTATTCGACAGTTGGCAGGGAATTATTCCAGTTCGTCGCCTCAGCTCCGACTGATATAGCGCCGGGATCCTATTACGATAAGAGACGTCTAGATTATGTCCCACATTTGTCGGAGTTTATTGGAAAAATGGGGTAGTCTTTTTAGCTTTTATGCCTACAGAAATTAAATTCGCATAAGATATGTAAAACAAATATTTAGAGGACGTTCACAAGGACAGCTTATCTCTGAAAGAGATTTCTTCCAGAAACCCTCGAATGTGAGAACAGTGAGAACATGCAGAGGAAGGGAGGTACTTTAAAATTTGTTTTATTTATTTGGAAAACTTAATAAGTATAAGTGAAAATCAAAGCTCTACTAGCTTTGATTTTCAATTAAAAAAAATAAGGCAAAAGAAAGGTACAAGAAAAAAATACTCACGTGGGTTTTGCAAAAGATACCTACATATTAAAAAAAAATTAAAATACTTAAAGCATAAATCAGAAAGAATAATTTTAATTCATATTGGCTAACAAATTACTTTAATCCAAACTATACCTAAGTGTTAAAAAATTCGATCCTCTGCAATATCTCGAAATGGCAATTAAATGAAACGATTTGACTGAAAATCGTAATTTCTTTATCTGTGTTGTAAATCGTTGAAAGTTACGTCCCGTAATAGTGAGATTCATATATTAGAATATCCACATATTTCAGGGCTTGCGAAACCCTTCGTACGGCACCTACTGGGTCATATATATTTCAATAGAGAGAAGAGTATTTCATGTATATTTTAGCAGTTTTTTGCGTATCCCGAACTTTACGAGGCCAGATTCTGCCAAAAACCTTGAGTAAAAACTTCGCATCTTTTATTTTTTTTACGTTTACGTATGTCACTTATAAGCTCAAAGCTCTATCTTTTATAAGCTCTATCTTAAAAAAAAAGAGTCTTGACACACTGACAGACAGACGGACAAACGACTGAGTCTATAAAGGTTCCCTAAAAAAGGATATTAGCCATGTTGAAGTTAACAAACATTCCGCTGTCCCCTAAAATTAAGCGTAAAGCTTGTGTTAGGAGTGGGTAGGTAGGTACGGTACGACAACAGTGCAACAGGTAGGGATTGAACCGTCGACCTTTCAGTTTTTAGTCGGTACCTTTAACAATTGGGCTGTTGAGGTTCTTGATCTAATTCGAGAGCTTCATATATAAAAACTTCAAGTACAAGGGATACTTTCAAGTGCATAATATTTGAATGCTCTTACTAATGAAAGTTATCAGACTGGCTTAATGAACTATGATCGAATACACCGTTAAAGATAGTTATTGAACCGGTTCTCTAGTTCAATTCTGCAATCTATATCTTATTTTGTGTGTAATTGATACACCGGTGTTGTAATTTTGATAAGTAATGAATAATACTTGTATTACGACAAGCTTTTGCCAGCGATTTAGCGTTCTCGGAATAAAGGTCACTCCCAGTACGTCAGTCCCTTGCCTTGTTGCGACGTGATTGAAGGACAAATCTGCACACAGACACACTTTATTCCATTTCGTTATATAATAAATCTTGCACAGAGTTTACTTATTATTCTATTAGATGAACACCGCCTGCTATATGTACATATTATAAGAATATGCTTAAGATTGTATTTGCATATATAAGCAGGCAAGGCAGTGTTAATCTAATTTAAAGTCAGCATGCCAACTTTAATGTTATGATAATGATATTTTTTCTTTCTTTCGCAATCAATCAATTATTATTTATTCAGAATAAATAATGAAAGATAATATGGTATTCGGGCACGGCCGGAATGCATATAGACGTTACTCCCACACAAATGCTTCCAAAAAATTTGCATTGGGACATGACGTCATATTTATTTGCATATCTTGATAGGTTTATTAAATTGGCAAAAAAGTATAGAAGTTAGGTTAGTATTATTTTTAAGCTATTGCATAGCTTCTATCGCGGGCCTTGAGCGTGGAGATCGAATCCAGAAATTCCGTAACGAAAATAACCTGACACGGGACTCCTCTTACCGCTAGATGGCGTTGATTAAAAATGCTATGCAATAGCTTTACCGCGGCAGTCCCCAAGTGCCACACGTCTTTTTTTTTATACTTACAAAGAGTTTTTTTCAAACATATAAAAAGAAAAGGTGACTGACTGACTGATTTATCAACGCACAGCTCAAATTGCTGAACGTATCGGACTGAAATTTTACATACAGATAGTTATTATGGCGAAAGCATCCGCTAAGAAAGGGTTTCTATTCTATTCTATTCTACCATTGTATGGCTGATAGTAGTGTGGCATCTATGAATCATGTAACATCTATTTTGTATACATGCAATCTTGCAAATAAAGAAATAATAATAATTATTATTAAAGGGTCGTTCAATTACAGCCTCCGCGGGCCGTAACGCATTAATCTATACATATAATAAAATTGTAGAAAAGTGGTGTCTGTATAATGGAAATATATAAAAAAAAAGTAGCAGGGGTTGTTATTATAATCGATGCCGAACCCTAAATTGTAATTAATTTTTTTTTGTCTGTTTGTCTGTTTGTCTGTGTGTTTGTGCACGCTAATATCAGAAACGGCTTATTCGATTTAGATACGGTTATCACTAATATATTGTAGTAAGCTTCACTTAACATTTAGTGTTTATTTCATGTCAATCGGTTCATAAATAAAAAAGTTATGTCAATTTAAAGAATCACGGCGAACATTTTTAACGTACAGAGTACGTACTACACGCCTCGCGCCTGAGCGTCGACGGTATATGTAATTCAAAATATGCTGCCCGAAAAGTCACTATTCCACGCGAACGAAGTCGCGGGCACAGCTAGTAATAAAATATAATATGTAGACTTAGGCTCTAATGTTGACGTAAAGAGTAATCGATCCGCCAGTGCGTTGCGACTCACCAAAAAGTGAGCGACTTCAATCTGCACACGTGCTTGTAGGCGGTTAGATGACACGAGAAAATAATATAAAAGTGCTTTAATATTTAAATTAAGCCGTATACAGAGAATTTATTGCAAGTTTTGCATTTTCGAAAAGCTAAATCGCGTCTTACGTGATTCAGCCAAGTCGCGAAGCCTTCCATGTTAGGCATATTATTGCATTATAAAATTATTATAGTTTGTTCTACCTAGATCTTTTATTGCCTTCTTGATATTGAGGATTGACCTCCATCTCATTATAATTATAAGCTTGTAACATGTACATACCTAATAAAATACTCCATCCGTCCATACAATAGGTACCTAACAGTCTATCAAACAAGTACATATACCTGTCATTAAATAGTACTAGGGATTAACATGTGTTAGGTTGTGGTAGGTGTGCATTTTTGAAACTTCTTTGTGGAAATATTGTGTGCACAGCCTAGTATTGTTAACAATTGTAAAAAAAATTTTTTTTTGAAAAGAGCAACTGCTGAGTTTCTTGCCGGCTCTTCTCAGCAGAATCTGCATTCCGAACCGGTGGTAGATTTATGACGTGTCATAAGAGCTACAAGTTGGCCTACATGAAATAAACAAATTTTGATTTTGATTTTTTTTTTGATTTTCGGAATATTTTGCCAAGAGGTCCATGTAATTTCCTTTTTAGGGTTCCTTACCCAAAGGGTGCCAACGGGACTCTATTACTATGCCTTCCCTGTCCGTTCGTCGATCCGTCCTTCTATCTGTCAAGGGGCTGTATCTCATAAAACGTAATAGGTAGATACTAGATACTTATTTATTGCCGCTATAACAACAAATAATAAAAATAAAATAAAAAATAAGTGAGGGCCCCATATACGTCAACCGGTCAAACGTGATTTTTCGGCGTTTTTGCTGGACCTTAACAATCACTATTACTATGGTACGGAACCTTTCGTGTGTGAGCCGAAATCGCACTTAACCGGTTTTTTTCTTTATAAAAAAGAATATTAACCAAGTTGGAGTTTGGTAATATTCTCTTATCGCCTCAAATTAAGCGAAAAACTTGTGTTAGGAGTGAGTACGGGTAGCCATCAATTAACCTAACGTTAGTAAAAACTTTTTTCCTTAACCAGTTGTAATACAACCCGTAATCCTATACTTTTAAACCTGACCACAGAGAAGAGTATTGTATCACCGGCTTTGTCCACGCCGTCATAGTCTGGTGGTTGCACTTGCAACGTTTAGAACAGAGATTCTCAAACTTTTTTTCTCATAGACCCCTTTCAAAATTTTGCTGGTTCCGGTGGACCCCCTGCAGCTACCGTATTCCCAGTCGACAAAAAATATGTTATGGAATTTTGCGTTGCGGCTGAGTTCGAACCACGAATTAACGGTTTTTGAAAAAAAAAGTGAGAATTGATTGGTAAATTAATTAATTGATTGTTTGTGCTGTGTGTACAAGTAAAAGTCGCTGAGCTTCTTAAATTATTACCTGCCTAAATTAATAGGTGAAGTCAAGCCAACATTTTAGTTCTTCACTATCGAAACCAGTTACATTTTCGTGGACCCCAGCTTACGAATTGTGGACCCCCATTTTTTTTGTCACGCCAACGTAGACCTCCGTCGAGTCTTCCGTGGACCCGTGGGGGTCCACCTGGACCACTTTGGGAATCACTGGTTTAGAACATTATTCAGTTGGAGGTAATTGATTGCTTTTCTGCTTACACGGAAGTGTTTGAGGCGTATAATTATCATGTCGGTGCAACGTCTGTAAACTGTCCGTTTATAACTTGAGCCGTGTCAGAGGGTGTTTGATGTTTTCGTATCACGTAAGGTTTGTTTGTACCCAAAACGTAGAGCAAAAATGTTCTTTTGTTACAAGCTTATATTTAACATGCAATGTATGCATCTATGTATGTATGCGTGTGTGTGTGAATGTATGTATAATGTATATATGTGTGTACGTATGTATGACACACGTATGTATGTAGATGTGCCGTAAAGATACATGTACGTATGTTTACGTCAAATCTTGCAATCTGAATTAGAACTACTTCCCGGGTTCCGATTGAGCTGAAAAGGTTTGGCCGGATAAGTATGGCGAATCTGCCCCCAAATATATTATAAATTTATAACATACTAGCTGTTGCGCGCGACTTCGTCCGCGTCAATTTCTGTTATTATGATCGCGATTAAGAAGTTTTTAAAATAATATATTTTAAATATGGAATTTTCCCCGTTTTTGCAACATTTTTCACTGATGCTTCGCTCCTATTGGTCGCAGCGTGATGTTATATAGCCTAAAGCCTTTCTCGATAAATGGACTATCCAACACAAAAAGAATTTTTCAATTCGAACCAGTAGTTCCTGAGATTAGCGCGTTCAAACAAACAAACTCTTCAGCTTTATATATTATGTATAGATTATAATAATATATAAATTCTCCGAACTTTAAAATACATCGTTTTAAAGTATAAAATAGCTAAGTAAAATAATCGTTGACTCGATAAATCTTTATCAATACGGTGACCTATTTAGAGAGACTGATAGCTCAAATAAGAGTTAATAAATTGAGATGAAAGAGACTTTTCCTTTGATCTCCGAACTTTAACCGAACTTTATCTTCGTGTGGAATCGTTTTCCTGTTCCATTCAATTTATTTTATAGAAATTGAACGGCTCAATGATAATATTTGTAGAGTAAGTTAATCTCTTAATGGTTTAACTATTTATCTGATTTCTCATAATCTTTTAAAGATATGGCTATCTGAACAGAATATTTATTTCCTACTACGGCGTAGCCAAACGAAGGATTATGATTTTATCAGTCTAGTATACATAGACTGTTCCTAGAACATAGTTTCTATCACCTCAACTACTGAGCCCACTAAGTAGCGTTGCCAGACGTCCCGTATTTCCCGGGACATCCCGTAGTTTAGGCATAGTTTAAAATGTCCCGGCGGGACTCACTCTGTCCCGTATTTGAACCGTACTTCGTTTTTCATTATGAAATCGGTCCAAGTATTCACACACGCAACGTTCGTAAAAAAGCGAGTTGATCTCTGTTTTTAATTACGATTATAATTATTGTACTGATTTTAACAGATAATAAAACGAATAGAAATATGTTAAAACTGACTTGATCCTCGAAAAATTTTATCAAAAAAAAAATGACACTAAATAATTTTGTTTTTTATTTGTCCCGGGTAAAAAACTGAAATCCCGTATTTTTTGCCTATTTAACCATTTGTCCCTTATAGGCTGAAAAAAATCTGGCAACCCTACCACTAAGTATGATGAATTATTTCAATTTCATCATTGACTAGTAACGTTTAACTAACGAATGAATACTATATGTTTTGTTAAGTGTTTCAATACAAAAACTGTCAGAATGTTAATGTTAATGTGTCAGAAGCGTCAATAGGTTCGAGGCTCGAGCTCCACCAACGGGTGGCAATGCAACGGCATTATTGTCGTACCCTACTCCTAAGCACAAGCTTTTTGCTTATTTGGAGGGGAGAGGAGAAGATAAGTCAAGTTAAGCTTGACTAATATTCTTCAAAAAAAAAATGTTATTCTGGGAATAACCACGTTACGTTTAACGTAACTCGGCAAAATTGTCCTTTAATGGTGACAAAAAAGTAAGTAATGACGTGAGTAATTATCTACTTAATAATCATGTACCCAGCTCGTGTTGACTTTTGTATGTTGTCCTACAACAACGCAAGGTGGTATCTTCAATGACATCACTACGGTATTTCGCAAGGGCAAATAGTGTGTGGCAAGGGGTACGATGTAGGTAGCTACTCGGTTTGTTAATGTGTGTGAAGTGTGAGATTATCTACTTTTAATACTGGGAAACGTATAATTGAGACTAAAGTACGTATTACTTAAAATAAAGTTATTACAATATCTGTGACCTGGTGCTGAAAGGGACAAAGTAGGTTATTTCCAACAAATGAGTTTTTAAAGCCATATTATTGAATAAGTATGAAATATTTTTGTGTTAGGGAGTACGTTTCAAAAGATACGACGTAAAAAAGGCCTTACCTTACCTATTACTGCTGGTCTATTGTTTAAATGCTCATTACCCAAAATAATTATATAATTTAGATATCGGCCCTTTTAGCACCAGGTCACAGATATATGTATGCTTATACCTAAAGGGCATCAACTTGTGTGTGAAACGGTTGATTTTTAAAAACTGCATGTATTTCTTTCTTGCACCATCATCATTTTAATCAGCAGCAACCCCTAAACGACTAACTACAGAACAGCTGTTCTTGAGCGATGTGTTATAGGCCAAGTCCACCACGTTGGCCCAATGAAAATTGGCCGAATTCACACACAATTAAGAACATTGTGTAGAACTCTCAGACGTGCAAACCTCACGAAGTTTTCATCCCCTGTTGAAGTTGAAGCAATTTGATTTTTTTTTTAAGACTATTAGTTAGCCTTTTCGAACTTGCCTAAAATTCTCCTTTCCTGGGGACTGAACCGTCAACCTTTCAGTTTTTAGTAACCTTTGGGTTATTATTGCCAACGCACATAATTGCCACATAACGCACATGGTGGTGCCTCTGGTACTACAAGTGTTCATGGGCGGCGGTAATCACTTTACATCAGGTGACCCGCCAGCTCGTTTGCCCGCTATTCATATAAAAAAAAATCCGAAAAGTATTCGATCAGGTATACGTATATGTCAGACACGAATCGTCTCGCCTCGAGGATTAATGTTCAAGAATCCTGTGTCGGAGTCTGCGCTCCGTAGAAAGGAGCAAGTATCAAGGACGCCAGCGCGCGCGCCGGTTGTTCACCTCGGCAGGAATGCGCGGCACCGCGGGCCCTCTTGCGGTCGGCCGTCGGACCGGTGTCCGCACGGACCGCTGCATGAATTGACTGCTATATTCCTACCCCAGACGGGCCGGTTCTATAAGGCCAGACTCATCAATCCTTACTATTCTTACTTCTTCTTCGAACTAGTGGTACCTAGATTCATTTGACGATTCGAAAGCACTTTGTAAAAGTTTATTTGAATAAAAAACTATTCTATTCTATTCTTACTGATTTTTTAATTAGAATAGCGGGATAACGTGCGGGTCACCTGATGTTAAGTGATTACCGCCACCCCTGAACACTTGCAGTACCAGAGGTACCACCAATGCGTTGCCGGCTTTTCAGGATTTTATTGGTCCGCCCCTTGAATAACCCCATATTGTAATTAATAATGATATTATAAATGCGAAAGTGTGTTTGTTTGATTGTTTATCCTTCAATAACGCTGCAATAGAGCTACGGATTGACGGGATTTTTTGCATGGGTATTGTTGAGGACCTGGAGAGTGACATAGGCTACTTTTTATCCCGGAAAATCAAAGAGTTCCCGCGGCATTTTAACTACGCGGACGAAGTCGCGGTCATCAGCTAGTATGTTATATTTACTAGGTAGGTTTTAGATATGGCGCTTCGAACACTCACTTTGTTCCATTGCACTGCACTCCCTGCACCTTATAGTTAGGCTTAGGCATTCGCCACGTGCGGACGGGTGCTATTTATGCGATAAAACTTTTTAAGCAGCTAATTGTAAATTAAAAATCCAACAATATTTAACTTATAAATTACAATACTCTATGTTTCAGCGCTGAAATTCGATGATAAACCAATTCTGGTAAATAGGTCCGCCTGAAGATACACGTCTTCAGGGCTTTACGATAGCTCCGATAGCTAGTGTGGTGCGAAAACAAGTTCAGCGAATTTGGTCCGACCGGCCGTACACAATCGGCCCGTCTGTTAGTACTATTAGAATACCATAAAATCGAGTTTGAATCGTTCATTCACAGTTGGTTTCGCACATATAACATTGTGTAGCTTATACAAATATATTATTTCCTTTTATAGCTCTCGGATATTAATTAAGATAGCTAAAATAATGTATTTACCAAAGAATGATAAAGTTATTATCTTACAAAATACATAGGTAGTGTGAACACAAACTTTTAGTTATTTTCCCAATGAAATAGACAAGACGTAGGTACAGAGAATAGTTATTTGTTCAACAAGATAGCAAAGTTCATTTTTGTTGCGAGTGCCTAGTTTGAATCCCGAGCGAACGAAGGATTCTAATATAGAATCACGAGCGTAGCGAGTGATTCTAAGTTAGAATCCTGAGAGTAGTGAGGGATTCAAAGGCACAAGAAGCAAAAACTTTGCTATCGTGTGATACATACAATTTTTCACCTCAATAGCGAAAAAGTACAAGATGTAAGAGAAATATTTATTAAAACATAAAGGATATTTTAAAATTTTAAAAATTAGGTTTATTTATTTAAAAACTTTTCAATATCATGAGCGGTGAAAACTTTAGATTTTTTGGATTTGTGCCCCTCCGACTGTCTTTTCAAAAATACAATAAGTTTAGGATAAGTTTCAATGTGAACGTCGCATTTCGATTTGATTGTAGCTTTTAACATGGAGTAAATACTCCATAATGTAGATGGTTACCTTGTTTTAGACAATTCCATGAAATATGATAAAATCACAGTCTCTGAATAGGACTTCGCATCCTTAGAAAGTCTCCAATCATTAAATAATTCATAGGCTTTCAAGTATTTTTCACGAGACTATTCCGGAAGAAAGTTTAATTCGCGTTAGACACTAATTCTTTTAATTCTGAATTATAAGTAGATTCACTCATTTTGTTATTTTAAAATTCTTACAACAAATAACTTCTAAGAAATTAGTACCTAATTAAGATATAGAATAGAGTTAATTATTTTTTTTTTTTGCCGCCATTTTATATTACTCTTTTGTCTGCGTTCGGAATTGTGTCATTCATAAAATAAAATATATTAATTAATTAATTTTAATTTTCTTTTATGTTTCATGTGTGTTACAGAATTATAAAGTCTAAAACACATTTACGAAAAGTAAATAGTTTAAATAATAAAATAGAGAGTTAAAAAATTTTGTCGAAATAAAATGTATGGGGTATGCAATATTATATACAAAATTTCTGAACGTTTCTTGAGACGGTGAGTTGAAGAAACGCCAATCCAATGCGTTCTATATTCAAAACACTTTTTCTCACTGAGTGAGCAAAAACGACTTTTGCTCACTGGTTTTGGGCAGCAAAGGCGCCCTTTTTGAGCTAGAGAGGTGAAAAATATTTTACTTCATGTAGGCTAACCTGTGGTTCACAGTCAAGACTACCACCAGTCAAAACGCAGATTCTGCTGAGAATACTGTTATCGAAACTTGCTTGTCTCATTCTTAAAAGTAAAAGTCTCTAAACATCTAGAAGCTCCAGTAGTAGTCTTTGAAATATAGGTACTCGACCAAGTCCAGAGGTAAGATCTCATCATAACTTACAAAACGAACCCAAACTCAATATAACTAGCTGTAGCCGTCTAGGATTTCCAGTAGTAGTCTTCGAAGGATATCATCAGGTCACTGCACCAAGTCCAGAGGTAAGATCTCATTATAACTAACAAATGGATTCCAAACTCAATCTGTCCGTTGTAACCGATCGATATCCTGCGATCTAAATAGCAGTTATCGTATAGCAAACTTTTTATTCCGTCTAGTTTATTTTAGCTTGCCCCACTAACTGGGCGATAGAAGCCGTATCAATGCGATTGAAACGATTATTTTGATACGGTTTACACGCGAAGGTTAAATTAGTTTTACATGGTTATATAAATAAATTATAATGTTTCAGTCTTCTGGGTTATAATTTAGTAGATCCTTCTTTCTAACTTGAAGTAAATTTATTTGTTTTAATGTAAATAGCGAGCAGACGATCTAATAACAACTATACCTGATGTAAAGTGGTCGAATAAAGTTCTAGGTCTAAAAAAAACTAAGAAAAACTTGAGATTTCCACTCTTACACAAAACTCATGTATCCAATACTATGAATCCTTCCAGTTACGTTCATGTTCACAGTCACGTTCCCAAGTTATTGAATACACTACATGAATATCGTAATCGTTTAAAGGTGAATAGGCACATAGGTATCTTACTATTAGTACTACGAATTTTGAGGGCCTTTACACATCTCCGCTTCTAAACCGTAGCAGCGTAGCGCTTGTCCATCCAATGACATGCGAAACAGAAGTGAAAATTGTTCAAACATTAAGTTTTGACTACGAACTCATAATATTATCTTTTTTCTAAGCAATTTTTGCACTGTACTCGGACATCAGTCACATCTTCTTCGGTTTCGCTACATTTATTTCACTGCAAAATTCAATAAATGATATACAAAATATAATAATGATTATAATAATTTTATAATTGTGTTTTTTTATAAATAACACACCTATTTGGAAGAAAGAGCTTCTAAAAATTGTACCTCTGCATGCTACCTCTCAATCCGCCCTACCTTATACCGCTCAATCTAGCAAATAATCAAATTGAATTGATAAAAGAAATAGATCGAAGTCAAAAAAAAGTTTTATTTTTGTCATAATCACTAAGTAATGACAAATTATACCGCAGCTTCAAATAGAATAGAATAGAATAGAATAGAAATATTTTTTATTCAAATAAACTTTTACAAGCACTTTTGAATCGTCAATGAATCTACCACTGGTTCGGAATGCCTTTCCTGCCGAGAAGAGCCAGCAAGAAACTCGGCGGTTGCTCTTTTCAAAAAAAAAATAAAAAAATTTACAATAGTTAATGAAACTATGCTATGTATACAGTGCTTCCACGATGAATTTTCCTGAGTACAATACAAGTAAAAATAAATACAATACAAAAAAATACAATCCAATACATGTTAAAACAGGCAGGCAAAAGCAGACCCATTCCCGTTGGTGGCACCCGTTCACGAGCATGACGCATGATCCAGCCATGACGTTAGACAAAGACTTCGCTATGTGTTTGTCGCGGCAAGCTTGGCATAGGTATGCTACAGGCCTGGTTATAAGGCTCGTCAGCCTTGATAGCAATTGGTATTTGCAGGTGCAAGTAGGTCGTAACCTCCTTAAATTTTTATGGTGCGACTTAAAAGTCATAAAGTCATAAGTGCATAATAGTTTGTATGATGTTTCGGTGGTATTTTTAGGTTCGCATAACTGCAAATTAAATTATTTTGTATGCATTCAGTAGAACCGTGGTGGCGTAAAGTCAATATAGTGCGCGATCCCGAAAGATTTAGAAGACGATCATCGCTGGCTTTGCGATTTTCGATATGTAGGGATTTAAATAAAACTAAAAAAACTGGACGAGAGGTTAGGCAAGCAACGAATTCACATAGTAAGATCACTGAGCTATTAGATGCTAAAATTTTATAAAAGAATAAGTTAAAAACAAAGAACATAGACGTAAAAAAAGTTAGAAATACTTAAAAAAATCGCAAAAGAAGATTAACCTCGTTTTAAAATGTCTCAGTAAAAACAAAATATAATGTGCTCTTATTAAAATAGACGATCTAGCTTTTAATTTAGTAGGTACCAAGGCCATAAAGTTTTCATTAGTACTATTATAACGTGAAATATCATTATTTACTATTAAAATGAACTTGATATCGTTATGATAATACAATATTATGAACTCTATAATATTATAGTTTCTAAGGACTCATTGATGAGATGGAATGAAAATATTATTGTATACAGTTCTTGTTAACATAAACTATTTTCACGGGTGGCGAAGCTCTCTAACCACTGAATGTTTTCAAAACTAACCTAAACAAACATTCTTTGATGAATATATATCGCTTTACAGTTCACCTGATTTAGAGAGTTCATTCAAAACCTGTTAAGTCGGATGCATTTAAAATAACAACTTATCTTTTAAATATGTTTAGGGCTGCTTCATTTCTTGCGCAAATGCAGCCAGTATTCGTGGCATCATTCCATTCTGTACAGTAACTAGATTAGTTTCGATATATATAAAAGTCGTGGTATTCATGTTATCCAATATTATATGTAATTAATATCTTCTGTGCAACCACTACACTAGTGCGCAATCGATTTCTTTCCTAACTATCTACTGCATCGACTGATTTATTTATGAACTCGGAATGTAAAATTGCGACAACCACTATTAATACTTACTGATACGTATCATTTATCTTCTAAAAATGTTATGCTATCATACTTCATGAAATAGTAATATTTGGTAACTAGCTGTTGCGCGCGACTTCGTCCGCGTCAATTTCTGTTATTATGATCGCGATTAAGAAATTTTAAAGAATATATTTTAATTTTCCCCGTTTTTGCAACATTTTTCACTGATGCTTCGCTCCATTGGTCGCAGCGTGATATTATATAGCCTAAAGCCTTCCTCGATAAATAGACTATTCAACACAAAAATAATTTTTCAATTCGAACCAGTAGTTCCTGAGATTAGCGCGTTCAAACAAACAAACTCTTCAGCTTTATATATTTGTATAGATATGAAAGTGTGTTTGTTTGTTTGTTGATTTGTCCATTAATCCGTTGCTCTGTTGCTTTTTTGCTTGGGTATAGTCGAAGACTTGGAGAGTGATAAAGGCCACTCTCTATCTCGAAAAATCAGGGATTTAGCGGGATTCTTTAAAAAAACGCGGATCCATCGGATGGAAAATAGCAATAGCAAACGGAAATCCATGCCGACGAAGTCCCGGCAATGGCAAAAGCTAAAAATTTAAAAAAAAAAAAACGTTTTTATGGGTCGCGGTCGTGAGCACTCCATAACAAATTGTTTAAAACCATTTGACTAAGTGTTATCATACATACAGGTAGGCACGTAAATGCATGCAAGGTTTTTAAGAGTAAAGCCTTTTTCGGGGATATCAAATAAAGTACGTGCAATACATAAAAGCTGAAAATGAAAAAATGCGGTGATATTTTATAAAGAATCTCTTTGTTGGCTGATGTTGCAAAAAAATGCGGACCGAGTCTCTCGCGAATTTAATACTTTACAGTGGAGTGACGCCCCCGTGGAATGTAGGGCCGCGCGGAATTCCACTGCAGAACAGCGGAAAATTCATTTGATTAATTTTTTTAATGTCTGCACGTTTTATAAAGAGCTTTGTAAAAGCTTTTGAAATTAAATTTTTTCAGCAGGCACCTACAAGGTTTTTCAGTTTAGGGCTGCTTGTACACTGAAGTGAAGAGTAGAGGAGCTATGCTCTATGCTCTGGGTTCCCAAAGTATGGGTCGCAAGCGAATATTAGGTGGGCTGTCTAAATTGGGTAAATACCGAAATAAATTGTACGTATCAAAGTCATTGCAATTCAAAGTAATTAAATTTTAAGTTAAGGCTATTAGACAAAAAATAGGAAATGAATGCATTCATCTTATTAAAAAACTAGCTGATGCCCGCGACTTCGTTCGCGTGGATTAAGGTTTTTTGTTCCCGCGGGAACTCTCTTATTTCCCGGGATAAAAAGTAGCCTATGTCACTCTCCGGCCCGTAAATTACCCCTATGCAAAAAATCACAGCAAGCCGTTGCTCTGTTGCTGCGTGATTGAAGGACAAACCAACAAACCAACAAACCAACAAACACACTTTCGCATTTATAATATTAGTAGGGATAGCACTCCTTATATTCCGAGTTTCTTGCTGGTTCTTCTCGGTTGGAACGGCATTCCGAACCAGTGGTAGATTCATTTGACGATTCGAAAGCACTTTGTTAAAGTTTATTTGAATAAAAAAATATTCTATTCTATTTAAATATTAAGAGTTAAGACTTCGTATCGGAACTTAATGATTTTTTTTCTTGTTTGTTCTTCATTCATAGTTCTTATTCACAGCTGAGATGAGTTTTTGCACAAGAGCATTTTGGGTGTTGATTTTCGGACATCATAAATGACAGAAATAGGTTAGTGTTCGACATTGAAAACGAGATTAATCGGGCATCGTAACGTTCCCGAACTAAGAACTGTGGCCTGGCCGACCGCCAACTGTAACTAATATTCACCGAGAATACTCCAAGATGATTATTTTAAATGATTTTTCTCACAGACTAAACAGTTTTTTGCTAATTGTGAATTGTGTCTGCGAGTTTCTATTTCAACTTTTTTTATTTAATTGATCGATAGTGCTGTAAGTTCACACGCTTGTTTACATTGTAGGAAGCTGTCTAATTACTTAGTAGGTACTGTAATGATATGCAAAACTGAATCACGGAACACTTTAAGAGAAGGTTTTTGTTTGCTTTTGTGTGGATTTAGTTTCAAACGACCTAAAGAAACAAAATAGGTACCTACTACTATTAATACCTACTAAATATACCCAGGCTGCTGGACTTTTTAAATGAATTTGTTTTTATTAGCATTAAAACAATTTTTATACAATACTAGTTGTGACCGCGGCTTCGCTCGCGTGGAATTAGTTTTTAAAAATCCCGCAGGATCTCTTGGATTTTCCGAGATAAAAGTAGCCTATGTCACTTCCGATCCTCAACGATACCCATGCAAAAAATTTCGTCGATCCGTTGCTTTGTTGTGGCGTGATTGAAGGAAAAATCAACAAACAAACACACTTTCGCATTTATAATATTAGTAAGGATGTAGTAGTTATGCAAAACTGAATTATATCCTGATTGAAAATTATCATGCTTACATCATCAAAGTCAAATCCCTAATATGGGTTTCCATAAAGTAGGGATGGATGGATAGATAGATCCCCAACACGTGAACCATGGCCCTGTGGGATTCTCGTCTTAGATGAAACTTTACAAGACAAAGAAAACTTAAAATATATTGTCTGTAACGCAGTTCTCCAAACGAATTTAAAATAGATGCATAGAAGCATACTATTACCATGCTTCCTGGCAAACTAATGATTGAGGAGTCATTAGCGGGCAAGGAAGCAACCGACGCAGTGACAGCATATTGTGTTCATGCATCCGGTCATTAACCCCACAGATCTTTCTCTTGCGCTTTAGTGGTGTAGATAAAAGATAAGTTTCGTGGATATAACGACGACGATAATAACGATATACCTCATCATATTTTTTTTATACGAATAGCGGGCAAACTAGCAAGCGGGTCATCTGATGTTAAGTGATTACCGCCGCCCATGAACAGTGAACACTTGTAGTACCAGAGGCACCACCAATGCGTTGCCGGCTTTTTAGGAATTTATTGATCCGCCCCTTGAATAACCCCATATTGTATTAGGGCCAATTTCATCGTAACGTTTTTTTAATAGCAGATTTTTTGCTTTAACTGCCTGGTTGGTTTGGTGGTTAGCATGTTCAATTGCGGATGACGAGGTCTCAGGTTCGATTCCCGGGTCGAGCCAAAAAATGTACTTATTGGGCTTTTTGGACATAGTTAGAAGGCTATATTATTTTGCCATATCGAAAGTAAAATTCAAACAGTTTTAATGCGATTCGATTTAGCACGCTCTAATTTTAAAATGTTTACATAAAGATTTCAACCCGAAGATAAATTTTCTCCATTAGCTATAGTAACTTGCAAAACTATGGACACCGTGCTTTTGATAATTTTGTTCTGGTCATCAAAGATGCTGTAACCAAATACTTTGCTTAAAAAAACTACTTTGTGATTGCTTATTACACAATGTTGAGTTTTAAAATAATAGCAACTTCCTATTAGCGATTGTAGGAATTTTATAATTTAACTATATATTATAATATTGGCCACGGTGAACCTGACTAATATTCTCCTCACCCCTCCAAATAAATAAAAAGCTTGTATTGTGGGTACGGCAATAGTGCAACGGGTAGGCATCGAACCTACGACCTTTCAGTTTTCAGTCCGTTACCTTTAACCGTTGGGGTACTGAGACTTTCAAAATTAAAGATAAAATTTTTGTTTCGGAAAACTTTGATTTTCCGGAACAAAAATTATTCTTTGTCCGTCTCCAAAATGCAAGCTCTTCCGAATTCTGAAAAGGTAATACAGTCATAACTAAATTCGCAATTACAGATTATATAATATATAATTAATTAAAGTATATTCATTATTCGTAGATAACTCTTGAAGCTCTGGGGGAAAAACGCACTAGGTATATAAAATATCTATTAATTATGTTATGTATTTCTTATGCATTACGCAAATTTTATTAATTAAAATTACACGTTCTAATTAATTAATTATTGTTCTCACCGTCGCGTCGCTTCGCCGTGTCGATATGCGTGGGAAAATTAATTCAGCCATAGTTCTTATTCTCTACGCTCACTATCTCACGTACATACATTGTAATTTTGTCTACTCTGTTGTCTATATTGTTTGTTATTTTTGTGCCGCTTGAGTAAGCTGTTATAGTAAAACTACGCGATTACGATTTGAGTAACTTCCAAACAAGCATGAATAGATTCCTGCTACCATGTCTTCTAAAGATTCTTTGCTTAAATGTAGAGATACTTCAGTGTTAGTTATAATATCGCGAGCAAGCTCTCGCTCACACTTATGCAGATACGACTCACATACTAAAAAAGTATACTAAAAAAGTTACTAAAACATTACGTGTCTAGACGCAATACGTTTTCTTTCTTCCATCACGCACGTTATCAAACTGTGACGATAACGCTTCGATAGTAGGCTGGCAGTACAAATTGAATCATTATCGTTGAATCGTTATGGTGATCGCGCAAACTACCGCTTATATGAGTTACTTATACGAGTATCTATCTAACTTTACTGAACAAAAGCGGACTGAAAGAATTTTACATACTTTTTACCCCACTAAGTTAAAATGTGTTGTAATTTTAACAGTCCATCTATGTATGTATTTTCTATTTACGTATGTTCCACCATGCCTAAACTACTGAACTAATTTTGATGAATCGATTCGTTATAATTATGGTCCGGGTTCTAAATTGTACAATGTACATACACTTTTTCGTAGTCAGTTAAAAAACTTTTTTCTCGTCTTAGTAGTAAAGTTGTCGTTCATTATTAAACGTTGAAATTTCTTATTGTTTCAGGATTGATCCGCCAGTCGTCCAGACAGAATACCAAATGGAGAACAAAAAGAATGTCACGGCAACACAACAGCCCCTCACACAGCAGCACATCATGGCACACCACGTGCATCCCGACCAAATATACTCTCCACAGCATTCACAGTTACCTGCGCAAACAAACAACCAGTCCACGCAAATCCAGCCGAATGGCGTCATGCATCAACTATTGCAAAGTCAATATCAGTCCAACATGAACGCACGATCGCCGCTCCTAGAGAACAGACACGAAATGTATGGCACCGGACATAATCACGATTATGCGAGACATTACGGGGCGAACGACAATTACAATTATCCACAATCACCTCCACGGCTCGAGAGAACGGAAATCCACACGGACCACAATGTTAATCACGAGCTACTGCACAATATGCCCAAAGGATACAACGCAGAAGTTTATCAAGACTATTTGAAACGTAACCCACCGAAAGATAGTAACCAAATATATCAAAACCATCAACCTATGTATAGATCTAATGTTAATCAGTACGGCACGAAGCCGTATCTACCTTATTCAAACCGAATAGGACCCCAAAGCAACACTGAGTTATTAAGAAAACAGTACAATGAAATTCAACAGATGAAAATGCAACAGCAAATGCATTATCAAAACCAAGCTCAAATGCATCAACAACAAAAGTTTGCGGAACGACAACTGTTGCTGCAACAAATTCATGGTGTTCAACCGCCGCCTAATCTACAAAATAGCATATACTCCGATAGTTCTTACAGAGATTTAGATCGATACAGCAGCAAAACCGATTTTAAGGATTATAGCAGCACAGACTTGTCCAAAGATTTGGATAGGTACTCTAAGAATAATGAGTATAAGGATTTGCAGAATAGACAATATCAAGAGAGTCATTGGCAATCTAATCAAGGTGATTTTCGGGACTTAGAAAGGCAAATACCAGAACAGGATAAGACAAAGAACACTTCTCCTCCCTCGGATTTTCAAAAAAATACCGATATGATTTCACCGATGAAATCAAGCGAGTCCAGTACGCCAAGTATAAAGTCACCCTCGTCAGACAGTCGTCGCAGCAGCAGTGGAACGCAGGCGTTACGGTCTCCGACTGCCCAGCGAATACCCTCAGCTCCCGTAACCTTGTCTGGAATGCTTTATAAGCAAGGTTCCGACGGTCTTAAGGTTTGGCGGAAGAGGTGGTTCGTTTTGTCGGAATATTGTTTGTTCTACTATAAAAGTAAGTATTTTATTTTTACTTAATAAACTATCACTGCTAGATCCTAGACTCATGCAAGGATCGCAAGCAAATCCTCACGTCATCGAGCGGGTCCTATCGACTTAGTAAAGATCGTCCATCCACAAGTGGGAAGTAAGCTTTTTTTCTATTCATGACAAGATTTCCCTTGACTGTGATCTCACCATATGGTAAGTGACGATGCAGTCTAAGACGGTAGTTTAGCTTTGAAATATGACAGTTTGAATTGAACCCTGAGTGGTTTCTACACGCTTATGGCGTTTTTGACGGAAGGATGGTAGCCAAACATTTCAGAAATTAAAAAAAATCAAACTTTTCCCGCCGGTAATTGAACCTGACACCTCTCATTTTCACAGCACTAATCTCTGCGCTAAGAAGGTCGTCAAAACTCAAGGCCTCGAACATGGCCTGCAGTTCGGTACAGACGAATGAATAATGAATGTGTAACGTTGTAAAGGCTAAGTCAACGTATCTGTTTTTAGGTCAAGACGAAGAAAAGCTCTTGGGATCCGTCCTATTGCCTTCATACAAAGTGTCGGCGTGTACGGCAGAGGATAAAGTGATGCGAAAGTTTGCGTTTAAACTGGAACACGCAAATATGAGGACGTATGTGTTGGCTGCTTTAGACCAGGACGCTATGATGAAATGGGTGAAGGCACTCACACTGGCAGCTCTAATGCAAACATCCAAGTAAGATTACATCCATATAAATAAAAGGGTTCCGTAGTAAAGCAACAAGCAACCCTTATAGTTTCGCTAAGTCGCTCCATCTGTCCTCGGTTTAGAACTCGTCTCGCGTAAGTTATGTCAAGATTCCATATAAACGCACGAGTAGTTTTTATTTTAGAAACTACATATTGATATCAAACTTTGAAAATTATAATTTAATATGGTGTAACATATCGAAACTAAACAAGGACACCAATAAGTTGGTTTGGCCGAAGCTTGAAGGAGGTATTTTTGGCCGAAGGTGTTCGAAACTGAAGCCGAAGCCGAAGTTTCGAAAACTAGCTGGGGCACTCATACGGTCAGGCTAAACTAAGTACGTTTGTCGGTTCAGTTTGGTCTCATAATGTATGGTACGCTTAACGTAAGCTCCAGCAGAACTAGTTTTTTATTTAACTAGAACTAGATATGCGGAAGGGTCTGAGGACCCACCGCATTGTTATCCCAAGAAAACTCCTACCAATAATGGAAATAAATCACGACCATCAGGCATGAGGAATACATGCAGAGAAAGAGAGAGAACTACTAATTAATCTGTTAATTTAATAGTGACTGGTCTTTGTTTTCAGCGAGCAGCAACAGATGCAAATCGATCGAGCAGCTGCGAAAACAGAGGTGCGTATTATTGCGGGCACTGACAATTACTGACATTTACCGATGCAGGTGACCAACAATTAGGTCACCGGAGCGTAACCAAGGACAGATATTTCTGTTGCCGTTATAACTGCGGATGATTGGTGGATACAACCGCAAAATTGATGTCATAATAATCAACTTACATTACATAGCTGGGAGTTGCTAGACGCAAGCGGCACATTATCTTGCAAAAGATCTGTGACAGTAAACGTACATAGGACGATGGCGTTGCCAAAGCTGGTCCTATTGCATGAAAATTTAAAATAAAGAGATAAAAAAAATAAAAAGAGCCTTTCTTGCTGTGCAAATAAAAAATATTTTTCACTTAAGTATCAATTATTTTAAGAACAAACAATTCATCTTGCTACGTATCCTATGACATAGACAGAGTTTTATATTATTCCACGTACATAGTTTGGCTACTTGCCTTTACTGTAGTGTACGGTGATTGTGTTGATATATAAAGCCGGTTCATCAGTAGTTCTTATTATATCATAAAATATATAATCATAATTTGTTTTAGGATGGTGATGAGGCCGGTCCAACGTACGCAAATGCTCCACCTAAACCAAGACGAGCCAACGATGGCTATAATTCACCCAGTCCGGATATGTAAGCAGACTTTTATTTTTGACACTCAAATATAATTTTTGAATATACGTTCCGCATTTCATTGGTTTTAAATAATGTTACAGGTACGATCCAAATTATGATCTACTCAAAAAACCTGCATCACATTACAGTCAAGGCACTAGTCACACTCGCTACCAGGACACAACTTACGGCACAAAACAAGAGATTTACACACGCAGCCCGCAATCACCGCCCACGCAACCATCCTACCAAATGAAAAGAGCTTACGACATGCAGCAACTCTCATTACCTTTATCAAATACTGCTTTCGACAATCCCGATAAAACTCCAAACACCCCATCGATCAATAAATCTAATCCTCAATCTCCTTACTTTGACAATAGGTCAGCTAGAAATCAGCAGCAGCAGTTACAAGAAGATAAAATTGAGAACTTTTATGAAAAGAAATCCAATTACAATCCTTTCCTGCAAGATTATGGAGGACAAGTTGAACAAAAGACGAAAGATGATGAAAAAAATAGATCTGTAATAGAATCAAATAAAACATCGATTTATAATGAAAGTTACCCTGAGTCTCGTACAAACTCAAAGACATACGTTGAACCTAATATCTATGGAAGAGATGTGTATGGCGATGTTAATATAAAGGCAAGTAAAACGAGTACATTGAATGAGCGATTGGCTGAGAGACGAACTCCTGATGCCTATGGTAGATCAACAGCAATGTCGGCGTATAATACAGAAAAAATAGGAGACTATGAAGATATATATACTGCTTACGGGAATGAAGCTGGAAAAGCTTACGTTAAATCACCAAATCCATCACAGGCCCGGGATAATATTAGTTTATCTAGCCATAAATCACCTCAAGATCAACCTATTACCTCGGTATGTATGTTATTAATTTTCTTTATATAGTTTATGTTAATACACCATGGACAAATGTAGGAGAAAATAATGCTAAAAACTGTAATCTATTTCAGGTACCAGAGAAAACTTTTAGTGGGCCATCGGTATTGCGGAGAAAGAAAATGCAAGCGAGTGGTATTCAGCCATCAATGCCGCGCCCTCATAGTGCAGATTTTCTAGAATATGAATCTAAAAATGAAGCATATTATAAAGTTATGCCAACTCGAAATATGCATGATCCACCTAAACAACCGCCAAGGCCAAAATCTAGTCTCGATATTAATTCCTATTATGATCCAAGTTCAGATAAATATTACTCTGAGGAGAGTTATGCACAAAAAATGCGTCAGTCGGCACAATATTTGCAACAACAGGGCCTCGGGCCCAGAAATATACGAATACCTTTAGAAAAATATGCAAGCGGACTTGCTGAGAAACAATTACATTCTCCATATACTCACCCTACGAACAATAATTATGAAACTGAATTTAGTAATAATAGAAATATTCGCGATAATGTTAGTTATAATTCAAAATATAGTGACCTTGAAGCGATTAATTCAAATTGGACTTTAAAAGAAAAAGAATTAGAGAACCAAAAAGAATATTTAAACAGAAGTGGTAGCGTAATGAGCGATGGCTCGCATATCAGTGCTTATGTAAAAGATGCTGTTAAATTCGATCCAGGGATAGAAGGATTTATGAGATCGGCAAGCGCTAGACTGCCGTCATCGTCTGAAAGAGAAGGAGAAAAGAAAGTTCAGCAGGTTAATATAACAATTATAAGTTTTATTATACGTGCTTATAATAACAAAATTTTAACGAATATTTTAAACACATTTTCAGCGGGAAGAGTCAATGAAGAGATTACTTGAGTGGAAACAGAGAATGTTACAATCGCCACTTACCAGGAAGAGCACGCCAGCTACTATTTCTTTATCCAGATCCTTGAACCAAAGTCGTCAGTCATTGAGATCTGATCAGTACAAACCTAAAACATATAAAAACGCTTCTTATAATAGTTATTCTTCGGATGATGAAGGTATGACACTTTTTTATAAAATAATATTTTATTTTATATTTTTGTGTAACTTTTAATGGTTAAATTAAACAGATTTCAGTAGAATTGACGGCAGCATGTTTTTTGAATGAATTTAACGATGTACTTTAAAAATGTCGTAAATAAGCATGTTTATGTGTCTGTATTTTAATGCATGAACTATTAAAAATTTTAATGAACAAAAATACATCGTATAATTTGTTTTAGTAAGTAAATTTTTTTCTTATTGATAACAAATTAAAATATTACGTCTTTTAAGTGCATCTTTTATTAAGAATCTTTATACTAATACAAATTAATTTGGTATCATTATAATTTCATCGTTGCGTTGATATTTACAAAATTTAAAAATGCCGAGTAGATAATATGAGTATTATTATTTTTATTAATATTCAATTTATTATGATTTCTTATGCATATTATGTTATATTATACCTAAATTGAACTTTACTACCATATAGTATTACGATGACTCCGCTTTAAGGAAAGGTACCTTCCTGCCTGCTGGGACATTAGTGTCACTAACATGATATTTTATTAGTATAGTACAGGTGGAGGGCTATGGATATTATTTTGGTGGTATTGTATGAGTAGTTGTGATGTTTTAACATTTCGTATACAGTCTTATGGTCAAACTTACAATAATATTTACTAACAAAATGATAACTACAACAAATTAAAACATTTCCTACTCATTCTTCTTTAAAAAATTAAATAATCAAATATTGGTTTCGCTTTTGCACCCCAGAAGAAACATCGGGCACTGATCTGCAAAATACGAGCAAAATGCAGGCAGGAAGGTCCTATAAAGTACATATCGCAAGTCCTACATTAACGCGACTGATCTCTCCGCACGCGCTTAGCTCACCCTCACTTGCAGAATATACTTCTACCAAAGATAAGGAAATCCTAAAAAGTACTGAGAATGTGTATGAGAATATTCTTTATAAAATTTCAATCCCTAATGTAGTTTGTAACGTCATTGAGAATGATACTAAGGAAGAAATGAAGAGTAATTCAGACTTGTCTCCTCAAACTTCTAAAGTTGAACTTGATAATCAACCTGTTTTAACAAATGAAATTGAAGAAGATGGTTATGAAACGCAAAACAGCGAAGCTGAATCGGAAACGCAAATTGAATACACCGATAATGATCTAGATGAGGTGTTATTAGCGTCGGATAATGAAAATGATAAAGATAATCACGATGCTAAGTTTGACACAGGAAATGTATTAGTAAATGAAGTTCAAACGGAGACGCAAACAGAAACACCCATTGTGCGTACTTTGGGTGAAGATCATTATCTACCCATGAGTCCACGAAAAATGTCAGTAATTGAGCCTGCCCATAAAACAATATTAGAAAACTTAAGTGTATTTGATCACACAATGCCTACAACGTATGAAGATAATCCTTATGTAGAGATGAATGTGGGCACCGAAGATGATGATACGCAGACTTATGAAATTGTTTGTGTGAATAATGGTAAAGCCGAACCTGTTTATATGGAATTAAATCATGTCGGTTTAGAGGAAATTACTCCAGAAGAGGCAAGGACTGATTGCGTATCAGACACAGCATCAAATTTTGCAGATACAAAAGAACAAACATTGAAGAGAATATCTAAAACCGATAAAAACGCAAAGGAGAAAGCAGATTCGTCAGATGCCGAAGATGAAAGTTCTAAAGATGTTTCACTGGATATGCCCTTTTCTAGATTTAGCATTTCAGACAATTTTCGACCAGCTTCATATTACCTTAGCGGTAGTAGGAATATTTTAGATAGACAACATAGTTCGGATAGTGAAATCGTTCCTCCTCCACCCATACCAACATCATCACCACCTTTTGATGATTTACTGGATGAAGAGCTGTCAAAATATATTTTAGATAAACTTGATAAATCTGATCTACCTCAAGACAACTCTATAATTAAAATGTTGACTAGCGAAAATCAAAATCTTAATAAAATGAAAAGAAAAACAACGTCGTTAATGATTTATGGAAGTCGCACTTCTATTCACGATACGCTAACTCGAGGCGAAAAAGTTCGCAGCAGTAGAGCAAGCTTGACACTTGAGAGGAACAAAGCCAGTGAAATATCAAATAATGTACTCAGTAATTCCATTATAGAGCAACACAACAAAAGCTGTAACGAAACAGATTCTTTGAATAGTTATAATGCGGATAAAGGTTCATCTAGGTTATCAATGGAGTCTGATATCAGTAGTAGATTCGAAATGGCACCTTCAAACATTTCTTCGGAAATTACAAGTTTGGTAGGTTCTGACTCTATGATAGACTTAAGACATCCGTACGAAGCTTATAATTTTGAAAATGCCATGAAACGAAGGCCTCTGTCTGATGATTCAATATTTGAGCTCACGGAATGTGAAAATATTGTGCCCAGTATGAACTCTTTTAATATTAACTTCGACGAATATTTAGAAACTTTGGAAGCATCTGCGACTGAAATCAACACTAGTATACCAGCAACAAAAATCAATAATTCAAAAGCTATTTCCGTACTAGAAGCTACAAGCAGTTCTCTTACAAATAAAAATAACTCTCAGGACCTTATTCAGAATATACATACTCGTTCTTCAAGTACTCCTGTAAGTCAAAATTTAGTAATAAATTCAGACGAAGAAAGGAATAGTACAGGAAATCAGTATAAATATAATAATCGCACTTTCGATTACTTAGAATCACAAAGTTCTTGTAGTTCGACTGGAATACCGAAATCACCATTATCTTTTTACAGTAAAAGTTACAACAGAGACACATTAATAAAAAAAAACCTAAATAGTGACGTCATGGACGACAAAATAAAAGAGTTTGAAAGTGAAAAACTAACTCTGAAGCATAGTAATGAAACAACTATATCTTCCAATACAACTGGATTTCACAGTAGAGAGAGCTCCGCTGAACACAGTGCACCTTATTATTATTCAGATCTATCCTCACAAGAACATATTAATGTCCTCCCAATATCACATTATTTGAAAAATACAAATATTCACCGTAAATTAAATAATCAACGTCGAAGGGGGCCAATGCATAGAAAGAATGAAATTTCACACATTCATAATCCAATTCGTGACAGTTACGTGTTATCAGAACAACCGTTTGATTTAGCTGCCTCGGCTAGGAGTGTTTCTGTTGAATTCCTAAGTGCTGTTGAGAAAAACCCAGATATTGATCTAAAAAATATATATGAATCCACAAGAAGTAGAACCTCTAAAATCCCAGAGTCTATGAATTTGATATCTAGCCTTGGGTGTAAGAGTTCGAAAAATAAAAATTGTGAGCAAAGCTCTTCATCTGAGGGAAATAATATAAGCCATAATAGTATACACGGTAGTCCCTCACTTAAAGTTTCGTCAGGCAGTATGTCTTCCCATTGTAGTGGAAATTCATCGAATACAGTTTATTATGATGCTGAAACAGAAACAAGTGCTTATGAAAATATATTGTACCAAGGAGAGAAACATTGGGATGAAGATATTTTATGGAGAGATAACTTAAGACGGGTATCTCATAGACACGCTCGTTCCATGGATGATTTAGACTCGATGCCCGTTGAACGTACATTATCAGATAGACCCTATGCAAATGCATCTGTGATGAATAGTATTAAACGTGTTAAGAAAACTATTCAGAATAAGAGTAGAAATATAAAAAGTGCGACTTATGTTAATTGTGATATTCAAAGTCAAGTTCAGAGAAACCGAGACTGTAGTACTCAAGAAACAAAACAAGTTTCCAATGAAGGAAAAGATGAAAACGATGTATATGTAAGACTTGTAAAAGAATCCGAAATATCGAACGAACAATCTGATGAAGGAGTTTACGAACAACTAACAATAGATTCTACTGAAAATTCACTTATGTTTCAAGATTTAGCTAGCAATCCTCAAAGAACTCTGGGGAAGAAAAGGCGTAAGTTTGAAATAGATAGGGAAAATCTTAGGCAGTGGGACTTGATGTCCAGTGGTCTAATGAAAAGTGAGGTAGGGCGCGTGCGAAGTGTAGTTGCGGGCGTGAGTGGGCCTCTTAGTAACGTGGAGGTAGACAGAGCAAGCAATGAAGGTATCTTATAACATAATATGGCCCCGTAAGCTACAAGATGTAAGTTCCATTTCTCTAATGTGATTCTCATGAAAAAATTTGACTGATTAAAATTATTGTAAATAAAATATTTTACGTGGCACTTAGTGTAAAACTATTTATTCATAATATATTAATGGGTTAAACACGATAAGGTGTCTAGAAACACTTTTGGAAATTGGCATGCAACACTTAACATGGATTTTGTGTTATAATCAATATCTAATGTAAATAATAAATAATTTTAAAAGTTACTAATACATCATGTTCTACACTTTATCATGTTTTGGCCATAAACATAGTATTACTTACTATGGTTTTTACCCACAATATTGAATCATAAATTGTAGAATCATGCAACAGAAATAGTAATATGTATATAACATTATTATTTGCAGCTTCTATGACTATGTCAGGCACAAATATAGAACCCGGCTCAAACATTAACAATAATAACAATCAAATAGGCCAGCAAACTTTGTCAAAAAAAGCATTTCTCGGAAGTAACACGTCCATCGGAAGGAGTAACAGGGATGGTAACATACCGGTGCGAGCTGTTAGCCCTAGAGTAAGATGGGTCGAAGAAAAACCATCCAATGAACAGTATTGTTCGCAACCAATAACAGCATCACAACAAAATGTGAGTAATATTAAATTTTAATAGGTATCAGCCTAAAGTTAAAATAGATAATAAAAAGGGGTTTGAGGAGCAAGCAGTAATATAAAATCGTTTTTAGTTGAACACAATAACGGCAACAGAAGAAGCATGGACAACCGTAAGGTCACCATCAAGAGCTTTACAACAACCAATTAGGGCAGTTAGTCCCAGAATAAGAAGAAACACTGAAAACGATGATACGGTATGCTAAATAAAATGTTTAAAAATAAATTAGTAAAGTAAATGTAATGCAGTTGAATAGTTTATTTTATATTTTCATCTATTTTTTTAGTACGTTTTTGTTTCGCATTTTGACTTTGTTCTGCTTCGTCTTTTGTTGCGATAGCGTAAGGAGGGCCAAAATCAAGTATCAAACGACGTGCCAACGGCTGGAGAGCTTTTGGGAAGAAGTCACGAAGAACTAGTGTTGCTTTTGATTCAATTGAGAAGACGACATGCAGCTACCCATCGTTCTATTGAGCAATGCTGTATTCAGATTAGTAGTATTGAGGTGCTTTATTATGCTTTTTGTATTGTTTATTTTTTAATCACAGTACTTTAGCTTTTATGTTTGTGTATTTTGATTTGATGCACCAATTAATATTTTTTGATCAGTCATACATTTTTTGTATTTGTGCATTTGTGTAAGGTTCTTAATAACTGACATGTCTTACAGGATTGCCTAAGTTCCCTCAAGGCCATAGAACGGGAAGAAAGCCTTCAACGTTTGGAGAAGTTAAAAACCCAATTAATGGAGTTAGAGAATCATTATGAAAAGAGCAAACCATTGGTACAACTGGTTGACAACATGGTGAAACTGGGCTCTTTATATAATAGGCCTGGATCGACTATTGAGAGGCTGGAGCGAAATCAGAGGCTCAGGCAAAAGGTTCTTGCGGAGCATGCTATGGAACAACAAAGGTTAGAATACAAATGATGACAATAATGACAATAAAAACGAGGAAATAGTATCTATACAACTAATAAAATTAAAAGATATTATGGATGCGAAAGTTTATGAAGATGGATGGATAGATGATGAGAGATGGATGTTTGTTACTCTTTCACTTAATAACTAGTGGATGGGTTTTGATAAAGCTTCACGTTTTATTAGCTTATACATCAGAATAGCACATAGAGTATATTTTAGCCGGGAAAATTAAAGAATTACTGCGGGAATCAAAAACAAAATTCACGCGGACCAAATCACCGGCATCGTCTAGTACTGCATTCTTATAATTTTTTCAATTTGTATGTATGTAAACTTAAGACGAAAACTATAAAACTGCTCAGACAGGCATAGTATCATTTTCATCTAGAGATATCTAAGAATTTTTTAATACGGTACCTAGATTCTCGAGATTTAGGTTTTTTAAAATCCTTGCATCATTTAGTGTTTAATACTAATAAAACTTATTATGTAAAACAGTCTTAAACGTGGATACGTTTGCATCCGTAATCATCAGTTAGTTAACAAATAAATTGAATTTTCAGGTGGCTGGAAAGTGCAGCCGCCGGTAAACCATTAGAAACCGAAGCCGCCAGAGTAAGAGTAGCTGAATTATGGGCGTTGGAGCAGGAGCTGGCAGATGAAGCCGCCATTCTTCAAGGTCTTAAGACCGATAAAGACGCAATCGACTCGTTGCTTACTGGTAAGTTTGAAAACCATTTACAGAAGTCATACAGTCATATTCAAATAGAGTATACGCCGTTTAAATTAAATTAAATAGATGATAATATTGTTACATTATATTGACCTCGTATATTTGGGTTAGTATAAGATTTAATTAGATTGACCGTATGCATATTCGATAATATTAGCGTCAAAGTAAAATGAACATTAATGGCATTGATTTAATGGCAATTTGGAGTGTAACTGTAACCCGTAAACGTATAAGAATGCATGCACGAAATTGAGCTCTAATTCAATACCGTTGTGGTTCGTTTTACTTTGTCGTTAATATCATCGAATACGAATACGATCAATTGAATTAAATCTTATAGTAACCCTACTGTACATAGACATCGTGAGCATCAGCTAGTAGATTATAATGTTACATTTTTAACCTCCAACGCAAAAACGTCGGGGTGTTATAAGTTTGACGTGTCTGCGTGTATGTATGTGTGTGTGTTGCAGCTGAACGGATGAATAGATTTTGATTTTTTTTTTGTTTGAATGGTGAATTAATAGCTAAGAACACTCCCGTTCTCAGCTATGTTTGATGAAAATAGGCCCAAGATGGTCGCAGCCACAAAATGGCGGATTCCATTAATCCCTCAATATGGGTATAAACTGAAAGGGATTGACTAGTAAATGCTATACAAATCCAAGATGGCCGCCACCACAAAATGGCGAATTACGTACTTGACGTTTTATATTTTCACTTGTTTAGGAGTTCGCAGCAAGCTCGATAGCGTGAACATCGGCGCACGGGCGCAGCCGTCGGGCTTGGAGGCAGAATTGGCCCGCGTGCATGCCATGTTGGCGCACAATTCTAAGGTTTATAAGGTTTTTAGCTAGACCATGCACTTTTTATTTTATTTATTGATGATTTTTAATACTAATTGGGATGTTGTGTTGCCTACGATAAAAATAAACTATTTCTTCTGAGAGACGTCCACTACTAAACAAAGGACGGTTAATGATGCGGACTGAAAACTGAAAGGTCGCAGGTTCGAACCCCACCCGTTGCACTATTGTCGTATCCACTCCTAGCACAAGCTTTCCGCTTGTTTGGGAGGAGGAGATTATTAGTCAACTTCAGCTTGGCTAATATTCTTTAAAAAAAAAAAAGTCTTACATGGCCTTTCACTGACTCCGATATTGTGCCACTTGTATCCAGCGGCTTCCAGCGACTCGTTTGATGTCGTCGGTCCACCTTGTGGTGTGTCTCTCGTCACTCCAGCACCTTAGGACCCCAAGGACAAATAAATTCGTTAAATTACTTCTTACTTATTATATTGGTTGTTAAATAGAGGGCTTTCCAAAATAAATAAAATACCGCCGCTAATAGTTTTATATTTGATATCCATTTTAAATTATCGATTAAACTTTATGATATAGTATTAGTAGAATATCATAGATTAAACTACAACAAGTGTTTTAACGTTATATAAAAAGTTGCTGTTTTGATTAGTTGACAACATCCCTATTAAGTTATAGTTCTTTCAATTCATCAGGGCACGTAGCTCATGCTTGTGTGTGTGTGTTGTAAGTGTGAGCGAGAGCTTGCTCGCGCCTGCCCGCTCGCAACTTATCTCCTGACAGGCACGCACACCTTACGCACACTTACGCAATGTGCATGTACACGACGTAACCACAAGTAAAGCTCACGCGCCCTCGTGAATTACAAGAGCTATAATTATACTTACTTTTTTTTATTAGCACAAGCATTCCCTTGTCATATTAACCCGACACTTAATTCATAACCTGAAATTTTATCGCTCATTTGCGACAAGAGTGACATAATTCAAAATCGACGATGAGAGAATTCTCTCGTTAGAGAGTAATGTTTTGTGGATGCTGCAGTCTCGAAACAACACAGCGGCCAACAAAGTGACAGAGCATTAACTCACAATCTCTCTCGCTCTTATTTTTTTGTGCTTAATGTAATATTGTTTTTATAGCGAAAAGTATAAATGTTCGACACGAAAATTGGTGAATTTTGAGTTATGTCACCCTTGTCGCAAATGAGCGTTATGTTCTTCGATTAGTCACTAGAGTGGGTTACATTTCAGATATCTATAGTAATATCAAGGTCACGTGTACAAATCACAATCCTAAGCATACAGCAGGATTATATATATTGAATAAATAATAGATTTCTTTTTGTAAACAGAAATTAGAACAGACGGTAGCAGATAACGCACGTTTGGAACGAGAACTGCATCACCTGCGTCGAGCGCTCCGAGCGCAGCGAGCGAACATTCACACCCAACCCTCGCATCCTACCGCCATGTTAGAAGATGGTGAGCATTGTTTTTTTTATTATGAGACTAGCTGTTGTCCACGACTTCGTCCGCGTCAATTTCTCTTAGTATGATCACGATTAAGAAGTTTTTAAAAGAATATATTTGAAATATGGATAATTTTCCCCGTTTTTGCAACATTTTTCACTGATGCTTCTCTCCTATTGGTCGCAGCGTGATGTTATATAGCCTAAAGCCTTTCTCGATAAATGGACTATCCAACACAAAAAGAATTTTTCAATTCGAACTAGTAGTTTTTGAGATTAGCGCGTTCAGACAAACAAACTCTTCAGCTTTATAATATTAAAAAAGTTTGGATAGGCTTGCGTTTGACGACAATCAATGACTCAAAGCATTGATGACGTCTAGGTTGGAGTGCGCTTTTTTTTATATTTTTAGCGAACAAACGCGCAGGCGGGTCACCTGATGTTAAGTGATTACCGCCAGCCATGAACATTTGTAGCACCTGAGGCACCACCAATGCGTTACGCTGAACTATGTCGGAGACTTAGCTAACAGCGCAACCTTATCACACTCAGTGTTCTATCATTTATTGCAGAGGTAACACGAGTCCAACATTTGGTGTCAGCACTTCAACGTCAACGTCAGGAGCTCAGTCGGGCTGTGCGACATCTCACGCAGCAGTCACACGCTTTGCAGATTACTCACGATTCTATGCCAGGTACGTTACAGTTAAAATTTCTTCTCTCTGTCTCTGAATAAGTACTCTGACTTATCACTTCATTCAAATTCCTGATTTTTCCTTTCATTTTTATAGACTTGGGTCAAAAGACTTTTCTCTTCTTAATTTTATTTTTATTTTATTGTATCATTAGACGATTTAAACAATGTCGAGGAGGCAATTTGTTATACAATAGCTATAGAGACCATTCCGTGAATGGCAATTACGTCCACATTTGCTGCAGCAAAAGCTGACCACAGACGCAGCCGCGGCTCGATTTATTCAATGACGAGACTTTGACTGCAATCTCACCTGATGGTAAGTGACGATGCAGTCTAAGATGATTGCGGGCTTACTTGGAAGGGGTATGGCGGTGTATTCATACCCCTAATCGGTTTCTACACGCCATCATGTCGAAATGCTTGGCGGCACGTCTTTGTCGGTAGGGTGGTAACTAGCCACGGCCACAGCCTTCTACCAGACCAGATTAGAGATTAAGAAATTGTAAATTCCCAAATTGCCCCCGTAGTTGCCTTACACCGCTAATATTATACACATTACAGGTAAACGTCGCCCAATGTCCTCTTGGCAAGAAACAAATCTGGACACGGGACACACGATCGATCACGGACAATCAGAGTACGATTACGATATGACAGGACCAGTGATGCCTCCAGGACATTATGGGCAGAGCGTGGAAACACCGCTGTATGTGGATACAAGAGCACCCGGCATGGATGTCGCATCTCCAATAAACAGCGAGGATATGCAGCACACTGCTTTTGGTAAATTTTTATTACTAAGCCTTTATTAATGAACAGCTTTTGCCCGGGATTTCGTCCACGTAGAGTAAGGGTTTTAAAATAACGCAGTCACCTACCCACTGTTTTTCCGGGAGAACTATGTCACTCCCAAAATCCTCAAAAATATCCATCCAAAACATCACGTCGATTTGTTGCTCCGTGATTGAAGGAGAAACTAACAAAAAACATATTTTCGCATTTATAATATTAGTCAGGATTTAATCATTTAAAAGTGTATTCTTATTTGATCGTAGTTTGTGGTTTTGTATCGTTTCTCTAAAAGAGAACTTCCTCCAAGCTTGCTCAACGCTTACTGCTTTTTTTCAGAGCCTTTCTAGCCTATTCCGGACAAGGCCCGGAGTGGACAAGGAAAGCGTTTAGTAAATAATATAATTTTACCTCAACCAAAGCTTCTAATGTTTAAAGTATGTTTCGTAGCCTTGCTGGTTACCTTTGCTACGATTCAAATGCTCAAAAACCTTAATTTTGCAGGTAATTTATCTAACGTGGAAAAACAGGAGATTAAAACAGTCCGAATTGTGAAACGGGAAAGTGAAAGACGCCAGAGAGATCGCGAACGTTCTTTGCAACCTCTGTCCGATTGGTCAAGTACCAACATTACTGCAAACATCGATCAATTTCTTGAAGAAGAATTAGTACAACCAATAAATAACTATAGAGCTTCCTCTCTACCAAGAACTGATTACAGCAAATACGAAGACTATTACTCTAAGCCCCAACCTGAACCGCCAAACTATCTCGGATTAAACGATAAGAATATGCAACAGAGCCCTAAGTACCCGTCGAGTCCTTCTTTATCCAATTACGATTATTCAAGAGACATTTCCTCATTAAGCAGTAGTTACCATAAAACTTACGATAGATCCACTGGTTACGATCGTACTATTTCATTGTCAACCCAATATTTAAATAGCCCAACAGATAGCTCTAGAACTTTGACCAACGATCCGATGTCGAAGACCAGCAGTATCGTCAGCTTGACAAGATCCAATATGGAATTATCACCTATATTCAAGAGTGAGGCTGCGAAACAAATTATTACGGAGATGACAGGCGAACCGAAAAATGGCTCTCTGCATAGACGTCAAGTGCCAAAGGAAAAGAGGAGACACTACACTGCACCGCACCATTTAAGCGCTAAAACTTTAAATGAAATGCCTAAGGATGTGTATAACCAGGATGTAAGTAGATGTCAAGATATAGTTCTCGCAATTCGCGAGGGCTCGTGAGCTTTACTCGTGGTTACCTCGTGTAAATGCACATTGCGTAAGTGTGCGTGCCTATCAAGCAGCCTAGGTGGGAGCGGTTAGGCGCGAGCAGGCTCTCACTCACACTTATACAGATACGACACACACACAACCACGAGCCACGTGCCCTCGTGAATTGTAAGAACTATACCAAGATTTACTTAAATGACACGTTATTTTTCTGATTACCAAAATTTTCTTAATTTATTACGTTCACTACTTTAGGAACGAGATAATTTTAGTAAAACCTCTATGTTCTAGTCTTTGGGGAGGTCTTTGGATGACGCAGACATGGAACGTGCATTACGAGGTGCGGCGCCGGATGTCGTCAGGTCTGCGCTGCCATCGCGACGAATGCCGGACTCCATAGACCAACTGTTGGCAGCTCCACAGAAGATCATCATACCAGAACGTTATATACCTGAGAAAGTGAGTATGCTTAGCCAAGAATTAACCTACTCCAATTTTGTACTCGTTAAAAGGCAAGATCTCAAGCTTTTTGCCCTGTGTCCTGTACAAGTGGAAGATTAATCACTAATTGAATGAGCGGTATGGGAGTGTCCATCTTATTTTAAACTTATTTCAAGCAAATAAATTGGGTAGTTTCTGAGTATACTAACGTAATAGGGGTTTTGTCTAATCTAAATATATAAAAGGCAAAGGTGACTGACGGGTTTCACAGATTTTGAAAAATCCACCCCCAAAGGTATCAAATAGGGGATGAAAATTTGTATGAAAATTTTTCATTTTTACCGGCTACTTTTTATCCTGGAAAAACAAAGAGTTCCCGTGGGATTTAGAAACTAAATCTACGCGGACGAAGTCGCGGGCATCAGCTAGTTCTTAATAAAATTAGATAATTATTATACACGGCACTCATTATTTAACATTAAAGAAAACATTCTAAGAATATTTTAAGCCTTAACTTAACTCTAAAAACTCTTTTCATAGCCACCAGAATTGTCACCGGAAGAACAGCAAAAGCGCCAAGAAAAAGTAGAGTCGATAAAAAAGATGCTAACTAGCTCTTCTGCCGATCCTACCAAGGTTAGTATTCTAACGTATTGACGTGTTATGCTAAATTTAATAGCATAATTATACTCAATAAATGTATAATTTCTCTATTCAAGAGAAACTCTCAATAAAACAATATTATTTATTTAATATAACACATGTCTAAAATAAATTCTTTTTATGCACCACCTAAGTTATACTTTAAATTTACACAAGGGTATTTTGGGAATTCATCTTTTTAACTATCTACTAACCTTTTCATCAACTGAATCATTACTATACATTCAAATTGTCACACCATGTAATTGCTTTTCCATTACTTTGAATAAGATTCTTCCAATAAAAACGTTCAGTTTTACATATTTATCATAATCATTAGTTTATACAAATGCATCTTGCATAGTTCGCTCTGCTTTCGTTGTTATATTTATTTATGAATGATGCAATTTTTAATTTTGCATGATCATCTTCAATTTTCTTGATATCATAATCATCTTTCAAATCTATCTGTTCCTAGATATGTATTGTTTATAACGTTATAATATAAATAGATACACCGTGTTTGCAGATCACAGCTTATTTTGTTTACATATTATTGTTATAATATCAAATTTTATTTTCGAAAATAATGTAGCAACTAATATTGATACAAAAGTTATATTGGATTATGAATTATTATCCAGTAACACTTGACCAGTTAAGGTTTTCTGTTAGGCATTTATCTACAAAAAAGATTCCAACTTTATTTTTAAGCATAAAGTCAAATTTTATTTTGAAGCTCAATTACAAATCTAGCCAAATAAAATAATGAGGTCAATTTTTACATTGACCAAATTTAATGAAGTTATTAATTTTGTTATTATGTGAGTTAGTTATGACTTGACTTGATTAAGGATCTGCAAACACGATAGCTTGAAATAGCCGCTTCGAATGTTGGCTGTGTACATAAGCGCAACATATGTGTTGTATTAGAGCCCAGACGGACAGGAGAAGCGCCAGCGCGAGCACTTGCTTCAGATGAACCAGATCCTTGCCAAGCAGGTCACCGAGATGAGCAAAATCATAGCTGGTAAGACCCCGCTTATTTTAGTTACGCTGGTTTTTTTAAGTAGATGTAGGTAGCTGTTTTGTTGAATGCCAAATCGTTGATTTTACAAATTGTTTTCTATACTTATAGGTAAATACCACGACTGACTGGCAAACAAATGAAAAAATATTTTAACAACCAAATCCACGCCAAAGTCAAAGGCATCATGGCTAGTTATTGATAAATCTTAATTTGTAGAAAATAACGATTGATTTTATTACGGACTAAAGTTTACGAATTATTTTTTAGGAAAGTTGTATCAATACGATCTAAGGGAGGAGTTAGAATAATAAAAATATTAAGAAATACAAACATAAATAGTTAGAAACATTATTGTTGTTTTTATTCCGATTTAATATTAATATGTTTCTTACATAATAATTATGCAGATGGTGATTTGAATACTATGCGGGAGTGTATGAGTTGAACTAAATACCAAAATTTTTTTGTCACATAGTTTACATAATTAAAATTGGTATTTTGACTTATGGATTTTTAATGTAAATAGCGGTACTTAATATTCAAAAATGTTATCAAGTTCAAGTTGCAAATTAGAAGTAACGATTTGGCATCAGAATTTTCCCGTAATATTTGCTACATGATACCTAACCTCACTGTAGCAGCATTTCTCATTTTGTAATTTTACACGTAGATTTTAGTTTCGTTATTTTCTTATTTATGTTGCCAGTTTGATGATTTGTATTATGAGAATTATCAAAGCATGAAGTAAACAATATGAATGTACCTATTTTATCTGTCTATTGCTTGATTACATTTTATGCATGGTCTTTATTTTCATGAAAAGATTTGAAAACCTATATTCAATTCGTAATAAAATATTTTTATTGTCTACTGCGTTCTAAATTATCAGTTACATCGTTTAGACTTTGGATAATCGTTTGCTTTTTTGTGAAATAACGGGATTTGATTTAATTTTGTATAATACAATAATATAAGTCAAATAATAATCTTGCATTTATTTCCTTTCGAATGAGTGTTTGATGTTGTTTTATTACTGTTGTATTCGCTTTTTTAGTTATTTGATTTCTTTTGTCGTTAACCAAGTCTATAATTAATCGGTAATTCAAAAATAACGAATATATTGTGTATTGGATAAAATAAAAACAGGCAAACTTGCGCAAAAAAATATTTTGCTAGACCTAATTCGCCAAATCAGTAAAATCTGTATGGTACAACTTGCCACTGACGCTACAATAAGAACAAAATAAAATATACTCCTGGAAAAGCGGCGTGTACAGAATGAGCGACACATTGTATAATACCATATCGATTTTTTCTGGTTTGGCGGATTGTAGCAAAAGAATTTTTCTTTTTCTTTGAACATATTGTGATCGTGTTCAAGTCTCGACGTTACATTCGATTGCTTTGATAATTTTCATTGTTTGATGTAACTAACACCCACGTGTGTCCACGCATGTAACGATAAGCTTAATATTTGTCCTCCCAGGAACCAACACTGACGGGCCGTCCAACGCGAACAACTAAACTTCGACACCATCCTTTAATTACACGCACAATGTAGCCAAAGAAATCATTTTAGAAGAATCACAAGTCATTCAATGACATACACGAGTACTCATAGTTTTATCATCCACCAGAATATCCACATTGTCTTGTAAAACAAGACTTTTATCCCCATATCGAAATCGTGGTCCTGAAGATTCATCCAGTTTGCAGCATGGTTTCGTTTATTTGCATTTTGTTGTGAGTTGAACTTTTTTGTTTTTATCGTTTTACTAAGTCGCATTTCGATTCAAACTAATATTTTTCCACTTTCAGAGCCCATTACACCAACGCCGTCTAACGTTTCATTCAGGAGTGATGTTCTGATAGTTTTTGTATTGAAAATCTGTCAAAACATCAAATTGATTCGTCGGTTAACTTATCTTGGCGATGGTGAAATGGGCCTAAATTTTTATAAATAAACTAGAGATTTAATTGAAAGAATTTTCTCGACTTTATATTACTATCTACTTAATTTATTTTATTTTACATTAACAGTTAAAGCATTAGAAGAGCTGCCTCTACAGGATAATACCGACGAATACGAAGACCGCTCACCGGACGTCGAACTGCCAATATATCAACAAAGAGACAATTTCTTTACATGAACTGAGTCTTGAAATGAAAATCTCGGACTTGACATTAAGTAGGTGCCCACTATTAGGGCATCTTATCAGCTTCAAAGTGCTGAAATGCCGTCGCCTATCGGAGGTTGCCAACAATTGGGGCTATATGAACTGCTGTACAGAATAAGGATCAGTTACTTTTCCAGTAACATTGGCACAAGTTTTAAAACCAAGAAGTTCTCCGACCTGTTGGTCTTCGACTAGCTATTTTCCCTTAAATTATGAGCTGTACGAGATTTAAAAGGCTGCAAGACAAAATTTAAATTCCTTTAAGGAAAATCAGGCCTAAACATTGTACCTAACTAATTGATATCGGCACTTTAGCTTTTATTAATAAAAAATGTATGTTAAATTAGTATCGGTATATAGATTTTTCCTAGATGAATTTTGTAATTTTAAAAGTAATTCAACATTTTGAATACTTTAGTTTTGGGAAGCATAAACTTACACAATGTAAGGAAACTATTCGGACGATGCTCCACGTAAATAATATAGAGATACGTAGCGATATATTACGCAAATTTAAAAGTAACAACATGGTACATGGCTAACTTGCCATTTCAATAACCACTTTCGAAATAAAATGAAAAAGCTGTCTAATTGGAAAATTTAGTAATTAATAGATTCTCTAAATTAACTTTCGAGCAAAAAATAATGATAGGCATGTACCCGTTTGTTACAGAAATAAGCTGTTAAGCTTTGTAATCAATATCTCATTAATATTTATTGATAGATATTTAGAGAGTGAATATTACGCCAGATATTAGATGATACCTGGGTAAAGTAATATTAGTTTTTGAATTATTATGATAAGGAGTGCAGAGAAATTGCTTTCCTTACACATTTCATAATCTAAACTATGCTTTTGCTTGAAAACATATCGTGTCATATCTGTAGATATGTAATAAGTGACAAAGTATGCTTTGGTTTTTTTACAATCGGGCTTCACTTAGCAATTGCTCAATTTACACAACATTCCTACAACATTAGAAAAATGTTTTTACTCTGTTCATATAAAACCTAAAGTAAGTGCCAGTTTACAAAATATACCTTTAATCAATTAATAAAATATAGTCTTCTATATAAAGGGCCTTCAATTGTTATTTTAGATGTAAGGTTATATGACATACAGTGTAGTGTATTTATAAATGTAATAAACATAAAATTGATGCCATGTTAAACAAAAGTACTTAATATTGTAGATAAAGCACATGTTACATTTAAGTTTTGAAACGAATAAAAATGCGTTTTAGTATTATTTCGTTTACAATAGTCATGTAATATTTTTTAATAATGTTATTTTATATTTAATTCATTTTGCCTAGTTATTAAAGGTTTTTTTTAATAAATTGCGTAATGTAATTGAACTAAATCAAATTGTATTTGCACATAGTCAATTGTATAAAATCAAAACTTCTTATAAATTTATAATATACCAATGTATTTATCAAAACTCGTAATATTAGCGTCATAATATTCTCCGAATGCTTCATATGTAATTTCAAGGAAGCAACGAATTGGAACACTTGTGATATTCATAAATATACCTGATTTTCTTTTAATATATCACATGTATACTTCTTTCAATACATATATGTAATAAATAGTCTTTGAATAAATGTTAGGTGTAGTTGATTAGAATATGACTGTATTAGCATAAAATAAGCTTTAAATATTGAATTATTAATCCTCTTTAACACCGATTTAAAGTACAAGTATACTCGTATAATTTCGTATAATTATGTGCTATTTTCGATCTCTTATTAAAATTTTTAACCCAATAAACTATTACATTATTAGTTATTATATTGTATTGTAGTTTTCCTTATATTTATAATCTTTTTATTTTGCCATAATTTAAATATATCATTTATTTAATCACAATTTTTAAGTTATCTATAGCTATGAGATCTCCATAGCTTCGCATCCTTTGATGTGATTGTAGCCTCTGTGTTCCATTAACAATACGAAATCCTAATAAACTTAAATATTATAATATTAATGACTTCGTATACAAAAAAAAAATAATGATTTCCTAGTAAATTTATAGACTGAAATAGTTTTTGCCTTAAAGCCTGTCTTGAAAGATTTCCTAAACCTCTATTGTTTATAATAATATATATTTATAATGTCAATTATTATGTACCTACTTATCTATCTGATTAAAGAAATAATATCGTTCACTTGTTTTTGTTTAATATAGGTATAAAAAAAAGTCAACCCATGTACCAAACTGAACTGAAATAAATGATAAGAAGTACCCACATAAGAATGATAACAAAATGTCCAATTTTCTAACTTTATTTGACTTTTGAGCCACAGAGTAGGCACATTAACCTTATACTGTGGTAGAGCCGTGATATAGAGCGTCTGAGTATTCTAAGAAAATCCGTATAAACTTGTAATTTTTATCCTAGTTTGGTTGAAGTAAGATAACAATCATCTTAAAAAATTTACATCGCCTATGCAGGAAATCGAGACTTTGTTCTTGCAATTCACGACGACGGCGCGTGGCTCATGGTTGTGTGTGTGTCGTATCTGTATAAGTGTGATCGGAAGCTTGCTCGTGCCTGACCGCTCACACCTAGGCTCCTGACAGGCACGCCAACTTACGCAATGTACATGTACACGACGTAACCACAAGTAAAGCACCCGTAACTTCGTGAGACAAACGTACTTCATTTTACTGAGTATAATATTTTATACCAATATCGTTATAAATTATAAAATTAATTTAATTAACTAAATTGGGTACTACAGATTTTCTGATTAAGTTTGCTAATAATATTCCGTAAGTCTTAAATAAGTGATTCTTTTGACCTCATTTGAGAGAATCCCAGAATATTTACAGCATCTGAGATTCGTGCATTACCTTGACTTTTGGAAATTGAAGATTAAATAGGTATGTATTAGTTAGCGGTGCATACCATTGTATGGTGTAACTTGACATTATAATAAAAGGAAAGCCCTCAAAAGTTCCGTGGAATCTCAACCTACCCCCATTGGCATAAGAAGCTTTTTGTGCTGATTGCAAGTAGTATTTGTTTTGTGCCGATAATTTGGAATAGCATTTGGAACAAGTATTATGGCACTTTGAACCTAAGGTCGAAAGGATGCGTTTTCTTAATGAGAAGGTTAGGTCGCACTAGACTCCCATCGATTTGTTTATATACTTAGCTTCTGTTTACACCTATTATTAGGAGCTTTAAGAGTTTCCACAACTTCTCTGGCGCCTTTATTCCTTGATATGTATAAAAATTCTTTTTAAGAAACCGATTTCAGACGCCACTACAAAGTATATCAAGTGTGCCAATAAAATTTGAAGAGTTCCCACGATTTCTCCAGGAACCTTTTATCAGATCCTGACCTGATGACCATGGGACCACCTGGGAAGTATATACCCTTTCAAACAAAAAAAGAATTTCCCAAATCGGTCCAGGCGTCTTCGAATAATCGGGGAATATACATAAAAAATAAAAAAAAGATTCGGACGAATTGAGAACCCCACTCCTTTTTTGAAGTCGGTTAAAAATTTGCTCAGATCTGTCTGGAGAGGCTGCTTCCGCCGCCGCGGTAAGTTACAATTCTACTGAAAAAGACCGTCAACAGATTTCGCATTGCGGTACGATAGTGCAAGAAACTGCATTTAGGAGATCGAACAAAGAAGAGAGTAGGTTTTTATTTTGCACCTAGGCAGTTGGGTGACTTGCCTGCCTTCAGTGAGGATTTTCCTACTCCTAGAGAAAGAGAAAAGAAAATATCGTGCAGGAAAATTCTCAGACCACTTCCATGTTAGCACGCTTCCATCTTATACTGCGTCGTCCCATCAGCCAGATCGCAGTTAATTGCTGAGTAACTTCTCATCAAATAAATAAAAGTGAGATAACTTCTTCTTTATCAAATTATAGACGTCCACTGCTGGACATAGGTCTCTTACATGGATCTCCACAGGTCTTGCGTCGCCTGAATCCAGCGGCTCCCTGCGACTCGTTTGATGTCGTCGGCCCACCTAGTGGGGTCGCCATTCCAGTACCTTGGGACCCCATCGACCATCAGCTCTTCGAACTATGTGCCCCGCCCATTTCCACTTCAGCTTCGCAACTCGCTGAGCTATGTCGGTTCTCCTACGGATCTCCTCATTTCTGATTTGAAAGTGTGATATCACAAAAATTAATTAACCTAGGTATAAATTTTGTGCTACTTGCAAACCCGCATACTTTAACTTAGCGAGGTTATTTTAAATGAGATAAACCACTGGTAGGTATCTGGTATGTGGTAGATATGAGGCGCAGGTAGGTATTCTCGTAGGCGTATTTCGAATAACTTTGACAGGTTTGTTTTTAACTCTTCTATGAAGATTACAAAATGTAGGTAAGCTGTAGGTACTTCTTACGAGTCCATATTTCTGATAAAGGATTCAAGCTTGATTCAAGCTAAGCCATGGAAATGAGCGAGGCTCACTCAAATTCCTTTTTTTGTATGGAATTTTTTTTTATTCTATGACAAGATTGTTCTTGACTGCGATCTCAACTGATGGTAAGTGACGATGCAGTCTAAGATGGTAGCAGGCTAACTTAAAAGGGTTATGGCAGTGTACATTCAACCCATATCCCTAACCTGTTTCTACACGCCCTCATTGATCTAGTGGATAACAAGTTCGACTGCGGATGACGAGGTCTCGGGTTCGATTCCCGGGTCGGGCCAAAAAATGCCTGAGCTTTTCTGTCAAGAAATAGCCCGGAGTTAGGAAGTTGGCGGTGAGTAACTGCCGTGCGTCGGGGATCACGTAAAGCTGTCGGTCCTGCGCCTGATCTCCCTCCGATCGTGTCGGACTATGTGCACTATAACATCTCCCGCGCAGATGGAGCTGCCGTGGCCAGATTCAGTCAAGGGGACTTTTAGACTTAGACTTTAGACTTCTTTTGTAAATAAGGACAGTATAAATGTATTAAACTCTACAATCTACATTTTTATGGTCCGAAACTCAATGTGAAAGTGCAATATATTAGACTCCCTACAGGCATGCCGTTATATCTGCAATAAGAGGCTTTTACTTATCACGTACTTAAAACAAAAATGTCGTTGATCTCGTTTATTAAAATTCTTTTGATGCATTCGACAGACTATGGACTTTTTAACGGTTTTTAATAAGTTGGTAATAATAAAGTTCATTGCTTTACAATTTTATGTTTTATTCAAAACAAAACCTTTCAAACGAAAAACCTCATTTAAGCATTTAAGAGAATACTCCTATACATATATAATAGGTAGGTACTAATCCTCACCTAATAATAATAATATTATAAATGTGGAAGTAGGTTTGTTTATTGGTTTGTCCTTCAGTCACATATATATGGGATAGTTGAGGCTTGGAGGGCGAAATAGATGAAAGAAGACATCGTGAGGAAAAGCTTGCGCGTTTTCTATAATTCTCAAAGATGTGTGAGGTGCACTGTGTTCTAAACCATTAACTAATTTTATGGTACAATCCCCTTTTAATTCAAGGAGGAGACCCAAATCCCCTTTTAATTCGAGGAAGGTGTGTTTTTAGCTCTACACTTTCATGGAGAGAGTTTATATTATGCTTTGTTTATGTTTATCTTAATTTTTATAATTTCTATTTAATTTGTGTTTTAATATACTGGGTGACTTTTTTCAGCGTCTTGAAAAAATTAAGGGTTGATAAGTAAATGCAATAGAAGCGCATGGCATCGTTACATTTTTTTTTTTTTTAGTTTTACTAACTTATTTTGATCTTTATTCTATCAATAAATACTAATCATGTAAAGTATTTTTTTCATATTATAACATAAAAAATAAGAATTAAAAAAAAGAGTTAATTTACAAAAATTGTAAATCATAGTCACCCTAACAAATACGCCAACAATTTTCCGCGTGGTTTTCGTAGCCGGCTGTCGGCGGGAAGGCTGTCGGCAACCTCTGTCGGCGCCCTTTATCGGCGCGGCGCGCCCGCCGACAGTCGCACTGCTCTAGGCGGCGAGCCTGCTTTTACCGCCCCCGCGCACCCGCGCTACACTATTTCTGCGCGATGCGCTCTCCCCGCAACCCGCGCAGATCAGTTTTTGTTTAACGTCCTAGGAATAAGGACACTAGTCGGATGCGAATTTCGATTATTTACGGTCGTGTCACGTGTGACGTCGCGTTGAAGTGTAAATACTTTGTAAATAAAAGAAGTGTACAATATGGCATACGAATATTCTAATACCGAGTATTTAGCGATGGTGAGATTTTACATTCAGTCAGGTGAAAGTTTAGATGGTGCGCGAAGAATGTACGCAGATCCAAACAATTTACAGGCATTGCGTAGGAATGGTACCTATCCCGAATCCGCGAGTTCCAAGCACGGCATTGATCTTGAGAACATACGAGTATCAAAGGTTGCTTGACCATGCATGTATGGAAGTTGCTAAACATGTCTAGCATGCATCCATATCACTTCACCCGCGTACAAGCTTTACATGCGCCGGACATTTTGAACAATTATTACGATATCATTAGGAAGGATTTTTTTTATTATGTAAGTATACTTTTATTAATCAGTAGGGATGTAAAGAAGTTGATTTCGATTTTTTAAATACGCCTAGGATGCTGTAGATACTAGTTTATGATTGGCAGAACAAATCTACCTAAAATTCATACCTAAAAACTTTTTTTCTTTGCAATTTACGAGTTTTGTAAAACAAAAGTTTAACTTGTAGGTATGCTGAACCCCTTACCTTCTTTACTAAGGTCCTAAGCCCGTATAAGTATGAAGGAAAAATCGAAATCATCAAAATAATAATTTTGAGTAGATACCTACGAAGTCCTGTTACGTAAAACAATGCGCGAAAACAGCGCTCTTCCGTCTCACTCACTCAGGCTACGACAATATTGCCATCGCACGCGCCGCCGCCGACGCCGCCTACCTATTTTCATTCATTTTTCGCGCGACTAGTTGAGTAGTATGTCTTACGTTTACGTAGTATGTTGGATATGATGAACTATAATAAAACAAGAGATATTAATCTAATAATACCATATATATCTTATACTCCACTTACATAGTATGATCTAAATTTTTCAAGACGCAGGAAAAAGTCACCCAGTATAAGACCCGTGCTGATTAGCTCTGGCTCCATCTCCATTAGTTAGACGGAGATCCGTAGATTCAATATACATTGAGCAATAAAAATACAAGAATAAACCTAGGAATTTTATTGGAGAAAGTGCTCTAGAAACATATCCTTAATAAAATATTTTGATGAAAGGCAAATTAAATAGAAGCTGTTTCTCTAATGAATAAAATATATAAAACAGCTAATATAAAACGATCTTTAAAAGTCCAATAAACCCACAAAAGCTACTATTAAATCCTTACTTATTGAATTAACCTACTTGAAAACTGCAAATAAATTATTATTTGCTATAAATAGCATTATGGATGGATGATGGATCTATAAAAAGTTTTATAGATCCATCATCCATCCAGTTAAGAGTTAGTAGTGTAGTTACCCATCTCATTGCTTAGCACGCTAAGCAAAATTTTAGAAAAAATAGTGAATACGCGTCTAACTAAATACCTTGAAAGAGAAAATCTACTTGCAAGCAATCAATTTGGCTTCCGAGCAGGAAGATCCACTGAAGATGCCGTGATTTCATTCACTACCTTACTATCACGATACATGGACCAGGGTAAGAAGTGTGTAGGAGTATTCCTTGACCTTAAAAAAGCCTTTGATACGATTTCCATACCTCTTCTTATAGTTAAGTTGGAAGATCTTGGTATACGCGGCACACCACTCGACTGGTTCAAAGATTATCTTCAGTACAGAAGTCAAAGTGTGAAGGTTGCCGGTGTCATCAGCAAAAGCAATTATATTACGCATGGGATTCCCCAGGGAAGTACCCTTGGCCCGACCCTATTTTTAGTTTATATCAATAATTTGTGTAAGCTCGAAATAAATAACGGTCAAACGTTTGCATTTGCTGATGACACTGCCATCCTGTTTCACGGAACGAGTTGGGAAGAAGTACGGAAGGCTGCCGAACAAGGAATCCGTAGAGTGGTTAGGGAGCTGGAATAAAATCTACTGACAGTGAATGCGTCTAAAACAAAATTTGTTTGTTTTAATATAACAAAAGCTTCTCAACCCCCACATGTTCTTGAACTGAAACTGCATACGTACCCTTGTAACACGACGGAAAGTGAAATCAGCTCATGCACATGTGAATTACTGGAACAGACATCTCAAATGAAATACTTAGGTATTCTCATTGACCAAAATTTAAACTGGCATCCTCAAATTTCATCATTAGCTAAAAGAGTGAGAAGATTAATACCAGTGTTTATAAACCTGCGAGATTATGCAGATAAAAAGTTACTATTGAATGTTTATACCGTGCTGTGCCAATCCTTGTTAACTTACTGCATTCCAGCATGGGGTGGTGCAGCAGTTACCCACATGATTGAATTGGAAAGAGCGCAAAGAGCTATTATTAAAGTAATGCTGCGGAAACCAAGACTTTATTCTACATCAGAACTGTATAAAGATTCGCAGCTGCTGACCGTACGTCAACTTTTTATCATGCACACTGTACTCCGGTATCACAATGTGTGCCCCATACTACCAGAGAGGAACCAGAGGCGTAAACCCCGCGTTGCCCTACCTAAAACCAAAACAGCCTTTGCCAGGAGACAATTTGACTTCTTAGGGCCCTTTCTGTACAGATGCTTCAAAAAAGTCAAAATTAATACAATGAATAGACACGGATTAAAAAAGTATTTAAAAATTTTTTTACTTAACTATAACTATGAGGACACGGAAAAAATTTTAAACACACAGCTAGTTCACAACTTATGAATCCAATATAGTACACACCCACACACACACACACGCGCACACGCGCACACACACACACACACACACACATACACACACACACAATACAGCATGCAATATTTTTATTTTTATTTTATTTTATATTTTATTTTTGTTCTATTTTGCTTACCTCTTTTTTGTATCTCTTTAATGGTTACTTAAACTAATTAGCTAATTATACATTATATTTGTGATCATATTATCTTAGTGCACCAGAAAGATTATATTTTTGTCAATGTTTGGGAATGCACTGGCCCCTAAGACACGGGCTTTCCTAGTTTAGGGGTCAGGATTCCAACGATATGTATTGTATTGAGTTTTTTCTAATAAAGATTATTATTATTATTTCGCATATTATATTTACTCTCACACCCGCGTACAAAATAAATACATATAAAGCCAAAGAGATATAATAAACATAAATATATATACGAATAAATAAACTTACATATACTCTACACAAATAAATACTTGTAGCGGGCGGAGGATTACGCCCCGGCAGGGGAGACCAAACGGCCGGGGGTCAGGACGACAGGTTGAGAAATCGACGGACTATCCTAGCCGAGTCTAGCAGCACCGCTTTCTGCATCTTGGCTGCGAGCGAACTGCCACGGAACCCCAGTCGCCTCAGATGGTGAGCGAGGCTGACTGAGATCAACCCATTCGCAGATATCACGATTGGGATGGTTTCAGTGGACTCCACATGCCACATGCTGGAAACCTCGTGAGCCAGATCTAGATACTTTCGTTTTTTCTCTGTCTCCGCTCTCACGAGGTTTTCGTCATGTGGGATGGTGATGTCCACTAAAAACACCCTCGACTGTGCCCGGTCCATCAGCACGATATCAGGCTTATTCGCGAGAATCGTCCTGTCCGTGATGATGGAGCGGTCCCAATAGAGCCGGACTCCGTCACGCTCGAGTACCGGCACCGGTGTGTACCTATAATACGGCACTCTCTCATCCAGGAGACCGTACTTCAGAGCAAGCTCTTGGTGAAGGATTTTGGCCGCTTGGTTATGTCTGTGCAGATACTCAGTGTTAGCAAGAGCTGAACATCCCGAAAGCACATGCCTGAGTGACTCACCGGGTTGGCGACAAGCTCGACAGATGTCGATAGTGCCATCCTTCAGGATGTACTTTCGGTAGTTCCGCGTCTTAACCACCTGATCTTGTATCGCACACACAAACCCTTCGGTTTCCCCAAAGAGGTCACCGAAGCGCAGCCATTGCACGGACGCTTTCTTATCTACGTGAGGCTCATTTAGAGCTTTAAAATTATCTTTATTATTATTATTATTATTATTACTGACCCAGTAGTATCTAAGGAAGTGTAAGTAGAAGAAGCAGTTTTTTCAAAACATGGCATTTCAAGTTATTTTAATTAACCTATGTCTCATAAACGTGTTGTCACATAACCGCTCTTGTCAAGACCTAGAAGCTACCTAGAAGATTAATTAAAACTTTTTTCATAAAAATACTGTGTAACTCGAAAGCTTTCTTAGAACACTGGGACTCGAGACTACGAGATTTCGCAGCTAAGCCTAAGTTACATAATTAAAACCACTGCATGAAAAGAAATGTTTTGTAATTAAAAAAATGTTGAATGATATGCAAATTGTGTGCTGTTTCAAAATAAAATACAAATATGGGATATAGTCGGGGATAGTGCAAAACCGCGTACGTACCATTAGTAAAAACCGCGGATCTACACTAGTCCAAGATTTACAGGGGAAGGTACATAAACTTAAAAAACTTTATAAATTACTTATTTCTACGGCCATTGGGCTAATTTTTCACAGAGCAGATAGTATAAACTATTAATTCATGTGTTCTATGTATTGATAAAAATAGATATCTTTTAAAGTGATTAATTTAGTCGCTACGACACTTACGCGGTTTTGATTTGACCATAAACGTATGAAAATGGATTTTAATGTATTTGCACTGTCTTCGACAATGTATATTTAGATCGTTAATACAATTTGGGCTCTGCCATCTGACAGATTGTGATACGACATTTATGATAGGTAGCCAGTAATACTAAAAGTAGGCCAAATGTTGCCTCTTATGACAAGTCGAGAATCTACCTATAGATATAATTATGTCTGCAGAACATAATTGAGAACAAAACATAAAGACGGACGACCGAGGGAGAAAGGCGATCGGCGACGGCTCGAGAAATTACTCTTTATTTTTCCAGGCAGCCTAGGCAAAGGCATACTAACATTCTGCCAACAGTACCTAATAGATACATATTAATGATATTACAAAATTATATTGTGAAAAGAATCTTCTCAAAAGAATCTGCTTCCCAAACCGGAAGTAGAGTCTTATCAGTGCCACAAGTTGAATTACATGAAACAAATGATTTTGAATTCTGAACTTTGTTTGAGCGGCGTCTATCATAAGTTGATAGGACGACGAAACTAAAATACTTAACTCTCTGTTTGTTAATCCTTTGTGGTATGGCTCAGTCAAGCTTCATTTATACACGAAGAGTTTCTCTCATGCGAGCGGCAAGAAATAGTTTGCGATTATCCTATGCGAAAACTTACCATACAATTTTCGCCCGCGATTATACATTACGTTAGTAATGACAAAAACTCGTATCAGTTAAGCAGTGCTCGACGGAGGGCGACGAGACACCGGTACTGCTTAAAAATGCAGGGGTGTATCCGACCAACGGCATGAATACATTGGCTCTCCAGCTACACTTCCTGAAGTCCTCGTCAACCTGGGTGGCTTGCTTGGATTTTGGAGGGAGCTCGGTTGGCTGGAGTGATCCGGCGGGGAGCCGTATCAGCGGAACCACGCAAAACGGGTGAATAGAAGCCTAATTGCGGAGAATATTCCCAGGAAATGATGATGATTGCATTCGAAAAACTCTTGTTGAAGACATCCCTGGCGCAGTGGTGAGCGCTGTGGTCTTATAACTGGGAGGTCTCGGGTTCAATTCCCGACGGGACAATTTGGAAATTTATAATTTCTAAATTGTTTCTGGTCTGGTCTGGTGGGAGGCTTTGGCCGTGGCTAGTTACCACCCTACCGTCAAAGATGTGCCGCCAAGCGATTTAGTGTTTCCGCACAATGGCGTGTAGAAACCGATTACGGGTATGTGTTGTATGTACACTGCCATACTCCTTAGTTAGCCCGCTACCACCTTAGACTCCATCGTCACTTACCATCAGGTGAGCTCGCAGTCAAGGGCTATCTTGTCATCGAATAAAAAAATAAAAAAAAATCCGAGGCCGGCGGGATTCGAACCCACATCTCTCTGGGAATGGCGCCGTGATCTATTAGGATATTTCCTTTAAGTGTAGGTTAATACTTCAATAAAAATAAAAATCTATGAGCCATAGTTAACTCTTTGTTTGTTAATCCTTTGTGTTAATGTGATTGTTATTTCCCACACGTACCCACTCGTATGTAGCACGCACTGAGATCAATGTCGATAGCTCTTCCTTCCGTTAGTTCGGCGACATCTCGAACTGCCTGTGGACCGGTTCCCAACGATTCGTGTGGCCATGATTTAAGGTCATTTTTGTATCCGAAAATACAGGTATAGTTCTTTCAACTCACGAAGGCGCATGGCTCGTGGTTGTGTGCGTGTCGTATCTGTATAAGTGTGAGAGAGAGCTTGCTCGCGCCTGACCGCTCTTACCTAGCTCCTGACGGGCACGCACACTTACGTAATGTGCATGTACACGACGTAACCACAAGTAAAGCTCACGCGCCCTCGTGAATTGCAAGAACTACAACAGGTATAATAAACGTCAAAGCAGCACACAACACTTGATACAAAAACGGTATAATTCTTATACAATAAGTAATTGTTTATTCAATATTATTAAGTACGTTATGTTATGCCATGGAATAAAAAAAATATAACAAAAAAAAAAAACAAGTGATTTTCAATTGGAATAGATTTTACACATCAATTAAGAAAAGTAAGTTATGTGATGTACACAAAAGGTAATTTTAAGGTTAGAGTTCACACACAAACAAACAAAACATGTCAGTACGAATCTCCACTAGTAACTAAGTAAGTAATTCACTTACGGAATTATTCCGTATTCAAGAGTTAATCTACTTTACGTATATTATTATAAGTGCTTTTTTATTTCAGAACACTTTTTAATAAGTGTTTTTTTTTTTCAGAGCGTTTCAGCGTTCAATCTCTACTGGCACCGAGGTTTTGACCGCACTACTAAAAAAATCACTTCCATACTCCATAGTTCATTTTTAACAGTGGAATATTTTTATTTTAATATCTTAAAATCATGGAAACCCTACATCATTAAAACGATTATTGACTTCAATATTAAACCGTGGTTCATTTTCATAATTTAATTACGAGGGACATGACATGACATCTTTTAAGTTCAAACTGTTTCGTACTTATGCATTTTCAAATGGAACTGAATCATTCTTTACTGATTGATGATGATTGATGATTAATTTTATTATTAACCTATTGTTACTTTTTATTTTAAATAAAACTTTGAGATCAGTGGGAGGTCCAGAAACTTCTAAATTAAAAGGAAAAAGGTTACTGACTGACTGACTATCGATCGGGATCGGGCCTATATGTATGCCAAATTTCAGCCCGATCCCGATTGATAGATCAGTCAGTCAGTCATCCACTAAGGATTTTTTATAATTCAACTCCTAAGGGGGTAAAAAGGGGATTGTCGTCAAGCGCAAGCCTATTTAGTATACTTATATAAAAAAAATTATATGCACTCAAATATATTGACCTAAAAATGTTAACCCAATGAATAGAATGTCACGAGGTTAATGTGCCTATGTGGCGTTATCTGCGCCTTTTAGATGAACAATGTCATTAACAATTCAGATGAACAATATCCAACCTATATGAAAGACACGAACGGTTAGCTGAATCTAGCGAGAGGTTCCGAGTTCGCAACTCATTTTTAACCGACTTCCAAAAAGGATGAGGTTATCAAAATCAAAAAAATCAAAATCAAAATTTATTTATTTCATGTAGGCCAACTTGTAGCTTTTATGACACGTCACAAATCTACCACCGGTTCGGAATGCAGATTCTGCTGAGAAGAGCCGGCAAGAAACTCAGCAGTTGCTCTTTTCAAAAATTTTTTTTACAATTGTTAACAAAATTAGGCTATGCACACAATGTTTCCACAAAGAAGTTTCAAAAATGCACACCTACCACAACCTAACACATTGTTATCCATTACTTTTCTATGTTTTAAAATTCTTCACAAAAAAAGCTAGATAAGGATTAGTAAGGATAGTAAGGATTAACATTTGAGACTTATTAATTGCCTGTAATAAGTCACAATAATGTAAATTTGAGATTACACATGGATTAACAGTCTTATCACAAATATTTTAACCGATGTTAAATAGGTGTTTTTTCGTACCAGACAGATTTCCAATACAAAAATGGTCAACACCGGTAATCGATACTTACATAAATTATAAAAACACTAGACGATGTCCGCGACTTCGACACTGGGAACTCTGTAATTTTCCAGGATAAAATGTAGCCTATGTTTTAATCCTGGGTATGAGCTATCTCCATTTCAAATTTCAGCCAAATCGGTTCATTCGTTGGGGCGTGAAGGAGTAACAAACATACACACACACACACACACATAAAAACTTTCGGCTTTATAATATTAGTGTGACTTTTATTGTCATAAAATGTTTCTGATGTGTTTGGCCCAATAAAAAGGACCGTATCACACGGTAACTTTAATCTTCTTCCGAGATGGCCTCCTGGCCATAATACAATTTATTTTTTTATAAATAAACCGTATTTTAATGGTTAATCAATACATAACATCGTACAGGTTCGCGCACCGTTAGTTGACCAGCCCTCTTTATGCGACAGATGCATTTTCGGGATTGTCGCCGCGCCTTTATCAATAACGCGTATAAAGCCTGTTCTGAAAATATTATTATTTTTTAAATATTAAGTATATGTTTATTTTAGTTTTATATTTTGTTTAGGGTACGATAAGGCTGACATACGTCCTAACGTAAAAGCCTTCAATTAAAGATTTAAAAAAAAAAGTATATTATGTTTTTTATATTTCAAACAAAATTCTATTATCTACATATAGGTAAGTAAAGTCCATTAGTGAAGACCGCTTGCATATTAAAGGGGTAAGACGCGATCCTATGAGATAGCTTTGTACGTTAAATATAATAACTTGTCTGAAAAAATTTCTTAAATTCCTATTTTTATTATTTAGAACTTGATCATTCTTAAAAAATAATATTGATAAGAAACTTCCATGTATTTTTTTTTATTATGGTTTTCATTTTTATTGTAAAAAATTATTTTCACAATATACATATTTGTCCAAGCTGATTTCCGCGACTTCGTCCGCGTGGATTAAATTTTTTTAATCCCGGGATAAAATGTAGCCTATGTGTTAAACCTGGGTATAAACTATCTCTATTCCAAAAAGTCAAATCTGTACAGTAGTTACGTGAAAGAGTAAAACACATACACACACACACATACAAAGTTTCGCCTTTATACATAATATTAGTGAGATAAAGTTGATATAAATAAGTAGGCATAGGTACTTAATATAATGGAAGAATAATCCACTTATTCACATAGATATCTATGGTCACATATACCATTGTTTTTCGCGATCTAGATAATTAGGTAACACCATTTTAAAATTTAACGCACATTAAATTTTTTGCCCTACCCATTTACAGTCTAATTAAAGTATTCAATGTACTCTCTCTCTCTCATCGAAATGATAGAATTGTGCTAATAGAATATACAATTAACCTTATAAAATATAAAACTCGGTCAAATATTTGATATACGTACCTATTACTAGTATTTATAAAATCTGTTTTTAATTAATAATAGTCAGGAGTCAGAACGTACCGCTAAGCTTCAGATTTTTATGTTTTGCTTTGTAATAAGAGATTTCATAAGTGTTGTAATTATGACGTGAACCACTTGTTAAATTGGAATGTTTTTCTCTAAAGATAAGATATGGGAAGTGTTCTAGTAAGCGGTTTGAGGACAATTCCGCAACATGTTAAAGTGACTTTACTGTGTTATCTGCAGCAAATTAGACTGCATCGCTAATTTAACTTCGTGAGAGATCTAATATAAGAAGTTTTAGTAGAGTTTATACGTTATCCTACATAAAAAGTTTTATGAATAGGGAGGTACAAAGTATAAAAAATTGAATGTCTACTTATTCGAAGTTACTTACCTATACACTCGTAAGTAGGTACCCTGTTTAGAATAAGAGTGGAGTGTATGACTTTGGTGATTTTTTTAAAAAAGCTCTTTATAAAGGGCATCAGGACAAGTGAGTAATATATTGAAGACTATTACAATAATTTTAAAGTCACTTGTCAACTAGGCGTTTCTTTGTCAATTTAACAGCAGCTATTACTACCTATTTCTCTTATTTCCTATCTTTGTTTTTACGGGATAAAAAGTAGTCTATGTCAATCTCCAGGTTCAAAAAATACGTAGATTAAAATAGGTAGCTACAAACCAACATACACATTTTCTCATTTATAGTATACTGATGTGCAAGATATTTTTTATATAATTTTTAGATAACAATTTACTTAACTATACTGCTCCAAAAATAAATGGTATTGAATTTCGCACACCCTTTACCTGGGCGTTTGGATGCGCACGCGCATAAAACCGTGGTGCAGCGAGACGCCGGCACAAACACACGCACGCCGCCGCGCCGTCACAGCCGTGAGTATGGCAAACTTTTATACACGCGTATTATACATCGCGAATTTTTTTTTTAAATTTTAAGTATATAGATTTAATACAATGCCAAATAAATACAATTTCAATTACATAATAAAATATAGAATAAAGAAATAAAATAAAGAATTGATGAAAGAAGAAATGATAGAATAAAGAATAGAAGAATGATAAAATAAAGAATTTTGTTTTATTTAGCGAATTTTTTATAAAAGTGTTTATTGAATGACGTAATACCGATGGCCTTAATATTTATTTTGAAATATTAGTTTTGAAATATAACTCTAAAATCGCCGTCAGGTTAACTTAGTCACTTCTTAGTACAAAGTTGAAATGGGAAATGTTCTTTTGACAAGGACTCTTTCTATGTCTTTAACAAAAAATTCTTAAATAATAAATAACACATAAAAAACCATTCACCAAAGAAAAGAAGAGGAGAACACAGAGAACACATAAAAATATTATTACGAAAAAAAAATTGTTTTGCAAAATCACCGTACTTTAGAGTACATGTAAAAACCTTTACTTCTGGTTGTAAAACTTGAACTTACAAGCTTCATAATAAAAGACAGCATTTTAATAGAATTAAAGCAGAGTTAATACAGTTTTTTTATGCATTAAATTTTAACAAGGGCTTTTAAAAGAAAGTGGCGTCCGTTTATGAAATAATTTATAATGTTTCACTTTTACGTCCCAACAGTTTAAGTGGCTATATAAAGTTAAATGAAACTGAAAAACAGAAAAGGACGATATATTGAGAAAAAAATTACATTCGATATAAGGTAAATAGGAGTAAAAAACATAGGAAGGAAATTATTACTGAAATACTAGAACTTACTCTACCTAATTTTTGGTTTTGACCGCAGTAAAATATTACCTAGTTTAAAATGAGCCGGTGTCTGATAAATTTTATCCACAACATTTGTGTCATTTTATAATAAAGCAATTAAAATTATTGATTGAATTAAATCAAGGACGCTTAAAGTATATTTTTAGCGCGCGGATTTTGGTGGAATTCTCTCTTCCGAGATTAAAAGAATATCCACAAAATGTCTTCGGGGCTAAATTGCACGTCGCGGGAAAATTTTGTCTTCCCATTTTCTCGCGGTATCTCTTAAAAATTCATGAGAAAATTAGTAAATATTTTCTCGTGGCGCGCACACCTACTAGGCTCTTCTACCTATTGGGTGCAAGTTATCTCTGTACCAAGTTTCGGTTCAATCGAATGAATAAATTATATATCACTCATGACTTCATTCACCATTATCTAGACAACCAGAAAAAAAAAAATTATAAATGTAGGCAGGTAGATATATAAGTATCACATTCATAAAATAAGTATTTATGTCACTAATTAGCATTTGTATGATTTTGCTATTATAATTAAGTTAGGTACCTACGCAAAATTTTTGTTTTTACATAAGTAACTATAGTTGATATTTTATAACTACAAAAAATTAAAGAATTTAATTTTGTAATCTTCGCAATTATTTATATTTTTTTTAAAATAATTTTTAAATTCACGATGTCACCTTTAATTTACTGTAAAATTCATTAGTGATATTAAATATTCATTGGTCTGGTTACATAAATTGTAATGCGTTAATCTTTAGATTTTATTGATCAAATGATCAGTATAGTTGTTCTTGTAAAAACTATTAACCTTTTTAATTCTTTAAACAAGTTGTTTCTACAAGTAGGTAATTATAAATATAATTAATCTGTGGTCGGTAATTAATATCAAGACAACTTCCTCTCAACGTGGTGATGACAAATACCTAATTCATGACACGCAAAATACCAATTATTTTCATATAAGAATAACTTATATAAAACTACAACTCTAATTACAAACGAGAGAGGCAAAATAAATGTATTGATTATAATGAGAAAGATTAAACCTAATAATATAACACAATAATTTAATAAGTCGATCCTAAATTGCCATAACTTATTCGAATACCTAGGTGTCAACTTCGCAAATTAATTAAGATAAATGAGTATTTCAATATTATTTTTCTTTTGTCTCTAGATATTTACTATAACTTATGCGCTTTTTTTATTTAGATCACGGTATTGGTTCGGTAGGAAAGTAAAAATCGACGATTGTACAAATTAGTGAATGAATTTATACTTACTTTTATTGTTTGCCGCCAAAAAAAGGACTATTATATATGAGGATATCTTAAAATAACAGCCCTTAGTTACAATTTTGTCCACCTGAACAGATAAGTTGGTCCCACTGTAGACCATATTTTCTTGGATGTGATGTCAAAAATTTGCCAAACGCTTTGTCAAAAGCAGCTATACTTGTATACATGGCCTAAATTGGATATGGTTTGGTCATCCAGACCATAATAACGAATTCATTATACATAATACATAATTATATAGACTGTTAAAATCACAACCCTTCCTAATGACTTTGCTGCGGTCGGGTAAAAAAATTAGTCTTCATTTCCTTAGAATATTAAAGCTTTAATAAAACCGCAAATAGATTTTGTCTAAGGCCAGAGCTGATTGTGATACAAAAATTAATTAAGGAGTTGTCACCGATAACAAAGGTTTCACTTTCGGCCGATGACCTTAGCTGACAAAGGATAACGACATCATGTGAACTCACCTGATCCATTTGTATGCCTCGCGTGTCAACTATTGTGGCAGCTCGACAGGCCTCAGGGACACCTGTGCCAATAATGCCTACTTCCTTTTTAAGACTGTTTTCCTAGGCTTTGGCCGTGGCTAGTCACTACCACCCTACCATCGTTGGCCAAGTTGTTAGCAAGTTCAACTGCAGATGACGACGTCCCGGGTCGAGCTATAAAATGTATTGGGTTTTTCTGTCAAGAAATTCTCAGTACTAGCCCGGAGTTAGGAAGTTGGCGGTGAGTCACCCCCGTGCCTCGGAGAGCACGTAAAGCTGTCAGTCCTGCACTTGATCTCTCTCCGGTCGTATTGGATTTCCGTCCATCGGACTATGAGAGTAAGTAAATACATAGACAAAAATTTTAAAATCTTTCAAATAATATTTTTATGTATACGAATTTTATGTAAAAAATGAGATCTTAAGCCAAAGCCACCGTCCCGCCAGCTTTATAGTGTAGACTTTGCTAAATCGACTTAACGAAATGAGATCTATTCATGTTCGCATATTTAAATCCGCGGGATTTGATGTGTCGAAGAGTTAAAGGGTTTTCATGGCACTGTCCGCAAACTTTACTTTTGAGCATAGATTTACATTTTTAAAGGCCAGTAAGAATTCTTATCATAAATAAGGGTTATTTATTTTATTTCCTAGGATATAGATTCTTTGCCTATGCTTTCTAACAAACAAAGAGTCATCCGTTAAGATTTCCCAAACCAAACAGTTCATTGTTTCGATGTAATCGAACTCTACGTTGACTTGAATACTGATGAAATGACCATTGGCGGCCACGGACAATGAGAATAACCTAGCGAAGGCGTATAAGGAAAAGATGTGCATAAAGGATTCACGTGAAAATGCATACGAAGTGATTCGCTTCCTGATTTCTCACACAGAGCACATACTAATTTTTAAATTATACCTGTAACTAAATATATATTAGCCCTCTGATGGCTATCCTGAATTTTTAAAAGGATTTGATTTGCCCCATCAACCATCGGTTCTGCGTAAGATATGACCTGCCCTCTGCCACATCAGCTTGCTGACCTTCAAAGCTATGTTTGATCACTTTTGTTCTTATACAAAACTAGCTTTTGCCCGCGGCTTCGCTCACGTTGGTTCGATTTTTCAAAGTCCTATTTTACAACCTTAGGGGGTTGAATTTTCAAAATTCCTTTCTTAGCAGATGTCTACGTCGTAAAAGATCTGTATACCAAGTCTCAGCCCGATCCATCCATTAGTTTGAACTATGTGTTGATAGATCAGTCAGTCAATCACCTTTTCCTTTAATATATTAAGATTAAAATTACCTGTTTTAATTTTTCCAATTTCCAATCAGCTGTTCTTTTGGATTTTTCCTATTTTTCTTTTAAACCACCCCTGTATTATAGCGAACAAAAAATATTCAAATCATTTTTGAGTTTTAGCCGAACAGCAATTAAATTTTATACTTTCTATTTAAACCACCATTATATTAGAGCGAATTAAATATTCAAATCATTTTTGAGGTTTAAGACTAATGAAGAGCAATTAATTTTTATATAATTATAAGATAAGAGAAGAAGATAATATGCAGTTTCCTTTAAGTATTTAGTTGGTTAAATACTCACGCAGTTTCTTTTTTAAAAGTAACTACAAAAATGTTTCTGACATTATGATTCAAATTACACTCACAGTTCTTTAGAAACGACCTGCCAACCTTTCTTCGCACAACTGTCGCACGCATACTTTCTCGGCATTTTGCTTTCAGATCTAGTACTAGGTATATTTAAAGCTAACTAAATCATTATTTTGCATGACAAAAACCAGAGTTTTCCCTTTACTCTACTTCAGAAGCGGGATATTTGTTTACGAGCTCACAATAGCAAAGGTAACAATAGAAAGGAATATTGAAAGAGTCAGTTGCTCTGAATCTGATCCGGTTGAGGGTCTAGTGGTTGATGTGGTTCGGTTTATTATACGAGCTGTATTTGAATGACCCAGAATGATTCTTATTTGAATCAACCAATCAAACTCATGAATTTTTAAGTCATATGTAGGGGAATGGGTTAAATTTACACTGCTATACTCCTTCCAAGTTAGCCCGTTATCGTCTTAGACTGCATCGTCACTTACCATCAGGTGAGATCGCAGTCAAAGGCTATCTTGTCATCGAATAAAAAAAAATCTTTGAGCCCATGTAACTTTGAAGCTGTATAAAAATATCTTTATGGAAATCTGATACACATTAAGAGTTCATTTAGTTTCATTGTATGCCCCAGAATTTTCCATAGAATATATATATTTTTTTAATATATACTAGCGCTTGACTGCGAACTCACCTGATGGCAAGTGAAATTGCAGCCTAAGATCGTGCGCGCTTGCCTAGAAGTTGCCTATTCACTCTTGATTTAAAGATACCCACATTATAGTTAGTTGGAAAAACGGAAGCCGGAAGGGCTTTCCAAATTTTTGCGGTGCGTATTAGGAACGAGGAAGCAAAGCGCTTGGTACGAGATCGTGGAATTCGACCACGTAGCGGTGCAGATTCGTAAGATCCGCAGCGGTTCGGTGGTAGAAAGATTGTTCTCAAAACAGTAACAGTGGGCCAGCGTGGTAGCGTGGCGTGGACTATGGCCTAAACCTTTCTCATTTAAGAGGAGACCTGCGCTCGGTGTTGTGCCGGTGGTTGGTTGAGATGAACAATGCTGTCCTTTCTGAATGGACCGTGATAATTTTGATGTCGAGTAATAAGCACGATGTTTGAGAGTTTTGAATTCAAACCACTATCAGTCTAGACATCTTGTAGACAAAAATGCTTCTTCTAACTTTATTTTGGATGCAAACACTCCACTAGTGCAGGGGTTGTCAACTTTTATTGTCAATATAAAATGAAGGGTTCTAATTTTCAAGATTGCAGTTTATTTTACGACGAGTTTTATAATCTTTGCACGAACTACTAGTCGCATGTTTGTTGTTTATACCGCGTATAATAGAGAAAGGGTTGTAAGAAACTTTATAGGTAAGCACTTCTATAAGTTGACAATCTCCCTGACGCACTGTGGTCTTATATTGGGAGGTCTGGGGTTCGATTCCTAGCGGAGGAAGTATGGAAATTTATGAAGTATTTCTGGTTTTAGTTGTCGCTTTAGAGTTGCGGCCGTGTAGAAATCGATTAGGGGTTTGGGTTTAATTTACACTGCCAAGTTATCCTGCTACCATCTTATGCTGAGATCTATTTATAGAGATTGCTCTAACTCAGCTCAGAATCAAAATAGAGGTTAAAACGAGACACAAATATGTTCTGACATAAATCTGTCTCATTTGAACTCTGTCTTGAGTCTGAGCTGAGTGAGAGTGCAGTCTATAGATTTCAGCTTAAGACTGCATTGTGCGACCATCAAGTGCGACCGCAGTAAAGGGTTATCTTGTCACAGAATTAAAAAAAAAAATTAACTACACGTCAGCCACGAAATTAGTGGCTGACGTGTAGTTCAAGTGTGGTTCAAACTGGCCGTAGTGTAACGGTTAATACACTCAGGGCGCGATTCGCGAGAGATCGAATCCCGCCGGCCTCGAAATTTTCGATATTTCCTTTAAGTGTAGGTTAACACTTTAATAAAAAAAAATACTTATTCTAATTTTAATATCCCAAGCTAAAGCGGGGCGAGTCGGCTGGTTCCAACATAAATAAAGCTCTTTGACAATGGACCGTGATTTTGTCAGTGAGGGGTGATTTTAGATTAACACGCGCAGTATGATACGAGCCTAATTTGAATACATTTACATATTTTGATCATCGTAGTGACGATCTATCTATTCGTTTTATCCTGACACTAATAAACAACAATGTCGCATGGTTTACTAATTAATTTTTATTAATCAAGTTCGTGACATTAAGTCCTATACTAATATACACGAGTAAATGCGAAAGTGTATTTGTTTGTCCTTCAGTCACACAGCAACGTATCGACTTGATTTTGGTTGATATGGGTAAGTTGAGGACCTGGAGAGTGTCATTGCCTATCTTCTTTTAATCTCGGAAAAATGAACTCTTTCTCTTTCCGGAACATAATATTACGTAACGTGTTTTTTCTGTATCCTTTTTTCATATATAAGGAGATACTTTTTGTTCTAAAATTGCAAAAGATTCTTTTGTCATTCGGAAATAGGTATAAATTGACTTTCGTTATCTATGAGTTCTTTATAATCTTATAATATATCCTTTCTTCCTTTTAAGCTATTGCAGCTATAGCTTCTATCGCGGGCCTTGAGCGTGGAGACCGAATCCAGAAATTCCGTAACGAAAATAACCTGACACGGGACTCCTCTCACCGCTAGATTGCGTTGATAAAAAATGCTATGCAATAGCTTTACCGCGGCAGTCCCCGAGAGCCACGTCTTTTTTTTTGCTAGGTAGGGTATACAGAGAATCTTCTCCTTTTTCTTGTTACTACTTACATCTAAGGCCATATCAATCAAAAAAAGCAAAAAAATTGCTAATTTTCTGTAGAAAAATTAAACATTGCGAGCTGAATTACGGTCCAAAACTAGCACGTTTATTATTCGTCACTATCCCGGTACGTATGCTTTAAACCACGTTCACATTATGGACGAGCACGTCCCGTTGCCGTCCCGTCCGGGTATTTTTCCCGTTACGTATGCCGAGACCTTAAGTATTTAATGACTCTTCAGTCATAACGCAACGTAAAAGCTAATAATACCTTTGTAGCTTATTAAGACAGTCATATAACGCATTTAAATACGGGGTATTTATAAAATATATCTACCTTTCCTAGAAAGCTGCTTTTATAAGAAGTAAAGACGACTTTATTAAAAGGTGTCTTACCTAGTCATAAAAGCGATTTAACATAAGTTTAGTATTTACGTATATTAAATTCTTGTATTACACAGATACTAAGAAGCATCTTAGGATTTACAATAACGATACTCCTTAGACATTTCTATCGCCTAGGGTTGCCACAAATGCAGAATGTTCGGAAAATATAGTAAGGATGAAAATTATCCTATGGCACTCTCTAGGTCTTCAATACGTACAAATAAAACTAACAAACCAATAATAATCAAACACAATTTCACAATAAATCTAATGCAATACCTAATATAATATAATAATCAAGTATGACTTTTTTCACATTTTTTCGATCTTCAATCTATCTACAAAATTATAATAATATAAAAAAATATTTTAAAAACCAGACTTCAAACGCCACTTAAAAGTTTAAAATAATTTTAGTTTGTACACGTAAGTTGAAGTCGGGCCAGCGTCGCGGAACGGTATCATCGTTTCTATTTAAGCCCGTCCGACTTCAACATAGGTACGTGTAGTGAAATCGGCACTTATAGGAATTTTGACTCTCCTATAAATCGATACGTCCTACGTAAGTTGTTGTATCCCCAAAACGCTTACGTGACGCGTTAATTGTTGTGAAGGTCAATACAATGGTTTAGGCCGTCGCGTCGTTTTAATAACGATACAACTTTATACGTCTTGAAAACATGTAACAAATGCTGTTTTTTTAATTTTTTTTACGAACACATAAAATAGATAAAAACAAATCATAATATAGTGCACAAAACCTAAAATGCCAGTTTCGTGGGATACCACAACTTACGTAGGAGGTATTGAAATATGTGCCAGCCCTGGTTCAAGAACAGAGCAATATCAAACAGTTTGTAGTTCAGTCGTACCAACTATAATGTATTGTAACGGTAACATCTTACGGTACCCGCTTGGTATATGTCCACCCACTGACCCGCTGTCGTCTTAAGTAGGTGCTAAATATGTTATTGGAACTGTATCGGTAATGAAATGCTTAAGAACAGGACTCATTCAGTCAACACACTCATCGAAATTCGTTGATATGCAAATCAGAATATTATTGCTTTTTTTATCTGTTTAATTTTATTCTCGTATAAAATGTACGTTTTAAACTTCATATTAAATGAAGTGGCCAATGGGAAAGCTTGTTTCTATAATTAATAGAAACTTTTAGCTTCCCTCAAAAGACCAGAGATAGTTCAGAAATTTAAAATTCTCAAATTGCCCCTGCCGGGCCTCCGAAACCTTCCAGTTATAAGATCACAGCGCACACCCCTGCACCAGGGAGGACGTCGTCACATATATATACTGATATAATATTGATATTATGCAAGAAAATTAAACAATTTTGTAGATAAGTAAGGTATTTCGTAAATAGCAGTAACACAATAAACTGCCGGTTGGACAAACACAAATGGACCGTTCCGTAGAACAATGTCTCATCTGCTAAATTCACAACTTGAAATTTGAGCCTTAAAAGTCACATCTGCAAGGCTCAAATCTCAAGTTATGAATTTAGCAGATAAGACTTTGTTCTACGGAACGGTCGATTAATATTGTTCGCCAATGACCAATATTACTATGTGCATTTAACGTTTATTTATTGTTGCGTGCGTCCTTTAAATACTACGTGCAATCGACGTAATTACTTATTATTTCTACAACCTTTTAAACTAAATATTTTTATATCGTTACCATATAAAGGGATAAAGGTGTTCATAACATTTTATTGCAGGCACTATTGTAACATCGTTGAACATACCTACTTACATATTTTTATCTTGACTGTTCACAATCCACATAAATATTGATCCTATCAAACGCCGCTTTGTACTTCGCATATACTTAACAGTAGATAATATATATTGTAGGTAATGTAGTCAATACGAAAATCCAATGAACAGCTGAAAAATCGAAAAATCAAAATTGGTAATTTTGTATAGAAATCACAACATCGAATTACTTATAAATTATAAGTATATAATTATAAGTTATAATATATGGAGGAAGCAAAGCCGCGGATAAAAGCTAATACATGTAAAATAGAAATGAATTATTTTTTGTAGCAAAGGTATTATATTCTTTGATAAACAAATTCAAAAAGAGTCAGTGGCGCCGTAGATCAAATAAAATCAAAACTAGCAAATTAACTTCAAATCTTTGAGAATAACTTAGTTCTCGACCGATAAGTTAAGCTTAATACAAACTTACGAGTAGGTATATTCTCGGCGAAGGGAACAATAATTGAATTGCGTAAGTAAATTAAGTTTGTTGTGGTACTACTTAACTTGGATCTCATTTCGAATGTAATCAGTTTTTATAGTTAGAAAGTAGAAACTGGGCAGAAAATCGAAAAAAATTGAGTTGAAATAATAATCATTTGAGTTGATTACATTACAATTATACATTTGTTAAAAAGATATCAATAACATCAAAAATAAAAACAAAAGCCTGTTAGGGTGCAAGGTTGCCATAAGGATTTTTTTTTATTTTTAAATATTTTATATCAAAATTATTTAAATTTTTATTAAAATACTTAAAACAATAAACACGTAAATGTTAAACTGTACATATACCTAGCTAAAAAAAGGTTGATTGCATATCATGCGGTTAAAAACTACGCTTAAAAGTTACACAGTACCACAAAAAAGTGCTACTTTTTGAACAAGAGTTTTCCAGTAATTTTATACTGATCAAAAATTTACCCTTTATTGCAATTTAGTATTCTTGTGCCACCCAGATTTTTTGTTTTTGCATTGATACCATCGGATGCACCCTGCAGGCTGCACGCTGCACGCAACGAAGAACAATTTTACTTTTTTAGTCCAGATAGTCCTTGACTGCAATCTCACCTGATGGTAAATGACGATGCAGTCTAAGATGGTAGCGGACTAACTTGGAAGGGGTATGGCAATGTACTCATACCCCTAATCAGTTTCTACACGCCATCGTGCCGGAACGCTAAATCGCTTGGCGGCAGGTCTTTGATGGTAGGGTGGTAACTAGCCATGGCCAGAGCCTCCCACCAGAAATGCTGATGTATTTCGTTAAGCCAGATTTTTTTTCCAAACATGTAAATTGTGGAACCTTCGGTGGTGTTCCCGCTGAACTCCAACATGGGGTTAATCAAGGGGCAGATCAATAAATCTTGAAAAGCTGGAAGCCTGGAAACGCATTGACGGTCCTTCTGATTCTCCAAATGTTCATGAGTAATCATGTGATCCGGCTGTTCATTTGCTCGCTATTTTATATATTAGATACTTAAATTTTTTTTGTTGTTCACAGGTCAGAATGCGAGTGTTCCTATGCGCGTTGGCCGTCCTGGCTGCATTGACTTATGCTGAATGTAAGTTTATTTCCCTGGAAATTTAACTTATCTGGGATTAGCTGATGCTTCGTCCGCGTGGATTAAGTTTTTAAAAAACCGCGGAAAGTCTTTGATTTTCCGGGATAAAAGTAGCCTATGCCACTCTCCAGGTAACTGTACCAATGCAAAAAATCACGTCGATCCGTAGCTCTGTTGTAGCGTTATTGAAGGACCAACAAACCAGGAAACCAACAAACAAACACACTTCTGCATTTACATATTAGTAAGGAAGTAAGGATAGGACGGAAAAATCTCGAAAGTATCGGATATCATTTGCGTTTACTCATTTCCGAGAGTCCCATATTTTCCATTAATCACATAATGGAACTACGGGTTGGTTGATTGGGTTAAACAATTTTAACTATCGGAGATAAGAAACTTTAACCTTCCAAGTTAGCCCGCTACCATTTTAGACTGCATCGGTGCCATCAGGTGAGATCGCAGGCATGGACTATCTAATGATCGAATAAAAAAAATGTTAATATTATTAGATAGAATCAGGCGTTACTATGCCGAAGTTCATGATTAGCAAGAAAAGGTTAGAGTTATTTTGCTATAATCCGCCAACAGAAAAAATCTGGATGGTCAAACATGCAGTTAAAAGATAAGCACCGCTTACCTTCCCAAACAAGCAAAAAAGCCAAGTTCCCAAGCAACCACTGCCACCACCACCACACAAGACTTTTATACTACTCTCGACGCACGTTTCGCCCCGACACCGGAGCATTCTCAGGAGATATCGACTTTACAATGCTGCATTGTTAGACGATTTTAATGCTAATGTTAATATTAATTATTTTTTCTAGCAACGGACAGCAAAGCGCGTATAGTATGTTACTTCAGCAATTGGGCGGTGTACCGGCCGGGCGTGGGCCGCTACGGGATCGAAGACATCCCGGTGGAGATGTGCACTCACATCATATATTCCTTCATCGGCGTCACGGAGAAGAGCAGCGAAGTTCTAATCATCGATCCCGAGGTGATACATCTAAGCGATTGTTAAAACTCTTTGTTAGTTGAAGTGCAAACCTATTTCGTCAAAATATTGGATAGTATCAGGCGGAAGTTCATGATTAGCAAAAAAAGGTTAGAATTATTTTGCTATAATTCGCCAATAAAAAAAATCGCTATGATCAAACATGCAGCTATAAGCTAAGCACCGCTTACCTGCCAAAGCAAGAAAGCCAAGTTCCCAACCAAGCAATGCCACCACCACTGAGGACCATGCAGATTTTTTCTGTTGGCGGATTATAGCAAAATAGTTCTGACCTTTTCTTTTATTTCGTCCGAACGTTCCGCTTAGCCACTCCCTGCGGATTACAATGGAAACCAAGGATATCATATTTAGCTTCAGATAGCTCTAGCTAGTCTGCTTACCATACGCATTTTTTGTGCGTTTGAGTCGTATATTTTCATATATTAAACAATCAGACGTGAATCAAACGCAACGCAACGCAAGTGTCAGATTTCCGTAACTGGCGTTTCCTCGCGACTTCTTCCGAGTGGGGCAAAGTTTTTAAAATTCCCCGGGATTTTCCTGTTTTTCCTTGCTTAAAAACTAAATCCACGGGGCACAGTCGCGGGCATCAGCGAGTTTATAACATTACTTAGGGAGGAAGGAAAAATAATATGGCCGTCCATAGATAAAAATTCAAGTTATCAACCACAAGACGTGGTGTATAAAATAAGCTCTACCGTAAAATACTTGCAACAAAAATTTTTTCACGTATAAGCTATAATCACAGCACGGACTAATCTAAAACTTAAGTCATCTTATACCTTTCATTACCTTGTTCTAGTGTTTGGTTCATACGAGTTACCTTTCATGTTACTCCTCGTAAAAGTAATGCCTCACAGTAATTACGGCTTTTATGTACTTACAAGACTTACATAGGTAGAGTACAAAGTAAGTTGAACGTCTCGACGAGTTTATTGCTCTAGGGTGATAAAATGTAATGCCTGTGACATTTATGAGATTAGCTATGAACTTCTATTTTTTCTTCCTTGTTAGATCAAAATCGGTAAATAAAAAACTTTGTTCTCATCTTAGGCGACCGCAGACATACAATTTAAAGTTGGTGACTATCGAATACAACGAATCTTGACAAAGCAATGATCGATCGATCGATTTAGTTGGATAAGATGTGCGGGCTACCATAAATAACTATGCCTATTAGTATACTCTGCGATTTAGCTGTCCAACTTCAAATTTTGTCTGCGGGTACTCTTATGCTGAGATCTATAGAGCGTGCTCTGCCTCTTAGCTCGGACTTAAGTCCAATCTTAAAATAGAGTTAGAACGAGACATAAACATGCTAAAGTAAGGGGGCCCATACACGGTCAAACGAGTTTGTCAAGCACGTAACATTTTTACGTGTATTTGATAGTCTGTGGTCGTGTTTGTCAAACAAACTACGTGTTTGACAAACAGAAACGGAGGTGTTTGATTGGGTGCGCTGGTGTTTGAAGACCTTGTTCAAACAAAACCGTAACAAAAACACGTAAAAATTTTACGTATTTGACAAACATGTTTGACCGTGTATGGGCCCTCTAAGGTTCTTGCCAGGATTTTTAAAAATGCCAACTCCACGATGACGAGTCGCTGCCAAAAATTACTAAGGTACATGTATTTTTTTTTTTTCAGTTGGATGTGGACAAAAATGGATTCCGTAATTTTACGTCCCTGAAGGCGACACACCCTGACGTCAAGTTCATGGTGGCCGTGGGCGGGTGGGCTGAAGGCGGGTCCAAGTACTCCCACATGGTGGCGCAGAAGCCTTCGAGAATGGCCTTCGTGAGGAGCGTAGTCGGTAAGCGTTGCCAACTTTGAACAATAAACACACTTTAAGAGGCCAGTATACTCGGGATCTCATTTTGACGCATCTTGGAACTGGGTTTATGCTTCAGATATTATCGTTGTAATAAAAAAAAAATTACACTTAAGGATCGAACCCTTCTCAAAGGAGTGTTGAGAATAAATTTTAATGTTATAAAAAAAATGTATTCAAATCGCAATTCTCGTGAAAGACGTTTACGATTTTGAGTGAGATTGGGTGCCAAAAAATATCCGAAGGCAATTTATAAAAAATACCATTAATATAAACACATTCTCTACTACGGAGTGGAGGCCTGTTATTATATGTTTCATACAATATAAGTAAATTAAAAACGCATAAAGGTAGGTTTGCAATTTATAAGTATTACAATAGCAGCTTGTTTACAACGCTTCTTTTATGCTCACTCGTGTAAAGCTCTTTAATTTCAGTTGACGCAACTTTGTTATATTAATCGGGGTTTTTACAACGCTATTCAGTAAAATGTAATCCCAGCTCGAAAGTAAACTCACATCAGCTTTGTTTACGAATCACGGAATATGGGTAATATTTATATTACCCATATTCCGTGATTACCGTTAATGAGACTACCGTTCCCCGTAATGACACTCGTCCTAATACAAAAATAGAAACGAATGCCTGTCCATTTTCTTAATTCTATATCATCTTATTCTATGTTACTAATTAAAATATGCTATTATATCCTTTTAATATAATATTTGCGAAAGTTTGGATGGATGGATGTTTTTTACTCAATCATGTCGCAAAAACTGAACCGATTTGGCTGAAATTTGGCACAGTGATAGATTATAGTCTGGAATAGGACATAGGCTACTTTTTATCCCGGGAAATAAGAGAGTTCCCGCGGGTATAAAAAACCCTCAACCCACGCGAACGAAGTTATGGGCATCAGCTAGTTTATCATAATTTTTAAAACAAGGTGAAGTGAGTACCTACTTTCGAAGTGGATTTTATTGCTGATCAACTTATATTGATTTACGAATTGACTTTATTAACCAACACTACTTAAGTACTTTTATTAAATGGCTGTTACTATATGTCCCACAAGAACGTCAGAGGTGATTGCTATCGTCATTTTATAGCCTCGCAATCCACAATCTCGCTGGTCAGTTTAAAGTGTTTAAAGTAAAGTTTAAACAGAGCATTGCGGCAAGTAAATGCATTACATAAGTAGGTACTACTTAAATGCCATCGCATTTACTTGGCATGCCGCAGAAGGCACGCGCAACAACATATTCAAGTCTCTTCACGTACTCTCCGCTTCGTACTTCCGATGGTCTTGCTTTGTTTATTTTTGTTTGGCTTAAATATAGTTCCTTATTTTTAACCCCCGACGCAAAAACGACAGGGTGCTATAAATTTGAACTGTCTGTTTGTGTATGTGTGTCTGTCTGTGGCATCGTAGCAGCGGAACGGATGAGCCAATTTTGATTTTGTTTTTTTGTTTGAAAGGTGAATTAGTTGGGAATGTTCTTAGCTATGTTTGATCAAAATAGGTCCAAGATGGCCGCCGCCACAAAATGGCGGATTACATATTTTTTGATTTTTACAACTCCCTCAACTTTTCATTTGATAGCAATAGCTATCAAATGAAAAGGCTAGTAAAATACTAGTCAAGCCTTTTCATTACATACACTAGGATAAATTTCAAATCTAAGATGGCTGCCACTACAAAATGGCGAATTACATTTTTTTTAATTTCACATGTCGGGGGTGTTTTAAATTTTCAATTTACATTTGTCACAGTCTACTTTCAGGTTCCGGGTTCTGGGGTTCTGCCAAAAAAATCTCTTTAGTAGCCCGCAACAATTCGTGAAGTCGTGAGCGTTGGCGTCCTTACGTAGTAGAAATCCAACCCATTAACTTAACCCATATTTTTTAAACAGCTCTTAACATGACCATTTTTCTCTGCAAAAATGCAATTCACCAAACCAAGATAAATGAACTTGGTATACCTATGCGGTACTGGCAAGGCGAGGCGTGTGATTAAAATAATACCTAGAATTTGCATTCGGACGTGACTGCGCCGGGAGCATCGGGAATTTTTATATTCCGATCGGCATTCAAATGTCGTATTATCATATTATGCCATATAATGTGGAATAGAACAGATGAAGAAAATCGATAGTCTGCTGGAGCATCGAGTTGTCAGGGTTAAAAGTTTCCCTTAAGTAATAAGACTGAGGTCTATATTGTTTTTTCATAGCCCAGACTGAAAATAGATCTCAAGGTGCTCGAACTGCAGCGATCTCACTCCGAGATTATTTAAAGCCAGAAAAAAATATTGCTTCTCGTATTCCAGAGATTAGTGGGAAGAATTTAGTTAGCACTCATTGTAAAAATCAAATTACGCTAAAAATGTAATCTTAGATGGCGTTACTAGGTTTGCAAATTATACCTAATATTTTATTGTTTAAATAGACAAAATCTCGTATCTCTAGTTCTGGTTTGTCAATATACAAAATCATAAAATCATATTATAAGAGAGTATCAAGTTTCCGTCGCGTTCCGATAGACGGCGTAAAGTCATACAATTACAGCAAGATTTACGATTTTATTCTAATGTTATGATGTAAGCAATCTGTAGGTATTTCTTTAACTAATCTCTGTCTCTGCCTATACAGGTACTATTATAATAGGTATTCTGTGCCTATACTAAAGTATAGTAATATGACGTTTTTCTTCCAGATTTCATGAAGAAGTACAACTTTGACGGTTTGGATTTGGACTGGGAGTACCCCGGTGCAGCGGACCGTGGCGGCTCGTTTTCTGACAAGGACCGGTTCCTCTTCCTGGTTCAAGAGTTGAAGAGAGCCTTCTTCAGGGAAGGCAAGGGTTGGGAGTTGACTGCTGCAGTACCACTGGCCAACTTCAGGCTGATGGAGGGTTATCACGTTCCTGATCTTTGCCAGTAAGTACAGCCTTTTCTTGTGACCTACTTACTCACCTCATAAAACCTTTTTAGGGTTGATGTGAAGGGCTATTATGATTATGATACTTTTACATTATTACATTATCTCCTTTAGGTTACTCGAAGGTTTTTCGATCGTTGGTTATCTAAGATCAATATTTTCTTTCTTTTTTCATTAACTCTTTCGAATTAGTTGTCATATACCGTTGTCAGTGAGTAAAGTGGCCATATAAAATAAGTTCTCTGTGCTCGCGCTGCTAATCTATAGCAAGATCCTATTAATTTGACAGCTGAACTAGTATTTAATTAATGAAATGTTTGATAAAATATGAATTGATGAATGAAAACATTTCTTAACTGTCAAGTAACTACGATTTTCATAAACAATCTTTGATGTTGGCTTCCTGCCATCGTATTCGTCGTACCGGTACGCTAAATCACTTGGTAGTCGGTATGCTGTTGCTGGTAGGGTCGTAACTAGCCAGAAACACATGTCCACAGCCTCCTACCAGAAACAATTTAAAAATTTTCGATAGGTATATAAAATGACAGTTATGTAAAAGTTACATTTTCGCAGTTTACAGTTAAGTTCAGAAACTAATATAGGCATGCCCGAGCTATCAACTAGGATATGTTCGTGTAAATTATGGCTGCACTTTGTAAATCGGCTTTGTTGCGCGCGCTGAAATTCAGCCCAATGTGGAATTTATGCGGTAATGTTACGAGTACTCGACTAAATAAAATTACCTACAGGTTGCAATAGTATTATTAGAATTTGCGTTACACTGTAATTGCTTAGTATAATAGTTTATTAATGATTATTTTATCATTTTAAGCCAAATGTAATATTATATTGAAAGAGACGATAAGTTTTGAAAAGGCTTCAATATGATTATTGAATTTAATTAGCATACAAAACTATTTTTAAATAGATATAGAAATAGAAATATTTTTTATTCAAATAAACTTTTGCAAGATGTTTCATGCCATTCCTGCCGAGAAGAGCCAGCAATAAACTTGGCGGTTGCTCTTTTCAAAAAAAATTTTTTTTTACAATAGATAACAAAACTATGCTATGTATACAGTGTTTCCACAATAAAGTTTTTTAAAATTAAAACTAATATAAACCTAAAACCTCATCGATATCACCGCAGCGCGTATACCCAAGATGGTGGGAGCATTGCCCCTTTGAATGGCCAAACCAATTCTTTGGCCAAGGTAGCTGCCAGCTTTTGGATCCTCGGTGGACTCGATAACTCTTTTACATAGCTCTTCAAAAAGAGCTCAATTATTTGAAAGTTTAAAACACCCCAAAAATTTACGTCGATCTGTAGTTCTGAGGTGTGATTGAAGGACAAACCAAGACATCAACAAACAAACATTTGTTTTTGAATTTTTTTACTCAGATGTGGTGCACATAATAGTACATTATTGCAAAGGCAGGGAAGTAGGCAATTGCAGGTCGAGTATGAGTTTGAAGGCCGAGCCGTAGGCGAGGACTTCACTAAATACGAGACAGGCAATTGCCATTTCCCGCCGAGGCATATATAGTGCTTTTCTCAAAAGAATGCAGGGAAATAAAACACTTTTTATATTATACATCCAAATCCATCCGCCATTTTGGTTTAAATCTGGTGGAGTAGGTACAATCAATCTCCATTTCACTCTCAGAACCGTTGGAACTCATTTTGATTATTATTAAATTTATATTTATTAAGTAGGTATGTAAATAACAAATCAAGACGAATTTTCAGCTTTACCGCCAATTTTTTTTTTATTATCTGTGCCGACAGGCAAACGCATTTATGGCTATACAGCCACGTAAACGCAATTTGTACTAAGCAAAGAGACTATGGTATGCCAAGAATGACAAAAGAGATCCGATCAAGGAGTATTTAGTAACCCCAGCACGCCATTTCATACTGTTGTATGAAACGGCATTAGGGTGGCAAACCCAATTATGGGCACTTTAAGAGTTTATCTAATTTCAAATTTGTTTTTTAAATAAAAATTTAACCAAATTCTATAAATCACTGTGTTCATAAGGTTACTTGTTTAATAAAATATATAATTAAAGAAGATATTGAAATATTTTTGTTTAAATCAACTAGAATTTTAAATAAGATTGAAAAATGACCCAGTCTCCAATTATTCGCACATTTGTTACCAGTTATGGGCACAAAATTATCCAATTATCAACACTCAGATTTTAATAGAGTTTAAGGGAAATATAATGCTAGGCTACCTACGGAAGTCTTTTAGAATATAGATTTTATTACGAAATAATATACGGAAATTCTTATAGTAACTGTAGGTGACTTAATTTTTTTATATTTATTATATTTAAAACAAACACCCTTACATATTTAATAAGAAAACGTAAACATAGTCTTTATCAAACGACAGACGTCCACAGCTGGACAAAGGTGTCTTATATGGACTTCCACAGGCCTCGGTCTTACGCTATCTGAATCCAGCGGCTCTCTGCGACTCGTTTGATGTCGTCGGTCCACCTAGCTTCCCGGTACGGGATCGCTACTCCAACATCATGGGATCCCATCGACCATCAGCTCTTCGAACTACATTGCCCACCCATTTCCACTTCAGTTTCGCTTAGCTATGTCCGTGACTTTGATTCTCTTACAGATATCCTCATTTCTGATATGATCTCGCAGGGATACTCCGAGCATAGCTCTCTCCATCGTCCGCTGAATGATTATTGTTTCGTGATAATGAACTGCCCATAGAACTTCTCAACCTCTCTCCATACCTCAGGTGGAGAAGAAACGTGACAGCCTTCGTCAGTTTTCAGCCGCGTCAGCTGGCTCTGTCCGATAGATAGATCTCTCACGGACACTTTGGAATGGAACTTCTGTTCCACTAGATGGTATCTTTAATACACTTGGTATTCAAGGCCCGCAGGTCGCGAGTTCTTTTCTTAGAGATCTACCTATTAACCTACCAATAGGCATCCGCGTCTGCTGACGAGTGAAGTCTCATCTCTTGTCTGTCTTCCATCAGTTTGAGAGTAAGGTCAGAGAACTTCTTGGTCCTTTTCGTGTGATGGGTCTTAAAGAATTTAGACTCCAGAGTATGGACAGTTTACACACACTTGTTAAGATCGTCTACAGACTCCCATTCTGCTAGGGAATCGAATCGCTTCGGAGTGTTAATAAACAGGAAAATCTCCAAATTTTGTAACCAGATACTGACACCCCTTGTTTTGCAATGAAATAACGGGAAAGTTTCATTTAATTTTTGAATTAGTAACTAATAATACTTAGAAAATCAATTGGAAACAATTATATTATTAAAACTCAAATAAAACCACAGTTAAATCATTATTAAGTAAGTACTGACCCTTAACGTCGATGAGTCAAAATGGCCGAAAAATTTCGGGAACTCCAGAACGATATCTTTCAACTACGATACTGACGTCATTTTAAAACTTTTCAGATTAGAAAGCTTTCGATTGTGTAAAATATGAATTCCCCTAAATATTTTTTAATCTGAAAATTAAAAACCACAATCAGAAACTTATATTTTAATCTTTTTTGCCAAAGTGCGAATAATCTGGTGCAGTGCTAGCTATTGGGTTGGTCACCCTACATTACAAAGCTCCTGCAATATTTTAAAAAAAAAAACGCTCCACGAAACAACTGTTTCGCGGAGCGTTGTAATGTTCCAAATTCAAAAAACGCTCTTGCAATGGATTTGATTTTCTTTGTCCGACAATTCGATACTTCGCGTGTTCTTTTTTCGAAAATAATGACAATATTTCCATGCATGTTTGAGAAAATGTTATTTAAACTGTTTTTCTGACACAACTTGATTTGAATTGAATTTTTATTACCCTAAATGTACATTGGCTGAATCTTATCTAAAACTTTCCATTTCAAAATCAATCTTGGAAACGCGAATAACAAAAACCTAAACCTACTTTGTACCTATGTGTAATAAGAACTGTTTTTAATATCCAATACCTTAGTTTTGGTATGCACGTGCCTACCTATTCCTTTTCATTTTAAGACCCCGAGGATATGCAAATGGTTTAAACGATTATAAGTTCATGTTAAAGTACTGTAATAACGCTCCCGAGATCTTCTGATATTCCAGAGAGACACAATTAAAAGGACCATTAAGAGGAAGTTAAGAGAAGTTTCTTGGCATAGGTTCAGCCAAAAGATACGAAGTATTGGTGCAATACTTTCGACTTTTAAACTAGAACTCGACAAGTCCTCACATAAACATGAAAAATGTTCAAAAACTAATCCAATTACGTAAAATTGAATGTAGCGTCCATCATATTGATTTTGTTTATATAAATAACTAGCGTTTGCACGTGGCTTCACTCACGTTATGCTGTTTTTTTAAACCCCTATTTTAGCCTCTTAAAATCCTTTCTTAGCGGAGTTTTTTGGCCCAACCCAGGAATCGAGCCCGGGACCTCTTCATCCGAACATGTTAACTACAAGTAGTTAGAATGTTCGGCCAACGGGGTGGTTAACGAAGGAGTATGTGGTATTAGTAAGGAAGTAAGGAAGTTTTTCGGAAACCAAAACACGGAAACTCATTGCGTATGTTTGTTTCCGAAAAACTCGAAAAGTAGGCGACGGGTCGACTTGAAATTTTTACACAACGTTGCATTTCTATATGACATGGTCAATGTATTGTTACAGAGAACTAGACGCCATTCATGTGATGTCCTACGACCTGCGCGGGAACTGGGCTGGGTTCGCTGACGTCCACTCTCCCCTGTACAAACGTCCGCATGACCAGTGGGCGTATGAAAAACTCAATGTGGTATGTATTCTTATATCTATAGTAGGGAGACCCGCCCTTGTGTTGTCACATCACTCTGAGCTTACTTGAAAAGGCGCCAGTAAATGGAAGGGAAAAGAAGCTGGAAGAAATTTCTTTTTTTATAGATAAACTTCATCTATATCCACTTCTTCTAATATATTTTTTCTTGTCATGTAATTCTTTATATATTATGTACATATAAACAAGTAAAGATGGTTACAAATGAAATTAATTTTCCAGAACGATGGTCTCAACTTATGGGAAGAAAAGGGCTGTCCCTCCAACAAACTAGTCGTCGGTATTCCCTTCTACGGGCGTTCCTTCACCCTCTCCGCTAGCAGCAATAACTACGACCTTGGAACCTACATCAACAAGGAGGCTGGCGGGGGTGACCCGGCGCCTTACACCAATGCCACAGGATTCTGGTCTTATTACGAGGTTTGTCGTCTTATACTATCTTTCTTACGACTGATTGCTAGTTGGTCCGCCATGCTCAGCCATGCTGGCCCAATGTAAATTGGTAGACTTCACTCAAACGTTATGAAGAACCTCCAGAAGCCTCAATAGCCCAAAAGCGGACTGAAAACTGAAAGGTCGCAGGTTCGAACCCCACCCGTTGCACTATTGTCGTACCCACTCCTAGCACAAGCTTTACGCTTATTTGGAGAGTATAGGAGAATATTAGTTAACTTCAGCTTTACTAATGTTCTTAGTAAATTTAAATAAAAAAAAACTCTCTGGCGTGCAGATTTTGTCACGATGTTTTCTTTTACCGTCGAAACATTTAATTCTTTAAAAGCGCATAATTCCGAAAAGGTGCATGCGCGGCATCGAACTTGTGGCCCTCCGATTGGGTCACCGCCCATCGCCGCTCCGAGTCCTAACTACTAGGCTAGTGTAGTAGGTAGTGCTGCTCTTTGAATATTAAACCATCTTCTCAAAGGTGCTATTCGAATTTAGTGATAGACCAAAGTAGTGGAATGCTCGAGGATGTTCGCGGAATGCCATTTATTCTGTCGATTGAAATATTAGGAGAAAGTCATTTTTTAAATAATAGATAGACCAGTGCTTGGCTGCGATCACACTTGATGGTTAATGAAGATGCAGCCTAAGATGGAACGCGCTTGCCTAGAAAATGCCTATTCACTCTTGATTTGAAGGTATCCAAATTGTAGTTACAAGGAAAAACGGTAGCCGAAAAGGCATTCTATATCAGGAAGAAACAAACGCCGGCGAGCGAGTGCAATTACTCGCTCAAATCAGTAGATTTTTTCATAACCTTAATTAAAAAGATAAGACGGGTGAAGGCGAACCAGGAATTTTTGAGGTAAATGAAGTAGGTATCTCAAACAAAATATTGCCACGAGCTCCACACGAGACCGAGCAGCAATGCTCTGTGCTATTTCTCATATAAAATCTTACCGCGGAAAATGCTCATAATACCGGCAAACAAATTAAAACAGCTTTAGGTAATATGAATATAAACATGACGTCGCTAATATTTCATTGTGAAGCGGGCAGGTGCCAACAAACTCCCCCGCGTAATGAAGAAAATGGTTTTGTTCATTAAGATGAATATTTAATCACATCGACCTCCCATTCTTAAGTGCCTTAGAAAGAAAGTGTTTCAAAGAATGAAAATAAGAACAGTTTATAAGAGTAAGACAATTCGTCGGGGATAGTCCAAAACCGCGTATGTACATTTGGTAAAAACCGCGTGTCTACACCAGTTTTACAGGGAAGTTTAAAACTTTATAAATTTCTTATTTCTACGGCTATTGGGCTAATTTTTAGACAGAGAGTATTATTAATAATTCATGTGTTCTATGTATTGATAAAAAAAGATATCTTTTAAAGTGATTAATTTAGTCGCTACGATACTTACGCGGTTTTGATTTGACCAGAAACATATGAAAATGGATTTTAAGGATATCCGCGTAACTAGCAAGTTACGCGGATTTGCACTATCCCCGACGAATTGCTCTTTGGTTTCTCCACAAAATGATACAGTTGAACTCATATTGTATCGAAGTGATTTTCTGTTTTATAATGTCTTTTTTGTTATCATACATCATACATACCATTGGATTTCTTTACTCTCTCTATAGTTTTTCTTAAATAAAAATAACTTGTATTTCTTTATACTTTGTATCTTTTTCTTACAATATCTCGGTTTTTGCTTTCAGTATAAGTGTACACTAGCATAATTTGTGTATTTGTATAATTTATGTTAAAAGTCAGAAAAATTATGCTTATGTAAGAAAACTTTAAATCGAAACGAAAGAAGTTTGAACTGTAGCTTAAATCTCCGTTAATTTTACTCTTAGATTTACATAATAGAGCGACTTACTATTTATAGTTCCATACTAGAAAGTAGAAACATTTAACTCGCTGTTTTTTTTTTTTTTTAGAATAATAATAATCAATGTATGAAAGGCCTCACTAGCCCAACGGTTAAAGATGCGGACTAAAAACTGAAAGGTCGCAGGTTCAAATCCCACCCGTTGCAATATTGTCGTACCCACTCCTAGCACAAGCTTTCCGCTTATTTGGAGGGGATAAGAGGATATTAGTCAACTTCAGCGTGGCTAATATTCTTTTTTATAAAAAAAAAAATGTTAAATCTTCGTCTCATTGTATTTGCAAAGTTAGATATCAACTAACATATAGTTCCTAAAATAAAAAAAGTTTGTGTGAAAATTCGTGCTTACAGCAGAATTAAGGAGTAAATAAAATTAAACTTATAATCCTTTACAGATTTGTACAGAGGTAGATAAACCTGAAAAGGGATGGACAAAGAAATGGGATGACTACGGCAAGTGTCCCTACGCTTACAAAGGCACCCAATGGGTTGGGTACGAAGACGAGAAGAGTGTCGAGATCAAGATGAACTGGATCAAAGAGAAGGGATACCTCGGAGCCATGACCTGGGCCATTGACATGGACGACTTCAGAGGACTCTGCGGCGAAAGCAATCCTTTGATGAAGCTGTTGTATAAGCATATGAGGTCATATAGCGTGCCTCCTCCGCGCACTGGTCATACTACACCAACTGTAAGTTTTTCTTCACAGTAATCTATACTAATACATATTACAAAGCTGAAGAGTTTGTTTGTTTGAACGCGCTAATCTCAGGAACTACTGGTTCGAATTGAAAAATTATTTTTGTGTTGGATAGTCCATTTATCGAGGAAGGCTTTAGGCTATGTAACATCACGCTGCAACCAATAGGAGCGAAGCATCAGTGAAAAATGTTGCAAAAACGGGGAAAAGTATCCATATTTAAAATATATTCTTTTAAAAGCTTCTTAATCGCGATCATAATAACAGAAATTGACGCGGATGAAGTCGCGGGCAACAGCTAGTACATATTATAAAGGCAAAAGTTGTTTATGTGTGTGTCTATGTTTGTTATTCCTTCACGCCACAACGAATGAGCCGATTATGTTGAAATTTTGAATGAATATAGCTGATATCCAGGATTAACATCGCCTAAAATCAGCTTGTATTCTTGTACGAGTGCGCTCGTCACACCGTACCTGTAATTTAAATTTTTACTACAAATTGTACCTGCTATTTTTAGACAATTGTGCTTTAAGAAGATTTTTAATACATAACTTTGGTAATTGGTACTAATTACTACGCTCAGAATAGTTTATTTTTCTTAGATTAGCGCTGATGAAAGGACTACGCATATCTTTAGTGGATACGTAGAAAATCATTATTTTTATTTGGTTTACAAAGCATGTTTGCTTTGTAAACCAATGTAATGTATTTTAAGGCAGCCTTAAAATACATTAAGTGCATAATGTGATGACTGAATAATGAAACAATTATTCAGTCATCATACGATTTGAGATAGTAAAGGCTCTACTCATATTTTCTAGCAGATCTAAGTTTGATACACGTATATTTTCTTTGTTTCGCGGTTAAAATAATGCTTGATATCTAGATAAATAGAGCTAAGTTAAAGAAAAAATCATTGTTCACTGTCGTTTGATCAAATAATAAAGTGGTTATTCCGAAAACTTCGAAGGTAAATGACACGATCAAATACGAAACTTCGACCGTTCACCTTTTATGAGAAACTGACGATAGAGAAAGTTCATTTGGGCTTTATAAAACTTCGTTTGCCTTGCAGATAGAATTATTATAAACTTCATTAAGATGGAAAATTTTAATTAACTGTATCCCAAAGAGATATCATATCGCTAGGGCGAGCTATATCTCCCAAACCAGTCTTGCAAATGACAGGTGTCCATATAAAACAGTCGTTAAAATGTTTCAAGCTTAAATCTTTGTAATCGTAAGGTGGGAATGCTTTTCAACGCATTGTGTTTTCCTACTTATAATCTTACTTATTATTATAAATGCGAAAGTTTGGATGTATGAATGGTTGGATGGATGGATGAATGGACATCCAATCACGCCGCAACGACTAAACCGATTTGGCTGTTTGGCACAGTGATAGATTTTATAGTCAGGAATAACACCTAGGCTACCTTTTATCCCGGAAAATAAGAGATTTCCCGCGGAACTCTAAAAAAGCCTCAATCCACGCGTACGAAGTCGCGGGTATCAGCTAGTATTATAAATGCGTAAGTTATATATATAGTAGCGGACCCGACAGACGTTGTCCTGTCTTAAGTTTTTTTACATCCTCTTTGACGAAATTGGCAGCACGCATTCTGTCAATGTTATGTCAAACGCCATAAGGTTACATCAAAAAAGTTTGAATTGTAAAAGCGGTTACATTAGAAATAATTTAATATGGTGGTTAATATTTCTTAAATTTTCTAATTTTCCGCGCAATTTTCTTAATTTTTTCTTTCATAAGAACCTTCTCCTAACAATAACAAACACAATAAAAAAAGAATTAGCGAAATCGGTCCAGCCGTTCACGCGTGATGCGCTTACCAACACATTAAGCGATTCATTTTTATATATTAGAAGATGGATGGATAGATGTTTGTTACTTAATCACGCCGCAACGACTGAATCGATTTGGCTGAAATAAGAGATAGATTATGGTCTACAATAACACATAGGCTACTTTTTATTCTGGTAAATAAGAGAGTTTCTGCGGGAATTAAAAACGCGAACGAAGTCGCGGGCATCAACAAATTCATATGGTTTGTTGCTCTATAAACATATCTCCATGGCTGTATCCAATTGAGTTTTTGACAAAAGAAATAAGTACCTTAAAAGGAATATTATGTAGAAAGAAAATAATTGCTTTTCAATCGATACCTGATTTATTTTTCATTCACTTCTTCAAATGCAAATAAACCCGGAAAGTCAGAGATCCGCTGGAAACCTGGCCTGGAATTGAGCTAGGCAATCACCGTTTCAATACCTGACCATCATCTCATCATCATGATGAGCAACCCATTATGGTCTTCTCTCAGAATAGAATAGAATCATTTTTTAATTAAAAATTAAAAATATATATTTTTTAATTAAAAAAAAAATATTTTTTAATTAAAAATATAAACTTGTACAAAGTGTTTTCGAATCGTTAAGTAAATTACCGCTCAGAGAAGGGTATAACTTTTATCTATGAATCAGAGAAGGGTGAATAATAGAAAATAGGAAAATAGACAAAACCATTCAATCTATAGTGATCCAAAACTGTTAACGAAGTTTATCGAATATATTTTATTTTGGTTACGTCTATGAGTCCAAAACAAATATTGGTCTATCCCTTTATTTGCCAAAGCTCGCAAAAATATATAACCCATTTCAATTCCCATTATTTGAGGGTTCAAGATCGGTACTTAAAGGACAACAATGAAACTAACCTCGTAAGAATGAAACTATAGGGGAAGTGTTTAATAGTCTCGCAATCGTTCATACATCATTAAAGCCAAAACCCGAAAGTAACTTGATAAAATTTTAGGGGGTTTTTCTTCTTCTTCTTCTTCTTCATCAACTAATGGACGTCCACTGCTGGACATAAGTCTCCTGCATGGACCTCCACAAGCCTCGGTCTTGCGCCGCCTGAATCCAGCGGCTCCCTGCGACTCGTTTGATGTCGTCTGTCCACCTAGTGGGGGGTCTGCCAACACTGCGCTTCCCGAAGCGCAGGGGGTTTTTAAAGAAGGTAAAATAACTTACCGTGTGATTTTGCAACGTTGTGGGGTGTACGGAAAGGGTTGAAAAGGGGTGAAAGGGTTTTTTGTTAATAATATTGCCAAAAAAATTAGTAACACGCTGCAAATTTATAATAAGGTTGAGAACAACGGTAAGAATAGCGTTTTGTAACTTATAGATACCTAAGTCTATTTTTACCCAACTGCGCAAAGCTAAAATGAAGGGTTATGATATTTGCAGACTTAGTATGTATGTTTGTATGTGAATATTTACGTATGCTCCACCGTAGCGCCTAAACATCTGAGCTGATTTCGATGAATGATGTGTCAATCGATTCGTTAATATGGTACAGTATAGGTTATATTTTATTGACCGACTTAAAAAAAAGAGGAGGTTCTCATTTTGACTTTTAAACTTTTTTCTGATTATTGTTCTAGATCTAAAACTTGGCTAGATATCAATTTATCTATGCCAGACCGTTAAGAAAATGTTAAATTCAATTTTGCACAAAATTAGTTTTGAGTCACACAAGCGGCACAAGATCACGTTCTGTGGCAATTCATTCAAGAGAGCCATGTCCGGCAATGGACGTCTATGGACTAATCGACGACTCCACGTCTTTATTTTACTTTGATATTATTCTTACGGGTTATTATAAGCATAAAAAGTTTTCATATTATCTTTTTTATTAATGTGGCATTATTAGCTGGGGATATTTCAGATGATAGGTATTGGTAAAGTTATATAATATTTTCTGATGTTTTGATTAGCAAACTTTTGCTGGTAGCAACTAGTTACGATAAATCCTTTGAATGCAAGTTTGAATGTAATATCAGTGACTTGGAAAGTTTTGACGTCACGACATCAACTGTTGTAGAAGAAGAAAATAGAATCAAAAAGTTTTTTAGTATAGTACGTTTATCTCACGAGTCACGACGTTACGGGCGCTTTACTTGTGGTTACGTCGTGTACATGCACATTGCGTAAATGCCTGCCAGGAGCCTAAGTGGGAGCGGTCAGGTGCGAGCAAGCTCTCACTCACACTTATACATATACGATACATACGCAACCGTGAGCCACTAGCCCTCGAAATATACCTACCGTTTTATGAACAGCTGAAGGGATTTTGACGGAACTTTCACAGACAGGCAAAAGATTATACTAGGTTACATTTAAGTCCGGAATTAATTAGAATTTTTTGGTGAAAAATAGAAACTTTTGATATAAGGGACCACTTATGACCACTGCTGATACGATCTTGGAGGGAGATAGCGGACATTCCAGACATATGTATACCTAAAAATCAAAGATTTCCCACGGAATTAAATAAAAAACTTACATACCCGCGGAATAACGTAGTTTCCATAAAAAAGTCCAACTCTTTTCTTCAAAAGGTTGTCTGGAGGAGATTGCTTCAAGCGACACCTTTGCGCAATTTATGTTAGTGTTATTCATTATTTCTTTCATTTTATTACTTTCTAAATGCTGTTATACCCTCCTACCTACATTTGTCCTACACAAAGAACATAACATTTAAAAAAATCTATTGCCGGTTTCTTAAATTGTATCCCCAAAACATTTTACTAGTTACATTTTTCGACTATCTAGGCTTGTAAATAAAAAATAAAAGTATCAATTCTCCTTGTCAATTTTGTAAAAATGGCAACGGAAGGCAGATAAGCGGAGGTGTGCTCGCACAGGGGTAAGTTAATCGAATGAAATCTTATTCAAATCATCGAAATGATTAGATTTATCATAATTAGTAAGTAATTAAAACTATGAAATGTTGATATACAGTTTTATCTTCGCATAATAATAAATAGAATTTTCATAAGCTTGTTGTCATTTTCTATGTCCTATGCTGAGGACAAAAGTAGACAATAAAGTTTTGATAGTTTAACTACCTTTGTACTTTGTATAGTACATTGTAAGTTTTTGTCAATTATTTATCTATTTTCTAGCCTTTACAGATAATGATATATTACTAGAAGCATTAGAAGACTCAGTTTTTGACTTTTCGGGCGAAAATTCAGATCGTAATCTAGAGTTTATCCCTTCAGAGCCTAGTCGAAAATCCAATGACCACTAGACTAGAGATTCAGACAGCATTTCAAACCAAGATGATCTCCAGTAATTTGGAATTAGCATCTTCATCAATGTTTCTCTCAAGAGGATGTGGAAGAAGTGTTTTGCGTGGACGTGGACGTGGGCATGAACGTAGACATGGTTCTGGTCTTGGCAAGCAACTTCAATGAACGCAGTCTTTGTCCTAATTTACTCGATAGATTGCAAACAGGAATTGCCAAAACAACGGCTACTTTCAAGATACATGGACGAAAGATACCTGAAATTAATGATTTGACGCAGCCAGAATAATTGTTAGGTATATTTTACGCCTAACAGGAATTATTATTCCAATTTTCATCAATATTTATAGTAATTTTAATTAATAACAATCTATGTGTTATCTATCGATAAATTCTTAAAAACAATATTATTTGTCAAAAACCGTCATGTTTCTTTTCTGACAAACACAAACTTATCGACAGGTTACAGAAACAGTAGAGGGCAATCTTTTCTAAATCATCAATGTAAATGTACTATTCTAAACTTATTGATCTCTAAAATTACTGACTGATCACTACATAATGTTTATTATATGCTCAGTTTTGTTTTGTTATTACAAGAAATATATTATTACACGACTACAGTAAAGGCAAAAGGAAGGATTATGATTTTAGTAGTCTATTTATGTATGTTTATATGTATAATCGTATGTATGTATGTGGTATATTTACGTATGCTACGGTGTAGCGCCTAAATTACTGAGCCAATTTGGATAAATCAGGGGTCAATCGATTCTTTCTTATATTCGGGATGATATTAGTCACATATTATTCAATATGACGGATTTTATATCCAATTTTCCATAGTCTGGTTACAGTTTTTAAACATTTTTCTTATCTTGATAATTGTTTTTGGAGCAACGTTTTATTTTTGTATTTTTTTCTGAAAATTTATTATGTATATAACATAAGGCAATAAATGTTTGTTATATTTTGATTCTTATCCAATTATAATTGCATTTAATTTCCTGAAACTATTCTATGTCCTATACAAATCACATAGTAATATCGTACTTTTGTCCTACGTATAGGACATAGTGAAAAACAGATTTTCCTAATGTAGGATTTTTTTTACTATTTTTCCAGTATATCGTAATCTATTAGCAATATTATACTAAAGTTTCAAAAACATATTCTAAAAAAAGTGTCTCTGGTAGGCAGGAGGTTAAAGACTTTATCTATTTATTTTTCTTTCGCAGCCTGAGTGGGCCAGACCACCTTCAACGCCATCAGATCCATCAGAAGGCGCCCCAATTCCTACCACCACGACCCTGGTACCGAGCACGCAGGCGTCTACCACAAAAAAGCCAACCACACAAAGACCTACCACTCAAAAACCTACCACCCAAAAACCTAGCACTGAGGACCCTGGAAACGTTGACATAGATAACGTGGAACAACCACCAGCGGTACAATATTATGCCTTTTTTTTAGTTTTTTTTATTCGATGACAAGATAGTCCTTGATTACAATCTGACCTGATGATAAGTGACGATGCAGTCTAAGATGGTAGCAGACTAACTTGGAAGGGGTATGGCAGTGTACTCATACATTAATCGTTTCTAAATAGCATCGTACCGGAACACTAAATCGTTTGGCGGCACATCTACGACGGTAGGGTGGTAACTAGCCACGGCCAAAGCCTCCCATCAGTAAAGTTTAGTAGTTCAGTCGAAAATTACAAAGTCAGGTTGGGATGTTTTTGTAAAATTGCTCTTCTTGCAGAAGTTAGGAGGAAGGCATATTGTTTGAAGAAATAATTACAATAGAAGATGCCACAAAAATATGTAACTACAATTTTCTATCAACCAGACAGTTTTCCCTTGACGCTGTAAAAAAAAAAAAAACAAATTAAAACGACCATTTTATTCATCTATTGTTTGTTACAGGAAAATGAAGTCGATATCCCAGAAGTCTGCAAAAATTCGGAAGATTACATTCCAGACAAAAAGAACTGTGATAAGGTAAGGTTACCTTGGCACTTACGAAATTTTAGCCATTTTTTATTCAACTTCTAAGGTCAGGGTTGCACTTGTAAAGTGATTGCGAAGCGACGGCGTCGCGATAAATCGTGTGTCCGTATAATGGTGGCGATAAATTTTAAATAACCAATCTTTACAGTGAACACCTTCGAAAAGTTAGTAAAAGTGCATCTTAGCATCTTCGCTTAGCTGATGAGGTCAAACGAGGACTTTGTTTTTTATGAAATAGCTGTTGGTTCGTCATTGCCTTATCATTATTATATAGCGTTGTTAAATTTTTTTCATTTTTCATTTATCCATCGCCTCTGATTTTAGCTCAAAGTATTTATGTTTTCCTATCAGCTTAAAATAAACGCTGGTATTTACATTTAATTTATTTATTGTTATTTCTACCCATCGTATTGTATTTACCCGATTACGCCTAAGCCGAAAGGAAGGGTTATGATTTTAGCAGCCAAGTAGATAGTTATTTACGCATGTTCCATAGTAGTGCCTAAATAAATAAAAAGACGTGTGGCACTCGGGGACTGCCACGGTAAAGCTATTGCATAGCATTTTTTATCAACGCCATCTAGCGGTGAGAGGAGTCCCGTGTCAGGTTATTCTCGTTACGGAATTTCTGGATTCGGTCTCCACGCTCAAGGCCCGCGATAGAAGCTATGCAATAGCTTAATAAATAAGTAAGGTAAATGAGGTTTTAATCGATTCGTGTTTATGAACCGGGTGACATAGGCTACATTTTATACGAACAAAATCAACGAAAAAAAAATTGCAATTGCAAAAATAACCTAATTATATAATTAATCTAACATTTCATAAATTAATTTTTGCGCAATAGTTCCAAAGACACTAGTATGTCAAGTGTGGCGCTTCAAATCACATCACACTATCACACTTCACACTAATATTATAAAGCCGAAAGTTTGTATGTGTATGTGTGTGTGTGTGTGTGTGTATGTTTGTTACTCCTTCACGCCACAACGAATGAACCGATTTGGCTGAAATTTGAAATGGAGATAGCTCATACCCAGGATTAAAACATAGGCTACTTTTTATCCCGGAAAATTACAGAGTTCCCGCGGGAATCAAAAAACCTTTATCCACGCGTACGAAGTCGCGGGCATCGTCTAGTTGATTCATAATAATTAAGCTGTCATTTGTATAGGAACAGCCAATCCAGTGTCAGTCATAGACTAATTGAAATCAATGGGTATGCTGTTTCATCCAATTTTCCGTAGTTGCCTTACAATTTTAATTTATTTTTTCCAGTACTGGCGTTGCGTGAACGGCGAAGGCGTACAGTTCAAATGCCAGCCTGGCACCGTCTTCAACACCCAACTGAATGTCTGTGATTGGCCAGAGAGCTCAAATAGAGCCGAGTGTCCCTCATAAACAATAATAGACTAATTTTTATTAAAACTGTCAAAAATAAATGTTAATATGATCCAAACTTTAATTACTATCAAGTCATCATGAACAACTTTGTTTAATCCGAACTAATTCTTCAATCGCGTTTCTTACTTTCTTCGTTGTCTACAGATGGCTAGTTTTTTGAAAGCAATTAATGTTTGTATTCGTATTGTAACATTTATTTGAAAAAAGTTGTTTACTCTTCATGTAGGTACTTGGTTTAGATTTAAGTATAGGTATAGTTTACGTGCATTTTTTGTCTACCTATTTAATTACTGTAAATAATATTAAGAATGTAGTCTAAAACAGTTTCGATCATGTCGCACAGTTTGAATTTGAACAGTAGAATATAATAAAGTTAAAATATAACTGAACGATATTTTTAAGCATAATTGAAATTGTTTTACACAATACTATTTAATATAAGAATACTCATGAAATTAAATGTTTGAAAACGAACAATTTGAAAAGCACTGCCTTTAAGTTTAAAAAAATATAAATATTTTATATTTATTTGTTTCTTTATCAGATAAAGTTAATTGACGCCAATTTCCAAAAACCAGATTTCCAGGAAAAATATATAAGTGTTATGACCCAAGAGAATGTAATCACTCCGTTATTATGACAAAAGTACCTACGTAAGAAAGTAATCAATCATTCATTGTAAGATTCAAGATATAAAAATTCGTGGAGACGTCTTGTTTGATTGTTCAATGGTTAGTGGTTGAATTAGACCCTAGACTCTAATTTAAAATAGTGAAACAGAACCACTTCGTCTTCACATCACTATTACTTTAAAGCGGAGATAAGACGAATAATCTATATATATAAAATTCAAAGTCCTGACTGACTGACTGACTGACTGAGATTTCAACGCACAGCCTAAACTATTGAAGTTAGAAACTTGAAATTTTTACAGTTGGTTCCTTTTATGACGTAGGCGCACACTAAGAAAGGATTATTGGAAATTCCACCCCTAAGGGGTTTAAATAGGGGATGGAAGTTTATATGAAACTCCGTCATTTTTCAAGCTGTGTCCATCAAAGTTGGTATTTGAGCTTACAGTTAAAAATAAAAAAGTACGTGTGTCACAGTTTTTGAAAATTCCACCCCAAAATCTAATTCCACGCGGACGAAGTCGCGGGGGCAAAAGCTAGTATAGCTTATATCTTCTTTAAAAGCCTCTATAGCTCAGCACATATACTTAGGTGCGATCTGTAAACTGAAAGGTCAACGATTTAATCGCCATCCCGTTGCACTACTCTCTTACCCACTTTTTACACGAGCTTTAAGTCTATTTGGAGGGGAGAGGAGAACTTGACAAATAGTAATAGTAAAAAAGTTATATAAGGCAATATTCAGTTGACTTCATCTGATTAAAGTAACATAAAATATTACCTATTTGTAACAGTACTCAATTTTACTCTACTTCAAAAAGTATTTGCTCATCACTTATTTGTAAGGGAAAGCTGCAAGACGAGATGTTTCCGACGTGCTTGAAATAAAAAAAAAAGCTTTGCGGTTTTTAAGACTGGTAAGGCAATTATCTATCTGCCAGTTCTTAAGTAGATTAAGCGCTCTTTGGAAATAGACCGTCTTTTGAAGTTAATTTATTTATTTCGCTTATTGAAGCTAATAAAATAGTTTTTATCACGTTTTATCTGGATTCTTATTTTTCCCCTTTTTTCCGTTTCTCTAGAAAAGAAGAAACACAGGAACAACACAAAACACACTCGACGCAAGTTTCGCTCCGATACCGGAGCATCATCAGGAGATATTGATTCCACAAAGCACGATTTGTACTTATTCTTTCAGTATCATCATGGAATTTCGCAAAGTAACAGAGTGAAGGTATTTTTAATTCTGACAGAATAGCCTTTGTCACTTTGAAATCAATAATTTTAGGCATGTAATTAAACGAGCTTCTATTTAATACCATTATTGGCTTCTAAATTACTAAGTCAGCTTCAACTAGTGAGCCTCTAAAAAATATAATTTTAGCATCTATATTTATAACTTAGCTTCAAACCGTGAACTCCTAAAATACTTAAATATTAGCATCAAATAATACACCAAATCTTCAACCACATTTTTAATTTTTTTTTTGTGAGAAAAATGAAATAAAAAAATGTTTCTAACTAAATAAAAAAACGTTTTTTTCTGATAAAATGAAATTAAAAAAATGATTGTTTTTAAATTTAACTCAAGATAAATACCTACACATAACATTATAACATTTTTGAAAAAAAAAAATCAAATTTTTTTTCAACTTTTTTTTTAATTTTAGGTAGGTTTACGATCCCAACAGAACCTAAGTGCCCGGCCTTTGGCCGGGCACCTGAATATTCATGTATAACCCTAACCTAACCTAACTTTAGTTTAAAGAAAAAATTATACAAAAATAATTGCAATATTAACACACTAACAACAGAACAACAAAAAAAACAAATGTATGTTTTGAATGGCGCTCTCTGATTGGTGCAAATAGCCATAACCAACGAGATCGTGCAAATTGCCAGTCGCATCCGTCTCACTCGCACCAACGAGATCGTGCAAATGGCCAGTCGTATCCATCTCACTCGCACCAAATCGTGCAGTGGCAGTGGACAATAATAAAAATAGTGGCTCTTTATTTGATGCTTTCTTTGGAATATTTTGTGGCCATTGTGAAGAAGCCGAGTTAGTATATTAGAAGCTTCATCATTTTCCCGTTGCTGAGTTATTAAATTAGAAGCTAGGTTTTGATGCCAAAAAATAAATTTTGTTGGTCGACTTATTATATTCCATAATTTTAATTTGAAATGAATTTGTCTCAATAACCCAATGGTTACAGGTGCGGACCGAAAACTGAAAGGTCGCAGGTTTGAACCCCACCCGTTGCACTATTGTCGTACCCATTCCTAGCAAAAGTTTATTTGGAGGGGAGAGGAGAACATCAGTCAAGTTCAGCTTGGCTTATATTCTTTTTTAACAAAAACGCCTGCTTCTATCCAATACCTCAATAGCCCAATGGTTAAAGGTGTCGACTGAAAACTGAAAGGATAATGGTTCGATCCCAACTTTACAATGTTATCATATCTTCTACAACGGAGAGAAAAATAATATTATGATTTCTTTGCATCTTTTTCAATTACAAAATATTATCTACCGTAGCACTTTTAATATTAATTATTTTCAAATAAATATTAATTTCCTGTATGCTTTAAACTGCTTTGAATAATACTGCTGATCCATCATATAAATTAAATCTATCACAAACGGATGCTCTCTTTTGCAAAAGTGCTTTCATAAAAAATAAAGAAATAAAGAAGTCGACAGTTTCCTAGGTACAATCTTTTATAGATTACTAGAGTTGAACGTTTTTTAATCTAGTTTGCGACGCCCCGCCCTGGGAAGAAACTTCGGCAAACACTTAACAATGCTTTTTTTTATAAGTACAAGTTGCTACTGAGAGACTGAGAGCGAAGTTTCATAAAACTCATTCAACCAATGCCAGACAAAGTTAATGCATAAATTATGAATTGTTTTTCGCTTTCTCGTTTCAGTGCTTTCAATTGACATAAACATAAAACAAATTATGAAGTACCTAAGTATATAAATTTATACAAATAAATAAAATTGAAGTGTTTGTTTGTATCTAAATAACAGCTTTTTACTAAATACATATGTAAGTAAAACGATACTTATAACAAAAAAGCAATTTTTAAATTTTTTGTCTATATGTCTGTTTGTTTGTTGCCACTAATCTCGGGAACGATTGGACCGATTTTGACGGGACTTTCACTGGTAGATAGTTGATGTTACCGGCAGTAACATAGGCATTTTTATTAAGATATTAAAAACAGAAAAATGGCATTGTGTTATACCTAATAGGCATAAATATATTTTGTGTTAAAAATCTTTATTTTAAGTGTATAATATAAAAAAAATTTATTCAAAATCCCAATTACCTTACTATAACCAACTTGTGCGGTAAAACTCTGTCTAACCTTAAAAAACTGTCTGTGTGTGAATTTTCATCTTCGATGTATTTTCAATCAGTTTTCAGCAACGGTTGCCTATTGCTGTGAAAAGTTTAAGATACAATTTATAAAGATTTAGTTTAAATTGTATGTTATATAGGTATTCGCTACCAAAGCTCTCAGGTAGATAATTTATATTTATCTTTAAAGCTCAACCAATTTAGATTCAAACTTTACCTATAAATTATACAGCGAAATATTCTCAGAATCAAGTAATCCACTCGTGAAAACACTCACTATTATTCGACTTATGTGTAAATGCTGAATGCGAGATTATTTTGGGTTTCAAGTATGATTTTAGACTAATGAATACTAGACTAAATTTTCATACGCAAATATTATAATTGCAGACAAAAATAGTAAAGATAAGACAGGATTAATATTATTGTTTCGTTTGATTAACCGAAGGTAACTCTTTTGTTCCAACTTTGGGTTTGAAGACGTTTATGGGTTATTTTCAGAGGACTCATTGTTATTTCATCCGAAACAAGTAAAGCTTACTGAGTAGTTTCGAAATCAAAAATGCTACTTTTGGCTACTTTCATTTTCTGGAACGATATAATTTTCTAAATAATATTTGATTTCTGATTTATTTTTTACTGGATGATGCCCGCGACTTCGTTCGCGTGGATTGAGGTTTTTTGGATTCCCGCGGGAACTCTCTTATTTTGCGGGATAAAAAGTAGCCTATGTACTATTCCAGACTATAATCCATCTCTTTGCCAAATTTCAGCCAAATCGGTTTAGTCGTTGCAGCGTGATTGAGTAACAAACATCCATCCATCCATACTTTCGCATTTATAATATTAGTAGGATTTCGATTATAGTAAGTATAAAAAAGTATAAAAATATTAATTGATGAAAACTTAACCGCTAACCCTAAAGGCTCTATAATGTGATTTGATCAGCAATGTAAAGTTTCATCAATTTTAAGTGATAGTAGGATAAAAATAATAATACGTCACCGCTGGAGGTTGCATTTGCAGTAAAATACTATTAGTGCCAGATCCCGCCAATAACGCTTAGTTAGTGTTTATTACGAGCCCTCTCCACTCCACTATAGGTCGAGATAACAGAATGGATTTTGTGTCGGTATCACTAAGCTTATATTTAGGGCCGATTTCACCAACGTAAAGTACGTCTTGTTCGAGCGTAAAGATATTTTCATTACTCATACACGGAAAGTAGGTCTGAAGTTGCCTGAGAAGCGGGTTGAAAGTAATACTTTTCAGCCCTAGGGAGAATCGTTTTCAACTGACAGCTGTCAAATAATTAAAAAAAACTAGTTGTCACATTTTTATTGGAATTCAAATGAAACACGACATACCCGAGTGCATCCATAGACAAGAAGAAAGATAGACTTTATTCATAAAGTAAAGACAACTGATTCATAGACATTCATAGACAATCATAGACAATACTTGACTATTAAAAAGCTAAATGCATAGCCCGCCGGCTAGGCCAAAGAAAAAAAAAAAGGCGGTAAAGTTCACTCAATTTTCTTTAGCTAATTTCTATTTTTATTTTGACTTTCCTTATATTCGTAATGAAAAGCACAGTGTTTACCTCGGGATAAAGACTTATTTAGTCCCTCGAACTATAGGCCCCCTCGCTACGCTCGGGCGCCAAACCCCGTCTCGGGACTAAATAAGTTACTTTCATCCCTAAGGTAACAATGTACTATTTAACAGCTTTTGTATTGAAAATCTGCTGAAATATCAAAAAACTTAAGACTAGTAAAATAAGACTTATTTTACTTTGGTGAAATTGGCCCTTAAAAAATACGCGTCGAACTGAGAACCTCCTCTTTTTTAAGTCGGTTAACTTATTAACTTAATAATTATTTACTTGTACGTATCTCTACGTCTCATCATTTCTAAGTATTTTGACTCCTTTCCAATTAATCACGGGATTTTTTTTTGGAACAACTACTGATGCTTGAATTTGGAATAAAATATCCGATAAACTTTTCTATTAACCGACGAAAAAAAGGAGGTTCTAAATTCGTCGCGTATATTATTTCTTTAAATTATAATATAGAAATTTAAGCTACAAACTATGATTGTTTTTATCTGAAATTTAAAAATAAATAAAAAATTGGATTGGGCTCGTCCGGGATTTGAACCCGGGACCTCTCGCACCCTAAGCGAAAATCATACCCCTAGACCAACGAGCCGGTTGTATGTAGTATCGAAATAATAGACACTATTATTATAATACGTATAGTAAGTGAAAGTAGTGGATAGTACGTTCTTGTGACGTCATATCAATTGGTGTTGCGTATTCGCTTGTTCGTCGGTCATAATAATTTTAATTATATTTCAATATGGTTTCAATACAATAAAACTCGAAATGTTTGAATATTATTTTTTTACTTAAGTAGTTGATGCCCGCGGCTTCGCTCACGTGTATTTACACAAGTATATAAAAGTTTTTTCAACACACTTGCTCATAAAATGGCTCCCGGTTCACCGCAATTAGGCACACAATGACACCTTTAACTCAAACTGTGACTTTTGATTACTATTATTCACAATGTGAGTTATAGAATTATTTTTTTTAATTGTATTGGTTGAGTTGCTTTGTTCTTAAAAAAGTTTCTATTACAAAAAAGATCCTACCTATTGCCAAGATACCTATTGCTTGCTCATTTCATACAACTTCGTTTCATACAACTTCGTGCTTAATAAATAAAACTGTCACTCAAATATAACTTTTATTTTTTCTGTAAGTAATTAAGAAAACTGGAAATTCCCCATTTTGTACGTGGCTATAAGAGAAAAGCCAAAAAAAAAAGAAACCTCATTCTTTTAGTCTATGGCCATTAAAGGTACGCGCGCATTCCGGAAAAATGATTATATCAAATAAATACCTGAATAGGCTGTATGGTCGTCGATCTTTGCCTGCCCTCAAGAGCATCTCAAGAGAGCGAACAAAAGAACAACATTAATTTTTCCTGCCATTGCGAAAAAATTTTCACAACTCGTTTTCACTGTTTTGTACCATAATGTACTATTTTAGTATTATTTTCTTCACAAGTGTGTTGAAAAACGTCGTATGATACACGTGTATATTGATGATTACCGTCCTCGGCTGCCTTAAGACCCTCACCTAACGGCTCGGGTCTCAATAGCGCCTCAGCGGTAATCACCAACTTTTACACTTGTACCATAATGTACTATTAAAATACCGCGGGAAGTCTTGATTTTCCGGGATAAAAAGTAGTCTATGTCACCCTCCCGGTCTTATACTATACCCATACAAAAAACCACGGCAATCAGTTGGTTTGTTGCGACGTGATTGAAGGACAAACCAACAAACAAACACACTTTCGCATTTATAATATTAGTAAGGATAGCTGTCTATGAGCCTCAATAGCTCAACGCGCAAGGGGTCGGACTGATACTAGAAAGGTCGCAGGTTCAAATCCCACTCATTACGCACTCCACACATAAGCTCATTTTGTCCTGGAGTCTATTTCATAAATGACTAAACATCAAAAGCTGAATTCTTAGTTTATTCATCGCTAGCTTTTGCTCACGACCGCATCCACGTTTTTAGATTCCCGCGGGAACCCTAATTTTTTCGGGATGTAAGGAATGCCATTCTCTAAGTCCTCAAATATATTCATGCAAATAATCTAGTCGATCCGTTGCTCTGTTGCTGCGTGCTTGAAGGAATAACCAACAAACAAACACACTTTAATATTAGTAGGTATAGTTGGGGTGAGCCAATAGTAATATTATTGATACGACTCGACTGAAAATCGAACCCAGTCTATTCTTGTTTGTGTGACAAGTAATTTCGCATGATGGAACAAGTGACGCCTTCAGAAGCGTATGCGGTATTTTATCGCATAACTAATAAACTGGTATCTAAAATTATCACTTCCTACTATATTTTCCTTCGATAGCGGTCGCCATAATGGCTGATCTATTTATAACTGTCCAATATTATTTTATGCCTGTAATATAATTTTATGGCTCGCTTACATAATTTGCAGTAGCATTCCTGTCTACTTGAACGTGAATAGCGTTTCCAGTACCAACCTCTCTTTCTGCATCGTATTCCTTTTTGCTGAGGGTTACGACCCTTTCCGATAGTTACTTAACGGTACAAGATTTCTAGAGATAATAATGCGGTGAGTTCAACTCAACTAAGAGTACGGGATTTCGAAGGTAGATGTAAGAAATAACAGGTGCTGTGCAAGGAAAAGAAATGGAAAAATTCAAGCCTCAAAGTGACCCAAACAGTTAGTTGGATCAATTTTACTTAACTAGCGCTATTTACTGATATGCACTGTTATAAATAGTCAACATACGTCCACAAGCTACCTACTGATATCTGTCGTTTATAGTCAACACGTCCACAAATACAGATTCCATTATTCGAATATAGTGTATCTACTAGATCCGTAGAGCAACGCATTTCGATAACTATTAGGTCAAATCTAGTGGTGCTATTATATGAAGAGCGCAGAATCTAGTCGACTCTAATCTCAAGATACCCCATACACGAGCAGTGACGAGAGTACACACTAAATAGAAACAGTTGACACTCAAGGTGCTGGAATGAACTTGCTGGCTCCAGTGACTGGAATAATGTAAGAAGTTCGTTATCTTTTACAGGTCAAATTTTACTTTCATGAGGATCGACGAAAACGTGTCTTATCTTGGTTACCATTTTACTGATTGATACCTTTTTTTTTATTCGATGACAAGATAGCCCTGGACTGCGATCTCACCTGATGGTAAGTGACGATGCTGTCTAAGATGGTAGCGGGCTAACTTGGAAGAGACACAATTCAGAAATTATAAATTCCCAAATTGCCCTCGCCGGGAATCGAACCCGAGACCTCCCAGATATAAGACCACAGCGCTCACCACTGCACCAGAGAGGTCGTCAAAACCTACGGAATCTATTAGCGTTACTATCAGCACTATTTTTTTGTCTTTGATATAAGTATAACTCACGATAGTAGTTATTGTACAAGAATCCAACCTGGGATCTGGTTTTTTTTGTTTAAAAAGAAAAGATTCCAATATACATAATGGTTTTATTTCAAGTCATATCAATGACGTAAATACATAATACAACTCAACTCGCCTGTGTCCACGACTACATTCAAGGGGAGTATAACTTTGTAAAATCCCTCTAGAACGATCTGTTTTTCTGTGATAAGGTAGCCTAATGTCACTGTCAAAGTTCTCCAATATATAGTATATGTAAAAAATCACGTGAATTGGTTATATCAAACTTTTTTTGCTATTTATTCTACGCTTTGTGATAGATCCAACCTAGGCTAAATTCAATTCAAATCTTCAAATCTTGGACTAAATAAAATTATAATACTCATTCCTTGAGCAAGCATTTCGCTTAATTGGAACTAAAAGAGTAATTTCTCTCTCTCCTACTACTATCCTTCTACTATATAATAACTCCTATTGGGAATCGTATTATTTTTAATATTATATAGATAAATTTTAAACTTTAATTTCTAGCTGACTTGCGCATAGCTCGGCGCACTAAAATGTGGTTAGAACCCGCTTTTCCCACTAGTATGGCCGAGGAAAGCATCGCTACCGGATCCCCGCGGCCGCCATTACTGAAAATTTCGCGCGCATTTACTCGTCACAGACAACAAATGCAATAAATGTATGATGGGTGTCGCAAAAGTATTTAAGTGATTTTTTTTATTAACTAACTTTTAGCCTTGGAGTTCTGAATTCTCGCCACAGATAACAAATACAATAAACGTATGACGCGTGTCTAAAAAGTATATAAGTGGTTTTTTTAATAACTGACTTCTAGCTTTAGGGTTCTGAAATAATTTATGAATTATGTGAATATTATGTGCCATGATTTTTTTAAATATGGGTTTGAGATTTGTAATAGTAACTACTATGTGCGACGTTAAACTTTTGTTCTAGAATACATTGAATGATAGTGATGTAAAAATGTAAAAAGTTCGACGAGTGTAGTTTCTGTGACTGTTATCCTGAATAGAACAAAGCATTGAAACTTTGGATGGAATAATTTTAAGGTAAGTTTATCAGAAGAGATCAAGACACACGATTTAAAATTATTTTACAATCAGTTTGTTATAGGACTAATTTGATTTAAATGTAATTTTAATGTACAGAAGCTATGATCGTAAGTTTAAAATTTTTTGGACTTCTTTTTTGACACTTATTAGAACCAGAGAGTTTCAGAGAAATGAGGTTATTACAGTGTCTGCACCATTTTTAGGTCCAACTTTTCGTCAAAGTTTCTTTTGATTACTTTAATGCTATGACTATAAAACTTCCAACTTTTAATTTTTCAAATTAGATATCGTATAAATGCCGGAATGTGTTTGTATGTAGCTTTATTGGTTTTTCCTCTAATTACGCAGCAACGGAGGAACGGAAGGAGGCGATTTTTTGCTGGTTATTTTTGAAAAGTGACATGACAGGATACTTTTTATTTTGGGAGAACAGAATTGTTGTTAAATGTTGTCAAGTGACAAACAAGCAAGCAAGCAAGTGCTTTAACTAATATTCTTCTCTCTTCTCCAAATAAGCGGAAAGCTTGTGTTAGGAGTGAGTACACCCATAGTGCAAAGAATGAGGATCAAACCTGCGACCTTTCAAGTTTTAATCTGCACCTTTAGCTGTTGGGCTATTGAGGCTATATTTGAGTGTGACAAAGGCTAATTTCTATCAAAATTAAAAATACCTTCACTCCACACAGACTAGTGTGGCAATTAATAAAAAAGGAATAAACATATTTTATACTATACGCTCCGAAATTGCAGCCGAAACTGCTACCAGTATTTCTCGAGGGTAACATTAAAGCGAAATAGGTACGCCCATTCAGATGCACTTGCAGTCAACCGGCGATGTGACGCCGCGAGCGAACGCGAGCACGAATTATTTCGTAAGAAATCACGACATTATTTTGAAAACTGAATTTTTAAGCTCTTAATTTGCTATAGCTAATTAATTTTAATAAAATGTATACCTTACACAAGTTACAAACGTTGCTTTTCAGCAATTCATCAACGAATGGTTCACAACTGAACGCAGGTCTCTTCTGAGAAAAGGTACATATATATATAGACTATAGAGCATAGTTCACTAATCTGACCCATTGCAGATTGGCAGACTGGGATTAGTATACACGTCAGCTATAGGTACATCTTCATCAAACCTTAGAAAGAGATAATTAAAATTGGCCAGCATTAATTTCACAGAGCGTCATCTCTGCCATTAATAATAATGTCCTCCAGACAGAATCCGGTTACGGCGGCCAACCTCCTCACTGATTAGCCATCTATAGATATTATAGTGCACAAATGTGTACGCAAACACTGGTGCACTGTCTATTCCCTCACTCTCATATTCCGGTGGAACTGAAATCCGACACGACCGGAGAAAGATCAGGACCTACGGCTTTACGTGCTCTCCGAGACACAGGGTGACACACCGCCAACTTCCTAACTCCAGGCTAGTACTGAGAATAATTGCTTGACAGAAAACCCCAATACATTTATTGGACTGACCCGTGAATCGAACTCGGGGCCTCGTCATTTTTTTTTATTCGATGACAAGATAGCACTTGACTGCGATCTCACCTGATGGTAAGTGACGATGCAGTCTAAGATGGTAGCGGGCTAACTTGGAAGGGGTATAGCAGTGTAAATTCAACCCATACCCCTAATCGGTTTCTACACGCCATCGTGCCGGAACGCTAAATCGCTTGGCGGCACGTCTTTGACGGTAGGGTGGAAACTAGCCACGGCCAAAGCCTCCCACCGGACCAGACCAGATACAATTTAGAAATTATAAATTCCTAAATTGCCACCGCCGGGAATCGAACCCGAGACCTCCCAGTTATAAGACTACAGCGCTCACCACTGCGCCAGGGAAGTCGTCAAAAACATCGATCACGTCATCAACAGTCAAACATGCTAACCACAAGACCAAGCAATTATTTTAAACTCTATCTATGTGTATTTTCTTGACTTTCTGTTGTGATACAGGTACAAATAAAGGCATAAATAAATAATATGATATGAGTATCCCTGTGGTTGTTGCTTCGTGCGACAGAGACAAACGACTCTATACAAAGCCAAAGCCGACAACTGAATAGAATAGAATATTTTTTTATTCAAATAGACTTTTGCAAAGTGCTTTCGAATCGTCAAATGAATCTATCACTGGTTCGGAATGCCGACTACTTATCCCTTTCAAAACTTCGATTACTGTAGTAGGTATACATTTTTCGAATAGGAAAAATCAACACTGAATGAAATACGAAAAACTAAAAATCTATAAAAGCTTGTAGTTTTATAAAAGCCACGTGGATTAAAAGTGTTGTATTGAATGCGATCGCAGGTAATTAATTACTTTACTCATGTAACTTTTCAACCGTTGTGTAAATCTGCCCTTGTATACAGCACTTTTGCCTTCCCTTCTGTTTTGTCTCTATGTAATGTTTTGTTTTCTATTTTTCTGTAAGAAAGCATACTACTACTACCTACTACTTACTAAATCTTATGAGCTAGATTTTCAAGTTAAGCTATTGCATAGCTTCTACCGCGGACCAGCGTGGAGACCGAATCCAAAAATTCCGTAACGAAAATAACCTGACGCGGGACTCCTCTACGGTGAGCCGCTAGATGGCGCATTTTTTATCAACGCCATCTAGCGGTGAGCCGATAAATGGCGTTGATAAAAAATGCTATGCAATAGCTTTACCGCGGCAGTCCCCGAGTGCCACACGTCTTTTTTTATTAATTTTCAAATATAAAAAAAAAGATTTTACTATCTACTAGCTGATGGCCGCGACTTTGTCCGCGTGGATCTAGTTTTCAAAATCCTGCGGGAACTATTTGATTATCCGGGATGAAAAGTAGCCTATGTCACTCTCCAGGTCCTCAACATGCAAAAAATCACGTCGATCCGTAGCTCTATTGCAGCGTTATTGGAGGACAAACCAGCAAACCAAAAAACAAACACACTTTCGCATTTATATATTAGTGAGGATGAGGATAGTGAGGATGAGGATGAGGAAGGATGAGGATGAATAATGGATATAGTTACTCCAAAGTCCTAGCAATCTTTATCTAAACATCAGGATACAAAATTAGTGGATGTCAGTCCATGATTTGTGTTGTAGGCTCAAAGGTAATGCAGAATTATTGTTTCCAATATAACTCAATAATGGTATAGATATTAATTTGTTACATAAACCATAATTAAGTGAGTAGGTATCTACTTAATAAATAATAATCCACGAAAGCATTATTTGGTACAGTATTCATTTTTTTGTACTGACTGGCCCGTTGCTAATTATATTATTATTATTTATTAACTTACTGTAGACCCAAAAAACCAAAAAGTTTGACGCTAGCCTCAATAGCCCAACGGTTAAAGGTGCGGACTGAAAACTGAAAGGTCGCAGGTTCGAATCCCACCCGTTGCACTATTGTCGTACCCACTCCTAGCACAAGCTTTCCGCTTATTTGGAGGGGATAAGAGGATATTAATCAACTACAGCTTGGCTAATATTCTTTAAAAAGAAAAAAAAAATAGTAGACGAATACGATCAATCGAATTAAATCTTATACTAACCCCAAAGGACTGTGGTGGAAGTTTTCTTTTCAGGCAATGCTTTTTTAAAAGCTAAATATAAAAAAATATATTATCATCTAAACCACTAGAACGAGGAAATGTAAAAAAACTAAAGTGAAGTTAAAAATGTATTAAGTTTGTTCAGCGTCCTTAAAATATTTCTGGGTTTTGCGGAGAGCCTCAGCTGTACGGGTTGGAGTGCCAATTAGGAATCCACAATTTTTCATGCTGCAATTTTTAAATTATCACGTCTCGTGTAACTACGCCAACCAAAGCTAAACCAAGGTTTTTTAATACAGAAATCCCTTATTTTCATCTTACTAGATTATTATTATTATCCTCATCATCTCAATCGATAGAGGTTTTTTTATTCGATGACAAGATAGTCTTAACTTAAGATGGTAGCGAGCTAACTTGGAAGGGGTGTGACAGTGCAGTCTAAGATGGTAGCGGGCTAACTTGGAAGGGCTATGGCAGTGTAGACTCAATCCATATAATACTCTTAATCGGTTTCTACATGCCATCGTGCCGGATCGCTAAATCGTTTGGCGGCACGCCTTTTTCGGTAGGGTGGAAACTGGCCACGGCCAAAGCCTCTAACCAGACCAGACCAGAGACAATTCAGAAATTATAAATTCCCAAACTGCCCCCTGCGGGATAACCTTGTTGCGCCTACTATCTACGCAAAAATATAATCCATATTATTTCAGTTGGGTGGACAAATCTTTATTTTGCAACACTAAAATAAACAAATTCCTCACTTTTTAAAATTTGTAAACGAAAACGCATTTTTACTATAACTATGACAATATTTTTTTGTAGCTTGTTTTAAAAAAAAATCAGCCGAAGAAAAATGTGCGAACATTTTTCTTCAGCTGATTATTTTTTAACCTAACCTACCCTTGACTAGACTGACATACTAAATGTTGTGTGGCGATTTCATCTTAAAAGAAAGTGGGCTTACCTCAAAGGCAGTTTTAAAGTGAGTTAGCCATATCCTTAATGGTTTCTTAACAGCATCATACCGTAATCCTAAATCGCTTGGAAGTACCTACGACATTATTAGTAGAGTGGTTACTAGCTACAGCCAAAGCCTCCTAAGTCCTAGCAAACCAGACACGAGTCAAAATTACATGTAAAATGTCAAGTTGACTCAGATGGGAATCGAACCCAAGTTAATAAGACCACCAGGCAACCAGGCGCCAAGGTCATTACCAACCAGTACTATAAAACACGTAACTATCTGAAAAAGCATACATTATTGGTTTAGTCATTTAACTTAGTTTTTCGCTAGTCCCATGTTGGGTGCCAATTTCTTTTAGCTATTCGTTTCAATATTGTGGCTGTAAATTGTCTCCAAGCGATGCCAAAAAGGATTGTGTTTTATTATTCGCCTTGGTAACTGTTCTATGACTAGAATAGTATAATATAATATTATATAGTATATACCGCCGCGGTAATCGAGAGGGAAATGGATTTTTTTAAATCTGAAATAGGCTCACGCTTGACGACAATCAATACTGGATAGCACTGATGAAGTCTAGGTTAGAGCGCGCTTGCCTAGAAGATGCCTACTCACTCTTGCCTTGAAGGTACTCAAATTATAAGTGACAGGAAACGCGGATGCTGGAAGAGTGTTCTTAGCGGTTCTTTAGCGGTTCTTGTCAGAAACGTTAAATTAAATAATTTGTTCGGGACATTATCCGGGTCATCACTGGCAACACGCACTGTTCGAAGACTTTAGTCTTCAGGCACTGAGGAATTTTGGACGAGAAGACATCTCTGAGCTTCCCGAATGCTGCCCAGCCGAGTTGGATTCGGCGGTTGATCTCTTTCTCGAAATTGGACCTACCTAGCTGGACTGTGTGTCCCAGGTCTACTCGTCTACAATTTCGAGTGCAGAGTTCTCAACAATTACTGGGTGGAGCGAAGCATGAGCATTGGACATGATTTTCGTCTTGCTCATGTTCATTTTAAGGATCCGAAACATGGTCGCTAACTATGGGCCTCATAAGAAGGCTCAGGATCACTCAGCGGGCGATGGAGAGAGCTATGCTCGGAGTATCCCTGCGAGATCAAATCAGAAATGAGGAGATCCGTAGGAGAACCAAAGTCACCGACATAGCTCAGCGAGTCGCGAAACTGAAGTGGAAATGGGCGGGGCACATAGTTCGAAGAGCTGATGGTCGTTGGGGTCCCAAGGTGCTGGAGTGGCGACCCCGCACCGGGAAGCGCAGTGTTGGCAGACCCCCCACTAGGTGGACCGACGACATCAAACGAGTCGCAGGGAGTCGCTGGATTCAGGCGGCGCAAGACCGAGGTCTGTGGAGGTCCATGCAAGAGACTTATGTCCAGCAGTGGACGTCCATAAGTTGATGATGATGATGATTATCCGGGTGGAGTTACGTTATTAAAAATCCCGTGGAAACCAAGATAAAAGGTAGTTCTCTACTAGCGTCCTAAAGTTAAAATTATTAACTACCAAAACCGTATTTCGAGCTACGATTTCGAACTATGATTCAAAAAGCGGCCATTTGTAAAGAATGACGTCATTTGACAACTCTCGACGTATTTCATATTGCTATATCCAAAACTACAGCAGTAAGGAGAATATCGATTAGATGGATAGACAGAGAATTTTTTCTAACTTAGATAGCTTTAAAAATCGTATTTGGCCAAATGTTGGTTAACGACGTTATAGCTTGAGGAGGGCATTCCAAGTTCTCAACTATATTCATGCAGAAAATCATGTTGATCCGTTCTTGCGTGTTTTAAGGACAAACCAACAAACAAACACACTTGCGTATTTATAATAAGTACCTATTAGTAAGAATTATGTCACGCAATCACACGTCAAACAAAAGTGTCACGCAGGATTTTTATAAAATGTAACTCCACGCTCCACGCGGACTAGCTATTTGCGTCTACTCGAGACTTCGTCTTTTTATAAAAATACTTTAAATCGATTCGATTGAAAAACATAAATGAATAAAAAGGCGGATAATCGGATTGTTTTTCATATTGTATGAAAAGCACGCAGTGAAGTGACGCAATGGCTGACACTTTGCCAGAATCCGCTAATCCGGAATATTCCACAATTCAATTCAAGAATAATGCGGATTTTGTAAAATACATATTTTGCTGCAGAAACTAGGAATATTATTTATTGGAGTTTTCTCAAGGCCTTGTTGGTTTATTTGTTGCTTCCTTTTTAATCTTATTTGCGCATAAAGAAAAGGATTTATAGAGCAACTACACATTTAAACTAACAACATATTACATAGGCATACCTAATAGTTCCAAGAACTGATGGTCGTCGGGGTACCAAGGTACTGTAGTAACGACCCGGGGCCGGGCCAGAATGTACAATGTTGGCAGACCCCCCCCCCCCCCCCCACTAGGTTGCCCGACGATACCAGGAAGCCGCTGGATACAGGCGGCGTAAGACCGAGACTGAAAAAAGACTAAAATCGCAGTAGGTATGCAAACGGCAGAGAATAAGCTATTGAGGTTAAGTTAGCAGTGATGTGACCTATAAGTGAAATAAAGAAGCCTTTTATTATAAAGATGGCATTACAATTTTACCATATACCTAGGTATTATTGATTTAATTTTAATACAATAAACCCAAGAGAGTATAATCCTATTTATCCTATTTTTGCCTATTATAAATGCGAAAGTTTGGATGTTTGTTACTCAATCACGCCGCAACGACTGAGCTGATTTGGCTGAAATTTGGCCCAGAAATAGATTATAAACTGGAATAACAAATAGGCCACTTTTTATCCCGGAACATTTAAGAGTTCCCGCGGGATCAAAAACCCCTAATCCTCGCGGACGAAGTCGCGGGCATCATCTAGTCAGTAATAACAACAACACTTTCTCCGAGACAATCTTATTTTCAAATAACACAAACATAATATTTCTTCATTAATTACTTCTGGTACGCCAAGCATACATTCGCTACATAGTACCGGAGGTCATGGCATTTCGGTAGAGTTGTAAACTTAACCACAATTTACTAGAGTTGAGTGCCATCAGAGGCTGATTTTTATTATTAGGTAAATGAATATCTGAAAACTATAATAGCTGAATTCCACGATTTCATTATTTTTGATTCTTAACCTCCCATGGGCGTAGTGATCACTGTGGCATAAAAAAGGGAGTCCTGGGGTTCAATTCCCGATAGGGAATTTAGGAATTTCTAATTTCTCAATTCTTTCAGGTCTTATCTAGTGGGAGGCTTTGGCCGTGGCTAAATACCACCTGACCGTCAAAAACGTGCCACCAAGCGATTTAGAATTCTGATATTATGGCATGCAGAAACCGATTAAGAATATGGATTTTTTGCATGTTTGTCTAGCCAAGTAAGCCCGTTAACATCTTAGACGGCAAGGTGACTTTCCATCAGGTGGATCTGAAGTCTAGGTTTATCCCAAAGTCGCGGGCTTTAGCTAGTTATATATAAACAATAGTGGATTGACTTGACGTTTATAAAATAGATTCATTCGTCTTCCAATTGCTAAGATCGACTAGACTATTCTCAAGAGACGATACAAAATCCTTAGATCCAAATGTAAACTCTAAACGCGTTTAGTGATGCGATCGATAGTTTGTATGTTGTCGATAAAATCTGTTTCGCTATTAGCTATTACGATGTATTTTAAGGGGACTATGATAGCCAGAAACGTTTTTACAGTTTTAAAGTTTATATTATTTTATTTATAACTTTTAACATTTATTTCATATAGAGAAAGGTATCGTGATAATTCATCCACACTTAACCTGCCCCCTTTAAAAAAACTTAAGTAATCATTAATTATTGATTTATTTGCTTAATTGCAGGTATACATATTAAAAAGTTCATAGCATTCATCCCTTGACGTTCAAATTACGATATACCTAATTATAAGATCTAATAATTGTACTCTTGAGTGCTTTACTTATCTAGTAAATCCGTCAAATAGCTTTTGCGTGAAAGAGTAACAAACATACATACACACACAGACGCACACACTCATGTACACACACATACAAACTTTCGCCTTTATAATATTAGTACTATGATGTGAAGTGTGATGTCAATGGTTCACAGGCAAATTGTATTGAAATTATCAATGGTTTAGATTGATAAATAAACTTCTCTATGTGAGGCAGTCAGATTCTAACTCTGAACTCTCAAAACTTTTCCAATTTTCCAGTTTACTGGCCTCTACATTTTCTTGACCTCTACGTATTTAGTAACAATTTTTACGCGTGTTCACACTTTGATCTTGTAAAATTGGTACTTAAGTCGACTTTATGTCTCATTGAGCCCATCACTATTCAGATCGCTGACGTCACTGGAAGATTTACACGCAGATCGATATAATCCGGGAGGCTTCGTGTTGGCAAAGAGCCAAATTATTTTTGCCCAATTCGCGACTTGTGAGCAATAAATCCAACGGAAGGTTACCCTATACCCCTTATTCTTGCGAATCAATGTACCCTCTGGGCCATATTTTATCATATCGTGATTCGCTGATGGTTAAAATGCTCGTTACTTCTGTTTTGCGCTATAATTCTTAAGGAAACAAATTATAGGGCAAAGTGGTATTCGGGAATCAAATAAAGAAGGGTTTAGTAGTTTTATTTAGAAATTTTTTCCTGTACGTTTTATTAAAGTTATTTATTTTTTAATTAAAATGTTACAATAAAACTAACAGTTAAATTATTATTAATGTAATTACTTCACAAATTATGCTCACGTGGAATGGTGTAAGAATAGGTAATGACTGCATTTCCGCGCTGGATAACCTAGCTGATTCTTTGCGCAAAAAATTTGTCAGCCCTTCTGTCAGCAGATGCGGCAATTAACCGGGGTGCAATGTTTCGTAAAAATATTTTGCATTTAGACTCTATGGCCCCAGGGTCTTCACAGCAAACGGAACAAATATGTAACACCTATATCACTTACTAGTTGATGCCCGCGACTTCGATCGTGTGGATAGAGGTTTGAATTCCCGCGCGAACTCTCTTATTTTCCGGGATAAATGCCCATGTGTTATTCTAGACTACAATCTATTTCTGTGCTTTTCAGCCAAATCAGTTCAGTCTTTGCGGCGTGATTGACTAACAAACATCCATCCATCCATCCATCCATCCATCCATCCATCCATCCATCCATCCATCCATCCATCCATCCATCCATGGTGGTGAAGTCTGCCAATCCACACTTGGCCGGCGTGGTGGACTATGGCCTAAACTTCTCTCAATCGAGAGGAGACATGTACCTACCTAGTAATGAACCGGCGATTGGTTGATATGACAATGATATTATAATGTTTTTAAATAGGTTTTTCCTTTGAAAACAGAGTATAGGGCCCTTATTATCATGATTTACAAGTCCAATATCCTTTCAATTCCATTAATAAAATAAAAAGGGTTATCTTTGAAGAATGGATCCGTTCTAGCCAAGGAAAGGATAATAGAATCTTGATTTAAAAAAATCAATAAGAGCGCGTTCACATTACGCCCCAGTTTGCAGTGCACTCTGCGGTCTGTAGGGTTAGTATCAATTTTAATTCGATTGATCGTATTCGTTTTCGATGACATTAGTGTCACAGTAAAATTAACCTTAAAGACATTGATTTAAAGTCACAAATTCAGTACAACCGATTTTAATTTGGAGCGTATCCGTATACGTAAACGCATAAAAATGCATGCACGAAGTTAAATTCAAATCCAATACTATTACGGTTCATTTCACTTTGACACTAATGTCATATAATACGAATACCATCAATCGAATTAAATCTTATACTGACCCCACTGAGTCCCAATTCACAAACGGCAAGGTGAATGAAACCAACGGCTGACAATAACTAAGGAAGTTACCTACTTAACTAGATGTCGTTCACGTGCCGAGTGTGCGTATCGCAGTTGACTGGATGATTTTGCATTTTAAAACCAATTGAATCAGCCTTTTATTGAACGGGTCAAACAAGCAGTGAACTGAACGATACTGAATGACTAGGGTGAACTGTGTGTGTGAATTATATTTGTTGCTAATGAATGGCTCACAGAATGCTGCAAATGTGAGCGTAATGTGAAAACGCCTTAAGGAAAGTTTTGAAATGATATCGGAAAGCGTCTACTTCAGTTTATTATTGGTTTGAGTGGTAGCTAGAGTTGCTTTATCTTTACTGATATTAGAAATACGAAAGTGTTTTTGTTTGGTGGTTTGTCTTTCAATCGTGTAGGACCGGAACAATGGATTGACATATTTTTGCATGGGTTCTGTTTATGTTGAAGGCTTGGAAAGTGACAAAGGCTACCTTTTATACACGGGTTCCTGCGGGATTAGCTTCTATAGCCTAACAGTTAAAGGTGCGGACTGTAAACTGAAAGGTCGCGGGTTCGAGCCGAATCCGTTGCACTATTGTCGTATCCACTCCTAGCACAAGCTTTTCACTTATTCTGAGGGGAGAGGAGAATATAAATCAAGTTCAGCTTGGCTAATATTCTTTTATAAAAAAAAAAAATTAAAACCCAACTCCACGCTTATAAAGTCGCAAGCAAAAGCTAGTTCAAATTATAAAATCAAGTTCTAAACGACCAATTGAACGGCGTGAATTTTTTGTAAATATAATTAGTAGTAGTTTTAATTTAAGTAATTTATTTTTTATATTACCTATTCATCGTTATTGAAAAATAATTTTATACCATGTTGTTTTGATGTTATTTTAATATACTTAACCTTTTCTATTTAAAACCATTTGGTTTTAAATAGAAAATGTTATATTAAAATAACATCTACCTACACCGAATCAAGTTCTAAATTTACATAGCCTATAATAAAATCTAAAATGATGAAAATGAATTCTAAATCTCGCAGACAAAGTTACATCCCTGTGTAGGTGGAAAGGTCAATGCGATAAATAGACTTTGAACGGAAAAATAACATGGCTTGAGGCAAATGTAAATTATGAGCCTTATTTAAATAAAGTGGAACACAATGTTTTTTCTATGTTTGCTAGTAATTTAAAAATAGTATAAGAGATATTATTCAATCCAATGAAGTTTTGCTAGCCGTAATGCAAAGGTGCTCTTCAGGAAACACAGTATGAGATACTGGAGGCGATACAGTTGTCTATTCTCTTAAGTATTCTTTTCTCTTATTCACAGCAATGACAGATATAATCTTCTTCTTCTGTCTTCTTCTGAATTAATTCCCCGGGATAAAAAATACCCTATGACAACCTCTAGGTCTTTAGAAATGTAGGTGTATCCATTCAAAAAGTACAGTTGCTGCGTTATTAAAGGACAAACTAACAAACAAATAAACGATCGTACAGATGGGAAATGAAAGGTGCGGTCTGAAAACTGAAAGATCGACGATCGATCCCCACCCATTGAACTAGTTATTGTTACGACAATATGAATGGGTACGCCCTTTCCTAAGACAACCTTTACGTTCGGCCGTGGTGTAACGGTTAACACACTCGGGCGCGATTCCCAGAGAGATGTGGGTTCGAATTCCGCCGGCCTCGGAATTTTTGATATGTATTTATAAATCTATTAACCTTTACGTTTATTTGGAGGGAATAATAGTCAAGTTCAGCACAGCTGATATTCTTTTATTTAAGAAATAATCACATCCTTACTTTCTTATTAATATTATAAACTAGACGATGCCCGCGACTTCGTCCGCGTGGATCAAGGTTTTTCAATTCCCATGGGAACTCTGTAATTTTCCGGGATAAAATGTAGCCTATGTTTTAATCCTGGGTATGAGCTATCTCCATTCCAAATTTCAGCCAAATCGGTTCATTCGTTGTGGCGTGAAAGAGTAACAAACATACACACACACACATACAAACTTTCGGCTTTATAATATTAGTGTGATGTGATGCAAAAGAGTGTTTGTTTGTTGGTTTATTGGTTTGTTGGTCTGTCCTTCAATCACGCTGCAACAGAACTGCGGATCGACGTGATTTTTTGTATGCACCTTGAGAGTGACATAGGTTACTTTTTAACCCGGAAAATCAAAGAGTTCCCGCGGCATTAAACTAAATCCACGCGGACGAAATCGCGGGCACCAGCTAGTCTATGATATCTCTAGTAGATAGGTACCTAGTAATTAAGTCATATTGAAAACTTATTACTCGATATCATGTAAGCTCAGGCCTTCGCTCGAGGACTTGTATGGTAATCGACTTAGTTAACTGTGAACAAGAATGCATGGGTGCTTGCACTTGAACAACCATGGAGACAATCGACTAGTTTATGATTTTATTTTATCTTGAACCTTCATTCAGTTTCATTTCTTTCACATCGACGCTTTCTAGGTAAGCGCGCTCCATCTTAGGCTGCATCTTCTCTTACCATCAGGTGTGATCACAGCCAAGCGCTTTATTTAAAAAAATAGCTATCTGTTTGCCGAATTTCGGCCCGATCCGTACAGTGATTTGAGCTGTGCGTACTTAGATAGATCATTTAGCCAGTTAGTCTTTATTGCAAATTTCATCTATTTTAAGCAAAAATTTTTTTAATTCTTTTTAAATAGGTGTGACAGACTTTTTTGCCACGATGGCAGTTGGCACACCGAGTTTTTCTTAAGATAGATCTTATGGGCAACTTTCAGGTGTGCAGGTTCCCTCGCGATGTTTTTCTTCACTGTTGAAGATATCGCTCATTTGCGACAAGAATGACATAATTCAAAATCGACGATGAGAGAATTCTCTCGTCAGAGAGTAATGTTTTGTGGATGCTGCGGTCTCGAAACAACACAGCGGCCAACAAAGCTACAGAGCATTAAGTCACAATTTTTTGTGCTTAGCGTAATGTTGTTTTTATAGCAAAAAGTATAAATTCAAAAAGTATAGTTTAAGTTCGACACTAAAATTGGTTAATTTTGAATTATGTCATCCTTGTCGCAAATGAGTGATATTTAGTTGCATGTACATAACTCAGAAAACGCAACAATATAAGTACTATAACTATAAGTAGGTACACGCTACTCTAAATACTAGCTAAAAATGTACGAGAGATATTATTTTAACTAAGAGCTTATTTCCCTTTATTTCGATGCATTGTCCCGAAGTTTCGTAGCTAACAGCATTGCAGCGCGTAAAGTGATCCTAATAGGTTTAAAGTGTACTAGTTCTAGTATAGACAGAATTGATGCAATAAAAACAAAGTTGTTACTTGTTTCTAAAAGCCATAACAGTGTTTTCGAGATAGTTCTGAAGTTATATAATGTGGGGAATTGGGATTTTGTTTCTGTAAAGTTTTTGGAATTCGTAAAATGTTTTTCGTTCTTTGAAATAAGTGACAAAAGATATAGTTGTATTGGATCGCTTTATTTATTTACTAGACAGACACTTGGGTATTGTATCGCTTTATTTATTTTATACTAGATAGACACCCTCCCCGGCTTCGCACAGGTGATTTTACTAATAAAGAAATTGAGATTTTCATACAAACCAACTTTTCTAACTTAGTATCTACTTTTTATGAAATTACCTATATAAAATTTGTTCCCATATCTCTCAGTAAATTCTTTTAAACTTTTTAAGGTTGTCTGGAGGAGATCGCGCAAAGCCATAAGACCGCCTTTGCGCACCGCATAGGAACATTAATTAACTAATATATATAAAATTCAAAGTCCTGACTGACTGACTGAGATATCAATGCACAGCCTAAACTACTGAAGTTAGAAACTTGAAATTTTTACAGTTGGTTCCTTTTATGACGTAGGCGCACACTAAGAAAGGATTATTGGAAATTCCACCCCTAAGGGGTTTAAATAGGGGATGAAAGTTTATATGAAACTCCGTCATTTTTCAAGCTGTTTCCATCAAAGTTGGTATTAGAGCTTTCAGTTAAAAATAAAGAAGTAAGTGTGTCACAGTTTTTGAAAATTCCACCCCAATACCTAACTCCACGCGGATGAAGTCGCGGGGGCAAAAGCTAGTTAACTATAAGATTCAATAAAATTGTAAATACTATCTCTTGTGTGTAGCAATAAAGAATTTTTTTATCTATCTTTTCGAGTGGATTTTTCAATGATTTTCAAATCTTGTCCTGACAATTGCGAAAACAAAGTAACCATTTCTATTTTAGATGAAAAACTTTCATTGGGACTTCCTTTGACTTTTTCATATTTTTGTTTTTACTCTGTCTATAAGTCTGCTACAGTCCCGTGGAATGACAAAATCTCTAATTTAAAAGTCATGTCAACATAAATCCACTAATTGCTAAGTACTCAGTTACTAAGAACGGTTCTCGAATTTCACTAAGGGTCTTCTTGAGTCACTCTTCGCTAAGCTTAAGTGGTTTTGAATAAGAATATCGCCAGAATAAACTCACTGAAATTTGAATTAAAAGGGCAACTGAGAATATTTAAAAGATCGCTCATCCGAGAAATCGTCTTCACTTTTGTTACTGGAAGAGAGATATCTTATTATTAGAGGAAAAAATCTAATAATAACAGAAGTAGACGTATTTTAGACGACATGCTACCGGTATTAGTCGTCCAAAAAACGTCTAAAAAGTTGTTTGCTGCTATTCAGTTTTTCAACAAAATAATAAAAACTTTATTTATTTCTCCAATTTGACAGATTTCTAAAATTGTCCAATTTTTAGTCATGAATTTTATGTTTTTTGTAGTTTAATATTCAAAGGATTAAACCGATTCATTCTAATACATATTAGACTAGCTTTAACCCGCGGCTTCGCTCACGTTAGGTTCGATTTTTTAACCCCCTATCTAACCCTCTTGGGGTTGAAATTTTCCAAAATCTTTTCTTAGCGGATGTCTACGTCCTAACAGCTACCTGTATGCCAAATTTCAGCTCGATCGGTCCAGTGGTTAGAGCTGTGCGTTGATAGATCAGTCAGTCAGTCAGTCAGTCAGTCAGTCAGTCACCTTTGCCTTTTATATATTTAGATACTAGCTGATTCCACTTCGTCCGCGTGGAAAAGGCTTAGAGTGACTTGATTAGTAGACTACGCGAGAAGTTATGTCCTCTATCTCCGAAAATATTTAGTTATTTTTTGGATAACTTGAACCGTTTACGAAGCGCACGCAACGGAAGCCCTCAAATATGGATAATTTTCCCCGTTTTTGCAACATTTTTCACTGATGCTTCGCTCCTATTGGTCACAGCGTGATGTTGTATAGCTTAAAGCCTTCCTCGATAAATGGACTATCCAATACAAAAATAATTTTTCAATTCGAACCAGTAGTTCCTGAGATTAGTGCATTCAAACAAACAAACTCTTCAGCTTTATAATATTAGTATAGATTATTATTTTATTATTACTATTGGTTTATACGCAACTTTCGTAAAATAATAGTACCTAATATAATTTACAGAGAGATTAAAGTAGGTTTTTACGCCAATTCGATTGGCAAAAAGCACAACAGCTATTATTTACACATTAGTTCGGGGGAGACGATTTTGAGAAAAATTGCTCCTCTGGTGCAATGTCAACTCTCCGGCGTTATTCATCTACGTAACTTTTTCACAGACTCATAGGGAAATGTATACCTTTTGTTGAAGGTGCGACCCATTTTTAGTTTTCAAACGGTTACAGCTTATACGAGTAGTTGGAAAGTTTAGAACATTTTAGAACAATGCTTTGACTTCAATTATTGAGCATCTGTTAACTTCCATTCATTAATTTAAAAGGATTGAAGGAAGTTGTACTTCATTATTGCAATAAAAAAAAAGACGTGTGTAACTCGGGGACTGCCGCGGTAAAGCTATTGCATAGCATTTTTTATCAACGCCATCTAGCGGTGAGAGGAGTCCCGTGTCAGGTTATTTTCGTTACGGAATTTCTGGATTCGGTCTCCACGCTCAAGGCCCGCGATAGAAGTAATCAATAGCTTAAAAAGAAAGTATGACTGGCGCTTGACTGCGATTTTACCTGATGGTAACTTGGTCAGTGAAGATGCACCTAAGGTAGAGCGCGCTTGCTTAGAAGAATACCTGTTCACTTTTGATTTTAAGTTTTTAGTACAACACAAGTTGTAGTTAGTCATTACATTGTTAGCATTCCAAATACGTATCAGGAATTAGGAGGTAAATAGGTAAAACTACCCAATAAAAGTAACTATTTCCAGTTTTATTTACATTGAGCTTATCTTCCCAAAACTTAAGCTGCTAAGAAACGCTCATAAAAACATTCGCACTTAGAAAAACTAGAATAAGGAAAATCCTGAGGGAAATTTTATATAAATGGTTCAGACTTGATGTCGTAAATTATGAGCTCTAGGAAACTTACACTTACAAAGTAGCTCGTGTAACGAATGTTTTTTTAAAACTTTATGACATTATTATGGTGCTTAACTTCACTGTTAATGTAATTTTTAATTTATTTGTTTACGCTTGACCTGAAACAGTTTTATCTCGGATCCATATTCTGGCGAATACGTATCTCAACCAGAAAAGGTCACACGCAGAATCCAGTACGTCGTCGACGACGACGTAATCTAAATATATAAAAGGAAAAGGTGACCGACTGACTGACTGACTGACTGATATATCAACGTACAGCTCTAACCGCTGGACGGATCGGGTTGAAATTTGGCATACAGATAGCTATTATGACATAGGCAACCGCTAAAAAAGAATTTATGAAAATTAAAACCCTAAGGAGATAAAATAGGAGTTTGAAAAATCGAAAGTAAGCGAAGCTGCGGGCATCAACTAGTAACATAATATAAGATAGCCTAAGACTGCGATCACCAAAGGTACTGATAAGTGACGACACAGTAAGGTGGTAGCAGGCTAACTTGGAAGGGGTATGACAATTTTAATTAGTAGGTACTGACTAGTGACGACATAGTAAAGTGGTAGCAGGCTAACTTGAAAGGGGTGTGACAGTTGTAATTTAACCCATACCCTTAAACGGTTTCTACACACCATCGTGCCGGAACGCTAATGGCGGCACGGCTTTAATGGTAGGGTGGTGACTAGCCACAATCAACGTAGTTAAGTTAGTACGAGTAGGTATGTGCGTTCTTTTACAAAATGTATTAGGAATAAATATCGCAATATCGCATTGAGAATTGGACAGTTATAACATGAAACGCACTAGACCAACACAATACTAGTTTTGCATGATTTCCACGATTTTTTCCATTTTTCTACGTCAAGCCTTGACCAAAAAATTAGCCCTCCGCACAAAAGAGTAAATCTGTTTTAAGATGAATTGACTCTTTGTAATCCAAAATAAACACGCACATTTGTAATGTCCAGCTGTGCAATTTATTGCTCATAATATCAGGGAAATAGGAAATAATTCGTGCCACGTGCAGTGAGAAATATTATTTGACCTCAGCTAAGCATATTTTAAAAATAACAACGTTTCTTTATTATTTATCTTGTCCATCATAATGGCCAGTTCATTTAACAACAGTAGCATTGGAGCATAAACTTTTTCTTCAGCTACGTAGCAAAGTGATATTTAAATAATATAAACGTAAAAATTATTTTTACAAAACCGACTTCAAACGCCACTACAAAGTACAACGAATAAAATTAAACACTGAGCCAGTGAAATAAATTAGTAAATACATAATTGTTTACTTTGCAATTTGCGAAATACTGTACAAAACTAAAGTTTACACATATTATTATTACGTTTTTCGAACCGCATAGGTAATGTATTTCAGAATGCCGCTGATTTAAAATAGCGGTTTGTGTTTCGTGTAATAAAGTGGGCACCCTCAAAACACATTAATTACACCTCGGCATATAATCCGTCGCTTTTGATGACGTATTACTTAAAAGGTTTATTTAAAAATGGCATACAAGGTTGTGAGTAGAAATTTTATTCCGTAATTTTTTTTACTAGCTTTAATAAAGCAAAAAATAACATAAAAAGTTACAAAAACTTTATTTAAACGGGCGCCCTAAAAGCTTTTCATAGTTGGCTTAACATAGTTGCATTTACATATACTTAACTTGAAAATAGAATTATTTAAACAAAATTATTTTAATTTAATTTTAAATAGTTGTCAATTTTGGGGGTTATTAAAATTGCTGTTTTTAGAGCTCTTTGTAGTTAAATAACAAATAATAATAATATTAGCATCAATATCAGTCAGTTATGTAACAGAATAAATAGTAAAACTGCCATCTTTTTCTTGGAAACATGTTTTGCAAAATTTTAATGGGTAGATAAGTATATCTTATCTACCCATTAAAATTTTGACTACGACTTTTGAATACGACTAGATAATATCAACCTTTTTTTATAGACACGAAATGCCTAAGGCATTTCCTGTCCGTCAGGGGAAAAGGAGGGGTTATGTGGGACTTGCACACACCAAAACCTGTCTTCGTCCCTCCACGGACCCTGGCAGTAGCGTGGGTTACACTTGGTAGAGTATTCACCTTGCAGGTAATATCAAACTACATGTTTCAAAGCATATCTATGCTTCTATGACCCGATGTTTTAGTTGGATTGTAAAGTGAGAAGAAAGAAAAAGGAGAGATGAATAAATAATAATTTACTTATCCTTTTATAAAAAAAATACTATTTCATTAATTTATTTGACGGGCAAGGGCATCGGCTGCCAGTAAGTACCAGAAAAGTCGTCAACAAAAAGTATTAAAAGCTGTTACATTAACGACTCAACTATGCAGTTTTATAAAAGCAGTTACTATATTTTATGCAGCAACTGAGAAACTAGAAAGAAAACTTTCGCTTCAATGGAAGTATTTTACTAACAAAAATATTAGAACAATAGCAGCGGTAATGTGAAAACAATGTTAAAGATCCGGGTCGCAACTCGCAATGCACCGCTGCTATAAATAGATACTATAAAACTTTATGTTCTATTATCTAGAGATAAAATATTATGATTGAACTAGATTTTTCCCCCGACTTCGTCCGCATAGAGTTAGTTGTTCTTGTTTTTCCGCAATAAAAAGTAGCCTTACATCAATTTTCACGTCCTCAACTATAACCATGCAAAAAATCAGGTCGATTCATTGCTTCGTTGCTGCGTGATTAAAGAACAAATCAACAAATAAAATACTTTCGCATTTATAATTAAGAATGACAGACTGAATGACTGACTGATCTATCAACGTACAGATCAAACTACTGGAGGGATCAGGTTGAAATCTGGACGACGTCATTAGTTCATTACGCGTCAGAGGTGCCAAATTGTAAAGTTTTCCCAGAAGGTAATTTCAATCTACAAATCGCATAGATACTAAATGAGCGACTAGGTGACCCCTCACTTGCTGATAACATCAGACAAGTCATAAGGAGCTGTTGGATACAGGCGGAGCAAGGTTCAAGGTGCAGACCGAAAAGTCGCAGGTTCGACCCCCACCGTTGCACTATTGTCGTATCCACTCCTAACACAAGTTTTCACGTATTTGGAGGGGAGAGGAGAATATCAGTCAAGTTCAGCTTGGCTGATATTCTTAAAAAAAAGTCTATGCAAGCGATCTACATTGCTGTAGCTGTAGATAAAAAAGAAGTTAGTAGGTACCAAGTTAACTTGGAAAGCCACATTGTAAGCTGAAATTTTATTTTCCCTTGACGTGACGAGTCAACTCGCCTAGACATTAATTAAGTGCCTTCACTGTTATGTACTCGTATAAACCTAGTTCATTTCAAAGCGTTTTGCACTGTAGTTTCTTTGCTTCCATACATTCTCTTCAAACGAATATTCAAGCAGTCAAGCTGAGCTTCCAGACAAAGAATACCTAGCTACTAAATACATAATTCGATTCTGACCTATGGTTTGATTGCTGCTAATTACCACACTCATTTTAGTTGAGGTTGGTTTATAGGGCGAACTAATGCCCTCCGTTCAAATGACATCCGTTGCACCATAAAATCGCTTCTATTTGTAGTCACGCAAACAACTGCATGTAAAAACGTCACCAAGCATACACATACACACGCACACAAACACATACACACACAGCCATAAACATACACATGCACACACTTTCAGGTGTGTGCAATTTTATTGTGCATGTGTGTGTTCAACGTAGTAAAAACCCTTAAGTGGGTCTATATTATTTAGAGTAGTTATACTCAAAATATGAAGTGAAATTAGATGAAATATTCTGTGGCGTGTGAAAAAATATATATTGGAACAATCAAAGCAAGAATTTAATGCAATGTTTAAAACAATCCTGACTTTAATCGTAATGAAAAGTTACAATAAAAAAAAAGTTCAGTAAAAAACATTCTAGTGGAGCTACTGGTTTTTTAATGACCAGGTGGGTACCAAAGTGAATACAAATTGGACGGGCTAAAAGGTAATGAGGTCCTCGGATATCTCCGTATTAAGGACTTCCTGCAGGAAATTACTCTACCAATTGCAACGACGGGGATCGAGCAAAAAGTAGTCTTTTAATAACTTATTGCATTGTTGATACCTATAAGGGTTTCTAGCTTACTCAGGTATGAATTTGGATTTATTATATTCCAGCTTTAGGTTTTGCAGCGATACAACTGCTTCTTTATTTTGAATCCAAAGCCAAAATACCAAATTTCATCTATATAACTTGAAAAACGAAGGATTTTCTTAGAAACTTTTATCAAGAGAAAATTTTTCAGAAAGTGTGAAATACGTAATTCTTTATTTTTAAATCGAAAGCCCAAATACCAAGTTTCATGGATATGATTTGAAATATTACAGATTTTCATACAAAATTTCATCCCCTATTTAACCCCTTAATGAACGCCTACTAGAGAACTTGTCAAGACGAAGCAAACGAGACCAAACTCGATGGGATTTCGTCATACATCATAGGTTCATTATAGAGTCTGGCGGTGATGTCTGGTGGGAGGCTTTGACCGTGGCTATTTACTACCCTACCGTCAAAGACGTGCCGCCAAGCGATTTAGTGTTCCGGCGCGATGGCATGTAGAACTAGAAACCGATTAGGGGGTATGGGTTCACTGCAACATCCGTTCCAAGTTAGCCGGCTACCATCTAAGACTGCACCGTCACTTACCATGACGTGAGATCGCAGTCAAGGGCTATCTTGTCAACGAATAAAAAAAAGTGGTTAAAGAGAAGTGGTTCAAGTAATCTTACAAGGTTTGACCCTAATCAAGCATACATGCATGTAAGGTGAAATAAAAGCTTGTAATTAAGATCTCATCACGTTTCAACTCTGCATCCGAACATGATGTACTTATAAATATTATAACAGTGTAATGCTATATTTACACGCTTGGCAAGTCTCGGCAAGCCTCGGCAAGCGTGTAAACATAGCATAAGAATTCAACTAGCAGAAACCAAACGAAGCGATCTGTTATGGACACATTTCATTAAACAAACATTGCACGTTGCTGATGCAGCGCAAAGTGAGTTATCCGTTTGTTTGCTAATACTTGATTTTCGAATGCGAATGAGATCTGCCCTCCATCGTAAGCAGACTTGTAACAATTATTATTATTTGTTGCATTGTACTGAAATAAAAATATGATTTAGGTAGTAGTACTAGACGTTGCCTGAGACTTCGTCCGCGTGGATTAAGGTTTTTTTAGTTCCCGCGGGAACTGTTTCATTTTCCGAGATAAAATGTAGGCTATGTGTTAATATGCTAGTTATGAGCTATCTCTATTTCAAATTTCAGCCACATCGGTTCATTTAACCAATAGCAGGAGGGTACCAACCAATCAGAGATGATTGCGATCGTTACACTGGTGCAATCAATTTTAGAGAATAACACATCTGATTGGCTGAATTTATGACGTATTTGCTGCATCACTGCATTTTAACCAATAGCGATAGAACGCCCGGCCAATTAGAGACGATTGCGATCGTCACATTATTAGGAATTTTAGGCGACACAGCAGAATTTTCAAATCATCTAAATAGTGTATAAGCAATTTCAGAACAGAAAGTAAATAAAAACGTCTACATGATATAAGAACGTCCAATAAAATACCAAGAAACTCTGTTGAATAGAACAATATGACACACCTGTGCCCAATGAAAAAAGCATAATCTTTTCATTTCAAGCTTTACTTATACCTTTCAGAAGCTATTGCTCGTGTAGCTCTAACACAATCAGTCGAGACATCTCTCGCAAGTCGCAACACATCTATATGGTCAGGCTATACTATAGCCGCTATAGTATTGTCGTGGTGATATTTAAAGCTTTACGACTCCACCTTTAATTCTTTCAATGACCAGCTGGGTACCAAAGGGGATATAAATATGATAGGCTAAAAGATAATGAGGGCTTTGGATATATCCGTATTAAGGACCTTAATCTCGATTAACGTAAAGAAAAGTTTCAATTAAAGGACTCAATTCCAGTTGAGCTACTCTTTAATTTTAATGACTAGCTGGGTACCAAAGTGAAGACAAATTGGACAGGATAAAAGCTACTTAATGAGGCCCTCGGATATCTTCCTATTAAGGACTTCCAGTATAGTCTAGTAGTTAGGATTGCGGTCTTCTATTCGGGGGGTCGCGTGTTCGGGTATACAAACTGTCTTTTGGAACACAATCTGTCTTTGGGAATTCTGTCCGTTTAAGCAATTAAATATCACATGCTTCAACGGTGAAGGAAAATGTCACGAGGAAACTTGCACGCCACAGAGTTCTTCATGATCTCGATAAACATTTTATTCTAATAGGCAATATTTAAGAAAGAAAGAGAGTTACTTAAGACGGTACTAGATATGTTTATTGTTTATGTATTTATATAAGTAAGTCGCTTTATGGTACCTAACTACCTACCCAAGTAATTGCATATTACAATTCCCGCGGAGTTTAAAGCTAAGTAAACATTTAAATTCACATTTCTCGCGATCATTAACCCTTTATACGTTCTGAAGAGGAAATACTCCTGCTCATAATAACATTTTATTTCTTGAACGTGGGCATAAATGAACGCGAGTGGAAGGATTTCTAAATTCCAACATTCGTAAATTCCAACGTAAATATTACGTTGGAATGTAGAATTTTATGTATTGTGAATTTTAAACTTTATTTGTAACAAATGTATTTCAATATTTTAGCCTATAATGTATCCCTACTAATATTATAAATGCGAAAGCGTGTTTGTTTGTTGGATTGTCCATAAATACCTATTAGGTATACGTGCGCTCCGAGGTACGGTAATGGTGACACACCACCTAATTCCTAACTCTGGACTTGTACTATAAATTTCTTGACAGGACATGGTTTTTGGCCTGACCTAATAATAATCGAACCCGCGACTTCGTCAACCGTAGTCGAACATGCTAACTACTAGACCAACGAGACAGTTCCTTCATAAAGTGGCTGTGACACAAGATTAGGGGGTATGGGTTGAATCTACACTGCCATACCCGTTCCAAGTTAGCTCGCTACCATCTTAGACTGCATCGTCACTTACCATCAAGTGAGATCGCAGTCAAAGACTATCTTGTCAACGAAAAATAAAAAAGGTACCGACTTGTTTAGAAAACACTGCACACTTATCTTACCATTGCGTTTGACTTTTATAGTTCACGGGAGTTTCAGTCTCTATTTACTGTTGAAGCGATTCTCCATATAAACCATTCCAGAGAGTCCAATACCATATTGTATTCTACGAAAATTCATTGCAGGAAGGCGACTTGAATAAATTTGCCTACAACTGAGCATTCAGAATTTAATATTGGCCGGATTGCAGCGCAATATCACAGCAATAGTATAATGAGGGTATTCGTATTGACCAATTCTTTAAATAAATTCAAGGGATGGAGGGCCGTTTAAAATAAGAACGTAGCTCACTTATTTTATTCACGAGCGCTCTTATTTAAAGATGGCGGAATCGAAAATAAAACTGCTACGGGCAGCTGTTTGAACAAGGTCTTTAAATAAAATTTTGTAATTTTCTTTCTATTTTTATTCCATTTTTGCAATCAACATCTTCGTCATCATCATCACCTTCATTGTCATCATCAATCGACATGTAGATATGTAGGGTTTTGTTTATATTTGGCTATCATCGTCTCCTTATGCTCGTCCACTGCGAGACATAGTTCTCGTGCAAGGTAGGCCACAGAGCACGGTCTTATGCTGCTTGTGTGTGCTGCAGCGACTTCTTCACAGTTCACATCGTTTGTTCATCTTAAGCAGGGGGGAGGGGGGGTATTAACGCTGCGTGTCGATCGTTACAATCACTATTCATAAAACATTAACTTTATTACATTTAAAATCAATTTAAAATCATTTTAAAATCATTAATAATATGGAACCAGTGTATGTACATTGTACGTATAAGGTGCATCTTTATAATGTTTATTATGTTAATTTAATTCAAAAAAACATTCAAAATTCAAAATTTATTTATTTCATGTAGGCTAACTTGTAGCTCTTATGACACGTCATAAATCTACCACCGGTTCGGAATGCAGATTCTGCTGAGAAGAGCCGGTAAGAAACTCAGCAGTTGCTCTTTTAAAAAAAAAAAAAACAATTTTTTTTACATGTATACAGTGCTTCCACAATAAAGCTTCAAAAATGCAAAAATACATACGTAGGTACACCAATCCAACGCATGTCAAGATGGGCAGTCAAAACAGACCCATTCCCATTGGTGGCACCCGCATGACGCATGATCCAGCCATTGCTTCGCTCAACCATATTTGAGGTGAATAATAATGAACGGTGAATTGTTCAACCCAAAACAGTATTTTTTTTTTCTGGTAAAATTTCATCTTAAACGTTACCTTACCCTAGCTGCCTGATATGCAGCTCACCTTAAGTTAAACATTTTACCGAAACGGGATTTCAGCTTTTCATCAGACACTTACTTCACTTTGAAAATCAACGTTTTGCGGCAAAATGCGGTACATTTCTCAAATGTAAAGTTAGTACATTCTAAAATTTAGTTTCGTGTTACCAGTGGATGTTTCTTCGAGTGGTAATGGTTTCTAGTTTCGAAAAGTTTGTGTAATTTTGGAATTAGACTTTGAATATATATTCGAAAGAAATAAATCCTTCCGAATTAGTAAGATTTAGTTCCTTAGAATTAAAGTTTCTATTGCTACTCTGAAAAATTAATCTTTTTATATAAAATTCAAAGTCCTGACTGACTGAGATATCAACGCACAGCCTAAACTATTGACGTTGGAAACTTGAAATTTTTACAGTTGGTTCCTTTTATGGCGTAGGCGCACACTAAGGAAGGATTTTCGAAAATTCAACCCCTAAGGGGGTAAAATAGGGGTTTGAAAAATCGAACTTAACGTGAGCAAAGCCGCGAGCAAAAGCTAGTTAATATTATATTTTTCTTCAATGACTTAAGTGTTAGACTCATTTTACTGTTTCATTTATTCTATTCCAGATGTAGAAAATTTTGATAAGACATGATCGCCTTGGGAAATGATGAATTTTAATATTTAAAACGATATAGCAGATTTTCATTTATTATTTTACTTCAGAATTTATGCTATTATCTTTACATCAAATCAACGATCTTCTCAGAAAATAACAATCAAAGCCGCAACCCACGCTTGTCTATGAATGTACTTAGAAATGTTTTTGTTATAATATTTCGATGGTAGAGCAAAAAAAAACTTTTAAGTGGTTTTTAATGCAGTAGGTATAAGCGTGTACATTATGACTTTACTTTTGAATTGTCAAGAGAATCAACATTATATTACTATAGTAAAACTTTATTTGAATAAAAAACTATTCTATTCTACTAATCCTAGTTTCTGAGCTAGAAAATTTTTTTTCCTCCGAGTTTCTGAGTGACATTTCTGCGTTAAAAATTTATTTTGTACAAAATTGTTCTTTACTAGCACTATTATTATTAATAGTACCTATTACTATTAATAAGTATCTATTATATTATTATGTACTTGTTTTTTCTCTACAAAATATCCGAGTTTTGTATTTAAAGCCTTTTAAGCTCTCAAAGTTATAAATATAGCAACGTTTTGCGGCTGAACATTTCTCATTTCTGCAACGCAAAGTTTGAGCATTAGAAAGTTTAGGTTTAAAGTTTGTGTTATATATTTATATAAGAATTAAAGATTTCCTAAAGGCGTTCCCGTTTTCAGTGATATTTTTAAGCTTCAATAGCCCAACGGTTAAAGATTAAAACTGATAGGTCGCAAGTTCGAGCCCCACACATTGCATTAATGTTAAACCCACTCCTAGCAAAAGCTATTCGCTTTTGCACAAATTTAACCTTTAGCTTTAACTTAACCTAAACCCAAAGTCTAATCTCAACGGTAACTGTACATTAATCGTCTGACGTACAACTGGCTCAAAGTTAAAGGTGAGAGGGGGACATTAGTCACAGCTATAAGTACGCTAAATATTATTTTGAAATACAAGAAATAAAAATTTATTACAACTACTTACTAAAACAGAAATATAATTTAGCATTATCAATGATTAATTTGTTTGCTTTAATTATAGTAATTACTATTTCACTTTAATGTTTACTGAAATATATTCCTATTCAATTCAAAATGTTATAAAGGTAGGTTTTTATTGATCCACGATAGTCACAATCGTTTGGATTATGTTGCTAGACATACGTTTTAGGCTGAAATCACATCTGTCAGCATCGATTCGTATTTTGTCCATATAAAGTGCTACATGTTTTGTATGAAGTCAGACAACCCTTTCGCAACATTTCGCATGCTTAAGCATCCTTTCGATCGCGATGCGTATAAGTGTGACTGAAATCATACGTCATACTGACAGATGTGATTTCAGCCTTATTCGATCAAGCGCTGGCAAATAGCGACATTCTAGCAGGAAAAAGTGTACACGATGCCATGCTAGCGCGGGTAGCCAGCTACTGGATGGATGGTCTAGTTGGATCAATGAAATCCTGCTTTTATAGTCTGCTATTTTCCATTCATTTTATTTAGCTAATTAATTTGCAGCTATTTATTTTACACACGATACTATGTAAGCTCGCCTTGGACGTAAATTAAGTGCCTTTGCCACCACGTATATTAGTTAAAAAAGCTTGAAACACAACAGTAGCGTGGCGTGATGAAAACTTGTCGAACGGTTGTTTTCAGTGTTGTAAATTACAACTAAACTTATAATATAGAAAACAGATACTTTATTTATGAAGAACTATAGGTTCTTGGAGAATGGTTAGTCCGAAATTGGGACGGGAGAGCTTCCATGCCTACGTCGCTGATATTTCATTTACGCGCACAAAGTGCTTTTAAATACTCATTCCTGATTCACACGGCTATAGAGTCTGTAACGCTCTTCCAAGATATGTGTTTTCTAAAACGTACAATTTTGGTGCCTTTAGAATAAGTATATCTTTTAGAACACGAGGCATTTTCTAGGCAAACGCGTACACGTAAGACTTGCCACTTGCCATCGTGAGTGATAGTGGTCAAGGGTGTGCCTATAATGTGTATAAAAAAAATTCGTTCTAATTCTTCTTCAGCACATTCAAATAAAGACGACATCAGTAGCAGTTAGGTAGTATTCTTCGGTGGCATACTCCTGTGCAATTTTTTTCAACGCTGCGCTCTGCATACCGCGTTGTGTTTGTTACCAGCTTTAAATAATTTTCACCCTTTCCGTGCGTTCTAATTTATATTTACCACAATTTTAGCGAAATGCCGTAAAGTTTGCAAGCGTAGTTTTATCTGTTTTATCTCTGGGACGCTGTCATAAGTCGTGAACAAAGTGATGTCTGGACACTTACTTCTCCCAGCCTTATTTATGAATAGCCTAAGTTTATGAGCTTGGCAAGCCTCAAGAATTTAATCTAAACTGGGAGATTTGAATAGAAACTGAAAAGAAACAAACAAGTCCAGTAACCTAGAATTCTATTAAATAATATTGGCTTAAATAGTCGGGACGCATTAAAAAAAAAGATACCGGCCGAATTGATAACCTCCTCCTTTTTGGAAGTCGGTTAAAAAATAGATCGTTTCAAATCTTCCCAATAATGGCTCCCGACTCTTAAGTCATTATTATTAACAGAATTCGAGTTTACTGGACTTGTTTGCTCGTTTTCAGTTTCTATTTACGCAGTCGGGTTTTTGATTTTTTAAATTTAATATTGTATTTATGGTGACAAATTAATTGTAACGGCACCTGCTCAGTGGAATTATTAATTTAATTTAGGGATAGCCCAAGCACCAAGCAAACAAAACTTCCGAACGCTAGAAAGTGAATATTTGTTCGGGGTTAGAAGCTAGAACTAAGGCGCTACTTACTTTTTTATTCACATTTTCTACGAAGAGCACTTTGGATAACGGATAGCTTTTAAAGTGGCTCTTTTGCTTCTTTTATCTCACCTTAGCCCACGAACACAGCACGATATAGTTTTAATGAGATTCTTCTAACTTTTATTAGCACAGCTTTAAATAAAATTGCTTTGATTAACCCTTGAGGGCGCCTTTAGTACATTTTCGGCGTGAAAACGCTGAAGTTCGGGTGTGACTTGTCTGTTGTATCATGTATGTCATGCGAAACGGAAGAGAAACTATGTGTTTGAACGCAAAGATTCAGAGCTATGACTCTATCGCGTTATCGACGCGTTCCGTTTCGCTATTTTTTTTCTATAGTTCCTAAACAAAACATTTTATGATTGAAAACCAATCGAATGTAGATAGTCTAAGGAAGCTAGCTAGCCGGTAAAAAGTAGGCATGGCAGTTTTATTATACTAAGTTACATTTATTGGCACGTAAAGATCGTTTAATATCAAGATCGTTTTAAGATTCCAGTAGGGTTAGTATAAGATTTAATTCGATTGATCGTATTCGTATTCGATGGCATTAGCGTCAAAGTAAAATGAATCTTAACTGTATTGATTTAAAGTCACAATTTCAGTACAACCGATTTAAATTTGTAGCGTATCCCTAATCCATAAACGTATAAGAATGCAGCTCTAATCGAATGCTATACTATTTTACTTTGACACTAATGTCATCGAATACGAATACGAATGGAATTAAATCTTATACTAACCCTACTGATGTTTATCTGATCTCATTCGTTTAACATTTTCTACTCCAAATATTTTCTCGTAAATTGTTTTGTAAATTCCTTTGGAAAGTTCATTATATTGTATAATCTCGAGCTCATTGCATTTTTGCTTGCCAAATTCATATTCTCAAAGGAATTTTATGAATACTCCATTAATTTTCTCTCAGCTTTCTATAGAAGAAATAAATGAACCTTGGTTTAATCTACAGTTCGTGTAACATAATATTCTAAAACTAGAAAATCTGATTATAGCTGTAGGTGCCTTAATATTTTATCCATTTCAAGCATAGAGCAATGAGAAAAAATTGTAGATACTTCAACAAGTTATTATTACAATACCTAGTCAGCTTAATGTAATCTATCTATGCAATCGATCGATTCTATGCAATAATAATCGTGAGTTAATATTTATAATGTGTTTGTATACTAATACAAACACATTATAAATATTAACTATATATATATATATACCGGGAATTTATAACTTTAAAAGTCTCGTCATTTATGTAAATTGATAGTTAAAAATTAAAAGAACTAAATAAGCTTGGCATGTATTTTAAAGTAACTTAAAATACCAAAACAATCTTCAAAAAAATTTAAAAAATACAAAAATAAATTTAAAAAATGTAAAAATGTTTTACCGTTATAGCAGGTTTCCTTACGATGTTTTCTTTCACAGATAAAGTAAGTGATATTTTTAATTGCTTAAAACTCACATAACTCAAAAAAGTCAGAGATGCATGCATGAGATCGAACCCAGAAAAGGAGGCCAAAGTCTTATCACTGCTGAGTTTATTCAAAATCAGAACCTTCGCGTCGTGGGATTGGTGAATTGGGGACCGTGACTTGATGCCCAGCAATATTTTTAACATGTTATCTGTGACGACTGGGAAGCGTATTTTAACCTCTCCAGATAGTTTTAAGTCTTTACATTTATTTTATTCTTATTGTATTGTTCTTTTATTATTAATAAATTAATTAATTAATTTAATTTTATTTTATTATGGGTCTGTGCCTTTAATAAAAAGTTATTATATTATTATTATTATTATTCATTTATTTCATTAAACATCATATTTTTTAAATTTTTAAATATTTAAATATAGAAATAAAAAAAAACATTTAAAAATATAAAAAATAGCGGTCCACCGGTCTCGGGAACAGGGTCCAAGAAACCGGCGGTCAGGGCCCCAGAGAGAGGAACCTCCTGACGATGCGGGCCGTGTCCAGGAGTACAGCCTTCTGGATCTGGCTCTTGACCCAGCTACCCAATGAGAGCCTCGAAAGATGTTGGTCGAGGCTCTTGGCTATAAGACCGTTAGCGGTCACGACTATCGGTACAATGATTGCTGAGTCTACATTCCACATGGCGACAACCTCGTGGGCCAAATCGAGATACTTGGTTAGTTTCTCTTTCTCGGCTTTCACGAGGTTCTCGTCATGCGGAACAGTAATATCAACAATCATTGCACGGCGCTCTGATCGGTCTATCACCACTATATCAGGCTTATTGGCTACAATATTCCTGTCTGCAATGATAGACCGATCCCAGTATAGTGTGATATGACCATTTTCGAGAACTGGGTCGGGCACATACCTGTAGTACGGTACCTCCGATTCCACAAGATTGTATTTCAAGGCAAGTTGCTGGTGTATGATCCTGGCTACTTGATTATGTCTGTGCAAGTATTCGCCGTTAGCCAGATGAGAACAACCAGAAACAATGTGACGAATAGTTTCTCCAGGACGGCGACACGCCCGACATATGTCTACCGTTCCATCCTTCACTATGTATTTTCTGTAATTGTTCGTCATCATGACCTCGTCCATAATTGCACATACAAACCCTTCGGTTTCCCCAAAGAGGTCTCCGAAGCGCAGCCAGGCCACGGACGCTTCAAAGTCAACATCAGGTCCGTGGAGGGCCCGATAAAAGCGTCCGTGAAGCTCCTTACCTTGCCATACAACCCTGCGGTCATTGGTACTGAGCACTACAGGTATGCGCCAGTTCTCGTTAGCCAAGGAGAGCGGCGTCAGACCCCTGTCCACTGCGACCACATCGCGGTGCATCTCCGCCTCGGCGTGGAGAAAGTACTCCCTGAGACTGCACACCTCGCGGTTGTGGAGGGTTTTGGCATTCAAAAGGCCTCTTCCCCCACACTTCCGCGGGATGTACAGCCTCATCACCGAGGAGCGTGGGTGATGCATCCGATATGCGGTCAGCAGCGCACGAACTTGTCTGTCCAGGGCGTCAAGCTCAGTCTGAGTCCACCTGAGCATGCCGAAGGAGTACATCATGACCGGCATGACCCAGCCGTTGAAGGCGCGTGACTTATTGCCGCCCGACAAAAGGCTTTTTAGCACTTTCTTCAGGCGGCCAAGGAAACGCTCCCTCACCGACTGTTTCATGTCGGCCTCTCTGATACCTAACGCCTCCGTCATGCCCAGGTATTTGTAGGTTTCAGTTGGGGAGAGCGATCTGAGGTATATGGAATCTGAGAGCTCAAGTCCCTCAGATTCCACAATCTTCCCTCGCTTTACATGCATGACCGCACATTTGTCCACACCAAATTCCATCCTAATGGAATCACTAAAGGCTTTAGTTACCTTTAGTAACTCTAGTAGATGTGATTTGTTGGAGGCAATGAGTTTTAGGTCATCCATGTAAAGGAGGTGTGATATAACCTGACCACCTCTCCTCAACCGGTAACCTAACCCTGAATTCTCCAAGAGAGTACTCAGAGGATTCAAGGCTAGGCAAAACCACAAAGGACTCAGGCTATCGCCCTGGAATATGCCTCGCTCAATACTTATAGGCTCCGCGCTCCCCAGGTTCCGGCGACATCCTGGATAGTGAAGGACCGTCCTCCACTGCCCCATACACGTCTGTAGGAAGGCGCGTAGTATTGTGTTTACTTTGTACAGTTCCAGCACCTTCATGAGCCATGTATGGGGCACAGAGTCGTAGGCCTTCTTATAGTCTATCCAGCATGTCGACAGATCCTTTCGGGAGCGCCGAACCTGTTGACAAATGGCCATATCAATGAGGAGCAGCTCCTTAGTACCACGAGAGCCATTCCTACATCCATTCTGAGAAATAGACATGATGGAGTTTGAATCAATATGATCGTTAATTTTTGTTCTCAGAATGGATGTAAGAAGTTTATATAGTGTTGGTAGGCACGTAATCGGCCTATAATTTTTGGGCTCCGTGGTACTGCCTGACTTATGGAGCAGGTGGGTAATACCTGTTGTGAGAAACTGGGGTAACGACTCTGACTCTAGAGATGATTGGAATTGGGATGCCAAACGAGCGTGCGAGCTGCGTAGCCACTTTATCCAAAAGTTGTGCAGCCCATCCGGCCCAGGGGATTTCCAATTAGGCAGGGGACGGGCTGCAGTGGCCACGTCTTCAGGGGTGATAGTAATAGGTCCCATTTCTGGAATTTGATCGCACGCTCTTTCTACATCCCACGTCCAACCACCCTCAGTGTGAGCGACAGGTGCCGACCAGATGTTGCGCCAGAATGAGGTCATGGCTTCATCATCCGGTAGGCACGTATCGGTGACACCTTGGTCAGGGTGTTCCCAATCTCGATATACCCGCCTCTGATCGCTTTGAAAAGTGCGATTCAGGGTATATCTCTCGACCCGGCACTTGTATCTGCGAATACGGCTAGCCCATGCAGAGACTTTCTGCTTCAGGAAGTCAATGCGTTCAGTGACGCGCGCCATATAATCTTGAGGCCTGATATCAGTCCCCAAGAAAGCGCGCCTCACAAAGCGCATAACTCTAGGGCGAGTGTTGCCCTCCCTGAAGCAGAGTAGTTTGCCAATGAGTGCCCTAGCCCCATCAACACGACGTTCGATCCTACACTGCCAGGCTGGTGCGACAGGTTTCGGTCGTGTTGCTGTATCATTATTAATAAACTTTACATTAGCAACACGACATGCCGCAACAGCCGCACAGTACAGAATCGAATGTGTGTCGGAAAGGTCTTCGCTGCTGTCAATTATTATTATTATTATTATTGGAGGGCGCAGCTGTGCTTAATTACCTTTTTTGATTAGTGGGCAATACAATAGCGCAATACATAGAGTCAGTTGTGGCTACAACGGTCCTTTGAACAGAGTCTACATTTTTAACAACCCTGAAACAAATATACCTAATACAAAAATTGAAAACAATGCAACCCCCTATAAGGTACCCGATAAACTGGATCTGAAGTATGACTACAACTTGACTAATGTTTTGCTCTCACGCTTCCAGCACTTAGTGCCGCGTGCAAGTGAAGTTTTTATGAGTTTACTTTCTACCATTCAAAGAACTTTGTATATGTTGTGCTTACACGGCTTTTGTTTATCTTGAAAATACTTTTTGAAAATACTTTTTTACGTGAATGTTGTGTTCTTATAAGCAGGAACTCTAAGGTTGGATTCCCGGCAGAGTTAAAGGAATTTATCCTACTTAATATTATAAATGCGAAAGTTTGGATGGATGGATGTTTGTTACTCAATCACGTCGCAACAACAAAACCGATTTGGCTGAAATTTGGCACAGAGATAGATTATAGTCTGGAAAAACATATAGGCTACTTTTTATTCCGCGGGAATTAAAAACCTCACTCCACGCGACGTGAACCAACTCGCGGGCTTCAGTTAGTAATTTCTGAATTTCTAATTTTCGATTAATCGTTCCAGCGCGATGGCTTGCAGAAAGCGATAGAAATAGGTATATGTCTAATTATTTATTAATACTGCCAATCCAAATATATCGTTTCTTGTCATCGAATAAAACTAACACTAAATACTACAGGGCAAGTTTTTGTGTATGGTATACCGAAATTAATTCTTACAGTGTCCTCGATTAATTAAAACTAAGAGATTTTCATTGTTTTAGACATTAATTGCTTAGTAAAATTGTCTAATGCCCAAGTACAGAAATTTTTCTTTCTGCGTAAGCTTTAGATGTAAAGTTTAGATGTTAAAACGAAGAGGCGAAAAACCATGATTTTATTTTGCTTTTCCAAAATAATCAAGTTTTTCTTTTCGAAAGCGAATACATAAATTCTCATGACTTACAATAAACTCGTTTACTGTTCGTATTAAGTAGGTACGCTAATGGTTTATCTCATTACTCGTTGAATTCTATTCAAAAAAGCTAATAGTATCATCGAGAGATATTGAATGTCTGAATTACGGTACAGGATTTGCGATCCCGGTATTTAATAATCGTCTTCCGATACTTGATTATCGTTTAATGTAATATTAAATTTAAATTCATTTTTCATTCATTCATCTAAACCCGTCCCTGACGACCTCCCTGGCGCAGTGATGAGCGCTGTGGTCTTATAACTGGGAGGTCTCGGGTTCGAGTCCCGGCGGAGGTAATTTGGTATTTTTTAATTTCTGAATTGTATCTGGTCTGGTCTGGTGGGAGGCTTAGGCCGTGGCTAGTTACCACCCTGCCGCCAAGCGATTAAGAGATTATAGTGTACTAGCTTTTACTCGCGGCTTTGCTCACGTTAAGTTCGATTTTTCAAAACCCTATTTTACCCCCTTAGGGGTTGAATTTTCAAAAATCCTTCCTTAGTGTGCGCCAACGTCACAAAAGGAACCAACTGTAAAAATTTCAAGTTTCTCACTTCAGTAGTTTAGTCTGTGCGTTGATGTCTCAGTCAGTCAGTCAGTCAGTCAGTCAGTCAGGACTTTGAATTTTATATATATAGATAGACAGAGATGAGATATTACTCACTTTATTAGCGAAAAGATACATAAAAGCGTAGATATATACTTCCCATAAAATACTACCAAATATATTTTCGCCAGAAAGTTTGGTTGCTACGCATTAAAAATGTATTCTGTAAAAAGGACCCTTAGCGCGAATTGCCTCAAGCAACGGCTTTCATTATACTGGCTCACCGGAAGAACACACTAGGGAGATGTTGTTTTGGTACAACTTGGTACACCAATTTTGTATGGAAAATCATAAAACTGCTCAAGGTCACGCCATTTCAATAAAAAAAAATTATTCGATGAAAAGATAGTCATTGCGTCTCACCTGATGGTAAGTCGCGATGTAGTGTAAGATGGTAGCGGACTAACTTGGAACTATGGCAGTGTAGATTCAACCATACCCTTAATCGGTTTCTACATGCCATTCTGCCGGAACGCTAAATCGCTTGGCGGCACGTCTTTAGTAACTAGCCCCGAGCAAAGCCTCCCACCAGACAAGACCGGAGATAATTCAATAAAAACCGGTCAAGTGCGAGTCATACTCGCGCACTGAGGGTTCCGAAACTATTGACCAATTAGGTACCTACTAATGACCTTCTAAACGTCAAAAAGAATCAAACGAGTCGAAACTCGATGGGGTTACGTCGTTTCATTACAGAGTTCCCATAAACGCCTTTCGGCTTCATCATCAGAACCTGCATATCATTTAGGACTAGAGAACTTGTCAAGACAAATTAAAAAGCCCAAACTCGATGGGGTTGTGTAGTTTTCTCACAGAGTCCCCAATCTCCATCTTTCATCACATTATTTGTCTCGTTGGTCTAGTGGATGTTCTACTGCAGATGACAAGGTTCCATTATATCTGTACCTCAGAGAGCATATAAAGACGTTGGCTTTACACCTATTCTCTCTCTCTGATTTCCGTATCATTGAACTATGAATTGCCTATTACTACTATATTATTTTGGGGTTGATACAGTATTTTGATAATACAAAATTATAAAAACAATTTAATTTATTCATTAAGTTTATCTTACCTATAAAAAATGTGAGTAGGAGATACAAACTTTGGAATTAAAGTGACCTAACTCAAAAATTGCAATTTGTGGGAAATGAGCAAGACTTCAAAAAAGTAGTGTTGAGTAAAATTGAATGTATCTCTGCCAATAAAACTATTAAAAAAGTTAATTATCTTAATACTTAATCATCTTATACGTATGGATTGGTAATACATATTATATTAAATGTTAAATACATTTTACAACAACAGAAGTTACAGGAATTTTGAGTTAAATCACATTAATTCTAAAGGTGATATATAAACATAGCAAAGGTTGACATTGAGCTTACCACACAGTGATTTGAAAATAATGCCTCAGCATATCAGTTTAATAACATTTCTTTGACTGCAATTGGCACCAATAGGCATTCAACATTTTATCCTAAAAATATATAATGTCTCAAGGTAAACACAGATTGTATATGAGCTTGTGACACAATCCTAAAAGTTGTAGGTTCTCTGGGTTGTGTGGAGGTACAGATATATGTATGGATTCTTCATAATCAATATTATCCATACTCAAGGAACCAAATATCAACAACAAAAAATTGACATTGTGCTGCATTTACTTCTGAATATATTATCTCTTCTAGCAGCAATCCAACATGCAGTGCAAACTCTAGTAATAGTCTGGTATTCTGGTAACCTGAAATAAAAATAATTATTGTTAAAATAATATAAGTAACTGGTAAATTGGCAAGCTAAGATTAAACTCTTAACAAATCCTACATCAAACCTTTCAACGAGACAAGTCAGGACATGTTAACTTGTCATCGTACTAAAGTCTCCTATAAGTGTGGGGAGCGCACTTGCAATTAGCTGGCAGCAAAAGTAGAATGTGCTTCTATTTTTTCTATTGTCAAATGATTATTTAACTGGCCTGTCCAAAAAATTATAATGCACGCCAGTTTTGCAAGTTACTTAACAAATGCCTTTGCATAAATTATGCTTATCTCTGATTATATTATTATATATTGTTGTACAACACATAAATTATCTATACTTCTATATAATATTGACATGAAGAATACTTATTTAAATAAACTTGTTGAAGGAATTATTATAATGGTATGGGACAAAATTTAGGTTAGCATTATTAATAATTAAAACAGTAACAATAATAAGCTAGTTTTAACTCGGTCTTAAGTCTGAGACTGTCTTCTATAGATAGGCATTTCTATAGTTAGATAACTGCATGAATTTGGGAGTTGTAGTTTGAGTTTCCCTTTCTAATGCTTCTTTGCGAGAGATTAAAATAAATAAGTAATAGGTACTCACCGACATTGGTGATGACGTATTATCCATTGGCGATGGAGTATTGTCCATTTTGATAATGGGTTTAATTCACAAAGTTAAGTATATGCATTAAGTCTCTGTCTCGAATACGAAGTTCACCTCCATACAAAGTTAAAAGAAAACACTGATTCAGTACTAATATTGTAAAATGTAATGTAACTATCCCACATATAAAACAAGAAATCAAATGTTATTTGTCTCCAAGAGAATATAAACCATTTAGTATGCTTATTTGTGCAAACTACTATTGAACTTTTGTTTACTAGTATATAGTGATCTGTGTTTTGTTTGTTTGAATTTGGCTTTGAAAGTTTGAATTTTGAACCAACTTTGAACACCGTAGACAGCTGTCTACGCCTCTATGAAATCTATGCTATGATTAATACCTACTGGACTGGCTGTCTCTGCAGGTACCTACCTACCTACCTAGACCTACCTACCAATGATTAGATACCTTAATAGTTATGAATCAATTTGAAGCACCACATTTGACATACGAGTGTCTCTGGAACTAATAATATTGCAAATGGTGCACCGACCGCCATAATTTTATTAACTAATATAAATAGTGAATAAATAAAAATGAATAAGTAATAGTGGAGAAATAAATTAAAAGTACCTAATTGCATTTATCAATGCAGTGTCGCTAACTTTGTTATACCTATACAAAAGTTAGCAACAAATCAATACTTTCATAGATTAATTCTAGAGGTCAGTGTAAAAAAGTTGTAATAATAATCTGTAGTAGAAAAAAAATTCTATTAGTGTTCTGTGAATCTGTAGTTGTGACAAGTGACATGTGGACGTGACGCGTAAAAAGTTAAGCTTTGAACAAACTAACGGACACGTAAGCCGCGGCTGGATAGTAAATTCCATTGAACTTTAGACACTATATCGGGCGTAGTCGCGAACGTAACCTTTGACGATCCTTGAGCGTTCGGATGTCCGATAGAAATATGGGCCTGCTGATCTCAAACGACTGTGCACACTTATCAGTCGCAGCTATAGTCGCGGTATCCGATAGTTTGTTTTAGCCTTAGCGTTGCAATTAATTTAAAAGCCATAGTAAGTTATCGTTTTTTTTTTTGTTTTTTTTACTGTTTTAGGTACTATTATATGGTTTAGAGGTATCAAAATCTCCGTAATTTGCAAGATTTTAATACTGGTGTTTGTAAAATATAACGGGACTTACTATGAAACTAAGAATTAGGTGTGGAAAGAAACGATTTTTGGAAGATGTCCCTTAATTTGTTTTAATAGTGAGAAAGCCGTGGTTTTCAAGCTGTAACTTTTTACTGAGTTAAGCTATAAGCTTGATATTCTTAAAACACTACGAGACCATTGAACTTTACATTCAGTATAAATTTCGACTTCAGATCATAAGCCGTTTTCGAGAAAAACGGTGGTGACACACTGACAGACAGACGGACAACGGAGTGATCCTATAAGGGTTCCGAAGTTTTTTTCGGAACCCTAAAAATTATAAATTCCCAAATTGCCCCCAGTTATAAGACCACAGCGCTCACTACTGCGCCAGGGAGGTCTTCAATATGATGACAAATTGACAATATTAGTATAGAAAACACAAATTGTTTTGCGCAGCCGAGGGGACTTTTTTAAAGTAGGTACGTCCCAGCAGTCACATTTCATCGTGAAACTGAATGTCGTGAAATTTTCACGTATCACGATATTCAGTTATGCCTTAACCGTTACGCCGTTAGGTTCAGAATGAAATGACTATATTAATAAAATAATTTTAACTAAGGATTTCAAAAATAAATCCTCACGGACGAAGTCTCAGGCAATAGCTAATTATTTATTATTATCTTTATTTGGGCTGCACTACTCTCTACTACCGTTGCATTACGCCGTCATAGAGAACAGGGTACCTATATCTAATATATATTTTTTTTTAAATTGAATTACAATTGAAGACTTTCACAGGCTTCGATCTTGTGCCGCCTAAATCCAGCGGCTCCCTGCGATTAGTTTGATGTCGTCGGTCCACCTAGTGGGGGGTCTGCCAACACTGCGCTTCCCGGTGCGGGGTCGTCACTCCAGCACCTTGGGACCCCATCGACCATCAGCTCTTCGAACTATGTGCCCCGCCCATTTCCACTTCAGTTTCGCGACTCGCTGAGCTATGTCGGTGACTTTGGTTCTCCTACGGATCTTCTCATTTCTGATTTGATCTCGCAGGGATACTCCGAGCATAGCTCTCCATCGCCCATATATAATATCAATATTATATTCGGAATTAGGAAAAAATCCATGTATTTCTGATTGAAGAGCTGTCGTTATAGTCCGAAGGTGCTGAAGTCTCGCAATAACGCATTTCAATTCTTTTGATCTTTATAAAATGTAACGCACCTGAGTGGTGGAAAAACCCTTAAATAAAATCTAAACCTTAAAAAAAAAGCCTTAAATAAAATCTACTCTATTGGATAGAATCAGGCCTTACTTTACGGAAGTTAATGATTAGCAAGAAAAGGTTAGAATTATTTTGCTATAATAGAGATATTGTCTAGACAATACAGTATTGTTAAGTCGACATCTCCTGAGGATGCTCCGGTGTCGGGGCGAAACGTGCGTCGAGAGTAGTATAAAAGTCTTGTGTGGTGGTGCATGTGAGTGGTGGTAGCATTGTTTGCTTGGGAACTTGGCTATCTTGCTTGGTAGGGGAGGTAAGCGGTGCTTAGCTTGTAACTGCATGTTTGACCATACAGATTTTTCTGTGGGCGGATTTTAGCAAAATAATTCTAACCTTTTCTTGCTCAAAAGGTCAGGTCAAAAGGCTATAAATTAGCTATACATTAAAAAGATAAAAAAAATCCCTAGCGTGATCTAAAAATATATTTTTAAGTACTTTGAGTCGTAAAGTGCCAAGATGTTAGGATACAAGATTAAATTTAGAATGTTGTAAAACGAAAAGAACTTAATTTCTTTAAACTTCCTTGAAAACAATTTATGAGATGAAGTTGTAAAAATGAAGTTGTATAAGTAGGCTAGGTGATAATAATAAATATCTTTTAAAACCTCGATAGCCCAACGATTAAAGGTGCCGACTGAAAACTGATAGGTGTCGCAGGTTCGTACCCCACCACTACACTTTGTCGTACCCTCTCCAGTCTCCTAGCACAAGCTTTCCGCTTATTTGGAGGAGAGAGGAGTAGGTATAGGTACAGGTCAACTTCAGCTTGGCTGATATTCTTTAAAAAGTGTATGTACTATATGTATGTTTGTCCACGCATTATTCAGATACTGTTAATCGGATTGTGATTATTCTTTTTTATTTTGCTTACATTTACTTCAACTTAGGGAGCAGTAAAAATTTTATCAAAATCGGTTCAGTATTTATCAAAATATGGACACTTTTCCTTTTTCAGTCATTCTTCATTCCGGTATATTGAAGTCGGTTTAATTTTTAACCGACTTCAAAAAAAAAGAGGTTCTTAATTTGACGCGTAAGTTTTTTTTTATTTTTTTGGCGATGTTACTCGATAACTCCGTCAAATCTGAATCGATTTCAATAAATTTTTTTTTTGAATTATAGTTTGTATGAGAACTTACTCTACTTTGTCTCTTTGGTTGTCGGCTTAACCTAAGACGTAATGCTCATTATCAGAACAGCCGCATGTTAACTTATCAGTCAATCCTCATATTGACTTTATTAGGGTCAGCTGTAATGAGGGTCGGGTTTTATAACTCTCCTTGGGGAGATACTGATTGCGATTACAATCGGTCTCCTAAGACCGTTACAATATGTCTCTATACGCAAGCCCATTTCTTAACCTTGGCCCTTGTATGATTTTTTTTTACTCAGTAGGTAGTAATATTATTTGGGGTTTGCTTTGTAATAGGTACACACTTGACCTAGATCTTTCTCATCTATACTAATATAATAAAGTGCAAGAGTTTGTTTGTTTGAACGCGCTAATCTCTGGAACTATCAGTCGGATTTGGAAAATTCTTTTTGTTTCTAATAGCCCATTCTCGAGGAAGGTTTTAGGGTATTCAACATCACGGTACGACTCTTAGAAGCCGAGCAAAAAGAAAGAATAGCGCGGGCAAACAACGCGATGCGGTGAGTCGGTGGTCGAGGGCGGTCACCCGAACAAGAGCCAAACCGAAGGCTATTTATTAATCCGAAAGATCAAAGCGTTTCCATGGGATTAGAAAAACAAAAATTACGTCCACGCGGACGAAATCGTGGGCAATAGCTAGTCCTCTATAATACGAGTATAATATCTGATATTGGTTATCCTATTAATATTATAAATACGAAAGCTTGGATGCATGGATGTTTGTTACTCAATCACGCTGCAACGACTGAACCGATTTGGCTGAAAGGTACAGAGATAGTCTGGAATAACACATAGGCTACTTTTATCCCGAAAAATAAGAGAGTTCCCGCTGGAATCAATAAATCATAATCCACGCGAATGAAATCGGGGTTATCAATTAGTGGGTTATTATCACTAGCCTATGTGTTATTCCAGACATAATCTATCTCTGTGCCAAACAGCCAAATCAGTTCTGTTGTTGCGACGTGATTGAGTAACAAACCCATCCATCCAGTTTGGATGTAGACATCCAAACTTTCGCATTTATAATATTAATACGATTAATGGGATAATAATATAATAATAAAATAGGATTAGAAAATATTGATAATAATGAAGAATCTCTCAGCATTACTGTTAAATTCACAAAGCAGTGTTAAAATTTTGGCATCGCGCCATCCGCACCTTCATGAAATGAAAGAACAATTAAGTTTTATGATTGGAAACGAGTGCAAGGTCAAAGGGAATACAAAACTAATTATAACTTATTATCGTTTGCAATTATGCCCGACCTGACTAAGATATTAAAGCCTTTGTGAAGAGATTTTAAAGGTTATCCCTTGAAAAGTCAAGATGAAATTAGTTCTTCAAATTTTAACCGGCTCAAAGTTTCGTATTATCTGCTACAATATCATAATATACTTACTAACTTATAATACAATTTCTCGTCTGTCCTGCTACTAACTTTGATTTTACCTTCTAACTTAAATTTTACTTAGTTCGCGTCAAATTACCTTGTCTGTGAACACCAATCGAATCAAACTGTGCAGTTTCATTTCAAATAACGGTTTTATCAATCAGTCTGGTGTCAGTTACCACCCTACCGTCAACCACGGTCCGCCAAGCGATAGCGTTCCGGCACGATGGCGTGTAGAAACCGACTAGGGGTATGGGTTCAATGTACACTACCATACCACTTTCAAGTTAGCCCGCTACCATCTTAGACTGCATTGTCACTTACTATCAGGTGAGATCGCAATCAAGGGCTATCTTGTCATCTAATAAAAAAAAGTCTGCCAATTTTTCCTGGCCCCATCAGTCCTCAACTTTGTGTTTTTTGGTCCCAAGAGATTTTATAAAACTAAATCCACGCGGACGGTGTCGCTGGCTCGTTCAGAAGTAATAAGAAAATCTTATATAATTTTGGTAACTTTGGTTGTGATAATTTTGGTAGATTGTGCATAAGTTGGTATTTCTTTGTTTTACTTCTTCATTCGAATCGAATCGAAATTTTCGCCAGTGAACTTCACCCGCCATCTTAACTTTATTTTCATTTGTTTCCTTCCTTGTTTTACACACACAAATTAAATTAAAATTACCGAATGTATCGTACAAAAAATGCTATTTTTCCGGGTTTCCCGTGTAACCTTTGTGAAAAGAGCTCAAAAATAAAAGTGCTTTATAATAATTCGATTATGAAGCTACCGTACTGTTAATTAAAATAAAACCCATTAAAACTATAGCAGCAATCAAATTTCAATCTCTGTAACTCGTCGATGTTCAAAATAATTCATACATCACCTATGTGCCGAATATAAAAATACCACACGCAATATTTGAAGTTGTATTTTTTGATAGCAGTATAAAATTTCATGTTTTGATTGACTAGCGTTTAAAAAACCTATTATGTAGCCTGAAAACTATATAAATATACAACAACAAACAAAAAATGTTGACGGAAAATCAATTAAATTAGATTCACTCCACTGATATTTTGATAATATAGTGGTTCCGATGCCGTATCAAATAATTTAAACGTAAAAATTCTTTTTCACAAAATCGACTTCAAACGGCACTACAATGTATATTATCAATTGTGTCTATAAAATTTGAAGAGTTCCCTTGGCCTAATGACTATGGGACCACTTGGGAAGTAAACCCTTTCAAACAAAAAAAAAGAATTTTCCAAATTGGTCCAGGCGTCTTCCAGTAACCGGGGAACACACATAAAAAAAAAGATTCCGACGAATTGAGAACCTCATCCATTTTTGGAAGTCGGTTAAAAATAGTAGCTAAGCACGTTATCTCTAGTCCCAAAGTTACCCATTTCTGTATTCAAATGCTTTCACGTTGACACGTCGCTGTAAAGGCGATACGATCGATTGAGAGAATCTAATTTAGTTGGTTTTTGGTATTCGCCAGTCCTAAATGAAGCCGGTTTTAGTTGACATCGCTCAATGAAATTCAATTCTAAATGGTGTTTAAGTATTCTCGGAATTCGAAATTTGATACTGTTTTATTAGATCACTGATCAAGAAAAAGCCCTCGTAATAATCATGGGTTCATTTTATATCTTGTTTTCTCTAAGTAGGTAGGCCTTAAATATAATATTCACTTAAAATTTACCTTTGTATGTTATTACAAAGGTCCAAAAAAAATCTTCGAGTCGATCTTGGAGTAGCCTGATAGGACAATTACTTGGGGAAATTCTTCTATAGGCACAATTGATATACTTAGTCGGTTTTGTATAAAAAAAATTACGTTTATTTAATTGTTGGCAAGATAGCCTATGACTGCGATTTCACCTGACGGTAAGTGACAATGCAGTCTAAGATGGTAGCGGGCTTGCTAAGAAGGGGATATGCCAGTTTTAATTATGATGCCTTCGATCGGATTCTAAACGCCATAATGGAACTCCGCATAGCGGCACGACCTTCGTTAGGGTGGTAACTATAGCCAAAGCCAAAATCTCCCACAAGACAAAGCACACCACTAACCACTAAGAGAACGTACCTATGTGTACATATATTTTACCTAAGAATTACGAGCCTTTAGAAAATGTCAGACTGTTACCCACTCTTACCTACCTTCTAAGCCTCGTGTAAAGCGAGTTCGGATATAAAAATTTCCTCGCAAGGAAAATTTAAAGCCTTTTACGTTTGCATACAAGTAACATGAACGCCTCTCCACGTGGTATACTTAAGAAGCAACTTAAATTCAAGCATGCTGTATATAAAAATTCATTACATAAAATGTTTTGCTATAATTTGATAGATATTGAAACATTTTATTTATGACAGTGAGGATAAAGTGACAAGAGACAAAACAACCAAACATAATTGCGAAAGTTTTTGTTTGTTGTTTTGTCCTTCAATTACGGAGCAACGGATCGACGTAATTGTTTGCATGGGGTATAGTTGAGGACTTAGAGAATGAAATAAGCTACATTTTATCCCGAAAATGCCGAAGGTTCCTGCGGGATTTTTAAAACCCGATCTCCACACGGACAAAAGTTACGGACAAAGTCGCGAGCAAAAGCTAGTAATTCAATAAAAAAGAACACTTTGGTTCATCATCATCATTCATCATTAACGCTAGAGTGCTTTTACACCACGGATATTTCATATTCACGAGCTTATACCATATTTTTCCTGAAATACTTTTGACCTTATGATATGAGTATGTTTATGTAATCTCTAAATTTTTCAAGTAATATTAAGGTTTCAAGCAAATTCTTCTAAATACAATAGAAATAGAAATAGAAATAGAAATATTTTTTATTCAAATAAACTTTTACAAGCACTTTTGAATTGTCAATGAATCTACCACTGGTGCAGAATACCTTTCCTGCTGTGAAGAGCCAGCAAGAAACTCGGAGATTGCTGTTTAAAAAAAAAAAATTTTACAATCGTTAATGAAACTATGCTATGTATACAGTGCTTCCACGATGAAGTTTCCTAAATCCAATACAATATTAACATCTTCCCATATTTGTAGTAGTAGCGTTCCAAAAAGAAGAAATTAATAATGTTCCCAATAATTGCCGCTCTACAATTTTGTGTTTAAATCTCTTTGCTCGCTGCAAAAATTAAAATCATATTTTTTTTTATAAAAACATGCTCGCAGTTCGCGAACTCATTTGCATAGTAGTTTCCCGTTTCATATCAAAATGACAATAGACAATCAACGCTGTATGGGAAACGTATTTCTCTCTCGCTATTCTTTGTTTGGACCAGCTGGAGACCTGTATAGCTAGAACAGGACGTGATGATACTTGTGATGGCTTTTACTACACCCATTACGAGTGCATATTTTGACAAAGTCAATAGATTTCGAGGTACCTACTGGAAAACTTTGAGGACCTATTAAAAAGTTCGGTTATATTCAATTACCAAGAAAATTCGACGAAAAAAATAATAAATTTTGACTTTATTATCGACGATTAAACTTTAATTTATTATTTTCAAAGTAAATCAATAGGTCTTCAAATTTTTTTATCAATATAATATGATCATACTAGTTGATGCCCGCGATTTCGCTCATGTGAATTTAGTTTTTAAATCCTGCGGGAACTCATTGATTTTCCGGGATAAAAAGTAGCCCATGTCACTCTCCCGCTCCTCAACTATGCCCGTGCAAAAAAAAATGAAAATGGACCGCGAAATCAGAAATGCGTTTTCCATCTCCCCCCACAATGAAGTTACAGCTTACAACGTGTTTACGTTACGGTTACGGTAGTCATTAAATAGGTAACTGCCGTATCCAGTTTCTGTCCGCATTTTGTCTCCTATTGTGCTCAATCGTTTCGACAAACATTAAACCAAATTTACGAGCGGACCAATTTTACAAAGCATGAAGAAATGTCATTAACGACCTTTTACTGAATTTCAGTTTATTGCTGTTAGTCACAATTTTTCCCTTTTTATCTTCGTACATTATGTCCATGACGGGATAAGTTAAAGTTCACTAATTTTTTGTGGATTTTAATTAAAAAAAAATAGTTTTTGACCGCGACGTCATCCGCGTGAAGTTTTTAAAAATCTTGTGAGAAGCTTCATCTTACTAAGCCTACATAGATCACTTTCCAAGTGCTCAAACTATATATACCTACCCAATCAAGAAATCATGTTGATCGATTGCTTTGTCGTTGCTGCGTGATTGAAGGACAAACTATGATTCCCTCCATGACCATTGACAAGCCAATGAGACCATCATTCCACGCTTTACTTCATTACCTTCGTCATTTCATGACGTATTTCATATGTTTATTTTTGTATAGTTTTGATCTATTTCTATATACTCAATATAGTCAATATATTATTATACTAGCTGATGCCCACGACTTCGTACGTGTGGATTTAGTTTTTAAAATACCGCGGGAATTCTTTGATTTTCCGTGATAAAAAGATAAAAAGTAGCATTTGTCACTTTCCATATCCTCAACTATACCCATGTAAAAAATCATATCGATCCATAGCTCTGTTACAGCGTAATTGAAATACAACCCAACAAACAAACACACTTTCGCATTTATAGGAAGGATAGGATAGGATTAACACCCGGAAAGTTTTCCATAAGCTTCATAGACGTCGGTGATGCCATACCGAACTTCAACCGAAAAACCGCTGTGTCTATACACAGCGGCCAATATACCAATTTAAGCTACCACTATTCCGCCATTCTTGCTATTATGGCTTTCATGAAAACCCGCATTCAGAACTCAATTCCTTCTTGCTTTTAACAGTATGGCTGGTAAGACGGATACCTTAATTAGGTACTCCACGTATCGCGCCCCAGCTCTCTCATATTATATTATACTTATTTTGAAAGACAGGTCCTGTTTGCTTCAAAATGAGGACTGTGTAATGATGGATAAAAGTACCTACCTGAAAGAAAAAAAAATCTTTAGAGTTCTAAAGAGTGCACTCTTTAGAACTCTAAAGATTTTTTTTTCTTTCAGGTAGGTACTTTTATCCATCATTACACAGTCCTCATTTTGAAGCAAACAGGACCTGTCTTTCAAAATAAGTATAATATGTGTAAGGACAGATGGATATTAAAACTTTGAAAGGGCCCTGGCAATCTTATTTTGAAATTTCTTAGGGACCTGTGTCGCAACTTTTTTAATATCAAACCCTTTTGTATCAATTGCTAATCCAATAACAAATTGCAGTGAAGGAATATTTTGACTTTCTTCAGAACTTTGAATTATTGAATTTTACGTACATCTAGAAAGTTCGGTTGTGTGTATTTTAAAGTAACTTTTTAAAACTTTTTTATTGTATTTTAAAAACAAGAATATAAGTTGTGTGTTCTTTTATTATATTAAAACCAAAGATTCCAATAATATTTGTACGCCGCTACGGCTAATATACTGGACTGTAAAAATTACATATTATTTCTCTTATATCTATTATCTTATGTACAGTGTACATAGTGATACTCGTGATTTCGTCCGCGTTGATTAAGGTTTTTCAATTTCCGCAGGAACTCTTTAATTTTCCGGGATAAAATGTAGCCTATGTCTTTAATCCTAGGTGCAAGGTATCTCCATTTCGAAATCAGTTCATTCATTGTGGAGTTTTGAAAAACACATGAAAAGGATGTAGACCACCACGCTAGTGCAGAATGACAGACTTCACACCTTCGAGATTTTCACATTATGGAGAACTCTCAGGTATACAGGTTTCCTCACAATGTTTTCCTTTAACCTTAAAGCAAGTGATATTTACGTATAGTTGCTTAAAACACACATAAAAGCAAGAAGTTAGAAATGTGTGCCTAGAATTCAAACCACAGATCTCCCGAAAAGCAGGCTGAAAGCTTTTATTGGCATAGTTCTTACTTCTTGCAATTCACGAAGGTGCGTGAGCTTTACTTGTGGTTACGTCGTGTACATGCACATTGCGTACCTAAGTGTGCGTGCCTGTCAGGAGCCTAGGTGGAACTTCGAGTAGGTAATATTGGTTACCTACTCTTTTTTAGGGTTCCGAAAAAAACTTCGGAACCCTTATAGGATCACTTCGTTGTCCGTCTGTCTGTCAGTGTGTCACCACCGTTTTTCTCGAAAACGGCTTATGATCCGAAGTCGAAATTTATACTGAATATAAAGTTCAATGGTCTCGTAGTGTTTTAAGAATATCAAGCTTATAGCTTAACTCAGTAAAAAGTTACAGCTTGAAAACCACGGTTTTCTCATTATTAAAACAAATTAAGGCACATCTTCAAAAATCGTTTTTTTCCATACCGAATTCTTAGTTTCATAGTAAGTCCCGTTATATTTTACAAACACCAGCCTTAAAATCTTACAAATTACGGATATTTTGATACCTCTAAACCTTATAATAGTACCTAAAACAGCCAAAAAAACCAAAAAAAAACCGATATCTTACTGTGAATTACAACTATTGCTACGCTTCTTTAGTGACGCGTCACGTAGACAGATTATAATGGTGCGGCCACACTATGGTAAACGTCAATGTCGATCATCTCAACTATTATCGTGGTTATTTCCGACAATATTAAACGCGACAAACTGAGTGCTCACACTTCGTCAACGTCAACGCAAATTTAATTGGCGATAACGCAATAATTCTGTATTAATTTTTTAATGATGTATTTATTAATCCTGTATTAATTCATTGGCGATAACGCAATGTGAATGCAGCAGCGTCAGCGTCCATCTTGAATCAAGACATTTTATCGTCATTATCGGGCATTGACGTTGACCGTTCAAGTGTTTCCGCTCAATTTTTCGCATTAAATATTGGGGGAAGCTGCCGTGTTAATAGCGGCAACGTTAACCCTCTAATGTGGCTAGCTCATAAAGCTAAAACGACTAAAGTGAGAAGACATTATGTCAAAATATGTATGTAGGAGCAGGACAACGCATTGTGTTTCTATTTGGTACCTATCCATTGACGTGTAGAGCTGTCTCTATCTAGAGAGCCATGAAGTAGAAGCATAGAGAAGGATGTATATATAGACTCAAGACTGTAGAAGTCTGGCAACCTCGCAAGGTAGTGCGTCCGTGTTATTTTGTTTTGTATATAAATCATAATTATTTAATAAAAGTTACAATAAATTTAATGTACGGTTTCAGTCCAGGTGCATAGAAACCTAAAAATACATCAGTTACGACGAGATAAATCCATGTTTCGTACCTACCTATATGTATAATGTATATCGACTGCAAAGTGCAAACAAAATTGCAAAGGTAAAAAGCTATGTTTATTACTAACTGGCTAATACTGTCAATATATTTTGGTGTAACAAATGAAGATATTTTCGTTTAAAGATGTTTAGTGACAAGGTACATAGTAACTTACAATTAAGTGCCAGACTCATAATTTAAATAAGTAAGTAATAAGTATCTAGGTTTGAAAACATAACCTACAAAACAAATACTTATATTTCATTTTGTTTATGATAATAAAAGTTATTTTAACTGTTTTAGATGCCAAGAAAATGCTGTGTGCCCGAATGCAAATCAAATTACGACAGTGTTATCAGCATTGAAGGAGCTAAAAGTACATTTTCTTTCCCGAAAGATGCTCATATTTCTCAAGCGTAGCAACCATTTTTCAAGAAGAAATAATCATTGGACGTGATGGACAGAACAGCAATTGATAAATTTTTAGAGTGACATAATAACATCATTCGCAGAATTAGTGTATAAATTCCAAGAAAATTTAAGAGACTAAATGGTTGTATCAAGTGATACCTAATAAGAGGCTATATTTCTATTTGTTAAATCTTGATATTGAAAGTGATAATGGTGACAGCAATGTAATAGTGTGTTAATAGTGTGTTGGTGGATGAAAATCTAAGCATTCAGGTATATGTAAAAGGACATTTAATGCATCATGAAGATTTGAGCTGGATATTACCTAGTGAACTTAAGCTTAGCAGATGGTCACAGCTTGAAAATATACTATCTTGTTATTATAACAATAGTTGTGAACCAACAAAGTCATTTGACAAGACAATAGTCTTGATAGGTCTATTGAGTACTTGAATGAAGCAGTTAATCTTGAAAATGGTAATTTTGCTGCAGAGCTTGTTCTAGACCAAATGAAATTGCTAAAAAATAAGCAACGTAGATGTAGTGTTGAGACATCTCTATGAGACGGCTATGTGTATAGTATGTTAATGTTGGTATCGGATTTTTGTAGTGCTGCCAGGGATCGCAACTTATGGGGGTTTCTCCCCAAATTAAGGGAGTAAACAAGTGAAATGGGATTATTTAGGGGCTTTATATTTTAAGAGGTAGGTAGGAACGAAATTGCCGAATGAAATCAACCAAAAAAACGAGAGTATACAATCAAAGCAAAAAACCTTTCATGGGTAGGTAGCTAGTAAAACAATTAGTTTTATTTACTCGCATAAAGTATGTTAATCAAAGATTTATATAATAAAGGTCTCATTCTATACTATACCGGTGAAACACCAGAGAAAAACTGGTGTTTTACCGGTTATTATTGAATCATAACTCAAGTAATTTTATTTAAATAAAAAGAAGTTTGATGATCAACATTGTTCATTACTTAATAACATTTTTTCAAATACAATTACTTTATCATTATTTAAATTCAAGATCAGTCAAATTTTATTTTATTTTGTAAAAGAAATATTATAATAATTTGTGACCATGTATACTTACTAGTGTTTAGATTCGTTATAAGATGTCATTCTGTATTGGTTAACTTAAGATGTATTAAGTATGTATGAAAACTGTATTGTTTAACTTAGGTGTATTAGTGTTGAGAAGGTATGCGAGGAAATATGAATATGGTAAAGATGTATAAACGGAGAAGGTATGTCTGTGCAGGATGACAGAATGTGGGAAACGGAATGTAAGTGTATGACAGGGATGGATGTATGCGATAGAGAGAGTGGGAAGATATGGAGATAAAAAAGATTGGCAAGATGGCATATGGAGTTAAGACATGCTAAGGAGTGCTAAAAGTAGTTTAAATAAAAGATGTTAATATATATTTAGTGTTTTTACTTTGAGCTATTCTCACATTTATTAGAACATACAATACTATTACTTGCTTGTTTAGACATGAAAAGGGTCACAAAGAAAATTCTATCAAACATAGAGAACCTTTTGATTGACTATCTCGAATGCTTTAAAGACAGCTTAGACTTAGTTTTACAGGTTATACATTGTCTTATGGAAGTAACTCAAAGAAACAAATAATGGGATGAAAGATGGATAGTGGGAACTGTGAGAAAACTACACAACCCCATTGAGTTTGGGCTTGTTTGATTCATCTTGACAGTACTCTAGTCCTAGATGATATGCAGGGTCTGATGATGAGACCGGAAGGCGTCTAAAGGAACTGCAATAACACTGCGCACTTAAGTTGTCATCTAGTAGGTACCTAATTAATCCTAATTAATACAATGGTCAAGAGTTTCGGAACCCTCAGTGCGCGAGTATGACTCGCACTTGACCGGTTATTTTTTTTTAATCAACATGACGAAAAAAAAACTCGAAGTTCCACCTAGAAGAGGTGGAAGCGATCACACTTATACCGATACGACACACACAACCATGAGCCACACGTCGCTGTCGTGAATTGCAAGAACTAGTACATAACTACACATACATGGGTGTGTGTGTTACATCTATCGTACATATTACGTAGCCGATAAAAGTTGATTGCAAGGATTTCGTGGCACGTCACTAGGTATCTATATTGGTGAATCATGCCTGCAAAAAACGTCCAAGCGAAATCCAATAGGCAATATATGCGGTGGTAGTTTGTGGATCCAAAAATTGAAGCGAACGTTTTTCCACCGGTGTTCGTATCTATTAGTTTAACCTAAAATGTTACGTCCAGCCTTTTACTTTCAGTTTTTCCTAGATACCGGAAAGGCCTACCTGCCTTATTTATGTACGACTTGTAAAGTAATTTATGTAATGTATCTATAAATAACCTATTATTTATAGATACATACTTTGAACCGTTTGATATGTTGCAGGCAATTAAGCTAAGTGCTAATGTTTTTTGTTGACAGGACCGACAAGTCAGGGTTTTTTATCTTTTTACCAAAATTTGAACGTCAGCCTTGATCATGGAGATCCGAATAATTTAGTGGGCAATGTTTTAGTGGGAAACTTAGATATTAACGATAACCTTACGGACACTAAAGGCCTATTTCACCATAATTGCCAATAAGCGACGAATATGATATTTTAAGAAAATGTCAATACAAAAACTTAGCTCTATCAGCTATGTTCGTCGATTAAAAACTATTCGGCGATTATGATTGCCTTTTCCAACAACAAACGTAACTTTTGAAATGAAAATTTAAAACCTACTTCAAGAATATACTGTTTTATCAGTTTAATTAAAAGTTACAAAAATTATATTTGGAACGTTTCGGGGACTAAGCTCCTATGAGTATGTGAAAAGGTTTCGTGAAAAACGAGTTAAAATTGTTAAGTCTCATGAACACAGCTGCAAACATGATTTAGGAGCTGACGATCTGCCCTTATCGAGATTAAAATTTTGATATGGGGCAACCGTAGACCGAAAGAGAAAATTTCAAATCTGCTGTCTAAAAGGAATTAAAAAATTGTATGAATAAATTTTTCTAAAGTTGCTACAACATCTGCTACAATTTCAACGAAAGGCGTAAAATCCACCACTAGCTGCGGGACGTTTGGTGTTTTTCTTATTCCTATATCATGAAAAGAATCATAATAATTATAATTATGGTCTTAGATCTAGTTTAGGGCGGTGTAAAGATTTACTTGCTTATACGCTTATTTATTGAATACGAGCTGATTTAGTTTTTAATATCCCGCGGAAACTTTAATTTTATTATTTATTGGGATAAAATATCACGTCAATTGATGATTCCTATACAAAATTATCTAACAATTTTGATTTTTCAATATTTCAGCTGTTATTTTGTATGCGTATTGCGTATATACTCGTATGCATATTTAATCTTTTCTTCTTTGTTTGTCCTTTTTTTCATCTATCATTGAACATATGCCTCCTCATTTTCATGCGTACAATGTTGTGTCATTCTTATCTGAGTTTTCTCAACAAGCTTTTTATTTCTTTATTGACAGGAAATGTCTAACGCATACCCCTACGTCAGGGGAAATGGAGGGGTTATGTCGGGCTTGCACCCACTAAAACCTGTCTTTGTCCATCCACGGACCCTGGCAGTAGCGTGGGTTACAATTGGTGGAGTAGGTATTCACCATGTTCCCAACAAGCTTGCTGGGTCTTGCCACATATTTTGTCTTCTTAGTACGTGGGTACCATTCAAGAGGCAAGCGAGTTCACCGAGTATATTATTATCTAGTAACCTATTTCAATAGATGAGATTATGATATAACTGTGGTCATAATTCCAAGAACTGAACTCAATGTTATTGACATAGCTCAGCCAGTGAAGTGAGCTGAATTGGAAACGGACGGTGGGGGACAAATAAATAGTTCGAAGAACATTGGGGTCCCAAGGTGATTGAGTGGCGACCTCGCACTTGTTAGACTGAAAACAACAGATGAGTTGCTGGATCCAGACGGCGTAAGAATGTGGCCTGAGGAGGTCCATGCAAGTCCTTTTTCCAGCAGTGGAAGTCTATCGGTTGTTAAAGCAGAATAAAATAGAGAGACTACGGCACATCAAAAAATATAGAGTTGATTAAATTATTATTTATGCCACGATTTGCATTTGTGATAGAAGTTATGAGGGAAACCCCAAAACAGATTATGAAATTCGAGCTTCGTCGCCTGTGCTGAAACTAAAATTAATTTAGACTGATGTTCTGTGTTACAAACAATTGAGTTTCTGTGTTGGATATTGAATAAAATACTTGATTTACCTTTGTTTGGGTTTTATTTATTTTTAGATTTATTTGTGTAATTAAGTCTAAACTTTTTTTTACTATCTTACTAGCTTTTCATATTATTCAGCTAGAAACTAAAAAGTATAGTAAAGAATAAACAGGATAATTTATTTTTTTAAATTATCCTACATTGCACACACGCACACAATATTATTTCTTACATTTCTGGAACGCCAAAAAGCAGTTACATTTTATTATAATAGAGCGATAAGTTCAGAACTTTACGAGTACAATAGATATTAGGTTTTAGCGCTTATTTTAGCCGTATTTACTGCATTTTTCCTCCTCCATTACTCTTTTTCATTGTCCATAGCGCCTAATTGGAAATGTTTCAATGCTTTCAACGACATTTTATTCCACCACGGAGAGGCTGCTGCATTTAGCAGTCCAGGTCTTTGTGTAGGTATGTTTGCTGATTCCTCGGTTCTCTTATAGTCCTCAAACTTGTTTTTTTCATATACCTGACCACGTGAATTAGATTAATCTACGATGTCTATTGCGCTACAATCTATGAATAGATTGGAAATGTTTTTATTCAAATAATCTTAATCCTACTTATAATATTATTAGATGATGCCCGCGTACTCCGTACGCGTGGATACAGGTTTTTAATTCCTGCGGGAACTCTCGTATTTTTCAGGATGAAAAGTAGTCTATGTGTTATTCCAGACTATAATCTATTTCTGTGCCAAAATTTCAACCAAATCGGTTCAGTCGTTGTAGCGAGATTCTGTTTTTTGAGTGACAGGTATCCTTCAATCGTCGTCGAAAACGTCGGTCCGTTGCTCCATTGCTGCGTGAATGGAGGACAAATCAACAAACAGACACACTTTTGCATTTATTACTAAGGATCCGTTCGGATCATGCTTTTGCTTCAGCAAAATAAGGAGAATTGCTTTAAAATTCAACCAACGCTGCGTAAATAGTAAAAATTGAATAACTAGTACAATTCTTTAGCGAGGAACGTGAAACATCAGGCGAAACTACTCGACCGTCGAACCAATGAATCGCTGAATCGCCAGTTTGAGTGGAAATAATGAATGCCTCGTAAAATAAAATTCGTATAATATTTTGGTTTTATCTGTTGAAACGTGCGAATCCCAATTTTATAACCGATCCGGATATATTTTTGTATGTACCGCTACCAAAAACAAGAACATGTTCATAACTAAAAATCAAAACATGTTTAAAATTAAAACCTCGATCGAAAGCTTTGTTTTTAGTTTTTAACAATAGCTATATTAATTATTATTATAATAACTTAGGAATATTTTTTTTTTTTTTAAATTTATTAGTTAGAATGTCATCGAATACGAATAGCGGTCAATCGAATTAAATCTTATACTAACCCTACAGTTTTAATCTAGTAAAAAGAAACTGTGTTTACTTCTTCTAAATTACCTTGAAGTTATTTACTACGAAATTACCATGATATTCCTGTATTTGATTGTTCCAGAACTCTTTTAAAATGTGGGAACTTTATTGCGATGTCATAATAATAATAAAAGGTTGGGTAGGTGTGTTCATTACCTTTTGCCTTGGTTTAGGACAAGCTTTTGAGATAAGACGCTATCTCCGGTCTCTCTGAAAATGGACATCGTTTCAAAGTAGAATGAGGTAGATAGGTAACCACCGACTTTGGCTTAAAACTTTAAAGAGAATTTTACCGGTAGTGTTTGTACACTTAAAATACTTATTAAAAATAATAGTTTTTCCCACGACTTCGTGCCCTTTGGTTGGCTTGAGAGACCTTCAAAGATGGCGATAGAATATCTTAAAATATATTTTTTGAAAGATCCTTAATAAAAAAACCATGGCAGTTTTTTAAGCAATATCAGCCGTATCGTTATCCTCTCAATAAATAGAAAACATCAGTTTAGTTGAGCAGATTTGGATCCAAACATATCCTGAGTAAGTTTGTCCAGGGCAAACTTACTCCCACACTTCAACAGCACAATAGTTCGATTATGCTGTTGACGACCTCCATGGTGCAGTGGTGAGTGCTGTGGTCTTATGACTGGGAGGTCTCAGGTTCGATTTCCGGCGGGGTCAATTTGGGAATTAACAATTTCTGAATTGTTAGTTTGGCTAGTTACCACCCTACCGTCAAAGACGTGCCGCCAAGCGATTTAACATTCGGGAACGATGGCATGTAGAAACAGATTAGGGGTAGGTATGGGTTGAATGTACACTGCCGTACCACTTCTAAGTTAGCCCGCTACTACCATTTTAACTGCCCAAGTTAGCAAAATATTCAGCAAAAATGTGTACTTACAAAATATGTTTTTACCAACCTATTACAGTCTATGACAACGTCTAGTAACCTAAAGCCTGCCTAAAGCCCACGAAGATCTATTTTATCGCCTCCGCGAACATCTACTTTGAAATTATACTCGGAAGTAGACAAAAAAGTTTTCAACTTTGCAGAGAAAAATCTCCCAGTTTTAACATCAGATTAACTAATTTTATGTTTAAAGTTTTGGCCAATTTTTTCTTAAGCGAGTGAGGTCTCCGAGTCCACTTGGGTGAATTTATACTTATCCGTCTGAGCGTTTCTCAGAGTCTTGAAAGTTATAACTCCTGAAATTTTTGCTTTAAATTTTGTTTAGGCTTGTGTACAAAATGTTCTTTTTGTTAAACCTTGCTTTAAAAATGGTCAATTTTGGGAGTTAAGTACCATAGTGACCTAAATGCATATGGAGTCGAAAATCTAATGTATAGATAATGTTCTACTCACAATTCACACAAATATTATAAAGTGCGTGCGTGCGTGCGTGCGTGCGTGCGTGCGTGCGTGCGTGCGTGCGTGCGTGCGTGGATATGTGTATGGGTCAGACTCAAGACAGCGTTAAAACGAGACAGATTTATGTCAGAGCATATTTGTGTATCGTTTTAAGAAGCAAGAGCACGCTCTATAGATCTCAGCATTAAATGTGTTGGCCTCACAGTATTATCTGTATTATACTTATGAGACAAAATAGGGGCAAAAAACCTTCAAAAAAAGAACTCGAATAGGTTCTATTGACCTTATGAGTATACTCATAAAGTATTTAATATCATTCACTATTAACTGAAGATAGTGATAGGACCTAGAAAGTAATGATACTTATCAATATGCTAGGTAGTTAGGTACCTCTTGATCCTTAATGGGTTGTGAGGGTAGGTAGCATTAATTTAGGGCATTAACGCTCCTCCGTTACTGAGAGCATAGGATTAGCTGTGGTGTTTGAGAGCGTGATAGATGAACGGTGCATTAGTGCACGAATATCTTACCAGTGTGACGCTGATGTGGAATAAGGCTATTTATCAGCAGGTGATTTGTGTGGAGTAGTCCGGAAATAGGACTAATCACCCGCCTGCTTTTGATAGGCGTCCCCTCCTTAAATACAATACAACAGGTGATGCGAACAACCAGCGCACAAAAAGTGGGATTATATTACATCTCTTATCTTAACCTTGCTAATATCTCTTTTTAAGGACGCCATTGCTATATGGGTAAAATTAGTTGGAAAAAAAAAACCACAGAATAGTCACATTAGTAAGTTATAGTTCTTTCAACTCATGAAGGCGCGTGAGCTTTACTTGTGGTTACGTCGTGTACATGCACATTGTGGAAGTATGCGTGCCTGTCCGGAGCCTAGGTGGGAGCGGTCAGGCGCGAGCAAGCTCTCGCTCCCACTTATATAGATACGACACACACACAATGAGCCACGCGTCCTCGAAATTGCAAGAACTATACCTATTAATGTGACTTCACCGCTCACAAACAAGCTTGCAAAGTTTCATAATAAGTACTGTTTAATTTTTCTTTGAAGGTATTAATCACGCAATTGCCCATGTAGAGTGTAGACACGAAGGCTACGTGGCTATTACAAGCAACTTTACAAGCCCTATATATTATAAGCATCGAATTATAACAAGAAGCGCAATGTGATAAGCGATATTTAGTAAACCCTCACCTAAAGCCTGACTACACAGTATTGTTGCGTTAGTACGACCAGCTCGCAGCAAGTTATTAAAAAATAACATACTGTGCTGTGAAAAGGTGTCATAATTCATCACAATAACCATCAAAAAAGTAATTAATAGTACCAGCCTAGAAAATAATTACAAAGAACTCGCACATTCATTGCTTGTTTTGAGCCTAAGTTTGTTGGAAATTATCTTTCTTGGCGTCAGTTCAATGCCTAAGCAATTATATATGTTTTCGTTGGTTAACAGAGTGATATATATAGAGTGATTGAACTTCACTTGGAAGTTCGTTTGATCACAATATAAAATGATTCCATTATCACATTATCACCCATTACGGTAAATTGTAAAATAAAATTACAGTAAATTGTAAAAACAACAGAATCCTTTTCGATTTAAGTAATTGGTCAGTTCCATTAAATTCTTTCGTAATTATTCATCGACCCAGATCATTCATTAATAATGAGTTCTTGAATAAATGATCCCGTTGCCACTACGTAACGGCCTGTAATGTACTCGTTAACAATGAAATTCTTTTCTACCACTCGGACCCTTTTATTTTGAATTATTTTTCCAACGATGAAAAAAGGAGGAGATTCTCAATTCGTCACCATTTTCCTGTTTACCGATTCTATGACTTTGTACTGGGTTATCCAATTTTAATGACTCTCTTTTTTTATTGGATAGGATCTGCTTCGAAGTTGGTCCCATTTAAATTTGAAAAATTTCCACACGATCTACCTGTAAACCGTTTTCATCAATCATAACTTTGTACTACGTTACAGGTTTGCTATAACTCTTTTTTTATTGAATAATCATATTATTATAATCCTCAAAGTAAAATTAGCCACAAAAATTAATAAAAAATTAATTTTTAGAAAGTAATTATTACAACGTAGCGGTTCTTAAAAAAATATACGCGATGAATTGAGAACCTCTTTTTTTTCGTTGGTTAATAAACCCAGCGTAGGTAGGTACTTAAATAGAAAAGGAATAAGCTGACGAAGTGCGGTCACCTGATAATAAAACTAAAGGTTTAAACGTGACTACACGTCGACTGCGACGGTTAATTTGAATAAAAATTAGTAGTTAAGTAGACGGTCGACAAGGCGAACGTGACAGAAATGTGAAATTGATTTGAATCTTACATTGTGAAAATTAGTTATACTCTACTTATTAATACTTATTAATTGAGTAAAAGAAAAGTACGTAACATTAAAAAGCAACAACTCTATATCAACAAATCTATATTTTAGAGCTCTACGATTTTTCTGTTGGTGACACTAATTTCCCGTCCTTTCAAGGTATCCCCACTTAAATACCTGTCTGTGTAAATGAAGGATTAGTGCTCATGACGGCATTACAGATAAAACGAGAAAAAAGGATTTAGCGGTAAAGGAGACGGTCCAAAATTGTATGGCGCGTGGGTCTGGTTTTTGTACCAGTAATAAAATAAAATAAAATATGAAACCATCTTTGATCGATCAAATCCACGAATTTATTTTAATTTCAATGGTAATATTATTTATTTTCTACACGTAAGGCAACATAACATACGTAATCATGGCGGGCGGATTCATGTTTCTGACGTTAGCTGTCAAAATTGTTGTGAGCAGTACCGAAAAACTTGGAAATACATTTTTATTCTTGCAATTTAATTATCATGATTTTCTAATTGATTTTATTTTTAATGATCTCTTTGAATTTTTCGCTTTTCGTGGTATATGGTACAAGAGTAGACCCAAAGTGAACCGTCTCCTTTATCATGATAATACCAGTGGTACATTCATTTGACGATTCGAAAGCACTTTGTAAAAGTTTATCTGAACAAAAAATTATTCTATTCTATTCCATTCTATTCTAATAACAACAGAAAATCCATTAAAAGAGTGCTAAATCAAATGATATCAAGTTTCTAAAGGTGGCGATTAATTATGTTTTAGCCATAAGTTACTATCGCACAGCTGGCGACATCTTAACAAATGCGTCATTATTATAAATTAGACGTTAATTTATCTGTGAGACGTTCGAATACTAATCCAATTATATCGAAGAGAACATTTGAATGTAATATTTTCAAAATGTTATGATCATTACTTACACAAGTTTTGAACTTAAATTAATTGATTACTATAACTGGCACTGGTTTCCTCTAAAATGAAAAGGATGAAAACCCATCGAACAATAACGCTTCGAAAAGAAGTTTCTACCAAAGTTTCGTTCAAACGTAGGCTCAAAAGGACCAATGAACGTGTGAGTGCCATGTAATTGGTTTCTGTACCTACTGGTACTGATAATTATGTTGTAGATCTTTATTATGATGAATTATTACACCCTTTCACAGCACTGTAGTTCATCGTACTAATCCTATTAATGTTATAATTTATATTATAAATGCCAAACTTTGGATGTATGGATGGATGGATGGATAGATGTTTGTTATCAATCACACCGCAACGACTGAACCGATTTGGCTGAAATTTGGCACAGAGATAGATTACAGTCTGGAATAACATAAGCTACTTTTAATCCCGGAAAATAAGAGAGTTCCCGCGGGAATTAAAAATCTTTAATCCACGCGGAGTTTTGTAATAATTTTCTGCGAACTTGGCGTACTAGGTTAATGAAAAAATGCGTCGACAATTGCGTTTCTAAGCGTTGTAGTTCGATGGCCGAACCACTCTTTTTATTAAAATTAAAAATTAAATTAAAAAAATTGAAAATAGGCAACGCGTTTTAGGTATTTCCTCGGGTAATCAAAAGAGTAATAACTCACGAAAAATCCACGCGATTTATTAAAACGACCCTCCGCCTTGTTTCAGGCCCGTTTGAATAAATATTTTGATAAGCATTGAGTTCTTGGATTTAAAAACGAGTACCAATTATCTATACTTATAACAAAACTGTAACGGGACGAATTCTGTACATTAAATACGAGTATATATTGAAAATTTTAATTGGAGGATGCTTTATTGTCGATACTGAGCCCAAAACAATTTTTTTTGAATTTTTTTTTCTGTCTGTGCACACGTCACGGGAAAACTACTGAACTGAATTAAATGAAATTTGGTATAGTGGTAGCTGATACTCCGGGTCCAGTACTTTTATCCTGATAAACAATAAGGTTTATCCAGGATAAGAGGTGAATGTTTTTGTTGATTTTGCTTCATAACTTCGTCAAATGTAAACCGAATTTGATAATTTTTTTTATTATAAATTGTGTAATATCAGAAATATTTTGTCGTATTTTGGTGAAGATCTACTTAATATTATCAGAGATAGTGGGCATAACTTCTCGCGGATAGTAGCAAGTCACTCTAAACTTTTTCCGCGCGGACGAAGTCGCGGGAATCAGCTAGTTTTTACTAAAATGAATTTTACGTTGCATTCTCGGGTATTTATTTAATCGGATTATCGTTCCAAAGTTGCCGGTTGGAATTTAATCGGATTATAGTATGAATTTTTCCGTCAGCATTGTCAGCGTTGAAATTTATTAAAACCTATTATATCTTTATTTGGCTTGGTTTCAATTATAATTATTAGTCAAAGTCTTAGTTAGTTAGTCTTGTTTATATATCTTCGAATGAAGCGTACTCATATAATATCGATCGAACTTCACTTTGCAAGTTCGTTTGATTATATATTAGTCTGCAGTACAAAAAATGAAAAAAAAAGCATATCAGCCAAGCTGAACTTGATTAATATTCTCCTTTCCAAACAAGCGGAAAGCTTGTGTTAGTAGTGGGTACGACAATATTACAACTGGTGGGGATCGAACCCACGACCTTTCAGTTTTCAGTGCACACCTTTAATCGTTGGGTTAATGGATTTTACAACCATCGTTGGCCATCATCATCCGTTTAAAAGCAGTTTGACACGCTGAAATACAGTCTGCGAGGAGTAACCACTTTTTACTTTGGAATCAAAAGGTAAGGGTAAAGCATGTTTATATATGTATGTATGTATTTATGTGTGATGGCTACGGTAGAGCCAAAAGGCAGGGTTGTGTTCTTACTTCTTAGCAATCTATGTTTATAATACGAGTATGTATTTACGTATGTTTGTTTCGCCGTAGCGCCTCATATAATGAGCAGATTCTGATGAATTAGGTGTCATTATGGTCCGAGGTACATAGGCTACATGTGTTACGAAAACAATTATTAATATGACGGGTGCTACTTATATACAATTTTCCATAGCCAGGTTATATTTTTTACACATTTTTCTTATGAGTGTTGTATGTGAATTTTTATTCGTCTCTTGCTACTTAATTTTGCTGTTTAATGAATTGAATATTTTAATCGCATAAATTTTTGGAGTGACGTGCTGCTTTTTGGCGGGTCAAATGGACCGTGCGAAACTTGTGGCAGAGGTCAAAATAATAACAGAATTTTACACCCAAAAATGAAATAATAAATCCAAACCGACACGTGTAAAAATGTAACGAATTTCGCTATATTTTATTTACTTTCTCTAGGCGTGCCTACCTACGTGTTGGTAAACCTGGTTTATAGAAATTTATTTTTAACACGCACGTTTCATGAACGTGTTTCAAACTGTTGTAGATTGGATTTATTATTTTTTATTTTTTTTATTCAGGATTACAAACAACGTCACCGTCAAGTAAAGCTCGCTGCATACGTAACGTGCACGGGACGTGGACGGGACGTGGCCCGGACGTGGTTAGTAAACACGGACGGGAATTTTTAATGCATACGCAACGTGGCAATAACTCAGAACTAACGTGCTAGTGATGTGAACAAGGAAAGATGGATTTTTCTAAGATTGTAGCGAGCTAACTTGGAAGGGGTATAGCAGTGTAAATACAACCCATACCCCTAATCGGTTTTTACACGCCATCGTGTCGAAACGTTAAATCGCTTGGCGGCACGTCTTTGACGGTAGGGTGGTAACTAGCCACGGCCAAAGCCTCCCACCAGGCCAGACCAGAGACAATTTAGAAATTATAAATTCCTAAATTGCCCCCGCCGGGAATCGAACCCGAGACCTCTCAGTTATAAGACCACAGCGCTCACCACTGCGCCAGGGAGGTCGTCAAAGGTTGATACTATATACCTATTGATTTGAGCATAAAAAGTTCAACTGTAATTATTATTACATATTAAAATATAAGTAGAGATACCAATGCAATAAATTAATAAAATAAATCTGACCGTTTTCAGTGAGTGATAGTTCGACTGCAATTTTACGCCACAGATAATTTTTATATTTGGTGTCTAAATACTTTGAATGATCGTACACACTCAATTAGTTTTTCCATTCGTCCATTTTTGCTTCGTAGGTAAATACACAAACATCACTACTTAGCTCTCCGGAGCGAACGGGGCGACTGTGCATACGCAGCGGAATCACGCACGGGACGGGGCACGTACGGGACGGGACGTGCTAAACATCGTCGCCAACGATATTTTTCCCGTTCCGCGCGTGGCACGTTCCCGTCCCGTCCGTGCTCCGTGACGTATGCACAGTCGCTTACATTTTCTATGAAACGATGTTTCCAAAACTCCACGTCCCGTCCCGTCCACGTCCCGTCCCGTCCCGTGCACGTTATGTATGCAGCGGCCTTAAAGATTTTAGACTTGATTCGTGGTTTAATGACATAATTGCGTTAACATAATTGTTATAAAATAATACGAGTACGTACCACGGAAATTTGACGACCTCCCTGGCGCAGTGGTGAGCGCTGTGGTCTTATAACTGGGAGGTCTCGGGTTCGATTCCCGGCGGGGGCAATTTAGGAATTTATTATTTCTAAATTGTCTCTGGTCTGGTCTGGTGGAGGCTTTGGCCGTGGCTAGTTACCACTCTACCGTCAAAAACGTGCCGCCAAGCGATTTAGCGTTCCGGCACGATGGCGTGTAGAAACCGATTAGGGGTATGGGTTGAATTTACACTGCTATACCCCTTCCAAGTTAGCCCGCTACCATCTTAGACTGCATCGTCACTTACCATCAGGTGAGATCGCAGTCAAGGGCTATCTTGTCAAAAAATTATTTTAGATGGGGTTGTCTATACTTCGATCCAATTGCAACAACTACAACAATAACGTCACCATCATTGGAAAACCCGTAGAAATTGGGAAATTGACAATTTCGTTATTGCTTCTGTAAATGCACTTATTTTCGTTGATACTCGATAGTCCATTCCCTTGTGTGAACTGTGTGATGATTTATAGATGAAAAACGACTAGTCGTTCCAAAGTATTTACCAAGTGAAATCCATCACGCTGAGTTTGAAGCAACATTTGCCATTTCAGCGATTAATATCCGTTGGGAGGATCGACGATGCGAATTGCGCGGCAATAAACCTTTCCTGTAAAGCCTCGCTTACATTCACGTCATGAGCGTTGTAAATCATACTTAATATATTATAAATGCTAACAAAAAAAAAACATGACACATTCTCACATCCACAGACCAAACTATTCTCACACTTGCACATAGTAACTACTGCTTCTTTCTAATATTATAATATTACTAGCTTTAATCCGCGGCTTCGCTCACATTAGGTTCGATTTTTTAAACCCCTATTTAACCCTCTTGGGGTTGAAATTTTTAAAAATTCTTTCTTAGCGGATGCCTACGTCCTAATAGCTACCTGTATGCCAAATTTCAGCTCGATCGGTCCAGTGGTTAGAGCTGTGCGTTGATAGATCAGTCAGTTAGTCAGTCAGTCAGTCAGTCAGTCAGTCAGTCACCTTTGCCTTTTATATATTTAAGATAGATAAACATAAAATCTGTAAATATGTAAGTAGTTATGATAAGGACAAATAAAGGCTTTTTTATATTATTTATTACTTTATTATTATAAATGTGAAAGTGTGTTTGTCCTTTAATCGCGCAGTAAAAGATCAAATTGATTTTTTGCATAGCTATAGTTAAAAATATAGACTAGAGTAATATCGCACATACGGTGCTATAACGTCACTTATGCGAATGATGTAATATTTCAGGAGAAGCTTTTGAAAATTCAACATCCTATTACAACGTATAGTTCTTCTCGACTAAACAAATAAAATGATAATAAGTTTAAACTACAACTAAACCTCATTTTAAAGTTAAACACACAGAAGGTAAACACACAGTAAGAAGACAGAATTTTCAAACAAAGTAAGTACTACTATGCTAACTATAAGAACGGGCATTATATATAAGAAACAACAAGCTTGACAGCTTCCCAAGGACATTCAGCAGGAATTTGAGTTCCCAAATTGGCATTCTGTATTTCTGACCAAGAGTTTATCTCACCGCAACATCCATTAGTGCGACGCCACTTGCACTGTAATGTTTTTAACCGACTTCCAAAAAAGGGGGAGGGTCTCAATTCGTCGGAATCTTTTTTATTTTATTTTTTACTTATGTTCCCCGATTACTCGAAGACGCCTGGACCGATTTGGAAAATTATTTTCTTGTTTGAAAGGGTATACTTCCCAAGTGGTCCCATTGTCATCAGGTCAGGATCTGATGATGGAGTCCTGGAGAAATCGATGGAACTCTTCAATTTTGTAGTGGCGTTTGAAGTCGGTTTTGTAAAAAGATTTTTTACGTTCACATTATAGTGGATAGTCCTAGAGATGAGGGAATCAAAACTTGCTAAGATTGTGTGTTACCAACATCATAATAGATGTATCTACTCGACCCCAACAGAGTTGTTCTTTTGTGAAAGTGTGATTGCCTGTTTCTCTATAGAGATTCACATAGAGATTACGAGTAAACGTGTAGACAAAATTTTCTCGTTGCGCGCATCTTAGCCCTACAAGAGGGGATCGCTACTTATTATGTTACTAGTTGATGCCCGCGGCTTCGTTCGCGTGGGTTAATGTTTTTTAATTCCCGCCGGAACTCTCTTATTTTTCCGGTTAAAAAGTAACCTATGTGTGTGTTCCAGACTATAATCTATCTCTGTGCCAAATTTCAGCCAAATCGGTTCGGTCGTTGCGGCGTGATTAAGTAATAAACATCCAAACATCCACACTTTCACATTATATTTATTTCGGGTAGACGAAATCGCGGGTAAACGCTAGTAATAAAATAAAACGACTCGCCTTCGAATAAATGAACCGCATCTAGATCGGTTCATTCGTTTGAGAGATGCGATGCCACATGTCTTTGTCACAGACACCCCTCATTTTGCGGCGGGGGAAGGTTAAGGGTTATTAAGTTGAGCAAACCTATACTTAAGCCTATAGGATATCTTTAATAACGACTAGCCTTTGTCCGCGACTTCGTCCGCAATGATATTGCGAAGAATCTCGGCCATTAGGCCGAGCAACTTGCACTAATTAGGTGTGCCAATTATGGCACCCTAAAAGCCACTATTTGCGAATTATGACTTCTGTATTCTGTAATCGGTAATAGATTCTTCTCAACGTTACTTCTTTAAGGAGATTTGGTAAACTGACATCTATAAAAACAATGATTACATAATATTAAATTATTATAAGAAGAAAAATTGGAAAAAATGTTGCTTGGAAATTCCAAAAAAAAAAATGGAAAGGAAATTATTGTACCTTATTATTAAGTAGAAACTAAAATAATAGTAATATTGGTAAAATAATTTTTATTTCATTTGTATGGATATCTAATAAAATTATAATATTCAAAATCTACGTAATTTTTTTTTAACTATCAGTAGAATATTCATTTTTACATTGACAATTGTTATTACGCTACACGACAGTAAATATTACACATATCTATGCTTCTAACTCTATTGCTTGCACAAAGAATGTCGATTCCGTAAAAATGATTGCGTCAATGTAACGATCGTAATGGCCTATGATTGGCTGAATTTATGGAAATCTTGCTGCATCAATGCATTTTAACCAATAAAGGAAGGGTACCAGCCAATCAGAGGCCATTGCGATCGTTACACTGATGCAATTATTAAGCTATTGCATAGTTTCTATCGCGGGCCTTGAGCGTGGAGACCGAATCAAGAAATTCCGTAACGAAAATAACCTGACACGGGACTCCTCTCACCGCTAGATGGCGTTGATAAAAAATTCTATGCGATAGCTTTACCGCGGCAGTCCCCGAGTGCCACGTCTTTTTTTTTATGGAATCGACATCCAGAATCCCCTACTATATCCCCTTAATGTCGTAGCAAATAAGAGTCCTGTAAAAGCGTTTTGGCTTTCTTCATTAACGGTTGAAACAGCATTCGTAATTTCGTTGGTAAACACCCGTTGGAGGGATCGGAAGTGCGAATTGCGGGCTATATAAAAGCTTTACTATAAAACTAAAAGCACATCTCTACTAACAAAGGCTTTCAACGAAAGCGATGTTTATTTTAAAAGGCCTTACCTAGCTTGTGTTAATAAAATTTTGGCCAGTTGGAAAAAACATTTAATTAACATTTAAAACACTACTTTGCAAATATAGTTAGGCACCTTTTGGAGATTAGTAAGTTTTTTTTAATTCAATGACAAGATAGTCCTTGACTGCGATCTCACCTGATGGTAAATGACGATGCAATCTAAGATGGTAGCGGACTAACTTGGAAGGGGTATTGGCAGTGTTCAACCCATACCCCTAATCGGTTTCTAAACGCCATCGTGTCGGAACCCTAAATCGCTGGGCGGCATGTCTTTCATGGTGGTAACTAGCCACGGTCAAAGCCTCCCACCAGTTTGCCATAGATGTGATCTTCTTTAGCTTAATGTACTTATACATACCTATTATGTTGTCTGTATTCGACCCATAATCCGCTTAACATATAGAATATTTAGTGCAATTTGGTAGTTAAAATATGCGTGCAGGGTGCATTAGAGATCCGAATTACAACGCCATAAGCTCTACATGTCCAACGTCCATGTCATGACTTGCATAGGAATTGTGTAGGATAGGCAGTTGGACCAAGCTGTAGGGTAGACAATGTTTTATGACTTATGTGAACATATTCTCATGTTTGTTACAATTTAATTAAAATTTATAATTTTTTTTAAAGAATATTAGCCAAGCTGAACTTGACTTATATTCTCCTCTCCCCTCCGAATAAGCCGAAAGCTTGTGCTAGGTGTGGACTGTGGGAGGAGGAGTTATATTTATTTCCTGTAGGGCTAACATGCGCGCCACGAGAAAGTTTTATCTACACGTTTACTGTAGAGATTCACATAGAGACTACTCTCTATGTGAATCTCTACAGAGATTCACGAGTAAAGTGTAGAGAAAATTTTCTCGTGGCGCGCATTTTAGCCCTACAGGAGACAAAATTGTAACTCTTATATGACAAGTCAAGACTTTACCGCCGGTTCGGAAAACGGATTCTGCTGTGAATGAACCCAATTGGAAATTGAATTCGGGATTTAAAAGTTACGTTAAGTTATGTTAAGTTACGTTAAGTTAAGTTAGTTGTTGTGAGATCACAACAGTCACTAAGTCATCAGGGTCGTGGTATAAGGTCGGCCGTCGACCTTGGAGACGCCATTACAATGAAGACAATTTAAAGACGGCTTTACTGTATTAGCATGGATAGCTAAGACAGGTTTCCATCTCTCCAGTGATTGAGGGAATTTAGTTTAGATCAAAAAAAAATTATGGGGTGTTGAGTGTTGTCAGTGGGTTTGAACACAAAAGCACAATAATTAAGTTGATTTATTTCATTTTATTATTTTTGAGGATGTTTTAGAGTCTAAAATTTAGACAATATTTAACACAATATTATATAATTTAATCTAATCTAATAATAAACAAAAGGAAAAAGTGACTGACTGACTGACTTAATCTATAAATGTAGAGATCAAACCACTGGCCACATCGGGCTGAAAGGCATACAGATAGCTATTGTGACGTAGGCATCCGCAAAGAAAGGATTTTTGAAAATACAACACCTAAGGGGGTAAAATAGCGGTAGGTAAATCTTAAAGTGAACAAAGCCGCGGACAAAAACTAGTTAAAGACAACATATAAAGAAAATTTTTGAATCATCATTAAATTGCAGCCTATGTTAACCCGAATTAATTTTTTTACATAGGCAATGGAACGTGTACCTAAATAACAAAAGAAAACTCCAAGACTAGAACGTTACAAGAAAACAACGTGGTCCAGTGACGCAACCCGTTGGTGCCAGTAACTGGATCAATGACATCCGTCTTTACTGGCTCAAGAATATTGTTCGCGCTATCGATCGCCCTTTGTGTGGGAAAACTCAAAAGGCGATCGATTCCTATAAACCAGGTGTTATTAATCTCAAAGTTAAACAGTGGTAAAATGCTAATTTTATTAAAGCTTTCAAAATTCTCGTATACTGTTTTATTTCGTTGACCCTTCTCTTAATTATGCCGTAGACCTAATTACACCCTTTTGCTGGATGTAAAACGACCTTTTTCAGAGTCAATGTGGAGAATTAAAATCTGCTTTTAGAATGACTGTAAAATAAATTAATACCTAATTAAGAAGTTAATTCTTATTTAACAAGTTTCTACAGCTGCAGTGCCAAACGGTAACTTTGCTTTACTAGATTCTGAATAACATAACTGTGAGACGAACAGATTGACGGACAAGGATCTCTTGTTTTACTGTTGAACTCTGAAACTTAATCAATTCTCTTAATTTCATAATAATCTCTTTTGTCATTACAAAAGAGATTATTATGAAATTAAGAGAATTTAGGAGGGAGGATATTATTGTTATTAGAAAATTCTAATAACAATAATATCCTCCCAACCGAATCAGGCCACGGCCACGACGGCTAATCTCAAAAGCTTAGTGCGTGAGAGATATTATAGTGCAGAAGTGTGTGCACAAATACAAGTGTACTTTTCTATTCCCTCACTATCATAGTCCGATGGGACCTTTGAGTGGTTTATTACTCCAAGGATTGGACGGATCGATATCCGGCACGACCAGAGAGATATCAAGAAGTCAATCAAGGACTATCTTGTCATCGAATAAAAAAAAGTCTAGAGTCTATAGTCTATAGTCAAAGTCTATAGTCTATGTCGAAATATCTATACAATAATAGATTGGCCTAGTACGCTATTAATAAAAATACAATAATGGCTTAAGCAAAAACATTAAGCAACTCCACAATGGAGTTATATTTGTACAAATAATTATTTTGTAAGTATAAATAATTCATATTGTTCAAGTCTTCAAAGGAGTCTTGCGCCTTTTATGAAAATTAGGAGTTATTTTCGCCTAATGTTCTAAATACTCGCGATTAACATAATTAATGGCAATTAAAATAACAAATTAGTAAGCTTAATGGCTACGTTAAACTTCATCCATAAAATGAGCCAAAAAGTCGATTTTATCCTCACTTTTGTATTTGGACTTTGGAGCATATTTTAATTTGTTTGTAGGATATAAATATCCATTACCATTGGAATTAATGTAGGTCGTTGTGCGTTATCATTTGATTTTATGATATTTTACTGATAAAAAGACTTTATATTGTAAAGATATACATATTTGATTACTATTATCAAGGAAAGATATATTTAGATTAGATTATATCTGGAAGAATTTTTTTTTTTTTATAGATAAGCTTCACCTATGTCTACTTCTTCTAAAATATTTTTTTTGTCTTGTAATTCTTTTTTTTAATTCGATGACAAGATAGACCTTGACTGCGATCTCACCTGGTAAGTGACGATGCAGTCTAAGATGGTAGCGGGCTAACTTGGAAGGGGTGTGGCAGTGTACATTCAACCCATACCCCTAATCGGTCTCTATAACGCCATCGAGCCGGAACGCTAAATCGCTTGGTGGCACGTCTTTGACGGTAACTAGCCACGGCCAAAGCCTCCCACTAGACAAACAATCCGTAAATGGATTACAGTTTTTAAATATTTTTCTTGTTAATAAACTTATCGTGATTGAAATCACGACCAAAAGCTAAAAGGTTCAATAAACTACAGCCTTAATTAAGTGTTGACAACCACGCAAATATTTCATAGGATAACCGGCGTAGCACGATATCGATTAGTTAAAACCACGATTCTAGTCTAGACGACGAAAGTAGACAGGAGGCTTTGAAAGATTGTAAATTAGCTTTGCATTTTATTTAAGTTTGATAACCATTTTAAAGTATCGTTAAAACTACTAAAATCATCAAATGTTTATGACGTCACAGGTCACTAATTCATACAAGTTGCTAGGTATTTTTACTTATTACGTTTGTTTAGTTTGGTTTGTTCGTTTCGATAATCTGTAGAAAAATTACATCAAAGATGAAGCTCTCGAATGTTTACTAATACGTGAGACCTAAACCATTGCGAACCCCGAAATCGGTCGTAAAACCGGTTTATCGGCGTTGACGTTTGTACAAATAAAAAGGGAATTTACAATTCTACTGTCTCTTCTGCAAAAATAAGGCAGTCATAAAAGTAAATTTATCACGCGCAGTAAATAAAGCGTAACCTTAGGGCAATAAACTCATAATACAACATTTGGGCCTTTCTTTTTTGGTGATAGGCAGAACAGAAAACGCGAAAGACCTATGTGGCGTTGACCTGTGAAAGCACGCACACTTCATAGTTTTTACCTCATGTCAAATACACGTCAGGCGATTAAAGTCAAGTCAAGTTGAGGTTAAAAACTTGGTCACCTAAAAACAAATAAAGTAGGTTAAATCTGTTGTACCCCACGAATAAATACTCGTAATAAATTAGGAAATGTAATTCCGTTAAAAAATTACCCAAAAAAAAGTCGTTTGGTGTCTAGAGCGTCATCAGTCTGAAAAGCGAGCACGTTCTTCATTGGTCCATGTAAAAATGGTCCATCTGGAGTTATGCTTTTTAATCGTTTTTGAGTGATGCTAGAGCCAATATTTGCTGTACGTTTTCAATAAAGGTATAAAGTATACGTAGTAAGACAAAAACGCTTTACTTAAAACAACAACGCTGATAAAGCGCTGATACAATGGAAATTTGCATTTTATTGGAGTTAAACTAATGTATTTTTTCATTAAAGCTAAAATATCGAAGCTGGAAGTGGCTTTTTTGAAGAGATGCAAATCATTATGGGTTTCGATAGATTTTGTATTGTTCTTAGGTGAGTCAAAGCGATTATTTGAAGATGGCTGCTGATCGCTAATATGCATAGATTTTTTTGTTGAAATTAAAACTAAAATTAATCTAATACCTCATAAATGTCACCTTAGCGCGGCATTGCATCAATTGGATGGCCTAACCAATTCTTTGGCCGAGGTAACTGCCAGCTCTCAATTTTTTATTTAGTTAAAATGACTGACTGACTGATTGACTGACTGACTGATCTATCAACGCATAGCTCAAACCACTGGATGGATCGGGCTATTTGGCATACAGATAGCTATTAAGACGTAGGCATCCGCTAAGAAAAGTTTTTGAAAATTCAATCCCTAAGGGGGTAAAATAGAGGTTTGAAAAATCGAACTTAAATTGAGCGAAGCCGCGGGCAAAAGCTAGTTAGTATTGAGATATAATCCTTACTAATATTATAAATGCTAAAGTGTGTTTGTTTGTTGGTTGGTCCATCAATAATGCTGCAACAAAGCTACGGATCGATGTGATTATTTGCACGGGTATAGTTGAGGACCTGGATCTGGTCTATCCCGGAAAATCAAAGATTGCCGCGGGATTTTAACTAAATCCATGAAGATGAAGTCGTGGGCGTCAGCTAGTCAGCTAGTAATAAATATAAATATATTTTTTTTTATACGATGACAAGATAGCCCTTGACTGCGATGTCACCTGATGGTAAGTGACGATGCAGTCTAAGATGGTAGCGGGCTTGGAAGGAGTATAGCAGTGTAAATTCAACCCATACCCGTAATCGGTTTCTACACGCCATCGTGCCGGAATGTTAAATCGCTTGGCGGCACGTCTTTGACTGTAGGGTGGTAACTAGCCACGGCCAAAGCCTCCCACCAAACCAGACCAGAGACAATTTAGAAATAATAAATTCCTAAATTGCCCCCGCCGGGAATCGAACCCGAGACCTCCCAGTTATAAGACCACAGCGCTCACCATTGCGCCAGGGAGGTCAATGATTGATAAAACACACATACGTCGAATTACAAAATGCCAACTAGGTATTTAATATTTATAGCTGCTCTAGCGTTTTTGAAGAATCAATATTGGACAGCGTTTATTAGATCACGTTTACGTTTAGGTTCGAACCTGAATTAGCTGGCTAGACGAAAGGGCCACGGGATTACATCGGAGAGTCATGAAGTCTTTTATTACAACACGTAGCTTCGACCCTTTTGTTTGAATCGGACACAGGTAATGGACTGTTGCTGCTTGTAACTTTTCAAATAAACTAACGTGACGTGAGGTTTATTAGAAAAATTGAAAATTTCTTGGATTATCTAATAGGAGCTTTTGCTCGCAACTTCGTCTACAACGAACCAATTTAAAATGATACTATTAGACATCATCATCTTTCTACCACCGAACCACGAGGCATCGCATGAATCTGCACCGTTATTTGCTCGAAATTTCACTAAGTGCATTGCGTCCTCGATCCTCATTTTTTTTTTTCAATGAGAAGATAGTTTTTGACTGCAATCTCACCTGATGGTAAGTGACGGTGCAGTCTAAGATGGTAGCGGGCTAACTTAGAAGGGGTATGGCAGTGTACTCATACCCCTAACCGGCTTCTACGCGCCATCGTACCGGAACGCTAAATCGCTTGGCGACACGTCTTTGTCGGTAGGATGGAAACTAACCACGGCCAAAGCCTCCCACTAGACAAATTCGTTCGTGTCCTTCCGGCTTTCGTTTTTTCAACTAATTATGACTTGAGCATCTTTAAATCAAGAGTAAATAGGCAACTTGTAGGCAAGCGCGCACCATCTAAGCCTGCATTTTCACTAACCATCAGGTGAGATTGCAATCAAGCGCTAGTCTATGTTTAAAAACCTTCTTGTAATAAAAAATAATAGTAAAAATATTTCCCATATTTTTAACATAGGCATTAGGCAACCAATTGTATAACAAGTAGATGAAGCTATAATTTTTAATTTCACACGGAATGTAATATCCAGCATCCACTTATTTGATTTCGTACATTGAACGTGGGTTTTATAAAGTAGATACTGAATTTGTTACATCTGTGAAAATTGGAGTTCTCCTTTAGATATGTACATCTTTTCATCAGGCTAAATAAGAATGGTAATTTTTGAGTAATAAGAAATTTCGAATATATTCGTCACTGTCTCATTAACATAGCCAATTTTCTTTGAAAACCGTATCGTCTCTCTCGTAATGTAAATGTCTTAGGCTTTGCCTAAGATGGAAATAAATTATTTAATTTTGGGAAAATCTTGATAGATACTAACCTGTCATGCTACGTCCACACGCTTGTGACGTTCGTAGCCCAACGGTTAGAACGGACTGAAAACTGAAAGGTCGACTTTTTTAATTTGACTATCGAGCAAACACAAGTGCAGGCAGGTCACCTGATGTTAAGTGATTACCACCGCCCATGAACCTTTGTCACACCAGAGTACTGCCAATGAGTTGCCGGCTATTCAGGAATTTGCTAGTCCGCCCCTTGAATAACACCATGTTGTAATTAAGAGGGAACACCGTTGAAGGGGATTGGTGATGAAAGGGATATTATGAGATTTAGACTTGTCAATTTAGTTTAGTGTGCAACAGAATTAGCCATAATCTCTGAACTAAACTAATTGGACAGGTCTAAATCTAATGGTATCCTTTTCTGCATGGAGAGTTATTAAAAGGGCAGCTTTAGAGGGTACGAGGGAATTTGCCACATCGTCAAAATTTTATGAGCTGACGAGGGTTAGTTTTTTTTAAATAATAGACTATTTTGTTAAACGAGCGAAGCGAGTTCTCTGAGTCAACTAGGGTGAATTTGCGCTTGTCTGTACTGGACCGAGAAGTCTGTCCGTCCGAGTGTCTGTCAGAGCCCTATAACTTCTGAATTACTGAACGTAATTACTTCAAATTAAAATATAATATGTAAACTAATGGCTTTCAGCCGAACATTGTATAAAAAAATATAAAAAGCTTTATTTCAGGGGGGCTCTCATAGAAGCGTGTTTGAAGTAAAATTTTGTTTGTTGCGTTACATAGACTTGCGATATATCTTTTTAAAGACGACTTTGAACAGAGTACAAAAATATATTTTTTTTTTTAAATTGACGAAATGGGGGGCTTTATTTATAGTCACAAAAATACCTCGTCTTGATAATAGGTAAGCCTTTTTAATTCTATTTCAGTACCTAAGCTTCAAAGCACAAAGGTATTGTGATTGGTATTATTTTGGACAGAAATTGAAAACTTTAGCCGAATTCGTTTGAGCGTCCCACGCGAAACTTGACAGATTTTTAGATTAAGGACCAAAAATGTTTTCGGGTTACGCATCGGCTTGATTGAATAAGTTATAGCATAACATGAATATCTTTCCCTTCACGTTGTTGATGTATTGGGAAAGTTGTCAACAATATAATTATACTCGTACATACGAGTTATAAAATTGCCAATTTTATCTTCCAGTGCAATCTCCCAGCGGAGATTCGCAAGCTGATAAATAAAGTACAACTAACCTAGTTTTATTTTATACGTAATAGTTTTATTTGTGCCACTGCTTTGAATAATGTCTTAAAACTAAGTTTTTAAAGGCGAAGGTTTTGAAGCCAACTTTCTTCTTCGACCAGTCATATTTATTGTTAAAAAACATCTTATCTCTAACACTGTAATGGGGTTGTCAAGAAAATCGTATTGATCTATCTTCTATTTTTTTTAGGTTTCTTTTATGAATTAGCCATATATTAAGAAACAAACAGACTTAGGCCGAGATCTTATATACGGCATTCTCACTCAGCTCAGACTCAAGATAGAGTTAAAACGAGACAGATTTATGCCAGAGCATATTTGTGTCTCGTTTCAAATCAATCTTATGACTGAGCTGAGTCTGTTGAGCTGAGAGGAGGTTTTGACGACCTCGATGGCGCAGTGGTGAGCGCTGTGGTCTTATAACTCGGAGGTCTCGGGTTCGATTCCCGGCGGGGGCAATTTAGGAATTTATAATTTTGAATTGTCTCTGGTCTGGTCTGGTGGGAGGCTTTGGCCGTGGCTAGTTACCACCCTACCGTCAAAGACGTGCCGCCAAGCGATTTAGCGTTCCGGCACGATGGCGTGTAGAAACCGATTAGGGGTATGGGTTGAATTTACACTGCTATACCCCTTCCAAGTTAGCCCGCTACCATCTTAGACTGCATGGTCACTTACCATCAGGTGAGATCGCAGTCAAGGGCTATCTTGTCATCGAATAAAAAAAATAAAAAAAAAGTCAGTGTACGTTCTATAGATCTCAGCATTAGGTACCTACTAAGGGTGACAGTTTGAAAAAAGTAATGTATGCCCTCTTCCCCGAATGAGGACCATTGGACGTTATGATGAATTTCAAAAGCTTGAATTAGCTTATTACAATTTTATTAGCGGTGCATAATATTCACACAACAACATAATAGGAAGCAATACCAATGCTATTAACTTCGCTTAGTGATAGCATAATATGCCCAACTCGCTAATCATTGCAAATGTAACCACCGACATCACCATAATGTTATTACACGAAATCATCATTAAACGAGCACAATACTGAGCTACTATTACAGATAATGCGTTCAACTTGGCTATAGAACATTTTGGATATTTTTTTTTTATTTTGTCATGCTAGTTTAAGCCCGCGACTGCGTTCGGTTGGAGTTAGCAATATTATGAGCCATACAAAGTGGTGTTGAAAACTGCTCTTCTCGTATGAGAATAGAATATGATATCAATGTTGGCAGAATACAGACATGTCTTTGCCGAGTTAAGCTCAACAGTGATTAAAAAAAAACTCAACTCCCTGAGCTGCAGCCTGTACCGGCTCTCTTGCTCTCAACCGTTTTCACGGCAACCGTGTCCTCCATCGCATGGTCGTTTTTCGAGTTCCTTATTGTAAACAATTTGCTATAAGTAATTACTTTTACAAAAACACTTTGACGACCTCCCTGACAACGGTGAGCGCTGTGGTCTTATGACTGGGAGGTCTCGGGTCCGATTCCCGGCGGGGGGCAATTTGGGAATTTATAATTTCTAAATTGTCTCCGGTCTGGTCTGGTGGAAGGCTTTGGTCGTAGCTAGTTACCACCCTACCGTCAAAGACGTGCCGCCAAGCGATTTAGCGGTCCGGCACGATGGCGTGTAGAAACCGATTAGGGGTATGGGTTAAATCTACACTGCCATACCCCTTCTAAGTTAGCCCGCTACCATCTTAGACTGCATCGTCACTTACCATCAGGTGAGATCGCAGTCAAGGACTATCTTGTCATCGAATAAAAATAAAAACTTAAAAAATACTTCAATACAATCGTGTAACCTTGACTAAATCATTACATTACATACGGTACGTTACGAGCCCGATAATTATGACGTCCTGCTGTGAACTTGGCGTTGGGTTTTAGAAAAAATCTAAAATTTTAGTTTAATATTGTTATCATAAAGAAAAGTTAATCGACGTACTGCCATTAAGCTACTAAGGGTCATTAGGTTTCCACAAAAGCTCTGATCCGTTGCCAAATTTTACAATTGAATCTTTTGATAGTATGATTTCTATTGAAGGATATATGTATACCTATAATCTCCATATTCAAGTACTATACCTACACATAATAAATACAACATCATCATTTATCATGTGAAATTATTGGTGATCACCAAGTGCCAATTGGCAGACTTCACCTTTGAGTACATTATGGAGATCACTGATACTAAGGTCTATAGAGCGTGCTCTACTCAGCTCAGACTCAACATCTTGAAGTTGATAGAGGTTAAAACAAATATGCTCTGACATAAATCTGTCTCGTTTTAACTCTGTCTTCAGTCTGAGCAGAGAGAGAGTGCGGTATAATCTTACAAAGCTGACCAAGTAAGTGAGGTCTCGTCATAATTGAACGATAACGAGAATAAGAAGTGTCCGTCTCTGATTGGCTTATTGATTAGTTACAGTTTAATCGTTACTGGAACTGAAGATGTAATAACATCTGCTCTGATATGTTTAGTTCACTAAAATTGTTTCCTGTGATAAAATGAAATATTAAGATGTTACACTTAAGTTGTTTATACAATATTGTTTATGTAATTTTGATTACTGAATCAAGATAATTGACATACAAACAACACAAAGTTGCATAGAAGCATTCAGCTTTGTATTCAGCTGTCTAGAAGAATTTGTTATATTGAAGCTACATAATATTTGTAACATTTTGTTGTTAAAAAGAGCAACTGCTGAGTTTCTCTTGAGTTGAGTTTCGCTTGAGTTTGAGTTTGATTTCAGCCTGAAACTTATAGATTTTCTGATGATGTTATTTTTCATAACATTTTCTATGTGTACTGTAATTAATTACAAAAAAAACTCTTCTATTCTATTCTATAGACGGCCCTTACATTGCAGATGACAGTTAATCACAGTAATACTGCACATATTACGTAGGGGTTACCTCGCCGTAATGTATTTCAGCGGGAAACCATCAACATGCCACACAAATTATGGAGATACGGCTGTAAGTTACGACAATGTTAGCATTGATGATGTTCCCGTCTAAGAGTTGTCATGTGAGTAGAGCAACTCAAGAGATTTGACCCAGTATTGACTATGGTCAAACTAGATGATGCCGGCGATTTCGTCTGTGTGAACTAAGGGTTTTTAATTCCCGCGGAAAACCTTTAATTTTCCGGGATAAAATGTAGCCTATGTATTAATCCAGGGTATAATCTATCTCCATTCCAAATTTCAGCCAAATCCCTCCAGTAGTTTTAGCGTGAAAGAGTAACAAACATACACACACACACCACATACACATACAAACATTTATAATATTAGCGTGATGTGATGTTAATTCAAAATTATTTATTTCATGTTGGCCAACTTGTAGCTCTTATGACACGTCATAACTCTACCACCGGTTCGGAATGCAGATTCTGCTGGGAAGGTGTAGGTACAAAGTCAAAAGTGTAGGTACAATTTCATCAGTCGTGCTTATTATCATTCAGTAAGTTATCGCTGGACCTGTTTTTACTATCAATATTGCTCTCTGTGCTATGTAACGCACCTTTGCTAGAGTAAGAAACTGTATAAGAGTATGTAACATAACATTTTAACAAAAAGTTAAACCGACGATTTAAGCAACTAAAAAGGAAAAAAATAAATAAAACTTAGCTTAGTTTTTTAAACTTAGCTCAGCTTTCGCTAAATATTTTGCTTTTTAAAAAGTTTGTTGCCTACCAAAAATCAGTTACTCACATTACTTTTGGAGCTTAGTTACTAAGACTAAAAGGTTCATTAATTTATTTTTACCTCTTTAGTTGCTTTTCGGTTTAATTTTTGTTTTATTAACAAGTTACTTTGTATGAACAAGTTTTACAACCACTGGATAGATTCATCTAGTACAAACCCAATGAGTGAGGTTTGTTACTCTATGGTCAAACTCAATGCTCCTTTGTATTTTTATGATGGGAGATTTCCGCAATTTGTGTACGTAAAATGAGTAAGGAAACGAAGCTTTATTTAATTATCTCTTTAATAATAATCTCTACGTACCTACCTATACTTACCTATCCTACTATTGAATTAACGGTATATTTACCGTTAATAAATCTAATTAGATAATTGTGTACCTATACCATAAAAAAAGGGTTTCAAGATTTTAAAATTGTATGGTTCCACAATATCGTCCTTCTTGTTCTTTATTAACCGATAGACGTCCACTGCTGGCCAAAGGTTTCTTGATGGAGTTCCACAGACCTCGGTCTATATACAACGGCTCCGTACGAGTCGTATACTTTATTGACGACCTCCCTGGCGCAGTGGTGAGCGCTGTGGTCTTATAACTGGGAGGTCTCGGGTTTGATTCCCGGCGGTGGCAATTTAGGAATTTATAATTTATAAATTGTCTCTGGTCTGGTCTGGTGCGAGGCTTTGGCCGTGGCTAGTTACCACCCTACCGTCAAAGACGTGTCGCCAAGCGATTTAGCGTTCCGGCATGATGGCGTGTAGAAACCGATTAGGGGTATGGGTTGAATTTACACTGCTATACCCCTTCCAAGTTAGCCCGCTACCATCTTAGACTGCATCGTCACTTACCATCAGGTGAGATCGCAGTCAAAGACTATCTTGTCATCGAATAAAAAAAAATACCGCCTCATCAGAGACCGACAACAGTCGTAGCCTCGTCTCGTCTCGTCTGATTTTGTCGGTCGGCCTAGTGGGGAGAGTAGGGGTTTCTACACTACGCTTTTCAGTTGTTCGCCACTCCAGCACCTTAGAATCCCAACTACCACTGATGGTTGTTGGGATTCTAAGTTGCTGGAGTGGATTGAAGTTGCTTAAGCGACTCGATGAGCTATGTTGTTTCTCTCTAAGTTTGGATCTCTTACGGATTTCCTCATTTCTAATTTGATTTCGAAGGCATACTGCGAGCTCCATTCAGTAATCGTTGAGAACTTTTTACAAAAAAACAAAAAGGCCAGAGTGCGCCCATAACTCAATTATTCTGACTCGTAAAAACAAACACTAACCTTTGAGAGTAAAGTTCCTTCGGGAGCCATGAACATACCTTATATAAAGGGAAGGATAAAATAATAATAAATAGGCCGAGCCGGCCGAGGTGTCGATAATTTGTTACGTGATTATAGCCAGGGGTATTTCAGTTTGATCGATGGTCGCTGGAGTTTTTCGAAAAGTAATATCGAGTTGTAAAAGGGTAATCATACTTACTTTTTGTTTTACGAAGTTTTTTTGTGTTATTTTCGGCTTTCGGAGATAGAATACTTAATAACACATAATTTGTGAATTCGAAAAAATTAATTAGTTTAGGAGTTATATTGATATAAAGACAGATATAGTTTACGATACACAATTAAAACCGAAGTAATCACACTAAAAATTTTATTCACGTTTTTTATTAGGTATAATACAAACTTTTTAAATATGGGCAGAAAAATAACGAAAAAAATTAGGTAGCTGTCTTGTGGTCTGCAGACCTCAAGAATTAAATAAAACTAAAATCATGGTAATATCGATTGCCATTTTATTCTCCGAGGACGGCGATAATATATCTACTTGTGTTTAGATAGATGGACTGCACTTATAATGTTGGAATATAATAAAAATCCAAGTCTTTGGTACAATAGTCTGTGTTGTCTGTGGCTATGATTCATTCCAAAACTCACTCTCGATTCATGTCATTCACTTTTTCATTTTTTTACCGGTCATTTCTTGTACGATGTGTCTCTGAATTGTTCATTATAAAGCGGACAGTCGAACAGTGCAGACGTCTTTTCTTTTCCCTGCGATCCATATGTATACTTACCTACATAAACTGCACACCGACTGCAAAAATATGGCAGTTTTGACGCAGTTCTATTGCAGTTCGTCTGTCTAGACACTTAACCATCCACTGCATTTGAATTTTAATTCAACTTTTTTCCATTTCAAAGTTTAAAAAAGCAAATATTTTTCAACTTGTAAACAAGGAAAGGAAATTATAAAATGTCGATCTGTTATAAAACTATGCTGGCTTCCGCCGACGCTAAAAGTTTTATTACTTCACAGACACTTGCGACTCGGCATCTGTCGAATACTCGTGGAAGTTCGCCGAATGTGCCCGTTTAATTTGGAGAGAATTTTTGTTTGAACTATAAATAATACTTATATCTAAGTTTTTGAGATCATATTATTTCACGTAAAAAGGCAGCGACAGCCTAGTGGTTAAAGTTACGGCCTTCTTTCCGAAGAATCCGGAATTCAATCCCGGGCACGCATGTCTGACTTTTCGGAATTATGTGCGTATGTATTTATGGCAATTAAATATCACTTGCTTTATCGGTGAAGCAAACCATTGCGAGGAAACCGGTCTAATAGTTCTCCATAATGTTCTCCAATATGTGTCAAAATTACAAAAAAATTAGAAATTCTCACTCAAGAGAATATCTGTACCCAGTAATGAATGCATGAACGAATTTCAGGTAGACCGTCGCGATTGTTCTTTTAAGTCGCTATTGCTTGTTTGGATAAGTTTTTTCTCAAGTGCAATCCACACAAACGAAAAGCTCAAAGACTTGTATTATGTAATTCTGTATTGCGTTTTGTAAACTAAGCCAGTGTATTTTTGCAAGAAATTAAAATAGAGAAGTGTATAGAATATGTTGTTAAAGATTGAACGTTTCTGTTCAAATATAGAAACCTATGATACAGCTACCAGGATCCGCAAGGTCCTAGCCGAGGATAACAGTCGCACACTCGGCTCACTCAAGAAAGCCGATGGCAGTTACACTAAGAACGACAGAGAAGTCAGCGAAACACTCATTGAGACACATTTCCCAGGATGCAAGATTCTAAGCACGCACACATCAGTGTGGACAGATGAACCTCAAATAACACCTACTGAGGTCGACTGGGAGACAGCAAACACAGTAGTTACTTATGAGAGGGTGCAGTGGGCCATTTGACACCTTCCAACCCTTTAAATCAGCTGGAGCAGACAATATCTTCCCTGCTCTCCTTCAATGGGGAGCAGCAGAAATAGTACCTAGGCTAGTAAAGATGTATTTAGCTTGCATAGCCTTTGGATACATACCCCTAATATGGAGAGAAGTCAGAGTAGTATTCCTACCGAAACCAGGTAAGAGTGACTACACACAGCCAAAATCGTTTAGACCAATCAGCCTAACATCCTTTTTGCTGAAAACTCTAGAAAGACTCGGCGACCGTTTCCTCAGAGACGGAGCACTAAGACATATACCAATACACCAAAACCAGCATGCGTACAGTACCGGTAAATCTACGGAGACTGCGCTCCATTCGGTAGTATGCAAAGTGGAACACGACCTGAGCAACAAATTGTCAATTCTAGGAGCCTTTATAGACATCGAAGGAGCCTTTGACAAAACAACATTCAAGAGTATAGACAATGCTCTCAAAACATACAGAGCACCTGTAACACTACGCAAATGGATAGGAGCCCTGCTTGAAAAAAGGGTCATCCAACTGGACATAAACGGCACGACAAGAGGATTAGTAGCCAGAGGCTGCCCACAGGGTGGAGTACTATCCCCCATCCTATGGAACCTAGTAGTTGATGATCTGATAACAAAGTTAAACAATTGTGGTTTTCTCACAATAGGATACGCAGACGACCTAACAATTCTCATAAGTGGTAAATATGAGAACACACTTAGTGCCATAATGCAAAATGCACTGAAACTCATAGAGAAATGGTGTACAGAAAACGAACTAACGGTAAACCCCAAAAAGACGGAGTTAGTTCTGTTTACAAACAAAAAGAAACCTGACATATCTAAGATACCAACACTTTTTAGCACTAGTCTAGCGTTAACAAAAGAGGTAACGTACCTAGGAGTAACCCTAGACAGCAAGCTAAACTGGAAAAAACACATAGATACAAAAATACATAAAGCAACAATTGTCCTAAATCAATGCAAACGCATGATTGGGAAAACCTGGGGTCTTAAGCCACAAATAATGAAATGGCTTTATCTATCAGTTGTAAGAAGCTCTTTGACATATGCGGCTGTAGTCTGGTGGCCCAGAACGCTTCTTACAACGACCCAACAGGAGCTACAAAAATTCCAAAGACAAGCGTGCCTGGCGATCACAAGCTGTATGAGCACCACACCAACAAGTGCTTTAGAGGTAATACTTGGGATACCTCCACTACACCTACACATAAGGGAAGAAGCTACCCTTGCGGCCCTTAGAATAAAAACCTATGGACTGTGGAAGGAAACAATCACAACACACACCCGGATACTAACACTTGAACAAGCAAAGTGTCCAAAATTGGGGTGGATTTGTGACAAAACACAAAAGGTACATGTAATAGAAAAGAATTACAAGATCAACATGGATGACACAACAACCCCTCCGTCTACCATCAACACAATTGACGTTTACACGGACGGGTCTAAAACAAGCATGGGTACAGGAGCTGGAGTCTACTGTCCCGAGCTAAACATAAACATCGCCCACGCCCTCGGTAAGAACAACTCAGTTTTTCAAGCGGAGTGCGTCGGCATCACGGTGGCGGCCGTAGCCATGGCCAACAGACAGGTAACAGACTTCAACATTAACATAAACACGGATAGTCAAGCAGTACTGAGGGCCCTAGCGAAAAATACGACCTCCTCAAAACTTATACTGGACTGTCACAATGCCTTACAGTTGCTTACAAAGTCAAACAACATTACACTGCGCTGGGTAAGAGGTCACAGTGATAACACAGGAAACGACGCAGCCGATGAACTAGCGCGGCGAGCCTCAACGCTGAAGGTGGCGGGTCCGGAACCTATCGCTCCCATACCCTTCTGCGAATACAAAACTTGGTTGCACAACAGAACAGTAAGTACACATGCTGAGCTGTGGGCCAGCACCACAGATTGTAGACAAACAAAAGAGGCTTTTCCCTGCCTAAATCAACGACTAACAGAAAAACTAATACAACTGACCCGTGTTAAACTAAAGGTAGTTGTAGGTACAATAACAGGACACTGTCCACTTAACAAACACCTTTACATTCTAGGTATTACCGACAGTCCTCTGTGCAGAGCATGCATGGAGGGCGACGAGACACCGGAACACGTACTGCTTAAATGCAGTGGTGTATCCAACCAACGGCACGATTACATAGGCTCTCCAGCTACCCTTCCTGAAGTCCTCGCCGACCTGGGTGGCCTGCTCGGATTTTGGAGGGAGCTCGGCTGGCTGGAGTGATCCGGCGGGGAGCTGTACCAGTGGAACCACGCAAAACGGGCGAATCGACGCCTACTTGCGGAAAAGATTCCCAGGAAACGAAGACGAAGACGAAGACGAAGATTGGCTAATGTTCCAATGTTCGTGCTATAGGGCGATACTTGCAAAATACCATTAAATACCAACCTACGTTGAGACAATGAAATAAATCCTTAGGTCAGGACTTAAGTTTCCTTCAAAACCCTTTAGTGCAAAGCTGCTCCCTATGTTATATTAAAATCAATTTACTAGTTCCAAAGTACGCGACGATGGTAGTTTGTTCAAGAACAAAGTTTACTAAGATCAAGATAGACGGAAGATTACGTAATGCAATTCACTAATCTTTGTGTTACCAAGCTGAAACTTTAAGCACATTTCAGCTGCGAATCCGTAGAGTGCTTTCTGAGAACGAGAGAAGTAAATGCATCATCACCATCATCAGCGCAGGTCTCCTTTTTGAAGCTTAGGTACAAGCTATAGTCCACCATGCTGGCCCAATGCCAGTTAGTAAGTAGTAGCCTTAAAAAAAAAGAAGTATAGCTCAACAATGCAATGCAAATGCAATGAGTAATTTCAAAAATAAGATTCTATGCTCTGTGGTAGCTATTATGTGGCAGAATTTCTATTTGTACAGTTTATAAATTACACAAGTCGAGTCCAAAACGAACAGATTTATCACTGTCAACGGGAATAAATGAAAGGTTTCGATGGGCTGATAAGCGGGGCGTACGAAAAAACTCTTAAATAACTCGGAGGATACAAGTAAAATACGTGTAGGTATTTTTAATTTCCGCTGGAACTCTTTAATTTTTCGGGATAAAATGTAGCCTATGTGTTAATCCTGGGTATGAGCTATTACTATTCCAAATTTCAGCGAAATTGGTTTATTCGTTGGGGCGCAAAAGAGTAATAAAAACACACACTCACACACACTCTGTAAAATTATTGTGATGATTGTGATTGTGATGTGACTATGTTTTGGTAGCGCTCTCTTTGCCATCGTATCTCACATTCGCAGTGCAGTTATTGTTTTGGATATTACGGAAAACGGGCATAAATTAGCTCAGTTTATAGAGCTCTAGACGCAGAGAAGTGTCTTCAAGACTTTTGGCGTCACTTGGCGTCGGGGAAAATACATAAGGAGGACACTCTTTATGTATTTTCCCCGGCATATATAAGGATCCTTGGTAAGGCCTACGTCAAAGATAACGATATTCCGTTATTTCCTTGTACACAAAAATAGGACCTACTCTTATTTACAGCGTGCGTCACCAGAAAAAGCTCTTTTATAGCATTAAAGCTAGGAACTTTGGTACAATTCCAAGAGCCATAATAAAATAATGTTACATTACGATACGTAAGACACTAAAATTCTGAGCTATCGCCAAAAACTTTCTACTTTACTTACCGAAAATAAATTAGATGTCTCTGCAGCAAACTAGAACTAACAAGGAAATAATGCACCTTATACCTACTTCTTCAATCTAATTTGTTAACGCGGTCTTTATGTCTAGCTTTCTGTCGTTTTTCCGTTACTATGTAGTACCATAGACTCCTCTTATCTGGATGATCTTTTTCACTATGCCTACTTCTTTCTTTACCTTCCATTATTTATTTTGACTCTACAATCTACATAAGTGAATAACTTAGAAAATGTCGCATGAAACTGCTTAATAAATTCTTTAATCCAGTAAGGGTGAAATCATACCTGTCAGCTATGTATATCGTTATAACTTATAAAAATGGTCAACCATCATTTTACAAGAACAATTTTCAGTAATTAAAATACGAATCGACCGACAGGTATAAATAGTAAATACTCATTTTATATAGATTTTAGACTAATTAAGGAAATCCCCTGCATTAAGGAGAAAGAGTAATATTATTTGTTGGCTTATAATTTTTTTTATGAAAAAAAAATCTAGGTACCTATTTGTTATTGACAATTACGACAACCCACTCTAGTTCTAAATCTGCATAATAAATCGAACTATTGAGTAATATCTTAATAATTAACGCAAATAGCTAATAATTATGCACACAAGCGTTCAATAGCCTTGTTATAAACGATAATCGGTATGAATATCATAACCATATTAATAGATGATAATATTATGTCAATAAGTTTATATTTATGTGTATTGAAAAGCATTGAAGTGACAAATTAGGACCATCTATCTGTCTATACTTATAATAAAACTGTAACGGGACAACGAGTCTGTACATTAAACATATTTTGGAAAATTTAAACGGAGGATGCTTTTTTATCGATACTTTTTTTTAATTTTTTGTCTGCCTGTGCGTGCATCACGCGAAAAGTACTGGACGGATTTGAATGAAATTTGGTATAGAGTAGCTGATACTCCGAGTCAATATTTTTAACTTTTTAACCTGATAAACAATAAGGTTTATCCGGGATAGGGGATGAAAGTTTTTGTTGATTTTGCTCCATAACTTCGTCAAATCTAAACCGAATTTGATAATTCTTTCTTTATCTTTACTATAAATTGTGTATTATTAGAAATATTTTGTCCAATTTTGGTGAAGATCTACAAAATATTATCGGAGATAGAGAACATAACTTCTCGCGGATAGTAGCATGTCACTTTAAACTTTTTCCACGCGGATGAAGTCGCGGGAGTCAGCTAGTTTATTTATAAAACGGACTATTTGTTCAGTAAGACACATTTCTCATACGCAACTAAGCAATATTTCCAATAAGGCTTACCAGATAATAATATTGGCAAGATTTCTTCACGACTAAACACTAAATGTAAGGGTGTTGGAAGTGGTCGAGAGTGAAGTAGCCAAAAGTGGGAAACTTTGTATAGAGCGAATTAAAAATTCTGTTTTTTTTTTTTTTATAAACAAATTATAAATTAGTTTATGGGGTTATTTAAGAGGCGGACCAACAAATCCCTGAAAAGCCGGCAACGCATCGGTGGTGCCTCAAGTGCTACAAATGTTCATGGGCGGCGGTATTCACTTAACATCAGGTGGCCCGCCTGCACGTTTGCTCGCTAAAAATATTTAAAAAAAATTTAATGTGACAAGATGGTCCTTGACCGCGATCTCACCTGATGGTAAATGCAGTCTAAGATGGTAGCGGGCTAACTTGGAACTGGTATGACAGTGTACTTCAACCCATACCCCAAATCGGTTTCTAGCCATGCCGGAACGCTAAATCGCTTGACGGTAGGAAGGTAACTAGGCACGGCCAAAGCCTTCCACCAGTCCAGACCAGAGAGACCATGAATTCCCAAATTGCTTTGGGTAAAAAAAAACCGCATCAAAATCTGTTGCGTAGTTTTAAAGATTTAAGCGTACATAGGGACGGAGAAAGCGACTTTGTTTTATACTATGTAGTGATGTATTAAATGTTATTATATATTTTATGTATGTATTTATTTACTAGTTGTTGTATATTATATTTTGTAAAATATTATTATTATCAGCTTCTAGTGGCATTTGTTTTCTTTTTTTTTATATCTTGTTATTAACTATTTGCAATTTAGTGTACACCCTTCCCTGTGTTTTGTACAAAATTCCTTCTTTTAACATGGGTTACCTGAAAGAGATCGCTTGTTAGCGATAAGATCGCCTATTGTACTCTGTGTTGTTTATTAGTCATGTAAGCTGTTATCATTATTATTTCATTCATTTCATTCATTCATTCCGTCCGTCTGTCCGTTTATCCGCAGCATAGCGCAGAGATTATTGGTACTAAAGAACTGTAATGTGGCAACTGGCAAGGTTATGCATATACAATAAATTACGCCAAAAAAGTTGCACAATAAAATTTTGAATAAAGCTATTATTTTGGGTACCTCCCCTACACGTAAAACACGATGAATTTTTTTTAACTCGTCCCATTGTGTTTGAAATTCATTACTCTTAAAACAAAGCGTTTAGAAGGCTTCATTTCGGCAACAAATGCTTCCTGCTCTAATCAATAAGCTCGAACACAGTAACAAAGGACGGTATCAGTGTATCTGACCTCGACAAATCCCCATATGACCTTCACAATTAATCTCAAACCCATCCTGATTGATGGCGGTGCCGAAACTCGGTGTTCGAAATATTTACTTGGCAACAATTTTTTAACTCGACCTATTTAGTTACGAGTAGGTATATAATATTATTATAAAATTAAACTAGTTAATACCCGCGATTTCGTCCAGATGGATGTAGGTTTCATTAATTCATTCAAATGTCCCGTCAGTAATTCTCAGTCACAGTTTTGTTTTGCGGAAAGCGGAAAGCTTGTGCGACGGGTGGGGTCGAACCTGCGACCTTTCAGTTTTCAGTCCACACCATTAAGCGTTGGGTTATTGAGGCCTTAAGACTAAATCCTGTTCATTTGGGCTTTATATAACGTTTTCTTTATAGTTTTACCTTTGTTTTTTTTTTAGCAAAAAACTAAAGTTAGATACAGCCCAGTTTTCAATTACTATGTTATCGAAAGAATAAAAGTGTCAGTACTCAAAATAAGTGTTATATTAAACCACACTACAATAAATTCACCTAAACTGAGAAGGTACGATAATATAGTTCAAAGCGTTCGAAGTTCAAACCAAATATTTGAGATTCGAATTTTGAACCGTTATTTGGTGTTAACCCATAAAAACCTTGAGCCTTGTAAAAAAAAAATTAGAAATCTACAAAAATAATAAACATTACTAAGGCCGATTTCACCAACGTAAAATAAGTCTTATCTGAAGCGTAAAGATGTATCGACAGTTTTTGTATGGAAAATCTGCCAAAATACGCATTGTGTGTAATTATGTATGACTTATTTTACGTCGGCCTTAGTTTGTCAATGTAGCCGAGAAATATAACATGTTAATTGTTTAACTGTTTTTATTACGTTTGTGGACTTTTCCCGCAATGCTTCCACTATTTCAAACTTGAACTGTGAAAAATAGTCCACACATTAATGTGTCATTTGAAGTAACAGTCGACTTTTCCACTGCAGACAAAAAATTATAAATGGCGGTTATACAACCAGGCGCCTTTTAGAATTGTTTCTGTTCTTACAACTAACTGTAACTTTAAACTTCTTCAGTCGCTTTAGATTCTTCAGCTGTTCTGAGGCTACCAATATTACCAATATTATAAACTAGATAATGCTCGCGACTTCGTCCGCGTGGATTAAAGTTTTTCAATTCCCGCAGGAACTCTTCAATTTTTCGGGATAAAACGTAGCTTATGTTCTTCCTGGGTATAAGCTATCTCCATCCCAAATTTCAGCCAAATCGGTTCCTTCGTTGTGACGTGAAGGATTAAAAAACACACATACATATTTTCGTATTTATTTAATATAAGTATGATAGTGTAATGTGATGCCAAGTTGTTTTTTGGTTTATCCTTCAATAACGCTGCAACAGAGATAATGATCGACGTGATTTTTTGCACGGGTAAGTTGAGGACCTAGAGTGTGATATAGGCTATTCTTTAGCCCCGGAAAATCAGTGTTTCCGCGCTCGTGTTTGAAAACTTAATCTACCCGGACGAAGACGCGGGCATCAGCTAGATAGTTTATACTATTCAGTAAAGTAGAGTAGCGAATAGCGATAGCTTAGTGGTTAAGACTTCGGCATCCATTTTGGAAGATCCGGGTTCGACCCCGGGCACGCATCTTAAGTTACGTCACGCCAGAGTTATGTGCTTTTTAAGTAATTAAAATATATCACTTTCCTTAACGGTGAAGGAAAAAATAGTGAGGAAACCTGCACAGCTGAAAGTTTTCCATAAGTTTCTCAAAGGTGTGTGAAATCTGCCAATCCTCACTTGGTCTGCACGGTGGACCAGATAGTCTAAAGTCTTCTCACTCTAGATTATACTTGAGCCCTTCCTGAGCGCGGTAGTAGATGGGTAATGGATTAAGATGAATGAATGACAGGTGAAGTGAAGTTTTATCGAATTCCCCAATCTTTTCCGAAAAATTTTACATTTCTAAGCGACATGCCGACCGATTTTATTTTTTTCGATTCGATCTCACTTTATAGTAAGTGACTTTACAGTCTGAAATAAAAGTCCGCTACGCTGGAAATGGGTGTAGCAAACCCATTCTCTATTCCCTATTCTATTCGATTTCTACGTGGCATCTCTCTGACTCAGTATTGTGCGCTGTGGTTTTAAATTGGCAGGTTTCGTGTTCAATTCTCGGCGGGAGCAATTTTAAAATGCATTATTTCTGAAATGTCTGGTTTGGTCTGGTGGGAGGCTTTGGTCGATATTAGTTACCAGCCTCCAGTCGATTAGAGAGTTCCCGCGGGAATAAAAAACCTAAAACCACGCGAACGAAGTCACGGGTATCAACTAGTAAAAAATAATTTAAAAAAAAAGACTCCGATGAATTGAGAACCTCCTTTGGAACTTTTTTTGGAAGTCGGTTAAATTTAGTATGTACTTTTGCACATAAAAAACAACAATTTCATAGGTAAAGACCTCATATTATAAAAGGGAAAGTGTACTTGTTTGCTTGTCCATTAATCAAGCAGCAACGGATCAACGGATCTACGTGATTTTTTACATGGGTATAATTGAGGACTTGAAAAAGGCTACTTTTTATTCCGGAAAGAAAGCCAATTCGGATAAAGACGTGGGTAAGAGCAAGTTAGATGATACAACTTATCAAGTTGAACCATTGGTTACCTACTCTAAGGTTGAACCAGACCCAGAACTTTATAATTTTTGAAAGGAATTCAAAAAATAAAATACATTCTTGAGAACCCTTCCTGTTGAGAACGCAGAAAAAGATTTCGCGGAGGGATTCTGTACAAAGAAAAATTAGGTACCGGAGTTCATTTCGGTAGATGTTTATCAAATTTAACCTAACAAGCTTTTGCCTGCGGCTTCGGATACCCAGAATTTGATTATTTCGCTTTTCTGTTTCAATTCCTCAATAGGTCAACGGGCGAGTGGTTTCAACGGCTTGTTTATAGAGGCAATAAAAATGAAATGGAATCTGAATATACAAAAAAAAAAGTTGACTGACTGATTGAGTGATCTATAAATATACAGCTAAAATCGCTGGACGGATCGCGCTGAAAGGATACAAATTAGATTATTTATTTGGCGTAGACATCCGTTATGAAAGGATTTATGAAAATTCAATCCCTAAGGGACTAAATTAGCGAAGCTACAGGCAAAAGCTAGTCCATTCCCGTAAACAACTTCCGGACTTTCTTAAGATGTAGTTAAGGGATTCAAGCTTATTTGGATTTCTCATTTACCTGTTGTGTAAATCACCTTTTGTTCGTGTGATTTGAAATGTTATGCCTAACAAAAACTATATTGTCCTAATGTAGTGAAGAGCTACAGCAAGAATACCTTTACCTTTTCCTCGAACGATATTCCGCAGTTCTGAACTACAAATTGAGCGAAAGATAGCAATCTTTTGTAATAACAAAAACTTAAAATATTCTGTTTTACCCCGTAGTGGATAGACGTTAATCATCAAATCTATGTTAATATCAAATTCAAATTCTAAATTATTTATTTAATGTAGACCAACTTGTAGCTCTTATATCACGTCATGACCCTACCACCGTATCGAATTCTATTTCAGGATCAATGACTATATCTAAGCTAGATAGGTCTTTGAAAATCAAGTAAGCATACAAGATTGAAACACAAAAGCGGTCAAGACAAGCTTCATAAATTGCACCTATACGTTTGAGAAGCCTAAAACCGAGCAGAGTCGACTAGTTGGCACGTCCAACTTCACTATAATATGTAAAGCACGGTTCCTTTGAGAAAGACTAAACGGGCAACACTATAGCTTATGCTATTATAACTAGCTGATGACAACCTTCTCCGCATTGATTTAGGTGTTCGCAAAATAACTTTAATTTCTCAGGGCACAAAGTGAACGATGTAAGTGAACTTTCCTGGGATGCAATTTGTCCATCATCATCATATCATCAATCGTCGGTCCATAACTAGGCCATGTCTCTTCTCAGAATTAAAGATTTAGGCCATAATCCTCCAAGCTGGCCATGTGCGTTTTGGCAGAATTCCTCTCTAGAGTAAATTATGAAGAACTCCCAGGCAAGCAGGTTTTCTCGCGTTGTTTTCCTTCAAAATTAAACCAAGTGATATTTAATCTACACGAATAAGTAAAATTGATACATTGCTCAGAGCGCATATAACTCTATAAGAGGCGAACTCTGACCCCTCGAAAAGATGGCCAAAGTCTTAAGTACTAGACTATCACTGCTTCTATAGTGACCAATAATGAACCGCAATCCTTCTGGATCTTAGTAAAAAAAGGTCCCCGATCTAAATTCGTGTTAGGATTTGACGTGTCTGTAGGTGCTATAAATTTTGATCGCTCCATGGAGAATGGAGGGGTTTTGGGAGGGGGGGATGGAGTGCCCTCATGTGAACGGGCAGCTCACGCCCCATGAAGCACGTTTCGTTTGATCTCACCGCTGCTCGCTAAACACTATTTATGTCTCGCGGGCCGAACCAAGGGCGTGGGATGGCGATATAAATGATTCACAGGCACTTAACAATAACACAACAACCTCTTTTCTCTTGTTATTCTTCAATGGAGATTTAGGATACCTTCGCTTAATTGTTTAGCAAGTTTATGGAAGCTTATTGACATTCATAACTTACTAAGTTGTAGATATCATAAGAATAATATTATAGTAATAGCAGGCTTAGAAGTCACAACAGCGTCGCCCCGTACACACATTTTTCTAGAAAGATCTGGCGCTGGTCTTGGCAAACAAATTATTCACGACTCTCGTCATATAATAAAACTGCCTTAAATTGTGTTTTGCAAAGTTTCTCCGATTAATTTAGTTTTGCTATTCATAGCTATTTTCGGATTTCATTTCTATTGTCGTAGAATAACAACAAACAACTTGATTGGCTTCTTTTTGTACTCGGCTTTTCTGGCGTGAATTCTTAAATGAACAATTAATACTATAAACCTTGAATAATAACAGAAGCCTTTTATTGTTTCAGGAGACGCCAACCTTCCGGTGAAGAACAAAAACTATGCCCACTCAAAATGTGTGGAATATTCGAATCCCAAAACAGAATGCCTGCCAAGAATGTAATATTAAAATGGTTGCGAGCAAAGCAAGGTAAACACAAAGAGTCACCATGGCGCTAACGAGCAAGTAACCACCAGGGAAATATGAATGCGACCAAACCAGGATTACTGGTGGCAAGAAGCCAATCTGACATTTTACAAGAACCGGCTTTTTTTCTAGAATCCGCAGGATTTCCTTTCAATAGTGCATTGGAGTATAATGCTAGTTTTGAAAATGGCACATTCAATTACACAGGGGATTCCGAAGAGCCGTGGAATGAGTATATCAAACTGCTCCATGACCGCGCAGTTCTGGTTGCCTTTTTACTTCTCTTTTCTTTGACCACTGTGTTTGGAAATATGCTGGTCATACTCGCCGTTATAAGAGAGCGCTATCTACACACATCCACAAATTACTTTGTTACATCGCTTGCTGTGGCAGACTGTCTTGTTGGCTTAGTTGTGATGCCATTTTCTGCACTCTACGAAGTTTTGGAGCACACTTGGTTTTTCGGTGTTGATTGGTGTGACGTCTGGAGATCACTGGACGTCTTATTTAGTACAGCGTCAATTCTCAACTTATGCGTAATATCTTTGGACCGGTACTGGGCCATAACAGATCCCATTACGTACCCGATGCGGATGAGTGGACGGAAAGCTGCTTTTCTGATAGCAGCAGTGTGGGTGTGTTCGGGTGCTATATCCTTTCCGGCCATCGCGTGGTGGCGTGCAGTGCGTATGGAGGAGGTCCCGGATTACAAGTGTCCGTTTACGGAAAACTTGGAGTACATTATATTCTCTTCCACGATATCATTTTATTTGCCTTTATTTGTTATGGTGTTCACGTACTATCGTATATATCGTGCTGCGACAATACAGACGAGATCTTTGAAAATCGGGACTAAACAAGTGATGAGACCGAGTGGTGAGTTAGAATTAACGTTGCGTATTCACAGGGGCGGAACAGTGCGTAAGAGAAACGAAGTGTGTCACGGCGTTTGCACGCCTGATGAAGCCGATCAGGAACCTTTGACCGCGTTACAAAACAATGGACTTTCACGATCGTCGACGCGCCTGACGAACGCGACTCATAATAAGCATTTGCCAAAAAACTTTTCCCTTTCGCGGAAATTTGCAAAATTCGCCAAAGAGAAAAAGGCAGCAAAAACTCTTGGGATCGTCATGGGTGTGTTCATAGTGTGCTGGTTACCATTTTTTGTAGTGAATCTCCTTTCGGGAATATGTTCATCGTGCATCACCCACGAGGAAATCGTCAACGTGGTGGTGACGTGGCTCGGGTGGGTCAACTCCTCGATGAACCCAGTCATTTACGCCTGCTGGAGCAGAGACTTTAGAAGGTTGGTACAAATTTTTTATCACATTTTATAAACCTTGTGGAACCAGCCTTATCTAATTAGTGTGCAAGTCATGTTTGCTTGCAATGGTGCCAAGAATACTGGTTGAATTTACGCGCTAAGTATCCACGATATTTATTCTTTACTTGAAACCATCAAGAAGATAAATAAGCGCAGTGAAGTAGTTATAATATCCTATTTTTTATTACTCTTGGCTCTGTGTCTTTAATTCAGCACACCAAATCATCATAATCATCAACCCATTAACGGCTCACTACTCTAGATCTCTTCTCAGGGAAGGGTTATAGGCTATATTTCACCTCGCTGTCCTAATGCAAATTGGCAGACTTTGCCAAGTAGAACAAGCACTTCAAAACTCAAGTTGATATATAGTTACTTACTCAAAATTTTATAAAAGAGGCATGTTTGCGCTACTTACTGGATTCAGTTGTTTCGGCTACGGCTCTTGATAACGGTCAATAAATAATACTCGTAATTGGCCATGGCGGCATTATATAAACGCATTTTACTTCCCAAATAAAAATATCTACGTGTGCGTTCCCATCCATTAAAAAAAAATAGTTCGCTATCACTTATAACATAATACTTTCAAATAGCTCAAAAAATCCTATTCCACTTTATGAAAACTGAATTTGTACTGGTCAGGAATTATGACGTCGAGTTACAAAGGCGGGCAGCGAACAAATAAAATGCATGGCCACTCAACTCTTTTGAACGAAGCTCGCTAAAAGTTTTTGTAGCCATTCATACAACTTTGTTAGTACTAGATTCTATTAATATTCTCTTGAAGTATCAAATTTATTCCAGTAAAGGATTTCTTGAACCAAACTTTGTGGGAAATGAAGTTATTTGTTTACGCCTCACATTCTTTGTGTTTTATACTGTCTTACAGGACATAAAGGAAGTATTTCTCGCGTTTAAAAAGGAGGATAATATACATAAATGTCGGTTTAAATTTTCAAAAATTATGAAATTGGTGTTTTGTCAAGAAAATTTCAGTACTAGCCCGACGTTAGGAAGTTGGCAATGACGCATCTAACTGACTCCCCGTACCTCGGAGAGCACGTTAAGCCGTCTGTCCTGCGCCTAATCTCTCTCCGGTCGTGCCGGATTTTCCGTCCCATCGGACTATGAGAGTGAGGGATTACAGAGTGCATCTGTGTTTGTGCACAAACTTGTGCACTATAATATCTACCGCGCAGTTGGCTTATCCATGTGGAGATTGGCCGCCCTGGTCGAATTCGGTCGGGAGGACATTACATACTCGTACATAGAATGCTAAAATCATAACTCTTCCTTGTAGCTCAGCCGTAGTCGGATAAAAATAAAGGCCGAAACGATTTTGTGAGGCTTTTAGGTAACATAATAAACTCAACGTGATTTACGGCGGACTATGTTTCGGCGGTCACGAATCGATAAGCCGCCACGAGCCGATCGGATTTCTAGTAATTGGCGGCTTATGTGATACAATTTTCTAAAACAAGTGATTGTTTTCAAATATGCCGCTTTCAATTCAACCGCCAGCGGACGAGATAAGGGTCCATCTATAAGTGCTAGCATTAATGCCGAGATCTATAGAGCGTGCTCTGACTCAGGTCAGACTTAAGATAGAGGTTAAAACGAGATACAAATATGACATAAATCTGTCTCGTTTTAACTCTGTCTTAAGTCTGAGCTGAGTGAGAGTGCAGCCTAAGTGTAACAAAGTTTTCACTAGTACACCCTGTATTAAAAATCCATTGCTGTCCGTTAGTCTATAGCTAAACTCAGGAACGGCTTCATCGCTTTACTTTTCACGGCTTTAATTTTTTTTGTTTTGTTCGCATTAATAAACTGGTGGCTCAAAAACAAAAAAAAAATATGGAAAACCCAAGAAAATACCTGAAAAATTAAAAAAAAAAAGACATGTGGCACTCGGGGACTGCGGCGGTAAAGCTATTGCATAGTATTTTTTATCAACGCCATCTAGCGGCTCACCGTAGAGGAGTCCCGTGTCAGGTTATTTTCGTTATGGAATTTCTGGATTCGTTCTCCACGCTGGCCCGCGATAGAAGCTATGCAATAGCTTAAAAACAAACTTCGTAATTTTAAATAGGATTATTTTTATAGATGGTGGGAGATAAAGCTTTAGTAAAACTAATTTCTTGTAACAATTGCCTATTTTATTGTCGCAGGCAACTTTTGGGTAAATAGAGATCGAGGCCATCGTATCATCGCACAGAACTTACAACTTTGGCTGTGAAAAGTATTTTTCGCAGCTAAAGTTCACATCAGATTCACAGATAACGACTGACGACAACCATGTTTTTGTCTATGTTATCGTGGTTCGACTCGATAAGCCGTGTGGTTCGAACGGGCCTGTATTATGTAACAATTTATTACTCTATCAGCTGACGCGAACAACGGCGATATTAATCGTTTACATGAGCAAAATACGTGTCCCAATTCCAAACACGAACATAAACAATACAGCGTGTAAAAAAAGTTCTGTATATAATAATAATATCAATGGTAAAAATCCTTTTTACAAACTTCAAACGCCACTACAAAGTATATCAATTGTGCTTATAAAATTTGAAGAGGTCCCTTGATTTCTACAGGATTTTATCATCAGATCCTGACCTGATGAAAATCGAACCACTTGGGAAGTATACTCTTTCAAACAAAAAAATAATTTTCCTAATCAGTCCAGGCGTCTACGAGTAATCGGGGAATATACATAAAAAAAAGATTCCGACGAATTGAGAACCTCCTCCTTTTTTTGAAATTCGGTTAAAAATAAATCGCTGTTTGTAAGTCTGGCTAAAACTCAAAAAAAAAACCATAGGGAACACCTAAAACAATAGCTAAAATTTAAAAAAATCATAATTCAAAATACTTATTTCATTTAGGCCAACCTGTGGCTCTTATGTCACGTCGTGACTCTACCACCGGTTCGGAATGCAGATTCTGCTGAGAAGTACCGGCAAGAAACTCAGCAGTTGCTCTTTTCAGAACAAAATATTACAATATTAATTTATGAAGCTACATATATGTCACTAACTTTGTAATAGCCTCAACTTAATAAATGTGTCTCTACCTTGTCTCTACGCATTGTTTAAAATGCAATGGGAAATCCTGTAATTCCTTCGGGATCATATTGTATAAACGTAAGTACACTCAACCCCACAAAGGATTTGTGAACTTTTCGCAGGCGACACCATGGCTTTTCTAGTTTATGACGGTTTCTGATAAGTCGATTGTGTGTATCACCTCTTTATTTCTGAAGATGAATATTTTGTCTCACAAAGACAACATATTGTGAAGCTAACGTCACCAACGTAATACCAATCTCTTTAAATTTTTCGAGAAGAGATTCGCGCGATCCGAGATTATAGTTATTTATTTTATTTATTTTATTTATTTAAAGGAAATATACATTTTATATTTACAATATTAAAATTAGATACTGGTGAATCAAAAACCTAATCAGGGCCTAAAAGAAAAGATTAAGTATTAAATTAATTAAAATTGAACCGATTCTCTTTTTTGCAATCTAAAAATAGTTTCAATATTAGCTGCTCCTACTTAAAAAATCTGCTATACTAAAAATGTATACAGATAATTTTCTATAGGAATTACCGCTTCGGAGTAGGTACTTTTAGTAGATAGCAGGAGCGAAGCCGCAGGTAAAAGTACCTACATTAAAATTATTATCACTATTATTTAGATTGATATTCCGGTATTTGCTGTTCGCTATTCACTGATTGCGTTTCACGGGCTTGTGAATATTGTTACTGACGGGTGTCTCTTAGATTTTATTGGAATAAGCGAGAAGTAAACATGTTTATGCTCACGAGTCCTTGTAAAGACTGACACCTAGCCTGGCTTCAACCCACTAACCTCTATGATACTGATCTGATCCAACCAAACCGAACTCTTTATATTCTTACTAGGGTTCACTTAGCATCGTAGTAATCCAAAAATATATACGTACACTTTTTTTTATTTTTTTTCGATGACAAGATAGCCCTTGATCTCACCTAATGGTAAGTGACGATGCAGTCTAAGAACACTGCGCCAGGGAGGTCGTCAAAATGTGGATATGAGAACTCACAATATTGAATTTCGTTATTTAATTTAATTTTAATAATAGAAACATATTATTTAACCTTCTTTTGTGAGACTTAAAAGTGGATAAATTGCTTACTCTCAGATAAGTCTTATTTTACGTTGATGAAATCGCGCCTAAAACAAAAGATAAAGTTTTACTTTTGATAAACCTCACAAACATTTAAATATCTTATTAGGTTACAACTCAATGTTGGTTGTGATAAAAAAAATTATATGCATATTTTTTAAACCTAAATCAAGGGCAGGCCTAGCCCTTAATTTAGGATCAAAAGCCTTAAGTCAGCAACACTGGATACGGAATTAGATAAGGCATTTCGGATGTTTACTGTAAGACAAACTTAGAGTTCCTTTGTACAATATGTATCCAGACAGAGCTAGAGGCGTGCGTTCGTATATTAATTAGGCCTTGCACTAAGCGGCTCACTGAATCTAATGGTCACTCATTGTTGCCTAAGCTCAAGGAGGCTTATATATGGGTTGGGCTTTGAAAGGGTCAGATAACAATCATTTGATATTAAAACGAGTGGGGTATTGAATCTAAATTACAATTTCCGTATCAAAATGTAATTATTCCTGCCTTTAATAACAAGAAAATTTGTTTTCTTGTCTATCTCTCCTTAAAATAAAGCAGTAAAATGAAATCTGCGTTTGTCTGTGTATTCATTTATAACTTCTAAAAAAAACTTCTTTATCAATAAGCGTGTGCTTTAATAAATTTGAATCTGCATCATTTATTATCTGTACTTATATTATAAATCCTTGAATGTGCTTGCTTGTTATCTAATTTCCCGTAGAACAAAGGGTACTTAGGGTAGGGTTTTAAAAATCCAAATCCACTCAGACGAAAGTAGCGAAAAAACGTGTAACACCTTAGATGACCGATTACAACTGTTTAATCAATTTCTTATAACAGTGCAGTGAACCAATTCATCGTTAGATCTAATAAAAGCGTGGTAAAAAATTTTAAATTCCGCGTTCCACCACGAAACAAAATAGAATCGCGTTAAAAGAATTCTTCTCTAGAAAATGCACTTTCATTCAATTTTCGTAGAGGAATTGACTTTAAGGTTCTTTAAGCTCACCTAAACGGTAATATCCTTCAACGAACACATTTTTTTTCTTTATACATAGTTTTTAGATAGTTAACCTATTCTTTTCTATTTCTGTAATATATTTTCTGGTCAAACTTTGCCTGATGATATGAGTGTTTTCCGCGAATTTTCACACTTTATGGAGAACTCTTAGACATGCAGATTTTCTCACAATATTTTCGGCATTAAAGCAAATGACTTTTAGTTCACATTAGAAAATTACACAGTCTAAAATTAATCAATTTAAGTCTGGGTTCAGCCGTTACGAATTGCCACTTTACAGGTTCAGGGTTCGGTGAGATGTCACTTAAAAACCAGCATATGCCTCAAAAGTAGAATATCCCTACTTGAATGAATTTATACAGTTAAAAAAAAACCATCTTTTAATCACAATTTTTTAATAACATTTTTATAGCCAGACATCTGGCATCGAATAAAACATATATTTCTTTTTAATTTGTGAGGAAATGCTCTCAGATAATAAACTTTAAAAAAGAATAAAACAATAATTATAAATGGTCGTAGCCTCAGGACTCGGAACGGCTGTAAAATTTTAATGCATCTACGTGACTTCGTAGAACTTGCAAGCGTGTCGTAGACTTAAGCTACGTGTTAGCTACGCGTTAGAACAAGACGTGACCGAGCAAATGTTATGTTACACACAATAATAATATTATGATAGTGTTAAGAGTTGTATATACTAGATTAGAACTTCTAGAATGTTTGGTATAAGTAATACTATGGTAAATATAATTTTAAAAAAATGAAAATATTCGAGAGTATCCGAAAATCATATAAAAATCCTTGCTGACATTATAAATATGAAAGGGTTTTATCTGTTACTTTGTTAGTTTGTCCTTCAATCACACAGCGACGGAACAGTGATTTTTGCATGGGTACAATTGAGAATCTGAAGAGTGAGATTTTATACCAGAAATACGAAGGGTTTTATTTTTTTATACGATGACAAGATAGTCCTCACCTGATCCTTTGATCTCACGTGATGGTAAGTGACGATGCAGTCTAAGAGAGTAGCGGGCTAACTTGGAACGGCAATGTAGATTCAACCCATACCCCTAAGCGGTTTCTTCGCCATCGTGCCGGAACGCTAGCGTTTCCGAGGGCTTTTAAAACCTAAATCCACACGAACGAAGTCGCGGGTATCAGCAAGTTGAAAATAAAATAAACATTAATTTCTAGGTCGTGCTTTTAATAGAAATCATTTTCACAATGTGTATTATTTTGTATGATTAGAGCTCACACAAAATGGGGGTCACGCACAAAATGGTGCACCCACAATGTGGTGATTATTATTTGTGTTTATTGTTACCTTTGTGTGGGAATGACTTTGCTTTTACGCGTTGTCTGTGTTACTTATACCTAAACTCTTTTTTGGCATTGTGGGCTTCACGTGCTTTTAGACTAAACGGATTGTGGCAATCGTTGACCTAAAAATAATTTTGTTCATAAATAATGTAAACATAAGAATCCTTTTTACAAAACCGACTTTAAACGCCACTACAAACTGTGCCTATAAAATTTGAAGAGTTCCCTCGATATGTTCAGGATACCTTCAGCAGACCCTGACCTGATAACCGCGGTGCCACCTAAAAAGTATACCCTTTCTCTTGCTCTTTTTATAATAAAATATTACAATATTAATGTAAAGCTAGATATTAATGTAATAAGTTAGTTAGTCTTGTGGGCAGCTGGATGCCAAGCCGATTGATTCCATTCAACTTTGTCATTTAGAAGTCACTAACTTTGTAATAAACTCGACTTAATAAATGTGTCTTTACGAATTGTTTAAATTCGTGCAATGGGAAATTCAGAAATTCTTTCGGAATCATATTATACTAGCGGACCCGACAGACGTTGTCCTGTCTTAAGTTTTTTTACATCCTCTTTGACGAAATTGGCAGCACGCATTCTGTCAATGTTATGTCAAACGCCATAAGGTTACATCAAAAAAGTTTGAATTGTAAAAGCGGTTACATTAGAAATAATTTAATATGGTGGTTAATATTTCTTAAATTTTCTAATTTTCCGCGCAATTTTCTTAATTTTTTCTTTCATAAGAACCTTCTCCTAACAATACCAAACACAATAAAAAAAGAATTAGCGAAATCGGTCCAGCCGTTCACGCGTGATGCGATGACCAAGGAAATAGGGATTCATTTTTATATATATACTAGCGGACCCGACAGACGTTGTCCTGTCTTAAGTTTTTTTACATCCTCTTTGACGAAATTGGCAGCACGCATTCTGTCAATGTTATGTCAAACGCCATAAGGTTACATCAAAAAAGTTTGAATTGTAAAAGCGGTTACATTAGAAATAATTTAATATGGTGGTTAATATTTCTTAAATTTTCTAATTTTCCGCGCAATTTTCTTAATTTTTTCTTTCATAAGAACCTTCTCCTAACAATAACAAACACAATAAAAAAAGAATTAGCGAAATCGGTCCAGCCGTTCACGCGTGATGCGCTTACCAACACATTAAGCGATTCATTTTTATATATATAGATAGATAGATAAGCGTACACTCAACCAAGCAGAAAATGTTTCTTACACATAACGCCACACGGCCACGTATAATTTGAGTACCTTCAAGACAAAAGTGAATACGCATTTTCTAGGTAAGCGCGTTCCAATCTAGACCTCATCAATGCTTTTCATCATAGATTATCGTCAAGCGCAAGCCTATCTCATAATTAAAAAAAGTTTCGCATAGTGTGGCGTCACTTTTAACTATCATTGCATGCATGACATCTAGAATGCTTTAAGTGACACATAAAGCACAAACTGCTTCATTTCATAAATCATGCAGCCTCATCATACTGTCACATAAAGCTGACCGCATTTTATAGCACGCGCTGAAAGTAATGCATTTTCCAGTTTGTTTTTCACGAACGTGCTATTAATGTCATTCAAATTTTTAGTGCGATCAGCAAAAACATTGAACCGAAATCAATCTATAAACTTAATTTAATTAAAGCCTCAATGACTCAAATAGTAAGAGGGTTGAATGAAATTTCAAAAATCATCGGTAGAGTCCCCTTTCTCGCCCTTTACACTGTCATGCAAACTTAACATAACACAAGCCTTATACTTAATTTGAGGGTAAAAGATTATATTTGTCGTGTTTAGAGTACCAATATTATTTGTTTGTTTTATGAATAATACTAAATAGCAGGTATACAAAGCCTGAACGTGCTCGTGAACGGGTGCCACCAACGAGAATGGGTCTGCTTTGTCTTCCCATGTTGACATGTGTTGGATTATATGTATTGCATTTTTGAAGCTTCACTGTGGAAGCACTGTATACATAGCTTAGTTTGGTTACTTATTGTAAAATTATTTTATTTTTTGAAAAGAGCAACTGCTGAGTTTCTTGCCGGTTCTTCTCAGCAGAATCTGCATTCCGAACCGGTGGCAGATTTATGACGTGTCATAAGAGCTACAAGGTAGCCTACATGAAATAAATAAATTTTGAATTTGAATTTAAATTTGAACTAAGAGTACTAGTACTCGTCGTATCGTTATCGTCGATGGAAAAACGACTGTTTTGGTGAAAGTATGCAATAAACCGGGTCACGAGAACGTTATCACCACTAATGGTGTTTCCGTTGCTTTAATCAATTAAGCGGGAACGTCATCATTAATCAAGATAGTCTACCAAAAGACTCGTTCCCGGAAAGCGTTTCATTGAAAAAAAAACGTTGCCCCTTCTGTGAGGAAAAGTAAAACCTTTCGTGGCCATTTTAATGTGATTATTCATGAACGTCTTATTTAGTATTTCAATGCATACTTAACTTTATAAAGTTTTCTTAAGCTTTTTTATTCATTAAAACTTGAGACTTATTAATGAATAGATGATGCAGTCTTCGGCTACGGGACTGGTTCAACGGAAAAATTCCAGTCCCCTCTGCAATGATATAATTAGGGAAGCGCTATGATATATCTTAGTAGAGCAGTGACAGCTTAGAGCCTACAGCCTAGGGAGTTACAGCTTCGATCCCGGGCATGCAACTCTCATTTTTCAGAGTAATGTGCGTTCAAGCAATTAAATATCACATGCTTGCATATATTTTCCTTCACATTTGCATAATGCAAAATGCAAATTTGAAGGAACGGAGAGTTCTCCATAATGCTCTCGAAGGTCTGTGAAATTGGCCAATTCGCATTGGGCTAACGTGGTGAACTAAGAGCTATCATCCTTCTCTGAGAGAAGACTTGCTCTCATTAAAGAGCTGATGATGGGTTGCTGATGATGATAATGATAATTCCGAAGAGAATTTCTGGTAAGATTTTCCTTTTTATTCTTTGTCAACCGACAGATGTCCATACTGGACATAAGTCTCTTGCATAGACTTAAATGTCTTGCGTATGATTAATAAAAATAAAAATTACATATATTTCTTGAAGAAGAAAAAAGAAAAGAAGAAGAAATATTTTGACATAAAATCAGCTTGGTATACATAATTCATATTGAGGTAGGAAACAAAAAGTAATAAATATTCATAAACTGCCGCGAAAGAAGGTTAACCATGCTCAACTTGTTTATGTTATTTAAGTGTTAACATTTAAGTGACCGTATAAATTAAAATAAATTTTAATAAATTTATTTGTTTCAATTGCCGAGTTGTTGGTCTATTTATAAATTCGCTTTCTCAAGTTTTGTTTAGTTAACATTTACCTCATCCACGCAAGAATGGATCCTCAAAAATGACTGAACTATTTTTGATTAATTTAGACCAAGTCTCAGAGACGGTTTATCAATTATTGTTAATACAAAAACTGTGCCATTTCCTTAGTCCACGTACAATTCACACTGTGTACCCATATTATGTACTTATTGTACACTGACTGTAATAGAATCTTTTCAATACTGCAGTTTTACAATCTGCTTGCAGTCTAAATAAGGAAAATAAACAAATCTAAATATATAAACGACTGACCAACTGATCTATCAACGTACAGCTTTAATTATTATGACACCCGCTAAGAAAGGATTTTTGAAAATTCAACCCCTAAAGGGATAAAATAGGGGTTTGAAAGATCCAACTTAAAGTGAGCGAAGCTGCGGGCAAAAGCTAGTGTGCAGATAAAACTAGTTCCATTTTATATCGCATACATTTTACAATAATCTCTCGATGTACATTCCAATTATTTCGGAATGAATCAATTTTCAACGGTCAACACTAAAATAAAATTTGAATTTCCATTTCTCTCTCGCGTTACTCAGTGCAATGTAATATGGATTATGGAAAAGATACCTAACTTAAATTGGAAACGGTGAATCGGGTTAATTCAACCCTTGAATTAACCCGATTCACTGAGCTGAAGTGAAGCTTCAACATTATTTTTTGCAACTACATTTTGTAAAATGTACAAACATTCTTTGGCCTTTCAAACCCTCGGTAGAGAGTTGTATATTTCTTGCTGTCCAATTAATATTGTCACTCTCCTGGTCCTCAACTATACCCATGCAAAAAATCACGTCGATCCGTTGCTCTGTTACAGCGTTATTGAAGGACAAACCGCCAAACCAACAAACCAACAAACAAACACACTTTCGCATTTATAATATTAGTAAGGATTTCATTTGAACTATATGGTGTAACTAGATGATGCCCGCGACTTCGTCCGCGTGGATTAAGGTTTTTCGATTCCCGCGGGAACACCTTAATTTTCCGGGATAAAATCTGGCCTATGTTTTAATCCTGGGTGTGAGTTATCTCCATTCCAAATTTCAGCCAAATCGGTTCATTCGTTGTGGCGTGAAGGAGTAACAAACATACACACACGCACACACACACACATACACACACACATACAAACTTTCGCCTTAATAATATTAGTGTGATTCCTTGAGACAGTACTTAGTTAATCAGAAAGCGAAAACAAAGGTCCCTACTCGCACTATGAAATTGTTCAATCAAGAACATCGTACGTGTAGAAGGTTCGTTTAATCTGCCGCCGCCGCTTTAACAAGCCGATCACGATGAGGTTTCCTCTGCGGTTTCTACCAAGATGCAAGTTAACTTTGATTTTCGATAGGTATGTACTTAACCATTGTGTAATCTATACGGAGAAAGATGAAGGGTGTAAAGGAGGATCTTGTGATATAAGTATAACTTGTAACTTAAGGCTGGGGATTGACTTTGTGTTCACAATATAGGGTACATTATTTGATTTGAATTCACATTAATTAGGACATGTCATTTCATTTATATTTTTAATTAAAACTCTACTGTACATACTATTACATACTCTATCATAGTAAAAATAAATATCAGTAATGAAAATGTTTAAACTACATTAAAAAAAAATTATCGATACAAAAACTTTGCGAGATGCTCCCATAAAAACTTCGGGTTCCAACTCCTCAATCCTGATGCTGCAGGGGTACTGCCCCCCTAAACTGTGAGAGTTTAGGAACTGTCGATTGTGAATTGAAGAAGCAGACGAAGTCATGGGCGTCCGCTAGTATCGAATTAAAAAGATTAAGATTAACATAGAGATCGTCTGGTGGGAGGCTTTGGCCGTGGCTAGTTACCGTCGAAGACGTGCCGCCGAGCGAGATAGCACTCCGGCACGATGGCGAGTAAAAGCCGATTAGGGGGTATAGGTTGAATGTACACTGCCATACCCCTCCCAAGTTAGCCCGCTACCATCTTAGTCTGCATCATCGTCGCTTACAAACAGGTGCGATCGCATTCAAGGACTATCTTGTCATTGAATAAAAAAAAAGTAAAACCCCATGATTAAAATGCCAAAGTTCGTTTGGGGTTACCGCACTCGATCTCAAATGTATTTAAGAATACGGAAAGTACAATTTGTGCGTCGACTGAAGGCGCCTCCCAGTAATTTCGTTTGCACCAGTGGGTAACACGATAAACTCCGAAGCGACGCGAGAGTCGGGCCCTTCCTAATAAAATCTAAACAATCGTATTAGGCTGTAGGTTTTCCAATTTAGCTTATTTATGATTTAAACAGCACAGTCTACTGCACCGACACAATTTTGCCTGTCTATCTGTCTTCTATCGGATATACTTTGGAGAATGCCCTCAGGAACTTCACAACCTAGTTCCTCTTTCACCTTTTTACCACAGAACTGCGAGAAGTCGTGAGCGTTGGCATCCTTATCTACGCGGACGAAGTCGCGGGCATCAGCTAGTTGTGAATAGATTTTAGAAAATTACTTTATTGTAATTAATACATTCCTAAAATCTCTGTTACTCTGAATTACCTACTCGGTGTCGATGGGGCTCTAATGACTAGAGACTAATTATATTATGGACTAGAGTATTATAGTTTCAAACTGGTTAATCCTTGGTATCTATCGATAATATGATGAAAAAGGCACAGGCGTTTGTTTTAAAGATAAGTACGTATCTATTATCGGTAAAAATTGCCTGAAATTTAGATTATACGTAAGATGGTAAAAAGTTTCGACAAAATATTATTATATACTATCAAATTCAAGCAATTTACGAAAAATGCGTAATAAGCTGTATAGAAGATTAATGAGTTCGCTGTTTCTTTAAAGAAAATAATCCTTGGATCGCTGTTATTTGATTAAAAATATAATTTTGTTCTCTTGGAATATTAAAAAAATTTCAAACCCTAGATCAAATTCCACGTTTAGTTGAATCGAAAAAGCAACTATGAAAGTAATCAATTTTTATTTTTAATTACAATTTTTACTTTGTTGTACCTAAAGCCAAGAGCAAAAATGTTTTAATAGGCCTTTAGATCTTAACCCCAATATAATGATATTAAATTGTTTACTTAAAGATTAAAGTCCATTAATATCCGGCTACATTTTACTTTTCAGTGACTCACTTTGACGGTGTAAATTAGATCTTTGATATAAGTATTAGAAAACATAAACTAGGTAAGTTGATTTAGAGCAAAACGGCTTCTTATCGCAGTTTTCAGATCTATAAAGTAGGTAATATAATAAAGACGTAAACCACGTATTTCCCCTTTTATTACGCCCCAATGCAGTAATTAAATGGCGTCATCCAAAAATAAAAGTGTTTTTGTTTTATTTACTTAAATTACTGTTGTATTTACTTAAATTACTTAAATATCTATATTGGATAGAAGCCATATTGGCCCATGATGGGGTTACTATTAGCAGGCCTGGCGCATTCCGCAATAAACACTTCTACTAAGACCCTCTTCTAAGATCCTAAATCCAGAGAGTGCGCAGGGATAAGAGTTACGTGATAGAAAGAGAGAAAAGTCTAGGTGAATAAGACGGTAGATAAGTAGCGTTGCGTCAACCTGAATTACACTTTATTGTGTGGTAACAAGAGTCGCTATTTATTAAACCATTTTGCGGAGTGAATCTTCTGTACCTTTAGGTAGGTACTATTAAGTATTCTGTGCTATTAGACAATTATTATTTCTTTTATCACTAACGTCGTAAAGAATAACTAGTGGTTCGCCCCGAACTGAGACCTCGCGATACCCCATAATTCCCAAAAGTTTTAATTATTTATTGTAATAATTAACTTTTCACATTAGACGCAATAAAAAAAATAATAGTTGACATAAAACTGTTTTACTGACACAGCGCCATCTATTAGCATTATTGTGAAGCTATTAGCATTTAAAATTAAATAAATTCGTTTCTTTATAACATTTATCTAATTTTAGTATTTGTTGTTCAAGTACAGGATATAACTGAATTTTCAACCAAGTTTCACGTTCTAATATTCAGTAATTCTGAAGTTATATAGGGCTCTGACAGACATTTGGACGTACACACTTCTCTGTCTAGTAGGCAAGCGCATTAGTTGACTCAGAGAACTCGCTTCGCTCGTTCAATTAATATTGTTCTTAGTTTTTTCTTATACAGAGTCTAATAAGTTTGCATCGTCAGTTCCAATAATTATGTTCCGAACAACTTTAAATGGATTATATCGGAGGCGAATATTCGGTGTTCGCTACAATGGTATTATGATTAATAGAATTTGTTTGCTTCGTGTCGCATAGAATTGGGTAGTTAGATTAGGGGTCCATTAGACGATCGGTTTTTTATCAATTTTAGACCGTATTTGAGTTGACATTAAACGGACATCGCTGCTTACTAGGTTCTGTGGGGTTAGTACAAGATTTAATTCGATTGATCGTATTCGTATTCGATGATGTAAACGTCACAGTAAAATGAACCATTACAGCATTGAATATTGAGGGGTCCATTAGACGATCGATTTTTCTATAAATTTAAAAAAATAAACGCACGCACACGCATAAGTCTGAGAATTTAGACATGTGTGCCTAGGATACAATCCAGAACCTTATAGTCCACAATCCTTCTGGACTATATAACACATACTTTATAGCACGAAACATGAAACACGTTCTGTCTTACAAACCCTCAAAACTATATACCAAGCAGTTAATTTCAAATTATATTTCAATTTCAATTCCGTTGACACCTAATTATTCCATTTAAATAAGTTAGGAGGACTTTTCGCTCTCCGGTAAAATTTTATCTGGGTAATGAAAATAAAATTAGGCGACCTGAACATATTTTTATTTTAATTTGAAGGAGCCGCCAAGGGATACGGATAATTTTCCGTGTCACTTGGTCTGGTAATTGCGACCGCACAGCTAGGATTTCTGCATTGCTGGTTTAAGTGATATTCATTACCCAGTACCTAATCCACTCTCGAATTTGGTATTGCCACTTGTACGTTGATAAAATAAGAATAACCGGTCCAAAGCGAGTCAGACTCGCATACGAAGGGTTCCGTACCAGAAAACGCTGAAAAAAAAACACGTCTCTAGTAGGGGAGCCCCCTTTTATTTTTAATTTATTTTCCTATCATTTATTTACACACACGAATTTTTGGCTCTCATTTTAATGCAAAATTATGTTTATTCACAATTTAAACATTTGATAAACATATACGAGAAGGTTTCCTGTTAGACAACTTTTAAGTATCGCTGTGCCTCGTGTAAAACTCTGCGTAAACAAACTCGATCAAGAGGTTTTGAGGGGAACCGCCAATGAGTTGCCGACGCACTTAGTAACTTGTTCCGCCTCTTGAATAACACCATAGCGGAGTTTAAAAAGAGAAGCTGCAAAAACGACTCTCAACTAGATATAGTACGTTTATCTCACGAAGTTACGGGCGCTTTACTTGTGGTTACGTCGTGTATATGCATATTGCGTAAATGTGCGTGCCTGTCAGGAGCCTAGGTGGGAGCGGTGCGACGCGAGCAAGTTCTCGCTCACACTTATACAGACACGATACACACACAACCTTGAGCCACGAGCCCTCGTGAAATGAAAGAACTATACTGAAAAGAATCGATCGCTTAGGCGACCCGCGACTGCCAGCAACAGATTACATAAAAAACAAAGATTTTTTATCATCAACATTATTAATGTGTACTAAATTAATCAGTTTTAAAAGCAGTTAATTACGATAAATTAGATTTAAAAGCAATTATCTACTTTCCTTACGTGAAGATAATACGCCTTTAAAAAGAATGCTACTAACATCTGGACTCGGGTCCGTATACGATTGGATTAACAGTCGCAATTACGTTAGCAAGTGGGATGGAAAATTATCCGTTATCCGTGTCCCCTCAATGGTTTCCGTCAAATTAAAAACGTCCATCCGGAACTTAACCGAAATCTATTTCATGGGACAGCCTGGCCTAATAGGGGTCAGTGATGGAAGATTATACGGTTTTTAACGTACAGAACGGTCACATTTTGTTATGTAGGTTAGAACATTTGCGAAAAGGGTAGCTCTTTATTTTTTAGATGTAGATAAATGATGTAATAAGAGGTTTTGTATTTTTATTTTCAGAAATAGTTCCTTTTTAACCGACGAAAAAGAAGGAGGAGGTTCTCAATTCGTCGCGTATATTTTTTTATGTATGACCACGCATAACTTTTCGCAGATTTTGATGAATTTTTTTCGAAGTTGGTCTAATTTTTTGAAAAAGAAATTCCACCTGTAAGAGTAGTCGCACACGGTTTTCCCGATTCTATCACGCACAATTTTCTACTGGGTTATTCGATTTTGAGGAATTTTTTCTTATCGAATAGAGATTACTTCAAAACGCATATCTTTGTACCTACTAGGTTATCCGTTTTCTACGATTCTTTTTATATTCAACTCGGCTCATATTCTTTTTTTTTTAAATAGAAAGGTACCAAAAGGTATGAAGTATGCTAATCCAGACCCCTAAACCCTAGACCCCTTTCGTACCCGTGCCCAGTAGCTATGGTTTGAGATAATGATGAAGTAGGAGGAAAAACGTCATAAAAGAATAAGTACGACTTCTTTACTTCATATTTCAATGGTTTCTATTCTTACTAAGTTACAAAAGACCAGCTGTTAGTACTTATTTAACTATATTTTTTCCTGAGATGGTTTTCGCTACAAAAATGCCTTTTATTACGAAAAGTAAAAACTTTTACAAAAGGCTGTATTCAAAACTGCCCGAGTGTATTTCGTGAAAATGTAAAGAGGTTGTTATTTAATCACGAATTTCAGCTAATTTAACGTAAACTTTGTGCACGGAACATAACAGAATCATTTATTTCCCTTGGAGACTTTAAGGGAGTGGGATTGTTATGTTAGCCCTATTACTTACGAGTGTTTTCGTGAGTGGATGTACTCGTGTATGAATAACTAGCTTTTGCCCGCAGCTTCGCTCACATTAAGTTCGATTTTTCAAACCCCTATTTTACCCCTTAAGGGTCTAATTTTCAAAAATTCTTCCTTAGCGGATGTCTACATCATAATAGCTATCTGTATGCCAAATTTCAGCTCGATCCGTCCAGTATTTTGAGCTGTGCGTTGATAGATCAGTCACTCAGTCAGTCACCTTTGCCTTTTATATATTTAGATAGATATACCTACTAGTCTGTTCCTCGCTACCTCAACTACTGATACCATTACCAGGACATAGAAATATTATTTTATCGTTATGACAGACATTTGACACTGGTGGGAGGTTTTGGCGGTGGCTAGTTACCACCCTACCGTCAAAGACGTGCCGCCAAACGATTTAGAGTTCCGGTACGATGGCGTGTAAAAACCGATTAGGGGATATGGGTTGAATCTACACTGCCAAACCCGTTCCAAGTTAGCCTAAAACCATCTTAGACTGGATCATCACTTACCATCAGGTGAGATCGCAGTCAAGGACTATCTTGTCAACGAATAAAAAAAACATTGAAGTGAATAGAAATATGAAGAGGTTAGAGGTGCACTAAGGAATGTTTTTTTTAAATACATCCTTGTACAGTTTTTTATTATAAAATTCATCACAATCACCATCAAAAACGTAACTATCAGTACCAGTACAGAAAATATTTACTCACACATTCTATGGTTATTTTGAACCTAGGAGCGAAACTGTTAGAAACTTCTGTTCTAAGCATTATTGTTCGATGGGTATGGCAATGTAAGTTAAACCCGTAGGTACCATCAATCGGCTTCTAATTTCAGGCCATCGTACCGGTACGCTAAACTGCTTGGCGGCACGTCTGTGACGGTAGGGTGGTAGGTAGGTACGGCCAAAGCCTTCCACCAGACTAGACCAGCCACGGCCAAAGCCTTCCCACCAGACTAGACCAGAGACAATTCAGATTTAAACCACTTGGCGGCACGTCTGTGACGGTAGGGTGGTAGTTAGGTACGGCCAAAGCCTTCCACCAGACTAGACCAGCCACGGCCAAAGCCTTCCCACAAGACTAGACCAGAGACAATTCAGATTATTTTTATTTACCTGAACTCAAGTTTCATATTTACAACTTGTATCGCAAGTGGGTACTTTCGTTTTAATACTTCGATACAGTAAAACATTGCGACCGATCGTTAAAGACTTTAAAGGGGTTTTATCTTCGAAATAGAATTTTAAAGTAGTCTACTACAGTATTTATTAGGTACGTAACATTTTACAGCTCCATTGTGTTCTATAGTAGCAATATTCTTATCTATTCCAAAGATTTAAGGAATACGATACACGGTAAACGGTACGCCGGTGAAGCTATCTCGTGAAGCATTTAGTCGATGTATTATATAATAGAAACGTAAAACTTCTTTTTACAAAACCGACTTCAACCGCCGCCGCTACAAAGTATATCAATTGTGCCTATAAAATTTGAAGAGTTCCCTCCATTTCTCCAGAATCTCACCATCAGATCAGACCTGATGACAATGTGACCAACTGGGAAGTATGTATTGTATTCAAACAAAAAAAAAAATTTTCCAAATCGATCCAGGCGCATCAGCATCTGCAATACCAGACGCACTGCCAATATGTTGGAATTTGTTTATAACCCCCAGATAGTACTTTGTTCTACGCAACGTCATTATCCATCGAAGCTGTTCGGATGGGCACGATCATTGCCTATATTCAAGTGACTACTAAGTCATAGCACGCTCTATAGATCTCAGCATAAGTCAAAGATACGATAAAATACCACTTAACAAAATGGTAGAGCTTTTGCTAAACTATTTTTTTCTATCGATCAGCACGCTGAGTCGGTACCTGGAATAAATTAAGGCGTGCAAACAGCCAGATTCATTACGAGAGTAACACCGACGCAGTCACGCCCACCGATTTGATCTGTGCCGTGAATTTGCTGCTGCATACTGAATCAAGGTTAATGCTAACTACAAACTGAGTACCTTCAAATCAAGTGAATCCCATCTAACCCCCATAGGCATCGGTATCCCATTAACGACTCTCTTAGAGAATGGTTTTCTTTTTCTCTCACCGAAGGATTTATAGGCCATAACTATTCACCACGCTGACCCATTCCAAACTGGCAGACTTCACATATTTTTTTTAAATATATAGACTAGCACTTGACTGCGATCTCACCTGATGGTAAGTGAAAATGCAGCCTAAGATGGTTCGCGCTTGCCTAAAAGGTGCCTATTCACTCTTGATTTAAAAATACCCACATTATAGTTAGTTGGAAAAACGGGAAAAAGACGGGAACCGGAAGGGCATTCCAAAGTATCTTTGAAAACTCACACATTAGAACATAGGCTTTTCCTTCAAGTTGAAGCAAATGATATTTACTTAGTTGCTTGAACACACGAATAACTTAAAAGTCAGAGATGCGTACCCGGGATCGAACCCAGGACTATGAGTAACGAGTCGGTGTAGTTTTTGCTGGTGTATAATAGAGGTCTTAGTGAGTGACATTAGCTACCTCTTATCACAAAAATACAGAAAGTGGCCGAGGGATTTTTTAAAAACCTAAGTCACGTGCAAAAATAAGCGAGTTCTGAAGTCAAAGTCAAAGTCAAAGTCATATACATTGCCTCTTCGGGCGTGCAACATACATAAATACAGGAAAAATATAAATTAACAATGTCTGATGACATACTAATGCATCATATACTTATCAACAACTTAAGTGCCAATTACAAATGTCGCCGTTATAAGTGTTTTCTTTATAAAGTTGAGTATTATGGCAAACATGTTTCGGAATACCTCAGCAAAGTATTATGTGTGGTATTTACTTCCACCTTATCTCTACTGAACATTCCCTTTCAGTTCTACTCGGAATACAAATGTAGCTTGATCGACGTCGTTATAACCCACGAAGGGAGCTATATTATTTTGATCCACTAAATGCCTAACAGTCCCGACTTTTTGCACCATTATAACAAAGGTCTCAGTAACTCAAAAGATTCTTAAGATTCTTGGTGTAGTAAATCATACAATTTTGATTCTTGTTGTCCGAATTGAAATCATTGTGTAAAACGCATTCTGTGCAGAAAAGACAGAACACTCAAAGATGTAATCTGTGTTCCGTAACCAAAATTAAGGTTCGCAAAGTGAACTTTATAAAAGTTAAGTATTAAATTATATCAGTTAACTAATTATTTAAGCGTCAATTCTCAGTAAATCATAAGATTCTTGGTGCGTTAATAAACAAAACTAAGGTTCTATATTTCAGTTGCCAAGCAGACTTTAACAAGACTGACAGAACGTGGAATAAATTTCACGCTTAAACGTTACTCATATTACGTATTTTCATGCATAATTATTATTTGATCCAAAAAGTCGGACACTGGAGGTTAGATTATATTAGATTCCATAAAATAGGTATATGCAGAACCAATATTGTGGAATGATATATTTGTGGGTCGGATTGAAATACGGAGAAATCGCACGCTCCACGCTCCACTCAAAAATATACCATAGACAATTGAAACCTTTCCTGATTCAAGATTGTACAAACAATACGCGTTAAAACATTTCCACTCCGCAATTTGTATTTTTTCGGCTACCTCTTTTCAACTGCGCCAGATTTCAATGCTTTTGTGTAAAAAAACCCTTAGACCAACCCTAAGGTACACATTCTATATTTGAATTTTAAGATTCAAGCTACCAAGGAAAAAACTTAGCAACTGAATGATACGGACATTTTTTAAATTAATTGATATTTTTGGTGGCACTCGAAAAAATAGATGGCAAATCCGTTGGTGGAAGAACAAGGTGGTACAACCTATTATATATTCTAATAAGAAAAACTTTATTTACAATAGGTTACAGACGAAAAACGTAGTCGCAAATCTTTGTATTGCGGTTTGATTTATCGCTGAACCGTGCGTGCGGCTCCTAACAATTTGTGGTATTGTCGGTTGACAAAAAGCCGTCGTTTGCCCCGGGACCACTCCATTAGACCCGGAAAAAGTCGCAAGACGTGTTTTCCCGGATCACAATACAAAATGAAGCACTATTTCTATTTATATCACTGGGTACGATACGGTGAATCGCGAACAATATTGTTTTGAGAGTTCGCGATGTAGATTTATCACGTGGTACGTTTTCAGAATTTTGATCGTGAATCCTTGAGGCTGTTACCACATCCGCGCCGCGAAATATGTAGATAGATAAAAACTTTATTGCACACAAGAAAGGAACAAAATTGAATACATCTCATCATCATAGGCTGCATCTTCACTTACCATCAGGTGAGATCGCAGTCAAGCGCTAGTCTATAAATTAAAAAAAAATATCTTAAAACTAGGCATGCATAGAGGGCCTTATTGCTAACAGAGCAATCTCTACCAGGCATCCATGGGTGACAGGAGTGAAATTAGAATTAATGACTAGCCCACGACTAGCCTAAGCCTATTAACTAAAACTTTTCTTTTTTTTTTAATAAATATAATATTAAGGGCTTTTCTATTTACTAACTAAATCCAAACTAAATCTAAATCTAAAGCCTATTAACGCATAGTGACTAGGTATCAATCCCTTTCGTTCTACCGATAATGTCTATCGCAGGCATTTGACTAGGCCCTTGTCAATGTCTCTCTGCGATAGAAGAGACAGATAAGCTATAATTTTGCTGCTGAAATAGAAGTCCAAGCAATTGCAAAACTGCTTGCTTTAATCTAACCTACGATCAGCAACTAATGCCTATGTTATTACGGGTTCGAAACTTAGGATAGTCACTGACATCACTCAAATTACTCTTCCCTGACAGTAAAGTATGTAATCACTATGTAATTACTACACTATGCCGGCGACTTCGTCCGGCGTTCGTACGGCGTGTGTACGTATATCGATATCTCCATGAATTCTTAAAATATTTGCGTGATTCTTCTTTTAATCAATACAAAAACTTAAAAATGCTCCTATAAAAACTTCGGGTTCCAACTTCTCAGTCCCGATTCTGCAGGGGTAGGTACTACCCCCCTAAACTGTAGCAATTTAGGAACTGTCGATTGTGAATTTAAGAAGCTTTTTTTATTCGATGATAGGAATAGCCCTTGATTACGATCTCACCTGATGGTAACTGGCGATGCAGTCTAAGATGGTCTAGGCTATCTTGGAAGGGGTATAGCAGTATAAATTCAACCCATACCCCTAATCTGTTTCTACACGCCATCGTGCCGGAACGCTAAATCGCTTGACGGCACGTTTTTGACGGTAGGGTGGTAACTAGCCACGTCAAAAGTCTCCCACCAGACCAGACCAGAGACAATTCAGAAATTACAAATTCCCAAATTGCCACTGCCGGGAATCGAACCCGAAACCTCCCAGTTATAAGACCACAGCGCTCACCACTGCGCCAGGGAGGTCGTCAAATACATAGTGGCTTTTGTGACTTTTGCGATATGAATGTTAAGTAGGTATAATAGTCTCTACTTTATCAAGACCGCATTTATTCGATCGAATAATTTCGATAAATTATTAAAAACATACGCGCTTAAGATAATTAAAATATGTCAAAAACAAGTAAATGTAATTGCAAATAAAACATCAGCTTCATTTTCCCTAGATACCTGTCAAAGATAGGCATATTGAGTTGCAAACTTTTAGATCAAATTACAGATTCTCCTCCACAAAGTCACTTGCAGAGATTCCCAGCAAAAACGTTCGAACAGGACCTTTGACTTTGAGTCTAAAAAGTTTCCAAAGTGTCACTCACTTTCGTCTGCTCTCTCGACACAGAACGGCAGCATGTTTAAATGAATAACGTATTAGGTAATTAAACTTTAAATAATTCCTGAAGCATCACTAATGCTTAGGGTTCCCTACCCGAAGGGTGCCAAAGGAACCCTATTGCTAAGCCTCTGCTGTCCATACGTGTGTCCGTCCGTACGTTTGTCTGTCAGCGGGCTTCTTTAATAAGTAGATATTTGTCAATAAGTAGATATTATAGCACCGTAATAAGTAGATATTTGTCAATTTTACAGAATTCATTTTTCTATTGCTACTACGAGTATAATAACAAATAAAGTCAAAAATTAAATACATACAAAACACACATTACAAAATATAAAACTCAATTTTTTTTTCGTTCATAATAAATAATAATAGATGTTAAATCTTATATTATGATGATAGCTACCTACCTACATGTTAGCCTACTAACACGCTAAGAACATCCTAATGTTCTTACCGTAATCTGAAACCATAAATGGTCTAAGGTCGCAATTTATGTCTGTTACTTTGGTAGATAATATAGGTATAAATCTAAGTAGGAAATGTTCGTCCCTCCTGTCATACAAGTGTTACTCGTGCCTTTTCAATTTTCCCCACGAAGAGGGTCCGACCAAATTGCTTTTGTATTCTATTTCCCAACCACCTGAAATGTATCGAAGATTAAATCCAAAGTTTTATTCGAGACCTCAATTGGATTGCTTTGTAATTTAAATTATTAAATATTTCATTACGATATTGGAAGTGAAAATTGCTGAGATTATTTGACTATTAAACCTATACAACGATAGCGTTGTATAGGCAAAAGTAGCTTGTCCGTAGCATGCCATGGACATGACATACAAAATTGAAGCGAATATAAGAAAGACGTGTATATCTATATGTCTATATGTCTATATGTCTATATTTTTAAAGAAATTTCAATCAGGCCATAATATACAAAAAAAATTGGTCTACGGATTTATAGACGATGACTACAACATTCGAAAGCACTTTGTAAAAGTTAATTTGAATAAAAAATTATTCTTTTCTATTCTAACTTTTGCTGACTCTTGCTTTGTTTTAAATTATTTTAATTCAAAGATTTTGGAAATTGGTGTTCACTAAGTGTTCACAAAAAAGTTACGTAATACTTAATTTAAAAAATGGCCAAATGCGAGTTGGCCTCGCACACGAAGGGTTCCGTATCATTGTAAAAGCGATTGTTAAGATCGAGCAAAAAACGCCGGAAAAATCACGTTTCTTGTATGGGGACCCCCCTTTATTTTTTATTATTTGTTGTTATAGCGGCAATAGATTAGATACGCATTCTGCCCGTTGTCAGACAGACGAACAGATGGATGGAAGGACGGACGAACGGACGGACGGACGAAAAGACGGACAGCGCAGGCTAGGCTAGTTATGGGATCCCGTTGGCACCCTTTGGGTACGGAACCCAAAAAACACTGTTTTTCACACAATTCTAAACGCCTGTAATCCTATAAAGCTAAACAAATATACCTACAAAATGAAATATCACAACTTTAATATGGAGGGAGGGAGGGAATATATTTTCGTTTCACAATAACATATTCGACAGCATCCCAAACTAGATTTTCTCTGTTATTCTGATATTGTGTCCGATATGTTATGCAGTAACTCGCTTTTATTGATAAATGTGTTATTCTGTGAAGAACAAATGGGATACAGAAATAAGTAGGTAATATTTACGATTATTTATTGCTAAAGCAGTCCCTACAAATTAAGTCAAATATTCGTAAGCTTATAATTACGGAAGAACTTAGTTCGGGGATTCCCCATATCGAATTCCTGAACAAAAAAAATTGGATTAAACTGCATGTCTGCACTCCAGTGCAACGAAAGCGTATTTTTTTTTTCAGAAGATTTTTGGTTTACTTTTTATTACTATTAAACGAGGAAAAAAAAGAGAAGGTTCTCAATTCGTCGCGTATATATTTTTTTATTTTATGTATGACCACGCATAACTTTTCACAGAGTCATCCGACTTTGATGATTCTTTTTTTAATGGATCTATCTTGCAGCCATGCTTAAAATACAGATCAAAGTTAAACAATCTGCTATGCTTAAAGAAATAAAGTTCGCAGTTATGCTTTTAAAAAAGTTTGTCGCCAACGCAAGGTTAGTTGCTTACATTAGTTTAGGAGCTTAGTTAGTAAGACTAAAAAGATTTATTTTTTATTTTTCCCTTCTTAGTTACTGCTATCATCGGTTAACTTTTTTGTAAAAAATAACTATTGCTATAACTTTTTAAAATAATTCTGCTTATATCTAGTTCATTTTGGGGCTCCCCTAGCGACAGCCGTATGTAGAACCATGAAAACTACAAACGCCAATTCAGAATATAAATCTCAAATTTTCCAGTCGATGCAGTGAAATGACATTTGGCAGGTAGCCAGCGTCCACCATTCTTTCAATAAAATCGATTAAACAGAAAATATAGAGTTGCGTGCATCTCATATAAATGATGACTAAGGGCTTTGTAACAAAATAAAATGAAAAACGTGGATTTTGTATTTATTAGTAGATTTTGAACGTTGCTTCGAGCGTAGATGAAGGTTTCTGAAAGTTCCTAATGAACTTTTTGTACCCGGGATGAAAATTGGCCTTGATAATTCTATGCATTTCTCTCTCCATCGCCCGCTGAGTGACCCTGAGCTTTGTTATGAGATTCATAAATGCTGAACGTGCTACCCCGCATTGGAATACGCAGCGTGGAAGATAACGATCACAAGTAAGTCCCAGGCAATCAGTGGAAAAAAGCAGCACAAGTTGTGCCGAGGAAAGAATATTTGACAATTTTTTATACTTATAACACAATGTCACTTTTCTTTTACTAGGTAATATCTTAACTAGACTCGAAAACATTTTTTAAGTTTCCTGTTGGACAATGAGAGCATACACTCTCCATACATTTTGTTTTAGAATGAGACGGATACAGTCGTATTAAAACAGCTTAAAACTTACCTATTTGTTTTTTCCTGATTTATTTTCTGTTTTGATAAATGTTATTCTTACATTATACATATTCGATTGTAATTAATGAATATCCGCATTTTCAAATTTCCAATTCAAAATTCAAAATATCCAATACTGTGGCGATGTTTGCAAAAGACGTGCGTGTCAATCACGTGGACGTTAGTCGAATGAGATGAGTCATGTGAATAGCGTTGCCAGACGTCCCGTATTTCCCGGGACATCCCGTATTTTAGGCATACTTTAAAATGTCCCGGCGGGACTGACTCTGTCCCGTATTTGAACCGTACTTCGTTTTTCATTATGAAATCGATCCAAGTATTCACACACGTAACGTTCGTAAATTAGTGAGTTGATGACCGTTTTTAATTACGATTATAATTGTATTGATTTTTACAGATATGTTAAAACGAATAAAAATATGTTAAAACTATCCTCCTAAAAAATATCAAAAAAAAAAAAATTACACTAAATAATTTTTTTAATTTGTCCCGGGTAAAAAACTAAAATCCCGTATTTTTTGCCCATTTAACCATTTGTCCCTTATAGGCTGAAAAAAAATCTGGAAACCCTACATGTGAATATCAAGTGAAAATCGGTTCAGTCTTTTTAACCGACTTCAAAAAAAGAGGAGGTTCTCAATTCGACGCGTATGTTTTTTTTTTATTTTTATTTTTATTTTTATTATTATTTTTTGGCGATGTTACTCCATAACTCCGTCAAATCTGAACCGATTTTAATAATTATTTTTTTATTTGAAAGGACGTATCGTCAGGTTGGTCCCATTTAAATTTGGTGAAGATCTGATGAATATCTTCGGAGATGGAGGACGGAACTCCTCAATGAATAAGAGCAAATCGCTCGTAATCAGAGTGTGTGTCGGATTTTAACCATGCATTCTTCATAGCATACATACATAATGCTTTTCTACTCGGCATTTCAATATAATTTTTTTTAACCGAATTTTTAACGATGTTACTCTATAACTCTGTCAAATCTGAACCGATTTCAATAAATTTTTTTTTATTTAAAAGGACTTATCGTCAGGTTGATCCCATTTAAGTTTGGTGAAGATCTGATGAATATCTTCGGAGATATAGGATGGAACTCCTCATTGAATAAGAGCAAATCGCTCGTGATCAGAGCGTGTGTAGGATTCTAACCATGCAAACTTCATAGCATACATACATATGCTAAATTTCTATTTGGAATAATATATATTTTTTTTTTTAAGGAGCAAAACAAATGGTCTAGTGAATTGGTCCCATGAAGCTACACTAAAAAGCTTAAAATAATAACATAAAAAAATATTTTAAAAAAACCAACTTCAAACGCCACTTAAAAGTATAAAATAATTTTAGTTTGTACACGTATGTTGAAGTCGGGCCAGCGTTGCGCAGTGGTATCATCGTTTCTATATTTTAAGCCCGTCCGACTTCAATATACGTGTACAAACTAAAATTATTAAATCGTAAATACTATTAGGCCGGTATACTTGTTGAATTAGCCCGTGAGACGGACGGGCCTAAATAGAAACGATGAAACCGATGCGCGACGCTGGCCCGACTTCAACATACGTGTACAAACTAAAATTATTTTATACTTTTAAGTGGCGTTTGAAGTCGGTTTTTTTAAAATATTTTTTTATATTATTATTGGAGATTATGCTTGATAAACATTTTTTTTGATGCCGAAGCATAAACAACCATTTGACCAGATATTTCAAATCACAGATACACACTTTAATTTTAGTTATTTATTTTAAAGTAACGTATAAAGTTTAAATAAATTACATTAGGTAATCCTACAATTTACCTCTCAAAAACCTTGCATTCTAAACTGCAGCACTTAGGCTTTACATTTAAGCTCCGTTTTAACCTTTAAGAGCTAAAAGTATTAAAAACTTAGTCTCTACAGGTCTGGGCGCTGCCGAAAATTTCTATCTTTAAAAACTAGATAGATGTTGATAGTTCAAAAAATAATATAATCTGACACCATCAAAAATATACTCTAACTAAACATCTCTATTATTTATATAATGCTATTATGCTTTTCTCTATAAATATACTATATTTTCTTCTTTTTTTATTTTAAAGAAATAGAAGATGCCCACGACTTCGTCCGCGTGGATTAAGGTTTTTGAATTCCCGCGGGAACTCTTTAATTTTCGAGGACAAAATTTAGCCTATGTGTTAATCCTGGATTTGAGCTATCTTCAAACTAGTAACGAACACACACACACACACGTACAAACTTTCGCCTTTATAATATTAGTGTCGTTAGTGTGAAGTGTTATTACCACTACAAGAGGCGACGCACCGGAAGGTGTAATGGTAAACCGATGACATCAGACGAGAGAGAGAAAGCCGCTGGATACAGGCAGCGCAAGACCAAGGCCTGTGGAAGTCCACGCAAGAGACCTTTGCCCAGCAGTGGACGTCTATCGATTGATACTGAAAATAAGTATGCTGGACGAATTGAGAACCTCCTTTTTCGTTGGCTTTAAATATTAAAACCGAACAAAGTGGTGTTGTTAGATTAAACCAAGATAATCAATGTTTCTCAAATTAGAATATTCGGTCCGGTGACTGGTTTTCTGTATATTTTCAGTTCTGATACGGAAACAAAAATAAATTAATTCATTATCTTTTAATTCCCGAAGGCTTTCGAGTGTCGTGTGCTTACATCGAGGGAAACGTCGATCTAGAGTTAATTGGACGTCTAATTAAATTTCTAGACGAACGCCAGATAGTTGAAACGCTCCTCAAGAACTAATGAATCTAGCCATTCGTAATCTCGACGTACCTTTAAACTTAATATCGCATAGAAAGACATTTTTCTAATTAATGTAAAAGTAGTAGGTCATTTTAAGGGTTCCGTACCCAGAGGGTGCCAACGGAACCCTATTACTAAGCCTCCGCTGTCCGTTCGTCTGTCTGTCAACGGATTGTATCTCATGAATACCGTAATAGGTAGATACTTGGAATTTTCATAGAGTGTGTATATCTGTTGCCGCTATAACAACAAAATTATAAAAATAAAATAAAAAATAAAGGTCCAAGGTGCTATACCCCTTCCGAGTTAGCCCCCTACCATCTTAGACTGCATCGTCACTTACCATCAGGTGAGATCGCAGTCAAGGGCTATCTTGTCATCGAATAAAAAAAAATCCCATGATATTGGTCATTATAAATTATTTTTAACAGACTTTAAAAAAGGAGGTGTTTCTCAATTCGTCGGGATCTTTTTTCTTTATGTGTGTTCCCCGATTACTCTAAGACACCAGGACCGATTTGGAAAATTCTTTTTTTTTTTTTTGAAAGGGTATACTTCCCACGTAGTCCCATAGCCGAGAAATCGAGAGAACTTTTCATAAGCACACTTGAAGCGATTTGGATATTTTTATAGCGACTTGTACATTTAACAAGGAACCCGTTTAGTGAGTTAACTTGTTCAATTTATTGCTTAACGGAACTCTAAAAAAAGTGAAATGAAATGGAGACCACCCTCAGTTCCCCTTCGGTCCACAACCTGTCCTGTAACAGACAGACGGACACTGAGCTTCCGTAAACAAGTCTTTTGAACAATTTGAAAGCACCGTTTATTGTTTTCCATTAAAGGAGATTCGGCCATTTAAATTAATGACTGTCTTTGTGACCAAAAATCAGGTCGCGCCTTGAACGAACGTCTGGAATTGTATTGTCTAAAATATATTAATTAAATAGGTACCCATCATGCCGTCCAAAGTTAATCACGATGAAAGTTAAATTAGTTAACTTGAAATAAATTTTATTAAAAAAAAATAACGTAGAATACTTATCGATGCATAGATACTGCTCGCCGTCTTTTGCGCCATCGCCAATAAATAATTTACGGAGGTCGCCCACTTTTTGCAGCGATTTAGTAGCGATACAATCGCTAGAAGACCACAATACAGGCCCTGGTCGTATACCTTCAACCACGTAACAACGACTCTGCATTGCTATTCGCTACTATCGCGATACAGCCACATATTATTTTGACTAAGGTGTAGAGTTTGTGAAGTTGGATCTTGTAGAGTTAGAGCGTGTAGAGTTAGTAGCTTGGTTCTACATGAGAGAATAACTTTTATAACTTTTTGACAGTGCGAGTCATATGGTCTCGTCTTGGCAACATTTTACATGAATATGTTTTTGGTGGGATTTCATTTCTTTTTGTAAGTTGCTTGTGACAATATTTTTTTCTTTTTTTGGGGTGTATTTCTTGCACATCAGAGGCGCCTTTTTTATAGCCCACTCGCTTCTTTGCCTTTTTTCTTTGTTGATTTACTGTTCATTATAATAAGTGATAGAAAGCGTCAAAATTTGCTGAAGTCTCATACAAACTTCCATCCCCTAGTTTAAGGGGTTGGGGGATAAAAGTTACAAGTTTTATAATCTTTTTTGTTGTTTATGTACTAATTAATACTAGCTTACATACTCAGCTTTCTAGGACATTAGGAAATACTCTAAGAATTTTGATGATCATCAGTGAGTCAGTGACGAAATCAGGGTTGTTTAGATATCAATAAAATCTAAAGTATAAGAGATATGCAATTAAAACTTTATATATTTAATAAGTCTGCTATTGACAACATATTTCGAGAATTTTGTTTATTTGGTATAACCCAAAACCAAGTTATTTGGGTTTAAAGAAACGACGAGTAGAAACGTAAAATAATGAAATTTATTAGACAAAAGAAAGAAGTTTTTGTATAAAATTGTTATACATATTATTAAGAGATGATACAGCCATTTTATTTATGAATATCTTGCGAGTTATTAGAATAGTATATGATGTATTTAGCGCTCCTACACGCTAGCATCTGTCGCGTTTCACACGAGCTTTCGGGTAGGTTTTATTTCATCTAACGCGGTGACTTTTTTCTGGTATTCTACGCAATGTAAACGTGCTCTCAGTGGCACCTAACGTCGAATGTCGATTACCAATCCAGTTATCGACCGGGACTAACGTTGCTTAATCAGCGTGATCATTTGATTTGTGCTGTCACATGGGCCACACGTCAAATATCTCTCGTAGTATAGAGCTATGCAAAAGATAATAATTCACATTATAAGTAGGTACGTACCCACTTTACATTTATACGCTTTACATACTTATACGTATTGTCTACTCTACCACTACCAATATTTACATGACAACACTAGTTGATTAAGCGAGCTGCAGACTCCAGCATCCTGTTGTTTCAGACTCTCTAAAATAGTTCGACAAACTAAGATGAAATATATGCTAATTCGTGGTTTTGTTATGAGATTGCGCTCCCAAAACTATAATAAAACTTCACCATTAATATTATAAATCAGTTTTAGCATACGCTTTGTTCGCAATATAGATTTATTATTTAAAAATGGTGATAGATGTCTGTGCGTGTATCATGCAAAAATCGTTAGACCTATTGAGATAAAACCCTCGTTTGCTTCTATTATATTGGCAGGAAAGAAGGTATTTCTTCAACTTCTATCAATAACAATGTACAAAAAGAAATATGGAACCCTTTCAGTTTTCAGTCCACTAACCCTGGGCTAACTGTTGAGCTATCGAGGCTTCTTTGAGATTGAAAAAATGTCCATAAAGATAAGCCTACCTAGGAGAAATATCCAAAACACTTTCCTCCAAACATCTTAAAACCACGAGTAGTAGTAACAACTTCTAAAAGCATTTCACAACGTGTGTTGACTTTACCACTGAAAATAGGTTCGCAAGTCGGAAGAAAATTTATTTTTCACGGATTCTTTTTTTAGACCTATCTATTGAACGAAGCACCATAATATTCTGCCGTTTAAAGCTCGCGAGTACCGCATACAAAATATATCATCTGGTTAGGTAGTGGGCCATTTATCAACACGCTTTTCAATGCGAGGTCACCCTTAAACAACTGTATGGTATGCTCCAGCTATATCAAATATCTCTTATCCGAATTTCACAGGGGTAAATCCGATGGCTAGAACTAGTCTTGTATAATTCTTAACCTTTTTACATAAAAATAGATAAACCCAAAATAGTCTTATTTTATTGTACCGCAACTACAAAGCACAGATTGGAAAATATTGTCAAGTTACCACGATAAGGTGACCTGATTCAAAATATACCAAGGACCTTGTATTACATATACAAGATTATACAAATTGCCCTAAAAGTGGGCTTATTACAGTATAAAATTATGTTAATGTAATGAAAAACCATGAAAAACCTAATCGCTTTACAATAAAAATTGATTTCCAATACAAACAGGAGAATGGATATTTCGGGTTCGTCGGAGCGTATTCAGACCTGAAAATGAAAGCTTAATTGAATTTCTCAGCCCACGAAAAGACGAGCTTAGAGAATGGCATTACAATGCTAATACAATCTAATCTATGCCTCTCGATCCAAGTTTTAAGGCCATTTCAGACTGATAGTACGTCAACGACCCCGCGCGATTTGAACTGTGGTAAAACCGCAAACAACAATTACGTGCCGCAAAGTTGTAATTTTATTAGTTAAGAAATCTCTTCCTTAGAGGTAAGCAGTTCTTTTGACGTCTTCTATATGTTTATGTTTTAGTTTTATTTTTTCTGGTACTAAATAAATAAATTTAATCTGCTCAAACTATAGTCAAACATTAAAATGCACAGTACGGGTTCCAATTTGATACGTTTTAATAAAATCCCAAATAACATAATAGCAATGGAGCATGGCGCTTTTTCAATCTCTAAAACGATTCTCAATTAATAAAGCTTATCATGAAGTCAACGATTTTTATTTTGTATGATCCGCGCATTAAATCATCAGAAATGAGGAGATCCATAGAAAAACAAGATTTACCGACTTAATTAATCGAACTGGAAATGAAGTGTCAGTGGGTGGGGCACATGGCTCGAAGAACCATGGGAGCCCAAGGTGCTGGAATGGCGACCCTCTGTCGGGCAATGCAGCTAGGTGGACGGACGATCTCAGGCAACTCGCTGGTACCCGTTGGATACAGATGGCACAAAATCGTGTTTTATGCCGATCATTTTAAGAGATCTATGTCCAGCTGTGGATGAAATGATGATGATATCATGATGCTATAGACTGTTCAATAAATCAGTTGACTTACATGGTTTACTTTCTTCCATTTATTTCACCTTTCAACATTCATGTGTGCATAGTTTATTTTTAGATTTATTTTATTTATTTAACATAAATCATTATTATCAAACCGCTTGATTCATCGATGACGCAAACTGTTCGATTCATCGATAACTCTTTCATAATGTTGCTACAATCTATTTTTCAATTCACCCATTTCAACTGACTTATGTAACAGACTTAGGAAGCAATGATAAGCTTGTGGTCGGGACTGAGGACTATTTGGGAGATCGTAGGTTCGATTTCGGGCATGCACCTCTGACTTTTTAAAGTTATGTGTGTTTAAGCAATTAAATATCACATTCTTCAACGGTGAAGGCTTTTCTTCAATCGTAAGAAAACCTTAGAGTCCTCCATAATATTCTCGTAGGTGTATGAAGTCTGCCAATTCGCTTTGGGCCTGCATAGTGAACTATGGCCTCATAACCCTTCCTTGAGAGTAGACCTGTACTCAGTAGAGCCTTTAATGGGTTGCTGATGATGATTGAACAGACTATCCGCGCGGCTTGCAACCGTGCGTCTGAACAAGCCTTTAAGATTTGTGTACATTGGCGGACGGAATCCTCGGAGGGTGGCCTTAAATATTCTGTTACTGCACATGGTAGCAGATGGCTCGTCCGTAATCTAAGTGGAAGGTCTAATGTCGCCTACTTACCAGACAAAAAGCTTACCCAGAGACTTGTAAAAACAAAAGTTTCGGGTAGCTGTCGTGGTCTTAAGCCTTTATTCAACGCTATATTTTGATAATGAGAAAGCTGAGTTTACTTTGTTCAGATTCTTTTTTTTTATTCGATTACAAGTTGGCCTCTGACTGCGATCTCACCAGACGGTAAATGACGGTATATGCCATCCTACCGAAACTATCACTTTTTCGCTAACTAGCCATATAGAGAATCTATTACTAAACCTCCGCTGTCTGTCCGTTCGTCCGTCCGTCTGTGTGTATCTCATGAACTATAATAGATTTATGTTCAGGTTCCTATTGCCGCTATAACAACAAATAATTAAAAATAATTAAATTAGAAATTAAAGATTATACCATATATTAAAATTTTGTTTTTGCAGTTTTTGTCAAATGATTGCGCACTTGACCGATTTCTTATTGTGGCTAAGCTTGTGAATAGGACCCTTATGTTATATTAGGACATATAGTTCTTGCAATTTATGAGGGCGCGTGAGGTTACGTCGTGTACATGCATATTGCGCATATGTGTGTGCCTGTCAGGAGCCTAGGTGGGAGCGGTCAGGCGCGAGCAAGCTCTCGCTCTCACTTATATAGGTACGACACACACACAACCATGAGCCACATGCCCTCGTGAAATACAAGAACTATACAAAGTAAATTGTCAGAGACCCTAATCTCTGTTAAGAATGTTCATCCTCGACTTTCTACGATAAAGCTTAATTAATCCCAAGACGATCATTAACAATGATTGCTATCAGTAAAATTATTATTTTGTCTTACCCAGTACTTTATTTGGATTGGATTGTAATGTGAAAATTACTTGAATTCCTTAAGTGGATTCCCAAATCTTAACGAGCTAGTCTCACAGAAATTAAATGCAAAAGTGTGTTTGTTTTGTCCTTCAATCACGCAGCAAAGCTAGAATTAAACAAGTGTAAATTAAAAATTTAAAACACCCCCCACATGTTACATCCCACATCCTAATCGCTAGTTAGTAATCGTTAAAATAAAAATAGATAAGCCGCCATTTTGTGGCGGCGGCCATCTTGGACCGATTTTCATCAAACATAGCTAAGAACACTCCCGACTAATTCACCTTTTAAACAAAAAAAAAACAAAATCAAAATCGGTTCATCCGTTCGGGAGCTACGATGCCACAAACACACACACAGACACGTCAAACTTATAACACCCCATCTTTTTGCGTCGGGGGTTAATAAAAAGGATATGTTTGTATTGTTGCAGGGCTTTTCTTAGAATTATATGTGTTTGCTGCCCGAGAAAGCTGCGTCGAAAATACCAACCCCAACTCCGCTTCACGCAATCTCAGGTAAAATCTGTCATTATTAAACTAACTTATACTTATACTTTATCTCTATCATTTATTTATATACACATTTACCCTATTGTTTTTAAAAACGTTTACAAATATACATTTTACAAATATAAATATAAAAACATAATTAAAAACAATAAAATAAATGGGTCCCACTTGCTGCGGGATAGGGACCCAAGCAGCCAGTGGACAGGGCTCCAGAGTGAGGGAAAAAAAAAACTAATAGAACTTCCTGTATCTAGGAGAGCTTCAGCTTTTATATCATTAATTAAGGCTGGAACCGTTGCATTTTTCAAAGAAGAAGGCGAAGCTGCGCTAATATGCTCAGAAAAATTCTCATTATATATTATAGTATTTGTAATAACAATAATATACAATTCTTCATATTTATTGCGGTCCCTCGACTCTCAGTTTATTAAGTCAAATTCTTCTGAATAGGTTGCCTGGCGAAGATACAGATTTAATTCCTTGGTAGAACTTAAAAATTTAAGAGAATTTATGACTTCCTAATACTAACTAGCTCGAGACCTCTCTTCGGTGGTTAAACTTAGCCTCAATTTCTCTGTGCATAATGCAGGTTATTATTTTCATCAAGATTAGTTCCAAGGCTTAGCCATAAGTATCAGGATTTTGTAGAAACAGACGCTTTTGCAATAATAATATTTACGAACACTCGAAGGAAAGCTTAAATCTATTTTAAACAAACGGAAAACTTATTTGGATCATAAATATTATTATGGATTTTGTTCAGGGTTCTGTGAATTTCCGTGAACTTAGTTTTATGTAAATGAAATCAAATTTATAATCAAAATCAATTTATTTGTTGAAATAGGTAGAAGGTAGAGCTGTGGTACAATTGATGAATGGTATCACTAATTTTAAGTCTAACAAATTTGTTTTCCTTGATTTTTAATAATTTGTAATATTTGATTAGAAAATTACATTCAAAATATCTACTAAAAGTGATCTGTTTTTTACTTAGGAGTAGGAACCTTTTTGGGGTTGGTTGCCTGAAAGAGATCGCTTCTTAACGATAAGACCGCCTATTGTACTTTACCGACTTGTGATATTCTTGTTTGGTTTTTATGGTGTACAATAAAGAATATTTCATTCTTTCGACAATACATTCTGTATCTATAAGATTTGTATCGGTGTTATTTAATGTTTAGCTTAGTTGATGAATTCTTTTACTTTCAGTGGCGAACGACCCGCCGTTATTACTCCTCCGGCGAACTTCAAGCTATCAGACAAAACTCCTGCGAGCAAACTTACATATAGCGGCCCAGCTTTATTCTTCACCTCATTATCTCTTGTACTTCGAGTGCCTTCTTTAAAACATCCTCCTACAGTTTTTGTACTTTCATAAAATTCCCTGACTCAATTTCATAAATTTCTACATATTTTCATTCTCTGAACAAGATTATGATTATCTTTATTAGGTATCTAAAGAGAGGTACGTGTGATGTTATCACTTGTTGCATAGTGTGAGACATTTCGCCTTCCTTGGCCTGTGTTACCTGTACAACATTTTTCATCCATGTGTTCCGCACAAATCCAATAAATGTTGAATTATTGTAACCATTTCTAAAGCTTCTGGTCTATGTTTGTAACCAAGTCACTGTTTCAAATTGCTCCGTTCCAAATTGCATGTTTCTATTGATAGCCGTAAAATATGCTTCCATTTATTCCTGTTTCTGTGACCCGCTACATCGCTGCAACGATACCTAAATGTTCACACGTTTCCTCTTTGCATGAAATAATCTGAATAACAAATGTGTGACTTTGCTTACAAACACTTTTCATCCCAAAATCCGTGTTGTTTCAAGCTCATGTACAAAGCTCACTGCACCCTGCGAATTTTAAAGCGTACATGTTTACCTTTTATGTCAGATGTTATTTGAAGTTATTTCTCGTATAAATGTGCATTAATAATTCTGCAACGTTTAACTAAATTCCGCAAACTACTCGTACAAAACAATTGGACTTTCATGAATGCAGCTGAAATTTTAATGGTACATAGTCCACTAATTGCGATGGGGAATTACCTAAGCCTTAGTGTCTAGACAGACGGACTGACTTTAGACTGGAAGCCGACTGTAAAATTGCAGGTGATTTAAGTTATGTTGCTGTTGATTACGTCAACTGCGTGGAAAAAAAATTAAGTCCATCTATCTAGACGCTGAGTGTCTTATGTACCTACTGCGTTTGGAGTGCAGACTGACTACACACCAACTGCACGTAGACTGTGTAACCAGTCAGTATTTGCGATGCATGGAGAAACTCCACAAGTAACTTTGCCCATCTCCGTCACCATCGGGAGCGTTTGACTTCTCTTCTAAAATAATTATTAACAACTAGCTGATTCCCGCGACTTCGTCCGCGTGGAAAAAGTTTAGAGTGACTTGCTACTATCTGCGGGAAGTTATGTCTATATCTTCACCAAAATTAGACAAAATATTTTAATAGTAGGTACACAATTAATAGAAAAAAAAGAATTATCAAATTCGGTTTAGATTTGACGAAATTATGGAGCAAAATCAACAAAAACTTTCATCCCTATCCCGGATAAACCTTATTGTTTATCAGGATAAAAGTACTCCTAGACCCGGAGTATCAGCTACCTCTATACCAAATTTCATTCAAATCCGTTCAGTAGTTTTTGCGTGATGCACGCACAGACAGATAAACAGACAGACAGACAAACAGACAAAAAATTCAAAAAAATTAGTTTTACGCTCAGTATCGATAATAAAGCATCCTCCGATTAAAATTTTCAATGTATAAAATTCGTCCTTTACAGTTTTATTATAAGTAGGTATAGATGTATTGTATTTTGCAGTATCCCGTGGCAACGATGATGTATTCGTCGGTGTCGCAGCAGGAGATGTGTCGACTGTGACATCAGGCGCGGGCGGGCACCTGCCGACCGCCACGCACGCGCTGCTCTTGATGCAGGACCCGCCGCTCTCTGCGCAACGCACGGAGAGATGGCGACACCGACTACCCAATGATGACCATAGACGAACCGAACACAACATACGACGACCGTATCCAATGTCTAGAACGCCACAGTTGCATTGAGACATCCTTTTGCCCAGATTCGGAATCTGTCAGCGAAATAAGCATAGAAAGCGAGTCCAGAAATCCCTCTATCAAACGTCATCATAGCAAGAAGAAAGTCACTTATCAAACTAAAGCTGAAGTTATTTCAAATTAAGATTTTGTAAAAGATTAAACCTCAAAAATAAATCTTCTTGTAGTAAAAATGTAAATAACTACTTTAATTGGTGGCAATAGGAAAACTAATCATACGAGTTTCTAGCAATAAATTCAAAATATGAGACATAGAAAATGTAAAACATAATTTGGAGTACCTATCTTACATGACTTGAGAATCTTGGTGATTCTAAGTTTGTAAAACAGTGAACCAAAGTGTTATGTAAATAATAGATATAATCCCTAGTTAAGTATTAAAATATTTAAATCGAAGTAAATGATCTCATTGTATGTTTATTTTGAACAATTGATAGATTAGAGTAGAATTATTAAATGAAATTATCTAGTCACTTTAATATTGTGAAAAAATTCAATCAGGAGCTGTGATTTACTAGCTATGTAAATATTATTAGCGTCTGTAATATAAATAATGTAATTTATGTCCCTTCATATACTTATTATAATATTTTACATGTGTACGAAATAAGGATATTGTAAATACATAGGTACATTAAGGGAAGTAATGCGCTTCGAAAATGTGTAAATAATCATAAATTCAAATGATTTCTTCCATCTGTAATACTCCTAGTTAGATCGGTATATTGTAAAGTTTAGCTATAAAATCGCATAGTGATAATTTTATAATCCAAAGAAAATATGTTTGTAAGTAATAAAAAAAAATTGTAAAAAAATATAATTTTTCATAGTTCAAGCATAATCGTTAATGTTTCAAACCTATTTTAATCAGTGTTAGGAACCTTCAATTTGTATTAATACATGTTAGAGCATAGGTTCTCAACGTGGCGATAGCGCCCACTTGTGGGTGTTTGAGACTTTCATGGGGACAATAGAAGACCCAGAAAAAACTAGGGGGTATTGAGATGGCACGGGGGGTCGTGGGCAGATAAAAAATATTTAGTCTAAAAAAGGAAAAAAAACCATGCTACACTAATCAACAGAATTATTACTATTAGTAGTATTACGTGATTAGTCACGTACGTACTACAATAAAATAAACTTTTTTAGTTTCCGTTAATTTTTGTTATTGTAAGTATTCTAATTATTTTTATTCATTACATTCAATTGGGTGAAATTAAAAATTTAATTTTTGATTTGACTTGAAAATTTCCGAAACTTCCAATTTCATATGAAATGACCCAATAAATACGGATAAAGTTAATAAATGCAGAGGTATTTACTAACCTATTATTTATTATTTGTATTAAGATTAATACAAATAGCAAAAAACATGTTTCAGAGTCACGACAGATGGTAAGTAAAAAAAATATTGAGGGCTCTAGAAAAAAATATTCTCAAAGTAGGCGGTGGGCAAAATAAGGTTGAGAGCTTATGTGTTAAAGTAATAATTATGAGAATCTTAAGTTTCGCTCTTGAGCAATCTTGGTCGTCACTTGGGAGTTGTGGCACACTTATGTCTCCACTTCTCCCTACAATTACCCTAATTCGAATGTTTTAATATTTATTTATTGTTAGGTAAGTATACTATATCCATTCGCAATAAGCATTCCATTGTTTTGTCTTTGTTGTTACTGATAATAATTTACCTCATGACACGTGATGTTTAGCGATGACTGACTGTGAATTGTACACATACGCAATAACGTTTCAACCCACAAATCTTTGTCAAATTAAATACATACATAATGTAAAGGAATAAAGTTAACTTTTCAATTGATAAGTTGTGTTGGTTGACCCTTTATTGCGTCCAATTACACTGTAATTTTGGGTTAATAAAGTTATTATGGAATCCTAGAAATGTCATTTTGTATTGAAGAGTATCGTAAATGTAAGTTGGAGATCAATTTTATTTAATAGAGAAACACTACCTTACAAAAGATTACTTTCGATAATTTTTATCGTTGTTCATGTTTAAAAGAAATAAATACAAATAATTTCAAAAACAATACCAGTGTGCCTGTTTTCTTATTGTAAAATAATATTATTTATAATGAAATTTGCTGTAACAGTTAATTAATTATACGAGTATAATATTCATACGTCTCTATGTTCAACTGTTTAATAATAATATTATGAAAATTACACAATGCTAGTCAAAAATACTGTAAAAATATATGTAAATTAGTAGCTACTTACTCGTAAAATGGATGGTCGTAAAAATTTATATTAAATATTTTTCCAATAATTATCGGGTTTTATTTTAAATCCATATTCAACAATTAACTCATTTGAGCTTACGTTAGTTGAAGTGCCTGTTTCACAGACTGCCAATACAAAATCTTCAAACTTATTTCGTTGGTTAAGTTAGTTATTATAAAATAAATGAAAAAAAGCCTCTTTTTATATGAATAGCGGGCAAACGTGCTGGCGGGTCACCTGATGTGAAGTGATTACCGCCGCCCATGAACACTTGTAGTACCAGAGACACCACTAATGCGTTGGTAGTATGTGGAAAAAAAGATCTGGAGCAACGGATGGTTGAAGTGCTCCAGACACCCAGGTGGTGAGGGTGAAATTGCGAAAATTTTATTTCTAATGCGCTACATAACAAAAATAGTTTTAACCACAATTTTATCGTTAGAAAATAGTTAATTAATTTAAATTACCCAGTCATCCGGTAGTCCAACATGCTAACCACTAGACCAATGAGGCAGTCAAGAAAGTTACCTATACCTATTATATTAAAGCGCACATGACACCGAAAAATCCTGAAATACGAATCTGGACCCCCGGAGTATTATTAGCGGCGGCACAAACTGGGGTGCTACTAGGCACCCCTGTCTGTTCCGCCGCTGTACTGCCGCTTCTAAGTTATAAAGGGTCTATATTTATTGACTCTTCAGGAACTTATCCGTATTTTCAAAATAAGTGGAAAAACTACACCAACAAGAAAATAGATAAAACTGTAATAAGAAAATTAGATATAACATCCATCATATCGATTTTGTTCGTATAAAATGGAGTATACCCCATGTCACCCGGATGATAATAACCAATCGACTGACACTTCATTCTTCAAAATCGGCTCAGTAGTTAAGGCGTTATGGTGCAACATACGTAGACACATGCATACATACATGCATAGACTTTTTTTTATTAGATGACAAGATAGTCCTTGACTACGATCTCACCTGATGGTAAGTGACTGTGCAGTCTAAGTTGGTAGCGTGATAACTTGGAAGGAGTATGACAGCCTTATCCCTAATCGGTTTCTACACGCCATCGTGCCGGAACGCTAAATCGATTGGTGGCACGTCTTCGACGGTAGGGTGTTAACTAGCCAAGGCCATTGCCTCCCACTAGACAAAATCTGCTAAAATCTAAACCCTCCCTTTTAGCCTTGTCGAAGTCGGGTAAAAAAGCGATTTCAACGACCATTTGGCTAGAGGATAATTTATTTGGTAAGACATTTGGTGCTTTTTTATCGGCAGTCTATTGCAAAATGAGCGGGACGAAACAGCTGATGCCCAAATTGATTTTTTAGTTCTAGACCAGGCTGGTTTTATTGCTTTCGGCAAAATTTATTGAATACATCAATTCGTTTCAGTCATCAGCCTATTTGGAAAGAACAGCCGCGGGACTGTCAAAAATGACAGCTACAGGGTTAAGGTAAGATATATAAGATCAGAATTACGTGATTGGCCGATACTATCTCGTTATTGGCTAAAATGCAAGTTGCAGCAAGATTGAAATAAATTCAGCCAATCACCACAATAATGCGAAAGTTTGTTTGGAGATTGAACCAGCGACCCCTCGGCTACCACTAGACTATCACTGTTTTTTTATAAACATTGCGAAGTCACGCGTAAAAGCTAGTCTCAAACATTTTCAAACCCAGCACTCAAATCAGTCAAAGAGTCTGGTTTGACTCTCTAATCAAGAAGAATTCAGAATTGAATAATTGGATTAACGCCATTACAACAAAACTTTGAACTCAACTCGTATAACTTTGGATACCGACGCTTGCGATGCAAAATTTCGAAGTGGACACATTAACAAAGACTCCGGACTTTGAGTTTAAATTAAAGACCACCAGGGTTGTCACCCAACTTTCCTAAACTACGCTAAAGTTTAATGCCTTAGTTGGTTACACCATTTCCAGTTTAAAGCATCTAAGTATAAACTGATAACATTAATTTCACAGTGAAGGAAAAACATCGTGAGGAAACCTGAATGACTCAGAGTTCTCCATAATGTTCTCAAAGGATTGTAAAGTGTGCAACTCAGCATTGGCCTGCGTGATTCAAATATCGCAATGTCACAAGGCGCAGACTGAACACCGAAATTTAAACCCCACCCGTTGCACTATTATCGTACCTCCTCCTAGCACAAGCTTTAAGCTTAGTTGGAGGGGAAAGGGGAGTATTAATCATGTTCAGAATTGCTAATATCCTTTTCCGTTGGCAGCTATTTTTCACGTGAAATTGGAAAGCCGTGTAAATAGCGAATGATTTATTTACACAAACACGTGAATGCAGGTCTTAAAATAGAACATTATTACCGCGACCTTTCATTCGGGAAAATGGAAACGCAGTAATGTATTAAATTAAGGCCTCGATCATGGCACCGCGGCGCGTTCTGCGTTGCATTTTGCATAGCGTAAAGCGGCCAACTTAAACTTAAGATGATATACGAGTACTTTTGCCCACGTGGTAGTTTTTTAAAAATCCCTGTTTTTCTAAAATCTTTCATCTTGAAAAAACAGAGGGATTGATAGCCTACGTCACTCTGCCAGTCCTCAACTGTATCCTGCAATCCTGTATCATTTTGCCTGGGCAAAAAATCGCATCGATTCGTTGCTCCATTGCTGCGTGATTGAAGAATAAACCAACATAAGAACATACTTTCGCATTTATAATAGGTATTAGTAAAGATGAAACTCTCAGATTAGATATATCTACACTACTATTATAAAGAGGAAAGATTTGTATTTTTGTGTGTATGTTTGTAATGAATAAACTCAAAAACTACTGGACCGATTTGGCTGAAATTTAAAATGAAGATAGACTATACCTTGGATTAAAACATAGGCTATTTTTTATCCCGAATAAAATTTCAGTTCCCGCGGAATCTTGAAAACTAATTCCTCGCGATCGAAGTCGCGAGCATCAGCTAGTTAATTATATAGAGGAACACTGTCACATTGTTGTTGTTTGTTATTGTGTTGTGTATGTGTTTAGCTTAATATAAAGATATTCTTGCTGGAAATCAATTTTTTGCGCCGCAACTTTGCCATCAACCCCGTTCCCAGCAGCACGGCAGAGGAAAGTGAGGGGTAGGGTTTCTGAACGCGATGAGTATCGCTGTGATGCATGAATTTGCTCGTGTGGATCCGCTGCAGACGCCGCCACCTAATTCTTCATCAGCGGAATAATCGCGTCGCGCATAGCCCCGCGTTTATTTGAACGAGTCCTTAACCTTTGGCATTGAAGAAATAAAATGTATCGATTCGTTGCATGTGTCACGAGATTGTGAAAGACCTTTCAAAGACCGATGTTTTTAACGCTTGGATTGGTAAAAAAACTTATAACAGTATCTACTAGCTTTTGCCCGTGACTTCTTAAAAACCCTCGGGAATCTAATGTTATGTTCTATAGAGGTTCTGTAACATTATTTAATCCTACTAATCCTACTAAATATTGTAATGTAAGTAATTTAACTTACCTATTTAGCACAAATGGCATAGGTTCCTGTGAAATTATAATCCGTAGCTAAACGAAGTCGTAGCTAAAAGCTGGTAAGTGACCAATACACTTGATACATCGTCTTTTATAGAATGTAATTTAAACTCTTTCTCTTCGCTACTTTCAGTCGTGTTGCAATACACATAGCTTATACCTCTTGTATCAGAATGTAGAGACTGCTTCGAGCTATTGCTCACAGCTAAATCCGGATTTAAAGAAGTGGAAGCAAACAATGCATTCTTACACTTGAAAACTATTTTAGAGTATTTCAGTTTCAAGATAGACTAGATTTTTAAAAGAACTAAACATCTGCACCAGGTTCGAGTGTAAGTAGGTACCTACATTCATGCATCTTCCTAGAAATGATAGGCAAGGATGACTAGAGCTTTACGTATTTTCGCTTTTTTTTATCTTTTAGGTGATCATTACGTTATACACTGTATAACGTAATATACAGTCACCTTCATGAGAAAAAAGAGACGTAAGTACATACAGTAAGAAGAACTGCTTTTTACTGTATATTTTTGATTTCCTTTCTCTATATATTATACAGTACAGTATGGTCCTTGACTGCGATCTCACCTGATGGTAAGTGACGATGCAGCCTAAGATGGTAGCGGGCTAACTTGGAAGGTGATGGCAGTGTAGATACCCCTAATTGGTTTCTAAACGCCATCATGCCGGAACGCTGAATTTTTTTTTAAATATATAAACTAGCGCTTGGCTGCGATCACACCTGATGGTAAGTGAGGATGCGGCCTAAGATGGAACGCGCTTGCCTAGAAGATGCCTATTCACTCTTGATTTGAAGGTATCGCTTGGCGGCACGCTATTGACGGCAGGGTGTTAACTAGCCACGGCAAAAGGCTCCAACCAGATAAAAAGGCTTGGCTCGTTGTTCTTTAAAAAAACATCACCGAATTTCTCAACCTACACTTGTAGGTTGAGTATGTACTTACATACTGATCACGTATTCCTACGACGTGTCAAAAGTTAAGCACAAACAGGATCTTCGGTTTCTCAGGGATTGGGGCTGATTCAATAATCCGCTCACTTGCGCGTGGAATTTTAAGGAGAGTTGGAGAAATCATATTTGATATTGACTAAGAATATTAAACACTAGCCCTCGACTTCGTACGCATGGATTTAATCTTTTTTCTTTTTTAAATCATTGCAAGATAGCCCTTGTCTGCAGTCTCACCTGATGGTAAGTGACGATGTAGTCGAAGATGGTAGTTGCAGTCTAACGTACTTTTGTTTTTTTTATTCATGACCGCAATCTCACCTGATGGTAAGTGTCGATGAAATCTAATATAAGAGGTGAGCTTACTTGCAATGGGGACTGCCAATTATTATTAACTAAACCTACCACTGACAAAATCTTTGCTATCTTTTCAAAAAAGTTCAAAAAAAATCTAATTTCAAAATGATATTTTTCAGCCACAAACTTTTTCAAAATTATTTTATTATTTTATTGGACCACAGCCCATACGCCATAGATCTACCACCTCACCGTCATTGATTTAAAATTGAATGCCAACTCATCGTGGCCTGGTTTGGAGATATGGCAGAGCTCTAAATCCATATAATATGTTACGAAGCACAAGTAAAAGGTTGGACAGTGACAGATTTCGGCAGTGGAGTGCCAGCAAGAGATAAGGGTCGATTTATTATGACTTTGATGTGTTTAAAATTAATTCAATCTATATGTATTATGACTTCGATATGTTTAAAATCAATTCAATCTACACTATCACACTAATATTATAAAGACGAAAGTTTGCGTGTGTTTATGTCTGTGTGAGTGTGTGTGTATGTTTGTTACTCCTTCACGCTACAACGAATGCACCGATTCGGCTGAAATTTGGACGTAGATACGAGTAACTCATACCCAGGATTAACACATAGGCTACATTTTATCCCGGAAAATTAAAGAGTTCCCGATAAAAATCAAACCTTAATCCGGGCATCATCTATCTACAATATAATATTATGTCGAAAATTACTGAAGCTGTAACGTATATTGCACGTGTTCGAGTACGAGTATTATATCACATTAATAAAGCGAATACAAGCTTTATTGAACCTATTGCTAGACTACAATGGATGCCTAAAATAATGTATCTACTACAGAACCAGATTACGCTAATAATAATCTACACATTAGCTTAATTTAACACTAGGTTTTTAGGTTTTTAGGTTTCTAGGTTCCCACGGAAACCCTCTGTTTTTCTGGAATAAAAGGTGGTCTATCCCAAGTCCTCAACTGTTATTTATCCACGCAAAAAATCTCGTCTATCTATTGCTACGTTACTTCTTTGAAGGACAAACCAACAAACAAACAAACTAAGAAGAGCTTAGAACAAACAAATTAAGTTTTACTTTCATGGTTGCACAAAATATAAAAAAGTCTTCGACAATCTTATGTGAAGCTAATAACTTTTGAAATTGCTTGTATTTATCTCAATAACTTAAGATTTGAAACAAGTTTTTGTACAAAAAGAACATGAATCAAAGTATAACATAGATATATTTTTTTGTCAATTTTTCAATTACATTTGAAGAACTGAAATGGTTTTGAATAACGCCTAGAACATGCTTGGAGCGTCTTAAGAACTATCAATATAAACGGACATATTAAATTAATATTATTAAAAGAAGCGAAATTTCACAGTTAGTCCAGTCAAAAAACCTCAAAAAATGGCCCAACCTCTGGAAAATTGCGAAAGTTTTGAAACTTTGCACATCGAATTATGGGTCCCTAGGGATGAATATACCAAAAGTCCTTATGCGTACGAGGCGAGCTCTAGCGGCAATTAGCGGAAACAGGACCCTTTTTTTGGTTTTTTGTTAATATCTCGAGAACCTTTGGTCAGAGGTAAAAGTTTACTACTACATAATTAAAGCTTATTAAATTTGCAACAATAATGATTATATACATTTTTCTTGAATTCCTAATAATGACCGAGTTTTAGGCCACTAAAAGATAGCTTTTTCGAAAAATCACGCCAGCGGCGCCCGGTACAACATGGCATTTGTAATAATATTTGACAATCATGGTTTATCATTTTTTTTTTGGGTACCAAGGGTGATTCAGAAAATAAACTTCACAGTTATGTACAAAAAAAAGACATATTGTTTATTAAACAACTAGCTTTTGCCCTCGGCTTCGCTCACGTTAAGTTAAATTTTTCAAACCCCTGTTTTACCCGTTGTACCCCCTTAGGGGTCGAATTTTCAAAAATCCTTTCGTAGAGGATGCCTACGGCCTAATAGCTACCTGTATGCCAAATTTCAGCCTGATCCGTCCAGTGGTTTAAGCTGTGCGTTGATAGCATTTTTTATTGTTTCTGTATTTGATCTAAATATTTAAAGCGCAAAGGTGACAGACTTACTGACTGATCTATCCACGCACAGCTTAAACTACTGGACGGATCAGGCTGAAATTTGGCATACAGGTAGCTATTAGGCCGTAGGCATCCTCTACGAAAGGATTTTTGAAAATTCGACCCCTAAGGGGGTACAACGGGTAAAATAGGGGTTTGAAAAATTTAACTTAACGTGAGCGAAGCCGCGGGCAAAAGCTAGTTGTTTAATAAACAATATGTCTTTTTTTTGTACATAACTGTGAAGTTCATTTTCTGAATCACCCTTGGTACCCAAAAAAAAATGATAAACCATGATTGTCAAATATTATTACAAATGCCATATTGTACCGGGCGCCGCTAGCGTGATTTTTCGAAAAAGCTATCTTTTAGTGGCCTAAAACTCAGTAATTATTAGGAATTCAAGAAAAATGTATATAATCATTATTGTTGCAAATTTAATAAGCTTTAATTATGTAGTAGTAAACTTTTACCTCTGACCAAAGGTTCTCGAGATATTAACAAAAAACCAAAAAAAGGGTCCTGTTTCCGCTAATTGATGCTAGAGCTCGCCTCGTACGCATGAGGACTTTTGGTATATTCATCCCTAGGGACCCATAATTCGATGTGCAAAGTTTCAAAACTTTCGCAATTTTCCAGAGGTTAAACCTTGTTTTGACTGGACTAAGTCCTCTATGCAGGGCTTGCATGGAGGCGGATGAAATACCGGCGCACGTGTTCCCGGGATGCACGGGAGTGGTAGAACAACGCAACAACCATCTAGGATCCCCAGCCTCACTTCGAGAAGTCCTTGGCAACCTGGGCGGCCTGCTAGGCTTCTGGAGACAGCTGGGATGGTTGGAGTAAAGAACATTGGCAGGATTGGTGCATCACACACAACAGACCATGACTGGTTTAAGTGTGAAAACCAGCCCAGCAAGAAGAAAGAATGAAAGAAAGAAGCGAATCTTACCTACTCGCAAATTCGTAAAAGATTTATTGCAAAAGATTTCCTAGAAAACGTACCTTCAAGTACCTACTATCAAATAAATGCACGTCAATTAAATGGAAAGGTCTAGGAAATGTCTCGAGTCTCGTTTGTGAGATTGAAAAGTAAGCGGATTTTCCTTCGCTCAGTTTATTTTTATCTTTATTGAAAATAGGTTGCACTGCGCTCCCCTTTTAAACAAGTAATTTTATTAATTAACCGCAAATACAAATGTTCAGTTCGTTTTGCACGAACACGTTGCTTAAATATGTCACGTAGCGTTGCATTGTTATTGTGATAAAATAGATGTGGTTAAATTTGTTCTCTATACCTACTAATAAATGCAATTAAATTGTCTCTACAATTTCAAAATAAATTTACATTTTTATAACTTTGTTTCGAGTATGCTAGTAAAAAACATCACACTTCACTCACATCACATCACATCAGACTAATATGTATTATAAATGCGAAAGTTTGTATGTGTGTGTTTGTAGGGTGGTAACTAGCCACGGCCAAAGCCTCCCACCAGACAAAATATTCCACGGTATTCCACGGTTAAACTCAACGTTGGTAAAATTTTGCTAATTACTACGAACATAATTTATCACTGGGTTGAGTTATACCCAACATGATATCGCAAGTTACGGCTTCCCACAGTCACTTGTCGCCTCTCAGTAAGTCTCCTAAAGTAATTAAGTAGTTTTAAGTCAGACTCTTAGCTACTTACCTACTTTATAGCTTGCTTTAAAAAGTTTAAGATTCGTAGCGTCGACTTTGTACTCTTACAATCGAGCAAAAAATTTAAAATATACAAAAATACTAAATAGATCAAAATAATGCATTCTATGTGTATTACGTACTACGCACTACATGTGGCGTTCCAAACATTCACCTTGTTCAAGTGACATGCACAGTCGACCGTGCATTAGGGTGGCATGGGCATTGGCGACGTACGAACGGGGTACGAACGGGCTTATCATGAAACTTTTTAAGCACCTAAGTGCTTAAAAAGTTTCATGATAAGCCAACTTTATCTATATTCAAGTTAGTAATTAACAAAAATATGTAGTTGATTTAGTGAATAATTAGATAACGACATCGCAGCGCGTTATACAAGTCATGTGTTCTAATGTTCCTGTCTATATCTATGTTGATGCTCACCATAGAATCTATGGTCACATAAATTTTGCCGTAAACATAAGTAGTTTATCGTAGCCGTAAACTATACGAGTAAATCTGAGTAAATACATACATTGATCATAGAATTAGCTCAAATTAGTGCATATAATCATTGAAGTGGTGATTAATGGATATACAGAGACGGTAAACGCATACTATTATCAGCTGTAGTATCGAATTGCAAATTGTTATTGGCGCCTTTAATTAGATGCCTTGAGTGCTATCCGATAATATTTATAGAAGTCTCTTTCGAATCACAGCTACAGCCACAACATATTATAGTAATCAATATAATCTTTAATCTTATAAAAGAAATGTCGTGTGAGTTACACTATTTACAACTCAAGAACGGCTGAACCGATTTGGCTGAAAATTGGTGGGGAGGTAGCTTAGAACCAGGAGACGGACATAGGATGCTTTCTATCCCGTACACTACAAAACAAAGTCGGGTTTGTTCTAACACTTAGGTATAACTATAGAACGGCTAGACCGATTTTCATGGTTTTTGATTTGTTGTATTTGTCTCCGTTCCGAATAGTAGAATAACTTTTAAAATATCAGAAAAATTCACGAAAAAAAAAATTAAGAAAAAATTTCATTTTGTATTGAACGGGTTTTTTGATGGCAAGGAAAGTGACCTTTTACTCCGGAAAAACAGTAACCTAAGTCATGCGGACGAAGTCGCGGACTTCAACTAGTCCTTAATAAATGCGAAAGTATGTTTGTTTATTGGTTTGTCCTTCAATCATATAGCAACGGACGGAGCAACGGATGGACGTGAGTTTTTGCATGAGTACAGTTGAGGACCTGGAGAGTAACATCACATAATATTCCGGAAAATCAAAGACAACAGAGATTTTTAAACACATAGAGACGATTTTTAACAATGAGTTATGATTTATAAAGTAGCGAATCGGTTTAGATAAATAAGTTTTCGGAGTCAGACTTGGCTCATGTTTTAATAATAAAAAAAACTCAATGTAAAAGCATGTCGCATAGCATAAATCCATTAAAACTTTTATTGGCATTGTTTGGCCCGCGATGCCTGTTCATTAATTTCCGTCACCGTCGGTGAAACTATCTCCCGAGGGGGGAAAACCCCATACCCCTACAGATCTACATAACATTCTATTCAAAGACCCCTCAACAATTTTTTTGTATTTTTACTTTTAGTAATTTGGTTTTTTACCTACGTACGAGTATGTAACAAAGTCAATGTACGGGAAATAAGGTTTGTACGGCACGTACGCCTGGCTATGTCTACTGTACGATATGCTGGAGCAGCGGTCAGCGCCGTGTTCCCTACCAGGGTGCAGGATAGAGAAGTAATTGACACAAGTTACTAATAATAATTAAGTAAAGTAAGTAGTAAAGTTTTATTCTAAAGCATTCTAACTAAAGAGACACATCGCTCATTTGCGACAAGGGAGACTTAATTCAAAATCGACGATGAAAGAATTTTCTCTTTAGAGAGTAATGTTTTGTGGATGCTGCGGTCTCGAAACAACACAGCGGCCAACAAAGCGACAGAGCATTTGGTCACAATCTCTCTCGCTCTTATTTTTTTGTGCTTAGCGTAATGTTGCTTTTATACTAAAAAGTATAAATATTCGACACTAAAATTGGTGAATTTTGAGTTATGTCACCCTTGTCGCAAATGAGCGACATGGGCGCAGTGGCGAGCGCAGAGCAACTGTTGCGGCGTGATCGGCGCGTCATGTTTAATGCGTCAAAACTGTTGATGCTAGGTGCCCGCTACAGTCAGTATGACGGAAGTTATATCCGATTTTCTGTAGGGTTGAGATTTGAGATGAAAAAAGTTTCAGATAACCGGATTTCCACAGTACAAAGTTAACAAATGGTCTACTCGCAGAGTGACGTTTAATAACGATGTACTAGTTAATTCACTCTTTTATCTTGACACTAAATTAATGACCTTGAAACTAAGAAATGATTAAGAAATGCAAAAAAGTGTTTGTCTGTTGGTTTGGCCTTTAACCATGCAGTAATAGATCGACTTGATATTGAGATCACAGTCAAGAGCTATCTTGTCAACGAATAAAAGAGTCCAATTAATTATAAACTGAACCTTAACAGGCACAGACTTTAGTTAATTCACATTAAAATTGTTTTAAGGAATTTTATTTTTCTTACATTTGGGGTGGGCTTAGTTAATTAAGAAGCTCTTAATACAGCGAGAAAGTTTCGTATCGACACCTACGCAACAAGCTCAATGTTTACACAGGTGTCCCCCCACATACATGTTATGTACATTGTCTAGAGAATTCGACAATATATAACATGTATATGGTTGTTTTAAATTATTTGGTAAGGTTGGTTATTTTAACATTAGATTATGCTTGATTGTTCTTTTCTTTTAAGTGAACGAGTAAAACAACGATTCCAGTGTTAATCATACATTGAAGATAGATAAGAAGATAGAGGTCACTCTATCTTGAATAGATAGAGTGAAAAGACATCTCAAAAATGAGCGAATGTTCCCCAGATGATTTGGATCGCAGGATTGGATGATTTCGAGCTTCAAACCAAAGAATGCAGTCGGATAGACGACACCAAGTCGCAAAGAACTGCTAGATTCAAAAGCAAGTGTAGATCTCTTCAAGAGACTTATAACCAAACGTCGAAGAAGAAGAGATAAATATGTAGGTATAAAAATAATGTTAAATTAAAAATAGCGTTTCCGATATAAAATGAAAGCTCTTAGAATTGAATACAATTCACTGAAATGAGAAATCCAATATATTGTCTCTTCACATCCGTAAGCTTTTATAATAGCCCGGAAGTGCAAACAGTGGCACAATGAAACAAATTGTACAACTATCGAACGTAAACAAAAACCCCGAGACGTGGCGGAAAAATTGAAGAGGTGCTTGATGTAAACTGAAACTTTGTCATGTGGCTTCCAAGAAAAAACAATAAGCATATAAAATGTATACTTTAATGGTGACCCTTAGCGAAAAGTGAAATGTTGTTCAAAGACTCCCACTAACTCAAACTCAAAATTATTTATTTCCAACTTGTAGCTCTTATGACAAGTCGAGAATCTATCACCGGTTCGGAAAGCTGATAGCTGATAGTATAACCACCAGGTGGTTAACAAAGCGCTTATAGTCGCTAGACACAAGCGGCATAAGATCATGCTGTTTGGCGGTCCTTGCAAGAAACCTATATTCAACTGTAAACGTCTGTAGCCTGTAAATACAAACAGTGGGATAAATTGAAACAAATTGTAAGTACAACTATTAAACGTAAAGCAAATAAGCTTTCCATTTCAAGAAAAGTAGTTTCGCTTCTTTCCTTAAATATGGAAACCTAAACCTGCCAGTCGGTCAGAGATGGATGAGTTTTAAAGATTAATTATTAAGCGAAATAGCCTGAAAATGCAAACAGCGGCACATTTAAGTAAATCGAATTTTAAATAAAACATTCTTTATTTTTGAACCCAACATACTCGGGACATTATATTTTTTGCATAGGAATATGTTATAACCTAAACGATAATATATTATGTAACCGAAGATACTATCGCATTTTATTACTTCCATAATCCTTATTGGCATCCGCTTATTCCGCGAAGCTACGCGAAATCTCATCAGAATGCTAATCGTATCAGTAGATACGTCTATGGTTGTAAAGAGGTAACTTGCTCTGACTGAAACCTCACACCAGATCAGAACTAAGTAACAAAACCCTTCAACATCTTCAACAACAACCTTCCGGCATAACTGGCTTTGTCACACTATAAGATTATAAAGATGAAAGTGTGTGAGTGTTTGTGTGTGTGTTTGTTACTCCTTCATGCCACAAAGAATGGAATGATGTGAATATGGAATGGAGATAGCTCACACCTAGGATTAACATATAGGCTACATTTTATTCCGAAAAATTAGAGAGTTTCCGCGGGAATTTAAAAACCTTAATTCACGCGGACGAACAACTATATGATGCCACAACTTCTCGCGGTGTCATCTAGTTGTTAATAAAACACTATTATTACTTTATCTGAATTAAGTTTAGGTATATTACAAAGGTTACTCGTACCATGACGCACATAATGCCATTTTGGTCAAAACCGAGTTCTTCGTATTTTCGCTTTCTTGGAATCATTAAATAGATTTTTGTAGAGCATCCAATGTGCAAACCATGTTGATATCATTTCGTCTTTATACAGAGCTTCAGCTTCTATCAAGCACTTCTTCAGTACTTCCCATCAGCTCTGGGGCTTCAAACAACAATGGCCGTGAATACTCTGAATTTCCTTTCAAGATAAAGTGCTATACGTGCTAGTTAACGCGCTTAGGGAATATACATTGTTGAACTAACTATTTTATAGAGAACCTATCTAAATCATTGTACCTACTAACCTTTACAAAGGTTTTATTTTTCTTGTTTTGTAGTGGTCTTACGACTGAAAAATTAGTTTGTATCTTCTAGAACATGATGATTTCTAAAATACTTACGTGCTTAATTTTACATTTTTTTATAAATTATCCTACCTATAGTAGCCAAGAATATTACCTATATTACCTATAAGCCTATCTCAATTTGACTAATAGGTATTCTTCTCCCCTCCAAATAAACGGAAAACTTGTGTTAAGAGTTGGTATACAACAATTATTGTACAACAATTGCTTAAGAATCGTTTAATTGTTTAAAAATTTAATTAATTAATTTAAATTAGGAAAATATAATGTGCCAAAGCTATTTTAGGCGATACTTACTTCAAACGAAATTAAATTAATTAGCGAAACGTCGTGGCGCCTGTTTGTATAATTATTACCAGAAGATACTCATATTAATACCAAATTGAACTTAGTTTTGAGTTTAGATTTTTATTTCTTTTTTCAAAACTATTATCTTTAAACCATTAAAATATAGCCTTTTCCCGTGATTTCATCCGCACTGAGTTAGGTTTTTAAAAATTTCACAGGAACCTCGTAGTTTTCCAAGATAAAAGCCTAATCTTTCTCCTCTTCCTCAACTATACCCATGCGAGAAATCACATTAATTAATTGCTCCATTTCTGCGTGATTGAAGAAAAACGAACAAAAGAACAAACCAGTAGAAACAAATCTTGAAAGTTTATTTACGCGCTGTTACAAATTGAAATAACAATACACGACAATTAAGTATATAGTGAAAAGATATTTAATCCAGGGCAAATAGAGCTCTGATAGGAGCGAATTAGAAACCAGAGTCTAGAAACTCGCTTCACAAACTAAAAAATTATCTTAGATGAATGATTGAGAGATCTTTTATCGAAAAATAAAGGTTTCTGTAAGATTTTTAAAACCTAACCTGGCCGTCGCGACGTCCAGGTGCGACGCGTTGCCCGCTAAAGCTAATTCAATAAAATATTCGAGTAGTTTTAATAATATTCTCAGTTCATTCTCTTTTTGTCCAAGCCACCTAAATTAATAAAAGTCTCGCCGCCTCGAGCTAAAAGCTATTTAAAGAAGCATAAACTTCAGTATTTATTGCGGCTAGGATACTTATCTGTACCCTCGTTTAGCTATTGGATTTCCTCTTCTATTGCTCTGTGTATTTTTCTTTTCATAGTTACTATAACCGGTCGGAAAAATCGAACTTAACGTGAGCAAAGCTGCGGTAAAAAAATTCATACAAAAGCCTAAAAGAAATGTTTGTTATTTCTTTCCGAAAATTCCAGTAAAAGTTTGCATGAATTGGAATAAATAGGAAGTGACTTTTATATCGTGAGGCACATTTGCGTAACCTTATTATTCCTTGAAATAATGGCAATTTCGACATAAACACTCCACTTCCCTCTTACATTTTAACACCTCTTAGCGCGTGTTCATGTATTTCGCAAACGCGGTGGCGGACGCGGTAACTTCAAAGTCAAATAAAGTAAGTAAAATCAAAAAGTCAAGTAAAGTACCTGTATAGTACGTTTATCTCACGAAGTTACGGCCGCTTTACTTGTGGTTACGCCGTGTACATTGCGTAAGTGTGCGTGAAATGAAATGAATACACTGTACATTACATTAGATAGAAACATATAAAGTAAAATTAACTTAAAATAAATTATATAAATGAGAGCACAAATGGCGGCCTTATCGCTAAGAAGCGATCTCTGCCAGACAACCATGATGCATGGTGGATATGATGATATAACACAAAAACAACTTAGCAGCACCAAACATAATGCGCTTGCTTATTTCTGTAAATTCAAACGAAAAACATCTGTCAATTAAGTGAGAAAAATAAACATTTGTGTTTATTGTAACCGAAAAGGAATGTTCTTATTAGGCGCCATCGCCAGGAATGTAATTTACCGGCGCCTAAAAACAACGTCGTTTCCCGCAAACAAAAGCAACAAAGTAAGGAATACGAATTTGACAAAAGTAATGAAGTTAAGTTTAAGCACAGTTTATAGTATTCTTCGAGAACGTAAGCACCTACAACAAAATAAGATCATATTACATGATGTTCAGTACAATCATAGAACTTAATTTGAAACTGTACAATAGCGTACTCTTGTAGAAAATTCTACGTTTAGGTAGAAATGAAATTACATAAAGTAACAACAAAGCAGATGGAAAAATAGGAGAAAATGATGGTCATAATGTAACTTAATTTACTTAGATAAATATTACTATAAGTACTTTCTTTCTATTCTTAACTGCAATGTCCTATACAGGATAAAACTTGTTATATTATTTTCTTGTACTAAATTGGTCATCAGACCTGCTACTTTAAAAAAATCAGCGATCTACCCATTCAGAAAGACGATCAAGCAGACGGGAAAAAAGAAAACTTTTGAAAAGTTTTCTAATCCCCTCAGTCCTCAACAAAAGTAAGCAACTTATAAATAACATTGGAGTTAGTTTATTACTTAGGTATATTACAAGTATTTTAGATAACTCATTTCGTTCGCCACACTAAGAAGAGAAGAGAAAATCATCTGCGAAACTTATTTTTTGATAGATCCCATCTATCCCACAAATGTAGGTCGCATCAGTCTCACTCGCACCAACGAGATCGTGCAGTGGCTATTTTCATTAAAAAAGAATACAATGTCTAATTTCAGAAGCTAAGTCATGATATATGAATATATGATAGTTGAGGATTAAACTACATTTACTTGAGGAACATATGTTGGTGCTTTAAAAAATAAAATGCGGCTGAGTTATTAAATTCGTGGCTAAGTTAGTGAATTAGATGGCCAGATATAAATCAAGGGGACAAGTAGTAAAAATAGTGGCTCTTTATTTGACGCTTTCTTTGGAATATTTTGTGGCCATTGTGAAAAAGGCGAGTTAGTATGTTAGAAGCTTCATCATTTTCCCGTGGCTAAGTTATAAAATTAGAAGCTAGGTTTTGTGGCCAAAAGAAATTCTGCGGCTCGACTTATTATATCCCATTTATGTAATGTATACTCAAGGATCTTTTTCTCGTAGCAAACGGCTCATTAAGAAGATGAACTCATATATGTACCTGCAAGTAGCGCAACTGTAATTTAATGTACCTAATGTAAGTGCAACTTAGGTACTTTTGCAAGAAGTTACTTACCAACGTCACAGACTCGGTAGCGGTAGCGTTGCCTCAATACGTCACGTAATAAACTTCGCCCACACTACGCCCACCGTCGACGCCCACGCTTTCCCAACATAAATGGTGACGTCACGCTTAATTAAATATCGAATAGCTTTTACAATAGTACAATCGGAATGTAGATGCCATTTTGTTGTGACGACATTTATATTACCTACGTAAATAAGCATTAGTAAGGGTCATGCGTAAAATGCGAGAATCCATTTCCGATTTCGATTAACTTTTGTTGACCCACTGTGGGTGATGAGTGTCGCTTTTGGGTTGATCCGAACCCAAAAGGATTCACTCATCTTCGTCTTCCTCGTCAACCGATCGACGTCCTTAAACATGAGTCTCTTGTAAGGACTTTCACAATCCTCTAAGGCTTTTTACTCGGTTCATGTAGTCAGTCCACGACGTAGGGAGTCTGCCAATACTGAGCTTTCCAGTGTGAAATCGCCATTCCAACCTTGGGAAACCAACGCCAACCAAGCCTCAATAGCCCAACGGTTAAAGGTGCGGACTGAAAACTGAAAGGTCGCAGGTTCGAGCCCCACCCGTTTCACTATTGTCGTACCCACTCCTAGCACAAGCTTTTCGTTTATTTGGATGGAAGAGGAGAATATAACTCAACTTCAGCTTGGCTAATATTCTTTTTAAGGAAAAAAACCATGTGCACCGCTTATTCAGCTTTGCGACACGTTGAGCTTTATCTATAAATAAATAACTTCTTCTTCTTCTTCATCAACTAATGGACGTCCACTGCTGGACATAAGCCTCTTGCATGGACCTCCACAAGCCTCGGTCTTGCGCCGCCTGAATCCAGCGGCTCCCTGCGACTCGTTTGATGTCGTCTGTCCACCTAGTGGGGGGTCTGCCAACACTGCGCTTCCCGGTGCGGGGTCGCCACTCCAGCACCTTGGGACCCCATCGACCATCAGCTCTTCGAACTATGTGCCCCGCCCATTTCCACTTCAGTTTCGCCACTCGCAGAGCTATGTCGGTGACTTTGGTTCTCCTACGGATCTCCTCATTTCTGATTTGATCTCGCAGGGATACTCCGAGCATAGCTCTCTCCATCGCCCGCTGAGTGATCCTGAGCCTTCTTATGAGGCCCATAGTTAGCGACCATGTTTCGGATCCGTAAGTCATCACTGGCAACACGCACTGTTCGAAGACTTTAGTCTTCAGGCACTGAGGAATTTTGGACGAAAAGACATCTCTAAGCTTCCTGAACGCTGCCCAGCCGAGTTGGATTCGGCGGTTGATCTCTTTCTCGAAATTGGACCTACCTAGCTGGACTGTGTGTCCCAGGTATATATACTCGTCTACAATTTCGAGTGCAGAGTTATCAACGATTACTGGGTGGAGCGGAGCATGAGCATTAGACATAATTTTCGTCTTGCTCATGTTCATTTTAAGGCCCACCTGTTGAGAAACCCTGCTGAGGTCATTGAGCATTGTATTGAGGTCTCCGAGAGTCTCTGCTATAATGACCATGTCATCGGCAAATCGAAGGTGAGTGATGTACTCGCCGTTTATGTTGATGCCAAGTCCGTTCCAATCCAGAAGCTTAAAGACGTCCTCCAACGCAGCAGTAAAGAGCTTCGGGGAGATTACGTCTCCCTGCCGCACTCCACGCTGCAATTGGATTGGCCTTGTAGTCTGGTCCTGTATACGAACTGACATAGTGGCGTTTTCGTACAAGCACTTCAACACTTGAATGTACCGATAGTCGATACGGCATCTCTGCAGCGACCTCAATACAGCCCAGGTTTCCACCGAATCGAAGGCTTTCTCATAGTCCACAAACGCTAAGCAAAGTGGCCTGTTATACTCTTCCGTCTTCTGTATAACCTGCCGCAGCGTATGAATGTGGTCTATGGTGCTAAAGCCTTTTCGGAATCCGGCTTGTTCGGGAGGCTGGAAGTCGTCGAACCTACGGGCGAGACGATTCGTAATGACTCTCGAGAACAACTTATAAACATGACTCAGCAGCGAGATGGGTCTATAATTCTTCTTTAAATAAATAACATTCACCTCATTTCCGATACTTTTATATGAGGAAACAAGTTGAGGCATAGGTTTTTGCCATTCATTTATCACGATGGCTTTTGAAACTTTTGATCAGTGTGATCCTCTAGAGTCTAGTACGTACCTAACGTATTATTAATAGATTATACCTTTATCCTTATTTTTTCTTAAAGATTGATTTTTAAGATACTGGAATTAACAATATAAAAACGTTAATACGTCCCTAAGCTTCTGTAAGACGAAGAGAACCTGCGTGATAAACGAATTCAGTAGACACGATTTGGGGTGACGCATTATTCGATTATTTGCATGGCTTGCTGCGTAACAGCTCGCTTCAGTAACTGCCCTTGTGTAATGCTTCAAGGTGCTACGTGATAGATTTATGCATGTAAAGCTGATCTCCCACCTAAGGGGATCCGCAAATTATTAATTGCAAAATTTTGTTTGTTTACATGATTTCAATGGATATAATTGAGGTCATAGAGGGCTACCTTTTATCCCGGAAAAACAGAAATTTCCTAAAACATAATTCCAAGCCGACGAAGTCTATGGCAAAAGTATCATATATGATACCTAAGACTAGACCTAGATATATTGCTAAGACTCAAAAACAGTAGGCGTCAAACATGCGTTTTTTAAAAGTGGAAAAGCAAATAAATAGAGTTCAACATGTACATGTACATCTACCGAGGATAGCCAACGTTGGCGTTACTTAAAAGAGGTCTACCTATGTCCAACAGTGGATGCACGTGGGCTGATGATGATGTACACCTCTTCAAGTCCTCAACTAAGTATATCCATGTACAAAATCACTTCGATCCGTTGCTTAGGTAATGCGTGAAATCAACAAACAAACACTCTTTCCTATTTATAAAACTGGCTGAGTCGGCTCATTCGCGTGGGTTGAATTTATTAACTCCCACGGGAACTCTCTTATTTTTCGGAACAAAAAGGTAGCCTATGTGCTATTCTAGACTATAATCTATATTTGTGCCAAATTTCAGCCAAATCGGTTCAGTCGTTGTGGCCTGTCTGAGTAACAAACATCCATCCATCCATCCATTACATCCTTTTCGCATTTATAATATTAATAGGATTAGTATGATTATTATCAAATGTGAGTTACTCTTTGTATATTTTAATTTCAAGAAACCAGTCTAGACTGCCGAATAAACTTCGCAAAGAGCCGGAAAAATTCAGAAATTTTCCGAAGAGCCCCGCTATCAATTATGCGAGATTCCTGCGTGTAATCCGAGCTCCCATGGCAGCTTAACTCTGGAGCGGGCTTGTTAGACGCTCTCGATTGCTACTCGAGAACCCTCCACAAAATTTTTGAAAGAAAATTGATGTAGAACATAATTATAATTCCTTCCTCGTACTTTACATTTTGATCTGCATTAGACTGATTTGTAATGCAATAGCGTTTTGGCAAAAATTCATCATCATCTCTATTTTTTTCTTTACCAGGTGTACAGACTTGTTATATTTGTAATTATTTTTCCCTCTGAGAAAAATAATTCTTAGCTATAGTAGTATAATACTATAGTTGTTCGAGGCCACAATTTGAAAAGCTAAGAGTTTAAAAATCGGACTGCTTTTAAAGATAGTCAACTGAAAATTTATAACTTTAAGTTGACCTAGATAGTGAATAGTCATTCAAAATGAAAAATGATCAAAAAAACCTTACAATGATTTTCAAATACCTATTCAATAATACCCCTTTTTCACAATATAGCGTCTGGTGGTCGCCATATTGAATTTTATTACTGTCATATCTTAAGTGACTTTCAAAAGATTAACACAAATCGATTGACATAAGAATCATCAAAATCGGTCCACGCGTTTCGTCTCCAGAGCGCCACATACATACATACATAGGCTGATTGACACTATACCCTCCTTTTCGTGCCGCAGTCGGGTGAAAATCAGCAGGTACCTGCTCTAAACTCCCGTAAGCACATTCTTCAAGATGAAAGTAAACTTCCGTTCGAAGCCAATGCACCGTGTGAAAATTTTAAAATAATAAATTGCAGTTGCTAACTGCTTTGCTTTCAGAGTGTAAGAGGAAAACTCTAGTACAATCGAGAAGTCAATTGTATAATTTTATACTTAAGTAACTTTTCTAAGTTCGATTTGGCGTGTAGAAATCGGTAATGGGGTATAATAGGTTGAATGTACACTGCCATACACCTTCCAAGTTAGCCCACTACCATCTTAGACTGTATCGTCACTTACCTTCAGGTGAAATCGCAGTCAAGGACTATCTTGTCATCGAATTAAAAAAAAATTCAAACCCCTATTTTACCCGCTTAGGGGTTGAATATTCATAAATTCTTTCTTAGCGATTGACGCCTTAACAGCTATCTGTATCCAAATTTCAGTGCGATCTGTCCAAAAGTTTAAGCTCTGTGTTAATATTTCAGTCAGTCAGTCAGTCACCTTTTCCATTTATTATATTATTAGACACCGCTCTAGACGTAGGTCTTTTGCATAGACTTCCACATGGCTTAGTCTAGCGCCGCCTAGTCCCTGGGTCTATGTGTATGCCTATGTATGGTTACAACAATGGGCTCACAACGACCCATCTGATGGCCTCAATCCACCTTGTGAGGGTCACCAACTCTCCGCTTTCCGGTGCAAGGTCGATCAATCTGTCGCTGAATACGGGTAGCGCAAGACCGAGATATTATGTGTCACTTAACATCAGATGACCGCTTGCTCATTTGCTCGCTAAAAATATAAAAAAGTACAACAGTCGTTGTCCAACATCTATCGGTTGGTAAAGAAGAAGACCGTACGAGTATCAACTTAGAATTAAAATTTAAAAATAGCGCATTAACTACGTGACTGTACCAACCCCTATTTTAAAATGGCTCTCCTATTCGTAAATCGGTTCATAGTTACAAACATGGTTTCTCTCGACTCTCGTTAACAAGGTTTCCATTTTGTTTTCGTATTCCACACCATGCATATTTGTGGAGTGTGTTTTCTATAGCATTTATCAAACGGGGTATGTGACATTTCTTTTTAAGGCGGCTGTTGATTTTTAAGAATTACATAATAACTACTACCTAAGTTTATTACGAGTACATTTACCAATTTCATAAAAGCTTATAGGCCAATCCTTACTAATATTATAAATTGCGAAACTGTGTTTGTCCGCCAATCACATTGCATTAACGGATCAATGCGATTTCTTGCATGGGTACTATTCTATACTCTATCTACTATTTTCTATCTCAGCGATCATCAGCCAAGACCTATCAAACCCGTATTTTGTACGACAAAATGCGAAATTAGCGAATCTGCGAACAAAAGCTAATAAAAAGCTAAAATAAAAATATGATTAATTCTGAATAATAAGAAATATTCTTAAGAGTTAAAAACTAAACCAAATAATGGTTAAATCGGTTTCTTCGGAATCCCTCAAGTATCTAAATAATCGGAAAAACCTTTTCCCAGTAGTCGCTTTTCGAGCGGCGAATAGAATTAAACTTTATTGCTTTTCAAAGGTCGTGAGTCGATGCTGATTGCTGTTCAGACATTACGATTCAAAAAATAGGAAACTAGATTGTAGACCTATTTTCCCTTTTATGGGAGCGCTCTGATCTACAATCATAACAGATTTATGAAGGTACTCGTACGTTATAAGTTCGTGGGATCGTTGGGTTGGAGTACTGAATGAATTCTTTTTGAACGTATTCAATACGAAAGTATATTTGCTTGTTGATCTCTATATTGCTTTCTCCATCGACGGTGGTTCTAAGCATACTTAATATGGGTTAGATTATCTTTTCCTTCTCTTAAAATAGTCTGAAACTTTATGAAACGAACACTACGAAAAGGTTCAACTGAGTCTGAATCATCTTTACAATACTTCAGATCGGCTAATGCAAATTGGCAGACTATAAACCTTTTAGAACATTATGGAGAACTCTTAGAGGGCCCGTACACGGTCAAACGTGTTTGTCAAACACGTAACATTTTTACGTGTATTTGATAGTCTGTGGTCGTGTTTGTCAAACAAACTGCGTGTTTGACAAACAAACTACGTGTTTAGACAAACGGAAACGGACTACTACTGCTGTGATTAATACATAGTACAGGCCCTTTTTAATTTCCGGAAAGCACTGCGAACTAGATATGTAGATAGTTAGATACCTGGTTCCCAGTTCGAGTAGCGTCTGTTATTCAATTTGCAGCAAATCCCCAATAAATAAGCGTTTACCTGATCAATACGTTGCGAAATCGCTTGAAACCAATTGCCGGCCCGCTGACGCGGAATGATGCTGAGGTAACATGTTGTTATAGTACAAAATACAGAACAGATACAGTAAAATACAGTAACAGATACAGTACGTTTCATTGAGTTAGGAACACCTGAGTCCTTAAGACCGAGACCTGTGGAAGGAAGTCCATACAAGAGATCTTTGTTCAATAGTGGTGGTCTATCAGTTGATACAGAAGAACAAGAAGCTATAAGATTAAACCGACTTCAATATAGCGAAATAAAAAATAACTGAAAAGAGAAAAGTGTCCGCATCTTGAAAATTACTGAAACGATTTTCATGAAATCTTTACTGTTCCCGAAGTTGAAATAAATGTAAGCAAATAATAAAATAATAATCACAATCTGATTAATAATTTAAGAGAAATAATACAAAATAATAATAAAAATAAATAAGGACAATAATAATAAAAATAAATAAGGACAAACACACATAAAAACATACAACCATAAAACTTTAAAATCTTCAAAACAGAAAAAAATGACAACAACATCAGTCCATTCGTTAGGGAGCTACAAGGGAACAGACAGATACACAGTAACACATATACATACATACGTCAAACTTATACTTAACAAGCCTCTTTTTCAAAAGGGGAAAGAACACAAGCAGGTTTTTAATTTGGATAGGTAGGTTTTTAAGAGTAAAATATTTATATTCCGAAGTTCTCAGCCCTCCAGCGTTACCGTGCAGCATCCGGATTGACGAGTTGTAATAATGCAAACTCCAATGACAAAGTTATACTTTGTACCCACGATATCAATTCGCAACTTTTATCACAATTTACACTGTACTCATAAACCACGGCTCAGAATAAATATATTTAGGTCAATTTTATGCATGACTTGCTTTTGTCGAGATTATAAAATATATAAGCCTTGAATAAATTCACCGATAAAAACAACAAGAATTTAGAATTACGCTATAAAATGAGATTTTTTTTTTTTATATTTTTAGCGAGCAAACGAGCAGGCGGGTCACCTGATGTTAAGTGATTACCGCCGCCCATGAACACTTGTAGCACCAGAGGCACCACCAATGCGTTGCCGGCCTTTCAGGAATTTGTTGGTCCGCCCCTTGAATAACCCCATGTTGTAATTCAGTGGAAACACCGTCGCAGGAAGTTGGTTCCACAGTTTCAAAGTACGTGGAAAAAAGGATCTGGAACATCGGATGGTCGAAGTGCTCCAGGCACCCAGGTGGTGAGGGTGAAATTGTTTTCGGTGGCGAGCGGTGCGGTTGTAGAAGAGAGACGGTGGAATAAGGTCAAATAGTTCTTCAGAACACTCCCCATTATATAGCCGATAGAATACGCAGAGAGAGCTAACATCTCTGCGGTGCTCCAGGCTTTCCAGCGGGTTGGTTAATTTGGGATTGCCCACAAGCCGAACTGCCCGCTTTTGAATCCGGTCAAATGGAAGGAGTTGGTATTGGGGTGCTCCAGCCCAAAGGTGAGAGCAGTACTCCATATGCGGGCGGACTTGCGCTTTGTAGAGTAGGAGCCTATGAGGAGATAATACTATTATTAAATCCGAGCTCGTGTTAGGAAATACCCGTAACTGTAAACTCAAACTAAAAATTCTTTATTCAAAATAGTATTTTACAGTGGTGTGGTTAAACAACTGCTGCAGGCGTCCACTGCTGGACAAAGGGCTCTTACATAGAGTTCCACAGGCCACAGTCTTGCACCGCCTGTATCCAAGGGTTCCTGCGACTCGTCGATATCGTCGGTCCAATTCGTCGGAATCTTTTTATTTTTTATGTATGTTCCCCGATTACTCGAAAACGCCTTGACCGATTTGAAAAATTCTTATATGGGTAGGTGTACTTCTCAGGTGGTCCCATTGTTATCAGGTCAGGATCTGATGGTGGGATCCTGGAGAAATCGAGGGAACTCTTCAAATTTTATAGGCACAATTGATATACTTTGCAGTGGCGTTTGAAGTTCGTTTTGTAAAAAGAATTTTTACGATTATATTATAAACCCGGTGAAATGAATCGGGTTAATACCCGAGCTCATATAAAGATGGGACGCATGTTTTTACCGACTGTTTGAAAATCAAAGCTATTCGGTATTTGTGTATCACACGAGTGTTTCTATAAAAGGGTCCGGCACAAGATAGAAGAGTTTCCATCGCATTGCTTTTAAAGAACCCTAAAGGCTTGTTCAATGACGCGTCCAGTTATTCCGTTTAACCTTCCGAGATACAGTGTTCGAAATTGAGTAATAAATATCTGTAGGTATAACATAATATCCCTATTTGAGCTAGAGTTGTCCAGAAGGGGGGAATTTTAACGGATAGTTGCGTGCATATACTTGGTCCAGAATGGAACGAAATTGCAGCGAATGTTTCGCGCTTAATTAGTCCAGAAGGGGTGATATCGGCATTAATCATTTCACGCTTAATTGGTCCAGAAGGGGCGAAATCGCCGCGAATCGTTTCGCGCTTGCTTGGTCCAGAAGGGGCGTAATATCCGCGAACCACACGTAATATGACCTTTCGCGCTGTTTGGGTACGTGAATATACGGGAATATACGTGAATACACGGGAGACGTTTTCGAAAAAGTCACCATTTCTGGCCGTCTATTCCCAATAAGATCAAAATTTACCTTTTTTTTATTTTATTTTTTATTCGATGACAAGATAGTCCCTGACTGCGATCTCACCTGATAGTAAGTGACGATACAGTCTAAGATGGTAGCTGGCTATCTTGGAAGGGGTATAGCATTGTACATTCAACCCATACCCCTAATCTATTTCTACACAACGCGCTGGAACGCTAAATCGCTTGGCGGCAAGTGTTTGACGGTAGGGTGGTAACAAGCCACGGCCAAAACCTCCCACCAGACAAACTAAAAACCTACTGTAAAAGCAGAAACGAGTAAATAAACGTAAGAAATATTAGGACACAGCCCCCCGATTCAGACCCTTCCGATAACTTATTTGTCGAACGATTCGGTTTGTTAACATATATTTCGCTCGCTCTGAATCCACACGATGAAAAGTGATCGATATCTAACCGTATCGACACGGTATGTTATCGAACAGGTCCGAATCGCCCTGCAGGTCTGCTTTTACCACGGTATGAATAACAATTACCCAATCCTAGAATTCGGTTTATGTGGACATTATTCCTGCAACGTCACGATTAGGTAAGGGATTTTACAAGTACCTAATCTTGTATTCCCTAGATTGGTCAAACAAGTCTGACATAAACATGTTTATCAAGAACATAATATACCCCAAATAATATTTGTCGGACTGCTAGCGCTGAAACTTGGCTCAGTGCCTGAACTACATTGAGAAAAACGTCTTATCATATACCTAAGTAGGTTCAAGGATAATAGGTATATAAACATCAGATACAAGAAAGAAATATATAAACATCATATTGAGAAGCACTACTTATTATTTGTTTTCCCGAAACACAAAAGTAGCCTTTGTCACTCTCCAGTTCTCAACTATACCATGCAAATATCCGTTGCTCTATTGCAACATGATTGAAGGATCAACCAACAAACAAATTGTAGTCTGCGCTTTATGGAGATACTAGACGATAACCACGACTTCGTCGCGTGAATTAAGGGTTTTTGATTCCCGCGGGAACTCTTCAATTTTCCGGGATAAAATGTAGCCTACGTGTTAACAACACACAAGACACACACACACACACACACACACACACACACACACACACACACACACACACACACACAAACTTTCGCCTTTATAATATTAGTAGGATTATACCAGGTCCAAGCTTTTTACAAGTTGCTTATCACCCATAACGTTTTTGGACATTAAACAACTTTAAGTCCAATCACGTCGGAGCTGAGCTCTGAAGGTTAATGCGATAAAGGAGATAATCGTATAATGAATACTAATCAATGGATACATAAACCTTGACGACATCCTAAAGTTTTTATTACATTGCTCTTAGTTTAGTTATAATGATCCATTCATCAGGATACTTTCCTGTCGAAGCAGCAATGTATTAAAGGTATAAATAATGTATCTTAGATGTTTTCCTATATTGATTGTTCACTGCTGACAGTTTAGGAGCTTTGGTAAAATCGCTAATCCCATTTCGAACAAGGATTATTTAATAAAGGAGATCGTACACTGTCGTAAGACCCAGAGAAAACGTACAAACTCTATTCTCGCAAAGACGAGAACTAAGTCACTTTCCTTGTGTATTTCAGTTCACTCTATCCCTCATAATTACCAAATCATGGCACTATAATATATTCTACTTTCACGCAAAAAGTATTAGACGATTTGGCTGAAATTTGGAATGGAGATAGATTGTACCCTGGATTATCACATAGGCTACTTTTTATATCAGAAAATTAAAGAGTTCCCGCGGGAATCAAAAATCTTTGTCCACGATGTTTAAAAAGTGATTAGCCGCGTTTATAGTTGTTGAACTAGGTGTATTTTGTCCAGTACCGAAAAGAGATTGCGAACACCTTTTGTACCTTACGGCTCTTGCGACTTTTACAACTTTAGAAGGTTCTCTGCTGGTATACGATCCCCTTTATCGGATACAGTTGAGATCTAAGGCAGTTTATAAAGAGTAGAGGACGGACGTGACTGTTTTATATCAGCGCTCGTAATTAACAAACTAACATTGCTTGCGGGCGTGATAAAGTTTTTGTATATCGATCCGGATTTTGTGCAAAAATGTGAGAACGAAGCTCTACTTAGACTTTCTGATCGTGAGGGCGACCAAAGCATTCATAAGACTAGACCAGAGACAATTCAAATTTAACTATTTATAAAATCCTAAATTGCCCCCACCGGGAAGCTGGGATTCGAACCTGCAACCTCTCACTTATAAGACCACAGTGCTCATCACTACGCCAAGGAAGTGTTTTTTTTATTACGAGATAGGTTTACGTTTGACGACAATAATTAATGATGGGAAGCACTCATCAGGTCTAACTTTGAGCGCGCTTGCCTAGAAAATGCTTATATACTATTCTTTGAAGGACGTAGCCGGAAACACAGACGTCGGAAGTGCGTTACTCACCTTAGCGGTTTGTTTCAGGAACGTTGAACTAAAGCGTTTCGTCAAAAACGAAAGGTGAAAATGAACCTTTTACTCTTATCTCTAAGCAGCATTTGCAATACCTAGCTTAAAGCCTAGGTACCCACTAACAGAGATATAGTCTTTGAATAAAATTAATTTTCGTAGACGGTAACAATTAATTGCATAATGAATATTCACGTTGCAAGCGCTATATTTTATTGTTTGCCGCTTCTACAGATAAATGGTAATATATCCGTTCACAGGATTTCATTTTAAATTAAGCTGTAGTTAAAGCAACGTAACTCGCGGCTCGCGATTTATAACTTTACTGCGGATGGTGTAAAACTAGAAAACTTAGTGATTTAGGTAAATTAGTTTACTATGTTAATAGTAGGAATGTATAGGTAGGTAGAATTCGAAGGAATTATGATGTAATGGCATTTGCTCGCGATTTGGTCCGCGTGGTTTTTTAAAATCCCGCGAGAACCCTCTGTTTTTCTAGGATTAAAGGTAGCCTATGTCACTCCACAGGTCCTCCTCAACTATGCCAATGTAAAAAATCACGAAAACACGTAACTCCACGTGGATGAAGACGCGACTCGCGGGCACAAGCTAGTCACACTAATATTATAAAGGCTAAAGTTTGTACGTGTATGTGTGTGTATGTATGGATTTGTGTATGTGTTTGTTACTTGTTTGTTACTCCTTCACGCCCCAACAAATGAATCGATTTGGCTGAGGAATGGAGATAGCTCAGCTTGTCGATTTCCTAAAAAATGATTGCATCAGGGTAACGATCGCAATCGCCTCTGATTGGCTGGTACCCTCCTGTTCTTGGTTAAAATGCATTGATTCAGCAAGAATGCTATAAATTCAGCCGATCAGAGTCCATTGCGATCGTTACACTGATGCAATCATTTTTACTGAATCGAGATGCTGGCTTAAAAAAAACCTTAAACCGCGCGGACGGAGTCGCCGGTATCATCTAGTAAGTAATAAATAAGTGCATAAAAACCTTTCTTTGGTTACTTACTAAATTATCAGATAAAATATATGATCAAACGAACTTGCAAAGTGAAGTTCGATCGATATTATATGAGTACGCTTCATTCGAAGATATAGACTCAATTTTACACGTATACTACATTGCATTATAAAGATTTATTATAAAGTCAAACCATTCTCATTCAGTTGCATTCAACGGAGGATCCATTAATGCAATTGAAGATAGATAAAATTTTATCCATTAGAAACCAAGAGGTCTAACTTTGCGTCTAAAACTTAACGCTTCCCAGGAAACGTTCCAACTTTCCTGTGTTGTCTGACAAACACTGGTACACAACTTCCATTGCGTCTTTGAGACAAAAGAGACGGTGTTCAAGTGTAATTGACTCGACTTTTTTTATTGTTTTTATCAAAGTTTAAGTTATTGACTGCGATCTCACCTGCTGGTGAGTGATCATGCAGTCTGAGACGGTAGCAGGCTAACTTGGAAGGTGTCGACCTACTGTATCTCGGATCTCCATTTTACTATGTCTGAATTTAACCCCCGTCATCCCGCGCACATACTTAAGGCGCGACCAACCAAACTATACAATCAATCTCATACAATTCCTTTCACAATGGTCCCTACTGAACTGCCAATTGATTCAGTTTTTGATAGAAAAATAAAAAGGAAACTGAAAAAGTTTTCAAACCTCGTCGGCCACCCGACAAACAACTTTCAAGCTTGTTATTATAGCAAGTTTCTTGTCGACTTTTATAAAACGACTACACAAAGCTATTGTGAGAAGCTGACAGCGATAGTTTAGCTTTCCCAGTTTCAAACGGGAGTAAAAATATTAAAAGATATAATTTTTTTTATATTTTTTATTAAAGTTCTAGACGATGCTCGCGACTTCGTCCGCGTGGATTAAGGTTTTTCGATTCCCGTTGAAACTCTTGAATTTTCCGGGACAAAATATATCAATCCTGGGTGTGAGTTATCTCCAATCAAAATTTCGCCCAAATCAGTTCATTCAATGTGGCGTGAAGGAGTAAAAAACGTACATTCATCCATCCATCCTCACAAACTTCCGCATTTATAGGAAAATAGGATTTACATAACTATCAACAGCATCCCATCAATGGCTCACTACTGAGTGCAAGTCCATAACGCTGGCCTAGTGCAAATTAGCAGACTTCACACACAAATTTAAATTCAAATTCAAAATTATTTATTTCATATAGGCCACCTTGTAGCTCTTATAACTTATTTTTTTTTTGTTCATTCTGAGCACCAAAGTGGTGCTCAGTACAATTACTATCTTATATTCTTCTATGATCGAAGCTTATATACTAAGAGATTGTCCAATGACGCATCTTAGTCTTTCTTTATAATAGTCTTTAGAGACACTTTGTTCATGTGTTCTTTCAGGCAGCACTTTCACTACACTATCACTATACTACACTATACACCAACTCAAAATGGTTTTGTTCGTTTTAAACTCCTCACTAGCTCCGTTATTATAACTAGTCAAGAATCTATCACCGGTTTGGAATGCTGATTCTGCTGAGAAGAGCTGGCAAGAAACTCAGCAGTTGCTCTTTTCGAAACAAAAAATGACTTCAAGGAGTTAGGTTTCACAAAATCCTCTTGGTTTTCCAAGTTAAAAAGTAGCTTATGTCAGTTTCCAGGTCATCAACTATTCCAATGCAAAAAAAACACCATTGCTCCGTTGCCGTGATTGGAGGACAAACTATCGTATTTATTTTTATACTATTGGGATTAAGATATACATGGTAATAAAAACTAAAAAGATTTAGGACGTACTTTTTAGTTTCAGACGGACAACAAATGTTTTTTCAACTAAAAGTGCGGTGACCCTTAAAAGAACAAAGCAACAGGCTTACTAAAAAAAGTTTTAAGCTTCAAAAGTTCGCTTTGATAGAAAATACGGCAAAAGTCTCAAAAATATCACTGCCTTGTCTTCTTTTGAAATTTGATGGATTAATAAACGCCAAGCAAAAAGCTTACGGCCTATTTTACCATCGGCAAATAAAAAACTTTTAACGACGAATTTTTATATTTTCACAGTTTTTGTATTAGTAATCTGTCAGAACTTCAAAATTCGGCAGTTAAAGTTTATTTAGTTATAGCCCGTGTTTTTCGCAGTCTAAAGTTTTCGCTTCTGGTACATTTTGACCTAATATCCTTACACGCATTATCGTATTTCTGTACAAACTTTTGCACGTTCACGTAAATCTCTCAGCGCATTACAGTGTTTTATAGGGCGGTAAAATAACGCGAATGTTTTAGCTTTATCTTAGATAAAGTGCCTAAAACATTGCAAATTGTGTTCTGCACCGCAATTTAGGAAAGGTCGTCTGTTATAATATTGGACCAACCGAAACTTTTTAGCTGTTTCATTTTTCCTTGTTTTCTTTTTAGCTCCGTTTCGTCGGATTGAAGGAACCACTGCAAGATATTTCAAGAATAGAAACTTATTAGAACCCGACTTCTCACTGCATGTTTAAAACTTTAATGTAAAATTATTGTAAACATAATGAAAACAAGATTTCTAATCAAACAAATAACATAAACGTAATTTTAAAATAAACTTAAATCTAAATTACTTAATTATTTAATAAAATAAATGGCTTTTTAGCGATAAGACCGCCTTTTTGTACTGATTATTTGCTGTTACGACTACAGCTCATCCGATGCGATTGTCTAAGAATGATTGCTGCAGGTTAACGATCGCAATCACCTCCGAGTGGCTGATATACTCTCTCGTTAATGGCTCTAATCCAATTGATCCAATCACCACAATTGGTCCAATCACAGCACATGTTGTAGCTTTTCCGCAATTAACCATTAGCATGCCGCTCTTATTACTACTAATGCCTCAAAAGAGTAGAGTTCGAATTTGCTATCTAAGCTTTTTAATTTATCTAAAGATGAAACCTGTACTGTACACCACAGATAACAAAACAATGAACTTAACAAGTTAGTATACAATTAGAATTAACTATATTATTTTATAAAAATGTACTCTTGTGGTAATTAAAAATGTAATAAAACTAGTAGTAAGTATGAAGTCAGAGGTTACACAGAATATTACAGGGTCTTAAGATTTAATCTGTAGATATGGTCAAAGAACCGGTAACACTCAAATCCTCCGCTCGTCGTGCGAAATCGATATTTTTTTATGTGAATTACAATTATATGAAACTATATTTACAGATTACAAACTATAGTTACAAATTATACGAAAAAAATAAACTTGGTATGCGTTAAGGTAATAAGCCGAAATAACTCAAAAAGATTTTTTTATTGAGAACAGTTTTATCGTCGTCGCAGATATTAATTTTATTAAATAAAATAAAAAATCAATTAAATAAAGAGGTAATTTATACGTATAAAACTCAAATATTAATCAACACAACTGGAAAAACAAAATGACTTTGAACAATATTACGCAATATTGCAAAAGTTCTGATCCGAATTGAGTCCAAATTACTACAAACTAACAGTGATAAGCGAATCACATTTACTAGAGTAAAGTTTTCTTTTTGATACAAATTTTTACTGTTATTAGCTAACTTTGTATTCCCTTTATACTTTCTTTGAACTTTTATCCATTTAATTAAAATATCATCCTAAGATAACAATACCTTTTGTCGTGGTGGAAGTTATTTACAATTAAAACTTTTATTTTCTCTTTACGCTTCTCTCCTTTGTTATGTTTTGTCTTTGTAGTGCTTTTAAAAAAATTAACAACTTGTAGCCTGTCAAATAGGTTCAGAAAATAAACAAAAACTTTTAAAGAGAATACTGGTCGTTAAACTAGGAAAACGGAGATTACTATATTCAAAGGATTCTTCTTCTTCAACGTATGGACGTCCACTGCTGGACATAAGTCTCTTGCATGGACCTCCACAGATCTCGGTCTTGCTCCGCCTGAATCCAGCGACTCCCTGCGACTCGTTTGATGTCGTCGGTCCACCTAGTGGGGGGTCTGCCAACACTGCGCTTCCCGGTGCGGGGTCGCAGGATTCAAAGGATTACTTTAACGAAATTAAAATAGGTGCGTAAAAACTACATAGGTACTATGGACAAGTGGTACAGAGCGATGATAACCCAGTGGTTAAAATTTTACTCTTAAAAAACCATTCACGTTATTTTTACTACGAATAAGGTGAGTGGCTTTTTCACTGAGACTAGAACACTGGAAGTTTTTGACGAATCGAGAAAAAAATTCATTCAAAGCATACATATACTATATCATAGTTCAAAGCACAGACACATAACATCAATTGAATATGAATCGTGTAAGATGAAGAAATTTGCACTTATATCATGTAGAGCCTTGAAAATGTGCTTACGCAAAATAACATCGGAACATAAAAGATTATTGCAGCAAGCTTAGGCTGTTGGCATTCCACCAGAATCCATTCGGTCCAAGGTCAATGGCATAAGAATAATGAAACAAAAGTATTTAAGGAAATATACCTACCATGAAACAAGGGAACGATGTGAATTTTCAGAGGCGTTTAACTGCAGCAATTCCAATTGGGATGTCGGCTATGTTAAAAATTTTGTATTCTTTAGCAATCATTAAAAGAGGGTCTTCAAATATGAGCAAAATACACGTCTACTGTCAGTTTTCAGTGGAACTATTTTAAATTATCGATGAAACTACAAAAGTGCGTCACTCATAGTTCACTATTCCATACACTATGCGCGCGTTTTGAAGTTTGATAAAGAGTTAAGGTTTGATTTGTTGGAAACATCCCACTACAGTGTAATTTTATCACCTTGACTTACCTACCTACTCTTAAAAAGCAAAATTTTTTGAAGATTTTTGTAAACACTTGCAACATGTTAGAGATAAGTTTACGTAGACAAAGTCGCCAGTAAAATACTGTCTCGGTAAAAGGGTAGCGCTCGACTTATCCCATAAAAACATGTGCGTAAAGCTATTATCCTCTGAAATAAAAGCAATTTCGTCGGTCAACACGGCGCGTGTGGTGTCGAAGCCGCCTAATAGGTAAGTACGAGTAAGTGGAGATCTTTTCCAGGTAAACTAATTTCATTCCCTTTTAAATACCTTTGAGTTTCTAAATGTTATTTTATTGGTCCGGTTATATTTAGGTGTGAGAAAAATCTTCATATTATCTTAGACAAAATAAAACAACATTGGTATAATATATTTTTGCTGTCCGTGAAGGAACCACTGCAAGAAGTTCCAAGTAAGTACCTATAGAAACTGATTACTTGACCCCTTACTGCATCTTAAACTAATGTAAATTATTGTTAACTTTATAAATAATCGTTATAAAGTTAATGTGAAAATATTGTAAACTTTATGTAAAAGTATTGTATAAAATTGTATAAAGGTCAACAAAGAACAGTCGTGTAGTCCCGTAGCTTCCACCGTAGCGTGTGCGTAGAACAGCAGTTCTACGCACACTTTACACCGTGATTCACGAGTTGTGACTGACTCATATTTTGTGTAACCTACTACTACAGTTCAAACCGGCACGAGAAAAAGTAAAACAACATTGGTAGGTATAATCTATTTTTCCTTAGCTGTCAGTACGGTTGCAAAATTACGTAATTTTACCGAAAAAGCTAGTAAAATACGGATATTTTACGGTAATTAATATATATTACGGTAAAATTACCGGCTACGTATGTATGCTGAAAAGTATAGCGGGGGGTGAGACGAACGTGTAGTTGCAACATACTTAGGTACTGCGAGTCGCACGGCGCGACTCGCACGATGCGACGTTGCCGTTTAGTGCAGTTTGCCTTTATGTTTTGCGCTGTTGCCATTCCGACTGAACAGTGAGCATTCGGCAAGCCGATCGGCGATCAGTTGAATTGTTTTGACTGACTGCACTATACGTGCAGTTAGTAAATTATGCCACGAAATCAAATTAGCCGCGCGGTCACAATAGTTTTGTTAGTAAGAGTTAAATCGTATTTTACCCAATTTTACCGTAATTTACGTAATTTATTTATATTTTACGTAAAATATGGTAAATTACCGAATTTTACGAAAGTAATATTACCGCTTTACATCCCTAGCTGTCAGCCATACAGATTCTTTCTAGTTTGGCGGATTATAGCAAAAGAATTTTGTTTTTCCTCAAGTATCGTGGAATTCCAGGGGCGGACTAACATATTCCTAAAAAGCCGGCATCGCTGTGGTGGTATTAATAGTTTTGTTTTCATGGGCGGCGGTAATCACTTAACATCAGATGATGGTTTGCTCGCTAAACATATAAAGGAACCCTTCCTTGTATTCAGTATTTGTCTCAACGCAAAGCGTAGTAAAACGTCGGAAAGGGAACAATCGATACAACAAATACACAAAGAAAATTGTAATAAAACTAATCTTCCAATAAAGTTTTAGTACTTATTTTGATTCGAGACGCTTAGGAATTTTGCATTATGCAAGAGAATCAAGTGTACTCCACCGGAGTTCAAGTATTTCGAAATTTATTCGCTTACTCAGAATACTTAAATAAAGCGTTATCAGTTCGCTTAAAACCTTTTCCTGTACTTCTATTCTCTATATAATTGGCTCCATATAATTGGCTATCGAAAGTTGAAACCACTAAAGCTATATTTTATCCGGAAAAAAAAAACTTTTGAAAACATAATTCCTCGCGAACGAAGTCGCGGGCAAAAACTAGTAAACAAAAATATGTAATCAGCCAAAAATTATTTATAATATTACAGTTACAGCAATCGTTACACAGTGCTATTATTACATTTGGTCATAAAGTTTGTCATAGCATTTTACAAGTTACTTTTTGCCCCCATATCCTTGGGCCGTGACGCCATGACTGAAAGCTTACTCATTATGCAATTCAAGTCGCTTACGTCACTGACATTGACCCATCTCGTCGCGTAATCGTTAACCTTCATCCCCATTCCCGCCTGACTCTCTGCTGTTATTAACAGAAATATCCCGTAAACTTTGGAAGCACATTTATGCGTCGTAGCCTTCGATTTGTGGTCGAAGGTCGTAGCAAATTGCTACGACGTAGATGTGCTTCCAAAGTTAAATTAATGATTTATAAAATGTAAATCTGCGTGAATTTAGATTCTTCCCACACATGGGAAGTTTAATTTTCCGAAATAAGCTATAAACCCTCAACCGGAGTTATTGAGGCTTGAATTTAAAAATTATGTTCAACATAAACTTAAAGGACATGAAAACGACACGTATATTTTCAAAAATGTCTTCTGCCATAAAGCGTGGTATGGTAGAGGTCCCGCGGGCGATGTGCCGCGTTTTCTTCGTTGATGTTGACAGCGAAAATTAGCATTCCTATCTGTTACGTGATTGCATGAAAATGGCTAGAATTATAGTAGATCTCTATTGCTGAAAGAAATTCGCGTGAAAATTTCTCCAGCGGTGAGAGCCATCCTATTAACTTTTGATTCTGAACTAGATTAAGGAACTTTACTGCATACTATACAACCTTAGACTACTTAAATAAATAATTATATAATACATTGTTTTGATAAAATAAACTCTAAATATCGATGCCAGACGATAACGTCCCCAGAAGACTGGCTGTATTGCCTCTTTGGATACAAATACTTATTTTTTGTCCAAAGTACCTACGAGCCAGCATTGGGGTCCTGGATTTCATCTGTGGAGTCTGACGTTCACGAAGTTTTGATGGCTGACGAAGATGAAATGGGAATTTAAATTTAGAACGCAATTTTAGATCCATTGTTTTGGTATACGCGCGGCAGGCATTCAACTAGAACTAGCTAAGGAAAATATACTTGTTTGTTGGTTTGTCCTTCAAGCACGCTGCAACGAAGCAATTAACTTAAATTACATATTATGAGTAGGCATACGTACATTTGAGAACGCGGAGAGTGATATAAGGCTACTTTTTATCTTGGCAGAACAAATGGTTTCCGGGTTTATTCACATAATTAGGTTTTTTAAAAATCCTAATTATGTGAATAAAGTCGCAGACAAAAAATACTTTAGTATTTACTCAGTTAATAAAGAAGAGTAGCACTGCGGTGTAGTAAAATTCTCTAGAACTCGCTTAATCCCGCAGGAATGCCAAATGTTAGAGTTGAACGCCGCAGGGCACGAAACTATTCCGGGGCGAAGATAAGGTTTACTCGTATTCTTCCCTAAACGCCATCTCCGTTTATTAGCTAGATCTACGAACCTCGATAAATACAAATACCTACGTGACGTGACATGAGAATTAATTAATGTAATATAGCCATTTTCGCGCTGATTTATAAGAGACATGAGAGTGACTGTAGAGTGTAGACTGTAGACTGTAGACATGATGCCGAGTCAACACATTATTACTAGCTGTTGCCCGCGACTTCGTCCGCGTCAATTTCTGTTATTATGATCGCGATTAAGAAGTTTTTAAAAGAATATATTTTAAACATGGATAATTTTCCCCGTTTTTGTAACATTTTTCACTGATGCTTTGCTCCTATTGGTCGCAGCGTGATATTATATAGCCTAAAGCCTTCCTCGATAAGTCGACTATCCAACACAAAAAGATTTATTCAATTCTAACCAGTAGTTCCTGAGATTAGCGCGTTCAAACATTTATAATATTAGTATAGTAAATTGGGTATTTGATAATTGTCAAAATGTACATTTCATTAATTACAATCGAAAATACATGTTATGTAAGAATAACATTTGTAAAAAGAGAAAATAAATCGGTCAACAAACAAATAAGTTATAAGCTGTTTTCCTGCGGCTGTATCCGTCTCTTTCTAAAACGAAATTTTGTATGGAGACTCTATGGAGCTACTGAATCGTGACGTCATGTTGCAATGGCACTCTCTTTTTCTAACAGGAAACTTACTGCGCGTTGTTATGAAATTTTCATTTGTTATGGCGCTCTCTTTTTCAAACAGGAAACTTAAATAAGCACAAACCGGGGGAAACCATGGTTGTTATATAATTTGTAACGGTGCCTCTCTTAGTAAGGAAGTTAAGAATAATCGAGTAGGAAAGTGGCCTACAAATACAACACTAAAATCCAGCGTTGTCATCATGACGTCATTACCCATTGATCAATCAATGTTGGGAAAAGGGTTTCTTAATTAGCGCCAAGGGCTACAGTCATCAAATGAAACCGCTGTCTCACAGTCCAAAGTAGTTCCAAGTTAGTTTACGTTTGGGAATTATAGATTGGAGCGACCTTGCCTGTCTATGTGACCTTTTTTTTAAACATGACAAAATAGCCCTCGACTGTAGTCTAAGATGGTAGCGGGCTAACTTGAAAGGTGGTATGAAAGTTTTAATTAAGCCTATACCTCTAATCAGCTTTTACACGCTTCGCTCGATGGCTTGGTGGCACATCTTTGTCGCTAGGACGGTGTCTAGCCCTAGTCAAATCTTCTCACCAGACTACAGAAATTCAGAACAGCCATTCCATAAATTATAAACTAAATTTTTACACAGCGAATCCTGAATTAAATAGTTAATCATTTGAACGATAATCCCATATAAATAGTTAAAATAAATAGGTATTTAGTAGTCGCGTTATTAATAGGTTTAATATTCGATTATCTTAATATGTAGTTCATACTCGATAATCGATATTTATTCTACTCACAACTTAAACCCGATCGACTGCTAAGGAAGTAGATATATTCCTCTTCATCAGCATTAACGGTCTAATATTTTTGCTTTCTCTGCCAATGTATTTCATCAAATCTTCCTTTGGGAGCAAGACACAGTGTGCTTGTTGAAAAGATGCTATGTAATCTAAGATTGATACTCTTTCGGTTTAGAAATACATTACACAGCTCGTTAAGAATCGATGTTTCAAAGAGACGCGAGAAAACGGTAATGTATAACAAACATACATTTTATGTCTTAAATCCTTTCGTTCAAACCTCGAAATCGGTGCTTGTTACAGAAAGATCTGTATTTTTAGTGGCAACAGTCACGTGTGATGCTGTCAAATGACGGCACGTGAGCTATCTCGGTAATATATGGTTTACGTGCTATAGATATTTGTCATCCTTTCCTCTTGGTATTTTCTTCGTGGATTAGTTCATTTAAGGGAGCTTGCACTTTATATGGCAGCTTTTACCGTTCCGGACTGGAAAGTAATAAAAAGTTAGTTATATTGGAAGCATTGCGCTGCTATTCGGAACAATTTTTTCGCTGGTTTTGTGATTCTATAACGCATCTCTAGTAAAATCATTGAACCTGGTCATGCTTTTCTTCTGATAAATAAATAAAAACCTACCAGCTACTACTTATAAGGTCGCTATCAAGTTTTAGATGACTTAGATATAATCTCGTGAATTCCCGGGTCGGCATAAAGTCGACAGTTTCCGTCGCATTGATTCTAAGAATCCTATAGGCTTGTTCAATGACCCGTCTGGATATCTCCTTCAACCTTTCGTAATAGCCCGTGAAAATACCTTCAAAATATACTACAATGTTTATGTATTGTAGTGATATATGTATTAAATATTGATTACTAATTGATCACGCAGCTTCGCTTGCGTGGATTTATTTTAATAAAAATCCCGCGGGATCTCATTGATTTTTCGTAATAAAAAAGTAGTCTATGTCACACTCCCGATCCTCAACTACACCTATGCAAAAAATCAGGTCGATCCGTTGCTTTGTTGCCGTGAAATTGAAGGGCAAACCAACAAACATAGACACTTTCGCATTTATAATATTAGTAAGGATACTAAGGAAGTAAGGATACCTATTCGTAGTAATATTTACAGTATTTTGATATTATATATTCAACTTTTTAACTACTGAACTCAGGTTTCTTCTCAGAGAAGAGTTATAGGCCACAGGCTCCAACGAAGATTGGCATAATTTATTCTAGTCAATATAATCGAATTGACGAGATCAATTTAAAGCGCTAAAAAGAAGTGCGTCTGGGATCGAACCTGCAACCTTCCAAAGAGGAGACCACTGTATAAACCACGTCTTAAATAAATCTTAGCCTTTGTCTTAGCAGAAGTGGTCGCCTTCAACTCCACTTTTCTGTGTTAATACACCTGTGAATACTCGTACTACCTACCCTTCTTTCTAGTATTTACACTTACATATTATACACTTTCTAGTATTACTTAAGCTTATCCTGGCTGATGTAACTGAACTAAGTACCCTACGAAAATCTCTACCCTATAATTCCTATTGATCTTCCTATTTTTTTTATTATTGTCTGGTGGGTGGCTTTGGCCGTGGCTAGTGTCTGGTGGGAGGCTTTGGCCGTGGCTAGTTACCACCCTACCGTCAAAGACGTGCCGTCAAGCGATTTAGCGTTCCGGCACGATGGCGTGTAGAAACCGATTATTATTGGTATGGGTTGAATTTACACTGCTATTCCCCTTCCAAATTAGCCCGCTACCATCTTAGACTGCATCGTCACTTACCATCAGGTGAGATCGCAGTCAAGGGCTATTTGTCATCGAATAAAAATAAAAAAAATTTTTTAGAGTTGTACGTGAATCGCTAATCGTAAGACCCTTTATAATGTTGTGTATAATATTAAACCAAGAACTTTCAGAGCGTCAGTGCGTTCGCGAGCACTCAAGAATAGTCTAAAATGGTTCTCTTCTTCTTTATCAACCCATAGATGTCCACAGCTGGATAAAGAACTCTTGCAAGGACTTCTACAGGCCCCTTCAGTCTTGCCCCGTCTGTATCCATCAGCTCCCTGCGACTCGTTTGATGTCGTCGGTCCACTTAGTGGAGGGCCTGCCAACACTACGCTTCCCGATTCGAGGTCGCCACTCCAACAGCTTGGGACCCCAATGACCATCAACTCCTCGAACATTTTCACTTCAAACTAAGCTGGTTGGATCGCTGTACACGTCACAAAATTATTTTACGAAACGCCTTTGAAAAATTCACACTACTCGTCCAGGAGGTTCCGAATCGTGTCTCACGTAGATCTCAAATCACGTTAACGTGATCACGTCGCTACATTTGTCGGCAGCCTTACGTGCATGGCTAATACATTTTTCTGCAGTCGGGGAAAATTGCGTTACTTACTACCTACACGGATTTTTCCATTCTTTTGCATATTGTTCGATTGAATTTTTATCTGTTGAACTTAAGTTAGTTATTTTGATCAAGACTATGTTATTATTATGTTGGTACTTTCTATAACTGCTGTTTGCGACTTCGTCCTCATTAGGTTTTTATAGAATAAGATTATCTGGGATAAAAAGTATAATATAGTACCTATCCGGCTCCAGAATGCAAACACTCTCTCTCTGTAGCTTTCCCCAAAATTGGTTGAGCCATGAAACTGTATAGGTATACTATCGCATCTTTAATATATATCTATGGATTTATCCGTCATTTTAGCACAGAATTTAATATATTATGATCTATGTATCACCTTTAAAAGATGAGTTGTTTTTGAATAAAGCTGTTGTGATGTATAGGCACCGAAATGATGCCATAAGTTTCCCGTTATCTTCTTTCATGTATGTACCTGTAGAAAACTGAAATAATGGAGACTATCTTTTATGTTAGCTACTTAGTTCATATAATATTATATCTTCTACATGCTTCTACATTAAAATAATTTAATAAGTTAAAGTATCTTTGAGTGAAGAATTATTTGAGCTAACCTAGCTCTTTTACTAATTAGAAAATAAACACATTAAATGGAAAATAAAATTAATGGTAAGTTCTGCACCAAAATTTTTCTGATGTTATTATGTAGATAAAGACTAAAAAATACTAAAATAAAGGAACAAAATCCCCTTGAATAATAATAATAGAATTAGTTCATCAAATTGGCTAAGTAAACAAAAACGGCAAAAAAAGGGCCGCGGTCAGAAGCCCCTGACCTCCTTAATGAGGAAAGGTTACTCATATTTGGATAAGAAAATATACGTACCTGCGAAAAAATGTGTTAAGCATATATAAACTTTTGAAACGAAATCACGCCTGTGTAAATTCTGCTCTCTACAGCAGGCTGTGGAGTCCTGACTTATGATGAAAAAAACTTTGTGAAAGCTTTAATTTTTCGAGATAAAAAGGATCCTACATTTGCGTTCCTACACTATATCATTATCCTCTAGTTTACTTTTACTAACTTTACTAGTGAAAGCTCAGAAGGGTAATTTTAAAATAATAGGTCGATAACTCGTATCAAATGAATATATTTATCTTCACAACTTTATCACACAATCACTTCACTATACAATATTTAACACAATGTCCGAACACGGCGACAGCCGACAAAAGACTGGCATATTGCTCAATTATTAAAAACCGCCTAATCTCATTCGTCATTATACGTACGTCATGAAACAACCACATAACGACACGGCTACCAACGTTTCAAATTAATAAAGGTTTAGCCTTTGTCAATAAACGTCAGGAAACGTATATTGACAAAGGTATATTGACATGCTTGTATTTATCATTTCATGAGGTAGGTATACTGACCAACTATAAAAATGTACTAACAATATTTAAAATTGCTAACAGTCGGCCTTTCCTGACCGTTTTCACGTCTCGTGAAACAACAGAGTAACCTTTGCATGTACAATATAAAGTAACTTATATTCTAACTAGATTTCATTTCTCTTAATTATTGAATAGCTCTCTTGACATGTCCAGTAAATCAGTTTAGTGACCCCTTCATGTTCACATCAACTAAAACGTTACTTGAGTGACCCCTTCATGTTCACAACAAGTAAAAATGAATTGAGTGACCCCTTCATGTTCACATCAACTAAGATATTACTTGAGTGACCCCTTCATGTTCACATCAACTGAAATGTTACTTGAGTGACCCCTTCATGTTCACAACAAGTAAAACAAAACTTGAGTTATTGTTAAAGCGACCCCTTCATGTTCACTTTAACCAAATACACAAACAGCATCATTTTAATTCACAAATAATCATTAAATTCTAACAAAGTCAACCTCATTGACATGATCAAATAACTTACAATCAATAATTCATTATTAGTTCTTAAATCACAAGTCACAACTATACAATCAATGTATATAAATCTTTAAACAGTCATTGCCTCTATCTACGTGATTATTATACAATTTTATAACACATAGTCTATATGTACGTAATCATATTATTTTACTTCATTACAATACTAAATTCAATCACTTAAAATTAAAATAACAATTATTATCCTAAAATCAATACAAAGTAATGCATAATCGTAAGAAGAGAAGGACATTTATAGATAAATTTTGTTTGTATAAACGATTCAATCATCAGACATACTGGAGTCATCACTAGAACCTTCACTGTTTCTATTAAAAACTAACCAATGGTGAATTTTATCTACAGGGAAAGTACCCTTAAAACTCCTGTTACCTTTTCGAGACAGAGAGGTGTCTTCTACTATGTACCTATCATTAGGAAGAACTTCAGTTATTCGATAAGGACCCCGGATTTTTGAAATTAACTTCCTACTTGCACCAGTTGATGGTATGTCCCTTTCGACTCTTACCAGATCGCCTAAATTAAAACGAGCCTTAATCCTTTTTTTATCAAAGCGTTCCTTTTGTTTAGATTGGTTTTTAGTGACATATTCGGATATCTCGTCCCTAATAACTTTTAAACCTTCAGTCTGCACACTCTCTAAACTATCGATTCTAGCGTCATTGTTATCTACTTCATCTACGCTATTAGTGCCTATCTCATCAAGAATATTTGCCAAATAGTCAGAAGTCCCTACGAGGTTTGTACCAAAAAGTGCTTGAGCTGGCGTTTTCCCTATACCTTTGTTAAGCGTATTATTTAGACCCCATTGTATTTCGGACACGCATTCATCCCACAGATGTTCAGATTTACCGTGATTACTAGCCGAGAGAGCCGCTAACACTGTCCTATTATACCGCTCAACCTGACCATTGGCACGAGGTGTCGCTATCGCATTTAAAACATGTTTCACCCCAAGCTGACTTAAGAAATCTTCGAAACGTTTAGATGTGAAAGAAGTACCTCTATCTGATATTAATCGTTTTGGAACACCAAAAGTGTGAAAATAATTTTTAATGGCTTTAATAGAATGAATCGATTTAGTACTTTTGACCGGAAATAACATAATGAATTTGGTGTATGCGTCAATTACTAGTAGTAAATAAGAATTTCTTTTTTTACTGCGTACAAATGGGCCTAAGTGGTCAATGTGAACGGTATGGAAAGGACAATCAACCTTTTGGATAGGATGTAATTCACCAGCCTTTTTACCGGATGGTATTTTATTGTGCGCGCATTCTAAACACGAATCTACGTATTTTTTTATAAACCGCCTCATTTTAGCAAACCAATACTGCTTCCGAATTTTATCATACGTTTTATCAAAGCCGAAGTGCCCTATGTTATCATGGTTAGCTTTAAGGATCTGCCAGCGAACCCCTTTGGGAACTACCCAACAGTCTCCATCGCTAGTTTTCCTATATAGCAATCCACGTTTTACGATAAAGTTATTTTTTAACTCCGCAAGGTTTTTAGTTTCCGGGTCATTTAAAATATTTACGATACGCTGTACTTCCGGATCACTTTGCTGCACTGTTATAATCCAATTAGAATCTACGTTCAAAATGTCCAAAACTTCTTTATCCGCTATAGGATTTCGACTAAGAGCGTCGACGTGACCCATTGTAATACCTGGTTTGTAAATGATATTAAAATCGTATTCTTGCATTGCTCCCCACCACCTAGCAACCCTAGGTAACATATCCTTTTTCTCAAAAGTAGCGCGGAGAGAATTGCAATCCGTAACGACCGTAAAGGGTATCCCTAACAAATACACTCTAAACCGTTGCATTGAAGCTACCACGGCTAACGTTTCCAAATCATAGGAAGTGAATCGACTCTCTTCCGGGGATGTCTGTCTGCTATAGTAAGCGACAGCACTGAAAGGAGAATCTTTATTTGGCCTCTGAAGTAATATTCCTGCTATCCCGTTCTTTGATGCGTCAGTATGCAATTGGGTTTCGTGTTCAGGATTATAAAATGTTAGTACGGGACGTTGGATTAATTCTCTTTTTAATATTTGAAATGCGTTTGATTCACTATCACCCCCTTGCCACTTAACATCTTTTTTTAGAAGCCTAGTTAGGGGTTGAGCGATCATCGCAAAACCTCTAATAAACCTTCTGAAGAAGCTAGCAAGTCCGAGAAATTGTCTAAGTTTATGTTGATCGGTTGGTACAGGGAAATTCTCTACGGCTGCAATTTTATTTTTGCCCGGTCTAACACCGTTTTCGCAAACTTCAAAACCTAAGTAATCAATGGAGTCTTTAAAAAAATTACATTTTGACAATTTAAGTGTTAACCCGGCATTACGAAATAGTTCTAGCGTACTGACTAATCGCTGAAAACCTTCTTCTATAGTTTTTGAGGGAATAATAACGTCATCCATATAAGCAAAGGCTTCCTTAAACCTAGCGTTACCTAAAATATTATTGATTGCTCTTTGAAAGGTAGACGGCGCATTGGCTAACCCAAACGGCATTCTGTTAAATTCAAAATGTCCATCTGGTGTGATAAAAGCGGTCAAATATTTTGAAGTTTCCGACATGGGAATCTGATAGTAACCAGAAGCAAGATCCAATGTAGTATAGTACTTATAACCGGCCAAATTGTCTAATTGATCGTCTATCCGCGGTAAAGGATAATGTTCTTTAATGGTTTTCTTATTTAAATTCCTATAATCAACGCAAAGCCGATAATCTCCAGTTTTTTTTCTAACCAACAAAATAGGAGACGCATATTCTGAATTAGAGTCTCTTACGATTCCGGACTCTTTTAAATCATTAACCATATCCCGTACTACTCCTCGTTCCGAGTGAGATAGACGGTAAGGTCGGTAAACTACTGGTGTAAAGTCTTTTAGATTAATGTTCATTTCTGTTCCTGTTACACAACCTAGTTCTTTAATTTGAAAAGCGAAACAATCTCTATATTGATTCAAGAGACTAGTTAATTCTTCAGTCCTGTCAAAATTTTCACTGGTATTAACCATTTTGTCTGTAATAACGTCTGGGGTAGATTTAACGTCCAAATCAATTTTATTTATGAGCAAAGTTTTAATTTCTTTACATGGTTGAGCTCTAACCAATAAGGTGTTTTGATGTAACTCAACGCCAGATTGATTAAGGCTCTTTATAACCAATTTGCCCTTACCATTTTCCAATTTAGTAATACACTCTATTAATTGATATTTCTTTTGTTGATTAACACTCGGTTCTACAAATATGTCCCCATCATGAACAGGTACAGAGTAAACATTAATCTCTGTAAGGCCTTTGACCGTTACCAACTCGGAACAAACAACTGAATTTTATCTTTAGATTGTGTACATTTATCTAACAATTTTAATTCATTTTTAGTTTTGTATACTACGATGTGATCTTGTTCTGTAAATGTTTGTCCAATTAATAATGGTTCGCGCAAATAACTATCAGGAACAATGAGCACTTCTACTTGAGCACTAACAGAATCTACTTTTATAGAAAGGGAACATTTACCTAAACAATTTACTAGAGAGTTACCGAAACCTCTCAAAACTGGTAAATCATTAATAGACCAAGTTGTACCTAGACTTTTAATAACAGATTCTTTAATCATAGTACACTGGCTTCCGAAGTCGATAAAACAATTTAGATCACGACCCTCAACAATTGCGTTCTTAAAATACTTTTCATCGCTGTCTTGATTTTGATATACACACGAAACAGATTTATTATTTGTGGTATCGGAGCGAGTCGAACTACCCTCGGTTTTAATAACGCATTCGTTTCCTAAGTGACCTACCCTACGACACTTTTCGCACCTCTTAATGGGTTGTTTACACCTAAAATATGGATGTCCTTCCTCCCCGCAATTATAACACTTAGAAATATTACTCTGACCTACTCGCCTAACACGTTTATTATTATCGGAGGTGCTCGCTTGCATGGTTATGTTTGATTTTTCTGACCGCTTATTAGCTTTCACATTTCTTAAATATACTAACAATTTATCAGGTTCTCTGAACTGAGCTGCTTCGGCGCTAGTTCGGACGGACCTGTCTTCAATTCCAAATAAGATACAGTCAATGGCATCTTTTCCACTTATTTTACATCTATTTAATAAAACCATTTTATCGTAATAATATTCTTCTAATGAATCATTAAAACGAGCCTTGCAAGCAAGCATTTCCGTTAATAATTGTCCGAAGTTCTCTTCACTAGGGAATGCTAAAGTTAATTTCTTTTCCCATTCTGGCCATGAAAATTTTACACTAGGTAATCCCTGATACCATCGTTGGGCTAATCCTACTAACTTTGGTAACGCGTAGTAAGCTATTTGTTTGTCTGTCCAACCATAAATGGACGCGCATTCGTTAACTTTCGAAATCCACGTGTGAATTGTTTGATTCCGTTTGGATGGATCAAATTCGGGAATCACATTCATTACAGGAAAGCGTTCACTATTATTGTCCTTTTTCAAACTTTGCATGAATTCAAGAAGCGTAGAAACAAGTGCTTTATCCGACGTACCTGCCGTACTTGAAGTATCATCGTTGGCGCGACCCGCTGACGACGATGGTGTCGGACTTGCATTTAGCACACGCGTGCTGCCTCGAACCCTTCGGCGACAACTACGCTCTTGAGATCTTCTGCTCCGACGCGACCGCTTACGTGGCGTGGCCGAGTGATGCTTCGACCGACTGCCCGATCTGCTGCGCGAGCGTGAAGACTCTGAACTGGCCTCCGGGATGACCAGGCGTTTCCGAGGCCTTGATCTTTCCATATTTCACTGTTATTTGGGCGTAGTCCTTAACCGAGATGATAACAAAACTATCTTCCCGGCATCCCACTTCTGAGCTGAAAGCTCAGAAGGGTAATTTTAAAATAATAGGTCGATAACTCGTATCAAATGAATATATTTATCTTCACAACTTTATCACACAATCACTTCACTATACAATATTTAACACAATGTCCGAACACGGCGACAGCCGACAAAAGACTGGCATATTGCTCAATTATTAAAAACCGCCTAATCTCATTCGTCATTATACGTACGTCATGAAACAACCACATAACGACACGGCTACCAACGTTTCAAATTAATAAAGGTTTAGCCTTTGTCAATAAACGTCATGAAACGTATATTGACAAAGGTATATTGACATGCTTGTATTTATCATTTCATGAGGTAGGTATACTGACCAACTATAAAAATGTACTAACAATATTTAAAATTGCTAACACTAGCCTATAAAATTTGAAGAGTTCCCTTGGTTTTTCCAGTATTCCATCATCAGATCCTGACCTGATGGCAATGGGACCACCTGGGAAGTATACCCTTCCAAACGAAAAAATAATTTTTCAAATCGGTCCAGGCGTCTTCGAGTAATCGGGGAACATGTTGGGGAAGATACATAAAAAAAAAATTAACAAAAAAAGATTACGATGAATTGAGAACCTCCTCCTTTTTTGGAATTCGGTTAAAAATGATTCAGTCTGCTTTATTAGCTAAGTTGCAATTCCAATTACTTACATAAGGTAAACTTAACTTAGGTATAAATGAAGAAGAATCATTCAAGGGTAAACAACTTCAACTAACTTCGATTGCTTTAATGAATTGAACATCTGCCATACTTAACGGACCGATCAGTTCAATAACTGTTAAAACCACAAGTTGGGAAACTGTTCGTGCTTCATTAAATGACCCACCATCTGTATGCAAATGAGTAAGAACTACTAACTGTTACTTCAGAAATAGTCTTCGGAGTCCGAACCGGTTGTAAAGTTTTGACTTATCATAAGAACTATAAGTTGAGTCATGTAGATAACATGAAATAAAACTGAATTAAAAATACTTACTGTAAAAATTAATCTACAGCACGATAAATAAGGTTGACGTCACAAGACTATTTCTGTTTGGATGGATTTCAGAAAATTAGGTCTAATCCGGAGGCACTTTCGTTGGATTATCTGATTTGTGTCAGGAAACAAACAAAAATGTTTTTGTACCAACAAGTTCTATGCTCACAAACAAAAACTTGGTGATACGGAGTTGGTATTAAATATGTTATTGTTTTAGTTACTTACTCAGAACCTGGTTGCAATTCTCATTCTTTGAACAGCTCTAGGATTCCCAGCATACTCGATTACCTTTTATAATCTTTAAATTTATTTAGGTCAGAGAATCGAAGTTGAGAAGTAGGTGGGCGAGGTAGAAAGGTGAGTTATTATGCAAATGCACCGTTTATTGAGAAAGCTTCGCGGTGATAGGAGCGATATCACACTGTCAATCGCACGACCCGATCGTTCTCAATCATGAGCCCGAGATCCAAGTACCTTGTAAAGTTATTGACCGTAGATAAATTCTTTATTTACCTAGTTTTAACTAGCTTTTGCCCGTGACTTCGTCTTAGTGAGTTAGGTTACTGTTTTTCCGGGGTAAAAAGTGACTCCTTGCCCTCAACTATACATAATGTATTCGTTATTTTTGTTCCTTTATTTTGCTTGTCGACAAGTTATGTAACTTCGACCCCATGAGAATACCAAAAGGGCGTCTTCCTGTTGAAGACACAAACTATGATTTCCACGTAGGTAGTAGGTATATAGTAGAGACATTCTGTGAAAATTTCAAGTATCTACCTATTACGATTTATGAGATAAAGCCCCCTGACTGATAGTCCACCCAAAAAAAATGATAAACCATGATTGTCAAATATTATTACAAATGCCATATTGTACCGGGCGCCGCTAGTGTGATTTTTCGAAAAAGCTATCTTTTAGTGGCCTAAAACTCAGTAATTATTAGGAATTCAAGAAAAATGGATATAATTATTATTGTTGTAAATTTAATAAGCTTCAATTATGTTACAGTAAACTTTTACCTCTGACCAAAGGTTCTCGAGATATTAACAAAAAACCAAAAAAAGGGTCCTGTTTCCGGTAATTGCCGCTAGAGCTCGCCTCGTACGCATGAGGACTTTTGGTATATTCATCCCTAGGTACCCATAATTCGATGTGCAAAGTTTCAAAACTTTCGCAATTTTCCAGAGTTTGAGTCATTTTTTGAGGTTTTTTGACTGGACTATGATGGACAGACGGACGGATGGACGGACAGCGGAAACTTATTAATCCTGTTCAGCGGGTCCTGTTGGCACCTTTTACTTGCAGAATCCCAAATAAATAATATCGGTCTCCGTTGACCGGTCATGCGTCTTCAAAGGCAGTATCGTAGACAGTTTTAGGTTAACAGAATTGTAACCGCAATAAGTAAGCCCTCTTTAGGAGAATTTATCAAACCTAATGGTCAATAAAAGGATATTACTTTAGATTTATTCTGCTCGATGTATCGCGCGTTCCAGAAACACAATATTGTTTTATTTGTAGTTAATTCAATTTGGTTTTTTGTTGTTTCTTCTACCTCAATCCAAAATATTCATGCATGAAGTAGGTATTTGACATGCTTAGTTGCTTTTGTGCGAATCTATTTTGTATCTGATCTATTTATAACTATTGAGGAGTAAGTTAAAAACTAACAATACTAGGCTAAAAATATAGGCATAGAAAATTTGCCTCATAAAATTTCGTCTTCTCGAGAACGCGCCCCTGCACATACAAATGAAGTTCTATTATAATTATTTGTATAATACTTATAATTGTGTTTTGTCAGATATATCCGTAAAAGTATGTATAGATTGTCCAATTCTTTATTTTCTTTTTGGCAGATCAAGAAATTATGACTTTAGTGACGCCTTCACACGTTACCGATTCGATTTGAAGTAATAATCGATTTTATTTAAGAAGAACTTTCAATCGATTTAATGAAATATTTTTTAATTTTGATTTAACGTACTTATATTTTATTATATATTTTTAATCACTTAGATAAATTAATTTGACATATGTTTGCGGTAACAGACAAACAGAAAAAAATAATAAGTTGATTTGGGTTCTTTATCGATAATAATAATAATTAAGGTTTTCTTTCAAAATATGTTTAACTAGCGACCTGCCCCGACTTCGTCTGGGTTGAAATATTAAATATTTGTTTTTACGGGGCTAATCGCACAGAGCTTCTTATAGGAAACAATTGTTAATAAGATCACCACAGGAACCACAGGAATCTTCCGCGCCGATACCTGCCACCTTGCCCCGCCGCACCGGCTGGCACCATTTTATTATTTTATCACGCGGAAATATTCATTGTCTGATAACTCCAATATTAATTTAAATTGTATAGTGTATATAAATCAGATCAAGTTATTTATACCTTTGCCTTAATCCTTACCTAAATAAATGATTTCTCAAGCAAGGCAGTTTAAATGTTTCGTTTGTATACCCAATTACGTAGCTAGTTTGTTAAATAAATAAGTAGGTATGTGATTTTCAAAGTATATTTGCTCATAACTCTTGATTTAAACTTGGTTGACACGTTATTAACCACGCGTTTTGAAGTTAACTTACTTCACTAACGCGTGCATAGTTACATTTTAAGGCAGCCGTCAAAAAATAAATAAATGAAAAGAAAAATTTCTTTACTCTTGGTTTGAACTTAAATTCCAACTTAATTCCTTGCAAATATTCAATATTGGAGTCATAGTTACTATTTTTATTTCCTTTTTTTTTATTAAATTTACAGAAACAATACTTACACAAAGTCAAATTATTTTTATCATAATTGTGAATGATTTATCGTCTTTCAAGAACTGTGTTTTAGTCTGTGGTTATTTGTTATGCACAGGGCACTTCACTAAACGTCAATAAAGTACGACATTATTTTAGTCATTATTCCGAAAACAAAAAAACGGTAATTTATAGGCGTGATCTGCCAAAAAGAAAATAAAGGCTTGGACAAAGAATAGTTTCAAAGTTACACGAGCTCACAGTTAGGCACTTTTCACAAAAATATTACAAACCATACACACTAGGTATTACATTAGTTTCTAGAGCCAGAATTTTAGTGAATTTGATTGAATAAAATCAAATCAATTAAATCAAACTTAATTTGCAAGATTCTTCTCAGCAGAATCTGCATTCCGAACCGGTGGTAGATTTGATTTGTGACGTAAGTATCATAAGTGCTACAGGGTAGCCTACATGAAATAAATAAATTTTGAATTTGAATTTGAATTTATTCTTTGTGCTTAGATGTAACATATCTACTCCTCTGCAAAGAATTCTGATTCGTAAAATTCATAAGGTAAGACCGTTTTCACCAACGTTCTTTAACTTTTACGGACTACTTAACCTAAGCTAGGCTGTGACGCTTTCTGTCAATTTTGTCTTCGCGAGCTAAAGGTAGAAATGACATCAAGTAGGGGATTGTATTTAGGGGCTACCTACGTAAAGATACTCTGGGAGAGACTTAGGAATGATTTAGATTTGGTTGATGAAGCCCGTTTTCATTAACCATACCCCTTTGCATTAGGTCCGTGAAATAAAATATTTTGTTATTATTCATTCTTACTAACGCTCTGGAGTAGGGACATTCTTCTATATCTATGTACACGTAGCACCTAACTACCTACACAAACAAAAATTATTATCATCCCCCAATTTTCCTCCAAAGAGAATGTTTTGATTCTCCCAACTTTTGCGGCCTGAAAATGAAAACCTAATAGAATTCTTCGGTCCAATGAAGGGACGGTATATTGCAATGCTAATTTAGAAGTTAGGGCTTTTTACCCTATTTCAAGCCGACAATCCGCTCTTTCACAAGGTTATATTTTCATCACTTACTCTCAGAAAGAAAAATTAAAATAGATTTGGCTGAATTTATGGCGTTCTTGCTGCATCAGAGGCCATTGCAGATGGACACTGATGCCAATCATTTTTAGAAAATCGACACACAGTGTTATGGAAGAATCGTTGAGACGCGTTATCATACAGGCCTAGTCTTCATCTACTCAGAGGCAGCTCTAGCCCATGTAGCGCCCTTGTGCAATCAATATCTAGGCGCCCTCTAGTAGACGCGCGACCAAAATGGAATACTTACAATACAAGAATACCGTTTGAATTACAGTTATATTTTCACCAGTGAAAGGAAATTCAGGTGCGAAAAATGGTGCAATTTTAAATGATGTTGGGAAGCAAGCAAGCGCGGCTCGGCGCGGCGCTCCCTAAAACCCTGCGCCCGCGTGCGTTGCACACCCTGCACCATAGGTAAAGCCGGCATTGCATCTACTCAATATACGGCGCGTAGAGGCGAGCTGTTGCGGCCGGCGCGACTCGTAAGATATTGCGCACCGTGAGAGCCCAGCATTAGAGCTACTTTAGACGCTTTCCAACAACACTCGGAGAAGCATCAAGCAATATTGTATACTAGAATATTCCAAATGAAGGAGCATGAATGATATAGTGATGATAACATGTTAGGTCGCGTCAAGCGTAAAGGCTATAAATATGGAAATAACTGCTTATCTACAATCCTATAAGAGGTACCTACTCTACGTGTTATTTATGAGTCAAAATACATTTTAAGAAGTAAAGCAATATTTTTATTTTGTTTTTTTTTAAGTGTTACTAAGTAGATTTATGAACTTACAGCTATACCAATAATAATGAGATTGGAAATATATAGAGAATAATAAAAGCGATAGTTAACCTTAGCACGTTGATACATACAGCTACCTCAAGTCGTGTATGAGAAAATGGTCCTTAACAGACAGGCAAACAGACTGCATCTGTGAATTGTAACTTATTGTATATTTAGAAAAACTTATACTTACTCTGTTTTATATTTAGATAAACATAATACGAGTACAAAACCGTCATAGTTGAACGGTTCTATCTGCTAAAGTTCTGACAACGGCTCTCAATAAAAAGTTACTAAAATCCACTGAAATTACTTATCTTCAGGGATAAAACAAACACTGAGGCAGAGAAAAAGATCAAAGACTGTACGACTTATTTTGGTGAAATAATTTTGAGAAACCAAATTTCCGCAAGTTTGTAATCCTTCAGAATCCACCCCTTTGTTCTGAGATCAGCTAATTATTGCGTTGTGGTGTGGAACTAACCAAATTCTGCAGTAGATGTGGGCTAACTCTTTCAGAGTATTAACTCTTAATAGATTTTAAATATTTTCTACACATTAGCTTTCTAATATAATACCTACAGGGTTTAAGAGATATGCTAACGAAAACTGAAACTAAGGAGTCAGTAATAACATACTTCTGAATTTGGAATTTTTCGTCGATCTTTTTCATGATTAACTGACAATTTTTTTTTTTCGTTTTTAATAATCGTATAAGTCTGATTTTAATTAGAAAAACAACAAATACTTAACAATATTTAACACAAAACAGTAAAGTAATCAAAAATTTATCAAAAGTTCAAATCACTCGGCCTAAGTACCTACAAACCGCCAGCGCCGTTTAAGACGCGCGCTACCTACTGCGCGTGTAGGTATCGGCGTTAGCTGATCGAGATTTCCCAGGTGAGAGATATTTATAATTTCATGAAGTGTGTAAAAACGGATTGTCTAAATATTATTGAGCTGCATAATCACCTCTGATTTGCTGCTGAAATGTCAAATTATGATATACTTGTTGTATCAAAGGTTTTTAACAAGTAGAGAAAGAGTACCAGCCAATCAGAGGTGATTACGATCTTCATACTCTAGCAATCATTTTTAATCAATTATTATTTTGATATAGTTCTTGCAACTTTGATTTTTAATTTGTTTAATATACCTACCAATCTACATAATAATTAATTACTTAACTGTTAATTTAAGCAACCTCTGATGGAAATGAATGGATAAATAAATCTCAGTTAAGTTTAAAGCGATTTAAATTTAAATGTATGCGTGGCGAAAATTAACTGTTCTAGTGATTTCTCACTTTCGTTCGGGCACGTTACGGGTAAATTTCATCTGGGATTTCCCAAACGGAATATAAAATGTGCAAATTGTAATAGGGAACGCCACACAAAGTAGAAATTGGATGATTGTCTCGGTAAAATTATTCCACAATAGGTAGGTACCGCGTCTTCTCTTCAACTTAGAATACCTAATTACATCAACTTAATACGCTTATTAAGTTTAACGAAACTCAATAAATAAAGGCTCTTTATACATGTGCTTCGGCTAATTTTTTGTTTTATTTTCGAAAAATGTAACCTTGAGTGTAATAAAAATAAAAAATATTCAATAAGATTGATCACAAGACCTTCAAAACTCGATTAGTAACTTCGACAAGCAGTCGCACTTTTTTGATAAATAGACAGACTAAATTCTTGACAATTAATTTTAGAATAGAACAATATTTTTGAAATTGGTGGGCAAGCGTTCACGTGATTTCCGTCTTGAATTTCTTCGTCAAAATTCTTCAACGTACGTCTATGGCAACCCAGAACCTAGCCAACCACAGAATAAAACGGCCAACAGTCTATGCTTCAATGTCAGCATCAAATCAATGTCAAAATGGTAAATGTCAAAGTCAACCACTTGTATTTGTTTACTTTTGTGTTGTATTGAAAACCCGTGAATATTTTTAGCGGATTTAATTCAATTTTTAGTTCAGATACTTTTTGAGGAAAATGCAACTTATTTCAGAGGAATACATAAAATTAGTTATCAATGATATAGCTACTACACTGAAATTAGAAGAATGGGAATACAGCAAGCAAAATTTTGAAGACATCGCTCAAAACTATTTTGGAGTCCTGATTCCGATTAATTTAAGTGGCAAAAGTAATAATGGGACAGTAAATATTCCATTGGTATTGAAATTAGCACCGACGGATGAAAGGTATCGCATTAGCGGAGCAGTGACAAATTTTTTTAGGAAAGAAATATTTGTCTATTCAAAAGTTCTACCAAAATATAGCGAACTTCAGAGAAGTTTTCCAATATCGTCTCAACTTGTAATGCCGATGTGTTATTATGTACGGAATGATTACTGTAAAGAATTAATAGCAATACAAAATATGTGTGTTGATAAATATAAACCATTTATAAACAGTATGTTTTTAGATAAGGATCATATCACTGTTGCTTTAATATCATTAGCGAGGTTTCATGCTTTGTCCTATATTTGTAAGGAAGCAGACGGAAATCTGTATGATGAAGCTAAAGAATTTTGTGTGCCACTAGCGGAAAAAACAAATAAACGATTTATAGACATTTTAGTGGATAGACTTAAAAAAGCTTTACTGAAATTTGATAACACTAAATATGTTCCCTTGTTAGAAGCTCTGAAACACAACTGTGTTAGCATTATTGAATCAGCTGCCAACTCTGTAAAAAGTGTATGCCTTTGTCATGGGGATATATGGAAGGAGAATATACTTTTTAAATATGAGGTGGGTACTTAAGTTCTTTTTATTACCTATTTTATTATTACCCAGTCCTATAATTGACTATACAGTGTCTATGCACCGGGACAAAAACAATAAAAAACCTGTGATTCCAGGTGTAATAAACAAGAAAAAGAATGTTTCAGTTAGTGTAAGTTTTAATGTACATTTAGTTTTAGCTAAACCAGTATAATTAGCTTTAAATGCCTTAAATTGAAACTATTAATTACAATATATTACAATTCCCTAGTCCTATAATTAACTATACAGTGTCTATGCACAGGGACAAAAACAAAATAAAAAACCTGTGATTCCAGGTGTAATAAACAAGGATAAGAACGTTTCAGTTAGTGTAAGTTTTAATGTACATTTAGTTTTAGCTAAACCAGTGCAAATTAGCTTTATATGCCTTAAATTGAAACTATTAATTACAATATTTCATAGATACCAAATGAATAAAGTGTAATAAAAAATTTCTAATATTTTCCTTTGTTATAGGACAACTTGCCTACATCTGCCTGTTTAATAGATTATCAAACAGCAAGGACGTGCAGCCCTGCATATGATGTGCTATACCTCATCATAACAAGCACTACTTCGAGTCTAAGAGAAAAACATTTCAACACTTTGTTGAATGTTTATTACCAAACATTGGAAGATACACTTGCATTTGCAAATTTAAGCTCTGAAGAAATATATTCTAGAGGAATGTTGGACTATGATTTGAAAATAGTTGGGCCAGCTTGTCTCATAGTGGCCAATACAGCGACTTGGCTAGCAAGTGGACTACAGGAAGAAGGTCATGTCAGGAGTAAAATAGTTTTTACTACAGAAACTGCAAAGACAGAAGCTGTGGCACAATACAAAGATGTTATCAGTGGTATCATTAATGACTTATCAGATTATAATTATTTAAATACTGTGATGTGATATTTTGAGTAAACAACAAAAAATAATAAATGTATATATACAACTATTAGAGATAATATTTATTTTTCTTTTGCCTACATAACAGTTTACTTCAAATTATTATTATTGACTGACAATGACAAGTACAAAAATGACATCCTCCCTTTAGGTGAAGGGCATACCCCCATGTAGACAGGCCTACCCAAAATAATAGGTTTTTTTTTTTTTTCAAAATTTTATTCTACAACTTTTTTAGCGTAATGAATATGCACAACCTTGCCAAATTACAGCTCTTTAGTAATAATAATCGCTGCGCTATGGTGCGGACAGATGGACGGACGGACGGACTTGGTGAAACTAAGGGTTCCTTGTAGTTTTACTATGGAACCTTAAAAACTAGAATCGCGATAGATAGAAATAGCTCTGAAAGGATTAGCAAGCTGAAATGGCATTGGCCAGATATTGTCGTAAAGACGATGGCCGCTTGCAAGTGAATGAATTAATGAATATAAAAACTTATTGTATGCATCACATAACTAGAGTTCAACACTAAATAAAAAACATAACATCTCTATACAATTCGGTGGCTACCAAACAAGGTCGAATGCAGTGTGAGGTGCTTACCTGTTTGACAGATGACTTTAAGAAAACGGCGGGAAGGAATCCGCGGAGGAGAGAATAATCAATTTTTTCCTGCGGCGCGGCGTAAGCAACGCGCTAAACACAAAAGTAGGACGTTTTTAACATTTTTTTAATTTAAGTAAATAGACACCACTACTTATGTATGTGTCTTAGTCTCTTGGTTACTATTACATGGCTAATTAATAGTAATTATAAACAGTAAAGTACTTGTAGATAGGCACCTACTTATTCAGTAAGAAAGATGTCCTTTGGAGTACCTACGACTTCATTAATTGCATATGTACCTACTGTGATTGCGAATATTGGCGTATCGCATTTTAAACTAAGTTATCTAAGTGGTAAAGCAAATTGCTAATAGAATGCACTATAGAGTCGACATAAACAGATTAATGATTAATAAAATTATAACATTCTTTTAAAAGGATAAATCACTTTAGATTATACCTACCAAAGTAAATTCGCTCAATGATAAATACAAGGAAAAGACTTATACAATTGACACGTCATTCAACATTTTAAAGGTATGAAAGAATAAAACTGCAGGTAAAATCTAGACCAACTAAGATCCAACCCAGCCTGTGATTTAGTAATAAATTACATTATTTATGGATTCTAGATATACTCGTAAGTACAAGTAAGTGTTATAAAACATCGCACAGCATAGTTGAGTAGTCAGTCTGTCAGTTGAACTCTATCCTTGCACATCACAGCAAGCGGTTTCCTTTCCTACTCGGAAAGGACGTAGTATAAACTGGAGGGATTTTTAAACTCAGCAGCTCAAAAACTATGTAAGTATAAATTTTTTACTGGGATAGTTATACTATAAAGGTTATTGTGTTTTGTGGTTGACGACTACACTGGCGCACTGTTGGGCGCTGTGGTCTTAAAGTGGGAGGTCTCTGGTTCGATTCCCGGCGGGGAAATTTCGTAATTTATACCTAGTTTCTGAAAATTTTCGATGTGTGATAGGTACGTATACAATTTGTGTAGGTGGGTCGTTCTACTTTTCTACCGACAATGAAACGACGTTTTTCTGTTTTTTTGGTTTTTGAACTATCTATAATTGTGTTTTATGTGTGGGATTTAAAAAAAACTGCATCTGTGTTTTCATTAGTACTAATTAAAGTTTCCTTCCTAGCTAATATTGATTCTTTTTTAATGTTGGTTTTTGAAAAAATAATGTGACAAAGTGGCCTTTTTCTGTGGAGACAACATTTCAGTTTACCACTCTGTCACGGCATTATACGGAAAACGAACGTATAAAATATGCTGGTTAGAGAACATGAAAAATGACATAATATTAATAGATAAGAAAAATATGGACGTTTATTCGAACCGAATAAAAAACCGTTTATATTAATACTCCAACGAGATGCCATAATAAGAAGAAAGACAGACTATTGTCGGTAGAAAAGTAGAACGACCCAGGTACTTATTTTATTGCCATCCCTTGTATTGCCGGGGCGAGTCAAAGACCCGCTTTTTTATCAATAATTATAGTTATAAATAATATTTATAACTATAATTAAAATCTGTAAATAACCGCATGTGTTACAGTTACGAATAAGATAAGATAAGAATTTATTGGTTCATTCACCTTTTTATTTATTTTTTATTCGATGACAAGATAGCCCTTGACTGCAATCTCACCTGATGATATAAGTGATGATGCAGTCTAAGATGGAACCTACTTACAAAAATATTACGCACCTGTTTTCAGAACTAGTTAAAAGTTTCTCGGAAAACAGGGAAATTGATATGAATATTATAAAATAAAACCTTGTACATTACAGCTCCTACAAAATCCTGTCGTGTGAATATTATTGTCTAGCAGCGTAGTAAGATGCTTTCAGAAGAACGACTAAAATCTGTTCTAAAAGAAGTTGCTAAATATTTCAATTTTAAATCTTGGACTTACTCCCAAAAACACTTTAATGAAACGATAGAAAACTATTTTGGTGTCCTTACACCCGTTACTATCACTGGAATCGGTGATAAAGGTGAAGAGAATAGATCTGTCTTTGTAAAAACTGCGCCAACAGACCGACCAGATCAACTGAAATCCGTTCTACGTCAGCATTACGAAGTAGAAATATACACTTATACCACATTGCTACCAATATATCGGGGCATAACTAATGTGGAAATGAACCAATTTATGCCTGTATGCTATCACGCATGTTTGGAAAATAATAACGAAGTACTAGTCCTACAAGATATGACATGTAATGGATACAGAAGGTATAAAGGAAAAATGTTCAGTGATCTTGAACACGTGGTCGTATCTCTCAAAGCCTTGGCAAAATTTCATTCCCTTTCAATCATCTTCAAAGAAAAAGGTTTTGATTTCGACGCTGATGTAATGAAACCCTACACGCATTTGCACCCAGAGCTGTATTACAAATACATCAAACGCTCTCTAGAGAGTCACATGAACGTTTTCGGAGATGGCGAACACCAAGTTTATTTAAGAACGCTTTCGGAAAATCTTGCCACCTACATAAGAAACTCTACATCCGAGGCTTCCTATTTGGTTTACGGCCACGGAGACTTTTGGAGGGAAAATATTTTATTTAAATACGAAGTAAGTACCTACCTACTTTAATTTAAATCCTTACTAGGAAATATATATTATAAATGCGAAGTGTTTGTTTGTTGGTTGTTATACTAAAGGACACGAAAAATGACAGGATTCCTATTTCATCCTGAAAAAAACAACCTCCTTGAAGACTGCATCAAGTCGCGGAGAAAAATTATTGGTATCAGTGTCTAGCCAGTTTAAGTGGCGGCATTATTATAAGTCTGAAAAAAATACTGCTATCAACCTTACCTGAAAGACCTAAGGTAAAGTTCCTAAGGTAAAATGCGAACTAAAGGACCTCAGGAATTACTCCAATCAAACGTTAGGCCTATATTGAATATAGGTACCTATACTTTCTTTTTCAGAATGATAAACCCAAAGGAGCATGTTTACTCGACTTCCAAAAGTCAAGAAAAATGTCGCCCGCCCAAGATATTCTGCTCTTTCTACTTGGTAACATAGAAACCTCAATGAGACAGAAACACCATCAATATTTCCTTGATATCTACTTGGAAGAACTACGTGTCGTTCTCGAAGAAAATGGCCTTAATCAAATGTATTCAATGGAAAATTTAGTTCGAGATATGAGTGTAGTGGCCCCATACTCTATAGCGATCACAAGTATGGCTTATTCCTTATGGTTGGGCCTGGAAGACGGCGATATTGTCAAAAGCAAAAACAGCTGTAACAACGATCGTAAAAAACTGACACTACTGCGTTTCAAGACCACCGTCGTTGAAATGTTAGAATATCTAGTACATTTTGGTTACATAACATTATAGTTTGGCAAATAACATGGCCTACCTACCTACTACTTGCAGTGTTGCATAACACACGAGTGTTGTAATACCGGTTATGTACCTAGCTGCAAAATAAAGCTCCCTTATCTGAGTATTTTAAACCAAAAAATCATCTGTATGTATGTGGTAATGCGTAGGTACCTAAACGTATCTACAACTACATACGTCAAACTCTATTAGAGCATCGCACCAGAACAGATACCTATTTAATTCTTTTTTATGTAGAAATATTTTCTATGACAAATATTATATTCTGTAAAAATATTTGCCTTTATTATATTAAATATAATAATTTAATCTGTAGAATGTGTGTAGAATAGGTTGAACATGTCACAAGTCACAACTCTGTAGGCATGAAAAAAATTAAATGTAACCTTCCTATAACCATGCCAAATACTTAATACTAAATTACAGCTTTTAGTAAGTACCTACTAATAGTTTTTGAATTAAACCGCGGACAGACGGAGACTACAAAAAAATAAAGATAGGTAGGTACTCTGTTGTTTTAATCTATACTATTTCTATACTATTATAATAAAGAGAGAGCGCGAATTTTGTGAGTTTGTATGTATGTCCGGAGCAAACTTTGGAACCACCGCACCTATTACAATAATTCTTTTACCACTTCAAAGGTACATTATTCCAGATGGTTATAGGCTATAATTATGTGAATAAATGTATTATGGCTAGATATTATGTGCAAATTTGTTAAAGAAGTCGGAAATTTTTTTGACTCTTAAACGTTTTCAAGGCGTGCGCTGGGTCATATACTGTTATTGGATGAAAATGATGTATGGGTTAATTGTTCCTCTTAAAGAGTTCTAAAAAAAAGTCCGCGATAGCATATGTCTATTCTAAGGATAACTTACAGTAACCATTTCTATCTTTCAAATTTTGATTAAAAATAATGAATTATTTTCGAAGCTTCTTTAACCGATGTGATGTCAATCTATATCTAAATAAATATGTTTATTATCGTAAGTATTTAATTTAGAACATATTTGCCCTTTACACTATACAGTTTAAATAAATATCTCAGGAGTTATCGGAAAATTAATATTTCCGCGCGACAAAATAATAAAATGGTGCCGGCTGGCGCGGCGGGGCACGGTGGCGGGTATCGGTGCGGGATATTCGTGTGGTTCCTGTGGTGATCTTATTGACAATCGTCTCCTATAAGAAGCTCACAAGAACAAATATTTAATTTTCAACCCGGACGAAGTCGGCACGGGCTTCTAGTCCCTAAATAAAGGTCGAATATTAAATCCAAATATTAGGTATGTCCTTAGTAAGGAATTACCTGAGTAAGTTAATAAGCATTTATGATAAGCCAATGCAGTTATGACATCTAATTAGGTACCTAAATCTACTTTAAGATAATTGTAAGCAATGAGATAAAGTAGTAACTTAGGTAAATACTTCATATACTTTTATGGTGATAATATTATAAAAATCTAGCTGATGCCTGCGACATCATTCGCGTGGATTGAGGTTTTTTAATTCCAGCGGGGACTCCGTGCCAAATTCCAGCTAAATCGGTTCAGTCGTTGCGACGTGATTGAGTCCATACATCCATCCATACATCCAAACTTTCGCATTTATAATATTAGTAGGATGAAGTAGGATTAGGATTATTATTAGACTAGCTTTTGCTCGTGGCTTTGCTCACGTTAAGCTCGATTTTTCAAACCCCTATTTTACCTCCTTAGGGGTTGAATTTTCAAAAATCCTTCCTTAGTGTGCGCCTACGCCATAAAAGGAACCAACTGTAAAAATTTCAAGTTTCTAACTTCAGTAGTTTAGGCTGTGCGTTGATATCTCAGTCAGTCAGTCAGTCAGTCAGGACTTTGAATTTTATATATATAGATAGATTACTGATGCTCGCTAGTAGTTGTTTCTTCTTGGTAGATACAGCAAATGATTTTTTCTAGACTAGATATTTCTCTATACCTCCGAATTCCCGAAACGCAACAACGCTGATAAAAAGTTTAAAAACAATAAACCTGACTTTGGAAAATTTTAATGAACATCAGTCATATTGATTTTGTTTGTTTAAAATGTACCATATATCACCCGGTCCAAAGTAATGAATCGATTGACACCTCATTCATCAAAATCGGCTCAGTAGTGAAACATGTACGTAAATATTCACATACAAACATACCTACCTACATAGTACTAGCTTTCATACATACCTACATATTATATAGACTGCTAAAATAATAACCTTACCTATTGGTTTTGCTGTAAGTAACATGGGGTCATTCAAAGGGCGGACCAACAAATTCCTGAAAAGCCGGCAACGCATTGGTGGTGGTGCCTCTGGTGCTACAAATGTTCATGAGTGGCGGTAATCACTTAACATCAGGTGACCCGTCTGCTCGTTTGCTCGCTAAAAGTATAAAAAAGTAAAATAAGCTACGTACCTACCCAAGCAGTTTTCTTAAATGTTGTTTTTGGAGGTAGGTACTTAGGCAGATTTTACCGTATACAAATAAAGAGTTCAACGGTGCACGACAATTTAGCATCGCGATATTTATAAAGCTATTTTCCGCTAGATAAAACTTAGATTAACCAAAAGAAAAATACCTGTGTTATTTTTCCGGTAAATAGATGTATTTAGAATAGGTACTTACAAACCTTACCTAACTACGTACATAAGTATTGTCTCTAATATCAATATTTATTATTATCAAATAGTTTTAATTTTTTTTAAGCAGGGACCTTAAATATTTTCCGGACAAAAAGTAGTCGAAGTTACAGTTTCGACTCCACAATAATTTAAATATTGCCCCCTATTGGTATGTACCTACTAGCAACCCAGAGTTTCTACTTGGGTATAGTGTTTATAGACGAATGTTGTTCTCTTGTCTATGGCGTGATGGCGCGCGGCTTGGTGTAATGTGTGTGTACTATGTAATAAGAAATAAAGAATCTTATAAGAAGAAAGCCGTTTAAAGAATCCGTCCCCCATTTACCCCCCTAACATGGTTATGGGCCCAGAAGACGCAAGAAGAAGAAAGAATTAGAAGAAGTTCATTGTCAGAAGTTTAATGCGCAATACAATGGAGGACGAGAAAAAGAACAAATATGGCGTCACGCCGTTTGCCGGCACAAATTACAGTAATTGGCTGTTTAGAATTAAAATAGTGCTTCAGGCACAGAATCTGTACTCATATGTGTTTGAGCAAGAAGAAAAGCCAGATGCCACAAAAGAGGCCAAGTGCATGGACATAATAGTTCAATGTATAAGTGATACACACTTAGAAATTGTGAAGGAGTGTAAAACTTCTAAAGAATTATTAAAGAAACTTGAACAAAACTTCGCAAGAACGGGAATAGCGTCGCAATTAATAACAAGAAAGCGGCTATTAACCCAGAAATATGACGGTGTTCAAGGAATTGAAAATTACTTCATGGGCTTCGACAAGCTGGTCAGAGAATTAAAAGAATCGGGTGCTCAACCCAGTGAGAGCGAAATTTGTTGTTATCTGTTACTAGCAATGCCATCATCGTTCCAGCATGTGGTTACGGCAATAGAAACATTAAGTAGTTCAGATATAACATTAGAATTTATTAAGAAACGTCTGTTGGACGAAGAAATCAAAAGAAAAGGATTTGAAACTCAAGAGGAGAGTGATGTATTCATGTTGAATCAAAAGAAGCAGAATTATAAGAAGTTTAATAATTCACCGAGAAGCAGCAGCAGCAACAGCAGCGGTAGCTTTCCTTTTAATTGCTATAATTGTGGAAAGAAGGGGCACCGGAAGTCACAGTGTAAATTTAAGAAACCGCAAGGCTCAGCCAACGTTGTCCAATTGGATAAGGATAAAGAAGATGAGGTTTGTTTTGTGACATCCTCAACAGAAGCATTATTAACACACAGAACTAGAAAAATTGAGTTTATAGTTGATTCTGGGGCAACAGATCACTTAGTAAACAAAAGAGAATTTTTTAGTAGGATTGAGAAGTTAGAAACTCCTATTAAAATTAATATCGCCAAGGATGGTGAGGTGTTATATGCGTATGAGTCAGGCGTAATTATTACAAATGAGGTTACCTTGAAAGAAGTGCTGTTTGTACCCGAGCTGAGGTGTAATCTGCTGTCAGTAAATAAAATTGAAAACGCTGGTTTCGGTATAACTTTTGAGAAAGGTAGATTGACTATCTACAAAGAAAAGAAGATAGTAATAGAAGGATATAAGATAAATAAATTGTACAGATTAACTTTTATTTTGAAGAATGAAGAAATAAGTGCACAGAAAGCTTATAGTATAACTGAAACTCAGAATGATTGGCATATCAAACTTGGGCATGCTTCAAAGGGAAAATTAGAAGAACTGAAGTCTAGAAAATTAATATCATATGAAAGTTCAAAGAATGAGGTATTATGTGAACCTTGCTTAAAGGGAAGACAGACTAGATTGCCATTCACAGAATATAATAACAGTAGTAAGAGAATTTTAGAAGTTATTCATTCAGATTTGTGCGGTCCAATTAATCCTGTAACATATGGTAATAAGAAATATATTTTGAGCTTTGTTGATGATTACAGTCATTTTACAACAGTCTACTTGTTAGAAAGCAAAACGGAAGTATTGCAGTGTTTCAAGAAATATGTCAATTTAGTAGAAGCCCAATTTGGAACTAAAATATCTAGATTTAGATGCGACAATGGGAAAGAATATGATAACATAGAGTTTAAAAGGTATTGTGAAAAAAAAGGAATTAAAATTGAATTTACAATAAGTTACACACCACAACAAAACGGAAAGTCCGAAAGATTGAACAGAACTGTGGTAGAAAAGGCGAGAACTTTACTAGCCGACACAAGACTAGAAAAGCAACTATGGGGTGAAGCTGTGTATAGTGCTACCTACATAATTAATCGCATTCCAACTAGCAGAGGTATCATTCCTGCCGAGATTTGGTATGGTAGAAGTCCAGATTATTCTAAAATAAAAGCTTTTGGTACAGAAGCTTATGTACATATCGGCAAGGAGCACAGAAATGGAAAGTTTGATGAAAAATCCAAGAAGTATATTATGGTTGGTTATTGTAATAATGGATATAGACTTTGGGATCTTGAGTCGAAGAAAATCATAAGAAGTAGAGATGTAATATTTAATGAAAAACCAAGAAAACATATGGAAACCTTTACATATACAGAAGAAGATAACTTATCATCAAACTTGCCAGTGTCTAGTAGCGAAGAGGTAAAGCAAGACACATCAACCAGTAGTATTGAGAAAGAAAAGCTATTTACAGAAAATAGCCAAGAAATTAAAGACATGGAAAAAGGAGAAAGAGAACAGAGGCAGAGGAAAAAACCAGTATGGTTAGAAGATTATGAGACATTTCATGCTGCATATATCTCTGAAGCATTTTTAAATGATGAACCAAGCACATTACAAGAAGCAATGGAAAGTGCAGAGAGTGACAAGTGGAAAGAAGCAATGGAAAGCGAATTACAGTCACATGAGAAACATCAAACATGGATGATTGTAGAAAGACCAAAGGATAAGGAAGTTATAGAAAGCCGATGGGTATTTAGAAAGAAATCGGAGAATAACTATAAAGCCAGGTTGGTGGCAAAAGGCTTTCAGACCACACAATATGAAGAGACATATGCTCCTGTTGGAAGACTCACAACCTTAAGGTCATTGCTTGTAATTGCAAATCATGATAACCTAAAAATAGAACAGATGGATGTGAAAACCGCCTTTCTTCATGGTACGCTTAAGGAGGAGATATATATGAGCCTTCCAGGGCAGCATAAAGGTGAAAAAGTGTGCAGACTTAATAAGTCAATTTATGGCTTAAAACAAAGTCCAAGGTGCTGGAATAAAGTATTCCACGAGTTTATGTGTGAGAATAACTTCAAGTGTTCAGACTATGATAACTGTTTGTATTTGTTACAAGATGAAACTGGTATAGTAAGTGTATATGTGTTTCTCTATGTGGATGACAGTTTAATTATGAGTGTTTGTGAAAAGAAAATTAAGGATTTTAAGTTTAAGTTTTTAAGAAAAACAATTTGAAATGGTTAAGTTTGGGACAAGTTCATAAGTTTTTGGGGATAGAGATAGAAAGAGATTTTGATAAGAGTGTTATTAAAATTCATCAGAAAAATTATATAGAAAAAGTTCTTAAAAGGTTTAACATGATAGATTGTAAAAGTGTATCCACTCCATGTGAAGTTGGATTGAAATTGGAAAAACCAGAAAATTATACTTGTACCCAGCCTTACCGTGAGTTAATTGGTTGTTTAATATATTTAGTGATTTGTACCAGGCCTGATCTGTCATTTGCTGTCAGTTGTTTTAGTAGATATCAGAATAATGCATCCGATGAACATTTTACTTACCTGAAAAGGGTTCTCAGATACTTAAAGTTAACAGCAAATTATGGATTAGTGTATAAGAATAAACAGTGTAAGAATGTAGCTGAGGGATACTGTGATTCGGATTGGGCAGCTGATGTTGATAGGAAGTCAGTGTCAGGATACTGTTTGTTGTTATATGGAAATATAGTGTCATGGTCTACTCAAAAACAGAAAACAGTTTCTCTTTCAACTGCCGATATTGGTATGTACCTACTAGCAACCCAGAGTTTCTACTTGGGTATAGTGTTTATAGACGAATGTTGTTCTCTTGTCTATGGCGTGATGGCGCGCGGCTTGGTGTAATGTGTGTGTACTATGTAATAAGAAATAAAGAATCTTATAAGAAGAAAGCCGTTTAAAGAATCCGTCCCCCATTTACCCCCCTAACACCCCCAAAGAAAGACATGACAGCAAAATCTCTACAATAAAGTGTTCGCAAAGGTTCCCACTGACAAAGTTTCCAACATTTTGGGTGTTACGTTAAATTAGCTCCGACTTTAATTTGTGATAAGATGAATCGGCTTCCAAAAGTTTAATTAAGTCGTTGTATGTCCATTCAAGTAATTTAGACAGACGGGACGTTTTAAGCGTTATAAGAAAACGCGCGGATTATGTTCCAAGGTTTGTTCACACAGAATAGGTTATTCTTATAGTTAGTCCTATGCAAAAACTTCCGTACATTTTCGACCGTGATTATACCTACATTACATTAAGTAGTACATACACACACACTACACTACTACTACTGCTGTATACACTATGTCAAAAACTCGTATCAGTCAAACAATACTCGAATATGAGTGCCTAAAATTTCGCTCGCGTTCGAGAAAACTCTCTTTATTAGATGGAAAACTTTCTAATAAAATGTATAGCTACTATAATAATGCGATGTATAATGCGATTCAAATGCGAATAGGACTATCAAACAGCCATTTTATATTTCTGTCCTGCTCATATATGAGGTTTACACTGAGTGAGATAGAAACAGAAAATGGTGGCTTCTCATTCCTATTGTCATTTGAATCGCATTATAGTAGGTTTTATTGTGAGCAAACCTACCTACACAGTGCCAATTTATATCTTAGGTAGGCACTCTAAAGCTGCATCCGCACGCTTGGCAAACCTAGGCAAACCTTCACAAACGCAAACGTGCGGATAGAGCGTTTGCCATGGTTTGCCTACGCTTGCGAGCGTTTGTGGCCGATCCATCGAGTGTCGGTCTTTTGAGCCCAAACCAAAGGGAATTTGCCGCAAGCGCTTGCCTCTCCGTCCACACGTTTGCGCGCATTCAGTCTCGTTTGTGCACTGGCGGCGATTAGACGTGTCATTGTATTACGATTTACGTATCGCACCTTTAGAAATCTTCATTTTGTGAATGGATAAAAACGTAAAATGAATGACTGGTCGACTGTAGACTTTTGAAGACGATTTGTTTATATAATTTAATTAATTAATTAGTTTTATATATTAATAATAATAAGTGGCGACTCCGCACCGGAAAATGGTATATAATGGTATGGTAATAGGTAGACCGACACCATCAGGCGACCCTCAGGGAGCCACTGGGTACAGGTGGCGCAAGACCGAAGCCTGAGGAAGTCCATGCAATAAACAGTCCAGCAGTGGACGTCTATCGGTTGATAAAAAAAAAACAAAATATCTATTACTCAATACATATAATACAATACAATACAGGTACATACTAGAATAGAGTAGAATATTTTTTTATTCAAATAAATAAACTAGGTAGGTACCAAGTGTTTTCGAACATACTACTAGCTACTACTACTAATCTATAATATTATACTAAAACTGTAACTGGACAAATTGTGCACATGAAATTTGTTTTGAAAATTTTAATTAGAGGACGCTTTACTATCAACTAGATGACGTCCGCGACTTCGTCCTCGGTTTTCGGTAGGTTTTTTAATTCCCGCGGAAAGTCCTTAATTTTCCGGGCTAAAATGTAGGTATGAGCTATCGCTATTCCACATTTCATTCAAATCGGTTCATTAGTTGTGGCTGAAAGAGTAACAAACATCCATCCATCCATCCATCCATCCATCCATATTCCATTTTAGTAGGATTATTTATCGATACTGAGCTTAAAACATTTGTAAAAATAACTTAAGCCAAATAATAAAGCCGACACAAGTTCGACGTCCGTCATGCTTGCCTGTTCAGAACATACAAACGCCCTCGCAAGCGTGCGGATGATTCCCAAATTCAAGGCAAACGTTTGTAGAGGTTTGGCGTTTGCCGTTTGCCACAAGCATGCGGACGCGGTATTAAGTTTAAAAGATAAGTTGAAGAGGTAAATTAGGCGACTAATGCCATTTAGCGATAGGCGTTTAATTCTAAATGATTCGCGCCCTGAGATAGTTGGCTCGTCTATCGTTTAATCTCCTCGCAACTCCGCGGGGCGTTTGAGAAGCGCGGAATCTAATTGACCTGCATCTTGCCGGGATGATCGATTATTGCGATTTATGAGATAAACTAAAAGGAATCTCCGTAAAGAAATTAAAATCTTTAGACACCATTAGACACAGAATTTAAGAGAATACTAGCTGATTCTCGCGAGTTCACCCGCGTGGAAAAGTTTAGAGTGACTTGCTACTATCCGCGAGAAGTTATGTCCTCTATCTTCGATAGTATTTAGTAGATCTTCACCAAAATTGGACAAAATATTTCTAATAATACACAATTTATCATAAAAAAAGAATTATTAAATTCGGTTTAAATTTGACGAAGTTGTGGAGCAAAATCAACAAAACTTTCATCCCCTATCCCGGATAAACTTTATTGTTTATCAGGATAAAAGTGTCCTATATATTCACGAGGAGTCACGCAAAACGGGCGAATTGACGCCTACTTGCGGAAAAGATTCCCAGGAAACGAAGACGAAGATTCACCCGGAGTATCAGCTACCACTGTTTTTGACCGATTTATTTTCTTACATGTTAGAATAGAATAGAATAGAAATATTTTTTATTCAAATAAACTTTTTCACCTCTCTAGCTCAAAAAGGGCGCCTTTGCTGCCCAAAACCAGTGAGCAAAAGTCGTTTTTGCTCACTCAGTGAGAAAAAGTGTTTTGAATATAGAACGCATTGGATTGGCGTTTCTTCAACTCATCGTCTCAAGAAACGTTCAGAAATTTTGTATATAATATTGCATACCCCATACATTTTATTTCGACAAAATTTTTTAACTCTCTATTTTATTATTTAAACTACTTATTTACTTTTCGTAAATGTGTTTTAGACTTTATAATTCTGTAACACAACATGAAACATAAAAGAAAATTAAAATTAATTAATTAATAAGTATATTTTATTTTATGAATGACACAATTCCGAACGCAGACAAAAGAGTAATATAAAATGGCGGCAAAAAAAAAAAATAATTAACTCTATTCTATATCTTAATTAGGTACTAATTTCTTAGTAGTTATTTGTTGTAAGAATTTTAAAATAACAAAATGAGCGAATCTAGTGATAATTTAACACCTTCAGAATTAAAAGAATTAGTGTCTAACGCTGAATTAAACTTTCTTCCGGAAAAGTCTCGTGAAAAATACTTGAAAGCCAATGAATTATTTAATGATTGGAGACTTTCTAAGGGTGCGAAGTCCTATTCAGTTCAGAGACTGTTATTTTATCATATTTCATGGAATTGTCTAAAAAAAGGTAACCATCTACATTATGGAGTATTTACTCCATGTTAAAAGCTACAATCAAATCGAAATGCGACGCTCACATTGAAACTTATCCTAAACTTATTGCATTTTTGAAAAGACAGTCGGAGGGGCACAAATCCAAAAAATCTAAAGTTTTCACCGCTCATGATATTGAAAAGTTTTTAAATAAATAAACCTAATTTTTAAACTTTTATAATATCCTTTATGTTTTAATAAATATTTTTCTTACATCTTGTATTTTTTCGCTATTGAGGTGAAAAGTTGTATGTATCACACGATAGCAAAGTTTTTGCTTCTTGTGCCTTTGAATCCCTCACTACTCTCAGGATTCTAACTTAGAATCACTCGCTACGCTCGTGATTCTATATTAGAAACCTTCGTTCGCTCGGGATTCAAACTAGGCACTCGCAACAAAAATGAACTTTGCTATCTTGTTGAACAAATAACTATTACAAGCACTTTTGAATCGTCAATGAATCTACCACTGGTTCGGAATGCCTTTCCTGCCGAGAAGAGCCAGCAAGAAACTCGGCGGTTGCTCTTTTCAAAAAAATAAAAATTTTACAATTGTTATTGAAACTATGCTATGTATTCAGTGCTTCCACGATGAATTTTCCTGAGTACAATACAAGTAAAAATAAATAAAATACAAATAAATACAATCCAATACATGTTAACACAGGTAGGCAAAAGCAGACCCATTCCCGTTGGTGGCACCCGTTCACGAGCATGACGCATGATCCAGCCATTGCTTCGCTCAACCATATTTGAGGGAACATAACAACCCGCACCACACGACACCACCACAGAAACTTTAAGGGAACGTTACATTTTGTATTCCAATTAATGAATATTTACATTTTGACTACAACAAATACCCAGTTGGTCGTTACGGCAAAGTGCGAGGGGAGTATTCGGTGCCGCGTAGTCAGCGAGATTCCTAAAAAGAGATGTTTTCTGTATAATTCATGTGGCCCACTGGAAAACAACGTTTTATTATTGGCCACCTCGCTCTTTACGGCCCATAAAGATCTTCAGATGTTTGTCGCTACAAGTATCTGCTTTTTATATACTGTCGGGCAGGTGTTCTATAAAACATCATATTTTATTACGTGAGTACCTCCATAATAAACTGTGTTTATCGCGAGCTTTATGTTCCTGCGGAGATATTGTAAATTGCAGGAAAGTTGCAAGGCATTCTATGATGACTATGATGAACATTCTTCTTCGTTGACCGATAGACCTCCACAGCTAGACATAGGTTGGAACTTCCACGCGCCTCTATCTAGAGCCATTTGTATATCTAGCGGCTCCCACCAAAATATTATTTTGATGTTTTTCTAATAAGGTTTTTCGAATATGAGTTTCGATATGGAAACAACGATCTTAAAGAGATAATATTACTTATATTTTTTGTCAGAAAATACTCTTTAATTCCTCACAAACGGCAGTTTCGTGACGTAAAGACGTACCTAGTTACCTATTATAGTAATGTCGATTGAAGAAATGTAGGAGCTGTAAGTATCTTTAGGTACTGCGTAAAAACGATACAGGAAAATGGTCGTTTGTTTTGTAGTAAACAAATATAAATACTTAATAGAAAATAGTGTTTGAATCGCCTTCAAGTTTAGGTACAAGGTCCCGCTGAAGGTGAAGAACGCACTGAAAGTTTAACACGACCATTAAAGCGCTTACGTAGCCGCAATTATGTTGTCAGCCATGAAATATTACAGGCTCAGGCTCAGCCAGGCGCGAGGCATTATAACCATTTTTCCCTTACAATTCAGTTCGACCACTCGCTTCACAATTCCCCTAATCATAGGAGAAACTCACAATAAGAAACCCCGAAAAATACGTCCGATTCATCCCAAATGTCTTTATTTACGACCAATATTTTGTACCCGACGAAATTATCTATACCCAATGGATACGCGACTCAGATGGCGGAAAAGCCGAAGAACAAAATAATATTCCTCGATATCACGCCACCTCGCACGCCGCACATGAAATCCTTATCAGCCAATTCAATACAGCCTCTGAGAAATAATCTAATTGAGCCGAAGATTAACCGAGACATAATCTATGAAAATATCAAACCGGTATTCTTTTTGTTGCGCGTTCTGGGCGTATTACCTTTATCGAGGCCGTCGCCTGGAGTAAATCAATTCCAAATCGCATCCCCTTCGATGCTTTATTCTGTAGCCTGCTACGTCTGTCTCATCGGATATGTGCTCTACCTGTCTTTGCACAAAGTTCAGATTTTACGAACAGCCGAAGGTAAATTCGAGGAGGCCGTCATTGAATACCTTTTTACCGTGTACCTTTTTCCCATGTTACTGGTTCCTATAATGTGGTATGAAACGCGCAAGATCGCTGGAATTCTAAATGGGTGGGTCGAATTTGAGGTAAGACTAAAATACTTTCAAACATCAGTTTCAAATGATAGCTAGGCTATGTAACCTTACTAAAATTATTATAAATGCGAAAGTGTGTTTGTTTGTTGGTTTGTCGATTTGCCCTTCAATCACGCAGCGACAGAGTACTAGATCGACTATGTTATGGACTTTGAGCATTCTCTAAGACCCATAGGCTACCTCTTCTCCCAGATTAATACAGGGTTCCTGAGAGATTTTTAAAAATGTTACGCCATGTGGACGAAGTTGCGGGCTAAAGCTAGTTTACAATAAGGATAACATCCGCAAGGTAATCTTTGTACCGACAGCAACGAAAATTCACCTTTCTTTTAAAATTTTTATATTACCTATCTATTCACGAAAGGGTCACGAGTCTAGAGAGAATATTGAATGAATGATGATTTTTTTGCAGATCTACTATAAACAGTTATCTAGCAATGTACTTCCAGTGAAGCTGTATAAGAAAGCTCTGGCCATCGCTATAATAATCCCCGTACTGTCGTCAAGCTCGGTGGTCATCACACATGTGACTATGGTAGATTTCAAAGTGATGCAAGTTGTTCCTTATATTTTCTTGGAAATTCTGACCTATATCCTTGGAGGCTATTGGTATCTTTTGTGTGAAATATTGAGCATCTGTGCTAGTGTACTAGCTGAAGACTTCCAAAGGGTATGTACTAATTATTTTGTTTGTTAAAGAAGTATCACGTTCACACAACAGACCTTCAGACAACACACGTTTACAAACATATCACCTTTTTTAACCACTTATTAAAAGAAATGACAAATACCTATAAAAATTACTCACATCGCCACAGAGCAGCATCTTATTCCACGTGCATCCAGCAACAGCCAGCGACTCGCTCGCTTGATAATTGTCTATTTACTTAGTAGAAGGTCCTTAAATTTTTTTTTTTTTTTTAAAGAGCAACCGCCGAGTTTCTTGCTGGCTCTTCTCGGCAGCAAAGGCATTCCGAACCAGTGGTAGATTCATTGATAATTCAAAAGTTCTTGTAAAAGTCTATTTGAATAAAAAATATTTCTATTTCAACACCGCGCTTATCGGTGCGAGTAGGTATACACAACAGTTTTGTATGATTAGTTTAACGCATTAACGCCCTAATATCTCAATACTTATAAAATATTACTAAGATCACCTGTGGACCAAGGTATCCAAAAAACAACCATTGGAAGCAATGCCACGAATTACCAAGAAGTAGGTACCTATATGTTAAACCATTGTTTTAGGCCCTTCGCCATGTAGGACCTGCGGGAAAAGTGGCTGAATACCGCGCCCTGTGGCTCCGCTTGAGCAAACTGGCCCGAGGCACCGGCATCGCGAACTGCTACACGTTCACCTTCGTCAACCTGTACCTATTCCTCATAATCACGTTGTCGATCTACGGCCTCCTCAGCCAGATCTCTGAAGGGTTTGGGGTCAAAGACATCGGACTGGCTGTGACGGCTTGCTGCAGCATTTTCCTTCTGTTTTTCATCTGCGACGAGGCGCACTACGCTTCGCAAAACGTTAGTAAATTACGCCGCCATCTATGCATTGATCTCAACTATCTAATTATCGGTATCTAATTTACATCGGTTTCAATCTATACTAATATAATAAAGTGCAAGAGTTTGTTTGTTTGAACGTGCTAATCTCTGGAACTACCAGTCAGATTTGCAAAATTCTTTTTGTATTTGATAGCCCAATTCTTGAGGAAGGTTATAGGCTATTCGATATCTTGATACGACTCTTAGAAGCTGAGCAAAAAGAAAAAATAGCACGGGCGAACAATGCGATGCGGTGAGTCGGTGGTCGAGGGCGGTCACCCGACGAGAACCGAACAAGAACCGAACCGAAGGCTATTTATTATTAATCCGGAAGATCAAACAGTTCCCACGGGTTTATTAAGAACTAAATCCACGCGGACGAAGTCGCGGGAAACAGCTAGTGTAAATATAAATTGCTCACGCGTCGCCGCCCTACAACTGAGCACAGGTCTTCGACCAAATGAAAATGCCCATAGCCCACCACGCTGCGCGCTGGCCATGTGGGTATTGAAAGATTTCACACACATTTGAGAACATTTTGGAGAACCCTCAGGCATGCAGGTTTCCTCACAATGTTCTCCTTCACCGTTAAAGCAAGTACAAAATGTAATTGCTTAAAACGCATATAACTCTGATAAGGCAGAGATAGGATTGGACCCCCGAAAAGGAGGTCATAGTCTTAATTTAAGCAGATGCTTAAAAAGTTTTATTGCGTCGATAACGCCCCGTTCGTAGGTCACCAGTGCCCTGCCACACTTATGCACGGTCGACTGTGCATGTCAGTTGAACAAAGTGAATGTTCGGAACGCCACATCTAGTACGTAGTACATTTATATCGCTGTCTATCCTAATCCTAATCCTAATATCCTAATCCTAATCCTAATCCTAATCCTAATAATATTATAAATGTGAAAGTGTGGATGTTTGGATATTTGTTACTCAATCACGTCGCAACGACTGAACCGATTTGGCTGAAATTTGGCACAGAGATAGATTATAGTCTGGAATAGGACATAGGCTACTTTAAATCCCGAAAAATAAGAGAGTTCCCGCGGGAATAAAAAACCCTCAATCCACGCGAACGAAGTCGCGGGCATCAGCTAGTAAGTTAATAAGCAACATTTCAGGTTCGAACAAATTTCCAAAAGAAACTGCTAATGGTGGAACTATCGTGGATGAACACGGACGCACAGACCGAAGTCAACATGTTCTTGCGAGCCACCGAAATGAATCCTTCACAAATAAGCTTAGGCGGTTTCTTCGACGTCAACCGTAACCTATTCAAATCGGTAAGTACTTCATACGGATCTCACTGACTTGGTTGAACTGAGTTGGTTGGTCTGAGGTACTTCATTTCGTATTCATATAATATAATCATCGTATATCTTTTGTAGTATTTCACACCTATTCGGTTTGGGTATATAATAACACTAATAACAAATAGAAATTGTCAACGTTTTTACACCGGGACGCGATTTGGATCCTATCTGTGGATATTGTGAACTTAAGGCAGTTTTTTTTACATAGATACCCATGAACCTATAATCTTTATAGGTTCATGTAGGTACCTAACTAATTTTTGTAACAAAATAAACTCGAACTCTTGACTGCGATCTAAACAGAAGGTCTATCTTCTATCTCAATGGCTATGGAAAACAGTGGAACGTTGAAAATCTGTCAAAGTTCTTAGCAAACGATAGCCACTGAGTTAAAGAATTTCCTACAAATGATACGTGACTTTGGTAGCTTGCTAACTTGTATGGGAAATGATCAATGACAGTTTATTTTGTAGGTTTTTAAGGGTAGGGTAGGGTGGTAACTAGCCACTAGGTTAATGAATAGAAGACTTAAGTAGTTATCTTGTTGAATAATGGCACGTAATTTGAATTTCGTGTATTTTCTATATAGGTACCTACCTACTTAGCTACCTACTTATAAATATTGTTATTATTAACTATTATGATATTATATTCTACAGCTTCTCGCTACGATGGTGACCTATTTAGTGGTGCTGCTGCAGTTCCAAATCAGCATACCTGATGACACACAAACAGACGAAATCGGCATTGGAGAACGAACATTCCATAATTACAGTTCGATAACAACTGCTGAAACTAGTGAAGTAACCACCACTTTGGCTACCACGATTCTGACAACACTAGCTAGGAAGAAAAAGAAAAACTAGCATGTAAACCCCGTACTTATGTTTTAAGCTTAAATCAGTGCTAGAATATTTTAGCTTGTAGATATCATTACCGTTGTAACTATCTATGTATTTAACTTAAAACTATGTTAAAGTGGCCTAAGCGTTTTACGGATACAATAAAATATTATAATGCCATTGACTTATAAATTATACCTAATGCCAACGTAGTTATTAAACTATAAGGTAGGCCAAGTACCCACTCAGCTTCATACTCAGTGATAATGCCTAAAAAATAAGTTTGCTTATGTTATATTTTGTAAACCTTTAAATTATAGGTAGACCATTCCAGTCCAGCTCAGTTTAAATCCCTATTTTAATTATTTGCTTGGCTGCAGCACACTCTTGGTGTGCGATAAATTTTTTGAGATAAGTAATAATCAGCTTATTACTAGACTTGCAACGAATAGTATATTCGGCAGTATACCGAATACCGAATATTCGGCGAAGCCCCTGACCGAATAGCCGAATATTAGGCAAAAGTATTCGGCTGGATTTTAGCGCCAAAAACTTGTACAGACGTGATTGTTTTGCCCTCCTTTGTTTTGTTCTAATGTACTCATCGCCCGCGCTGTTGCTCTGCGCGGTATATTGCAACAGAAAAAATGCAGTTTCAACAGAAATGGATCTTTTCTTGAATATTAGTAATATAACACGTCATGACAACCCGTATACATGGTGGCAAGCGAGGAAGTTTGAATTTCCGTGTTTGATTAAGATTGCAGCAAAATATTGGTCGGCGCCAGGAAGTAGTGTTTATTCAGAGCTCCTTTTCTCTGAAGTTGGGATGGTCTACGAAAAAAAGAATTAAACTACTTCCTAAAAATGCAGAAAAGTTAGTCTTTCTGCACCATAACCTTATCCTTCTAAATTTTGATTATGAAAATAATTCAAATGCATAGAAAAATTCTTAACTTGTTTTATACAGAAAATGATTAAATTATGTTTTATGTACCAATGACTACTTAAAAAATAATTATAAAGAAGAATAAAAGAAATGAAAATATGAATATATTATACGTAATCAATCGATTTTAATTTTTCATTTTACCAATTATTTCTCTATGACAAAATATATTATTTAAGTATTCGGTATTCGGCCGAATATAATAAAAGCAGCCGAATAGGCCGAATACCGAATAGTAACCGAATATTCGTTGCAAGTCTACTTATTACCAATGATCAGAAAGATAGTACAATTTTGCGGGATTTCGTGGTCGATCGAAATATAAATTGACCGTATACTTTAATATCTATACATTTTTTTTGTAACTAAGTGATTAAGTTATGTTCTAAGCCTAAATTATGCCTAACGACTGTCAATCGTGTCCATTTTATGATAATATTTGAAATCGTTCACCTCAAATGTACCTATCCAGATCTTTCCTTATTACTTAATTACAATTATGGGAATCTAACTATATTGGGATCATCTAACCACAAGGCACACGTGACCATCGGCATAAAACTCAATTTGCAAGGTGTCTTTTACAACAACACTGTGAGACCGACGTTTATGTAAAGACATTGCCTCAATTTCGTTATATAGTGTATTATCTATGGTTACTACTTTCATGCAGCTTGCCGTGCAGCTTTCAGTTTTCCCGTGGGTGTCCCATGCTTTATCTTTGATCACAGATTCACTATAAATCCACAATGTCAGAAATGACAGAAAATTCCAGCAGGGCGATCAGCTAACATTTGTCTCTTATCTCACATCAAAAAATATCCTTATGGACCGATATCGAAACAGTCCATATAACCGGTACCGCGTAAGCTTTTTCAGGATTGTAGCAATGGTCGCAATCACGTGACTATCGACATTTTAGTGGTGGGCCATAACTTATAATCCGACTAATTTGAATATCTATGGTTACCTAGCAATCTATACGGCCATAGCAGTCTTCCAAATTTGACTGCGTTATAGCTGTCAAAATAAAGAGTGAAGGAGTCTGTGGCACGTGCCGCAGAATATGTTAATTTATGGTTCTTCTAGGTTCATAGAGTAATATTTATTATTTATTTACACTTTTATTTTACAGGTTCTTTCTACTGTGTTGTGTTATTTAATATCTGCAAATAATAGGTATAGGCAGTATTTATTTACTAGGTAGGCAGGTACTTCTTACACATAAAAACACAAAAGTTAGGTTATGAAAACTAAAATAGTAAATATGTACTATGTTCCCACATGCTTATGCCTTATGTATTGAACATTAAGGTATGTAATATGTATCACAAACAGAATTTACCCAGGCGCATATTATTATTGAGTAGGTACATAAATCTTATGTAATACATACACCTACATACCTACCTCCTTATACGGCAAACATACGAAAGTGTAAAAAGGTAAATCTAAAAATTATTCTTCAATGATTTTAACATTTTCTTACTTCATATAATAATAATAATTGCATTGTTAATTTGATAAATTATTTAATAAAGCTTATTAAATATTTTTACAAAAATATGAGTAGTAAAACGACTTTGGATACCACATATGTCACCGATAAGAACACCTAACGAGGTGTATCAATGAAAGCCTAGTTTGACGTTATATTTGTCGTAGTCCTTAACGGACATCTTACTTCAAAAGTCTTACGCGGTACCAATTTTCAGCAATATTCATACAAAACTTTTATCGATGTGATACTGCATCAATGTCAAAATATTTTTTTGTCCTCAACGATCCTTTACGGACTGTCTCAATGTTACGTGGAGCCAAAACCATGTTTTGACATTGACGATGTCCTTTAATGATTGCGATAAAAGTTAGCTGATCGCCCTGCAGATATTGTCAAAATGAAACTGACAGTGACATTTACGCCAATCGCTTATCGCATTCTTGGTTGATCTAGAAAACGCTTAAATCCTGCCGCTATAATTAAGAATTTTGTTGAAATTATTACCTGTTGAAGCCAATCGAGATTATTAGCAATTATGGTGGATTACAGCAAATGGAAGGATATCGAGGTAATTTTTTAAGTTTGTTTTTGGGTTAGATATTTGTAATGTCAACAACAGCCACTTTGGAAGAACGTTTACTTTATTATTCTTATAATTTTACATTCGATTCTTATAACTTTTACGTCAATCTCTGATAAAACGCCCATATTTTTGGTACAGATCTCGGATGATGAAGATGAAACTCATCCAAACATTGACACTCCTTCGCTATTCCGATGGCGGCATCAAGCTCGGGTCGAACGTATGGAAGAAAGAAAACGTGAAAAAGAGGAACACGAACAGCGAAAAGCCGAGGTAATCAGACAACTCGCTGAAACTAAACAAAAACTAGCAAAAGTAGAACCAAACAGTCCCGATTTGGACTCGTTAAAAAAAGCGCTCGCCGAATTAGAGAAGGAAGAAAAAGAGATACAAAAGAAAGAAGATGAATTACGCAAGAAAGAAAAGAAAACTCCTTGGAATGTTGACACTATAAGCGAGCCCGGTTTCACTAAAACAATTATAAACACAAAAGCTCTGCGGCCAAAGGAGGAAAATTTAACTGAAGAGGAAAAGGAAGCTAGAATGAGAAAATTTATAAATGATAATGAAAAGTTGCTGAAACAGTTTGGCATGCTGCGCAAGTATGATGATTCAAAGCAGTTTCTGCAACAACACAGTCAGCTGGTATGTGAAGAGACGGCCAACTATCTTGTCATTTGGTGTATAAACTTGGAAATGGAAGAGGTAATATTTTTTCTATTACATACTTGCCTATACCACCTCATTGGTGCAGCAATGATTGCTGGGATTTTATAACAGGTGGTCTGGGTTTGATGTAAGAATGTATAATTTCTAATGTTACGTAAAGTTTTGTTTAAAATATTTTCACTTTGTAAGAAAACTATACGCATAATTTTCATGTGGCATGCATTAAAAAAAAGGTAAAAATGTGTCACTAGAAATGAAATAAAAGCAATTCAACAATAATACTAGAATAAACTGTCTGCCAGTCTGCACTTGGCTAACAGATGGACCCTTGTCATTTGAGAGGGGACTTGTGCGATTATGTAGATAAAGTTTAAAATTATTTCACAATGTAAGTGCTTGCCGCGTAGCTGCCTTTCCGGTGTAGATCGGCCCTAAGTCCTGCTGATGAAGTAGCCAGCATCAGCTTGTATGTTGTATTTACAGAAACATGACCTGATGTCGCATGTGGCTCACCAAACTATCTGCATGCAGTACATTTTGGAGCTCTCCAAGCAGTTGGATGTTGATCCTAGAGCTTGTGTGGGATCTTTCTTCTCCAGGTAAGATCCTTCTATTCTAAGGCTGTAAGTACACTTAATTTTTCTCACTAGTCACTTTTACATAAGTAACTTAGGAAATGTAAACAATTAAATTGCATATTGTTTACTAATGTTACTTATGTAAAAACTTACAAATGTAGTTGTGGCAAAAAAGACTTATGTATTTTATCTACTTTTTTTTCTAACCTAAAGACAGACTTGTTTTCTGACTGATTTAATATTTTATTCCAAATACTAAAAAAATTTTGATTTTACATAGAATCCAAATAGCAGAGAAAACTTACAAAGACTCGTTTGATGATGAGTTAGAACAGTTCAAAGCCAGAATCAAGAAAAGAGCAGCGGAAAAGATTCAAGAGGCCATCCGTGAACAGGAAGAAGAGGAGAGGAAGGCCAGACTTGGACCTGGTGGGCTGGACCCTGTTGAAGTGTATGAGGAATTACCTGATGTGAGAAGCAATCCTTACTATTATTTATAATGCGAAAGTGTTTGTTAGTTGGTTTGTCCTTCAATCACAGAGCAATGGATCAATTTAATTTTTTGAATGGAGACTTGGAATTTTTTGGGAACTTGGAGAATGACATAATTTACCATACCTTGCATCCCCAAATACAGGTTTCCCACAGGTTTTTTTTAAAAGAATATTAGACAAGCTGAACTTGACTTATATTCTAATCTCCCCTCCAAATAAACGAAAAGCTTGTGCTAGGAGTAGGTACGACAATAATGCAATGGAAGGGGCTGAACCTGCGACCTTTCAGTTTTCAGTCTGCACTTTTAACCGTTGGGCTATTTAGGCTTAAATTGATTGGCCAGTACTCACTGGCTAAAATTTAAATGATGAAAAATAGGCACTTGGTGATGTTAATATTATGTAGGAAAACATATAAATGTGCTAATTTGGCTGATATTCAAGTCTAATCAATATAAAAATATCATAGGAGCTGAAGAAATGTTTCGACGCTCAAGATGTTCCAATGCTACAAGCGACCATTGCTAAAATGCCAGAACAAGAAGCTATTTACTACATGAAGAGATGTGTAGACTCTGGCCTATGGGTTCCTGGAAAAAATGATGAAGAACCAACAATGAAAGAAAATGCTTCACCCGACCAGAAAAAAGATGCACCTTCAGTTAGCACTGATGATTTAGACTGATCAATTTAATCATGCCTTTATTTTGTTTACATAATGATAACTTCCTTAAATAAGGTGAACAACATGAGCAAAATATTTACTAAAGCTGTTGTAAATTTTACAAATATTACATGTTAATTCGGAGCTTATTTTTTTTTATTTGGTAGTAAAAAAATTAATTATTTTCACCTTGTTTTCTCATTTATTTATTTTCTTTTAAAAGTAAGTATAATTTTAAAAATGGAATATTTCTTAATCCATGATTGATATGTGAAAGGTTGTCAATTGTCTACCAAATAAAAATTATTCACTTAACAATTTCTCATGTTACTGTTCACTCATGAAAATATTAAGATATAAGTGGATCTAAACGCTAGATATTACTTTGTCAAACTAATTAAGTAAAAGAAAAAATGAGATCAGGCTTCCCAGTCACAACTATGTACATAATATAACACCAATACTTAATTTGAGCAATAAATATGCCTATATTATTGTCATGGTGTTTTATTTGTCAAGCTTTTGCCAGAGTCTTACATATTAAGAGTGATTACAGGTCGAAGTTACAGGTAGATTAAATCTTTAAGATAACCATGTACTTTCAATAAGTGAGTGTTGTTCATAATGGCCGCCATTTTGGATTAGTAATGACGTAAAGGCCGTCTAACCTATTGGAGGTCCTGGGGACTAGTATGAAACCCGTATGATATGATAGAGGACTAAGGATCGCCACAGAATACGGTCTTGTGCCGCAGTGAGTAAATAAAAGTCGGTAGTTTAACTTGTACTTTTTATATAACAAAACTACATTAGGTGTGAGACGCGGGGCCGCTACGTGAGCACGTGCGGCGGCAGCTGCGGTCGGCCTTCAAGCTTGCTGTAGTCTAAGTGGAATTCTTTCGCCACCTGAACAACGAAATACAACATTGTACACAATACAGTGGTGAGATTCTTTAAAAATGATTGCAAGCGCCTCTGATTGATCGCTATTGGCTAAAATTAACTGTTGCAGAAAGACCGCGATAAAATCAGCCAATCGCCACAATTGAGACCAGCATTGGTTTAGTAAAATTGAAAATAACAATTTTAAACTAATAAATTTCGCATGTCACTTAGCTGATGTGATGACCACTGCTATATAATAATATAATATATGCTACCCGTTCACTGCAAGTTGGCCGCTGGAAAAGCCATGAAAAGCATTGTCAGAAAAAGAAAAATTCTGTCACAGATGTGGTTACAGTAAAAAATACAATCATTTTATTTTATTGTCAACTGTACTATGTATTACGTCATTTTGTAACGGTCGACGACGACCAACTTGGAGTGAACGTGTAGTATGTCTATTGGGGTTGAAGGAAATCGCTGTCGCGTCATCGCCTTACCAGAACGGCCCCGGCTAGTCATCTCCACCATGAGCCCAACCTCTACGGGATCCAAACTATCTCTACGTGCTACTCTTAGACCATTTAGCCGGGATGTGGCAAGCGCACGCATTACCCTCTGCCGAAGTACATGTAGCTTTTGAGTTAGTGTGTGTTCATAGAGACATTAAGTATTTACAAGAGTGTGCGGAAGTGAGTAAATGTGTGCTGTACGTGATTACCCCACCTCACCGCAGAAAGTGGCAGAATATATTCAATACTAAATCTGCGTAAAGGCGCGTCGCGGCTAAATGGTCGAAGATGCTACCTGCCGGTTGTATCCACCTTACCTTTCTCCAGTTGTGCGCGTCGAAGAAGTAGTAAGTGCCGCGCTCGTATGTCGAGGTCTTCTCCACCATGGGCATGCCCGGTGCCTGAGAGATCCACACCTTCTCCTCCATGTGATACCTCCACTCGCGGTTGTATCTACCGACAACAAGGAAAAATATGACCGTTATTATTTAAACCAGAGGCAAAACAACATGCAAAAATAGCCCAGTAGTTAGGACTGTGGTCTCCTGTTCGGGGGGTCCCGCGTTCGATTCCGGGCACACACTTCTGACGTTTAAGAGTTGTGCGTGTTTAAGCAATTAAATATCACATACATCAACAGTGAAGGAAAACGTCAGGAATCCTACATGCCTGATAAATGGTCTCAAATGTGTGTGAAGTCTGCCAATTTGCAATGGGCCCGTATCACCACATCTTTGTAGACATAGAGCACGTTGACCACAGTAGAAGAATAGGTTAAACAACATGTTACTGCGAAGGGGTTGCATGGAACCCATAGGTTCAAGAAGTTATACAGCTCTGCCGCGGCCGCAATCTGCAGCGCGTCGCCCACGACGCAGAAGATATAAAACAACAGGTTTTCCTTACATTTATGGGCCTCATGGGGTCTATAGGTTCAATAAGTGTCACTTACACGAAGCAGTAGGGTTAGTGTAAGATTTAATTCGGTTGATCGTATTCGTATTCGATGACATCAGCGTCAAAGTAAAATTAACCTTAATTGTATTGACTTAAAGTCGCATATTAAGAGCAACTGATTTTAATTTGGAGGGTATCCGTATATGTAAACGTATAAGAATGCTTACATGAAATTGAGCTGTAATTCAATGTAGTTATGATTCAATTTACTTTGACGCAAATGTCATCGAATACGATCAATCGAATTAAATCTTATACTAACCCTACAGTTGATGAGAAAAACAAGTCTTCCTTGCATCGTGGAGGTCGCATCGACCCCATAAGTTCAATAAGTGACACTTACAGCTCTGCCGCGGCCGCGATCTGCAGCACGTCGCCCACGAAGCAGTAGAAGAGATAAAACAACAGGTCTTCCTTATATCGACTCAGTCGTAACGGCGCCAGCTTTTCTCTGATCGACCCGTTTATCAGATACTCTGGTGGCACGTGGTAGTCCATATCTTGTGGCCTGAAATGTAAATACAATGATCAATGAGGCACTTATTTATTTTATTTATTTATTTACTTACTACACTCCTCATCAAAAAAATCGAAACACCTCCGATTTTTGTTTCTTCTCATAATTAAACAAAAAAAGAGAATTATTTCCATGAAAATAATAACACAATTTTATAGCTGGTAGTTTGGCCTTTACAATGGTGTACGGAAATACTTAGATTTTCAATTGTTTATTCGATTAATGAAATGAAAATGAATTGAAACATTGTTTTGATACAAAGGGGTGTTTAGAGTTTGCCTACTTTTTTCGCGCAAAAACTGAAAAACTAACCTTAATTGGCAATTTTTTTGTTTTTTATTTGTTAAATGTGCTTTGTCACGTCTAATTAAAAGTTTTTTTTAAAGAAAACATTGACAGTTCGCCCGCAGAAGCAGCCCAAGTTGTGGCGTTGCTGGATTTTGGGCTTAGTCAGAGTGTTGTGGCTGCAAGATTACATCTGAGCCTGTCATCTGTTCATAGAGTATACAAACGATATCGAGAGACTGGTTTCTTCATGCGCCGTCCAGGGTCTAGTAGGAATCGGTTCATTTTTGAGCGAGACGACCGGTTTATTACAACAGTTTTTTTGCGAAATCGACGCCTTAACGCTTTTCAACTGCAGCAGCAGCTTCGTGTTGTTCGAAGGGTAGCTGTAAGTGACTCTACAATTAGAAGAAGGTTGCAGGAACGTGGACTGGTACCACACAAGCCAGCAAATGGACCGAAACTAACTGCAGACCACCGTAGAGCGCGTCTTAACTTTGCACGTGATCACCTAAATCGTCATTCAAACTGTGGAGCAAGATTCTCTTTTCTGATGAGTGTGTAATTATGCTGTATGGTAAGGATGGAAGGAATAAGGTATACAGAAGAGAAAGAGAACGCTATGCACAATGCTGCATTGAAGAAAAAGTAAGCTGTGGTGGCGGTTCGTGGACAGTTTCGGGAGGCGTTAGTACTGACGGTAAGACAGAGCTTGTCTTCGTATCTGGACCACTTCTGCCTGCACTAACTAATCATCGATACATCGAACCATGTCTTGAGTCTCATATGATGCCCTATGCTCATTTTACTGGCGAAGCTTTCATATTCATGCATGATAATGCTAGAGCTCACATCGCGGCCGTCGTACAAGATTATCTTACTGAAGTTGGTATCTCTGTTATGGAATGACCAGCGAGGAGCCCTGATATAAATCTTATAGAGCACCTATGAGATGAACTAAAAAGGTGAATTCGAGCAAGAAATCCCGCCCCAGAAACTCTTAACCAGTTGCAAAATGCAGCTCAAGAAGAATAGCAAAACATTCCACAGTATGTGATCCTAACTCTCATTCGATCGATGGAAAACCGTATGAAAGCAGTAATAAAGGTCCGGGAAGGGAATACAAGTTATTAAATAAACTGTTTCAAAACTTTTTTCTCATTGACATGTGTTGTTTTTCCCATTTCCCTCATATTCCATACAGGGTAAAAATGACTCTTTAAACAAAACACGAAGCTTATCAAAATTTTAATTTGAATTTCGAATATTAACATTAGGAATTGAAAACCTTATACTATCCGCTATTAAACGACATTTAATATTTATTTATAAAAATAAAGATTTTTCTGATAATCCTTACGAAACATAAACTTGCGAGGTGTTTCGATTTTTTTGATGAGAAGTGTATTATGCTTTAATTAAACTAACAATGTGTGTGTGTAATTTTCAGGTAGGTATAGATCACCAACTTATCTGTTCAGTTGACGGGGTCACTAGTGCAGAATTTAGTATTGCTATTTAAGAAAAAAAGGAAATCAGTACTGCATTTTTACTGTGTGCGTGTGTGTGTGTACATGGGTCCTATTCTTAACTTATAAAAATAGTTATTTATTAAAGTTCATTAATATTAGGTAGGTAGTAACTTCAGTTTGCTGTAATGTGTAATTCATTTGCATTAGCCATGAATATTTTGTTGATTTAATGTTATTTAATCTAAATATAGTGTGACGTCGAGTTACCTGCAGGGTGTGTCCGCCCAAGGTCCAGCAAAGGTAAGGTACAAATTGTCCGGGGAATTTAAATTAAGTCCGAGTGCGGTGAGATCCTGGCCCAGCGCAAGTGAAACAAGGCTGGGGTCCGACTCCGCTGCTCGAATGAACGTCAATAGTCCAACTATGCCAAATTGGTTAGGAATCATCGTCTCTGGTATATTCGTCACTTTGCCTGTGAAATTATATGACATATCAAGGAAAAACGTTAGGTATACATTTTTTATGGAAAATGTGGCAAACATGCTGCATTAAAATTGAATTTTATTTTCATCAGTAAAGTAAGGTGGCATACGTTATTTTGAAATTATCCAAATTAATAAATTGGCTCATTAATTTAGCAGATTTACAAAATAATATGATAATTTAAATTTTTTACTCAAAGGGTACTTTACAATTTTACCTTAAGTGCCAATTTCACCGAATGAATTTTCATGTTTGGACAGATTTTTAAAACCAAACTGTCACAACTCAGAACATCGACTAAACTCCTTAATTAAACGTTAATCAGGGATGTTGAAATTGGCACTAAACAGATTAATAATGTTATTATTATGAAATGATTAAATAAGTAACATAATAAAAACATCTATTTGTTAGCCTAATGAAATATACACACCATAGTATTCCATATGAGCTCCTTGACTGATAACTTTTAGGACAGAAAAAAATTTCATGTTATTGCATTCTAACACAGCTACAGAATGATAAACATAACATTTTAGTTCAAAGAAGCATTAGTACATATAAGGCTTGGAGATTATAGCAATGACAATCGTCGAAAATCTTCTTGGGCTCTTGAAATTTTAATACACAGAATGGTTTTTTCGTAAATTTACTGGGTGTTTGAACTTAGTTTTTAGGCAAAGAATTTTTATTGTTGTGTTAACAACAATAAAAATTCTTTAGAGCTTTTAGAGCTATCTAGTAGATTTTGGCAGTTTTTTAAAGTAGAAAGTTTAACAATTCAAATATGATAGCTCTGATTTAAGAATCAAATCTGCACAATACCAAGTAGTCCTAAAAACAATATTGGGCTCTTCCGAGAGTACAAAAAGATTTGCGGCGATTGCAAGTTTAATTGAAGATGATATATATTTGGGATATAAAGCAAGTGATGGTAGGAAATATGCTTTTATGCTTTTCAGTATTTGGACCCCCGTTCAATGAATAATATTTAACAGGATGTGAATAACAACAGGTGAAATTAGAGATATAGCATAAAGTTAGTTTTCACGAATTGTAACTAGCATAAGTACCTCTAGCAACTGGGCCAAATTAGTATGCACTTGCACAAGTTGCCGACATGTCTGGCAGCGCAGAAAAAACATCGTGATGAGTGTAAGATATACTCACTATCAGGCAAAGTCTGTATGCCTTTGCGCACGGGTTTGTCGGGCGCGTGAGTGTACTCGGCGGATTTGTCGGGCGCGTGCGGGTACTCGGCGGGTTTGTCGGGCACGTGCGTCCCCGCCGACCTGCCCGTTTGCATGGCGAAGTGTTCCGAAGACATTGTGACGAGTATAACAGATACTCACCATCAGGCGAAGTCTGTATGCCTTTGCGCACGGGTTTGTCGGGCACGTGCATCCCCGCCAACATGCCTGATAACGCGGGGAAGTGTTCCGAAGACGTCGCAATGAGTATAACAGATACTCACCATCAGGCAAAGTCTGTATGCCTTTGCGCACGGGTTTGTCGGGCACGTGCATCCCCGCCAACATGCCCGATAACGCGGGGAAGTGTTCCGAAGACATCGCAATGAGTATAACAGATACTCACCATCAGGCGAAGTCTGTATGCCTTTGCGCACGGGTTTGTCGGGCACCTGCGTCCCCGCCGACGTGCCCGGTAGCGCGGGGAATTGTTCGAAGACATTACAATGAGTACAACAGATACTCACCATCAGGCGAAGTCTGTATGCCTTTGCGCACGGGTTTGTCGGGCGCGTGCGTGTACTCGGCGGGTTTGTCGGGCACGTGCGTCCCCGCCGACGTGCCCGATAACGCGGGGAAGTGTTCCGAAGACATAGTGATGAGTATAACAGATACTCACCATCAGGCGAAGTCTGTATGCCTTTGCGCACGGGTTTGTCGGGCGCGTGCGTGTACTCGGCGGGTTTGTCGGGCACGTGCGTCCCCGCCGACGTGCCCGGTAGCGCAGGGAATTGTTCGAAGACATTACAATGAGTACAACAGATACTCACCATTAGGCGAAGTCTGTATGCCTTTGCGCACGGGTTTGTCGGGCGCGTGCGTGTACTCGGCGGGTTTGTCGGGCACGTGCGTCCCCGCCGACGTGCCCGATAACGCGGGGAAGTGTTCCGAAGACATAGTGATGAGTATAACAGATACTCACCATCAGGCGAAGTCTGTATGCCTTTGCGCACGGGTTTGTCGGGCGCGTGCGTGTACTCGGCGGGTTTGTCGGGCACGTGCGTCCCCGCCGACGTGCCCGGTAGCGCGGGGAAGTCCTCCGAGGACATCGTGAACTCTGACTGCTCCGACGTTGGCTGCTTCACCATACCCACTGGAAACAAATTGATCATTTGTCTCAAAATGTTTCCATTGCCATTTGCAATATTTAAAAAAAGAATACTATCAACTTTAGTTATTTTAAATTTTGACATTGTATTATTTAAAAAAGAAAATCAAAATATATTACTCGGAATTAGTAAATTAATTGTTATTAGTGTTGCCAGTGAGAACAGTAAAGTTACTATGTAACTACCATCTATTTATAAATAATTATTACAAAAAGTGGAAATGATAAGGGTCTGCAAGTGATGATCTTCTCAAACATTGTACCTTCAACAGGTACTGGTGAAAGTACTGATATTGAAATAATAAGTTGAAAGAAAAAACTTCAAACTTAAATAAGATGCAAATGCATCATCTTCAATTCTGCTTTCATTGTTGAATCCACTGGCGATTAGACAAAGGTTCAATTTAAAGGATATTAAAAAATAGTAATATTGAAAAACATGTTCAATGGTAACAATATCAAGATCCGAAGTAATTTTTAGTTTTAACTAAATCATTTGTATTATTAATTTATACAGACTGTTATAGTTGTTACCGTTAAGTTTTGGGGCCAGGAAAATCGCCGGTACCGTACTTTGTAAATGAGGGGAACATGGGATGGTAGTTGTTCCCCGCATTGAACCGAGACAGACTCGTATCACTGGACTGCACACCACGTATCGTATATGTTGTTACCGTAAGGTTTAGAGCCGGGGGGCGATGGCACAGCGGCGGGGGCCTGATCGCCGGCTCCAAGGGAAGTCGCTAAGGTCAAGCAGCGGCGGCGTCAACGCGTCGCCACCCTCGCCGAACGCAGAGTGGTAGCTTAGTTGTTCCCCGCGTTGAACCGAGACAGACTCGTATCACTGGACTGCACACCACGTATCGTATGTGTTGTTACCGTAAGGTTTAGAACCGGGAGGCGATGGCACAGCGGCGGGAGCCTGATCGCCGGCTCCAAGGGAAGTCGCTAAGGTCTTGCAGCGGCGGCGTCAACGCGTCGCCACCCTCGCCGAACGCAGAGTGGTAGTTGTTCCCCGCGTTGAACCGAGACACGAATCGTATCACTGGACTGCACACCACGTATTGTATATGTTGTTACCGTAAGGTTTAGAGCCGGGGGGCGGCGGCGCGGCGGTCGGCGCCTGGTCGCCGGCTCCGCGCGCCGTGAGGGAGGGGAACTCGCTGAGGTCCAGCAGCGGCGGCGTCGACGTGTCGCCGCCCTCGCCGAACACAGAGTGGTAGTTGTTCCCCGCGTTGAACCGAGACAAATTCGCCATACTCGACTGCACGGGACAAAACACATACAATTAGTCAATGTGCACTTGTTACATCACTTTTACCATTATTTTATTATTCAGTTAACTATTACAAACCAGTTGTAATGGTCTGTAGCCTAACCATGAACATTTTCAACTTTCGAATAGTAAAGGTACACTTGACGGCAAGAAAAACGACTGCATCCTGTCATTTTCATACAAAAGTTCTAGCTGGCGTTATTGAGCTATAATTCGCAATAGTAGCCCAGGTTGTTGATGGTGTATCACTTGCGTGACTCAAAGAAAACACAAAGCTGTCAATCTTGCACCTGATCTCTCAGTATGTGTCGGATATCTGTCCTATCGGACTATGAAAGTATGACATCTCCCATGCTAATGACTAATCCTTGCTGGGATTGGCCGCCATAGCCAGATCTATAATATTAATAGTCAAAGTCAGATAATATTACTAAGTAGAAATTCACCGTTGTAGCCAATATGCAGTCCGGAGGACTTATGATCTCACCATGGAATTAGAGTTGGCTTGTGACAATGGGGTCGGCATGGGCACCCGCCGGTCCGCGAATGCGCGCTGGCCGAACAGGGTGGAGCGTGACGCCATGGAGGGCGGTGCGCCCCCGGGCATGGCGGTGGCGCGGCCGGGCGACAGCGCGCCGCCGAACGTGGGCGTCACATGCCCTGACACGCCGCCCACCAGCGCCGAGCCCACGCGTGCGCCCACGCCGCCGCTTGCTAGGCTTCTAGGAGCTTGTTGGAAATTCAAGTTTGCCATAACCTGGAACATTTATTTGTTTATGGTATCAGCTCTTATGTACGACTTAAGTTCTCTGTCGCAATAAGACACTTTTGTCATCTTACTAATATTATAAATGCGAAAGTGTGGTTGCTTGTTGGTTTTTCCTTCGATCACGCTGCAACAGAGCTATGGATCGATTTGATTTTTTTTTTTGCATGATTACAGTTGAGACCCAGTGAAGTTGAAATTTCATAAGGAAATAAATGGGTACACAAAATTTTCTCATGGCCCTACTTCATGTTAGCCCTACTGGAGTGACATATGCTACTTTAGGCTATGTTACTACCTGGAAAATCAAAGAGATCTCGCGGAATTTTAGAATCAAAACGAATAATTTTATTCATGTTACTCCCACCGCCAACCCACTGCTGGACACAGGGCTCTTTTCAATTGAAAAAAGTTAAAAAAGAATAATAAACTATATGACTACCTACTATGAAATATACTATTCTCCTTTCCCCCAAGTAAATGTAATGCTTAGATGCGTAATTTAGAAGGGACAATAGTGCAATGGGTGGGGTTTAATCGTCAATTATTCTGTATCTCAAGTCTGCGCTCTAACTGTTACATTATTGTCACACCCACATTTAACATAGGGTGTTGAAGACTAGTTTTCTACAAGTATGAGACTCACCAAATATCCTATGAAAATATCCTTCATGTTTGCTAAATAATATCATCTTGATGAAACTTGTTTCATTAATTAAATGAGCTAGGACTTCATAAATAGTTGGAAACATAAGTTTGCCATAACTGTTTATTTACAGTTATGAACACCTGCCTAAATGTTTACATGTGTTTTATTTATTTTATATATTAATATAATCGATATGTTTATGCTATATATATTTACATTTACCTATATAAGTCCAGATTCACCAGCACTGGTAGCATGGGCGGGAGAAATTTTATCCCCGGAAAAAGGATAAAACGTTTATCCCCTCGCTTAGCTTTATCCACCCGTCGAGCATGGGCACAGGGGTGGAAATAACACTCAGTGGATATACTTATAGAATACATCGCCTTCTCCTCTGTCGCCATGCTTTAGCATTAGGAAAAAGATAATTTTATCCCCTGTCAGTAGATAAAATCGGGGGATAAAACTTTTATCTCCTGCCCATGCTATCAGTGCTGTAGTGAGATAGCAATGGGTTGAGATGATAAAAATATCCTTACTAATATTATAAATTCGAAAGTGGGTTTGTTTGTTGGTTTGTCCTTCAAACATGCTGCAATAAAGCAATGGATTGATGTGATTTTTTGCATGAGTATAGTTGAGGACTGGGAGAGTGACATAGGCTACTTTTTATCCTGGAAAATTAAAAAGTTCCAGAGGGACTTTAAAACTAAATCCACACAGACAAAGTCGCGGGCATCAGCTAGTAAGAAATAAGAAGCAAATTTACAATGTTTGAATTACACTCATTACAAGAGTCATACTATTCTACTATAACAACGGCAAATTGACATTGCAAAAACCCTACATTTAAAATTGATTATTGTATTACTTCTCAATCCACAAACTCTGCAATTAATTAACATCTTTTTTTATTGATACTAAGAGAGCAAAGGGGGATTCTATGCTTACACAAATCACAGTATAAGGAGATACAGTAGTTCGACACCTTTGATCTCTTTGTAAACAAACATGTATAAAACATAAAGTGGAGAACCACTTTATGTTTTCAAGAAAACATCTATTAATTTATATTTTTTATATAAATTTCAGATTGAACATCGCAATAAACAATATTATTTTGGTCAATAATAATAATTATTAATTAAAAAGTAACAATCTGAAATTAAAATTATTAGCTGGTATATCAAGTAATATCAAGTATGGTAATATCAAGTTCCCACATTTACTATGAGATCAAAGCTACTATCACCCCAAATACATAAGGTGTAGCCACTGATTTGTGTGCAGACTATAAATCAACCGCTCTAAATCTAATGCTATTCTTTTACAATATAAAAGAGATCGCACAGATTTCCTGTGCCAGCCTGTTAATTTAATTTAGAGATTATCTACAACAGATCTACCTACATTGTTTGTCAAAAATAATTAATAAGTTCTAACCCATCAGTGATCCCAATTTATTAAATATAATATTTAAAAAAAATTGTAATATGGCAGTCTCAATTTTTTTATTATGTTCCAAGAAGTTTAAGTACCTACATTAGCACCCTTTTCACTACCTCTAGTTATGTACTAAGTATCTATATACTAAGTTACAGAAGGCAATAATTTCAATAGGTACTAACATTTCATACTTGAACTTGAAACTTTGGTACTTCAGAGATGTCATAAATTTCACGATAAATCTTTATTTTCATCTATTGAATGAAAAAAGCGCATTAAATATCCATTTTAACTTAAAAAACAAGTCTAGATATAAAATCCAATAATATTAACAAAAATAGATTGATAAATCTGTTAAGATAGTTTAATATGAAGACAAAGAATACTTAACACCTAAAATCAAAATCAGAATAAAGGATTTTGTGTACAGTTTAGCTGAAAAGGTTGATGTGAGGGTATTCATACTATTCTTCTTTGAGAACTCATCAAAGAATCTGATGTTTTTGAATTAAAACATCTGCACACTATATCTGTACATTGTTTACAGGTCAAAGTGATACTTATTTAAGAAACATTTTAAGTGGATATCTATTCTAGACAAATATATGATAACGATAGTCAATAATAACAAATAACTTGTACATATTATATCAAGATACTTATTCGCCTGTCAAACAATGGCGACTTTGAGACGTTCCAATTTCAGTTCTGCAGCAGATAAATAATATTTACCTAATATGTTTAAGTCAGTCCTTGTTGCACTAATTCAGTAATCTTATGGTTGGTACATAATCAAGTCTCTTCCAGGAGAATTAAATAAATCCACTCGACGAAACAAACAAAAGTTTGTTGACTGTTCAATTTGTAAGGCAATTTTTCAGCATTCAGAATTTTATTCACCAACTTAAAGTATATCTAATGCAGCTTTTTTATGAAACACTGCTATAAAACTCTTAAAACTTTATACATCTTTACGTGGCTAAAATAAATTATAACAATTTCACTCAGATTTGTCGAACGCCACATTACCCTAAACAACTGGCAGCCATATTGTTAAATGCGGAAACAACTATAAAGTATAATCACTCGCACTGTCCAATTTTCCTAAATAAATGCACTTAAAACGTTAAATTTTTAATGAAAATAATATTTTTAATTATTAATATTTTTCACACTGTTTCAATTTTTAGAAAAAATAAATTTTACATGTTATTGAGGAACTAGTTTGACTATTTCAAAATGATCATGAAAATAGAGTTACCACATTTTAACAATTTTTTTCATGTTGATCGCAGAATTTTATTATGGTTTTTTAAAGAAAATTAATTATAAGGATTTTCTTTTGTTTTAAAAACTAAGATAATTCTCAAAAAAAATCTCATTAGAGTTTTAACATCGTTAGTATTCGGAAATGGATATAGAAGCTTTATAAATTTTTGCTCACTTCACTTCACCAGGAATTAAATTTTTAAAAAAACTGCCAAAACCCCTATCCTGGAAATAAAGGATCCGAAATCACTTTTTCAGTCTTCAATTAATGAAATATCTCAAAATTAACTTCATTCGCTGGTTCGTTGCTGCATGACAATTTAAGGATAACACATTTTCGGATTTAATAATAAATGTCTTTATTTCAGGCTAAGTACCCATATTGTTAAATACAAATCATTTTAAATCTAAATCTTTAAATCGTAAAATAATAAAAACAAAAACAAATTGGTGTATTATATATTTTTTTAAAGAACATTAGCTAAGCTGCAGTTGACTAATATCTTCCTATCCCCTCCAAATAAGTGGAAAGCTTGCGCTAGGAATGGGTACGACAATAGTGTAACGGGTAGGGTTTGAACCTGCAACCTTTCAGTTTTCAGTCCGCGCCTTTAACCGTTGGGCTATTGAGGCTTAATTCTATATTATTATTAATATTATATTGTATATTATTGATTTATAGATACAAAATATTATAATTATAAATAATTCGATACAATACTCCGCTTCGATTAGGTAGATACTTCCTTACAACTTCATATTATATTTTAATTAAAATTCAAAATAACCTTTTGTATAATTATACAATTTGTCTATGATTGTAAAGTGGGAGCTGAGATTTTCTCATTGGCAACACCAATGATCATATGATTGTTCAATGAAGGAGCACGTCTGATAGGCGTCGACATACTTTTTCAAGCCAGTATTTTAATTTCTGGCTCAATATCGGCCGTTTTACGTGTTAGTGGTGTTAATAAAATAACCATCAGCCATGGCGCTCAGCGACGCAGATGTTCAAAAACAGGTATACAGTTCAATATGCTGGTTTGTTAGCTATTAATTTTACATGTCGTTCACAGAGATGGGTTTTGTCAAAATGATTGATCCGGGAACTTATTGCCCTGCGTTGAAGTTTTAACCATAATAGTTTCAAATGATCTTAAATATAGGTACGTTATATTACAATGAAATTCTTTTTTAAATTGCTAGATCAAGCATATGATGGCCTTCATCGAACAAGAGGCCAACGAAAAGGCTGAAGAAATCGATGCGAAGGCTGAGGAAGAGTTCAACATTGAGAAGGGCCGTCTGGTGCAACAACAGAGGCTCAAGATCATGGAGTACTACGAAAAGAAGGAAAAACAAGTTGAACTCCAGAAAAAGATGTATGTTCAACTGCACTCCTTAAATTCTTGAATGCATAAAAAACAACCTAAAACACATATCTTTCTTTCACAACGGAATGTTAAATTATAACATACCTTAATCTGCAGAATTAGATAAATCATTGTCAATTCTTGTCCTATTTTTACAATTGTATGCATGAACTCTGAAATTAGGCAAGTGAAGTTCAGGCTGAATGTACATGCTTCTTCTCTGATATTGTCGAAATGTTGACTGCTGGACATAGGGACTTCCAAATGCCTCAGGCTTGTATGTGTATCAAATAAACTATGTCATAACTATAGGAATAGCTTATTTCATATTTTGAATGAAACCAAAATGATGAAAGAGAGATTCATTCATGTTCTCACTTTATATGTGTTCAGACTCAATTTTTACTCTGTTAAATTCTTTAATATAGGAATAGGTCAGAAAAGCATGTGAGGTAAAATAGCATAAATTTAATAAGATTGCTTCTTATCTAAACTGATAAGAATTTACTAAGTTGTACACACTTTTATAGTAAAACTAGCTTTAACTTGTAACTTGTCTACTAATTGGAGATTGGATCTAAAAATCGTCTGGAAAATGTTTGTGTTTCCTTGGAAACCTGGCATAAAAAGTATCCTATGGTCACTTTAGTTCTTTAAACAATATCCAAAAAATCAAGTTGCTCTGTTGCTGCATGATTAACGGACAAACCAACTATTAAAAAGTATATTTAGATAATACTTGAATTAGAATAAGTGGTGATAGCCTAGGGGTAATATATTTACTGTATTTTAGATCAAATTCAAAGAAGTGACACCAATGATTAAAATATTTTCCTCAGCAATTCATCGAACATGCTGAACCAAGCTCGTCTGAAGGTGCTCAAAGTGCGTGAAGATCACGTACGTAATGTACTGGACGAGGCTCGCAAGCGCCTGGCTGAAGTACCCAAGGACACAAAGCTGTACTCTGACCTCCTCGTCACACTCATAGTCCAGGCTCTCTTCCAGGTAAGTTTGTATGATTTATATTTACAGCCTTGATAGCCCAAACATTTACAAATGCAGACTGAAAACTGAAAGGTCACAGGTTCGATTCTGACCCATTGCACTATTTTTATACCCTCTCTTACCACAAGTTTTTTTCTACCACCTTTGAGGAGGATATAAGTCAATTGGCACATTTAAAAAAATGAAGAATATCTTAGTACTTAGTATTAAACTGTGTGACAATATCGTATGGTGGTGATTTGGAAAATTCTTTTGTTTGAAAGGACATACCATTATTTTTTTTTAATTTTTGTTTATATTTTACAGCTTATGGAGCCAGCGGTGATGCTCCGCGTGCGGCAGGTGGACAAGGCCCTCGTGGAGTCTGTCTTGGGCAGAGCCTCACAGGACTACAAAGCTAAGATCAAGAAGGATGTGCAGCTCAAGATCGACACAGAAAACTTCCTGTCGCCTGACACCTGCGGTGGTGTGGAACTTATTGCTGCTAAGGGCCGCATCAAGGTATATTACAAACTAGACTGCCCGCGACTTCGTTCGCGTGGATTGAGGGTTTTTGGATTCCCGCGGGAACTCTCTTATTTTGCGGGATAAAAAGTAGCCTGTGTGCTATTCCAGTCTATCTCTGTGCCAAATTTCAGCCAAATCGGTTCAGCCATTGCAGCGTGACTGAGTAACACACATCCATACATCCAAACTTTTGCATTTATATTAGTATAGTAGGATAATAGGATATTTAAGGCCTAAAGTACTCCTTAGCTGTGTTTGACGGTAAACTAGTTTTCTCGCAGAAATGCGTAAGCAATGTTCTTACCGCAGACTGAGAAGGAAACTGTCATAATAGCACTTGGCTAGGTTCGTCGGTTACAAGTTTATTCAAAAGTTTTATGTGATTTGTTTACCTTTATTAAGAAGTCTAATGAAAACTCCATCCAAAAACTCATTTTTTTAGTAGATTTAACTTTTATTGTATGAATTTAATACTTACAATTTTATTGTATTCATATATCTTACCAGCTTTCAAAAAGATGTAATTTATCAGATTCAGCTCCCAAACTGTAAGAAAAACCTATGTATTAACCTGTAAGAAAAAAAGTATAGCAACTATTTAGTGTTGTTACCCAAATGGATCAGTTGTAAATCAGATTTGGTGTTATTCCAGATTTCCAACACCCTCGAGTCTCGCCTGGAGCTGATTGCGGCACAGCTCTTGCCCGAAATACGTACCGCCCTATTCGGACGCAACCCTAACCGCAGATTCACAGACTAAACAACAGTGGAATATTACAACACACTTGTTATTACTAACAACTTATTTAAAATTGAAAAAAAAAAATATACCTTAGAAACTAAAATAATGTTATAATAAGTGTTTTCCTTTGCCTAATTAATTATTATATATTAATGATAATATTATAATGCGTACAATTTTATCGCCGTTTAGAGTGTATCTTCAATGAAACAGTAAAGTCGCCAGAAAGTGTATTATGTGTCGTCATGTATTATACTGATGCCTGGATTGTTACAGAATATTCTTTACTAAGGATTAACAGCTCATCCAGTGAAGAATATTTTATATATCACAAAATTTTTTAAAACAATTATCTGATCCGTAGATATAATATGTTCTAATTAACACATCTAAATATGTTCTAAGTAACACATCTATATTGCAGGGAATCTGGTACATTGTGAATGGGTTCAATATACGTACTTCTACTTGTAACTGTACATTAGTTTCGCCTTAAAATGTATGTTTGCTGTATGTGTATTTTAAAAATATTTTATTATTACAATTCATTCATAATAATATAGTCCAATATATCTTTATATTTAGAAGTAGCGTGTAATAGGGTTTTGAAACATGTTTTAAAATTAAGAAATAACATTTAACTGTATAAGTACCGCCACATAACCTATATTCCATACCGTAATATTAATGTATAATAATATGTACACACCTTTATCCAAACAGTATTATAAGATAAAGCACAACATACAAGTGATGTGTTTCTGATGTTTATTGAATTATATTATTCATGTTCGAAATAAATTTTCAAATCAATGTTTTTAAGCTTCGTATGATATGTTTATCTGAATTTTGAAGGAATTATTGTTAGCTGTAAGATTTTCGTTTGACAGCAGCATCCTATACTATGTTCACTTAAATCGAGGCAAAGATTTGACTGGTCAAAGTGTAGTGTGAAACTAAAACCTTGCAGTTGGATGTATTCCTTTTATGTTTTTCTACCTGGCAATTGTTTTGGCTTGCTTTTGAATAATTATTGAGCACTGTAGCTCTGAAAACTTATAAATATATATACTTATATTATATGATTCCAATTATTGCACTGTTAAATTTCTTATGTAAATATATAGATGTGTTAAAAACCAATTTTTTATTTAATAGCCCCATTTCCTAACATTCATATACAAGGAAGATATTGTACATATTGTCCTAATCAGTAGCTCAGTGCTATTCAGAGGTCGTAGGTTCAAAACAATGTCAAAAACAATCTATAATAGGTTATTAAAAATATTATTGTAGGAACATATTATATGGGAAAGGGAATATATACTACATAATGATATTTTGATTAATTAGTGATGCAAAAAGCCAAAATATATAAAAATCATTTATTAAGATATTTATATAAGGTGCAGCCACACTCATTCCAATAGCAGATTTATAACTCCTAAGGGCCGATCTACACCGAAATGGCAGCGGCACGGCGAGCACTTTCAATGTGAAATAATTTTAAACTTAATCTACATTCTACATAATCGCTAATGACCTGTCGTCTTTAGCGATACTGGTCTTTAGCGATTTTGTAGATAAAATTTAAAACTATTTCACACTGAAAGTGCTCGTCGCGCCGCTGCCATTCCGGTGTAGATTGGCCCTAAAATGTCTCTCATCTGTATGGTATTTTGTAGCTCAGTGTAATAAATATTTATATTTTTGTACATTGTCACGTAGTTACACTACATTTTAATAAATTATTATCACAATAATGATTTCAATAGTATTCAGCTAAATAATTTGTTTAGTCTTCAAATGGAGGTAGCCCAAATAATTCTGGTTGAAAATCCTCTAAGCTATTTAAAACTATTGTAGCTTCTTCGGTCATGCTTTTGTCGACTCTCTGATCTGGTACCATCACAACTTGCATGCCTGCCGCTCTTGCAGCCTTCACACCATTCACAGCATCTTCAAAAACTAAACACTGAAAGTAAAATACATATAAGAAAGCACCTAGTTTAAAGATCTGTGATTTTTGCTAATTAACCGACTTCAAAAAAAGGAGGTTGTCAATTCGACACATTGTATCATGTATGTAACATTTTTGGAACTGCAAAATATTCACCTATGATTGTACCCCCTCACAGTCACAAGCTAGACAGCAGTCAAGGATTTTACTATGGACAATATATTTTTTTTTAAAAAGAATATTAATCAAGTTGAACTTGACTTACATTCTCCTCTGCCTTCCAAAAAAGCGGAAAGCTTGTGCTAGGAGTGGGTACGACAATAGTGTAGTTTTCAGACTGCACTTTAACCGTTGGGCTATTGAGGTCTATATCTGTACCAAGAACAATTTTATAAAACCATAAGTAGATTACCTGTTCAGGCTTTGGATTGTCAGGAAATTTAGCAACAGCAACCAAAAATATATCCGGATGTGGTTTCCCTCTTTTAACATTAGGATCTGAAGAACCAAATGTTTTATAAGGGAATAAAGCAAATAATTCCTGATGGTGTTTATCTACTTTTAAGTGGTAGCTTTCTTCGCTTGAACTTGTTGCTAAGCCTATTGGTACTCCTTTCTTATGTAGATGTTCAATAAGTCGTTTTACACCTAAAAGAATTAATCAATAAAAAAAACTCGCTTCATTAATAATCCTTACTTCCTTACTAATATTATAAATGCGAAAGTGGGTTTGTCCTTCAATCACGCCGCAAAAAAGCGTAAAATATATTACTTACAACTAATTTTGTCGCTCTAGTTCTTAAAACACAATAGTAATATAATCCCTCTTTTATATAACAGATATAAAAATATTGTTCTATATTCTTGAGAAACTAGTTACCTGGCATCAGTTCTGAATCTGGAAATAAGACCTGAAACTGTTCTTTACTCTCCTTTATAAATTCATCTGGTGTCATGGGTAACTCTAAGGTACTAACTATTAATTTTGCAGTTTCTTGAGCCTGACTGCCCATGAGCTTTAATTTTAAATCAAAAGTGTAGTCTTTGCCATATTGGGATACAATATTTTGGAATGCCACAGTGTATAAGTCTTCTGTATCTGAAATTAAAATATAGTTTATGCATTTAAAGATTTTAATTTTTTTTATTATTTATTAGAGCAAGCCTGGGCATGACGACCTAAACTATAGCATCAGTTGACATCATCCAATGCTTTTAAGCACTTTTTAGCCTTAGTAATCGTAGGGTTCAAAGAATAACAAAAAAAATCAATGAAGAGACATGGATATTGAATAATTGAATAAAACATTACAGACTTACTTAAAATTAGGCCATCCATATCAAACAGAACATGCGTTACTGGTTTTATCATCCTTTTAGATATTTTTATTTTATTTTACGATGAAAACAATCCGAAATAATAAATTGTTGGTCTGACGTAAAACTAAACTAATTCACAGACCAGAAAAAAAGAAACACTAAATTACTGTCTACTTTCAGTAGATTAATTTAAGTTGTAAAGTACCTACACTGAAATAATGAACTATAAAAAATTAAAAATCAATCTTTTATTGAATCTTGATACATAACCCCAAAAATCATTTTTTTTGTGTTTTTAACCAAAGACTACAGTAGTAATTTTTTAACCATAGACATAGACCTGAGACCACGAGCACTTTTTTGCTTATTGTTGTTCCTGACCACTGAACTATATTTAATTTATGATTAATACTGGACTTGCTGTCCCTATACAAACGACATCAACAGTTTAAATTATGGATCAATTTGAAGCGCCTCTGTTGACATACGAGTGTCTCTGGAACTAATAATATAGCAAATGGCACACTAACCTCTTACTTTTTCGCATAACTGCCTTTCTTTTACGCTTAAACTGTCGTTTACAGGGTTCCGTAGTAAAACTACGAAAAACCCTTATAATTTCGCCAAATCCGTCTGTCCATCTGTCTGTTCGTCTGTCCGCGGCTTAGTGCAAGGACTGTTTATAATAAAGAGCTGTAATTTGGCAAGATGTTACATATTTATTATGCCCAAAAAGTTAGAAATAGAATCAGTTGAAAAAAAAACTATTACTTGGGGTACCTCTCTAACACATAAAGAGGGGATGATTTCTGTATACCTACCTAAGTATATAATGAAACAAAAATCTCTCGATCTAAATTTATTTTGTCGTTGTTATTTGGTGTTAACAATTAAATAAAAAAACCTATCTCTCTTCAATTCCATGAATTCGCGTCACTTTTTTAGAACAATTACAACCTAGAACAATAAATCATGTAACCTAACTTTGAGGTAAGTATTAAATTGATAGGTATCACAAAATATGTACCTATCAGGTATGTACCTATTCAATAAGTATAGATAATGAGAAATATTATAGGTAAAATATTATAAAATAATTCCACATGAGACTGATCGATTTTATCGAACCTGTACCCACATTAAATTAATAAAAATATAGGTATAAGTTGCATTTAATTTAAATTACAATAAATACTTATCAACGATATTTTATTCCAGGTAATTTACAATTTATTCTATAATTTTAGTAGTTAGATAGGTTGAATAATAAAATTCTGAGTAGGTAATTACGCAATTCCACTTCATTTTATTTGAATTGCAATATATGTAAGTTAAATATTAAAAATAACACTCAAACGTCTTCATTAACAATATTAAGTATTTGAGCAAATTCGTTAATAAACTAAATATTCAATTCCAAACTCATTTCTGTGTTAATGGTTGAACTTTTTATCATCAAAATATATCTTATCTGCCTCTTACCATAGACGTAAGAAAATCCCACAACAAGGTAGGTATATAGGTAGGTTATACATATTATTTGCGTTACATTCGCCCATCATTTACGGTTTTAATAATAACATCTAAACAACGAGATGTGATACATCAGGCGTGTACGCAGGCATGTAGCGTGGCACACGCGGCTCGTCACGCCGACGCACTCCTCTGTCCACAGCCAAACTGATACTTCCCGTTTCTTTCACACCGTTCGACTTCGCGCGCCGCTGTGACGGCAAAATAGACGCCCGTAACGATTTCCGTTTCTGCAAAATTTCGCTTAATTAGATACAAGACAAATCACAAGTATTACAAAAACACCATGTCTACTTACAACAACGACGTTTATCCAGTAGGGGGTAACTATGAAATTACGCATCTAAAATGAACATGAAATATATTTATTTACGTGAATATTGGTCTTTAACAATATTTATGAATGAATCAAAGGGGAGAGCGCGGGTAGTTTTACATTTTGGTCTCGGTATGTTGTTTGATGTCGATGTGGTCCACGGCGTCTAGTTTTGCTCGGTTTACCTCAACAGCACCGCGCCACCTGTCGGCAGCGTGGCGCGCAATCTCCATCCTCTTCTGCTTGCGGATCTGGTGCCGTTTGTACACCACCTCAATCACGATGAGAACAATACCCCCGATAATGCCAGCTAAAACCAGAATAAACACCCCCGCCATGTTTTTCAAGCCTAAAGTATTCGGCGTTTTCTCGTTCTCCTCGCAATTAAGCATATTGTTACGAAGAATCCATTTATTATCCAAGCCTTCCATTATGCCACCTAAAAGCATTGAAACTAGTTAATAAAAAAAATTTAACTTAACTCAAAACTCAATAGGTACATAAATTTAAGAAACTTACTTTCATGAAAATCTAGTATGGCCAGCGTAACCAAATCAGACCATGGGGATCCTTTTTGCAAGCCAACGCCATAACCAGAACGACCGAAAAGTTCGCCTGCTGTCACTAGTTCACAGTCCTGAGCCGCTTCAAACTCGAGTCTTGAAGAGTCCCAAATAAAAGCCATCAGTTTCCTGCATAGAAGTTTAGAGAAGATGAAAAATTTTAATTTTATTCCATCACATTGCAAATTTTCTGTTTAGGCAAGGATTAGAATATTTTAATTAATGCTTTACCCATTTTTAACATCCTGAATGGCTTGTTCAGCGTTGTCATAGTTATTAGCCTCCATAGTCCGATACATATTTGAAAGTTCCACTTGTCTCCGAAAATACATATCTACAGCAGATCCCTTAACCGTTGCACACGTAAGATTTTCCATCGTATTGCGAAGCTGTAAGATCATATTCAATTATTTAGTATTAGTACATTGGTTGAATGTTCGAAAAACAAGATTTACATTTGAATAAGTATGTTGAAAATGAAAATACCCTTGCATCGTTGATACCAGTCAGTTTTGTTTTTGGTCTCTCAAGAACCAGAAACGCTGCTAGATTGGCTGTGTATGAAGCTACAATGATCATTGCAAAGCCAGCCCACACCATTCCAAGCACACGAGCTGAAAAGCTCCTAGGAGTACCTGGAAGACATTCAAATGTAAATTGGGATAGTAAAATCAATTAGTTATTTAATTAATGTCCAATACAGGTTTCTTTTAAATTTATATATAACTAGGCTGAGAAAGCTAGGGAGAGAAACTACAATGTTCGATTAGTATGCTTTATCATCACTTCTTATCAAAATTACCTAATTAACATGGGACCGGTCCCACATTGGGCGCCAATGAAAGCAAAAATTCTAACGTTCACATCTCTTCAAAACTTATCAAATTCATTAATTTTACAGTGTTCACATTTTAAATATAAATAAAACAATATAGTATAATAATTTGTAATAATAATAACCTTCTCCGATGCCGCTATTCAAGAGCACGCCCCATGCAAACCATATAGCGCTGGACAGATTCAAAGCATCTTCTTCAGTGCCATCGATATTAGCGAGTTTGAATCTTCCAAAAGGTGAGAATCGATCTAGGAGATACAATACTAGCGCTACCACGTGTACTGACACCATCACTAATATCCACAGTGTATTTGAAAACGGTTGCAAAAACGATACCAGTGTTGAAGAACGCGATGGCTATATAAAGAAGAAACATCAATTTATTATTAACACCTTTTTGGATTCATCTTAACGAATGTTTAGTTTAAGTTTAATGGCTACCTACTTTCTTCTCCAAAATAGTGATGCCTTGATATTTAAAAGGCTTGCTAAAATCAATGAATTCAGCTCGTTCCGGATTTATGGTCAATGGAGCTACAATCATATCAGCTCGTTCGTAAACCAGTTCTCCTACAAAATAAGAAAATCTTAATCTCAACGAGGTACCTATCTCGGTACACACAATCGACGTAATAGAAAAAATATCTAGTAGGCACGAGTACATAAGCTGCAATAGATAAGTCAGTAGGTATATATTGATGTTGTTATATTTTGTTTTTGAAAAGAGCGACAGCTGAGTTTCTTATCGGCTCTTTCCAGCAGAATTTAGCTTTCCAAAACGAAGGTCTTAAAAAGAGCCAGAAGAATTTTGAATAATTTTAAACGTTTTTTACCAGATGATTTTTCTATTGGAACGTCCATATTTCTTACCTATGAGTCCAGTCCATTCTTTCTTAGCTCCCGGCTGCGAGAAATTACGTATTATGTAATTTCCGAACTGCCCGTCTGGCGAAAGGGCTAACGAGTAGGTAAAGTTGATCGCTTTCGCTAATTCTTTTAAGAGGTCCATACAAAAGCCTTTACAACAGTACAATTGGTCTGCAAATAGTTGAAAGTATATTAGATAATCGCTTATCGGTCCTGCATGCAATAAATCGTTGTCTGCCTTTTACAAAATCTACACTGACTAAAATATAGAGTCCAAAGTATTTATCGGCTTTTTCCGATGAAACAAATAATTGTCCATGGTGTCAAAACATAATATATGTTTGTAAAAAACAGCAGCAATTTAATACAACTATAAAGTACCGGCTTCCTCACTAGCGTTATAATGTGGACACAAGATTTCTTCTGCAGTGTTGCACTCCGATTCTTCATCAACTTTACGGGCATATACAAATGGCTTCTCTTCAATCGTCAAAACCTTTATTAGAAAAAATAAATTATTAATTCTTATCAATAGCACCTACCTAGTTATATTAGAATATCAGCTCCCACTACTCTAGAAATATAAACGAACTTGTCCGATTCACGGCTATGTATTTTGAGAGGACAGCGTGTTTACAAAGGATCCTTGGGATCCTTATTTTATTTAGAGAAAAATATGACATAATGACAAACACATCCTTGATTTTATTAAGCATTTTAGAGTCTTTTTTCATAGGTGTTGGGGTCATAAAATCAGTTTGGCGAGCATCTAAACAATATCCATTTTTAAGCTATTGCATAGCTTCTATCGCGGGCCTTGAGCGTGGAGACCGAATCCAGAAATTCCGTAACGAAAATAACCTGACACGGGACTCCTCTCACCGCTAGATGGCGTTGATAAAAAATGCTATGCAATGCTTTACCGCGGCAGTCCCCGAGTGCCACACGTCTTTTTTTATTACCTTGAGATGAGTTGGTATCATGAAACCTTCCGGCTTGGAAGAGCTGCGTCCCATCCAAATAATTTCATGCTCTTTTAATTCTAGGCGCATCTTTTGTGTTTCCTGCGAACACGTTTTTTAAGTAATCAGCTCAATTTAACGTACAATACAAACAGGGGATAGATTTAAATATAGGATCGTGTAACGAAGTAATACCTTCTTCTCTTTATCAACCGATAATAATCGTCTACTACTGATCAAAGGTCTCTTGCACAGAATTCCATAAACCTTGGTCTTGCATCGCTCGCCAGTAGGTACCCAGGTGCTCTCTACAACACGCCCGATCCTGATGTCGTCGGTGGACCCTTTTTTTTAACGAGGGGAAAATCTTCTTTAAAGATACCCGAAAACGTGGGGTAGGGTCCCGGGGATATGTGGGAATTTTACCCACTAAAACCCCCTCCATAGCCACTCTCAGCGCATAATGGAAAGCTCCGAGATCTCCTAAGAACACAACCGGAGCATTCCAGGCGCGACGCCCATTGGGCTCGTCTCTAAGGATCCAGCTTCCCAGGGTCATGTGCAGGATGGAAAAATGAACAACTGGAGCCCCAATACCAGCCCCTTATGACCCTTACGACGATGAGTCGTCGGTCGACCTAGAGTCTGCAAACACTACGCTTTCCGGTGCGGGATCGTCATTTTAGTACTACTACTACACTACTACTACATACACATATAGTAGTTCCTTACTTTGGAATAAAAGTATTTCCCAACAGCAACATGTTCACCCTGAGCCCTAACATTCACCATGTCGTATTCCGCATGAACTCTATCACCATGATCATCAAACGCCACATGTCCTGTGGCTCCATTTTCCAATTTCTGCTTGCGTATGTAGTCAAACAGAAGACGTCCAGTGGTCCAGATGGACCCTGAATTGTCACAGTCCGACGGTGGAGCATAAATTTCCTCTGAGGTGTTCATATCGCGAATAGCCGACGCGAGGACGTAACTACAAGCAAATTAAGGTAGGTATATACAAGTCCTTTAATGGTTTTATTTTTATCAGATATACCTACCGTTGTTTTATCTTTATTTATTGCTAATGAGAAAGCTAAAATACTTTGCTCAGAATCAATATTTTAACTATGTTGCATTTTATAACTTTGTCAGTTATCGTATTTTCTTTTTGAAAAAAGTCAGACAAATTCTCGGATTGATAATATCTAAACGTTTCTAATTTTTCTATTAACAAAAAATAATGTTGTAGGTGCGAGTATATCATGCCATATTCCACAAAATAAATCTATAGTTCTATATAGAAATGTTGATTATGATTACGATTAGAAACTATTTACATAGAGTCCTGAATATGCGCATGCTCATTTGTCGCATTCACGAGTCGTAAACCTAGAAGACCTTCAGGAGCGTTGGCAGGATCTAACGCTTGCTCTGTCACTATCCAAACATAGCCAGTTGTAGTCATGTTCAAATAGGAAGCATCCCGAAATATTATATCTGCATCAGTTGTGCTGAAACAAACACGCTTTGGTTCATTTACTGCTGGTTGACTTCTTTCCATTTATTTTTATCTAGCGTTGGCCCGCGACTTAGTCCACGTGGATTTACATAGTTGTAAGAACGATACCAAAGCCGAAGCCTCTGTTTCTCCGGGATAAAAAAGGTAGCCTGTGTCACTCTTCAAGTCCTCAACCATATTTATTCATGCAAAATATGACGTCTATCTGTTGCTTCGTTGATGCGTGATGAAAGGACAAACCAACAAACAGACACATTTTCGTATTAGTAATAAGATTTTAAAAAATGTTTTACACACCTAGCATACATAAGAAAAACTCTAGCTTGAGCTGTTTTCATATCCATAAGTTTGTCAATAAAGGACTCCAAACCCGGTTCGAATTCAATCACTTGTTCGACCATTACCTTGCGGTCGACATCTTCATCGATACTTTGGGATGTAGTTTGAAATCTAAAAAGAAACATTGCGATTACGTATACAGTGACCTAGTTTAATTAACATACAGTTATACTATTAATTGACTCCATAATTTATAGCATCCGTCCTTATCCATCTAGCGTTGCTCGTCAACAGAATGTTGAAACTGGGTGACTATTATAATAAAATTGTTGTACATTTTTTTTTAAACATCAAAATCAAGATGTGACAAAACTCAAGATGTGTGATGAAATCAAGATGTGTGATGTGGTGTGAGGACAAAAGTACAGAAAATGAGGGAAACGAGAAAAGTTCTTTAAAATTTTTAAATCTGACATAGATTTGAGAATGGTTTTCATTAATTTTATTTGTTGTATTTAAACCTAAATAGCGCAACGGATAAAGACGCAGTCGCAGACCGAAAAACGAATGGTCGACGGTTCCAACTCCACCCGTTGCACTAGTGTCGCACTTAGTACTCCCAGTAGATATTAGTACCTTCTTCTCCTACAAGCTTTACACTTGTTTGTAGGGGAAAGGGGAATGTAAGTCATGTTCAGCACTGGATAATAATATTATTTTCAAAAAATTAGGAACTTTTGTTGATACCTTCCCAAAATGGCTCTACCATCTGTATCAGAGCTGTGTATGACGATGACCTTCATATAGTTAAAGTGTCTCAGCACATCCACCCAAACATCAGCCTGGTGCGAATAAGGTGGAACAGTCCGCAAGAATGACACGTGGATATTCTTGTCAGAGAAGGCAGAATCTCTAGAAGATATGCCAATAACTGGAATGTGGTAGAAACCGCTGGTGTATGACACGGCTGCTGGAGAAAGGTCTCCTGTAAGTGGGTGTGATACCACTACAGCGTACACCTGCAAAATTTAATTTGGTTAATCTATTTACTACAACAATAGAAGTACAGTTAATACTTTGAAGTAGAAATGGTTTCTTACTCTATGGCCAATAAGATCTTTGCAGACATTCATCGCGGTTTTTATTGGATTCGGGTCCATTAATATTGAATAGTCATGGTACGTAACCCCTCGAGGCACATACTTGTCTTTGAAGTTGAGATTCTGAAAAATATTTTGCAGTTACTGATTTGATACTATACTGTTCTCAATGGCAAATATTTAGCAATTTATAAAACAAATCTTTATTGTCGTTTTTTCACAAGTAAGCTTAGATTAATAATGCCTGGTGGGTGGTTTTGGCCGTTGCTAGTTACCACCCTACCGTCAAAGACGTGCCGCCAAGCGACTTAGCGTTCCGGCATGATGGCGTGTAGAAACAGATTAGGGGTATGGGTTTACACTGCTATACCCCTTCCAAGTTAGCGCGCTACCTCTTAGACTGCATCGTCACTTACCATCAGGTGAGATCGCAGACAAGGGCTATCTTGTCATCGAATAAAAAAAAAATTTACAAGATTTTGTTTTTAAAGAATTTAAGCTAAGCTGAAGTTGACTAATATCCTCCTATTCCCTTCAAATAAGCGGAAAACTAGTGCTAGGAGTGGGTATGACAATAGTGCAACGGGTGAGGTTTGAACCTGTGACCTTTCAGTTTTCAGTCCGCACTTTTAACCGTTGGGCTATTGAGGCTTCAAAATAAAAAAATAACAAAAAAAAATTTTAGTTTAGGGGAGTATATTTACCGATATGGTGTCTTTGAAGAATGCGACAGACTCATTGCTGGATAGAACGCCACCCACATTGTAGTAGGTTGGGTTGGTGACCCTTCGTCTGTCTGTGTCTGCTGAAACTCCGTAACAGCAGGCTACTACTACTAGTAGATGGGCCCAAATCATGGCTTCTGGCAAAAAAAAGCTACCTACTCAAAAATTCAATGCATTCGAGTGCGATATGAAAACTTTCGATCGACTGTTAAATTTAATGCGAAAAATATTTATATATTTAAAAAATTTGGCCGAACAACGTAGGTACCTATACTCTGTATAAAAACAAATAATGCATAGGTATGTTATATATTTAATGGCTTCTCCTATCAGTGGGTCTACGCCGCTTTATGTTCATAGGGCTTCGGATAAAAATCAATCAAGCAAGGAAGTATAATAGCATTCTCTATTTAATATATTCAAATTTCAAATTCAAATTCAAATTCAAAATTTATTTACTTCATGTAGGCTAACTTGTAGCCCTTATGACACGTCATAAATCTACCACCGGTTTGGAATGCAGATTCTGCTGAGAAGAGCCGGCAAGAAACTCAGCAGTTGCTCTTTTCAAAAAAAATTTTTTTTTACAAAGCTATGCTATGTATACAGTGCTTCCTCAATATAATAATTGTTTTCTAATAAAGCGTAGTTTTAACTAATTCGTATTTATTTATCGATACGATGTATCGACATATTTTTACATTAGATTCCTACCCTAATGCAGCACGTCTATACGGGGAAATACGAATTTCCCTAGACTCACAGGTGGGAGAAGCCTGGAGGACCACGGGGCAAATAAAGTACAATATATGGTCACTTATTTTCACTTACTCATTACATAAAATTAGTTTTTTTTTTTAAATCTATAATATTTATAATTGACTCTTGTAATAAAAACTACTGAGTCTAATGAATAACTTACCTATCTACGTTCCTACAACATCACTTAAAGTATACTTCTTTTTATAAAAATAATAAATTCACATATCTTTTCTTCTTCTTTGGATTCGTTTTATAAAAAAAAAACATTATTACGTAAGCACTCGGGAGGCTGTAACGGCAGATGGAGCCTCATCTCTCGTTGCCTAGGCAACGGCGCAGACGTGGTGGCCACCAATCAATCTTTACCCGACTGCGCAAAAGAGGAACGTATTTTTAACAATTGAGTAGGGACATTTAGTTACCACTGAGTTTAATAACTTCGCATTAGGGTACCTGATATAAACAAACTATTTTGAAATTTGTCTGTCTGTCTTCTAATAAATAATGGGCAATCTTCAAAACGGCTGTACCGACTTTGACAGGACTTTCACGACATTTAGTGAGTAATACAAACAAGGAGTGGCCAACGGTACTTTATTAAACAATTTTCAAAAAAAGACGAGGTGTTTTTTTATATATATGCACACCGATATCTCCTAGATTTCTAAACCCGTTTTTGGTATCTATGTATTGAGTTGGTAGAGAAATAGTGTATAATATTATAAGGATTTGGGAGTAAGTAGGTTCTTGATATTGGTAGACCAACATCGGTTTGGTATCGCTCTAGGTATTTTTATTTTAAAAAGGAAGTAAAAGTAGAAGCTGTAGTACCTACTTTGGTCTAATTGTCTTTTGATATTACGTATTTTCTGGTCAATTAAATCACATAACCCATCTCCTATCGATCCCTTTCCACATGGTGTCTGAGATACCTAGGTATTTCCGCGTACAAAAGTATAAAACACTGCATTACGTTGCATCCGACATCAAACAGTTTTCTGAAATCAAAAAAATAACAAGTGAAAAATATACAGCACAAAAATGTCTTCGAACCTATTGGTAAAATAACTTAATTTATCTTTAATTTCTATTTATTGAAACCAGATTGAAATTTGAGAAAAACAATTTAATACATAGTTAAATAGTTTTTTGTTTTAAATATTTTTAGCGAACAAATGCGCAGGCGGGTCACCTGATGTTAAGTGATTACCGCCGCCCAGGAACATCTGTAGCACCTGAGGCACCACCAATGCGTTGCCGGCTTTTTAGGAATTTGTTGGTCCGCCCCTTGAATAACCATATGTTGTAATTCAGTTGGTAAATTTTCTTTTATTCGATCACAAGATAGGACTTGACTGCTAACTCACAGCCGAACAGCGGAGGCTTAGTATAATAGGGTACGGAACCCTAAAAAACAATCTTATCGTTTACAACAAAAAAACCTATTTGCTCGTCATATCTTCTAGATTTTCTTCGTGGCAACGCTAGTGGCCTGTGTAGCAGAAATACAGCCGGCCAAGAGGAGCGCTGGGGGGTGGGATGTTACCGGTCTGATACCTGGGCTAGTGCAGGTTACCGGCGTTACTGCTGCTCCCGGTAAATATAATATCTTCTTCCTTCTTCGTCTTTATCAACCAATCGACATCCACTGTTGGACAAAGGTCTCTTTCATGGACTTCCATAGTCCATAGGTATACTTACTCCATCCATAGTAAATAGTCTGATGTCGTCGGTCCACCTAATAGGGGGTCTGCCAACACTGCGCTCTCCGGTGCGTTCCGGTACAGATGAAGACTTGGAGATCACTCTCCAAGTCTTCATCTGCTACCTTCTGCTATTCGTGGGCTACCTTTTATCCTGGAAAAATAGTCATAGAGGATTCCCACGGAATTTTTAAACACCTAAGTAACCAACACGGATGAAGTCGTCGGTAAAAGATACTATAGGCATAAAGTAGATGTATATTTGCAATCACTAGAGTACTGCCAAAGTAGTCATACCTAAGTTAAATTCTATAGCTATCTAGTTACTTCTTTGGTCTATAAAGCAATCAAGAATAGCTCGCAAAGTTAGAGTAAAATGACCATTAGGTACTCAATTCAGCAGGATGGTCGTCAGATACAAGTTCGGACGTAGCTGGCGCTATAGCAGCAGCAAAAGCAGCAGCGTCCGCTGTGATGGCAGCACAGAAGCAAGTGGCCGCTGTCAGACACGCTGCACTTGAGCAGCAAAGCGCTGCTAGCGCTAAAGAGGCCGAGGCTGCTATTGCTGCTCATAAAAGGTAAGATTTATTGAATAAGTGGGTTACGTTATAGGTCATAGTCCACCACGCTGCGCCGGCCCAATGCGAATTGGTAGACTTCACACACCTTGACGAACTTTATGGAGAACTCTCAGGCATGCAGGTTTTCTCACGATATTTTTCTTCACAATAGACGCAGGTGATATTTAATTGCTTATACGCATATAACTCCGAAAAGTCAGAAGTGTGTGCCCGAATTTGAACCTGCGACCCCCCGAATAGGAGACCACAGTCTTAATTACCAGGCTATCATTGTTTCTTTTGCTGAAAAAACTTAGACATACCTACAGATAAAATATTTTTTTAAGAAGCCAATGCGGAAAGATGAACCCATCGCATTATTATTCCAAGAAAACTCTTTACCATTATATGAATACTGGAAAGGGATCATGACCCTCAGCGATAAGGAATAGACGAGGGAGAAAGAGAGGGAGATAGACGCTAAGCCAATAGTTGCCTGTCTTTTCCAATTGAACGGTCCTTCGAACTGGATCTGATTTATGAACTACACAGGTTCTTATGATTATTTATCAGACTCGGTAACTTAAAAAAAATGTTTTCTTAGTGAAGAGGCGTCTAGAGCTGCTCGAGCGCAAGCTCTCGAAGCCGCCCAAGCTGCGGTGCAAGCCCAAGCTCAGCTAGCTGCAGCTAAAGCACGCGCCGCTGCTGCGCAGAAGATTGCCGCCGCCCGGGAAGCCGCCGCCGCCAGAGCAATCCAACGCGCTGCCCAAAATCAAGCTGCGAAGTTACAAAACGCGGGTAATAATTCTGTTCCTTCTTAAGATCAACACAGAATAATATTATAATTTAACATATAAAATAGTGCATAGAAGTATTTCATCCTGGAGGTACTTTTTATTCCGGAGTTCTCATGTGACATTTTAAGGCCTAAAATATCATCAGCTAGGTACCAACTTCCAAATTAACACAACTGAAACAAAAAGTTCAATATTTTACAATAAAGAGTTCTCTCCCTGCGCATTTGTAGTACGTAGTATAGGACATGGGTTAGATGTAATTTCAAAACACCTTGATGATTATAAATTATTCACTTTATTCTTCAGTATTTACTTTTATTAATTACAATTTTAGACTTGCCCTGCTCTCACCAAATTATAACCAAATCTGTGTTACATTTTCGAACACCGTCAAAGGTGCATTCCTTATCGTAAAGCCCCGCCCTCATTTGACATAGCGCCTTTTCCTAATCCAATCAAAAACTAACAACTATAAGTCTGATTTTTAATTCGGTGGAATACTGACAGATGTCATTTTATAAATAGAGCGAGTTATTTGTATGAAAAACAGTATTACCACCTGTAGTTCGATTTTACCCCAAACTATCTGTCAGGCATTTGTCATATATATATCTATGTGCGGCCATTGATTTTTATTTGTATAAGTTTCAATTTATTATCTTTTTTTGTGGGATTTTTAAATCTCTGGTAACATTAAGATACGTCAGAATTCCACGGAATTAAAAATCAGATTATAGTGTTTAACAAGTAATTGAGAAACTTATAAAAAAAACATTAAGAGCCTTTAACAAATTAGCTAGGTATATTTTATAAAAACGTTTAAATTATATATCCATTAATTACTTTTAGACTTTATACCATTCTATGAATAGTACAAGAAGGAAAGATTTTAAATAGATTGTTCATCGATCAAATATGGGAAACTACTGAGAAAGAACTTAATAGACTCTAATAAAATAATAACTTATTACTTCCATTACTAACCAATCAGTAAAATCTATATCAATGTTAACATATCTTAATATTACATAATTAATAAAATGGTTAAAATATACCTTACAGTAGGTAGTGTAGGTACAAGTCGGTAGTAGGCACAGTCAGTCCAGCCCTGGTAGCATGGGCGGGAGAAATGAGGAACTACGCATATTTATTGCTAACAAAGCAATCTCAAACTAATACTAGGCTTATTTCTACTGTAGATCTAGAAGCATTGAAGCTGTCAGTAATCCAGAGCTCTGGCGCTGCTGGTGCAGCTGGTGCAGCGCAGCACGCAGCAACTGCGGCTGCTGCAGCTGTAAAGCTGGATGTAAGTCCAGCTGGATGGACACCTTCTTGGAAAGCCTCCTGGGCCCCTTCCGGGGGTTGGGCTTGGTCTTAAAAACTTCAAAGAGCATCGAATTTGGAGAACAATTCAAAGATACTTTTTGGATTTCAATAGGAAATTAGGTAAAAATTTGTAATGTGAGGGTAGAAATCACAGACCAATATCAGAAATGTTAAACCGTCGCTTTCTTTATTTTCTCATAATTATTAGGTCTTAAGTACACGATGGCCAACACTTAGCACAGTAGAAAATGTGAGTTATACATGAGGTGTCAACCATGTCTGTGGATTAACCACATTCTTATTCTTATTAGGTTATATCACTCGTGATTGTAATGGATAATGTTCACTAATTTTGACTTTTGGCTATCTGGGTGTTTATAGCTTAAACCATCTAAATATTATACATATTATCTAGACTATAAACACCCAGAAAGCTTTTCGTTTGTTTCCTTCAAATGAAATGCAAATGCTCCGACTCTACTCAGCTTTCTCCACTCAGTCTTGTCTGCTATATTCTTGGAGTGTTTTTTTAAAGCGCGGAGCCAGAAGTTTGCGAAGGTCTTAAATGAGCGAGTTTACGAGGCCAAGTGAAGCAAAGAGGGGAGATGGCGAGCGATGGAGGCTGGCGGCCTCCGTAGGGAAACGAAGGTCGAGGAGAGGCGGAATGAAGGGGTGATAGAGCAAGTCTTTTGGCGTAGCCCATTTGATTTGTAAATAACTGCATTTGTAATGTAACCCAGTAGAAGTTGTGTACAGTACAAATCAAATGGGCTATGCGGTATGCCAAAAGACTCAATCCACGCTTAAAAAAAAAACACCAACCGTAGGGCAGACAACACTGCGGGGAGTCAAAGTATTTCGTTTTTAGGTGATTTCAAAATCAATAACTAAAAATATCTACTTATAATAATTAATAGTTACTTATAAGTTTAATATTAAGGTACCTACAGATAATTTGTGCTACGTATATATTTTGTTGTTGATTTACTTATTTAGTTCTGTTATTTTAATGATAATAAAGATTTACGCATAAAAATATTTACAGTTTTACTGAACATTTAAACATCTTTTAAATAAATACCTAGGTGTTGAGACTAGGTTTAGGTATGTTTACCTATTTAATAATCAGCTGACGAAGTTGTAAGTATTCGTGAATTACGTTGATGCCCAACCCACGTAAGAACCAATGAAAACAACGTATGTTAGGTAGCTAGTTAGGTACCTAACTAGCTACTTTGTTTTTCTTCGATTTATATTTAGACTTATGAGTGCCAATTTTATGATTCGTCAACAGCTGAAACCCGGGTAGCTAAAAATAAACAAGATATAGGTAGGCACATAATGTAATCATCATACAAAATTTTAGTTACCTAAAGGTAGATAACTAGGGCGCGGTTGTCAGCGAATAATTTAAATATTATCACTGATTGATGAGAATTTTTTAATTGTAGTTATAAGTTGTCACAAGTATACTCCTTCACAATTTGAGAGAAACACTAATGTATGAACTAAATTTAAATTTTATGAATACTGGTATTTTTAATTCTATTTTTAGCAATCCTTTGAGTAATTCGGCTGTTAAAGTAGGTATATAGATTTGTTAGTGATTCTCTCAAATTGATATAGTTATATAGGTAGTTCATTTTTTATATATTAATATTAATTGTATTATTATAATTGTAATATTTTGTGAGTACCGATGGGGCTGACATGAAGGTCACCTTCAAAAGTCCATTATTAAAAATGAGAATAATAAAAAAAAAAGTATACTCCTTACCCCTAACTCCTTACTCACAATATTAGGTAGAGTTCATGTTATTCAAAGACTAAATTAATGTGTTTTTAATTATAAATAAATAGTGCAAGGGTTAAGGAACATTTAATAATCAAGAGTTTCCAAGTAGGACCAAAAAACCAGTCTCTTGCATTTGAATTTGATTCTTTTTTTTGTGTAGTACACAAACCACACAGATTTAAATGTGGCGCTTCAAATGGATCCTATAAATAAGCTGTTATTTGTATAGGGACAGCCAACCCAGTGTTAATTATAGATTTCAGTAGGACAGCCAGTTCGTTGTTAATCATAAATTAATTATAGAGGTCAGTGAGTTTAGACAATTTAAAATCAAAGTCACACCGATTATGTAGGTAGGTAGGTACCTACATTAAATGAACGTCTCAACCTCGTCTCAATCATTTAAGATTTTTAAGGATGGCAACACTTTTACAGTGGCTAGTGGCAGATGACACTGACGTTGAAATTGTCAAAATCAAATCAGTCAAAATAATTTTTGGAAAACGTTTGAATCTGTCTTGATCGATCGTAGTTTAATTTGTAATAAATTATTTTTTATACTCAAAATTCGCCATGGTATTTATGTAGGAACAAACAATTAAGTAAAAATAAACAAGCGAGTCAAATAAAAAGAAAAGGTACGTACTTTGATGTGGTTACGTAAAATTAAAAAGAATTTTGAATTCGTGATTTCATGTAAGTAATTTGTATTAAATTTTATTAAAAAACCGATTTACGTGTATAATTATGAACTTAAATATTTCTTATTCTTAGAATATCGTTGTAAACTTTTTTTAATTGAGAAAGCATCAAAAATGTGACGGATTTAACCTACAGGCTACACCGGATTTTCGCTTACGATTTTCTCGTTAAGAATAAATTTTATTTAGATATCACATTTAATACAGTACAAATATATGCTCCTACTTAATCAATCAAAACTTTAGAATTTAAAAAGTATTGTTAAGTACTTGTTTCATCAATTTAAAATAAATTCTATATACTTATCTATATTCTAAAAAGAAACTTTGTACCTATGAGTTAATCAGAATTTTGCCGCAAATTAAAATAAAGATTTTTTTCAGGTAAAAAGAAAACATGAGTTCCAAACAAAATGCACCACCCCCCCAGCAATTCAAGTAAGTGGATAATTTATTAATATTTCTAAGTAGGTACCTTTTATAGTAATTAATTTGCTTACACAGATAGTGTCTAGATTGTGCCACTTTTGTTTATGTTGTTTTGATGGATTGACTGTAAAAATTGTAATTTTATGTACTAACTCTTTCATTACTGTTAGCAAATTTTTTAATTCAAAGTATAAAAATTTAATCTGTGAAGTCCTCCTCATGATAGAAATATTTATAAATTATTAATCATCAGAATTAAAAAAAAAAATAATAAGTCTTTATCTCTGGGAGTTTAAAATAGTGTAGCTCTAATAGTGTAGTTCATTTATTTTATTGAAATAATGTAATTTGATCACTTAATTTCATTGAATTTTATGTAAAAATAGCATTTAGATATGACTTTATTTCTTTAGCCACTCCTTATTACATAACAGCTCATAGAAGCTTAATAATCTCTTTTTATAGTACTTGAATTAATTTAAAACCTCATTCTAGCAATGTTTAGAGAAAAATGTAGTTTCACTTTAAATATTTATAGATTCTTTTCATTTGAAAGAATAAAACTTATAGCTAACCTAATTTAATTATAGCACAAGTTATGGTTATGTGACATGACGTCCAGAGTACTGGAAAAATTAAATATCCAGCCGAATTCGTTGCTTAAATAAGTAGCCAGACCTGTCACCAGACGAGACAATTAACACACACTGATCACAGTCTCAAATCACCGATCTCAAATGCTTTTCACAATAAAACTCCATAGTCCTAATGTCTCCACAGCTGTGGTGTGCATACAGGGTAGGCATTAAGTGGGCAGATGATATAAAATGAAGAAAATCTCCAGTAGGTACAAGTTATAAAAACTTAAGGGTACGAGTATTAACGATCAAGCCCTTCGAAATTCAAGATGCCATTGTCGTGAAAAACATTTCCCAAAACAAAATCTGTCACCGTAAAAAATACAATTTTAATTTTTTTTGTCAACAATACTGGTAGTTTTCTGCCTAGGACATTGTTTCGTTACAGTCGACAACGGCCAGCTTGAAGTGAATATATTTACATAATCGCAATAATCGTTTTGTATTTCACACTGTTTTTATAAAGTCTAATAATTATGAATACTATGAAGTGCCTATTCAGTATAATATTACTATAATGTTTCAATTGTGATTCAAAAGAGTCCTTATAGTGTATTTCATAGAGTTTAATTTAGCCATGAATATGGTTATGGGCTATTGCAACTTTCAATGAATATCAATGAGACATTTACTGTGTGTAGTTGTTTGTCCTCTAAACATACAACACCTACCACTATTATACTACATACTTACCTATTTTATACAACATAGTTCTTTTTAGGGTAAAAGCTGGATAGTTGTCACACTTTTTAAGATTACTTTGTCTCTCAGTACAAAAAGCAAATTACTTTATTTTGTAAAATGCGTAGGTATTTTGATTTATTATCTTCCAGAGTATTGGCGATTTTTGCGGACCTCTAAATTCTGGGATATCTATCACATATAAGGATAGATAGTAAATTATGTTTAAGATAGATGCTTCGCCGAGAAAGAGGATATTTATTCCGCAAAAACTTTGATCGCAACTTACCTCAACCAAAAAACGCCGAAAAAAATACGTTTTTAGAAAGAAGTAGGAAAGCCCCCTTTAATTTTTAATTTATTTTTATTATTTGTTGTTATAGCGGCAACAGAAATACACATTCCCTGACAACTATACCTATTACGGATCATGAAATTAAACAGTCCGCTGACAGACAGACGGACGGACAGCGGAGGTTTAGTAATAGGGCCCCGTTGGTTACCCTTCGGGTACGGAACCTTAAATAACTGGAAAAACGTCTATTTACGGGAGGTCTCGGGTTCGATTCCCGGCGGGGGCAATTTGGGAATAAATAATTTCTGAATCGTCTCTGGTCTGGTCTGGTGGGAGCTTTTGACCGTGGCTAATAGTTACCAACCTACCGTCAAAGACGTACGCCGCCAAACGACTTAGCGTTCCGGCACGATGGCGTGTAGAAACCAATAAGAGGTATGAGTACACTGCCATACCCCTTCCAAGTTAGCCCGCTACCATCTTAGACTGCATCGTTATCACTTACCATCAGGTAAAATTGCAGTCAAGGTCTATATGACTATATCTTGTCATTGAACAAAAATAAAAAAAATTGTGGTGTGTTTATTATGCTGTCGTTCAAAATATAGTCTCATATGAAATCACGACACTTTAATTTTATGTACTTGTATGTATAGATTTATGAGGCGCGTCTCGCGAGACAATGTATCGTAATTCGTAATGCCAATGGCCTCGTTGGCACTTCGTGTATGATGGAAGTTAGCCAAAAAATCCATAATCGATAATTCGCTGCAATTTTACTACGACTCCTTTATTTTTAAACTATTTATTCCGGATAATCAAAGAGTTCCCGCGGGATTTTAAATATAAATCCACGCACGAAGTATCAGCTGGTAGATATATAAATGGAAAGGCTAAGCAGAAATTTTCCCAGCCAAGGCGCTTGACGTCCGTACTGAAGGGTAGTAGTTTTATTAACAACAACGACTTCTTGAATGTGAAGTTATATCGATGAAGATATCGTGCACGAGTTAAAAGTTTTTCAGAAGATTAATGGGGCTTAGTTGTATAACGGCTAAAAGGATTTCAATGGTTTTTTTTATAAAGAATGTCAAGCTGAACTTGACTTATGTTCTCCTCTCCCCTCCAAAGAAGCGAAAAGCTTGTGCTAGGAATAGGTACGACAATAGTGCAACGGGTGGGGCTCGAATCTGCGACCTTTCAGTTTTCAGTCCGCACCTTTAACCGTTGGGCTATTGAGGCTTAATGATGAACATTATATACGTGTCTACGTATTGTACTATCGCGCTCTATAGCTAGCTTAATTATGCATTCTAAGGTTTCGATTATGTCTGTAATTGGATATCTCTTTCAGCTTACTGCCGAAAATTATAAATGGCGGTATAGCCGGAATTATAGGCGTGTCTGTCGTGTTCCCCTTGGACTTGGTGAAGACTCGGCTGCAGAATCAAACGGTGGGGCCCAAAGGAGAGAAACAGTACAAAAATATGTAAGTAATATTAAATTATATACTTAAGTCCATATAGGGCGGGGCACATGATTGGAGTCGCTGCTTAAATGAAGACCCCACACCGGGAGGCGTAGCGTTGTTGCGCCTCCCACTCGGTGGACGAATGATAATGATGATGGTTGGATGCAGGCGGCACAGGATCGTGGCCTGTGGCGAGCTTGTCACGAGATCCATGTCCAGTAGTGGATGTCTATCGGCTGAGATGGTAATGATGATGAAGAAATAATAATTTATTCACTATATTGTTCACCAAATAAATCGGTATTGGTATTTTGCAATCCTTTTACGATGGATAAACTATAAGACAACATTATATCATATTACCGTAGTTCATATTATATTCAAGTTCATATCAAATATGATAAGTAATAACTTAAGTTGTGTTAAATAAGGATCATTCGTTGTGGCGAAGAGTAATAAACATGCACGCACACACGCATGCACGCACTCACTCACACGCACGCACGCACGCACGCATGTAGCCACGCACGAACACCACACATACAGTACACACACACACGCAAACTTTCGCCTTTATAGTATTAGTGTGATTAAGTAGGATTCTAAGACGCTAAATATTTGGCAGGTTGGATTGTTTCAAACAGACGTACAGAGCGGAGGGCTACTTCGGCATGTACCGAGGGTCCGCTGTCAACATCATCCTCATTACACCGGAGAAGGCCATCAAGCTCGCCGCTAACGATCTGTTCCGGTACCACCTCACGCTGCCCGATGGGTATGTACTATAAATATCTCTACTATATAAAAATAAGTCGGGTTTTCCTTCCTGACGCTATAACTCCAGAATGCACGAACCGATTTCCACGGTTTTGCATTCGTTGGAAAGGTCTCGGGCTCAGTGAGGTTTATAGCAAAGAAAATTCAGGAAAAATTTCAACAGAAAAGCGGGAAAATAATTCCACCCCAAAATCTAATTCCACGCGGACGAAGTTGCGGGGGCAAAAGCTAGTCCCGTATAAACATGTCGCCGACAACTTGTAATTAATGTCAGTTAGGTTTTATTTAGTTTTAATTTTAATTTTTTTTTCGTTCGATAACAAGTTAGCCCTTGATTGCGATCTCACCTGATGGTAAGTGATGCAGTCAAGATGGTAGCGGGCTAACTTGGTTATGGTGTATGTTCAAATTAAACCACCAATCTGTTTCTACACGCCATCGTGCGGGAACGCTAAATCGCTTGGCGGCACGTCTTTGGCGGTAAGGTGGTAACCAGCAACGGCCAAAGTCTCCCACCAGACATATCAAATTAAAATTAATTTAGATTTAAGTTTATTTTTAAATTATGTTACAGTTTCTATTATAATAAAAATGTAAATAATTAATTAAAAAAAAATGTCAGTTTATAATAAAACTAGATGATGCCCGCGACTAACGACTTCATAATTAAGATTAAGTAAGGGTTTTGAATTCCTACGGGAACTCTATAATTTTTCGGGTTAACGAGTTAATTAGTTTTTGCTAATTTTCATATTTGTCTAAATTAAATGCAGGGTCCTTTGTAGGCTAAGATCTATAGACTGCACACTCTCTCTGCCCAGCCTTAAAATGAGATTGATTTAGGTCATGGACATAAGCGTTTCTAACTATCTCAAGTCTCAATTTATAAGAAGTTTATATAATATAAAAACATATCAGATAAAGGTTCACGTGTCTAAGAATCTAGTTTACCTTCACTACACATGCACTTCCAATACTAGTTACCTAAGTACCTGTATAGATTAATATATTTAATCAAAGACGATCATCTACTTCACTGGCAGTTGATAAGGAAGATAACTGGGTATAAGAAGGTATTGCATTGGAGATACCTACCTAGTATGTTATTAGTTACTTATAGATAGGTTAGTTAGAGTTATCTAACACAAAGATTGTTTGATGTAGATATTTATAGATATTTATCATTTGATGTAGATATTTTTCAAAGCCGGCAACGTATTGGTGGTGCCTCAGGTGCTTCAAATGTTCATGGGCGGCGGTAATCACTTTTCATCAGGCGACCCGTCTGCACGTTTGCTCGCTAAAAATATATTAAAAAATGTTTTAGGCAATTTAGACGTCACTTTCGGCACTGTGAGATGCGTGCCTGGTAACGAACCCCAAGTTCCTGAAAAAGAGTATCTAACTACTAAGCAAGCACCTTATTTTAATACTCCACTCTTCCTATCCTACCAATATTATAAATGCGAAAGTTTGGATATATGGATGTTTGGATGTTTGTTACTCAATCACGCCGCAACGACTGAACCGATTTGGCTGAAAGGCACAGAGATAGTTTATAGTCTGGATTAACACATAAGCTACTTTTTATCCCGGAGAAAATAAGAGTTCCCGCGGGAATTAGAAAACCTCAATCCTCGCGAACTAAATCGCGAACTAAAAAACCCTTCTTCAAAATTTCGTATTTAAAAATTGAGAAGATTGATAAATATTCTAAACAGAAGTAAGCTTAAGTTTATAAGAAATAAACTTAACTTAAAAAGAAACTTATATGGTTATTCCAGTCTAAAATTTGTTTTTGTCCAGCTCACTACCGGTAGTCCGACAAATGGCGGCCGGTGGAATGGCGGGCGCGTGTCAGATCGTCATTACCACGCCGATGGAGCTGCTTAAGATCCAGATGCAAGACGCGGGTCGCCAGGCTGCGCAGGCCAAAGCCGGTAAATCACCTAACTTTTTTTTTTTCGATGACAACATAAGCTTTGACGAAGATCTATGTGCTAGCGGCCTAACTTGGATATGAATATAAATTAAATCCATACCTCTAATCGGTTTCTGCACGCCATCGTGCCTGCTAAATTACTTTGTGGCATGCCTTTGACCGTAGAACAGAAGACATAATAGTACAGGTACAGGATATTCAATCCGCAAAATCATTTAAATAAATAACTACTCTTGCTACCACACAATAAAGTGCAATTGTAAAAATGTAGCCTCAATAGCCCAACGGTTAAAAGAGCGGACTGAAACCTGAAAGGTCTCAGCTTCGAGCCCCATCCGTTGCACTATTGTCGTTGTTAAAAAAAATCAGGTTGTACAGTGCCAACTTCAAAGTTGCCTCTCTTTCTATTGCTGTATTACATTATCGCGCGAATTCGGGTCGCGTTGTCGTGTGTTCACAACAAACAATAGAATGCATATTGGCTTTGGTTTAAACCTTGTTCAGACGGGACGATACAATTAAGTCAAGAACAGACTATCCAATTTTCAACAATATGTGATTTAAATAATTTACTGCTGACAGCGGGACAAAAGTTCGAGCGCATAACGGCCATGCAGCTGACCCGGCGGCTGCTAAAGGAGCGCGGCATATTCGGGTTGTACAAAGGCGTGACGGCGACGGCCGCGCGGGACATCTCCTTCAGCATCATCTACTTCCCGATGTTCGCGATACTCAACGACCTCGGCCCTCGCGAGGCGCCCGCTACTTCTCCGCCGTTTTGGTGAGCTATAGTTCTTTCATTTCACGAGGGCACGTAGCTCATGGTTGTGTGTGTGTCGTATCTGTATAAGTGTGAGCGAGATCTTGCTCGCACCTGACCTCCTAGGCTCCTGACAGGCACGCACACTTATGCAATACGTCGATTTTATTCTTCAATACATCAATAACTTGCACTAAACTATAATCCCCTGTGGGTGCAGGAATATTTTAAGGAATGGACATGATAAATGGATAAATAACAAAAAATGGTGATTGAGTTGTACAAAACACGCTTACTTAAGTTTTCATTTCACACAAGTTCAAAGTTAGGCATAAGCTTCGCACGAACGCTATAATTATTATCTTTGTCTGTGGTACAGACGGTCGTAGTCTACCAATTTGCATTGGACCAGCATGGTGGAATGGCCTTTAACACTTTTCTGACATGATTTTAGACTTGATTCGTGGTTTACTGTCATAATTGTTACAAAATACTACGAGTACCTACCACGGTAATTATTTTAGTTGGGATTGTCGATATCTCGATCCAATTGCATGGACGTGGTCACTACGAGACTGCGGTGTTGCGAGACGACAACTTGACATCTTGGATTTTATAACAGTTTTTCTGACATGAGTGACCGTAGCGAACCGTTGATGGGTTGATGATGATGATGATGATGATGATGATGATGATGGTGATGATGATGACAGGTGGTCGTTCCTGTCGGGCTGCGCCGCGGGCTCGACGGCGGCTGTGGGCGTCAACCCCATGGACGTGATCAAGACGCGCATGCAGACCATCACCAAAGATGGCCGCCAGTATAACTCCATTATGGACTGCATAACGTAAGTTTACCACTTTTCTAGGGGTTGTGTAGGGACACAAAGGGTGTCGACGGGAGTCGAGCGTTGCCAGGCGTCCGGATACAGCTGGTACACAGTCAGGCTTAAATTTGACCATTTTTTAGGGTTCTGTACCCGAAGGGTAACCAACGGGACCATATTACTAAGCTTCCGCTGTCCGTCCGTCCTTGTCGGTTTGTCTGTCAGCGGGCTGTATCTCGATCCGTAATAGGTAGAGAGTTGAAATTTTCAGAGAATGTGTATTTCTGCTGCCGTTATAAAAACATATTTACTCGCACTTGGTAGGTTTTTCTACTCTTTTTTGCGACGCTATATTATCATAGCTTAAGTACTTACGACATTTGGCCACGCTTTATCATAACTTAAGTAGGTACTTACAACATTTTGTATGATTTCCAGAAAAACGTTAACCCAAGAGGGTCCGACGGCGTTCTTCAAGGGAGGCGCGTGCCGAATGATCGTTATTGCGCCGCTATTCGGTATCGCTCAAGCCATTTACTACATAGGCATAGCCGAAAACTACTTAGGTGTTAAATAAGCAATTACTGCGTTTTTTTTTACAAACTACCGCCATGTTTAATTTAATTTAATTTATTTAGCTTTTAGGTAGTCAAGCCGTTTTTAATTGTTCACTCGTAAAAGACGCACATTGTTATGTGACTTTCCGTTAAGGCTCGTGTTGTGTCGTAATATCAATTAAAGCCTGACAAAAAATAAAAGGACTCCATTTTGGGCGTCATTTTCGCTTTTTTATTGCACCACTAATGGCCTATTTACTATTTAACCATCGCCTAGTAAACTTTAACTTAGTTTTTACGTTGTGTGTTAGACAGACGAATTTTGACTTTTTGACAGAAAAACAAAACTCGGCGGTTTAATATACTTGGCGATGGTAACATAGGCCCTGAGTATCGTCGTGCCCATGTGAAAGTTTTTGACGTTTAGTTAAAAGTGTTACAGAGGTGATATTTAGTGGCGTATAAAAGTTAGTGTTGCCAGTGGGGAAAAAATAGTTTTTTTTGGTTTGGGTTTTTTTTAATTTTTGTCGTCGGGCTTTACTTCTACGCCTTAATTAAATTACAAAATCCATATAATTCCGTTAATTTAAGGTTCAACCTTTAAACAAAAGGGAGGTTGTAAATTATCATTGATAAAAAGTTACGATCGATCCGCAAAAATAAATCTAAAAAATGTTGGTAATATAAGAAAAAAACCTGATATCAGGGGAGAGTACACCTAAAATATTAATGTGCGATATCCTAAAGCTGGCTTCCCACGGTGTGTGATATAAAGAGCCGCATCGAGCTGATTTATCTAATGAACACGCGCGTGCAATGTGCATTATTGGCTTGGTTTTTGGTTGGTTTGGTTTTAAACATTATACTGTGCAATGGGAAGCTTGCTCTATATTATAATATTGCACAATGATTTAGAGTTATATGGTCTCTCTAGTAAATAGGCTAAAGTTTTAAGTATGATTTAAAAAAAAAAAAGAATATTAGCCTGATTGGCCTGTTATCGTTTTTATTGTCGATCTGTTTCGATGTTTGTAACATTGGAACATCATAATATATCCGACTTGATCGTAAGGCAATGGCCCTTTTGGTCGTGAGATAATTTCCATCTTTTTTTGTCGGATAAATAACCTTATTTCTCAGCTAACCTTTTTAACTTGGGAAAAAGCGTTAACGTTCCAACTTAGTAAAATCATTAATCTATTTATTATTTAATGTAAATTAAATTATTGAATTGCATTTTAATTTCATAACTTATGCAATCATTATTTATTATTAATTTTATTATCAAAAATAATTTAAAAAAAAAGTAGTAAAATATGTACTAACATAAAAAACATTGTATGACAAATTTTAATTTAATATTTACATTTTATTATAATTATTATTGTCAAAAAATATCAAGCTGTCACTACTAGTAGGTATTTTTTGATAATAAAGTGACAGCCATCAGCAGCTTTAGTTAAATAGCTCAATTTTTTTTTGTGTAACAAGTGTAGTGAAAGCTGTGAAAGTGATATTATTTTTAGCTGCTGCTACAATAATGTTTGTTTGTATTGGACCAACTTGATTGATCATGTTTATACGCGATGTATTGAAGAATCTAATGATTTTAAATTCTTATCCGTGTAAACCAAAGAGTGGCAGCGAAGTGTTAAATAAGATAACAATTGAAAATCGAAGGTAAATGGGTAATTTTGTATCGGCCCGTACCCAAGAGTGTAGCATTATGAATTATATCAGCTTTTGTTGCTCTAATGGAGTAGTTTAATTAATCCCTAGGACAGCATGTCTGAATTCACTTAGAGAAAAGAGATATGTTCGTTAGAAGAACTGATTTTCCCTAACAGTTAATTCATTAATTAGTTTAAACTATTAATCTAATGGTTGAATATCTTTTTTGTTCAATTGAATTCAGATGTGCCGTCCTAAGATCCACCAAACACATCTCCGCTCCTTTCCGCTTCAATGGACAGGCAGCCTAAGTCACATGTTAAGGTTGAATTTCAATTAGTATAAAATAAGACGCTTATTGCCTTCTCATAGCTTAACATGGTTCTTTTACACATCCATTAATGTACTTTACCAGCAGATTTTTGTTACCGTGTTTTTGTTTTTACTAGTGATCTATTGAGTGTACTCAAAAATTATTCGCTTTTATATTAAATGTTTTTATGCTTTAGTGTCCTGCTAGCTTACAATTATGATCGTGTGCATTTAATTTTGCAGGAGTCAGTTACGAAGCGTATTTATTTATTGCGTCAGACGTTTTAAAAGGTGATTGTTTTTTTTTTAATTTATCAACATATTACTACCCACAAATATGTAAAATAGAGCGAATTCTTTGAAAAAGGGGGTACGGCGTCTACCGTAATAAATAAATAGTCTCCAACGTTAGCTTAGCTAGATAAAATTGTTATTGTAATGTAATTATTATGAAGTGTGGTTAGGAATTATAAGGAATAAAGGGGAGAAATCTTTTGTTCGTTTATGGTTCTTTGATTTTGATATTATTAACCAAATATTATATACGAATACACACACATAGTGATATATTTAGAGCTAGGCTTTACTCCCCGAATGAAATAAAGCACATCAAAAAGTGTATAGTAAACTTGTAAATTAGAAATGTTTCATACCCGCATTTGGTTCCTCTTTCGTGGGACTTTAAAAATGGAAATTTAAAATATCTTGGGTCAATTAAAATGCAATAATAAAATGTCTCTAAAACTATTATGTGAAAGGAATCGTACTCGTATTAAATGTTTGAAAAATTGGCGGTATTTATCTTGAGGTCTATTCAGACGTACCACACTACAGCCGAACGAATATCGCTAGGTCGTTGTCGTTTGTAAATGGTCTAGCCGCAGCTGAAGTTGCATTATCGCAGCCTCAAACTAGAAACATTTTCACGGTGGTCACTTGCGTGCGAGCGTTTGCGTTTATGGTCGTGATATTGCCCTGTTTCGATTAAACGCCACTATTGTATTTGTGAAATAAACTATGCGTCTTTAGAGTTGTATCTTTAGCGAAACGATACCAGCGCAAGAAATACATGCAAAACCACATGGCTGCGTTGGAACGGATACTTCCGCAGGTTAAAAAAAAGCTTACATTTGACTATGACGCTGTTATGGTTGCGCGGCGGAGAGTGATACCGCTGTATAAAATTTTGTACCCGACATTTTCGTTATCTGGTTGTGCCACGTCTGACAGAACCCTAATCCACTAACCCTTAATAAAGTGTTTTTTTTTAAATAAATATTTGCCAGTATGTATTGTATTTCGTACCCATATTGCAAAAACCGATTATCTGCACCAAAATTTGAGCGAAAAGTTTTTGAGTTATAAGCATTTGAAACTTTAACGACTTAAAAATTAGTTATAATGATGTCAATTTTTAAACAATAATAATTTTTATAAACAAGAAACTATTCAAGAAATGTTAAGTAGGTTAATAATTGAAAAAAACTTACTATTTTTTCAACAAAAAGAAGAAAATAACCGGGAAGGAGCTCACTTAGTTAGTTTTTCCTGAATGTAGAAAAACTACCAAATTTTCAAATTTACCGTTCTGGTAGCTCTAATGGCATTTTTTATTTAATCACTTGTTTTGAATAGTAATAATCATCAAGACAAAAATCGTTTTAGTTCAACTTTAGCCAGTACAGGTGTAAAATAAATATCTTTAGTTGCTTTTGGCTGAAGGTAAAGTAGATTTCATTTAACTTTGTACGTACTAACTGCAGCGCCCTATGGTTTTACCCGAGGAGTTCCCGTTCCCGTGGGAAATGGGCAAGCCTACATCATTTCTTATAATCTCAGCTATCTTTAAAAAAAAGTTTCGTTGAAATCGGTCCAGCCGTTCTAGAGATTAGCTCATTTAAATAAAAAAAAACTATTTCGTTTTATTATATTAGAATAACTAGCTGTGCCTTGCGGTTTCACCTACATTTGTCCCGTTCCCGTAGAAATTTAGGGAAACACTATAACTGTAAACTTTCCTCTCGAATCACTCTATCTACTGATGAAAACTGAATTAAAATCCGTTGCGTAGTTTAAAAGATCTACGCGTACATAAAGAGGGCCAGACAGCGGGAATCGATTTTGTTTTATACTATGTAAAGATAACATATACAACAGAGCTAAGTTTGCCCGCAAGCGTTGCTATATGGGTGCCCCATTGTAGCTTTGAATCCAGGGTTAATCCCAAGAACACTGTGGAGTCCTCAGTTTTCAAAGGTTCATTATTTATCTTTAAATTTTTACTGACAGTTCTCGGGTTAGGTAATAAAAACTCAACACACTTTGTTTTTTTAGTATTTAAAAGTAGATTATTTGCCGTAAACCATTCAGAAACTTGAGATAATGCATTATTTACATCGTCAAAATCGTTTTTCATCCTATCGACTTTAAAATTCAAAGACGTATCTTCAGCAAATAGTACAATATCGCAAGTATTTTGGACAAAATGTGGTAAATCATTTATGTAGACCAAAAACATGAATGGACCTAGAATAGAACCCTGGGGTACACCCATTACTGAGGCTGATCCGGATGATTTTACATCATTGACACATACTCTTTGGACTCGTTCACTGAGATAAGACGCAATGAGACTAAGTGCAAAATCTTTAAGGCATGTAATTAAACGAGCTTCTATTTAATACCATTATTGGCTTCTAAATTACTAAGTCAGCTTCAACTAGTGAGCCTCTAAAAAATATAATTTTAGCATCTATATTTATAACTTAGCTTCAAACCGTGAACTCCTAAAATACTTAAATATTAGCATCAAATAATACACCAAATCTTCAACCACATTTTTAATTTTTTTTTTTTGTGAGAAAAATGAAATAAAAAAATGTTTCTAACTAAATAAAAAAAGTTTTTTTTTTGATAAAATGAAATTAAAAAAATGATTGTTTTTAAATTTAACTCAAGATAAATACCTACACATAACATTTAACATTTTTGAAAAAAAAAAAACAAATTTTTTTTCAACTTTTTTTTAGTTTTAGGTAGGTTTACGATCCCAACAGAACCTAAGTGCCCGGCATTCGGCCGGGCACCTGAAAATTCATGTATAACCCTAACCTAACCTAACTTTAGTTTAAAGAAAAAATTATACAAAAATAATTGCAATATTAACACACTAACAACAGAACAACAAAAAAAAACAAATGCATGTTTTGAATGGCGCTCTCTGATTGGTGCAAATAGCCATAACCAACGAGATCGTGCAAATTGCCAGTCGCATCCGTCTCACTCGCACCAAATCGTGCAGTGGCAGTGGACAATAATAAAAATAGTGGCTCTTTATTTGATGCTTTCTTTGGAATATTTTGTGGCCATTGTGAAGAAGCCGAGTTAGTATATTAGAAGCTTCATCATTTTCCCGTTGCTGAGTTATTAAATTAGAAGCTAGGTTTTGATGCCAAAAAATAAATTTTGTTGGTCGACTTATTATATTCCAATCTTTAATGCCATAGTGGCTCAGTTTAAGCAAAAGTGTCTCGTGATCAACGCAGTCGAATGCCTTTGACAAATCACAGAAAATACCAACGGCACTCTGTGAGTTCTCCCATGCATCGAATATGTGTTGTAACAGCCTTGCGGCTGCATCGGTTGTTGATCGACCCTTTGTAAAACCATACTGCTCAGTGTGTAGGAGTTTATTTAAATTAAAGTGTAAAAGCAGTTGGTTGAGCATTATTTTTTCGAATATCTGAGAGTGATGAGTGATATGCTGAGAGTTGGCAAAATTAAAATTGGCCTGTAGTTATTCGGGTCACTTTTGCTTCCCGATTTAAAAAGCGGTATTAGTTTACTACATTTCATAAGGTCTGGAAAAGATCCAGAATCTACTGATTTATTAAAAATTAAAGCAAGATATGGCGCAATAATATCAATTATGTTATGAATTATTTTAACTGATATCCCCCATAGATCTGCTGTTTTCTTATTTTGTAAAGATTTAAATGTTTTGACTATGTCATATGGGGTAACGTGTTCAAACCTAAATGACTTATTGCACTCAGAGACATTGCTCCTTAGAAGACGATAGACTTCTGCTGGCGAGGAATTTAGAGAACTGGTTGTTGTAATTGGAATATTTTTGAAAAAGTTCTCAAATGTATTTACAATTTCTGTATCGGAGTTAATTACATGATTATCACTTTTAAGCTCCAATTTATTATTATTATGTACCTTATGTTTACTCATTTCATCGCCGATGATGTCCCATGCTGTTTTAATTTTTTTATCAGAATTGACAAATTTTTGTTTTATGTGAAGTGACTTTGCTTGTATGCACACATTTTCAAACAATTTAGAATAGTTTCTTACATATTCTGCATACAAGTCAATCAGCTTATTTCTACTTTTATAGATGCCGGCAGTTGGCCAGTCACTAAACTTAAGATCTTTAGACAGTCTTTTTTCTATCACCTTAAAGATAGAGTTATATTGTGAGCTTTACAAATCAAAAAACTTTTGATTTGTGAAGATGTTCAAAAACCCTCGTAGCCCAGTTATACAGTAAAAGTGAACTTAAGTTCTTTTACCTGCAATAATTTTAACAAAATATTGAGTTCATTATTCTGCAAAAAGCAACTAGTGTTGTTTAGTTCGTTTTACTTTTTAGATACATCAGCAATTTCTAGTATATTAATAAAAGCTGAAACCTGTTAACGCAGGTTAACATGTATTAACAGAATAATATTGACATAATGATAAATCAAGCAACTACATCTGAAAAGTATTAAAATACAATACATTGTTTTTGTGGTATAGATTTATAAATCTAAATTATTTAAATGAGTTTAGTTCTTTTTTTAAGAAGGTAATTAAATCATACCTGTAGGTAGTTGCTTTTAACTCTAGCTATCTCCGTAAAAAAGCGTCGTAGCAGACAATGGGTTTTACCAGCAGCTTCGCCGTGAGCTGAGGAGTCGATTGATATATTTAACCTAATTTTGGTAAAAAAATGCAGATAATCGGTTTTTGCAATAAGGGTACGATTTCTACATTTCAAATCGTAACAACCTCGGCGTTTTCATTCCATACATATGAATAGAACACAATATTTCTGTATGTAATATTGATTCTCATTTATTTATTGTCGTCTTTATGTATCAATGGATGTAAGTAGCTAGTTCTGGATGTTCAATTATCGATTTGACAATAATAATATTTATATCGAATATAAAAATACTTATAGTTTACTTAGTGCATAAATTGGTGCAACTCGAATGTATAGGTACAATTAATCAATTGGATTGAGTCATTATGTGTTAGAAGAATAATATAATATACATAGTTCTAAGTGTTGCGTATGCCGATTATATAATCTCTGTCAATTGTATTCACTGTAGGCGAAAAATTATCAGGTAACGTGAAGTGAAGCGTTGTGAAATTCGTTAAAAAGCGTCGAGTAGGTACACATAAACGTCATAGTTCACGATGTATGTAATATTTATCCATTTTTTGTACCTTTCCTTTTGAACAAAACGCTCACCATTTCTTTAAAGACAGTAGGTTCTTATTCTGTTATTTAAAATGTGTATTTTATTAAGACTTTTAGCTGTAGTATACTGGGGGCAAATGATAAGTGTGCTCCAAAGATTATTTCCTTGTTAGTAATTATTTTGTACCAAAACAAGCTAAAACAAACTTATAAAGGACGTGTATAAGAACAGCTTGTTCTGAAATCTGGAAGAGATTTCATTCAAAATCCAATTTTTAAGAAAAGGAATGCCGCCATTTTTTTAAGAAGAAAAGAGAAAATGGCGGCTTGACATTCCTATTCGTAAACTGATCGCAATAAAGTATGACATTAGTAATATTGATCGCATATTAGAATTTTTTAAATATTTGCAACGCTTCGCTTTCTATTCACTTCTCGATGTTTCATTTACGTAAAGTATAAGTTACAAAGTCGATTATACATCCATCCAGTATTTGAAATACATAAATCCTGTAAGAATTTCATTTGTCTCACTTAATATTACTAAAAAAGTGACATAGCCTTGAAAGTAGAAGCAATTCAATTGGTCAAGCTAGTCAATAGACTAATTTAGTAATTTGTTTTATTGTAAACGCTTGTAAAGTGTTCAAAATTATTTTATGCGTGAATTTTGTGTTGTCTTCCAATTTCCAACATTCTTTTCTATAATGTTTATGTATTTGATTTTTTTTTAATTCTGTACCTACCTATATTTTTCTAGAACCAAAAAATTAGTTTACTAGCACTTTTCCTTGTTATGTCCAAAAGACAATAACTATTATATTATATATTTTTTTTTAAATAACATTACAAATCATGAATTAGTAACCTTGTTTAAGAAATCAATGAAATCTGTGGTACTGATATTACATTTTAGTGAAGAATTTATGGAATTACTTAGATGTTCAAAATAAATGAATATGAAAGATTATGGCGTTTTATTTTATTATTAAAGAATATTAAAGAATAATAATATAATTCGAAAGGATTTGAATGCTAAATTACTAAGTAATTTTATTATTTTTCAGTTCAAAATAGGTAGTAGGTATATTTAGTATACAAACAACCTTGCAGCTCCTTGCCTTTTTATATTTATAATATCATTGCTCCTTGCCTGTTACGCTCTCCAGGCTCCAATATCTGCGCCAAAAAAATAATGCGATAAAAAAAACCTATGTTTTATACTGGATTTCACAATTTTTCAAACTTGGCGCCAAGTTGTTAAAGTTATAACAATGCGAGCATCCAAAATAGTCCATGCATTATAGAACTGTTTCATGTTGCTGTTATTAGTCTGTGGCAAGGTTAGTGTCACTGTCAATAATTAAAAAAAAAAACATCAAGTTCTCCGTAGAGAGAGAAGACATAGAGCCAGTGACGATTTCTTTCTCACTCACACTAAAAAGAGAGCAGAAATAAAGTTATTAATGTGATAAACAGAGACGCAGCTACCCAATTTTTTGTCCCTCATCGTGTAACCAGTTTTTTTCAAGGTCGACACACTTTTGTGCCCAACAAACTGACAGTTAATAAGAAAATTTAGTATCTATGTGTGTTGCCAGCTTTAGGTACCTATACAATGTCCCGATTTTCCCTATCCTACTTATATTATAAATGTGAAAGTTTGAATGTATGTAGGGCCATCCATACATACATCCAAATTTCAGCCATATCGGTTTAGTGTGGCGTGATTGAGTAACAAACATATGGATGTTTGTTACTCAATACGCCACACTAAACCGATATGGCTGAAATTTGGCACGGAGATAGGTTTTTTTTAGTAATGTCCTCTGACATACCGTAACGGCGGGTTACTTTGGCTACTTTTTCAATTTTTTTTTTAATTTTTGTTGAAACAAAATAAAGTCGTGATGGAAGAAATGAATATTATGAGAAAAGAAAAGAAAGATGATGGATACTAGAATATAATATATGTCGGCGATGATTAAAGTGTATTCAGTTAGATAGTGTCGGTTACTGTTCTGAATCATCCTGAAGTTTCGTTCGAATGTCCAACAACCAGTCGAGAACTGTTGGCGATCTTAAGAATTATTTTATTTACAAAGTTCTTAATTTTTAAAGCCATTTTTAAATAGCTAGAGGCAGACTTTTAATGTTTTTTTTAAATAATTATTAACTTAAACTATGAAGAGTTGCAGTTTTATACGACTGCCTGAAAAAAGGAATATACTGTTAATTTCATTAATGATGATTTTGATGACTAAATATACAATTTTTGTTGCTTTTAATTCAATAGCATTACTCGATCGAAGGAAAATTTTAACTGTTCATTACAAATTATTTTGTGTAACATTCTTACTAGTAACGAAAAAAAATTTTCCTTTGTGTTACATACATCTTTTTTCAAAGTGACTCACATATGCTAAATTTCTATTCGGCATTTCAATATTTTTTTTAAGGAGCAAATAATTATCTAGTGAATTGGTCCTATGAAAGTACATTAAAAAACTTTAGTATAAAAAAAAATATTTTTAAAAAACCGACTTACGTGTACAAACTAAAATTATTTTATACTTTTAAGTGGTGGTTGAAGTTAATATTGTGTGCAATAAAGAATAATAAATTCTTTATTGCACACAATATTAAGATATATGTAAAAAATAGAAGCTTACCCTAATAGGTATGTCTCTCCCAGACAACCTTATATGTGTAGGTATGTTATTTAAAAAATAAAACAGTTCAGCATCTGTTTTGTCGTTTTATTTAAAAATCCTGGGAAGAATTTTCCATCTAATTTGGGGTACTAGGGGAGTGCAGTTATTGTGGCAACATTAAACTCGAACTTGTCATGTGACGTCATCGTTACGTCATGTTATCTCTATTTCAGTCGCGGTTACACAGTACCTTGGTCTATTGCCTTCTCTGTCTACGAAGTTCTCTAATCAAATATTGTCTATGGGAAATCTAAAATGCTGAAATGCGAATTGATGTGACGCTAAGATTTCCTTTCTTTTAACTGTCGAAATTCTGTAGTTTTATGATTAAATTAGTATTAAATAACGTTCCAAAATCTTAGTAGTGATACATATTGCGTTTCTACAATGACAACTTTAGGCCCTAAGAAGGATGGCGGACCGAACATCGAGTTCTTCCAATCGCCGGAATCTCTAACTCAATTCGATCAAATTCGTGTTTGGTTGCAGAAAAACTGCAAAAAGGTAAACTTTTTAACTACCATACAACTATAAATATTATATTACTTTACATTCTAAATGATCTTTATTTCAAAATATAAAAAAACACATCCTGCTAACCTAGGCTAATTATGCTAGGTTTACATGCAAATTTTTAAAGTTTTATTCAGAAAAATATAACTATATATTCTGTATCGTACGTGTTATTATTTTTTTAATAAATAGCTCCATAAAGTATCTTACACACTCCAAAGATATAGACAAGGTGCATAACTTGCATTTGTGTATATATCAGTTTACATATAGCTTTTAGTGGATGTTAAAGCTGATTTCATCATTGTTATTATATTCACTGGCAGGTTTATATATTAAACACCCATTTAGTCTATAGCCTGTTTTAGAACAAAACGATTTTACTAACTACTCCTATATTATTATATCGTACCCTTATTGCAAAAACCGATTATCTGCACCAAAATTTGAGCGAAAAGTTTTTGAGTTATAAGCATTTGAAACTTTAACGACTTCAAAATTAGTTATAATGATGTCCATTTTTAAACAATAATAATTTTTATAAACAAGAAACTATTCAAGAAATGTTAAGTAGGTTAATAATTGAAAAAAACTTACTATTTTTTCAACAAAAAGAAGAAAATAACCGGTAAGGAGCTCACTTAGTTAGTTTTTCCTGAATGTAGAAAAACTACCAAATTTTCAAATTTACCGTTCTGGTAGCTCTAATGGCATTTTTTATTTAATCACTTGTTTTGAATAGTAATAATCATCAAGACAAAAATCGTTTTAGTTCAACTTTAGCCAGTACAGGTGTAAAATAAATATCTTTAGTCGCTTTTGGCTGAAGGTAAAGTAGATTTCATTTAACTTTGTACGTACTAACTGCAGCGCCCTATGGTTTTACCCGAGGAGTTCCCGTTCCCGTGGGAAATGGGCAAGCCTACATTATTTCTTATAATCTCAGCTATCTTTAAAAGAAAGTTTCGTTGAAATCGGTCCAGCCGTTCTAGAGATTAGCTCATTTAAATTATTTCGTTTTATTATATTAGAATAACTAGCTGTGCCTTGCGGTTTCACCTACATTTGTCCCGTTCCCGTAGGAATTTAGGGAAACACTATAACTGTAAACTTTCCTCTCGAATCCCTCTATCTACTGATGAAAACTGAATTAAAATCCGTTGCGTAGTTTAAAAGATCTACGCGTACATAAAGAGGGCCAGACAGCGGGAATCGATTTTGTTTTATACTATGTAAAGATAACATATACAGCAGAGCTAAGTTTGCCCGCAAGCGTTGCTATATGGGTGCCCCATTGTAGCTTTGAATCCAGGGTTAATCCCATGAACACTTTGGAGTCCTCAGTTTTCAAAGGTTCATTATTTATCTTTAAATTTTTACTGACAGTTCTCGGGTTAGGTAATAAAAACTCAACACACTTTGTTTTTTTAGTATTTAAAAGTAGATTATTTGCCGTAAACCATTCAGAAACTTGAGATAATGCATTATTTACATCGTCAAAATTGTCTTTTATCCTATCGACTTTAAAATTCAAAGACGTATCATCAGCAAATAGTACAATATCGCAAGTATTGTGGACAAAATGTGGTAAATCATTTATGTAGACCAAAAACATGAATGGACCTAGAATAGAACCCTGGGGTACACCCATTACTGAGGCTGATCCGGATGATTTTACATCATTGACACATACTCTTTGGACTCGTTCACTGAGATAAGACGCAATGAGACTAAGTGCAAAATCTTTAATGCCATAGTGGCTCAGTTTAAGCAAAAGTGTCTCGTGATCAACGCAGTCGAATGCCTTTGACGACAAATCACAGAAAATACCAATGGCACTCTGTGAGTTCTCCCATGCATCGAATATGTGTTGTAACAGCCTTGCGGCTGCATCGGTTGTTGATCGACCCTTTGTAAAACCATACTGCTCAGTGTGTAGGATTTTATTTAAATTAAAGTGTAAAAGCAGTTGGTTGAGCATTATTTTTCCGAATATCTTGCTGAGAGTTGGCAAAATTGAAATTGGCCTATAGTTATTCGGGTCACTCTTGCTTCCCGATTTAAAAAGCGGTATTAGCTTACTACATTTCATAAGGTCTGGAAAAGATCCAGAATCTACTGATTTATTAAAAATTAAAGCAAGATATGGCGCAATAATATCAATTATGTTATGAATTATTTTAACTGATATCCCCCATAGATCTGCTGTTTTCTTATTTTGTAAAGATTTAAATGTTTTGACTATGTCATATGGGGTAACGTGTTCAAACCTAAATAACTTATTGCACTCAGAGACATTGCTCCTTAGAAGACGATAGACTTCTGCTGGCGAGGAATTCAGAGAACTGGTTGTAGTAATTGGAATATTTTTGAAAAAGTTCTCAAATGTATTTACAATTACTGTATCGGAGTTAATTACATGATTATCACTTTTAAGCTCCAATTTATTATTATTATGTACCTTATGTTTACTCATTTCATCGCCGATGATGTCCCATGCTGTTTTAATTTTATTATCAGAATTGGCAATTTTTTGTTTTATGTGAAGTGACTTTGCTTGTATGCACACATTTTCAAACAATTTAGAATAGTTTCTTACATATTCAATAAACGCGGGGGAATAATTATATTTTTTTCTGCATATAAGTCAAACAGCTTATTTCTACTTTTATAGATTCCGGCAGTTGGCCAGTTACTAAACTTAAGATCTTTAGACAGTCTTTTCTCTATCACCTTAAAGATAGAGTTATATTGTGAGCTTAACAAATCAAAAAACTTTTGATTTGTGAAGATGTTCAAAAACCCTCGTAGCCCAGTTATACAGTAAAAGTGAACTTAAGTTCTTTTACCTGCAATAATTTTAACAAAATATTGAGTTCATTATTCTGCAAAAAGCAACTAATGTTGTTTAGTTCGTTTTTCTTTCTAGATACATCAGCAATTTCTAGTATATTAATAAAAGCTGAAACCTGTTAACGCAGGTTAACATGTATTAACAGAATAATATCGTACCCTTATTGCAAAAACCGATTATCTGCATTTTTGTACCAAAATTAGGTTAAATATATCAATCGACTCCTCAGCTCACGGCGAAGCTGCTGGTAAAACCCATTGTCTGCTACGACGCTTTTTTACGGAGATAGCTAGAGTTAAAAGCAACTACCTACAGGTATGATTTAATTACCTTCTTAAAAAAAGAACTAAACTCATTTAAATAATTTAGATTTATAAATCTATACCACAAAAACAATGTATTGTATTTTAATACTTTTCAGATGTAGTTGCTTGATTTATCATTATGTCAATATTATTCTGTTAATACATGTTAACCTGCGTTAACAGGTTTCAGCTTTTATTAATATACTAGAAATTGCTGATGTATCTAAAAAGTAAAACGAACTAAACAACATTAGTTGCTTTTTGCAGAATAATGAACTCAATATTTTGTTAAAATTATTGCAGGTAAAAGAACTTAAGTTCACTTTTACTGTATAACTGGGCTACGAGGGTTTTTGAACATCTTCACAAATCAAAAGTTTTTTGATTTGTAAAGCTCACAATATAACTCTATCTTTAAGGTGATAGAGAAAAGACTGTCTAAAGATCTTAAGTTTAGTGACTGGCCAACTGCCGGCATCTATAAAAGTAGAAATAAGCTGTTTGACTTGTATGCAGAATATGTAAGAAACTATTCTAAATTGTTTGAAAATGTGTGCATACAAGCAAAGTCACTTCACATAAAACAAAAAATTGTCAATTCTGATAATAAAATTAAAACAGCATGGGACATCATCGGCGATGAAATGAGTAAACATAAGGTACATAATAATAATAAATTGGAGCTTAAAAGTGATAATCATGTAATTAACTCCGATACAGAAATTGTAAATACATTTGAGAACTTTTTCAAAAATATTCCAATTACAACAATCAGTTCTCTGAATTCCTCGCCAGCAGAAGTCTATCGTCTTCTATGGAGCAATGTCTCTGAGTGCAATAAGTCATTTAGGTTTGAACACGTTACCCCATATGACATAGTCAAAACATTTAAATCTTTACAAAATAAGAAAACAGCAGATCTATGGGGGATATCAGTTAAAATAATTCATAACATAATTGATATTATTGCGCCATATCTTGCTTTAATTTTTAATAAATCGGTAGATTCTGGATCTTTTCCAGACCTTATGAAATGTAGTAAACTAATACCGCTTTTTAAATCGGGAAGCAAAAGTGACCCGAATAACTACAGGCCAATTTTAATTTTGCCAACTCTCAGCATATCACTCATCACTCTCAGATATTCGAAAAAATAATGCTCAACCAACTGCTTTTACACTTTAATTTAAATAAACTCCTACACACTGAGCAGTATGGTTTTACAAAGGGTCGATCAACAACCGATGCAGCCGCAAGGCTGTTACAACACATATTCGATGCATGGGAGAACTCACAGAGTGCCGTTGGTATTTTCTGTGATTTGTCAAAGGCATTCGACTGCGTTGATCACGAGACACTTTTGCTTAAACTGAGCCACTATGGCATTAAAGATTTTGCACTTAGTCTCATTGCGTCTTATCTCAGTGAACGAGTCCAAAGAGTATGTGTCAATGATGTAAAATCATCCGGATCAGCCTCAGTAATGGGTGTACCCCAGGGTTCTATTCTAGGTCCATTCATGTTTTTGGTCTACATAAATGATTTACCACATTTTGTCCAAAATACTTGCGATATTGTACTATTTGCTGATGATACGTCTTTGAATTTTAAAGTCGATAGGATGAAAAACAATTTTGACGATGTAAATAATGCATTATCTCAAGGTTCTGAATGGTTTACGGCAAATAATCTACTTTTAAATACTAAAAAAACAAAGTGTGTTGAGTTTTTATTACCTAACCCGAGAACTGTCAGTAAAAATTTAAAGATAAATAATGAACCTTTGAAAACTGAGGACTCCACAGTGTTCTTGGGATTAACCCTGGATTCAAAGCTACAATGGGGCACCCATATAGCAACGCTTGCGGGCAAACTTAGCTCTGTTGTATATGTTATCTTTACATAGTATAAAACAAAATCGATTCCCGCTGTCTGGCCCTCTTTATGTACGCGTAGATCTTTTAAACTACGCAACGGATTTTAATTCAGTTTTCATCAGTAGATAGTGATTCGAGAGGAAAGTTTACAGTTATAGTGTTTCCCTAAATTCCTACGGGAACGGGACAAATGTAGGTGAAACCGCAAGGCACAGCTAGTTATTCTAATATAATAAAACGAAATAGTTTTTTTATTTAAATGAGCTAATCTCTAGAACGGCTGGACCGATTTCAACGAAACTTTTTTTTAAAGATAGCTGAGATTATAAGAAATGATGTAGGCTTGCCCATTTCCCACGGGAACGGGAACTCCTCGGGTAAAACCATAGGGCGCTGCAGTTAGTACGTACAAAGTTAAATGAAATCTACTTTACCTTCAGCCAAAAGCAACTAAAGATATTTATTTTACACCTGTACTGGCTAAAGTTGAACTAAAACGATTTTTGTCTTGATGATTATTACTATTCAAAACAAGTGATTAAATAAAAAATGCCATTAGAGCTACCAGAACGGTAAATTTGAAAATTTGGTAGTTTTTCTACATTCAGGAAAAACTAACTAAGTGAGCTCCTTACCGGTTATTTTCTTCTTTTTGTTGAAAAAATAGTAAGTTTTTTTCAATTATTAACCTACTTAACATTTCTTGAATAGTTTCTTGTTTATAAAAATTATTATTGTTTAAAAATTGACATCATTATAACTAATTTTTAAGTCGTTAAAGTTTCAAATGCTTATAACTCAAAAACTTTTCGCTCAAATTTTGGTGCAGATAATCGGTTTTTGCAATAAGGGTACGATATTGACATAATGATAAATCAAGCAACTACATCTGAAAAGTATTATAATACAATACATTGTTTTTGTGGTATAGATTTATAAATCTAAATTATTTAAATGAGTTTAGTTCTTTTTTTAAGAAGGTAATTAAATCATACCTGTAGGTAGTTGCTTTTAACTCTAGCTATCTCCGTAAACAAGCGTCGTAGCCGACAATGGGTTTTACCTACAGCTTCGCCGTGAGTTGAGGAGTCGATTGATATATTTAACCTAATTTTGGTACAAAAATGCAGATAATCGGTTTTTGCAATAAGGGTACGATATCATCCAAACATTGTTACCTGGATAATAAAATAGTTGTATTCAAATCTTAATAGCAAACAATAAAACTTCTTTTTTACCACGACATTCCTTTTTACTTATTATAGTATACTATTAAACTTGACATAGTGTAACTATGTATAAATACTAAGTAGCTAATTATTATTGGCAAGGCTATTCAACCTATTTTAACACCTTATACAGTTAACCATTTAATTGGCAAGGGAAAGGGGAATATTCATGTCATGGCAAATATTTTTTAGAAAAAAAAACTCAGTTATGATAGTGAGTTACATAGTTTGTTTTAGGTCTTATCTCTGTCGATGCAAATAAATACAGGGTGTTTCAATAATATTATATTTATTGTGTTTCAGCATGTCCAAACTGATCCACCTACTAAAGAAGGGTTGGCGCAACTTGTTATACAGCTCATACAGTATCAAGAAAACAAGCTGGGAAAGAATGCCGCCGACCCTCCTTTTATGAGGCTTCCAGTGAGTTTTAAACACTTATGTTTTATAATGAATAATTTATGTAATATATTGGATGCTAGCGACAGCTGGCTGGCTTTGTTCATGTCAGATTAAAAATTGTCGCAATTTCAATTTTCCCATTCTGCAGGATTAGCATGGGGAGGATATAAAAGTTTTATCCCCTGATTTTATCCACTGACAAGGGATAAAATTATCTTCTCCCTATGCTAAAGCGTGGCGACAGACATTATTTCCACCGTTTTGCTCATGCATGACAGGTGACTGAGGGGATAAACATTTTATCCTTTCCCCGGGGATAAAATTTCTCCCGCCCATGCTATGAAATTAAAATATAAAATTATGAAAATCTGTACTAATATTATAAGTGTGGTTGTTTGTAATTATGCAACGATTCAAAATTTGATCTGCGGGATTTTTTGCATGGTTATAGTTGAAGATTTGGAGAGTGACATACCTTACCTTTTATCTTGGAATAACATTGGGTTTCCACTTGATTTGTAAACTCCACACAGATGAAAAGCCACTGGGAAAACTGTACAGAATATAATTATCACCTAGTTAAATGCCTTTAAACTCTCTAACAATTAAATTATAGTAATGGAAATATTTGGTATTCAGTCTGAGGCCAAATATAATGTAACACTAAGGTTGGATTAAAAGAACAAAAACTAACATAATCATTTTTTTAATCAATAACTGTAGAAATTCTTTCACAATTTGCAACAAGCTTGTTACAATATTTAATTTAAATAATATTTACGTCTATTTTCATATAAAATAAGATTTAACAATTATTCAGTATTTATCAGCATTAGCGAATACTAGTTGATTTCCCGGATTTCCCCTGGAACCTGTGAACTCTATAGCGAACAGTGAGCCAGCCTCTGGTTCCTGTGTCTTCTGCAATGGGTTAAGTCCAAGACTACTGGTGGTGACGTATAGTGTTGAATAGTCATAACCTCCCCAAGTCAGTGATGTGACCTTGCTTGCTGGTATTTTATGGTGTTCCATTAGTTTGCCTGCTCTGGGATCCACTTTGATTATCTGGAAATTGATAAGACAATGTAATTATTCTCCATTATGTTCTGAAAGGTTTGTGAAGTCTGCTAATTTAGGCCAGTGTGGCAGATACATCCTATAACCCTTATATGAGACGGAGAATTGTGCTCAGCAGAGGTTTTGAAGGGTTGCTGATGACAATGATGATGATTTAACTGTGATTTGTTTGATGTGCATATCAATAGATTGGTTGGTGGTGGTTACACAACATTGACAACAACAATCAACGACAGCATGCCTGGAAGTTTAACAAATGGATGGAAATCATGCCTTTTTGTTTTCTCTGTGGCTTTAGTTTCGTTAACTTAAGCAGTCAAAGAGTGAAACCGTTTTGTTGCATATAATGTGAAAATAATGTGTAGTTAACTTAAGCAGTCAAAGAGTGAAACCGTTTTGTTGCATATAATGTGAAAATAATGTGTAAAATACCTCCTACTACATACAACCTCTGAACATAACTGATGTGTGTTCAGTATTTTAAAACCTTTGGATGAACTATATTTTGCTGGTTGATAAAACCTTCACTCTCACAATGCAGTAATCTATGGTATCTACAATCACCACATGTTTCAGTTATTTTACTGAAAGGGCTGTGGTTGGCCATTGAAGAGGCTAATCAGCGCCCAATATCAATTACGCACGCCACACACAGTTAAGAGAACTGGTGAAAAAAGGGGTTATAACTAACAGAAATGAGAAATACGACGAAGAGAAAGAGATTGTTTAATGATTATCATTTACCTTTCCTCCATTGAAGCACGCTACCCACAAATTGCCATCTCTGTCAATTGTCATCCCATCAGGAACACCCGTGACATTGTTTGCTTCGAAACTGAACAGTACTCTACGATTGCCTGAAAGAACAAAAAAATTTTAGTACCCAAGTAAATCACTGCCTGGATGCCAGGCCTTATACTGTTCGGTTTTATTTGGCTTTGCTATGATTGATGGAACTCTGTACAGATAGATAGATCTTTATTTGTGCAGCACTCATTTAATACTCATACTCGTGCACTGTGTTTTTTTTTTTTTTTTTTATGGAACACTAAAAATAATAATAAAGAGTATTGGATAGAAGCAGGCGTTCCTTTGCGGAAGTTCATGATTAGCAAGAAAAGGTTAGAATTATTTTGCTATAATCCGCCAGCAGAAAAATCTGTGTGGTCAAACATGTAGTTACAAGCCAAGCACCGTTTACCTCCCCAACCAAGCAAAAAAGCCAAGTTCCCAAGCAAGCAATGCCACCACAAGTCTTGTGTGGTGGTGCATATGAAACCATACAGATTTTTGCTGTTGGCGGATTGTAGCAAAATAATTCTAACCTTTTCTTGCTAATAATAAACAGAACAAAAATACTTCTTCTTCGTGCCTTTTCGACTAACGAAGGTTGGCAGTCAGCTTTGCTTGTGGTGCGCGAGGCGAAACAGTTCAGCTGCACACGCAATTCCAGTCCACTCTCCTGACATTACGAAGCCAGGACTTTTCTGCGACCGACGCCTCTTTTTCCAGCAACTTTGCATCAGGAATACACAGAAGTAGAAATTAAAAGACAGCCTTATCACTTACCAGGTAGATCAGCTAGATATAGCTCACGTTCAGCACCTAAGACCAGACCAGAAGTGAAAGCTTATTTTGAAGTTCAGAAACTCACGTATAGTTCCAGATTCTAGATCGAAATCGAATACATCAATGTTCTTAGTAGGCGAGTCGATATAGAACATGAATTTGTTGTCAGGTGTCCACGCGATTCCATTCGATATTGATACTGGTCGTACTTTATCTTCGGGATGCCTGAAGTTCTGCTCTGATATTGAGTATAGTGTGCCTTGGTCCTTATCTACTTCTCCGTTCACTTCATTACCCATTGTTCCTGTGGAACATAATAATATTAGCTAATAAAGTAATAAGACATTGTTGATGATACATTGACTGGCACTCTCGTTATTAGTTGAAATGCATCGATGCAGCAAAAACGCCACAAATTCAGCCACTTGCAAAAAGACCGGACACCCTTAATTGTTTAGTCTTACTATGACATGACAATTAAAAAGTAAAACAAGGCTTTTGTTATGAACCATAAAATCTTCTTAAATTCGAATGAAACAACAATAAAATTGAATGAATGTAATTAATCATTTAATATTCATTACAGTATTATAATTGAAAAACACAATATGCCAATGTAAACAAAAATTGTCAAAAAAAGCCTAACAAAATCCGGACAGGCCGGACACCGTGTAATTTAACACACGCAAACAAAAAGCCAGAATGTGTCCGGTTTTATTAACCGACTTCCAAAAAGGAGGAGGTTATCAATTCGGCCGGTATCTTTTTTTTTTCTGGCAATGCTACCAGAGCAAGGTATCGAACTAAGTAGTTTTTTTTATATTTTTTTATTTGATGCTTCTGATAGAAGAACCGAGAGAGTTTTTAAACATGAGAAGGCAGCCTCTGTGTCGTAGAGAACGGCCTTATTTTCAATTTAGCAACGCATTTAATGACGAATTACGAAGGGCTTCTTCCTTTTTTTTTGCATCACAAAGTAATTATTATTTATAAATAATGGAATTAATCATTGCCTTACCAAACCACAGTCTTCCTTTAGCATCGACCTTGCCGTCGTTCACTCTATTGTCAGGCAAACCTATATCTACAGCAGTCAGTAGTCTTAAGGCTTTGTCACCGTCTGGTGCATCCCACGGTAGGAAGTATAGTTCTGATCTTGCCGATACAACGACTAATTTCGGATAATCCTTCACTCGAACAATCAAACTCACTGGACCGTAATCTGAAATGAAGAAAAATTAATCTTTAGATTATTACGATACTAGCGGATGACCGCGACTTCGTTCGCGTGGATTGAGGTTGTTTAATTCCCGCGGTTGTAGAAGAAATGTAGAAACCCACTAAGGGGTATGGCATGAATGTACACTGCCATACCCCTTCCAAGTTAGCTCGCTAACATCTTAGACTGCATCGTCACTTACTATCAGGTGAGATCGCAGTCTAGGGCTATCTTGTCATCGAATATTAAAAACCACTGGGCTATCGGTGCTTCTAGTTAAAATGACATCGGATAGTGGACATACTTAGCTATGCGATGATCGCATCAAAGTGCTATTAAAATAAATTCAGGGACAGGTAATAATTGTATAATTGTACTCAAACGCAATTCTTTAACAGAATGAAAAAATATTGTTAAATAGTTGCGTGTCCTTTTCCGCATGGATAATTTTAGTATTTTCTTGATCACAATTATTAAACTAATTTCAATAAGAACCTAACCGGATTATGCTATCTCGGGATACAAAAATAAGTGACACTGAAAAATTGGTCTTCACTTCAGTATGTCTTCGTTAAGCACACTGCAAAAAAGGCCTTTATTATAAACTATATGATGCCCGCGAATTCTTTTAATTTTCCGGGATAAAATGTAGCCTATGTGTTAATCCTGGGTATGAGCTATCTCCATTCCAAAGGAGGTGGGTTGATAAGGCCCAATTTCCGCCCCTCATACACTCGAAAAAAAAAAGTTCCAGATTCCGACAAATTGCAAGTGTATTTATATACTCGCAGATATAAACTTTATTTTAATATAAAGTTTAGGTGATAAAAAAAATAGTTAGTTACAGAAAATATTACCCAAAAAGAGAGTGTTTCGGCTTTTTCATACATTTTAGTCGTTTTTTACGCTTTGATTTAATATTTTAGAATGAAGCGTTCCATGAACCATGGTAAACGTAACTGATAATGATGCTCCTTTTTATAAGCTTTTATATGAGTATTAATTTATTTTGGTTCCGTTCATATTAGTATCAATTCAGTTAAAGTAGATAATCTAAAAATCCTTCTCGAGGTTGGAAATAAAATACGAAAGCTACCGTTGACTTCAAAAGATCAAAAACTAGCTTATCTATATATCTACTAGTGATGTTGCCGGTGTCTATGTCAAGTCTGTACGCTTTCTGCTCCGCAATATCAACCCAGTAAAGTGCGCTTTCATCTTTAGCAAAATGGGGTCCTTCCAAGTGTGTTCCACCGCGAAATACCTGTAAGCATAGAATCATCTTATTATAATTAAGATTTTACTAATTGCCAGATTGTGAAATACAAAAAACAGGTTGTCATCACAATATATTAATTAATGGCGTAAATTATTCAAATCTGCAAATATTTTTCTTGTACCTAATCTTTCGAAGCTTATGAAAAAGTTGCCTGACCGCAATCCAAATGTTTGTATAATCGAATGGGGATAACGCGAAATTAATAAATAATATTATGTACATGGGACTTAGTGTGGCAAATATTTGGTTAAATGCTCTAAGCAATTAGGTAATTCATCATAGCAGTAAAAAAAAAAGTGAGTGAAACACTAGGTGAGACTAGCTCACTCGACCCGACTTCGCGCGGGTGAACTTTTCAGGAAGTAACAAACATACATCTACACACATACAAACTTTCTTGTTGTACACAGTCTCTATTAACTACATCGAAAAGTCTAAAAATAATGTTAAGTATCCTTTCAACATTCTTCCCTGCGGAAAAGGCATACATTTAGAGTTGTCAGTTGTTTTAAAGATTTGTAAATTAACAGATCTTTTCTTTCGACGCACATTAAAATTGTGGAACCAGCTCCCTTAGCGACGTTTCCACTAAACTTCAACATTTAATTATTCAAGGGGCGGACCAACAAATTCCTGAAAAACCGGCAACGCATTGGTGGTGCCTCAGGTGCTACTAATGTTCATGGAAGGCGGTAATCACTTCACATCAAGTGACCTGCCTCATTTTCTGGCTATTTATATTTAAAAAAAATACATAATAAAAACTTACATTTTTTATAAGCGGGGTTTGAGGCTCGTACGCATTTATATCGATTACGATTGCCAACACAATCGCACATACACATATGGTTCTCATGTTTTTTTATTATTCGTTCCTATCCACACACGTCCGCTTTCGATCTCGATTATTCGGTCAATGCTATAAGATTTGCGAGTAACCGAGCGGCAAACTGTGATGTCGTCATTACTACAATCTAAAGCTAAACGCGCACTACGCAAGAACTTTTCGAACAATACAGGGCAAAGACCTTTCTTGCGAGAGGGTTTTGAAAGAGGCTTAACAGAGGGCCTACCACCAACGCTTAAAGCAGTATTATTTGTCATACAATGTCATACAATGACAACCTTAAAGAAAACAACATAAGGACGTCGATATACATCTCAAAACAATTTATATTTTTTTATTATTAATGAAATAGTACTTTTAACGTTGGTGGTAGGCCCCCAGACCAACTGAAAACATTGGAAGGTATTATTGCTGACTAGAATACAGTTTCAACTTAATGAAAATTTTGCAAAAATTTAAAACCAAAATAATTTGATAAGAAAGAGACTTTTATAGGCTGAGATTTCTCAAATGAAATATTCACACAAAGCTGAAAAATGAGATATATACTTACGTAATTTTTTTGCGTCCTTACACACTACACACTTACATTTACTTAGACTACAAAAACACTACCAACTTTTTGCATTTGACCCTAAAATAATTATGCCTAATGTCCTCGTTTTATTATATCGCACTAGTTGAGCCATGTTGAGCATAGGAATAGAAACAAAAAACCTTGCTTAATGCGTATTTATTTGTCGTACAAAGTTGATAGAAAATCATGTTAAGGTGATCATGTTAAAATAATATCGTATTCATTTAAGAAGTCCGTTTGTTTGTACTGGATAAGTATTCTTCGCAACGACTGAACCGATTTTATCAGAACTTTCACAATCTGATAGAGCATTATTACAAAAGGAGTGATTAAAGCTACTTAACGGGTTATCAATTTATGAGATGTGTGTTTCTTGTTTTGATAAATATCTCAAAAGGCATAGGCGTCTATATCTCCGACATTTCAGGGCGTATTGTAGTTTTTGTAATCATAGACAAGCCCATCGACCGTCAAACCGTTAATACAAACATTTCTATCAGCCAGTGGCCTTCGAATCAGCGAAAAAATTATATGGGGGCACTTGAGAACAAATGCAAAGAATTTTATGATTGGTGAAAAGGGGCATTAGAGATTTTGTAAACCGAATTATTATTTTACCAGATGATACCCGCGACTTCGTCCGCGTTAATTAAGGTTTTTAATTCCCACGGGAACTCTATAATTTTCCGGGAAAAAATGTAGCCTACGTGTTTATCCTGGGGGTGAACTATCACCATTCCTTTCAGCCAAATCGGTTCATACGTTGTGGCGTGAACTAGTAACAAGAAACACACACACATACAATCTTTCGCCTTTATAATATTAAAGTGATTAACGTAACGGCTATAATTCGGTTTAAAAAACAATTATTAATCGTGCACCGGTGTACAATCTTCAGCGCAGTAGCTTTTAGCTCCTTGGTCGTGACTCGTGACGTGACCTTCTACTGCACTACGGAAGAGTATTTCTTTTTTGTTCCGAAGAAGGTTTTATACAAATAATCGAGTCAGAACTATTCTGGCACTAGATCAAAGCAGTATCTGCGATAGATGCCTCGGACCGGCAAAGGGTTTCAATAACCTATCTAATGTCAAAACTCAAAGCAATAAATACATAATATAATAAAAAACATAAATTAAATATATATATATATATATAGCTCCGATATGTAATCATCTGTAGCGTTTGAATGCAATTCGTATGTGAACATTCATTACTAATATGGTGCGTAATATTTTATATACCATCCTTATACCAACAATGCGTTCCATTTAGAGCCGTTCAAAATGTTTCGATGCTATATTGGCCTTGAACTTAGCCTTAGGAATGGCGAATAGAATGGTCGCAATAAAAACAATAATTAATATCTTGTACCCTTTTTGCGAACAGTTGACAATACAATCACAGATTAATCTATTGTAATGGCACTTTATTGCCACCTTATTCAGACTTATTGTTCTCAAAAATGTTTTTTTTTGTTGTAAATATGATATTATCATGAATGACATCTTGAAAACGGATCCGGCTGTTTGGTATGCATATAGCTATCTTTTTTTTTTTACAAAAGAATATTAGGCAACCTGAAGTTGACTAATATCCTCCTATCCCCTCTAAATAAGCGGAAAGCTTGTGTTAGGAGTGGGTACGACAATAGTGCAACGGCTGCGACCTTACAGTTTTCAGTCCGCACCTTTAACCGTTGGGCTATTGAGGCTATAAATCTAGGCTATCTTATGACGTAGGCATCCGCTAAGAAAGTATTTTTGAAAATTCAACCGCTAAGGGGGTAAAAAAGAAGTTTGAAAAATCGAACTTACGGTGAGTTTAGACGTGGGCAAAAGCTAGTTCTAGTATAAAATGGACGTGTGTCGAGTTCAAAGCACGTTAGAGTGCCCCGATTATGGTCAGATTTTTCGGTTGCGATTCATAAGGTCCAAAAGTTATGACAGTTTGCCACATGCCTCAAAGACGATAGCGTCGGAGGCTCCCTTAAACCAACATATATACAGGTCCAACCAAGGTATTTTAAGATCTTGTATGAAGGAAAAGAGGTAACATTATCGATAGACCGACTTAAACCAGCCGACACGCTGCTTGACCCAAACACCACTGATCCGTTAAATTGCGATTGTTTCCAGATGAAAGTGTTCATGGACATGAAGCCGGGCGGCTCCCTGTGCACGGTGCTCGCCACCATGTTCCGCTTCAAGTCGGAGCAGCGGTGGCGCAAGTTCGACTTCCAGGTCGGTAAGGTATGCACCCGCACGCTGCCTCGCTCACCGCCCCGCCCCCCGCGCCTCGCGCCCGACACCCGCCGCCCGACACCCGGCCGCAAGGCATAACAATGCATCGCGGCTGGCGCGCGTGCTGCGATCCAATACGTGCAGACGACATTCCTGGTGGAACTACGACCGCCAGTGCAACCGTCTACATGCAGAATGTTCAATTGCGCTTTGTTCTAATCGCAAAATTATCAAAACGCCAAATGTTCAATACATCTGGTGGGAGGCTTTGGCCATGGCTAGTTCCCACCCTACCGTCAAAGACGTGCTGCCAAGCGATTTAGCGTTCCGGCTTGATAGCGTGTAGAAACAGATTAGGGGTCTGGGTTGAATTTACACTGCTATACCCCTTTGAAGTTAGCCCGCTACCATCTTAGACTGCATCGTCACTTACCATCAGGTGAGATCGCAATCAAGGGCTATCTTGTCATGGAATAAAAAACGTAAAATGTACAAAACGCAAAATGTGCAATTCGTAAAATGTGCAATACGTAAAATGTTCAATACGCAAAATGTACAAAACAAAAGCTCATTAGTGTATGTAATTAGACCTAAGTACTCACGTCATCCGGGCGTGGATATCTACCATGGTTTCGGAGACTTACGGACCAATCCTGGCCAACTCAACCATACACCCAATATCGTTCTAAGCCGAGGTCAGTTCCACAGAAAACGACCCGATTTCAAAGCTCTAGAGTTCAAAATCCAAAATCATACGATACGGTAATGCCCAAAAAGGCCAGTAATATAGACAATCCGAAAAAACCTCTTCGATTTACGCGTTACTATGAATCCAGGATCCCTCTTTGTTCGCAAATTATAGAGCCCCGCTCACTAGCCCAGACATCGAGAAAGATTTAGTACGAAGAAGTTGGACATAAACCAGAGTTTCATGTGGTAGTTTTAGAGTGAGCGAAAAGCAATGGGATTGACGGTAATCTTAATTTTGCGTTATCATTTATTTTTACCCAAGCACGTATTGGACGCAGTACGCGTGTCACCGCAAGTCCAATCGCACGATACTGTGGGTATGATATGACACTACATTAACAAATACCAATTTATATTCCAAATTATACACACGTACATTTAGTAGACTTCTTTTATAATTATTATTATTTATACACATGTATATTATACAGCCACCGTTTAAAATTTTAATAGATTTCACATTGTATACAATTATGTTCGGATTTAAATTCTCTATAACATACAAATAACATTAATTAAAGTACTATAAAAGTGAAAGTAACGCAGTTTTTTAGTGTCACTTGTAGTTTTTCTACATTCAGATATTGCCTAAGAAGCCATTAGTTGTAACTTTTTGTGATACTTGTACTGGATAAGGTCATAGGAATTCGATAATTTTTTTTATTTTTTTTTGAGCTAAAAATTTGAGCCATAAAATGTATCTTCGCTCAAGTAAATAAACCCTCACACATTCATAACTCGGGACATATGAATATGCGCCATTTTGTGTGGTCGGATAGTCCGTGTGTGAGTGTAGTTATAGATATATTTTTTAAGTAGTTTTGTCAGTTCTTCTCTCTACGTGTCTGTGGTTGTAATAGATTTCTACCAAAAATATTTTGATTCCTCACACACTTGTACATAATGTGCATATACGAGTAACATTAAATCCATTCCACATTCTCATTTCATACAATGGTTCATACTTTTTTAAATTTCGCACCTTTAGAATTAAAGTGACCTAATTAAAAAATTGCAATCTGTGGGCAAAAACGAATTGAAAAAAGTATATTGTTGAGTAAATTTAAATACATCTCTGCCGTGTTTTATTAGAAAAAGTTGTTTTTTGCAGATTTTTATATATGAATTGATAATATTATACTAACCGAAGTTACATGAATTTTTTTAGTTAGGTCACTATAATTCTAAAGGTGCGATTTCTTAAGGTTTAACGGTTAATAAAATATGTGTTATCAAACATCAAAAGTTGTGAATTACCAAAATTGTGATACTTGTGTGTGTGTTAACTGTAACTATTCCGTTTTGTAACTAATTTTGTTAATTGGGATTGTAACTCACACTGTGTTGCATGTGATTTTCTTATTTTTACTATACGACTTTTACTATGTGGCTTATTCTGTTCTAATAGACAATCGCTAAAATAAATTAAATTGACAGGTCTAATTCTTTTACGAATATCCTTTTCCGAAAGGAGTTTTATGAAAAGGATAGGAAGGATAGCGTCTGGTGAGAGGCTTTGGCTGTGGCTAGTTACCACCCTCCCGGCAAAGACGTGCCGCCAAGCAATTTAGCGTTCCGGCACGATAGCGTGTAGAAAACGATTAGGGGTAGGTATGGGTTGAATCTACACTGCCATACCCCTTCCAAGTTAGCCCGCTATGTTAGTCTAAGAAGACTGCATCGTCACTTACCAACAGGTAATCGCAGGAGATCGCAGGCAAGGACTCATCATCGAATAAAAAAAAAAGCAAGAGAATTGGTCCTGTCAATTTAGTTAAGAGATTGTGTAGAACAAAATTAGCCTCACTAAATTATTTGATTTGTTCTTCTCAAACGCTAACAATAACGAATTTGTGCTTCCTACTAACTTCACTCCTAAAGTTTGTTAGCAATTTTTTGTGAGTGAAGTTCGCGGGAGATGTCACGTCGTGCTCGTCGTATTTTTTTACAGTTTGATAAGGATTATATTTTTTTTCAATATTCTCTATCAGTGTATTAAAAGTTTCTACTACATGAACCCAATGTTTTATGCCTATTATTTTTATTATGTATTACAGAATATGAGTCTTTCCACTTTTGTCGTACTTATATAAGGACGCACATACACAATAACGTTTCAACCCACAAGCTTTTGTCAAATTAAATACATACACAATGTAAAGGAATAAAGTTAACTTTTCAATTGATAAGTTGCGTGGGTTGACCCTTTATTGCATATGTACGTCCATGTTATATAGTACAGAATCTATTTTTTTTATATTTTGTTCAAACTGATAAGCTACGTCTAATTTTGTTGCCTACGAGCATCCCTATAGCGTCGTCCTAATTGGCTAACAATCGTACGATCCAACGGTTTCGTCACAAATGTTTGATCTTCGGCGAACTTCGATCACTTACTAACACTGTAATCTTTCTTTCCCTCCCCCCTTCCCCCCATTTGCAGAATCCGTCGCGCAAAGACCTGAACGTGCAAATGATGATGGACATCCAGACGGCACTGACCAGTGCGGAGATTATACGCTCGCCGTGCATCTTCATACGCCCAGACGTGGACAAAGCCACGGCGAACAAGGTCAAGGACATTATCGTGAATCATCAGGGAGAAATATGTGGTAAGCATGTCTCCAATCACAGTATACTAAGTCAGGCGAAATAGCTAAGTACTCACATTTGCACGCACGTACACACACACACACAAAATTTCGCCTTTGTAATATTAGTTTCATATCGTCGGGGATAGTGCAAAACCGCGTATGTACCATTGGTAAAAAACACGGATCTACACTAGTCACAGTTTTACAGGGGAAGGTTAAAACTTTATAAATTTCTTATTTCTACGGCTATTGGGCTAATTTTTACACAGAGAGTATTAATTCATCTGTTCTATGTATTGATAAAAATAAATATCTTTTAAAGTGATTAATTTAGTCGCTACGACACTTACGCGGTTTTGATTTGACGATAAACGTATGAAAATGGATTTTAATGTACTAATGCTAGTTACGCGGATTTGCACTATCCCCGACGGTATATAAAAAAAATATCCGAATGCCCTATTAAAGTTCAGTGTTCTCAATATTCAGAAGACGAAGAGGACGCGACGCACATAGTGTACCCAGCCGTGGACCCGCTCGAGGAGGAGTACGCGCGGCCCGTGTTCAGGCGTGGGAACAGCGTGCTGGTGCACTGGTACTACTTCCCCGACAGCCACGACACGTGGGCGCAGGCCGACTTGCCCGTGAGTGCTCATTGACTAGTAAAAAATAATAATTACCTCCCGACTGAATCCGACCATAGCGGCCAATCTTCACAGAGATCACCCAAAAAAAAGATTCCGACGAATTGAGAACCTCCTCCTTTTTTGATAAGCCATCTTATTATAGTCCACAAGTGAGTGCGCAAACACAGGTGCACTATCTATTCCCTCCCTTTCATAGTCCGATGAGAAGGAAAATCCGACACGACCGGAAAGAAATCAAGCGCAGGACCGACTGCTTTACGTGCTCTCCGAGGCACGGGGGAGACTCACCGTTAATTTCCTAACTTTGTGCTAGTACTGAGAATTTCTTGATAGAAAAACCCAATACATTTTATAGCCTGACCAGGGAATCGAACCCGGGACCTTGTCATCTGCAGTCGAACTTGCTAACCACTAGACTAACGAGGCAGTTATATACATATACAAGTTACAACGTGTATTGAAACTCCGAAATAATACTGAAGGAGGTGAATGTGCTCATAAAACTGAACAACTTTCCCCCAGGTACATAGGTCGAAAAGTGAAAAAAAAAATTTGGACCTCCCATACAAAATTGACGATCAGCTGATTGATTTACTATGGGAGGTAAAAATTTTTTTTCCATATTTCGACCTAGGTTCCTTGGGGAAAGTTTTTCAGTTTTATGAGCACACTAGACGATGCCCGCGACTTCGTACGCGTGCATAAAGGTTTTTTGATTCCCGCGGGAACTCTGTAATTTTCCGGGATAAAAAGTAGCCTATGTTTTAATCCTGGGTATGAGCTATCTCCATTTCAAATTTCAGCCAAATCGGTTCATTCGTTGTGGCGTGAAGGAGTAACAAACATACACACACACACACACACACATACACATACAAACTTTCGGCTTTATAATATTAGTGTGATGTGATTCACCTCCTTCAGTATTATTTCGGATTTTCAATACACGTTGTATACATACATTGCCAATTTAATATTGCTGTTTCAGGTGGACGTACCAGAAAGCGCAAGCTGGGAGTGCAACCGCGCGGAGGCGTGGCGCGTGTCGGCCACGTGGGCGCTCGACCTGCCGCAGTACAACGAGTGGATGAACGAGGAGGACTACGAGGTCGACGTCAATGGCAAGAAGAAGGTACGCGACAATACAACATAGACAAGCCTCAATAGCCCAACGGTTGAAGGTGCGGACTGAAAACTGAAAGGTCGCAGGTTCGAATCCCACCCGTTGCACTATTGTCGTACCTACTCCTAGCACAAGCGTTTCGTTTATTTGGAGGGGATAGGAGAATATTAGTCAACTTCAGCTTGGCTAATATTCTTTATTTAAAAAAAATAAAAAAAATATAAGCTTTCATTCTTCTCATCAGTAATTCTCATCAGTTATGCTGAGTTTCTTGCCGGCTCTTCGCAGCAGAATCTGCATTCCGAACCGGTGGTAGATTTTTGACTTATCATAAGAGCTACAAGTTAGCCTATATGAAATAAATAAATTTTGAATTTGAATTTGAACTGCTCCACCTGCATTAATGTTAGTGTTAACGGCTGCGCTCAAATCGCCTTAATTAGGGCATTAAAATTAACGCGTTAAACCGGTGGCTACGTTAACAGAAAAGATAATTTTTCATGAATGAGTGTGTTAACTGGAGTAAGTGTTCTGCTCTGTCGTCCGTGTTCAAAATCACATTCAAAATGGAGATAGAAGTAGTCCCTACGTCCTCACAGCGCATGCGCTGCACAGAATGAGACAGCGCTAATGTAGCCAACAAAGTTTGGTGCGTTATTCAACGCATTAAAATCCTTTGATGTGTCAAAAAAACCGCCATCAGAGTTATCGCTTAGTGTCTAACGTCACTAGTAATGCTGAAACACATTTATGCATTAAAATATGCGTAATGACTTTATTATCGTGTTAATTTACGTGTTACGGCGCAGTTGAAGCAGTAGCATAAGAATTGGTAGATTTAGACATAAATTTAATTAATATCTGTCGCGTTTATAATATTAGTAAATAAGGATTATATGGATTATAGTTTTTAATCTTTTTCATTGATTTTTATGATTAGGTACATAAGCTGCGTCTGTCGGTGGACGATCTCATACCCGGTTCAGAGCCATCGGGTAAAGGCAAGAAGAGCAAGAGGAAGCGGTCGCCCTCGCCGCCCCCTCAGAAACATGGCAAAAGGAAGAGGTACGTTGTTACGCGAAAAAAAATTCCCGGGCCCGCACTAAACATACTTTGACGTAAAACTAGATGTGGCGTGCCAAACACTCACTCTGTTCAACTGACATGCACTGCAGACCGTGCATTGGTTGTTTGCATTCCTTACATACTCTATGACGTAACACTCCCGACCTTGCCCGCGTGATGTGATGTTATTTGGTAGGGTAAAATGAATTAAAACCTTGTACATTAGCCTCCGTTGAAATAAGGATTCATTTGAAGTTGGAATTAAACAAGGATTACTGAATTATTTATTTTATTATTGAGCACCAGGAGGACATTTTGCTTAATTTAGAATTTCAGCTCAAGAGAATAAGACGTTGACAGCTGTCAATCATAATAAAAGGACAATACAAAATGACTGTCACAGGTTACAATATACTTCTTCTTTATCAACTAATGGACGTCCACTGCTGGACATAAGTCTCCTGCATGGACCTCCACAAGCTTCGGTCTTGCGCCGCCTGAATCCAGCGGCTCCCTGCGACTCGTTTGATGTCGTCTGTCCACCTAGTGGGGGGTCTGCCAACACTGCGCTTCCCGGTGCGGGGTCGCCACTCCAGCACCTTGGGACCCCATCGACCATCACCTATTCGAACTATGTGCCCCGCCCATTTGCACACTAAATGCCTAATGAAATAGAATGTATACTTTATTGTACACCACATTAAAATGAAACCTTAGAAAAAAAAAATGATTAGATAATATTATGTCTCTTACAGCCGCGTCACAAAACGTCGTGAAAATGACGTGGAAGACGAAGAAGACAACGCGTCAAGAGATAACACGGACGTCGCCGCGCCCACGCCGGACAGCGAGCGCTCCACCGAGGGTCAGTATTCTAGCATCGACTTATTTATTTATTTATTTACACCAACAACTTCCATACAACAAAGACAAACAAATTCTATTACACAAATATAGTATGGTTGTCAATTACAGGCGTAAAAGAAGGAAAATTAGAAGCTAAACATGCACTACTTTAAATAAAAAATGACAAGAGAAGAAAGACGACACTAACTAAACATGCATTACTTCTAAAAAACAAAGACAAAAACTTATAGTAAAGACAAATAGAAGACTTATAGTACATAGTTATGCAACTAAATATATCGCTCATTTGCGACGAGGGTGACATAACTCAAAATTCACCAATTTTAGTGTCGAACATTTATACTTTTTGCTATAAAAACACTACACAAAGCACAAAAAAATAAGAGCGAGAGAGATTGTGACTTAATGCTCTGTCGCTTTGTTGGCTGCTGTGTTGTTTCGAGACCGTAGCATCCACAAAACATTAGTTTCTAACGAGAGAATTCTCTCATCGTCGATTTTGAATTATGTCACTCTTGTCGCAAATAAGCGATATAGTTAGTATGTTCAACAAAATACAGAAACGATATATCCGCTTATGAAAAAGTATTATCATTTTGCTCAAGCTTTACCATATTTGATGGGTTTATCCTTCGACCATTTAGCCGGGACGCGCCTTTACGCAGATTTAGTACTAAATATATTCTGCCACTTTCTGCGGTGAGGTGGGGTAATCACGTACAGCACGCATTTACTCACTTCCGCACACTCTTGTAAATACTTAATGTCGCTACGAGCACACACTAATTCAAAAGCTGTCACACTAACAAGCTGAACCGTACGTTTGTACATGTACTTCGGCAGAGGGGAATGCGTGCGCTTGCCACGTTCCGGCTAAATGGTCGAAGGGTTTATCACATAGTCTTGCAGTTCTGGAATTCTAAAATTTAAACTTGGACTTTTAGGTCCAATTGTTTTCTACTGTTCGACAATTTGTTTCTTTCCGGATAATCCATTATAGCTTCATTGCATACGCAGCGCCCGCGCCGGCGCCCGCAGCGGCGACTAGCGCGGCGCCCCCCGCGCCGGCGGCGGAGCCCCCGCCCGCGCCCGTGCCCGAGGCGCCTGCCACGCCCGCACCCGCCATGGACGCGCACGACGACTCGCAGGGCAAGCACAGCGACTCCAACACGCAGGTACTGTGCTTGCTTGCTTGAGGCTTATGTTAGAGGAGGGTACAACAATATTGCAAGCAAGTGAAGCTTTACGCTTATTTTTTTTTTATTTTTTATTCTATGACAAGATAGCCCTTGACTGCGATCTCACCTGATGGTAAGTGACGATGCAGTCTAAGATGGTAGCGGGTTAACTTGGAAGGGGTATAGCAGTGTAAATTCAACCCATACCCCTAATCGGTTTCTACACGCCATCGTGCCGGAACGCTAAATCGCTTGGCGGCACGTTTTTGACTAGCCACGGCCAAAGCCTCCCACCAGACCAGACCAGAGACAATTTAGAAATAATAAATTACTAAATTGCCCCCGCCGGGAATCGAACCCGAGACCTCCCAGTTATAAGACCACAGAGCTCACCACTGCGCCAGGGAGGACGTTAAAATGAATTTTGATTGATTTGAAGGGCAGAGTCTCATCTCAATATTAGCAAATTTCAGCTTGGTTAATAATAATCATTAATATATTACTCAACTTTTTATTAGATAAGACAATAATATTATAATATTAATGAATTTTTTCAACTCAGACATTTTTAAATTTTATATGTAAGTTTAGATTGAGACATTGACAATTTTCATAATCTTAATATATAAAAAGAAAAGGTGACTGACTGACTGACTGATCTATCAACGCTCAGGTCAAACCACTGGATACAGGCTGAAATTTGAAACAAATAGCTATTATGACGTTGACATCCGCGAAGAAAGGATTTTTGAAAATTCATCCCCTAAGGGAGTAAAATAGAGGATTAAAATATCGACCTCAATTTGAGCAAAGCCGCGGGCAAACAAAATTTACTTATGAAATAAAATGATTCCTATTTTTTTTGTACTAAAACCTTGATGTAAAAGACATGTCATGAAATAGTTTTTTTAATTACACAGGAGATGCTCATCAAAGAAGAACTAGAGGATAACGTGACGGATCAAACCCACCACATAGTGGTGCCATCTTACTCCGCCTGGTTCGACTATAACTCCATACACACCATCGAGAAACGCGCCCTGCCCGAGTTCTTCAACAACAAGAACAAATCTAAAACGCCCGAGATCTATCTGGCTTACAGGTAAGATACTAACTAAAAACCACGATTTTAAGTATGTCATGCTCTCTGTAAACATTTCTGTGGTGGTGTCGTGTGGTGCGGGTTATTAGGTTCCCTCAAATATGGTTGAGCGAAGTAATCGTTGATAACTCTGCACTCGAAATTGTAGACGAGTATATATACCTGGGACACACAGTCCAGCTAGGTAGGTCCAATTTCGAGAAAGAGATCAACCGCCGAATCCAACTCGGCTGGGCAGCGTTCGGGAAGCTTATAGAGATGTCTTTTCGTCCAAAATTCCTCAGTGCCTGAAGACTAAAGTCTTCGAACAGTGCGTGTTGCCAGTGATGACTTACGGATCCGAAACATGGTCGCTAACTATGGGCCTCATAAGAAGGCTCAGGATCACTCAGCGGGCGATGGAGAGAGCTATGCTCGGAGTATCCCTGCGAGATCAAATCAGAAATGAGGAGATCCGTAGGAGAACCAAAGTCACCGACATAGCTCTGCGAGTGGCGAAACTGAAGTGGAAATGGGCGGGGCACATAGTTCGAAGAGCTGATGGTCGATGGGGTCCCAAGGTGCTGGAGTGGTGACCCCGCACCGGGAAGCGCAGTGTTGGCAGACCCCCCACTAGGTGGACAGACGACATCAAACGAGTCGCAGGGAGCCGCTGGATTCAGGCGGCGCAAGACCGAGGCTTGTGGAGGTCCATGCAAGAGACTTATGTCCAGCAGTGGACGTCCATTAGTTGATGAAGAAGAAGAAGAAGAAGCAACGGCTGGATCATGCGTCATGCTCGTGAACAGGTGCCACCAACGGGAATGGGTCTGCTTTGTCTGCCCGTTTTGACATGCATTGGATTGTGTGTATTCATTTTTGAAGCTTTATTGTGGAAGCTCTGTATACATAGCATAGTTTTGTTACCCATTGTAAATTTATTTTTTATTTTAAAGAGCAACTGCTGAGTTTCTTTCCGGCTCTTCTCAGCAGAATCTGCATTCCGAACCGGTGGTAGATTTATGACGTGTCATAAGAGCTACAAGTTGGCCTACATGAAATAAATAAATTTTGAATTGGAATTTGAATTTACAAAATTGTGTCTTAGTAATTGGCAGAAATCTCTAGGGTGGACGAATAAAGTTTTGAATACATATCATAAATTCTGAGGCTGGCGGGTTTCGAATCTCTAAGGAATCGCGCCCTGAGTGTGTTGACCAGATTACACTAAAGCCGAGTCGAAATACACGTCAGCAATGAAATTCGTGATATGTATCTACTTTTACAATCAGTTTTTATAGGGTGTAATCCTTACTAATGCTTTTTTTTTTAAAGAATACGAGTATTAACCAAGTTGGACTTAAATTATAAATCCGAAGGTTAGCTCGACGGTTGAAAGTGTGGGGTGAAAACTGAAAGGTCAATGGTCCATCCCCACTCGTTGCATTTTTGTGCTACCCGGGTACGACAATAACGTAACACAAGCTTGACGCTTACTTGGAGGGGAAAATATATCGACCTATGTTCCTTGGGGAAAGTTGTTCAGTTTCATGAGCACATTCACCTCCTTCAGTATTATTTCGGAGTTTCAATACACGTTGTATAACTCCACATCCTATTGAAACAATACAACTTGTTCCAGGAACTTCATGATCGACACGTACCGTTTGAATCCAACGGAATATTTGACAAGTACCGCCTGTCGAAGGAATTTAGCGGGCGACGTCTGCGCAATTATGCGAGTCCACGGCTTCCTTGAGCAATGGGGTCTAGTTAACTACCAGGTGAGGTGTCTAAAAATACAGCGCAAACACATTTTGTTTATTATGTCTAGTATAATATTGTTAGCTGGTGTCCACTACTTAGTCTGCGTGGTTTTAGGTTTGAATAAAGATGATGCGTTTTTGTATTTGCTTCTTGGTCTAGCAATCTTAAAAAAAATGAACAGGATTGACGATCGATATATATTTCAGAATTTTTTAAAATTCCTTCTCTAGGTTAAAACCTAGAGGAGGAATTTAAAAAAATCGTGAAACCAGCCCTTCATTTGTAACCAAAGCCCTGAATACTAATTTTCACAGATATATCTTGTATCTTCTAAAATAATTGTAAGAACTCGTTTCAAGACGATATTAACGATGGCATGTTATAAGAAATTAATATAACTAGCCTTGCTAATTAGTAGTGTAGTAAATTAAGTGCAGGATATTTGTATTCATGATAGGAATCTGCGTCACTACTAGCTGCCCTCAGTGCATATCGCTGTTGGCAGATTCCTTCGACGCTACATTATAACTGAAATATAATATCAAATGCGATGTACATTATTAACTTCGCATTAGTGAGTTTTAGGACATACTTTGCTTTCCCAAGTAGTAAATGTATAAGGGACCGTTCAAGTATTACGTAAGCAGATTTATTACAATTATTTACCCCCTCATCCCCCTTGTCAGCAAAAGTAAGCAAAGCTCTTACCCCCTCCCCCCATGCTTACGTAAACACATAGACAATGTGAGGGTTGCCATTCATGTAAAAAAGTAAATAACTACCGATGACGTAATCATCATCTAGACCCCCCATGTCATCCAAAATAAGCAAAACAAAGACCCCCCCTAACCCCCCATAGTGCTTACGTAATACTTGAACGGCCCCTAATGCGGTCAAGATAGCAAACGGCTATTTTATATTTTGACCAAAAAAGGATCACTTATCTGTTGGTAGGTGGAGACAGAATCTCGGCCAACGGCGATGGGTCCCCCGCCAACGTCACACTTCCACGTACTTTCCGACACACCGTCGGGTCTACAGCCGTTGCAGGCTAGGCCAACGCAACCTAGACCAGGTAAGAAAGAAACAAAAACGGATTTTTTATTAGAGAAACTACGTAGAGTAGGAAAGCCCGTACCTTAGAGGACAATACAATTCCCAATAATGGCTTAACCAACGCAACCTAGACCAGCAGGGCAGGCGGGAGAAATTTTATCTCCGGGAAAAGGATAAAATGTTTATTCCCTCGCTTAGTTTTATCCACCCGTCGAGCATGGGCACAGCGGTGGAAATAACACTCAGTGGATATCCTTAAAGGAATATACATCACCTTCTCTGTCGCCATGCTTTAGCATAGGGAAAAGATAATTTTATCCCCTGTCTGTGGATAAATTCGGGGGATAAAACTTTTATCTCCTGCCCATGCTACCAGTGCAGGTAAGAAAGAAACACAAAATAAATCTCTATCAGAGAAGCTATTTGTATCGTAGGAAAGCTCGTATCTTAGGGATTAGTATCATATTCAAGCATGTCAAATTTAATTGCTAAAACGCACAATTCCGAAATTCAGAGGTGCATGTCCGGTATCGAATCCGCGACCCATTCCGAATAAGACTTATATTTATGTACACAGCCGAGAACGCAGCAGTGCCGAAGGTCGAAGCTGGTCTACCGAACGGGACCGAAGCCGGGGCACCGGTCAAGACGGAACCGCCCCCGGTCAAGCCCGAACCGCCCCTCGAACTCGGTACCACCCCCGGACTTAAATTGGACCAGGTAACCCATGATACATTTTATTTCAATCAACTCGATACCGAAAAGTAATTTAATTTAAACAACTAAGTAAATAAGTATAGGAATAGGTCATATCGGCTCTGTTACTAAAGCTGAAACTTTATTAGCGCATTTCAGGATCACGTGACTTACGTGCTGGTAGCGACATCTAGTTCAAATGTTGGGAGTTGCTTCGTTGGAGCAACGTAGCAGCGTGCGGTATGCTCTGTTAAACAAGTTTTTCAAAAGGATCTCCTTTTGAAAAACTTGTTTAATTGCATCGTATACCGTCATCTTGGGCTTGATATAACAGCCACGTATGTTATCGGAAGACTTCAATCGACTAAAAAATTTTCTTCGTTTGATTAGTGGATTTTCGCTGCGCCCACAATTTATTTCATTCGTCGCAGTACCAAATATTGCTGCTGACTTCCGTCACTTTTAATGTAGTAATGGTGCTGATTATTTTGTACACAATTTCACTAAACTAAATTGACAGCTTTATTCCCTACTGTGTATTTTGTTAACATAAAATAAAAATTCTTTATAAAAAAACGGACTTCAAACGCCACTGTAAAGAATATCAAGTGTGCTTATAAAATTTGAAGAGTTCCATCGATTTCTCCAGGATCCCATTATCAGAGCCTCTGACCTGACCTGATCTGACCTGATTATCACTGGACCCTTTGTCGAAGGTCTTGTACCCTTCCAAACATAATATGAAGCATTTTCCTAATCGGTCCAGGTGTATTCGAGTAATTGGGGAACATACAATAAAAAAAGATTCAGTTGAATTGAACACCCCTTTCTTTTTTGAAGTCGCTTAAAAATAAAGTGTAGCTAGCAAGAAAAGGTTAGAATTATTTCACTATAATCCAACAGAAAAAATCTGTAAGGTCAAACATGCAGTTACAAACTAAGCACTGCTTACCTCCAACCAAGCAAGAAAGCAAAGTTCCCAAGCAAGCAATGCCACCACCACTCACATGCACCACCACACAAGACTTATACTCTCGACGCACGTTTCGCCCCGACACCGGAGCATCCTCAGGAGATGTCGACTTCACAATGCTGTATTTTTTTTTTATAAAAAGCAAAAATCCTATCCCCTCCAAATAAGCATAAAGCTTGTGCTAGGAGTGGGTAGGACAATAGCGCAACAGGTGGGTTTCGAACCTGCGACCTTTCAGTTTTCGGTCCGCACCTTTAACCGTTGTGCTATTGAGGCTTATTGTCTAACTAAATATGGTTGAGCGAAGCAATGGCTGGATCATGCGTCATGCTCGTGAACGGGTGCCACCAACGGGAATGGGTCTGCTTTTGCCTGCCTGTGTTAACATGTATTGGATTGTATTTATTTGTATTTGTATTGTATTTATTTTTAATTGTACTGTACTCAGGAAAATTCATCGTGGAAGCACTGAATACATAGCATAGTTTCAATAACAATTGTAAAATTTTTATTTTTTTGAAAAGAGCAACCGCCGAGTTTCTTGCTGGCTCTTCTCGGCAGGAAAGGCATTCCGAACCAGTGGTAGATTCATTGACGATTCAAAAGTGCTTGTAAAAGTTTATTTGAATAAAAAAATATTTCTATTCTATTCTATTCTATTCTTGTTTTCTTCTCCAGTACCGTGGTGGAGCTCGCGGTCGCGAATGGACGGAGCAGGAAACTCTATTGCTGCTGGAAGCGTTGGAGCTGCATCGGGACGATTGGAACCGGGTCGCCGCGCACGTGGGGTCGAGGACACACGACGAGTGTATCCTGCACTTCCTTCGACTGCCCATTGAGGATCCCTACTTGAATGACACTTCTTCCAGTAAGTAGTCCTTTGGTCTGTATCAAAAATCTCCGTAGTCAAAAAGTTGGTGGAATGTTATGTTAGAGATGAAAAAGGATATTTTTAACCGACTTCCAAAAAAGGAGGAGGTTCTCAATTTGTCTGACTCTTTTTTTTATGTACGTTTCCCGATTACTCAAAGACTTCCAGACCGATTTGGAAAATTATTTTTCGTTTGAAAGGGTATACTTCCCAGGTGGTCCCACTGGCATCAAGTCAGGATCTGATGATGGGATCCTGGAGAAATCGAGGGAACTCTTTGTTGTGTTGTAGAAGTTTTAAATATTTTTTTTGTAAAGAATATTAGCCAAGCTAAAATTTAGTAATATTCTCCTATCCCCTCCAAATAAGCAGAAAGCTTGTGCTAGGAGTGGGTTGGTACCCACTCCTAGCACAAACAATACTGCAACGGGTGGGGTTCGAACCTGCGACCTTTCAGTTTTCAGTCCACACCTTTAACCGTTGGGCTATTGAGGCTTCGAATTATGAGCCTTTTATTTGTATATTTAGGTAAATAACTAACTATAGGGGAAGAAATATTTTTTCTTGCGAATTCGTGATGATAAATTAATTACTATATCCAGATACTTTTTTTTTTAAAAAAAAGAACATTAGCCAAGCTGAAGTTGACTAATATCGTCCTGTCCCCTCCAAATAAGCGGAAATCTTGTGTTAGGAGTGGGTACGACAATAGTGCAACGGGTGGGATTCGAACCAGCGTTCTTTCACTTTTCAGTCCGCACCTTTAACCGTTGGGCTATTGAGGCTTTTTACCGAAAACCTACGAAGATAACGGTGGGATATAATTTTCGCAGGCGGAGTCTTGGGTCCTCTGGCATACCAGCCGATCCCGTTCAGCAAAGTGGGCAACCCTGTGATGAGCACTGTCGCGTTCCTGGCCTCCGTCGTCGACCCGCGCATCGCCTCCAAGGCGACCAGGGCGGCGATGGACGAGTTTGCAGCTATCAAGGTGAGTTCATATTACTTGTCACAGTCCAATAAATTAATCATTATTACTTTATTGAATACTAGTTTTTTCATAGGCTTCACTCGCATTAAATTCATTATGTTCAATTTTTCAAACCCCTATCTTACCCATTAGATATTTATTAAAGAACTAGCTCTACAGCTGGAAAAAGTTCTCTTTTTTAAGCTATTGCATAGCTTCTATCGCGGGCCAGCGTGGAGACCGAATCCAGAAATTCCGTAACGAAAATAACCTGACACGGGACTCCTCTACGGTGAGCCGCTAGATGGCGTTGATAAAAAATGCTATGCGATAGCTTTACCGCGGCAGTCCCCGAGTGCCGCACGTCTTTTTTAAATTTTTGAGTCTTAATCCTATGATAAGTAATTGGTCAACTTTGCATAGTGTCGTATGTATATTGTACAGGACGAAGTGCCGGCAGCCATGATGGAGGCGCACGTGAAAGCGGCGGGCGCGCACGGGCCGGCCGCCGCGCTCGCCGCCACCGGCATCGCCGGCACCGCGCCGCCGCCGCAGCCCGCGCCCGCGCCCGGCGCCGCGCCCGCCGCGCCCGCTCCCGGTACGTACACCAGCACCGCACAACACACACAGGACCGTGACTGGGACAGGACTACGCGGACGAAGTCGCGGATTTTTTTGGAACTTACTGAATATCCCGCGGTCCCGTGGAAACTTACTGAATATTCTGGCAGTTATTATATTGAAATCTGCCGGAAAATAGTACAAGTGTGAAATGTTGGTGATTGTCGCTGAGGCGACATTGAGACCCCAGTCGTTAAGCGAGGGTCTTAAGATAGCCGAGGACGGTAATCATCAATACACACGTGTATCATACGACGTTTTTCAACACACTTGTGAAGAAAATAATACTAAAATAGTACATTATGGTACAAAACAGTGAAAACAAGTTGTGAAAATATTTTCGCAATATGACGAGAAAAATTAATCAGTTTCCCTATGCGCGCGCATCGTACTATTTTTTTAAATTTATTTACGGCCTGGATTCTAATCTTTTGAGGCCTTCGCGCATTTACAATGGCGATCTGCCACAGACTAAAAGAATGAGGTTTCTTTTTTTGTCTTTTCGCGGATAGGATAATAAAGGAACTCAATATATAAAATTAAAAAAAAAGCTCTATAACTCACTTGTGAATAATAGTAATGAAAAAGTCACAGTTTGATTATAGGTGTCATTACGTGCCGAATTGCGGTGAAATTGGAGCCACTTTATGAGCAAGTGTGTTGAAAACATCTTTATGCCTCAGTTAAACGTTGCTTGGCATTGTTGAAATTGACACTAAGTAACTTGATGTACTATATCTATGATTTTTGTTATAGAAGTGAAGAAGGAAGGCGAAGTGAAAACAGAATCGATGGAAGTGGACGGGGAAGGGGACGCGAAGGTCAAGGACGAGCCGTCCGACGCGGCGCCCGCCGAAGACGGCAAGGAGGCCAAGGACGACGCGACGCCGCCGCCAGGTATCCATCAGCCTGCTCAAGTCCACTGTTGGACGCACTCGTATCATTTGATCCAAAAAATTTCGAAAAAATTAAGCAGTAAAAAGTTTTTTTTTAAGAATATCAGCTAAGCTTTACTTGACTTATATTCCTGTCTCCTACAAATAAGCGAAAAGCTCGTCCCCTCCAAATAAGTGTGGTTGCACTAGCCTAACAAGCGTCTAGCATAGAATAGAATAAATTTTTATTCAAATAAACTTTAACAAAGCGCTTACTAATCGTCAAATGTATCTACCACTGGTTCGGAATGCCGTTGGTTCGGTGTAATATTTCGTCGTTGAAATTTTAATATCTCCTATGTGATAAAAGCATCTAAGGATTAATTATTATCATGGAAAAACAAAAAAATACTTCCTGAAAAAATTAAATATCATTTACAAAAAAAAATTAAAAATAATAAGTACGCACAAGTCACTGAAATAGGAAGACATTCAAGAATAAATATAAGATATTTACATGAGAGTTTTTGCAATGTCTGAAATCACACTTCACACTAATATTATAAAGGCGAAAGTTTGTATGTGTATGTGTGTGTGTGTATATGTTTGTTACTCCTTCACGCCACAACGAATGAACCGATTTGGCTGCTTGGAATAGAGATAGCTCATACCCAGGATTAAAACATAGGCTACATTTTATCCCGGAAAATTACAGAGTTCCCATGGGAATTGAAAAACCTTAATCCACGCGGACGAAGTCGCGGGCACCGTCTAATTGCTTATAAACTATGTATTTGCAAAACACCTTTCGGCCAAAATGACACTAAAGAGGTTTTAAAGGAGACTGGGCAAATTTGTATGGCAGTATGACCCAGCGCGGCCACTGATGAAACTTAGTGTTTTAGTCTCGTCTTGAACGCTATAACCAACAGGTAAAATCTTATCATTGCGAATTTATTTTTTATTTTCTTCTCAGTAAAAAAATATACCGGCCGAATTGATAACCTCCTCCTTTTTGGAAGTCGGTTAAAAATGTGTATTGTAACTGTGCGGTGGCCGGCCAGCCTTTGCAAGCGGCGGTGGGTCGACGCATGATTTAAAAAACTGTCATTAGTTATGACACCAATTTATGTATATGAATAATAATAAGTGTATTACAATTAATCAAATTGAATATATTTCGTTGATGGCCGCAAAAACATCGTGACCGGGTCATTTTTGCCCAATCTCCTTTGCAACGATGATTGAACGTTGACACAGAAGCTCCAGCTGCAGTGGACGCGAAGCTGCAATCAGCGGCTGCAGCATCACTGGCCGCGGCGGCGGTGAAGGCCAAGCATCTCGCCGGCGTCGAGGAGAGGAAGATCAAGTCGCTGGTCGCGCTGCTCGTCGAGACGCAGATGAAGAAGCTGGAGATCAAGTTGAGGCATTTCGAGGAGCTGGAAGCCACTATGGAGAGGGAGAGAGAAGGTCAGCAGGGCGATTCAGACCTGTTCGATAACATACCGTGTCGATACGGTTAGATATCGATCTCTTTTTGTCGTGTGGATTCAGAGCGAGCGAAATATATGTTAACAAACCGAATCGATCGACAAATAAGTTATCGGAAGGGTCTGAATCGGGGGGCAGTTCGTCAACATCAACCCTTACATCTACATATATCCTTACTTTACTAATTGAAAAAAGTGTGTTTGTTTGTTGGTTTGTCCTTCAAACGAGTACGGAACGACGTAATTTTTAGCATGCGTATAGTTTAGAAGACTTGGAGAGTGACATTGGCCTAATGATCGACCAAATAATTAGGTATTAAGTAAACCAGTTTATTTAACCAATCACGAATAATTTATTATTACTAAAAACCACGAATATCGTGCTTCTTTAATGAGTAATTCGTGGTTTCGTGGTTGGTTATGGCCATAAAGTTACTCTCAGGATGGCGCTATGCTACAAATACCGCGTACATATTTTCAATATTTACGTAATATTTCATCACAGAGTTAAACTAATATAAAAACATCAAATTATTTATATCAATTTATCACTTAGAAAGTCTTACTAAAAATAGACTGTTAACACAAAAATTTCCTTTTAGACTAACAATTAGTTTCAAACAGGTCTGGAGTATCAACGGCAGCAATTAATACAGGAGCGGCAACAGTTCCACTTGGAACAGTTGAAAGCCGCGGAGTTCCGCGCGAGAAACCACGCCATTCAAAGGTAACATTTGTTTCAAACTAGTTGCCAAGCTGAAGTGACACAAAGTTCAAAGAGTCGATACACTCATGTTAAATACTAGTGTTGCAGAACTATCGATAGTTGCACTATCCATAGCTGACCTCGAAAATCAGTCATATAATCGATAGTTCTATCGATACTATTTGCACGTGATAATACTATCGATTATATCGATACTATCGATAGTATAAAACCAACGATAGTATCGATACTACAGATAGTATTGATACTTCAGAAATACTATCGAGATTAATGTAATCGATACTATCGATAGTATCGAATCTATCGACAGACTTGCTACCGATACTATTGATACTATTCAGCTTGAGCAATAGTATTTACTTTTTTTTAAATCGATAGAATCGATATAGAACTATCGATTGTATGACTGATTTTCGAGGTTACGATACTATCGATAGACTATTGCTATCGCAACATCACTGTTAGATACAAGGCACAGACTATTAGGCTGCCTAGTCCTACTTTCACTGACTGCCTGTTAAACGTAAAAACCCCGTTAAAGACAAAAACTGACAACTCGATACAAAGAGTCATCTAAGACAAGTTGAAAAATCTTGGCGATTCTTAGCTTAGGAGTTTCTTAGTGAAAATCGATCGGTGAAAGGGTAGTAACTTTTACTTTTTTACTCATCGTAGAATAAACTAACAATAGTAACCAAACAAAAATAAATATCGTCTGTGTGCAGGTTACAAGCGGAGACGGGCGTGAGCGTGGCCGGGCCGGCGGCGGCGGGCGCGGGTGCAGCGGCGGGTGCAGGCGCGGGGGACGCGCCGCCCGCCGAGCCCGCGCCGCAAGCCGCGCCGCCGCACCACGCCTAGACCAACGCTGAACATTACACGTACTAGTACTATCGTATTATCGAGTTGATACGTACTCTGGTATAATATGATTGGCTGACAGCTTGACAGGTGGCTCTGATTGGACGAAGATCTAAAAGGGAAGTACCACGCACTCTCAAAGATGCTGTGCATCATCCCATGCCGAATAATATAACATTACCAATTCATATACAAAAGGTACATTTAAATTTACTCAAAAATATACCTTCTGAATTCTTTTTTGCTCGTTGTCCACAGTTTGCAATTTTTGAATAAGGTCAGTTTAATTCTAAAGGTGCGTGTTGGACATGTTAATCCTGAAAACACGTGTACAATTCAACACGTGCATTTTTATTTTTATCTACTAAATGGATATGACGGTTACGTTTGTTTTAAGTAGATTAATAAATCCAATTGAACATCAACGTCATTCGTCACCTCTCATTTAATTGATTCATAAATAAAAGTAGGTCGCTTTTCACGGATTTTCCGATAATACGCATAATTAACTTATCGCGAGCAATTCTAGATACAATTGTATGATAACGTGCAATGGACCGTAAGAAACTTAAGTACTTTTATAATATAAACGTTATAAATCATACATAGCGTTAAATATTTAATTTTATGCATTTCATCAAATTCAACACTAACTGGCGAAAATAGCACTAGTTTTAAATTGGTTTGATTTCTTGAAACTTGAAGTAAAAAAGTATTAATTATATAATTTTTTATTTTTGTGTAGAAATAGGATAAGCAGATTTTTTAAATTGATGACTTTATCTTCGATGATTAAAGGCCAACGCTATCTTAGCCCTTGACTTCGATCTATCTTACCTGATACCATCATGTATCGATCGATCGATCAACGATGCAGTTTAAGTTAACAATAATCTGACCATTAACTCGAAAGGAATTTTGCACTTGGCAGTGTAATATGTATTAAACCCATGTGAGTTTAATACACAATAAACAATTAATACCCAAAATAAAAAATTAATTGTAAATTAATAAAAATATTTATGTGACCCGTTAATTCGTTTAAATTCTTTCAAGGAACACTAAAGAGAGATGTCTTTCAAAAGTAAGAAACCATTAAAAAAATAATAATCTGAGATAAATATCTATATAGAGAGACCACGTACCTGTAATCGTATTCTCTGATGAGATCTAAATCTAATTAATTGATATTACAGATGATCAATAATTTTCGATGAAAAAACAGCACGATAAAGATAGTAAAGTACTTACATAAATATTTACCTTCTGCGTAAAGAGACTTGATTTAAGATTTTTTCGAGGTTTCAATTTTATTTAAGTATTTTCATAGATGTGATTTTGTCTGGTGGGAGGCTTTGGCCGTGGCTAGTTACCACCCTACTGTCATAAACGTGCCGCCAAGCGATTTAGCTTTCCAGCACGATGGTGTGTAGAAACCGATCAGGGGTGTATGAGTTGAATGTACACTGCCATATCCCTTCCAAGTTAGTCCGCTATCATCTTACACTGCATCATCACTCACCATCAGGTGAGATCGCAGTCAAGGACTATCTTGTCATCGAATAAAAAAAAATTCAGATGTAAATTGTAGTTTCCATTGGCAAATTACTTTCGCAATTGCTTGCAAAAGACAGGTAAAACTTGCAGAAATTGACTTGCTGCGAATATTTACTCAGTGGAAGGGACTCGTCTGAGCTTAAGTCAGCTATTTAAAAAGAAATCTCACCTTATTGTCATTCCAAAATAGTTATCTTTTGATGAAGGCTCCTTGACGTCACGTTATTTTAATCATATTATAATCATTATGTTATAGAGATAGAGAAAATAAATTAATTAGCTGATCGCTGATCTGTATCAAGATGTAACATGTGATGGAAAATCACCTAAACCACTTCGAAGGTTATACGATTGTGACCTAGATACCTTAGGAAAATATAATTAAAAAAAAATATTAAAGTATCATCTAATTTTCCTCGTCATAGTTGTTCCGTTCCTCTCATTAATTTTTATTTATATTATAAAAAATTAAAATATGCTCAATAATAATTACTTAATGCCTGTTCACATTAGGCTTGTAGTTTGCGGCTCACTATATGATCGTTTAATATTTTTAAGAATAGATCCTTCACATTACCTGTATATTTACTTTAGACTAAGTGAAAAATGACGAAACTATAATCCACTTTTCCTTAACTGTCTTAAACAAGTGGTTTCTCAAAGAAAGACGTTAAAGATGCGCTAAGAACAGCGCATAGACCGTTCTTACCGCACTGACAATGGAACCGCGCTACAAGTAAAAACCAAACTTCAGAACGTCATAAGAGTCTGGCCACGTTCGTCGGTTACGTGATTCTCTGAAAAGTTTTCTTTGATTTTTTTACCTTTTAAGACAGTTAGTGACAAATAATTTTGTTGATTTGAATTATAATAATAGTGTGATATGCTATGTTACCTATATAATAGGGTGTGTGAAGTTTGCGACTGAACGTTCGTGGATGAATCAGTCAGCGTCTGATTTTCAGCGAAATTAGGCGTGCAGTCGGTTACGAACTAATTAGTTCAGCTTGCTTGGTTATTCAATATTTAATGTAAAAAAATTTGACTGACTGACAGCTGCTTTGCTGCATAGGCTGCTGATTGTAAGATTATTATGAAGAAATATATTGCTAATTTTTTTTATTAATTAAATAACCCTCAAAATCATGTAAAAATGGCAAATTTTTAGTGTTTTAAGTTTTCCTCGCGTAGTTATATTGAATTCCGTCAGATGGCGTAACAACTAAAATACACAGTATTATAATAACTACATTAGTGCGATCTTTGTTCTAATGTAAGTCGTTAGCAATCTATACTTCTTTAACTAATCTATGGCTCTGTGGTTTGCGACTCATAGCGGTAGACAGTACGCTGTCGACTGTAAGCTTAATGTGAACACGCCTTAACAGCAACGGTGAGAAGAATATTTGGGAGATAAATTCAAATGCAAAAATAAATTTGAATGAGTTTCAGGTATTAATTAAATGAATTTGAATTTGATAAAAGCTGATAAATTGTTTTATCGCGAAGGTATTAAAAAATAACATAGTATGTATGTATAATTTCTATAGACATATAAAACAAAGTTTTTGATCGAAAATTAATTACTTATTTATGAATATTCGTATGATAAAAGATAGATTTTAAGATTAATTATTAAGTTACTTATTGCCCGTTTTCACTAACCACGAACAAGGCGGCGCCTAACTAGGTAACGCCTAAACTAAGAAGATCCTTTCACATTTCACCAATAGATTTTCACTAGGCTACAAATCGCCTAAGCTTTTTCAATTTGTCTATGAATCTTTGTATCTTCATCTTCTAAATATTTAGGCATCCGATTTAGACGACTCCTTGGTTTTGTGAAAACGGGCATAAATCTTAGGCGTAAGAATTAGGTACCTACTTACACGTCATAGATAATATTATGAAATAAAAGTAATGAAACCCGAATGTTTGTTTTATTCCGCTTTGTCCTTTCATTGCCTGCATTCTTCCGATAAGAGAAAAATTCGCAGGTGGACTTGGATTGAGGTTTTCTTTTGATCTTTTTGAATAAAAGCCGAAGTTAATTGTTCGCCGTTAAATCCACAATGCAGTATGTTGCAAATTGACGTGCTAGTTTAAATTCATACTGAAAAGTTGAGAATTTCACTGATATTTATATTTAATATTTAATAGCTTATAAAAAGCTTTAAAATGTTGGGAACACGGACCCTATTGTCGTTTGTTTTAGTGTATTGTGTCAGTGTTGCACTGGCGAAAGATCCGCAACGTTACATCATTTCTATGGTAAGCAATGTTTCTATCCATTTCAATTACGATTATTATAAATATAATTATTGTAAAGCATGGTGTAAATAAACGGTCAAGTGCGTGTTGGGTCACGCGCAATGTTCCGGGTTCCGTAGTTGCCAGTCACATGCGTAAATGGTACCTAAGTACCTACTTAGAAGAGACTACTCTCGCAGAATAGAAAATTCTTACACCAATCACATCACATCACACTTCACACTAATATTATAAAGCCGAAAGTTTGTATGTGTGTGTAAATGTTTGTTACTCCTTCACGCCACAACGAATGAACCGATTTGGCTGAAATTTAAAATGGAGATGGCTCATAACCAAGGATTAAAACATAGGCTACATTTTATCCCGGAAAATTACAGAGTTCCCATGGAAATTGAAAAACCTTGATCCACGCGGACGAAGTCGCGGGCATCGTCTAGTTATTTATAACATACAATATTCTTAAAAGACCTATCCACCTCAGAATGACGAGCTAAAAAAAAATTACACCTGCTTTACACAACGTTCTCTTACACGTAAAGCAGGCATATTTTTTTAAGATTTTGTTTATAGGTAGGTTTCTAGGTTTTGCTTAAGATATAAAATATAAAAATTCCAAATTACAGCTTTTTAGTGCCTATCAATAGTATTGAATTAAACCGCGGACAGACGGACAGACTTATCGAAAAGATAAGGGGTTTTTGTTGTCTTACTACGGAACCCTAAAAATATTCAATTCCATGCAAATGCATTTTATTAATAATTTTATTAACATTCATTGACGTAAGTATTATTACGTCAATGTTAAAAGTGATAAATTAGTGCAGGTCCTTTAGATTTTTTTATTGGAGCAAACTAAATAATTTAATTATTCTATTAATAGGTACCTATTATAAATGCGAAAGTTTACGTGGATAAATGGATGTCTGTTACTCAATCACGCCGCACAGACAGATTGTTCAGTTTGCTCCATTTCTATTTAAGTAGATCATGCAAAAATTGCGCTGCACCCTCTGCCTTTTATTTTAACTGTGAATTAAAAAAACTAAAATTAACTTCCCTTCCCAGCAAAAATATTTAGAAAAATAAAAATTAAAAAGATAAAACCAAAACTGAAAAAGTTGAAAAACGCGACTAACTGAATAAACTGATAGTATAACTACGGTCAAATGATACAATATAATTTTTTGATCAAGCCGTAACATAAAAAAGGGTTTTTAGATACCATCAGGGAACAAAAATACACCAGCTCTCTTCCTGCACCCAGAGAGCCCGGTCTGGGACACGGAGTCGCAGTCGCTGTACTTTACGGACGTGCATCTTCAGAATGTGCACAGATGGGATTACGTCACTGGGAGAATATATACGAAGCATATCGGTAGGTACCTATGTTCATCATCAGCAAAACATCACTCACTACTGAGCGTAGGTTGCCCCTCATAAGTTTACAGATCATAGTCCACGATATCAATGTAAATTAGCAGACTTCACACACCTAGTTCGAGGGCATTATGAGAACTTTCAAATGAGTCGCTAGGAGGCCGCATGCAGACGGCACAAGACCTTAAAAGTCCATACAACAAAAAACCTATGTCTACCAATGGTATCTATCGGTTGATAAACAAAAGTTAAAATCAATAATTAGGTACAAATATTACAATCATAAGTTTTTATTGCTACATTAGAAATCCCCATCAGTTCCCCCCGACAATATTATTAAATAATAAAAAAAGAACTCCGCTCCAGAAAAAAGTAAGGAACACTTTTACTTTGATTGAATAACTTAAACAATATTCTATTTTACATTCCCAAGGTTACGGGCAAGTGAACGTGGTATCGCTGGTGGCGGAGTCCAGGCGGTACCTCGTAGCAGTGCGTTCTGCGCTGTACCTTCTAGACTGGCACGTGGCGGGGGACGCGGCGCTCAGGCTGCTCACTACGGTGGATCACGGGCTACCCGATAACGTGATCAACGAGGGGAAGCCAGACGCGAAAGGAAGATTTTGGTTCGGTAAGTGCCTAGCTACAAGCAGCAAAAAACTCAATGGTCCAATGTAGTCACCACTACCTATATAACTTAATCACTATCCTGGTCGACTATTACCAACTCATTATTTAGTTATTTACCTATGTGCTGAAATAGTTCAGATTTACTATTGTAAATCTAGAGTAGTGTAGAATTGTGTAGTAATATTCTACTCGTACCTACTAATAGTATGACTCACGTGAATTCATAATTTCGACAACGTATTTATAGTAACAATTTTAGAATTAGATACTCATAAGGTACCTACTCTAGGTGGCTCTAGAAATAAGGACTATTCAGATGGAATCACGATTCAATCTGAAAACACATGTATGAGACCCTATAGGTACTTACCGATAATACAACTTAGGTAACCTTAGATCATAGTTCCAACTACCTACCTATTCCACAGATTTAGTTAAGTTGCTAGTCAAATCAAATTACCTAATGGTTCATTTTCCATAGGTACGAAGGGCCCTCATAGAGGAGATGACGTGCTACCAGACAAGGCTGCCTTCTACAGCATAACACAAGAGAACTTCAGAAACCCACGCGCCCATTTGCGACCTGTCACTATTTCCAACGGACTGACGTGGTCGCTGAACAATAGTATCCTGTATTACATCGACTCACCTACGCAGAAGATCGAGGCTTTCGACTTTGACCAGGAAAGCGGAGAACTCAGTAGGTATACCTAATATGCCATGTATGCCACCCGATAATAATAATAATAATCTTTATTAGAAAAACTCAATACAAAACTTTTTGTTGGAATCCTGACTGCTAAACTAAGACAGCCCGTATCTTAGGGGCCAAATAGCACCCAATAAGCCAATAGCCCAACGGTTAAATGTGCGGACTGAAAGTTGAAAGGTTGCAGGTTCGAACCCCACTCGTTGCAATATTGTCGTATCCATTTATAGCACAAGCTTTCCGACTATTCGGAGGAAATAGCCTTCTATCCCCTCCAAAAAAGCTGTGCTGTAAGTGGAAAAAAACAAAATCAACCAAAAAATCAAACTCTTTTTAAATATCTACCTAACGGTTTTAACAAACGCTTGACTGCGATCTCACCTGACGGTAAGTGAAGATGCAGCCTAAAATGGTGCGCGCTTGCCTAGATGTCTATTCACTCTTGATTTAAACATCAAGATCGATCTCATCTAAATTATTTATTTTTAATTGTGGACTGTGGTTTGTCAGGTGGGAGAAGAACAATTCTTGATATATTTATGCACGGATACGGCGACGCGATACCAGATGGCATGACCATAGACAGCCGTGGGCAGCTGTGGGTAGCGCTTATGTTTGGAGGTTCGGTAAGTTTCCATTAGGTACTACACCTAAAAATATATACCTACCTAACTTTCTTATAAGGAATTTTCATATAAGGAAAAACAATATTCTTTTGCTATAACTAATTCGCCAAACCAGAAAAAATCTTCGCCAGCTTCTATGTTCATCAACAGCAATCCATTAGGTACTCACTCTGAGCGCAGGTCTCCTCCAAAAAAGGTTTACAAACCATAGACAACAACATCAATGTATTCCTACGTCAATCGATTTGTGTTAATCTTGGGAGTGTCACTAAAGACGTCATGTCTTCATCAAATCAAAGTAATCAAAATTCATATGGCAACCACTAGACGCCATATTGTAAAAAAGAAAAAAGTTAAAGTCGAGGAACTATGTTGCTATGTGTTGTATTTTAAAGCTATTGCATAGCTTCTATCACGAGCCTTGAGCGTGGAGACTGAATCCAGAAATTCCGTAACGAAAATAACCTGACACGGGACTCCTCTCACCGCTATATGGCGTTGATAAAAAATGCTATGCAATAGTTTTACCGCGGCAGTCCCCGAGTGCCACACGTCTTTTTTTTAATTGCTCGTTTATATAATTATGTTCTTTACAGGTTTTACACATAGATCCAGAGAAGAGAGTGATTATAAGAGCGTACAAACTACCAGTATCGCGCCCCACGTCTATTTGCTGGGGCGGGCCCAACTTGGACGAGCTCTTTGTCACCACCTCGCGGCATCGGCTGATCGACCACGAGCCTCTGGCTGGAGCGGTATTCACTATCCGGGGCACGGGCAGCTTTGGGGTACCGAGTAATGCTTTCAGATTCGATAATGCTGATAGCTATTAACTTATGCCATAATCCATTATCAGCTCGCTTGCCAGAAGTTGAAATTAGTGAAGCCTTGCAAAAATTCAATCATAGTCAATCAGCGTAAAGCGTATGCTTAACAAATGCAGGTGATGTAGCACAGCGTAGATTTTGCAAGGAAGGGTAGTCGAGACTACTATAATAGCGAGCGCTAATTAAATGGCGCTTACTCATTGGTGGTCATTTTTGTTCCGAGCTTACACATACCTACCTACCTATATAAGTCGTCGGTAAACACACGTCAGCGCACACGTAAGTGTCGCGCAGAAATCTGTGTGGTCACTAAAATCTGACGCAGAGCAGGCTAGACACGTCTGCCTGGCACGTGTGCGCCGCAGCGTACGTAGCTCTATATTCTTGCATTTGATAAATCTGCTCTGCATTCCAGCATACGCTAGCCCTAAGGGTTGAAAGTTTATTCAAACGTCTACAAAAAGTGATCAATCTAGAACTGAGTAAAAAGTTTTCGAAATAGTCTTCTTGAAATTAAGAAAATTAATACCTAATACTTACCCATAAATATGTACGTACCAGGCAAATTGTTTGGGGCAGCTTGACTTGTTTCAATTTCCAAGTGAATGTTGAAGATTGATACGATAAAGTTACAATTTGTAAATAGTACTTAGTCGATTAAAGCTAATGCGTAATGTTCCTACTTAAATGAAAACAATAAACTTTTTATTTATTTATCATTTATCTGCGTTTTTATAATATCCTTATGTTCTATTGACTGGTTTCTCTCTCGCCACTCTCTCTCCATGTCTGCTAAGTAACTGTACCTACAGGAGAAATACCTACGTATAATGTACAAGAGTGTGCGCACTATACCTATATTGACTCTCTCTATATGACACGACCGGCAAAATCAGGTGCAAAATCTTTGTGCTTTTGCACGTAACAACGCCAAGTTGACAATTTCAAAATACATCTTTTCGTCTAAGCCAATATACCACCGCATAAACTATCCACAAGTAACTTGTCCAATGAGGCAGTTTTTAATATAAATTATAGTTATATAGTTCTTTCAGTTCACTAGGGCGCGTGAGCTTTACTTGTGGTTACGGCATGTACATGCACATTGCGTAAGTGTGTGTGCCTGTCAGGAGCCTAGGTGAGAGCAGTCAGGCGCGATCAAGCTCTCCCGCCTACTTATATAGATAAGTACGACACACACAACTATGAGCCACGCGCCCTCGTGAATTACAAGAACTATATCTCGGACATATACATTTTATAATTTCTGAGTTTACTTCATAAATGCGACAAACTATTCATACAAATCCTTGTAACCTTATTAAAAAATTAAATGACTTGTATGCACATTTTTATGTGCATACGCATTGAATTTTTTAATAAGGTTACAATGCAGTTAGAATGATGAGATGTCCTTCAAAAACCTACATAATGTATGTTATGTAATTAATAGTATGTTTATGTATCATACTTATGTTTATAATGTAGCTGGTATGTAATTATTTAAATAAGTAGATCTAAAGACATATTTATTTTTATTGTATGTTATATGTAGTATGTATCTACTACAGTGTATCTCTTTAAGTACACTGTAATAATAATATCTATTTCTGTGCACTTCTTGCGATTCCCCCGTCTCTCAATACATTAAGTTATTTTGTATTAGATAGGTCGGCTGCCCCATTTCAAAACCTAGTAAGTGTAATTGACAAAATTTTACATGAGACCAAAAAAACATATTTGTGGTAACCCATCTGAAATTTTCAATAGGTCATAGGCGTAGACAGAGAAGGCAATAGACCAAGGTACTGTGTAACCGCGACTGAAATAGAGATAACATGACGTAACGATGACGTCACATGACAAGTTTGAGTTTAATGTTGCCACAATAACTGCACTTCCCTGTTACCCCAAATTAGATGGAAAATTCTTCCCAGGATTTTTAAATAAAACGACAAAACAGATGCTGAACTGTTTTATTTTTTAATAACATACCTACACATATAAGGTTGTCTGGGAGAGACATACCTATTAGGGTAAGCTTCTATTTTTTACATATATCTTAATATTGTGTGCAATAAAGAATTTATTATTCTTTATTGCACACAATATTAACTTCAACCACCACTTAAAAGTATAAAATAATTTTAGTTTGTACGCGTAAGTCGGTTTTTTAAAAATATTTTTTTTTATATCAAAGTTTTTTAATGTAGTTTCATAGGACTAGATAATTATTTGCTCCTTAAAAAAAATATTGAAATGCCGAATAGAAATTTAGCATATGTGAGTCATTTTGAAAAAAGATGTATGTAACACAAAGGAAAATTTTTTTCGTTACTAGTAAGAATGTTACACAAAATAATTTGTAAAGAACAGTTAAAATTTTCCTTCGATCGAGTAATGCTATTGAATTAAAAGCAAAAAAATTTATATATTTAGTCATCAAAATCATCATTAATGAAATAAACAGTATATTCCTTTTTTTCAGGCAGTCGTATAAAACTGCAACTCTTCATAGTTTAAGTTAATAATTATTAAAAAAAACATAAAAAGTCTGCCTCTAGCTATTTAAAAATGGCTTTAAAAATTAAGAACTTTGCAAATAAAATAATTCTTAAGATCGCCAACAGTTCTCGACTGGTCGTTGGACATTCGAACGAAACTTCAGGATGATTCAGAACAGTAACCGACACTATCTAACTGAATACACTTTAATCATCGCCGACATATATTATATTCTAGTATCCATCATCTTTCTTTTCTTTTCTCATAATATTCATTTCTTCCATCACGACCTTATTTTGTTTCAACAAAAATTAAAAAAAAAAAAATTGAAAAAGTAGCCAAAGTAACCCGCCGTTACGGTATGTCAGAGGACATTACTAAAAAAAAACCTATCTCCGTGCCAAATTTCAGCCATATCGGTTTAGTGTGGCGTGATTGAGTAACAAACATATGGATGTTTGTTACTCAATCACGCCACACTAAACCGATATGGCTGAAATTTGGATGTATGTATGGATGGCCATACATACATTCAAACTTTCACATTTATAATATTAGTAGGATAGGGAAAATCGGGACATTGTATAGGTACCTAAAGCTGGCAACACACATAGATACTAAATGTTCTTATTAACTGTCAGTTTGTTTCGCACAAAAGTGTGTCGACCTTGAAAAAAACTGGTTACACGATGAGGGACAAAAAATTGGGTAGCTGCGTCTCTGTTTATCACATTAGTAACTTTATTTCTGCTCTCTTTTTAGTGTGAGTGAGAAAGAAATCGTCACTGGCTCTATGTCTTCTCTCTCTACGGTCATAGGTATCTGTTGATGAATTAATGTTTACTACTTTGAAAGTTTTTATTTGATACTCGTATATTTATTGTTTTTTTTGGTCTTTTGTAAAATTTTGTCGACCACACTAACTAGGTTCTGAAATGGGGCAGCCGAGGTACATTGTTCGTTTACTTATATTTTTATCATCTATGCTGACAAGTTCAAGTCATTTATAGATTGTCCAATTCTTTATTTTCTTTTTGGCAGATCAAGAAATTTTGACTTTAGTGACGCCTTCACACGTTACCGATTCGATTTGAAGTAATAATCGATTTTATTTAAGAAGAACTTTCAATCGATTTAATGAAATATTTTTTAATTTTGATTTAACGTACTTATATTTTATTATATATTTTTAATCACTTAGATAAATTAATTTGACATATTATGTTTGCGGTAACAGACAAACAGAAAAAAATAATAAGTTGATTTGGGTTCTTTATCGATAATAATAATAATTAAGGTTTTCTTTCAAAACATGTTTAACTAGCGACCTGCCCCGACTTCGTCTGGGTTGAAATATTAAATATTTGTTTTTACGGGGCTGCGATCGCACAGAGCTTCTTATAGGAAACGATTGTTAATAAGATCACCACAGGAACCACAGGAATCTTCCGCGCCGATACCTGCCACCGTGCCCCGCCGCACCGGCTGGCACCATTTTATTATTTTATCACGCGGAAATATTCATTTTCTGATAACTCCGATATTAATTTAAATTGTATAGTTATAAACCAGATCAAGTTATTTATACCTTTGCCTTAATCCTTACCTAAATAAATGATTTCTCAAGCAAGGCAGTTTAAATACCTGTAAATTACTTTTTAGTTTATTAAAATCGGACATTCCATTCGAAACATATTACGAGTTTAATAAAATTGCTCAGTGAAATGTTTTTAAAAATTACGCGTTGATGTCACTTGCCCTGCATTTACTGTACGTTTATGCCAAAATGTTTAAAAAATAAATGTCCAGCCGTGCGAAGCCAGGACGAGCCGCTAGTATTTAATAATTTTACTTGTTTCATTTGTATACCCAATTACGTAGCTAGTTTGTTAAATAAATAAGTAGGTAGGTATGTGATTTTCCAAGTATATTTGCTCATAACTCTTGATTTAAACTTGGTTTAGACGTTATTAACCACGCGTTTTGAAGTTAACTCACTTCACTAACGCGTGCATAGTTACATTTTAAGGCAGCCGTCAAAAAAAAAAAATGAAAAGAAAAATTTCTTTACCCTTGGTTAGAACTTAAATTCCAAGATTTCAACTTAATTCCTTGCAAATATTCAATATTGGAGTCATAGTTACTATTTTTATTTCCTTTTTTTTATTAAATTTACAGAAACAATACTTACACGAAGTCAAATTATTTTTATCATAATTGTGAATGATTAATCGTCTTTCAAGAACTGTGTTTTAGTCTGTGGTTGTTTGTTATGCACAGGGCACTTCACTAAACGTCAATAAAGTACGACATTATTTTAGTACATTATTCCGAAAACAAAAAAACGGTAATTTATAGGCGTGATCTGCCAAAAAGAAAATAAAGGCTTGGACAAAGCATAAATAAGTATTTATTAATTTAGTATTTGCTTTAGGAATGAAGTAAAACATCTTTAGGAAACCTGAATGCCTGTGATTTCTCTATAATATCATCAAAGGTGTGTGACGTCTTCCAATCAGCACTTGAATCCTAACTTAAACTTCAAGTTTTGGTTAGGAAAGGTAACCTAAACCCCTCATTTAAGAGGAGACTTGTGCTCAGTTTAATCGGCCGACGAATTAACAACGTAATAGGCTGAGATAAATAATTAATAAAATTATATAGGTAGTTAATGCATTGCAAGTCGGCGTTAACTCGTTTTTTTTCGGTCGTAAGGAATTGCTAAGTGGTAAATTTGAAATAAAAAATTTCATTGATCCGAAATAGTTTAATATAGAACATGAGCTTACGCGAATACTTCAACAAGTAAATGTACAACATCTTAGACTCCATCAATAGATTTTTAACAAAAACACGTCACAACAGCGAAAGATGACTAGTTAAATTTTGTGAACAGTAATCACGATAACACTTAAATATTAACGTAAAATAGACGAATATTATAAGATTCACAAAGAGAAATATTGAGAATAATTTTTAAAATATGTAGAATAGGAGCATTCTCATATTATCCGATCCGATGTTATGTATCTACAATGATCTACACCCTAACAGTTGGTGTAAAATTTTGGGCTACAAGGCAGTTGCAGAAAGAAGACTTTTATGATAAGTCTAAAGAAAAAGGAGATCGCCAACCCCTTACTCTATATATCTATGATTAACAATGATTTTTTGTACAAATGACATTTTAACTAAGGATCAATTTGAAGCGCCACATTTGACATAGATCGCCGCACCGACCTCTATGATTTCATAGACTAATTATAGATATCGGTGCGCCATTTGCAATATTATTAGTTCCAGAGACGCTCATATTATTGACGTCATCTTGACGTTTTACATTTACCACGCCAAGATGGCGTCAATCAAATCCAAAATGGCGTCAATAAAGTAGGTCCAAAAAAGAAATCACGCAACAAGTCCAGTGTTAATCATAGATTAAATTTAGAGGTCAGTGGGTGACACAGTGTCACTAGGTATAGAAAAAGCTTCCGTATGAACAAATTAAAAAAAAAGAGCACAGCCATAACAATATTTGGAACTGGATTTAAAGCTTCAATAGCTTCAACAGCCAAAGGTCGGAAGTAAAAACTCGTGCTGTTACGTTGTATTATTGTCGTGTCCACTACTAACCATTGAATTAATAATTATGTACTAACGTCTCCTAAAACAAGCTTTACGCTTAATCATGTTTAATAGGGCAAATATTTTTTATTTGAAAAAAAAAAAAAAAAAACTGGTGTTATGCCTCGCGAACCAGCTAGTCAGTTGTATAAAGTATCGGATCGGATAAAGGAGAGTAGCTGTAACAATTTTTTAAGTTAGGATTATCAATCACACGTACCTATAAGATATTATAAAATTCCAAATACCATCAACCAATTCACAATCTACATAATATCAATATGTTGTGTAGGCACATTTTACCCTTAAACAAATGAAAATTCAAACTGTCCTAATTTAACCGCGATAAGGGGCTTAAGTTAAAAATACTAGGAAATAAATTGTAGGCTACAGTTTAACTGAGACGGTTTATTACTTAGACTCGCTCCTTAAGTTTATTTGGAGGGGAGAGGGGAATAGTAGTAGGTAAGTCAGGCATGAATAATTTTCTTTTGTTTAGAAACTTTACGTCAACAACCCTATATTAACCGTGATTCCAACCATCCGGAACCATCTCAGTTCAACGTTAGATTAGGATTAGTAAAAAGAAATAGATTACTAACTCTTTGTATAAAACAAATTACGCTAAAAACGATAGATGGCGTTAGAGTTGAGTCAGATCTCAACATAGGTGGCTATCGAACATTGCTAACTAAGAACTGTCAAACCCTCATTTTGTATTACGATCTGTCAAACCCACAGTTCTTACATAATTAGATTTATCGACTTAGGATCAAAATTTTCATAAAATCGTATCGATACAGCAAATTAGTCTTCTTCGTTTAGTTGTATTGAATTCCAGTAGATGGCGTAACATTTTTGACAAGATTTACGCGAGTTTTGTTCTAATGTTAGCAATCTATACTTCTTGAACTAATCTGTTGTTAGGCATAGGGATTGTATCTCCATCAGTCTAGACGTTAATTTAATATAATAATAATTAATAAATTAATGATAAAATCTAATGTAGGTATATAATGTAATGTAATAATTAAATAAAGCTTTCCTACGTATCGATTTGATACTTAAATTTAATGTTTCTTCCTAAAATCATAAAAGGCAATTTTCCCTATCTAGTTGGTAACATGGCAAACTTAAAGTTTGTACACCTAATAAATAAGAAACACTACAAAAATTATATCACAACACTTTTTTTTATAGAACTAAACTAAACAAATATTATAGTTCTTTTATTTCACGAGGGCTCGTGGCTCATGGTTGTGTGTCGTAGCTGTATAAGTGTGAGCGAGCCTGACCGCTTCCAACTAGGCTCCTAACAGGCACGCGCACTTACGCAAACTGCATGTACACGACGTAACCACAAGTAAAGCTCACGTAACTTCGTGAGACAAACGTACTATACATAAAAATTAAGTAGGTACTATTTCCGTACTAAGTACATATTAAATTGCCTACAGGGTACATAATATATAGGAATTTATATGTTATAATATTAAAAAACTAAATATCTGGCCTAAAGTGTACATTATTATTATATACTACATAAAAATTTTGAAATTAAAATCTAACTACAACGTTATTTTTGTTAATATCCTCTATAGATCTCAGCATTAATGATATTAAACTAAATAGACAGATCTAAATCTCATGCTATCCCTTTCTTATAGCTCGCTACAGAAAAGGATAGCACCGAATTTAGACCTGTCAATTATTCAAAATAAGTAATGCTTTAGGTATAATCATCGATCTATTATAATATTGCATCGATCTGCATAGCTAGCATGGGCGGGAGAAATTTTATCCTCGGGAAAGGATAAAATGTTTATCCCCTCGCTCAGTTTTATCCACCTGTCGAGCATGAGCAAAACGGTAATATCCACAGCGGATATTCTTATAGGAATATACTTTTCCTTTCCCCTTTCGCCATGTTTTAGCATAGGGACAAGATAATCCCTTGTCAGTGAATAAAATCGGGGGATAAAACTTTTATCTCCTCCCCATGCTAACCCTGCTGTGGCTGTAACGTATAACCATGTAAATATTTCTTACAATTTATACACTTTAGGTTAAGGGAGGATAAACTTCTAAGTGTCAACAGCAACTAGGATATAATTTGGAAGCTGAGTAACTGAGGTAGATGCTTATACTAGTGGCAACATCTATTACATTCCCCCTTCTTCTATTATTAGTTACTAAATCCCCCGACTCAAAAAAAAAGGATTTATTAAAACCATTGACATAATAATACTATGGACTTCAGGTCAGCGCTAAAAATTGTCCGAGCCGAAAGAAAACCAAAACACGAAAAAGGTTTCCAATCGCACTTCACTAAGTATCTATCTATCCTTTTTTAAAACGCTACGCGCGTATAAGACAGAGGGAGTACAATATTTTTATCAAATAGATCGCATTTAGCTCGGGCACGCTCGGGCTGCCGAGTGAGCAAATTAAAGCTTATTGCAAGCAAAATTAGGCTGTATAGTAATGGGCTAAGACATAAATTACAATGTATTAGTTTGTTTATAAAAATACACATGTACACTCGTACATATAGGTTTTCTCGGGTCACTTTTTTCGTGAATTTTGCATTACACCCAAGGTTCAAGTATTATTATGTCAATGATTAAAACAAATCTAAGACTGTCGTAAAAAATAGTATTAGGTTCAACATTGGCCTATAAGTACTTAGGAAGTCCAAAGATATAGTTTGTATGTCGGGGGATTAATTATGTGTTGGGAAGCGATAACTCTATTCGCAAATGTAAGTTAGTACTTTATCTAACTACCTATGCACAGCATACAACTCGCTAAAGACATTCTCAATTTTTGAGACCAATTGACATAATATTAAGTAAAACCTAATCGCCCTTTCGCACATAATATACAAATATACATATCACACACCCAAATCAATAGTGAGACAACTCAAAAAAAGTCTCTGTTCCCTAAACGAAAATAGTCTTTCAGAATCTTTTCTTTGCAAAGTTATGAAACCCAAACATACATAAAATGTATGATGTCGTGAAATGCGATTTCATAACTTTGCTAACAAAAGATTCAGAAAGATTTTTTTTCGTTTAGGGAACAGAGACCTTTTTTAAGTTGTCTCACAATTGTTCTGGGTGTGCGATATATTGAAAACAACTTATTAATTTATTTTTAATTGATTAAAACTCACCAATTTTGTGTTCAATCACGTTTGTAGTCAAAAAGTTTTATAAAATTTTTATTACGAACAATTCCATTTTCACAACCAAAAATATTTCAAATCCTTTGTACTGTAACATACATCTACTTCATAAAAATAAGTCTTATAAGATGAAGAATCTTCGAGTTTAGTATATTATTTGCAAAAATAAAGAAATATGAATATTTAACTTTAGCTTTAAGGTTCAAATAGTCAAGATCTTTCGAATCATATTCATAACAGATCTGTTGTTTTATGACCAAAAACGAATCAGATTGTAACAATAATAATAAAAAAAAAAAAAAGAATGACTATAATGCGATACTCATGAGAATAGGACTGCCAAATAGCCATTTTATATTTATGTCCTGCTCATATACGGTTAACACTGAGTGAGATAGAAACAGAAAATGGCGGCTTCTCATTCCTATTTTTATTTGAATCGCATTATAAAGCCTCAATAGCCCTACGGTTAAAGGTGCGGACTGAAAACTAAAAGGTCAACGCATTCGATCCCTACCCGTTGTACTATTTTTGTATAGCTTTACGCTTATTTAGAGAGAGGGGGAGATTAGTCAAGTTCAAAATGGCTAATTTAAAAAAAAAAAAAGGGATGTGCGAAAAGGAGTTAGGTCACTACACCAATATACATTATAATTACGGTATAGACATCGTTATTGTACATACAACTAACCATATCCGATATACGATGAGCGCTGGCAGTGGTACGGCTGACCCATTCTACGTGATATGATCTACTCGTATAAACAGTCGCTAGGCTACGGTGCTACAATTATTATAAACAATACAATAATGCATTGTTTCTCAACCATTTTTATGTCGCGACCTACAAAAAAGCTAGAAAGTCAAGTAAAAAGCCTTGCGATCCCTTCACTAGAGCAACCACCGAGTTTCTTGCTGGTTCTTCTCGGTTGGAACGGCATTCTGAACCAGTGGTAGATTCACTTGACGATTCGAAAGCACTTTAAAGGTTTATTTGAATAAAAAATGATTCTATTCTATTCACTTTAAAATGGAGCCATGACTTATCGTAAGCGACATTTAAACCCTAAATTGAGTTTTTTATTACAAACGATGAATATTTTCACCTTAAAAATCTACGGCAAGTCGACGTTTCAGTAATAGTTTATGTATACCTGCAGTTTTGCAAAGGTTTCACCTCGCAAAACATGCGCCTGACTTCAAAAAAATTAAGTGTGTAGAATTACAAATATGAGTTATGGTATCGCGCGATACATGCGCATGTTTAAATTATTTGCAACCCGGTTTAATAACAAACGCGAATCAAACAAAATGACAACCAGAAATGAGAAACGATGCATTATAGTTATCAGTTTTATATAAGTAATAGTATCTTTTTTAAAGTCATGAATTTTTAAATCCAAACGTTTCCTAGATATTAACATGTTTGATTCAATCAATTTTCTCCATTTATGTCGAAGCGGTGACATTTATCTTACTAAGGCATAGTAGGATATGACGTCATCAGTTATTAAAAACATACACAATTTAGAGTGCGACAGTCCGTCGAACACAATATGTCCGCTCCACATCGCTTCAGTGGATAGGCAGCCTTATTTAACATTCAAAAATTTCAATTTAACTGGAAAATTTAAAAATTTCAATTCAACTGAACTGAAACATTTAAAAATTCCAATTTAACTGGAACAATCAAAAATTTCAATTGAAGTGAATTATTTAAAATTCCAATTTAATTAAAACATTTAAAGATATCCAATTTAACTGGAGCATGTCGAAATTCCAATTTAACTGGAACATTTAAAAATTCCAGTTTAACTGAAACATTTAAAAAATCCAATTTAACTGGAACATTTTGGCCTACGTCTTACAGCTTAGGGGCAATGAGTCCACTCATGATATCGAAGGTGTTTCCGTCCGGCGCGACGCGGACTTCTCCACTTGTGGTCTTGACCAAAAGCCAACCGGCCGAGTCTAACCCACTGATTGTGCCTTGCACTGGACTGCTGCCATCGCTGCTTTGGACGCGGATCTCTTCGTCACTAAAATGAATATGAAGTGCATAATGATTTAAAGTGTAATCAATAATAGGGATGTTAACAGTAATCACAAATTAATGTTTACTGTTAATTTTATGATAGTTTGTAATATTAGAATATCAAAAATCACATTTTTGTAATTTAATATAACTTAATAAATTTATTAAAAATGATTTTAAATGCTATATTTATCATCTGATGTCACGTGACTGCAAACGCCAAGAAGAGCTTGTGACGTCACTAATCGCGAAACAAGCTGACGATTGTATGTACGCCATGAATCGCGACCAATGTTTGTTTGACGAATGACGCCATGTCAGTCACGTGACAGTTGTGGAGTGTTTTACATTCAAAATTACTCTATTTTTGTTGAACATTCAAAATTACTCTATTTTTGTATATTTTCTCATCGAAAATACTAATATTTTTAAATAAAATATTTTTTTTATGGTAAGCAAGAGTCAATCTTCAAAATAAAAGCAATTCCGAAAAATTGTTAACATCCCTATTCACTGGGGTAAACTGACAGATGCTAATGTCACTTTGTCAAATAATGTTGCCACATTTTTTGTAATAGTGATGAGCCAGTCCAGCAGGTACGTAGTGATTCGGATCACTTGCACAAAATTAATAGAAAAATACCTAATGTTGAAGTCGGTCGGACCTAAATAGAAACGATGAAACCGATGCGCGACGCTGGCCCGAGTTCAACATACGTGTACAAACTAAAATTATTTTATAATTTTAAGTGGCGTTAGAAGTCGGTTTTTTAAACATATTTTTAAGCTTTTTAGTGTAGCTTCATAGGACCAATTCAAAAGATCATTTGTTTTGCTCTTTAAAAAAAATATATTGAAATGCCAAATAGAGCATATGCTATGAAATATGCATGGTTAAAATCCTACACACACTCTGATCACGAGCGATTTGCTCTTATTCATTGAGGAGTTCAGTCCTCCATCTCCGAAAATATTCATCAGATCGCTAACTAACTAACCTGACGATACGTCCTGTCAAATAAATAAAATTTATAAAAATCGGTTCAGATTCGACGGAGTTATGGAGTAAAATCGCCAAAAAAAAAAAAAACTCGTCGAATTGAGAACCTCCTCTTTTTTTGAAGTCGGTTAAAAATACACTAACCTGTGTAACCAATACTGGTAATACTGTTCCAGGAAAGCATCCACTCCACCCTCAGTGTCCATGTACTCCAGGATCCGCTCCAGCTGGGAGCAGTACCGCGCGAGGAACTTCTCTATCGATATCGACGCTAGTGCTGTGCCGTGCTTCTTGTTGTAGTCCGCTATTATATCATTTACGCACGTTGTCGGAACACTGTTAGAAATGTTCACACCCGTGCCTAGAAAATTATAGAATACTTGGGCTCTTTTTCACCATCGCCAAATAAACTTTAACCGAAGAATAAAGGATATTGTCCAAATTCGTCTAAGAAGCAACGTTTGTATGGATTAAGGTTTTTTAATTCCCGCGGGGAACGATCTTATTTTCCGGGATAAAAAGTAGCTTATCTTATTCCAGACTATAATCTATCTCTGTGCCAAATTTCAGCCAAATCGGTTTCGTCGTAGCGGCGTGATTGAGTAACAAACATCCATACATCCATACATCCAAACTTTTGAATTTACCATATTAATAGGATAGGATACAGTAAATTTATTTATTTTATGTCCTTTATTCTTAATATTAGAATTTAACGGACACTTAAGAATACACACCAATATCGACGACAACATCGTCGCCCGTACAATTCGCCGTAGTGATTGTGCCACCAATTTTTATATCGCGCCCGAAGTATATGTCGTTAGGCCATTTTATTCTGTAAATAGTTCAATTATTTATTTATTCCGAACCAAGGAAAAATCCTTATAGAACGAAATTATTTATTTCATGTAGTCCAACTTGTGGCTCATCATAAAGACTTAGCACGAGTTTACATATTACAATGATATAATATAGACTGTGAATTGAAACACAATGATTTCAGACGACAATGAATCTAGATGTGCTCTTTTTGAGGCTCAAGTTCGCTCGAGTATCGAAAGCTTATAGATATTATAGATTGAGAGAAGACCTTAAAGACTCTTTGTCTTTAAGGTCAGAAAATTCTAAAAGAAAAGATTGTCTACTTCCAGACGTATCTCGTCTGTGTATAACAAAAATTCAGTTAAAATTCCAGAATTTTACTGACGTTTTTTTCGTTTGATTTTTCCCTGGCCTCTGACGTTAAGTGTTTCGACACTCGAAACCTATTGTCGTTGTCGACGATGTTCAAACTTGTACTACATCATAGTATACTACTAGCTGTTGCGCGCGACTTTGTCCGCGTCAATTTCTGTTATTATGATCGCGATTAAGAGGTTTTTAAAAGAATATATTTTAAATATGGATAATTTTCCCCGTTTTTGCAACATTTTTCACTGATGCTTCGCTCCTATTGGTCGCAGCGTGATGTTACATAGCCTAAAGCCTTACTCGATAAATGGACTATCCAACACAAAAAGAATTTTTCAATTCGAACCAGTAGTTCCTGAGATTAGCGCGTTCAAACAAACTCTTCAGCTTTATATATTAGTATAGATTATATCGTTTTTAACCTTATATCGAGTTGGTCGTATGCGGGGTCGGAGCGTACCGCTCGCACGGCAGCGAGCGCCGCCGCGTGCTGAACCAGTGGCAGAGTCGGGGACACTTTCCGCCACACCTGGTGAACAATTCATTCATTCATTCATTCGTCTCGACCCATTGCCAGCTCAATACTAGCCACAGCAGGGCTATATTCTACCTCAGTGGCCGTCGAAAGTTGCTAATTAAGAACTCTCAAACTGTGTAATACGAAATATGTATATGTTTAACAGTTTTTACTAATTTAAATCGGTGTAAATCATTTTCTAGATCAATTTTTATTAGTGTTTATGTGTGGCAGACTGGGATACGCACTTACAAGCCACAATACCCGCGGAAATTAGGATTGTTAAACTAAATACAGGTTACCTAGTTAGGTGACAGACCCGATCACCCAAGCATATGACCAAAACTAAAACTTGTAAATACATGTATCATCTTCTCGTAGGTTAAGGTCATATTTTTGAATTTTGAATAAAAACATCCATTACTGACAAAAATTTAAACAAAATGAAAATTAAAAACAATCATAACAAAATCTCTTTTGATGAAAGGAGACACCCTGTTATTAAAAAAAACACTATAGTGCGGTCGCAGAACAGAAAGAATTTCGTACATTAACCTGTTACTACCTGTCTCTGTCACACCCGCTTTAAAATAATGCGTCACGCCCGCACAAATGCAATGACCGCCGTCCTCGGGGACTGTAAACCTTTTACTTGCGAACCTAAGGTTTGTTTTTGTTTGCTTGTGAATTGAATTTAGGTAGTCTAGATCATAATGTAGACAAAACTGTACATTATTTCGTTATAACTGTGACAGGCGAGACGTCGTCGGAAAGTAGTTACTCCGTTACAGAGAAATCGGGCTTTGATTTTTGAATTTTCATTTTTTTATTTCTATGTCATAAGTTAATATAACTCGATTACAATAACTGTTTAAAAATAAATAATTTATTTAATAAGCTACTAATTTTTTTTCTCCTTCAAATATTTTATATAAACCGCACTTAATAGAAAAATGTTTGTGACAACTGTCAGTAGGCAAAGAGGTCATTGTACGAAATTCTTTCTGTTCCGCGACCGTACATTAGTGTGTAGTACCTGCAAGGACATGGCGGCTTGTCCGGGGGTAGTGATCCACTGGTTGCCGCCCCGGCCCCGCGCGGCCGCCTGGCGCCGCGCCACCGCGCCCACGCCGTGCGCCAGGGGGCTGCTCGTCACCGCCAGGGTAGTGGACAACACGTCCGCGTATATTACTACGCGGCCGAGGTGCGTTGATGTTAGGTTCTGTCCAATAATACGAAAGGTGACTGATTTTTTCAATTATTCTTATCAAAACGTCAGAAATGTAACTGAGAAATGAAAGTATGTTTGTTTGTTTGTCCTCCAGTCACACAACAAAGGAGCAACTGAATGATTTGACTTTTTGCATGGGTATGGGACTTGGAGAGTGACATAGGCTAACTTTCCCGGAAAAGCAGAGTTCCCAAGGGATTTTTAAAAACAAATCCACGCGGACGAAGTTGCGGGCAAATTCTAGTTTGTGGTAAAAAGGCGTGAATATAACTCGAGACGGTAATTATTGGAAAATAAAAACAGTATTTCAAACCAGTGGTTGATTCACTGGATGTTCAAAAAGCACTTTGTTGAACTTTATTTGGATAAAAAAAACATTTCTATGCTCTTCTATTCTATACTAATGTAAAGTGATACTCACATCAAAATATTCAACAGTAGAGAAATGTTCAGGGCACTCGTACAAGTGGACAGGGAGGAAGGATTCGGAGGGGGCTTGGTCGGGAGCCTCGCCGCGCGCGCACCACTGCAGCGTCAGGCCGGCCAGCTGCTGCACGCGCTTGCCGCCCGCCGCGCCGCACCACCCCTCCACTAGCGACATTTTTTGCTAAAAACCAATAAAGCTATCTCAGAACAGATAACAAGCTACAATTAAAACAATTAAAAAATACGACTGCCCAGCCAAAAACGAACTAAAAAGTTAAATACCTTTGGAATCTCATTCACATTTTTAAATGGTATTTTTTTGTGAATCACTGGATATTGAATTATAGTGTTATATATTTTTGGAATCTACTCATCATTTTCTAGATGATGATTATATACTTAATCTTCTTTGAAAATTTTTTTCAGCTTTAGTCTTTAGTGCGGGATCTTGGTCACCCCATCAATTTTTTTTTAATTTTACTAGAACTTGACTTTTTCGCTTGGTCGGGAAGGTAAGCAGTGCTTAGCTTGTAATTGCATGTTTGACCATACAGATTTTTACTGTTGGCGGATTATAGCAAAATAACTCTAACCTTTTCTTGCTAATCATGAATTTCCGCAAAGTACCACCTGATTCTATCCAATATCTATTTTTTGTTTTTCATTTTTTGTATAGGCCCCAAGACTGCAGCTCTATGAAATATGTTCGTTAGAAGAACTGATTTTTCCTAACAATTACATCATTAATTAGTGTAAACTACTAATCTAAAGATCAAATATCTTTTTTCTCCAAGTTAATTCAGACATGCTGTCTTAGAATTTATTAAACTACTCTATAACAGCAAGAAATACCGACATCGTTCTATAATAAGTAATACAGTTAACTTTGTCTTTGGGTCCATTCTTACCCATCCGCCTTTAATATTTCAGTATCACTTTAAGTTCTTTAATTAAAAAATATATAGTATTTTTCTAACTATTTAAATGTTAAATATTAAACCTATTTGTAATTGTAATTTTAGTAGTCCATAAAAACGAACTGGGCAGATGCAGTATCCCAGGGGACTTCTTCAAATAAATTAAAATAAATGATTAAAAAAATACCCTTCTTGTTACCATTTATGATTTCCACTGGCCAAATTACACAACTGTCTACTTTTGCTATTTTTGCGTCATCATTGCTAGTAAGGGCCTATTTTTCAACATCGCAAAGTAAACTTTATCCACGAATAAATAATTAGGACTTCTTATTGAAACATCGCCTGAATACAAAAACTGTTGAAATGAAACTTTATTATTGTTATTACTATATATATAGCTACTCGTGCTGATTCACTGACTCACTGACTGACTGACTCATTGATCACCTCTCCTGTAAAATTTTGTATGGAAAATTTTTTTTTCACTCACGGTTTCGTATAGAGGACAAAAATTCATTCGGAACAAAAATATGGAGAGAGCTGATGATTGAGGATTTCGGAGACGGATGAGGAGCACCGGCCAGGGTATCGAAGATAGGTGGGGGGTGTTCAAACAAATGTCACTCGAAACCTCATCCAATTGGCAGAAAGCCGAAAAAAACTTCCAAAATGGCGGATTCAAGATGGCGGCCATACAAATTTCGTCGGTGTCTATCTCGGAGACTATAAAAGATGGAACAGTGGTTTCCTGGAAAAAGATGATCAGGACTCGAAGGTCTACTTGATGAATAGAAAAAAAATTCAAGATGGCGGACTTTATTTTTTTTCATACAAAATATATGCAAGACTTTATACGGTTCCTTTTCAAAATTTCTGATGGTTTCGTAGAGAGGACAAAAATTCATTTGGAGGAAAAATATGGAGAGAGCTGATGGTTGAGGATTTCGGAGACGGGTGAGGAGCACGGCCAGGATATCGAAGATAGGTGGGGGGTGTTCAAACAAATATCACTCGAAACTTCATCCAATTGGTAGAGAGCTGAAAAAAAACTCCAAAATGGCGGATTCAAGATGGCGGCCATACAAATTTCGTCGGTGTCTATCTCGAAGACTATAAAAGATGGAAGAGTGGTTTCTTGGAAAAAGATGGTGAAGACCTGAATGCCGACTTGGTAGACAGAAAAACCGCGGTTCGCTTTAGCGAGCCGCGCACCCACGCGCCCTACTAGTTTTTTAATATATAAACTAGCGCTTGACTGCGATCTCACCTGACGGTAAGTGATGATGCAGCCCAAGATGGTGCGCGCTTGCCTAGAATATGCCTATTCACTCTTAATTTAAAGACATTATAGTTAGTTGGAAAAAGAGAAGCCGGAAGGGCATTCCAAAGTACGTCGATCAAAGTTTACCTGGCGATGGTCCAATAGCCTAAATGTAATAAAAAATAAATTTAGAAAAAGAGAATAGGCTCTTGCGCAAGAAAACATGCTACAGAATAATATTTTTAAATTCACACCCTTCTTAAAAAAATTAACACTAGCAATACATCCTTTACGTACGTATAGTCAGAGATTAGTTAGAATAAATAGACTGCTAACTCTTTGTATCAATTAAATTATCCTAAAATGATTGTAGATGGCGGGAATGGAATTGCATGTTGAAATCGTCTAAATGTCGTATTTTCATCGAACTATAACGCTTAGAAGTGCAATAAAAAAAAATTTACTCCCTAAAATTAGAACCAGTCGTATACCGTTAGTATGCTGTAGACAGCAAAAATTTTCCTACTTTTAAGAAAAATCTCATAATCATAGCTTATGTTAATGTAACCTCTTTCCTATATAAACCTTAACTTAAAATAAGTGTAAATTTTCAATATTCCCTTTCTTGTTCACTCTGAACAAGAAAGGGAAGGGAAGACGGCCTCCCCCTGCGTCGTGATCCCCATTACTGAGGGTCGTGACCCCTTCCACTAAGGAATTATAAGCTGTTTTACTGCGACTGTATCCATCTCTATGCGATTGTTGCACGACGGCCTAAGTATTTATTTAACTAATCTCTGACACAGGTATTAAAGGCACTAAGGATTAAATTGAAAAGATAGTAAAACACAGTACAAAACGATCACATTCGCAATACTACAACACATATATATAAACGTTGACATATATACATATTAATATATAATATTATTCTGCCTAATTGTGTGGATAGTTGCATTGTGCACATTGAATGCAATACACGTTGCACGTTTAAAGCGTTGGCATATGCATTTACAAGCGTAATATGGATACAAAAGTTAAGAGATTTCAAGAAAACTGGTTGCTATTGATCAATACGATTGTATTCTGTAGAGAAAGAACTTGTAAGAAAATAGTTGAAAATAGACAGTTTCAACACTAATTTGGCATAAGTCATGCTATAAATTAGAAATAGTTTTATACTCAGCATTATATTATTTGAGTATATACAAATATTGTATTCAAATCCATCTATAGAATGCTTTTTAATTCAAATAAACTTATACCAAGTGCTTTCGAATTGTCGAGTAAATCTACGGACTGCCGTTCCGAAACATGCTTTTGAAATCAATAATTTAAGCAGTTTTTTCAAACACCCCCCCCCCCCCCCCCCCACCCCACCATAAAATTTGTCAAAATAACTTGAGTATTGTTGTTGTTGTTGAAGCGACGATATAGCCGTTTATCTTTGTTTATAATTTCTTGAAATCCCTTCCAGCACAAGCGATATAGCTAGCGAGCGTCCGCTCACCGGGCATCACACCGTCACGTGGCCCGGCCCGCCCGTCCGCGCCGCCCATCCGCCCTACCAACACACGCGCGCGCTTTAGTGCCGCACGCACCGCACATCGTGACTTATGATCACAGGGATAAGGTTCATTTCACAAAAATCCTCCGCTGCCTTCGTGTAACTTTTCAAGGTGATATATTCCAACATCATCAATCCATAAAACCATAAACGGCCCACAACCGAGTGCAGATTAAGCAGGGTTAGTGTAAGATTGATCGTATTCGATTACATTTAAGTCAAAGTAAAATGAACCTTTATTGTATTGATTTTTTTGATTATTTGTACAAATTCAGTGCAACCGATTTTAATTTGGTGTGTATCCGTATAGGTAAACGTATAAGAATGCATACACAAAATTGAGCTCTAATTCAATGTCATTACGGTTCAATCTACTTTAATTAGCGCCAATCTTCATCGAATACGATCAATCGAATTAAATCTTATAGCATTTACGAGACGAGTGTATCGTGACATAGTAAGTGACGAGGTTCAAGCGCGAATGTGTAAATGAGAGGTCGAACGTATTTAAGTTACCCCCGAACCCCTTGAATAGGAGATCGCAATTCTAACCGATAGGCTATTACTGCGAAGTAGTTTAGTGCAAATATGGCCTCAGTATGGACGGGCCAACGTCGTGTTTCGACACCTGCATAGAGTTTCTGTAGATTAATATAACACTGTTGTCAGTTATTTACACTTGAAAAGTTACACTAATGCAACAAAGATGGGGACATTTTATGACTTATGGCTACGTGAATATGGAGACTGCGAGTAAGTGAACTGTAGCCAATGAACTTTGAAATGATTCCGTCAATTATCCGACCATTATACTATTATCTATAATGCAACAGAGATGGGGACATTTTATGACTTATGGCTACGTAAATTTGGAGACTGAGTAAGTGAACTGTAACCAATGAACTTTGAAATGATTCCGTCAATTATCCGACTATTATACTATTATCTATGATGCAACAGAGATGGGGACATTTTATGACTTATGGCTACGTGAATTTGGAGGCTGAGTAAGTGAACTGTAACCAATGAACTTCGAAATGATTCCGTTATTATACTGTGATCCGACCATTATACTATTATCTATAATGCAACAAAGATGGGGACATTTTATGACTTATGGCTACGTGAATATGGAGACTGCGAGTAAGTGAACTGTAGCCAATGAACTTTGAAATGATTTGGTCAATTATCCGACCATTATACTATTATCTATAATGCAACAAAGATGGTTACACTTTATGACGTATCGCTACGTGAATTTGGAGACTGAGTTAGTGAACTGTACCCAATGAACTTTGAAATGATTCCGTTATTATACTGTGATCCGACCATTATACTATTATCTATAATGCAACAGAGATGGGGACATTTTATGACTTATGGCTACGTGAATATGGAGGCTGAGTAACTGCACTGTAAACCAATGAACTTTGAAATGATTCTGTCAATTATCTGACCATTACACTATTATCTCATTGGCACATTGTTGTAGTAATCTAAACTCATATATGGATAATAGTATAATGGAAAATGTATAATTGAAACGGTTTATTTTCCAAATGGTTAACATAAGTGGGTTTTATAATCAACCATACAGATACATATCAGTGCTTTAACTCGTAATACCAGATGACGGTGTTTCTAAAAGCGCCTAAACTTATTATTTAACAAAGGACTGTCAGAATATTCAATATTACTTCTATAGTATACGCATGACACTATATCAATTGGTCATAACTTTAATTTTATATGACGTTGTATTTCAATATCATGACTATTAATTATTATTATTATCCAACATAATGCTGCACTGTGTACACAGTACAGCTTAATTAACAAATTAATTTGTTAAACTTTTTGTTTTTGGCATACAAAAATCAAATGTTTGAATTCGTTTCGACACTAAAATGACATAAGAGTCCAGGCCAAGCATACGAATAACATACTTTTTTTTAAATATTAGCCAAGCACACCTGACCAATATTCCCCTCTCCCCTCCAAATCAGTGAAAAACTTGTGTTAGTTGTGTTGAAGTTGATCTATTGAAGTTTTAAACCCTTATATATAACTTCAAGTATATTTGTATCAACTAACGATATTGAAATACGAATGTCAATAATAATCCAGCAATAGCTACCATGACACAAAAATGGCGATGCGAAATGATGACGTCATAAAACTATGTTTCTCTCACCACGTGGTTGCCAAGGAAGTATCCCTGGGTATACTCCAACTGGGTGAGTTCCCGGGTATCTTTGACGTGGAGGCCAAGAATGTCTCCCAGGATTTTGTGTAGGATCTCCAGCCTCGCTTCGTTGCTTCGGATGCCCTCTTCCCCGAGGTAATCGCAGGGATCAGCTTCTAAGTGTATCTGGAAAAGCCATACTCATCCATATTATCTGGATCATGCGTCATGCTTGTGAACGGGTGCCAGCAACGGGAATGGGTCTACTTTGTCTGCTCGTCTTAACATGCGTTGGATTGTATATACCAACGTATGCATATTTGAAACTTGAGTGCGGAAACACTGTACACATAGCAGATTTGTTAACTATTGTAAAAAAAAAATTTTTTGAAAAGAGCAACTGCTGAGTTTCTTGCCGGCTCTTCTCAGCAGAATCTACATTCCGAATCGGTGGCAGATTTATGACGTGTCATAAGAGCTACAAGTTGGCCTACATGAAATAAATAAAATTTAAATTTGAATATGACACGTCATACATCTACCACTGGTTTGGAACGCAGATTCTGCTGAGAAGAACCGACAAGTAACTCAGCAGTTGCTCTTTTCAAAAAATAAAATAATTTTACATCAGGTAACCAAACTAAGCTGTGTATACAGTGCTTATACAGTGAAGCTTCAAAAATGCAATACATATAATCCAACACATTTCAAGATGGGAAGACAAAGCAGACCCATTCCCGTTGGTGGCACCCGTTCACGAGAACGACGCATGACATATAGACCTCACGTTAGAGCTAACTAACAGAATAAGGTAGGCCCTACCTGCGAGAATATCGCGACGCCATTGTTGGTCAGGTCAGTGGCTTGCAGCAGGGACGGGGTGCGCCACGTCTCTTCGGAAGCCAGGACCTGGATATCGAGCTCGTGGCCCGGGTGCCCGGTGTACTTTGACGGCCTATAGACCAATACACGTTTATGTTACTATCTATACCACGGGGTCTAGCTATAACCGTACGATCGACCGTAATCGCAGGGAACTTAACGTATCGACCGGTCGATCGCGATCATACGGTACGGATTAGTCAAGTCGATCGCGGCATGCGGCTTTGCAAATCTATCGGAAGATGCTCAGGCGCAATTCTCACACTAATATTACGAACAAGTAGTTCTTTTTTAGTTGTTATTATTATTACTCATTCCATCGATTTAGAGGTCGGAGACCTTGTTAAACCATCACTTTCAGAGATTTCTATATTTATTTAAATTATTCTAATTATTATACACCGCGAGTTATGGTTTACAATTTTGCAAAAAATAAGAAACAGAGAACATGTGATTTTTATACATGTATCTAAATATATGAACAAGTAGTTAGTAACTAGTTACTAAGAGTTCAATTTTATGTTTTCCCTTTTAATCAAATAAAAAATACTACATGAGTAACTTATACTGTTTCATTCATCAAGATGTATGAAATTGGTAGATCTCACGTTTCGTCAGTAAATAGATCTTAGATCTAATCAAGTTGACAACCCTGATCTATACTATCTAAGACTAACTCATTGGAGTTAGCAGCTCAAAATTTTAAGTTTTAACAATAGGTTCCTTTTATCTGTAATCTACGCAACTTATTATGTTTTAAGAACGAACGTCGAAGAATTTTCTTTTGTTTACTTGAACTATTTAACTGAAAATGGAATACGCAATTTTGAAATACAGAGAAATTGTATATTTCGACAAAATATTTATATTATTAAAAATTTAAAACGAAAATTGAAAAGTTAACAAAATTTTGACACAAAAAAAATACAAAATTGCACATGCCATATATAATATAATAAAGAATTCATCCATTCAACGACAAAATATAACTGAGCAGTAAAATAAATAACTACCTTCTAAAAATAGCCTACTTTATATTATCTACATAATTATCTTTATATAAAGTTATAAAAGTAATATAAAATCATAGGTAATAGATAAGATATACAACAACAACATTCAACAACATTTTGGCAACATAATAAACATAGCCAGTGCCAGCATACTTTATATTTGAAAAATGGTGTAAATTTTGCATACCAACACATATTAGCGTCCTGACTGGCTCTGCAAACCAATCAATATAAATATTACTTCACTAATCACAGTTTGGCTCTTAAAATAATCCTATTATTATAATATTAAAAATGCGAAAGTTTGAACGGGTGGGGTTTGAACCTGCGACCTTTCAGTTTTCAGTCCACACCTTTAACCGTTGGGCTATTGAAGCTTATTGAGGTAATTGGGTGCAAGATCAAAAGAATGCCGCCTCAAATATTACAACTTTATTCGAATCGAATAGTCTATATTTAAATGTCTGTAGAAAGACGCTCGCCGCATTTGCAGTTTAATTAACGCTTGCATAGATTCGTGACAGGCGCGTTATAGTATAGTGTTTATAGTCTATGAACAAAGGATTCGCACTTTTAGGTCAACATTCTGTTAGCACTAACGTTTTAAGATAAGCAGTGCATCGCTAATCAGTGTGAACTAACACTCAATCATACAGTCACGCTAAGGCGTTAATAATCCTTGTCATAAGAATCAAGGAAAAACAAAATTCTTTTGCTATAATCCCCCAAATCAGAAAAATATTGTATGGTACATGCTGTACCATACAATATTTTAATGACATTGCATTATTATTTTATTTTGAGCCTTGACATAAGTAGTAACTTATTTTATTTTTTTGACATTAAATTAATTTATTTTTATTAAATATTTTGTACGTGGCAGATTTTGTATTTTTGTATTTTGTGTGTGTGTTTTTTTTAATTTAATTTATGTAACATTTTTGACATTAGTAAGCGCTTTGTAAGTCAGAATCGAAGAACAATACAATACTCTTCAAATAGTACAATATAAATATAGGAACAACAACAAACGCTCAAAAATACACTCTACAGAGACATTGACTCCACAATGTATGACACCAAAAAAAAGACAGTTAATGCATCATATATAGAGATTTTTTTTCTCATTCGGCTGATTATAGCAAAGGAATTTCGTTTTTCCTTGAGTAAGATGGAATTCCGCAAACGCCTACTTCTATCCAATTCTTGCCATACATAAAACACGAAGAAGAGAATATTTTTAATAGAAAAAAAGCCCACTCAATCTTTTTAGGAAGTTTATCAAGATAGAAATCCCACATTTATCTAACAGTAAAACATATAAATAGCGGAAAAGTCATAGATGTTATATACTTACTGCCTATCGCTCTCTGTCGAGAACTGTTTCTTGGCAGGCGACGCTTGGTAGCAGAAGATGTGGTGTTTCATTTTTACAGACTTCCACTTATCGTAAGAAAATTGCACTACTTCGTTTTCTCTTATCTGTAATATTAAAATTCCGCAAATTAAAACCTTCGTTGACATTACATAATTGGGTATTTGCACTTTAAAGCCGAATTTACACTGCGAAATTAGTGGCATGAAATTAGTTTCATCAACAACTTCACGTGTAAACCTTTAATTTCATGATGCATGCATTAATTTCATGAAGGAAAATAGTTTCGTGCTCCGCACGATTTTTAGATGAAACTAGTGTCATGTAACTAATTCTACCGTGTGAACGCGACGTGAAACTGTGTCGCGAAAGCATTTATACCGTGTGAACGTGTGCACTGAACGTAGCGTACATATTAAAAATTGTCGCTTAACGACAAGACTGCCGGTAGGGGCGTATCTAATTAGCTAATCCTTTTTTGATTCTATACGTTAGCATTTGTACAAAATTTGTATTACAATATACAGCTTTGATGTTGATGGTGCCATGACCTCAGTGATACTGTCGATTTCACGCCACTAAATTTTACTTGAAACTACTTTCACGTGTGTTGAAATTAGTAGCATGAAATTAATCTCAACATGCATGAAAATAGTTTCGTAATGTAAATTCGGTTTAAGGTAGGGTAGATACCCTACCTTAAGCCGAATTCACAGTTAACAGTAGAGTTACAGTTTTAAGTTAACAGTTTTTTCTGACAAAAAGAAAGATTTAACCAGCATGAGATCTGAGAGGAACCGCGAGGGTTGGGGTGTGACACCTACCTCAGCAGTCTTATAATGCGGCAGCACGGTGTGCAGCAGGTCGGAGCACAGCGCCAGCAGCCGCCCGCCGTCCAGCAGGTGCGCCAGCAGCAGCGGCGCCGCCCGCCCCGCGCACCCCGCCACCGCCACCAGCGCGGCGCGGCCCCGCCACGCGCCCGCGCACAGCGCCTCGCGCGTCACGCTGTACACCGTGTACCTGGGTGAGGAACAACGGCGGACCTCATATTACTAAATAAATAGATAAACATTTATTCAGCTTAGCACACATAAATAAAAAGATAAAAAAATACAAAATTTGACACACTTACCAGGCAGTTAGGACTATAACCAGGCCTGGCGCACAGCTACAAATACATGGCGTACCTTTTCAAAAGGCCTAAATTCAGAGAGTTGCGATGGGATAAAAGTTACGCGATAGAAAGAGCGAAGTCTAGGGGAATAAGACGTTTCGGTACGGTACGGTAGCGCTGTGTCAACCTGAATTGCACTTTATTGTGTGGTAACAAAAGTCGCTATTCATTTAAATCATTTTGCGGAGTGACTCTTCTGTAGCTTCAGCTACTTTTAGGTATTCTGTAGCTTTAGGTACTTTTAGGTATAACTACTAAGACTACAACTGAACATGAAGTCTTTACTTACCTATCGCAGTCTAATACTTTTTTCAAAGATGCTTCTAAATTATCTCTAGCTACTATACTATCTGAATAGATTAACACGTTTGGTGATTTAGTATTCACTAATGGACGGGAACTTTTCGTGGACTTTGGCGTCATTTGAGAAGGCGAGCTTTTCGGCGTTTCTTCTTTTATTTGCGTAGTCATCTCCATTTGACTCTGGGGTCTCTTTGGCGCGGTCGTACTGACTACCCTTTTATGAGTCGTAATCGATTTTATTTGACTCGAAATATTGAGTAACGATGAAGAGAGCTGGCTCGTTCCTTTCTTCAAGTCTAACTTAAGGCTAGATTTCTTTGGTGTTATGTTGTGTTGTATTTCGACAGTCACGTTTTCGACAACTAACTCCCCTCCTTCGGGAACTGTAAGTTTCTTTTCGGGTGATTTGCCTAGAACTTTTTCGGGAGATCTCTTGTGTTTCCTTTCGGGCGATTTACGTATCGTGGTAGTTTCAGTTATAGTTTCCGAGATTTTAACGGGCGATTGTTTGGGGAGTACAACCTCAACCTGTGCAACCGGTTTGGAGCTTTCTGGTTCGTCTTGATCATCTGTGAGCGACTTGGTTGTGATCGTACTAACGTCTGTGAGTGTGACATTCCTTTTACCTACAGATGTTGTGTCTAATTGGTCACTCCCGCCGTTCATTTCCACGCCGTTCCTCCTATCTGACTTGATATCGACTACTTTGGATAGCTTTCTGAGGAGAGCGGCGTGAACCGGCCACTGGAAATGTTCATGAGATTGTTTTAAACTGTGTTGTATTTCACTGCGAAGACCTCTCATCGAGAGGTCCGTTGCTTTATTTGGTTCTCCAGATATTTGAACAGCTAAAATAAAATAAAATAAATTACTGCCTGCTTCTCAATTATTATATTATTATTAACTATTTTACTAATATTTTAAACGCGAAAGTTTGTGAGGATGTACGGCTGGATGGACGTTTCTTACTCCTTCACGTCACAATGAACGAACCGATTCAATTCACAATGAATGAATGGAGAAAAAAAAAAACCGCCTGAAATTTAATTTTAATTAGAACCTTAATACACGCGGACATCAGCTAATATTTTAAAAATAATTTATTATTTGCTGATTTTATAATTCGCAACATATCATCTGCCCACCACCACTGCACTTGCCAAGTGTGGGGTTTTTTTTTGTAAAGAATATTAGCCAGCTGAACTCGACTTATATATATTCTCCTCTCCCATCCAAATAAGCGGAAAGCTTGCGCTAGACGTGGGTACGACAATAGTGCAACGGGTGAGTCTCGAACCTGCGACCTTTCAGTTTTCAGACCTTTAACCATTGGGCTATTGAAGCTTCAATTATGGAGAACTGTCAGGCATGCAGGTTTCCTTACGAAAATTTTTTCGCCATACTTACAATTGATGACAGAGAACATAAATCAATTCATCACAGATGTTGGAATGTGTTTGAGAACATAGCTAGTGTACAGTCAGATTACACATTCACCTTATGGTTACAATCTTGTCACATTATTTCAAGCTAATAACGTACATATTGCTACATTGTATATATTGCAGGTATGTACATCACTTTTGTTTACCAATTGTGTACTGATTATAATAATATGATGTTTGCTATCAAAGATTTCATTTAAACAAAGTTTGCTAGTACTGGACCTGTGCCAGCCCTTGCACAATCTTGTTCAAAATTCAAATATGAATAGAACAATGTATTATAATGGTACTTTAATAGTTTAATACTATGTATCTTTGAATTTCTAAGGAATATGTTTATCTAAATATATAAAAGGGAAAGGTGACTTATTGACTGACTGACTGATCTATCAATACACAGCTCAAACCACTGCACGGATAGAGCTGAAATTTGGTATGACACATAGCTATTATGACATAGGTATCCACTAAAAAAGGATTTTTGAAAATTCAACCCTGAACAGAGTAAAGAGGGTTTTAAAAAATCAAACTTAACGAGAACGAAGCTGCAAACAAATCATAGACTACCTTTTATCCCAGACAAATAGAGGGTTCCTGTGGATTTTTTAAAAACCAAACTCCACACTTAGTAAGCGACGGCGTAGTCTAAAACAAAAGCTAAAAATATAAATATGTATAAAGAATCGCAATGTAAATGATACATACTTTGTATTCTAACAACTGGTAACTTGTGATCAATGATAAACTCCCCACCCACAAAGTGGAAACCAACAACACTTAGATTTTCAATGTTTGTCTTCAAAACAATTGCCAAATGAGAGCCTGCTTTCCAAGCTACTGGCTGACCCATAGATTCCAGCTACAACAAAAAACAATAACTTTTCCAAAACATGTCATTAATTAACTACATATTATATACAGTACTAATTCATGATGTGATTCTCTATAAATGATTGCTACAGTCTAACTATTGCAATCTAAATGGCCGATACCCAATCGTTATTGGCTGGAATTTATTGTGGCACAAAAAATATTGTCTGATGGGAGGCTTTGGCCGTGGCTAGTTACCACCCTACCATCAAAGGTGTGCCACCAAGGGATTTAGTGTTCCGGCACGATGGTGTGTAGAAACCGATTAGGGGTATGGTAATCTACACTGCCATACCCCTTCCAAGTTAGCCCACTACCATCTTAGAGTGCATCATCGCTTACCATCAGGTGAGATAGCAGTCAAGGACTATCTTGTCATTGAATAAAAAAAAACTTTTAGAATTTTACAGATAATGCAGTCTTAAACATTATATAATAGTGGATTAAAATAAACCAAGATTGAATGAAGTCCACAACTAACAAGGTTTATATAATTATCCACACTGTAATAGAAAATAGAATACCAAACAAACTTGGCTTCTTTCTATTTAGTAAAGTAAATCCTACCTAAGTAATGCCTACTGATATTATAAATGTGAAAGTTTGGATGTTTGTCGAGATCACACCACAACAACTGAACCGATTTAGCTTAAATTTGTCCAGAGATAGATTATAGTCTGGAATAACACATAGATTACTTTTTATCCTGGAAAATAAGAGAGTTCCCGCGGGAATAAAAAACCTTAATCCACGTAGCGGGAATCATCTAGTAATATTATAAAAGTACGCTTTATCTTGGATAGCAGACATTCATAAAGAAATTGAAAAATTAAATTGGTTAATGAAATAACCTAATAAACTTTTTAAATTTCTTTAAAGCAGGTTTTAGGAATAAAAATCATATGTATGTCTTAACGATGAGATCTTTACATCAACAGATTTTTTTTTTTAATCTTAAATATTTATAGAGGGTTTATTCAGTGAACATGCCACCCTCATCGGGCCTCCTCTTACGGACCTACAACCTATGTTTCACATTCAAGTAACTTTTTGTCTGGAATTCTATATCATCAACTGATAGACGAATCAAAGATCCAAAACTCATCATAAGAGCTTTACAATATCTACTTCCACATGGCCTTGTGCCACTTGTATCAACTCCCTGTGACTTATTATTTGCACCCATATTTTGGTGTGAAATACTTACATCTATGTTACTAAAATACTTATTATTAATTTAATTAAATAAATTTTCCATACTGTAACAATATCATGGTAGGAGCTGTCTTCATGTGGATCCATTTCACACTCAAATAAAACTTCAACATTGAGATCTGACTCAGCCAAGGATTCCCCTGAGCCCAAAGGCAGGCCACCAGCACACGACACCCAGTCGTAGATTTCTATACATTGTGTAGGCTTCATACTACATATCCTTGAGGCATCCGTATAGTCAAGGAGATCACACAAGTATGCATTCTTTGGATTTGTACATAGCTTTGAACTGAGCGTTGGGGTTTCTGAAAAATGTGTACATTTAATCTATTTTTTTTGAGCTGTCTTTAAACGTAAAAATCAAGAGGCTTCTTGCAGATTCTTGCTGAAAGGCATAAGTGGTTCGCTAAGCACAGCTACAGTGAAACAGCTACCAGTTCTAAACTAAACTTAAGAATGTTATAAGAACCCCGAACTATGCTCATTGATAGATCAAAGTTCCAACCAAGGGAAGTACAAAATATGGTTTGAGAATTTTCGAAAATATGAGAAAATTACTTACCTGCAGCATTTTCAGGTACTTTGCAAAACGCGACACTCGTATTACCACTTAGAAATTCCAACAGGCGAGCTCTAAACGATCGTATTCGCCAGGTCTTTATGAAAGTCATTGCGATGTAAATCGGCGTAAAAAGCATAATTACAATTACAATTCACACAGACATCCACTAAACGAAACTCCTTTTCATGTTAACAAGTTTGTTCAATATTAAATCCAATAATATCAAAGCTATTCAATTATTGATTCCAAAGTACATGCTAGCTGGCACATGATATAATCTAATAAATAACGGATGATATTAAATGAAAATAGAATCACTGTGTAAGAGTTTAACACCTATTCTCATAATTTGTATTTAATATACATTAATAACTGTGTTTATATTCACGAGAAAAATAAATTAGTAAAACGAAAAAACCCCGATAATTTCGCACTTTTTCGCGAAGTCCGAAGTCGACCAAAGAGTATATAACGACGACGCGAAGTACCAAGAGAATGCAATTGTAATCACTCCGAGTACCTACGAGAGATTCGCAAAGTCAAAAGCACATATTTATCCCACTAACCTCTATATTTAATATATGATAATACTGGACTTGCTGTCCCAATACGAGTGTCGCTGGAACTAGGGTGGTAGACCCAATTATGGGCACTTTAAGAGTTTATCTTATTTCAAATATGTTTTTTAAGTATAAATTTAACCAAATTCTATAAATCATTGTGTTCATAAGGTTACTTGTTTAATAAAATATATAATTAAAGAAGATATTGAAATTTTTTTGTTTAAATCAACTAGAATTTTAAATAAGATTGAAAAATGACCCAGTCCCCAATTATTCGCACATTTATTACCAGTTATGGGCACAAAATTATCCAATTATCAACACTTAGATTTTAATAGAGTTTAAGGGAAATATAACGCTAGGCTACCTACGGAAGTCTTTTAGAATATAGATTTTATTACGAAATAATATACGGAAATTCTTATAGTAACTGTAGGTGACTTAATTTTTTTATATTTATTATATTAAAACAAACACCCTTACATATTTAATAAGAAAACGTAAACATAGTCTTTATCAAACGTCCACAGCTGAACAAAGGTCTCTTATATGAACTTCCACAGGCCTAGGTCTTACGCTACCTGAATCCAGCGGCTCTCTGCGACTCGTTTGATGTCGTCGGTCCACCTAGCTTCCCGGTACGGGATCGCTACTCCAACACCAAGGGATCCCATCGACCATCAGCTCTTCGAACTATATGCCCGCCCATTTCCACTTCAGTTTCGCTTAGCTATGTCCGTGACTTTGATTATCTTACTGATATCCTCATTTCTGATATGATCTCGCAGGGATACTCCGAGCATAGCTCTCTTCATCGTCCGCTGAATGATTTTTGTTTCGTGATAAATAACTAACTGCCCATAGAACTTCTCAACCTCTCTCCATACCTCAGGTGGAGAAGAAACGTGACAGCCTTCGTCAGTTTTCAGCCGCGTCAGCTGGCTCTGTCCGATAGATAGATCTCTCACGGACACTTTGGAATGGAACTTCTGTTCCACTAGATGGTATCTTTAATACACTTGGTATTCAAGGCCCGCAGGTCGCGAGTTCTTTTCTTAGAGATCTGCTTATTAACCTACCAGTAGGCATTCGCGTCTGCTGACGACTGAAGTCTCATCTCTTGTCTGTCTTCCATCAGTTTGAGAGTAAGGTCAGAAAACTTCTTGGTCCTTTTCGTGTGATGGGTCTTAAAGAATTTAGACTCCAGAGTATGGACAGTTTACACACACTTGTTAAGATCGTCTACAGACTCCCAGTCTGCTAGGGAATCGAATCGCTTCGGAGTGGTAATAAACAGGAAAATCTCCAAATTTTGTAACCAGATACTGACACCCCTTGTTTTGCAATGAAATAACGGAAAAGTTTCATTTACTTTTTGAATTAGTAACTAATAATACTTAGAAAATCAATTGAAAACAATTATATTATTAAAACTCAAATAAAACCACAGTTAAATCATTATTAAGTAAGTACTGACCCTTAACGTCGATGAGTCAAAATGGCCGAAAAACTTCGGGAACTCCAGAACGATATCTTTCAACTACGATACTGACGTCATTTTAAAACTTTCCAGATTAGAAAAGTTTCAATTGTGAAAAATATGAATTCCCCTAAATATTTTTTAATCTGAAAATTAAAAACCACAATCAGAAACTTATATTTTAATCTTTTTTGCCAAAGTGCGAATAAACTGGTGCAGTGCTAGCTATTGGGTTGGTCACCCTAATAGGTAATATGTATTGCAAAATCGACGCACCGACGACTAGTTAATCTATGGTTTCATTGTTGTGTTTGTATGATTTCATAGATGAATTATAAAGGTCGGCGAGCCATTCGCGATATTAATAGTTCCAGAAACACTCCTACGTCAAATAAGGTGCTTCAAATTGATCTTATAAAATTAAGCTGTCATTTTGTAATTATTACTGGATTAGCCAATCCAGTGTTAAACATAGATTAAATACAGAGATCAGTGCTCTAAGTGGTAGGTAGGAAATCTAGGAAATATAAGTACTTAAATGTCATGATGACTCTCATTCTCATACTTCGACAATTTAACGCTGGACAATGGGCATGCCTTAAAGCTGATTGTACTAGTTAGTTACAATAAATAAATTCTGCCACTTTTTGCGGAGGTGAGGTAATCACGTAGAGCACTTACTAGGATAAAATGGAAACCATTATGATCGAAATCGAAGCAATGATTGATACCTATCAATCATTGCTTCGATTCATTCGATTGCATATTCTGCAATTGACGAGCAACCCTAATGCCTAATTTCCAAACGGCCGAGCCGAGCCGCCGCTGGCCGGACCATACCGGCTGTGTGACTGTAGGTTGAACTATAGCGGATTTGTACGAACGAACTTATTTAATATTTTTGTGTGTTCATTTCGTGTACGAACTAAATTATTCTCCCATGTATACATTTTGAATCAATCACCACAATTTAGACTGTAGCAATACAATGATTTATGCAGCTTTTCCGCTGACCTGCGGAACCTTATCATGACTTTTTGCCCTGTCTAATAGCCATGTAGGTCGATTCGTCGATTTGTACTAACCTTTGGAAAGGTTAGACTCCTAGTTAGATTCTTATTATTACTGTACCTACCTACATACACTTAACTATGTTCAGAGATGATTGTTTCTGCATAATAACACATTAGATAACGCTAATTTATTGAACCAGTGCAATGTCCTGACTATTCTGGAAGTAGCGATGTTTATTCTAAAGCGTTTGTTATCATCAGAAATTTGACGATATCGGTTACGTTTAGAGTAGGTATATATTGTACGATAGCTAGGTACCTATATACTCAATCTTCTTCTCAATCGGTCACTCTTGTCAGAGTGGTCGTGGCCGCCGTCGTCAGTCTCTTGAGTCCGCCTCCCGCGCGATGTTCCTCCACTTTTGACGGTTATAGTAGCATTGCGGGAACACTCCAGTCTCCACCACAGTTGTCTGGGTCATCGCTTTGACCAAATCCGTCCATCGCATGTATGAGCGACCTCTCGCTCTTCGGGAGGCCACATACGATCAAGTTTGCCGTCAAGTTTGCATGATGCTTAGGGATTCGGAAAAAGGATCGACACCTGAGTAGTATCGATACTATCGGTTCGATAGCTAGGTAAGCTCCAGAAAGCTGTACCACTCCATCGAGAGAGATAACGCTGTACATTAGGAAGAGAATAGACCTAGCCCTTACGTGTAGGGGAGGTACCCAAAATAAATAGTTTGTTTCAAAATTTTCTCTGAGTCAACTAGGGCGCTTGCCTACTAGTATAGACAGAGAAGTGTGTCCGTCTAAATGTCTGTCAGAGCCCTATAACTTCTGAATTACTGAATATTAGAACGTGAAACTTGGTTGAAAATTCAGTTATATCCTGTACTTGAACAACAAATACTAAAATTAGATAAATGTTATAAAGAAACGAAATTATTTAATTTTAATGCGCCATCTATTAGCATTATTGTGAAGCTAATAGCTTCACTATAATGCTAATAAAAATGTCCATATTATGTTAAATTGATTCAATACATGAACGCGGTCTATTTGCTTAGTAACGCCATCTATTTTTAATATCAGAAACTCATTTTATATTTCAGTACCTATCTTATTAGAGAAGGGTGTTTATCTACTAATGCGTAAACTTCTACATAATACATAGGGCATTTATAATAATATTTCGTATAATATTATTATAAATTATAATATCTATGATTTCGTAAGTACCTACTATAAAGCAAAATAACCTTGCAAAATAACAATAAATCCTTTTGTCAGTAAAAAGTATCTAATATAGATTTCTAACTAACCGACTTCAAAAAAAGAAGGAGGTTCTTAATTCGACTCGTATTTTTATAGTAGTAAAACTACAAGGAACCCTTAATGTTTCGCCAAGACCGTCCGTCTGTCCATCTGTACCTCTGTTTGTTTGTCCGCAGCATAGCATAGATAGATATTAATTACGCCGACAAAATCTATACCTACTTAACATTATAAAGCTGAAGAGTTTGTTTGTTTGAACGCGCTAATCTCAGGAACTACTGGTTCGAATTGAAAAATTCTTTTTGTGTTGGATAGTCCATTTATCGAGGGAGGCTTTAGGCTATATTACATCACGTTGCAACCAATAGGAGCGAAGCATCAGTGAAAAATGTTGCACAAACGGGGAAAATTATCCATATTTAAAATATATTCTTTTAAAAACTTCTTAATCGCGATCATAATAACAGAAATTGACGCGGGCGAAGTCGCAGGCAACAGCTAGTTGTACAATAAAATTTAGAAAAACTTATTATTTTGGTACCTCATAATATTATGGCAGGCAACTACGGAACCCTACACTGCGCGTGGCCTAAGACGCAATTGGTCGTTAATTTTCATTCGAAAGTATATATCGTCAGGTTGATCCCTAGCTAGATCGCTTCATTCGTAGCGATCGTATCGCCTCGTTATCCATCGGTTTGTCCGTGTGTCAAGAGTCAAGACTTCCCTTTTCTCAGAAACGGCTAAGGTACCCTGTGGTACCTACTAAGTATGAAAATACCGAATACAAAGGTCAGTAGTCTCTAAATTTTTTTTTTGTATGAATTGAATGTCACCTGATGTTAAGTGATTACCGCCGCCCATTTGTAGTACCAGAGGCACCACCAATGCGTTGCCGGCTTTTCAGGAATTTATTGGTCCGCCCCTTGAATAACTCCATATTGTAAATTATGTGAAAAATTCAAATTTCTAGTTTAACTCAATGAAAAGTTACAATTTTTCAAAGCGTATTTCCATTTTCCACAAAAATTGTCAGTGACGCTTTTGCCATTGATTTAAATCTAGGCGTTTTATCTTAAATCATAATTTTGTAGGTAGGTCACATTATTTTAAAATGTAAAAAAATACATAAATAAGGGGTATGGGTTGACTCTACACTGTCATACCCCTTCCAAGTTAGCCCACTACCATCTTAGACTTCATCGTCACTTACTATCATGTGAGATCGAAGTTAAGGACTAGGTACTATATAACTACGGAACCGTACACTTCGAGTGGCCTGAAAATCAAATGCATTTGCCCTAAGAATGTATTATTAATCTAAGGCATTTGCCCGATTATTTTTAAACCGATTACCGATTAGGGGTATGGGTTTAATTTACACTGCTATACTCCTTCCAAGTTAGCCCGCTACCATCTTAGACTGCATCGTCACTTACCATCAGGTGAGATCGAAGTCAAGGGCTATCTTGTCATAGAAAAAAAAAAAAAACAAATCGGGTAGGTAGGTAACTTACCCGATTGCCCGACCTTACAACTCAAAGGAAAACATCACAAAAAAAAAACGTCTTACTACCTGCTAACAAGAACTTTGAATAAGAATGAATGAGAGGGTGAGACGCATGTGGCACCGCTGTAGTTAATCTTGGCACGTTAGGTGATTAGCTTCGGCTGTTTACAAAGTTATAACCTCATATCGTTTACTAGTTACTAGTTATTAAATAAATCGACACCGCAGTTATTTACTTTGCACAGTTGAGCTTCAGAGGCCGCGAGAGATACCCGCGTCAATTGTTATACGAATCGTTAGAAAATACGCGATCAGTGAACACACGCCCGGTGAAAGTTAACAAAATGGAGTTGAACTTCTTAACGACCCTTATAAAACATGATGTGAACCACAATGTGAAACAGTGCTTCAAATCTAAAAAGCCATTCAGTAAGTTATTTTTCTGTCTATAGTTTTGAAAACTGATGTTTGGTAAACTGTTTGGGACTGAAGAATTATTTCGAAACATTACCGGTATTTATAGGTACTGATGAGCATAACTAAGCGTAAGAAAGTTTAAAAAATATATCCATAAGACCACTCAGTATTCTTAAGGCAGCTAAATCTTTTTTGTTTCATTATCAGAGGTTGTTCATTAGGTCACCTGGGTCACCTAAAGTTATTTAATTATTTCGCACAAATTACTAACATTTATTTAGACATCTACTGACTCAGGTAGCTTATTGATGTTTAGTTATTTGAAAAAAAAAAAAAAAAAAAACTTGTAGGATGGGTGCTTAAAAAATTTAAAAAAAAAATGTCTAATGATAGGTTAGTTAACTTCTACTTATTACGTCAGTGTATTTTACGTTCGAATTTTGCCAATTTTTTAAAAATATTGTCTTGGACATCTTTGGTTCAACCCCCGTAATGATTATAATTTATGACTTTGTACGAACCTTATATACTTTCTAATGATAGTTATCTTTGTATGTAGGACTTTTACCCCAAAAACATGTTACCGAGTTGTTGTTGTATTGATAAGCTAAAGTTAAATAATTATTTATTAAATATTCAATTCAATATAACTCGTAAAGATATCTGTATCGCTATATAATATAAACACAACAGAATATTGACCTGATGTACCTAGTTATGATGACTCGGCCGTCCGCACTAGATTAACATGTACTTCTGAGAAATCTAAGCCAACGTTGCAGTTTTGACCGTCGAGACATCATCTTTCCCGTGGGACCGTTTTACAATGATTAAATCCAGGGCCTCCGAATCGGCCAGACGTAAAAAGGTTTTTTTTATTTTATTTAATACGCTCCCGAAATCAAAAGTGGCGCAGCCTAGGAGGATAATTTTTTAATTATTATCCTGAACCAAATAAATAACTTTTTTTTTGGAGTGAGTAAAATAATAAAAAAAAAAGGAGTATGGTGGCAGCGGTTCGGTGAGTAAATCTTTTCGCCATTCCTTTGTCCATCCTCCCTATACCTTTAATTATTTAATAAGTAAAGTGTTACAAGTGAGATTAAACTTAGCTCTGTGTAACTTTTAGATATATAAGTGATAGGAGCCATATGAAATTATATGGGCTTATCTATATTAGATTCTAAGAATTTTTATAATAGAGTAATGAAGAACTAGAAACATTTATTAATTGAACAAAAAAAAAAAAAAAAATTTAAATAATTGAAAAATTAAAAAAGAAATTCTTTTAATCTCTAAATTGATTAAAGAAATATTTTATAACAAACTTATATTTTATTAAAATTTAATAATAATTGTGAATTAAATTCTTTTAATCTATAAATTGATTAAAGAATTATTTTATTACAACTTTATATTTTATTAAAATTAAGTAATAAATGTGAATTAAATTCATTTAATCTATAAATTGATTAAATAATTATTTGCTTAAACATAATTATATTGCGATAAATTTTCGTATTATAAAAAAAAAAAAAAAAATTTATTTCTCTACATTTTACTACTTTTATTTACAAATTTTCTTTTCATTTTACATTTTATTTTATATTTTACATTGTGCTTTTATTCTTTATTTTATTGTCTTTGTGTTATATGTGTGTGTTTTAAGTGTTTTATACTAAAGCCAGTTGCATCCTCTGTGCATTTCATTACTCTATCATCATGACAACCACAACCGTTGAATCGATACCTAAAGAAATTATACAATTAATTCCTCTATATAGTGGTGATAAAAGACAGTTAAATCTTTATTTGCGAAAATGTCAGTATGTGATTGATCGGTTTAAGGGTAATGATGAACAAAATCTTTACGTTTTTAATGTTTTAACGAGTCGATTAAGAGATGATGCAGCTGCGCTCTTGTCTGAACGAGAAGACGTTGTTACATGGTCCACATTGAAAGAATTGTTAATCCAACATTTCGGAGATCCTCGCAGTGAGGCGTGCATCAATATCGAATTGGAATCTTTGAAAATTCATCACGGGGAAAGTTACCTAGATTTTTGTAACAGAATCCAATGTGTGCGTTCGTTGCTAATGTCCAAAGTAAATGCAATTGACGACCCACAATTAAAACATGCAAAGTCGGTTATTTACACTAATACAGCTTTAAATGTATTTCTATATAATCTTCCTGAGAGTATGGTCCGCATCGTAAGGCTGAAATCACCCACGACTTTGGAAGCGGCTTTAAGTATCGTACTCGAAGAAGTAAATTTCTTAGATCAATATAATATGCGAAATCGTATACATGGTAATAGCCAAGCTATGGGTTTAGGTTCAAGGCCGTCGATGAACCAGCCGTTTGGGTACAAACCCAACTTGCCAACTATTCATCCTAAATTTAATTTTAATAATTCACAAAGTAGGATGCCTCAAATTCAGGGTCAGGTTCAACCACCAAAACCAATGTTCGGGTACAGGCCCCCACAACCATTAGGGTACAGGCCCCCGCAACAGTTCGGGTACAGGCCCCCTCAACAATTTGGGTACAGGCCCCCTCAACAATTCGGGTATAGGCCCCCGCAACCATTTGGGTACAAGCCACCACAGGTTGGACTTAATCCAACTCAAAGACCCCAACAACATACTGATGTATCCATGAGGACAGCACAACCTAAGATGCAACAAGGTTTTAAGTTAAACGAACTGACTATGACCGATTATGAAGACAATACCCTCTATGACAATTATTACTATGATGAAAATGACTACTCGAATGACATTGACTACTGCTATGACGCTGACGTAAATTATATGGAAACCCCTAACGAACCCTGTAACGAATTGGAAAGACATGCCATCGCGGCATTAAAGAGACATTAGTTAGGATTCGTAGAAATTATTACTGGGATAGGATGCAAGATACGGTCACAGCAGTTATAAATAGTTGCGAAGCATGCCAGCAAATGAAGTATGATAGAAAACCCATAAAACCTGTCTTACAGTTGACACAAACCCAGAATGCCCCGTTCCAGGAATTATTTATAGATCTTTTTAGCATTGAAGGGAAAACTTACTTAACTCTCATTGATGCGTTTAGCAAACTAGGTCAGGCTATCGAAATTCAAAACAAGTCAACCCCAGAGGTTGTCCGTGCCTTGATGAAATACTTTTCATATTACGGCATACCTAAAAAAATAAGCGCTGACTCAGGTACTGAGTTTAACAACGAATTGATTAAAGAATTTCTAAGTTTACATAAGGTTGAACTTCATATTGGCACCCCCAATAACCCGAACTCAATGGGTCTAATAGAGCGTTTTCACTCTACAATAATCGAAATATACAGATTGGCCAAATATGAACAGCGATGTACTGATGCGGCATCCGTAATGACGTATTCGGTTATGGCATACAATCATTCCATTCACTCTGTTACCGAACTTACCCCATTTGAAGTTGTTTTTGGACATACGGACACAAGTAGCCCATATAGTGTAGAGTTAGGAAAACAATATTTTCAGAAAATGGTTAAGGATCATGCAAAACGAATCGGAGTATTATACAAACACTTGACTGACAAGATGGTAGCGATAAAAGAAAAGATTAGGAAAAAGAGAGGTGGTGAAGCTGATATTAGGTTTCCAGAAGGAAAAGTTATTTTTGCAAAAGATGTTAACAAGCGTAAAAGTAAAGATAAACCAAGATATGTCAAAGCAAAAGTCATAGGTCGACCTGAAAGAAATGTTTTACCCATGCAAGTAGGTGAGAGAAACACCAAAACTCCTATTAAAAATGTAAAACGCCCTCCGCAGGTTGTTCTGCGTGCTGCTAGTAGCGATGCAGTCGCAGGCCCTTCATCTGCAAAAACTTGAAGAAAACCCAGGTATCTTCCCTGTAAAAGAAGGTCACGCATACATTCAAACCGATCATTGGACTATAATTAAGCTCATAAGTTTGGAACAAATTCATAATGATATTAATTATGTTCTCACGACCTATCAGCAAATGTGTAGAATGATCGATTGGAATGCATCATACTCTCAAGAATTAATAAGTACTAAAATGCATACAGAGTTTATACGTGATATAACCTTAGAAAAATACACTCAGCTAGTTCCACAGAAACGTTCTAAGAGAGGTCTTATAATCCATTGGGTTCAGTTATAAAAATAATAACTGGTAACCTGGATCACAACGACGCGGTTAAGTACGATAAACTTATTTCTAACTTAGATCATAATCAAGTTATTATTTCAAAGAAATTGACGATCGTCTCCAAAATGTTTGATAGTTTTATTAATGCAACTGAAACGATGTATCAGAACTCTGTTCATTTTCATAATCGTCTAACAAAGGTTGAAATATTACTAAAAGATTTAGCTTCCAAGCAAAATAATTGGATTTTCTTAACTTATCTTACAGGATTGTTTAGTGTATTTACAAGTAGTTTTCGTACTATCTTTGTTAGACTGAGTGAAATCGAAACAGCACTAGCCTTAAGCAGAGTCTCTATATTACATCAGTCAATTGTAAACTCTACAGAATTATTATATCATTTAGAATTAATTTCTAAATCTGAAAGCCTGGTGTATCCACCAACAGGTACAAATTTATTAAAAATAGAAGAGACTATTTGTGTAAAATCATTTATTAAGAATAATCAGATAACATTTGTAATGGAAATACCACTTACTGACAATTCCACTTATAACTATTTTAAGATATATTCCCTGCCAATTTTCCATGAATCTGTAAATAAAACCTTAGCCATTATCCCAAAATATCCTTACCTTCTGGCGAAAGGAGTAAAATACTTACCGCTTGTAAAACCATGTCGTTCGATCTCTACCGGCGATCAGTTCCTGTGTACTGCAGAAAATCAAGCCTTACATTATGAACTTACATGTATAGAGCAGCTTATGAAATTTGAGGATGATCTTACTCCTTGTAAGCAGCATGAAGTCCAGGTTGAAAAGGTCAAGGTCCAGCAAGTCAACGCAGATAGCTGGCTCCTCTACAGTAGACTGAGGTCCACACTGACGAAACAATGTGGTCACGAGGTCAGTAAGCAGCTTGTATTTGGTACTTACCTGATGACGATCGACGAACCTTGTGAACTCCAAATTCACGGAATTCGCCTCAACCACCGCACCTTCATAGAATCAGATGACGTAAAGAAAATTCCAGTTATTACACTACCCCAATTAAAGGCAAATGCGACTCCCGGTGCAAGTGTAGTTAATTTGAAAGGAATAAGCTTAGATGAAGTGAAATACATGGCCTTTTCGTTGAAACACAGTGCGATTGTTAAAAGTGTTTTTAAAGATAAGAAAGACTATAACTTCAGTGAAACTTTAGGTTACGTAACATTAGGATTAATAATTTTGTGTATTTTCATGTTTTTATTTTATGTAATCTGGCTAAAATCGCCAAAATGTTTAAAGGTTAAGCAAAATTATCGGAACACGTCTCAAATTGATCCTTCCGATAATTTTCCTCTTAGGGATGGAGGAGTTATGATGACTCGGCCGTCCGCACTAGATTAACATGTACTTCTGAGAAATCTAAGCCAACGTTGCAGTTTTGACCGTCGAGACATCATCTTTCCCGTGGGACCGTTTTACAATGATTAAATCCAGGGCCTCCGAATCGGCCAGACGTAAAAAGGTTTTTTTTATTTTATTTAATACGCTCCCGAAATCAAAAGTACCTACTTAAGTGCCTAGCTTTAAACACATGCAGGTAGATCTAGAAACGCAGCCAATCTGTTAAATAAAACGCCTAATTCAAAAGAAACAAACACTAAAATAATCGTTAGTAATAAAAACATGTGATCATAATGAAATTAAAAATTAGCCAAATTTTTAATTAGAAAAACAACTACATAATACCTACCTACTTAATAAAAAATCCCAAATTGCAGATTTTTTTAAACTATAGTGAAAGTGTCTCGGATAATCTACATCTAATTATCCTTTAAAAGAAATTGTTGTAACACCTTATTGTTACACCATAGAGGTTTTTTTTGTATTAGCCAAGCTGAAGTTGACTAATATCCTGCCCATATAAGGGGAAAGCTTGTGCTAGGAGTGGGTACAACAATAGTGCAACGAGTGGGATTCGAACCCGCGACATTTCAGTTTTTGAGTCCGCAACTTTAACCGTTGGGCTATTGAGGCTTACTAGGATTACCTACCAGCAGATAGGAAGGTCTAGTTATGATTTTGCGATCAAGATGGTCAATAGTTCATTGAACTCGGGAATGCGTATAATTAATTGTTATTAAAACGAGGATTCACTATTTGCATGCATGTTATTGATTTACTTACTTGGTAGCTAATAACTTAATTATGCATCTTAGGGTGAACGCGAACTAGACTTTCTGTCTGCCTACCTAATTGTCTTAAATGCGTCTCGCCGGCTTTCTTTAAAACCTATTATTATTATAATCTGTTTTTATATATGTTAATTGTTACTATAAAAGCAAGAACTATTTATTTATTATTTTATTCTATGACAAGATAGCCCTTGACTGCAATCTCACCTGATGGTAAGTGACGATGCAGTCTAAGATGGTAGCGGGCTAACTTGGAAGGGGTATAGCAGTGTAAATTCAACCCATACCCTTAATCGGTTTCTACACGCCATCGTGCCGGAACGCTAAATCGCTTGGCGGCATGTTTTTGACGGTAGGGTGGTAACTAGCCACGGCCAAAGCCTCCCACCAGACCAGACCAGAGACAATTTAGAAATAATAAATTACTAAATTGCCCCCGCCGCGAATCGAACCCGAGACCTCCCAGTTATAAGACCACAGCACTCACCACTGCGCCAGGGAGGTCGTCAACTATGGTAAATTCTAAGATCTTCCTGTAAAAACAAAGACTTACCAACTCGTCATGATAGCTGCCCGATATGATTCGCGATCATCGTTAATTTCGAAAATTTACCGCCGTTCACTTGGCATAACTTAGGTTTTACCTCGGAGACATAGCAAAATAATATGTTGAACGAACTTAACTTTTTTTTTTAGCTATTAATAAAAGTAGTAACCTATTATTAACAAACCGCGTGTAATTTACGGGGTCCCAAGATTGTTCAGTTTTTTTAGTGGGCTACGCCAGAATATTTTATACCATAACATTTAAAATCCAACGAGTTTTAAAAAAAAGGTTGAATTTTATTTTATCAAAACGGTTTTGATGGGATACGGTTTCGAGAGTGTTCATGTCTGACATGCCTACGTGCACGTATGCATGCGTCCCTCCCTCCTATAGATCATGGAGTACCCACGTCCAATATACATTATTTAATATTCATCAATAGATACGTGACTCTGAGCTCAGAGCACATTATTTTTTGGTGATTGGATTGCGCGGCGCCGCGCCCGCTTCGCTTGTAAGACAAATACATTAACAGTTTTGTTGTCAATACATATAGGTAAGCTAAACATAATCGTTATATCAACCTAGTAATATGTAGGTATCTAAAAATTCTATAAGTAGTTTAAATGACAGCAAAAAAAGTAGGTATTACTCGTAAGTACCTTCTATAAGTATAAAAAAAATTGAATAAAAAAACAACTAATGAATAATCTTGAAGCTTTTTCTTATCTTATTTTATCGGTTCGTGCCTAAACAAATATTTATGAATAGACATTATCGTTAAAGGATGGAGAGACAGTTGTGAATGTTAAGCTGCAAGCACATTGGGTTGACGTAGAGTGCGTCAAGTCATGGTGATTAGCCCCTTACGAACGAAATTGAGACTATATAGTGCAGCGGGACAATAAAAAAAGCTGCATCAATGATTGCTACAGCCTCAATTGTGGTGATTGGCTGAATTTATCGCGTTCTTTCTGCAACAATGCATTTTAGCCAATTGCGAGTAGTAATCAAAGAATTTCAACCACTGTAGAGAGAGTGTCCTATCAGCCAATCAGATGAGATTGCGATCGTTATTCGTCACACTGTAGCAAAATTGCAATCAACTTTGGTCAATCTTACAGCTGAGTTCTGTACCTATGATAGAATAGAATAATTTTTTATTCAAGTGCTTTCGAATCGTCACGTGAATAACACAATAAATAAAAAATTACGCGACAAATTGAGAACCTCCTCCTTTTTTTTCGTCGATTAAATAATATGTCACTTTGAGGCAATACAACGTAACAACTTGCAGCTTTTTAACAAAAAAAAAAAAAAAACAAATGCAATAGGTTATAAATACCCACACCCTCCGGGAGTCTGGGTCGGCACAAAACGAGAATTTTGGAGTAGCATAACAAGTTCTATAGATAAAGGGCACGGTTTGGTTAGCTGGGCCCTAGTTCAATAACCTCTGCGTATAAATTTAAATTCCTAAAATAAAACGATAGTTTAAGAAGTGTGACTATTTGAATAGTTGTAACGTCTTATGAAATCGTCCATATCCACTCGATAGACACAATTACGTTCCAAAGTTTCATTATTTGGTGCCTACTAAATACCTAATATAGCGCAGTATTAGTAACAGCTTTTTCTATATCTACCCACAGATTTTTATCTACCTACCTTATTAAGACTCAATTAAGTGAAGTCCCTTAAAAATAAAATTAGTGATGTTCATGCCTTTTGCTAAGCTGAAGTTCAAAGGTGAACTACCTATACACCTATAGATATATTGATTTAAGTAGAGAATGATAGGGAAAAGTTAACGCTAGCTTTTTTTTGCAGTTACCAGAAAAGAAGAAGTGATGGCGATCAAAAGTAAATTTCCAACAAAAATACCGGTAAGTTTCTATTTACATTGCGGTAGAAGCGAAAGGAAGCTAACTTTGGAACAAAATTTTCCGCTGTATTTTGAACTCTCTATAAATTGGATAACGTTCACATTAGTCGTGAAATCTATGAGACCAGAAGCAGGTATCGTGTCTTCCCAAATTCCGAGAATTCCGAGCATTCTCGAAGATTCCCACGACTTGGTTGGCGACACGTCGAACAATGCAGATTAAAGTTCGAAGTGTAATATTCAATTTTACGCCAAATACGCCTAATCGTTATCCTCCTCTTCCACCTTATATTTATACTGTGTAAACTGTATGGTTTTTAAATAGAGCCTTAGCTACCACAGCATAATTATTATAGGTACTAGTTTTAACCCGCGGCTTCGCTCACGTTAGGTTCGATTTTTTAAACCCCTATTTAACCCTCTTGGGGTTGAAATTTTTAAAAATTCTTTCTTAGCGGATGCCTACGTCCTGATAGCTACCTGTGTGCCAAATTTCAGCTCGATCGGTCCAGTGGTTAGAGCTGTGCGTTGATAGATCAGTCAGTCAGTTAGTCAGTCAGTCAGTCACCTTTGCCTTTTATATATTTAGATTTCTTATGACAAAATGCGTAATTTTTTTATTTTTCCTTCAATCAAAATTCATACAGTAACAAATCGCTTAGATTTTTTACAATTATGAGTTAAGGACTGAGTACACATGATAGGTACTTTTTATCCCGAGAAAACCAAGGAATACCGCCGAATTTTTTAGAACTTGATCCCACGTGACACGAGAACTATAACTTAAAGCAAAACTACTAATAAAACTAAATAAAAATAAAAATAAATAAAAATAAAGCAAAATTACTAATAAAAAAAAAATACTAGCTTAAGCTAGTAAACGATACCTTTATATAGCACCTTAATTATTATTTAAGCAATAAAATGTACAATGCAAAAAGCATGCTAACTAAAACCATGTTACAGCTCAGAAAATGCCTGAACCCCAAACAAATTATAAGATCAGAACAGTAAGATTGTTGCGGCAAGTGTGCTCAGTAAAGTCTGAACATTCACAACACAACATCGATATTTAGTGAGGGTAACTTAAAGCTAATAAACCGATTTTGTTAACAGCTCATCGTAGAAAGATACCACAAGGAGAGAAATCTACCAACACTGGACAAAACGAAATTTCTAGTCCCTGAAGACATCACAATGTCGCAATTCCTAGTGATTATACGTAACAGAATTAGAATAAAGCCAAACCAAGTAAGTACTTACCTAACTAGCTTTTTAATAATTAGGTAAAAAAAAGTAACCTACTTGCTTCCTAAAAGGTTGAAATAATACAGATAATCTACTTGTCTGTGATGAATTGATGATTAACTAAGTACCTAACTACTTGGACTTCCAAACTTCTTCATCAACCAAAGAAAAAAATCGCAATTGTCTCTAGCTAGTTAAAAACATAATCAACCTATACACCTTGTCTACATAATTTCGTATTAGTTAGTAGTTTCGCTTACGAACAGTAAAATGACAAAATAAATGGAATATTCCTTACCGATTGGCGCTTAGATGATTATTTATTGTCTATGAATCCGTTTTCTACAAATATATTTTATGACTATTTGATAAGGAACATATTATTGAAAGTAGACTGATACCAATAGGTCAATTTTGTGATAAGTAAACCAGCAAATTAGTACCTGAAACTCTTGTGATAGCTGACGCACGCGACGGGAGCATAAATAATGATGCTCTTATCTCTGAAAATAATTATAAACATGGCATCAGGCGAGCAAACAAGCGATTTATAGATGTTAATGCTAATTGATGTCCATTGATAGGTACTGCTGAGTATTAAGGAATGGTTCGATCATTAATGACGACAAAAAACCGATGTTTAAACTCATTGACCAAGTCATTACTAGATTTCTGAATTAAATATCTACTAATGGTTATTTTTTGTAGTTAAATAACAGTTAAAACCGTATGAGTACAGGAGTCATTACTTTTCTTCTAGAAATCATAATTTATTTCATTGATATTTCTAATCAATAACTTTAACGTGATTAATTTAAAACATTCAAATCCGGTTCAAAGGACCAAAAATTAGTTTAAGGTTCTTATTAGTAAATAAAGCATACTTCATAAGAGTAAGCTCGGTTAGAATAGAATAGCTTTCTATAAAATGACCCGAATATACAATATAGGGCATCTAATTTCACAAGTCGGTATCCCGCCTACGGCGAATTCCCGCCGTCAATGTATCGTCAAAGTTATCGAACAATGAAAATAAGCCTTTCAGGGACAGATAGTAGAATAGATGAAACCAACGCACATCTGTGGAGAGCGCAGCACTGAAAGATTTTCTCTGCCAATTCACAATTAACAATTTTGCTGACATTGAAATAATAGCGTATTAATGAGCGCTAAGTTTCGCTTTCCGCTCCCGGGTTCTAACAGTTGTGTCAATTGATATTCGATATTATTCCAACTCTGGCAAAACCGACAATAGCTCAGCAATGAGAAATAGGCACTGCGCCTCGCCAGATGTGCTTCGGCCCTAATAGGCGCTTGGCAGAGACTGTACAGTGACACTGTAGAAATAGAACGGCTAATGAAAGTTCTATTTAAGCCTCAATAGCCCAACGGTTAAAGGTGCGGACTCAAAACTGAAAGGTCGCAGGTTCGAATCCCACTCGTTGCACTATTGCCGTACCCACTCCTAGCACAAACTTTCCGCTTATTTGGAGGGGATATTAGTCTACTTTAGCTTGGCTAATATTCTTTGAAAAAAAATTGAAGCCTTTTGTACATTAATAAGTAGGTACATTTTTTTTCCGGCAGGCTCTCTACCTAATAATCAACAACCGATCGATGCTAAGCATGAGTCTCACGATGGCCCAAGCTTACGACCTCTACGGCGATGAAGATGGCTTCCTCTATATCACATACGCCTCTCAAGAAGTTTTCGGTTATCAAGACGGTTAGTTACAATTTGCCACTACTATACAGTAGGTAACAATCGTTTGTCAATTTTAAAGCCTCAGTGAGTCAAAGGTGCGGACTAAAAATTGAAATATCGACGCAGACTCGTCGATCAATTTGCACACCACCAACATTTTCGCGAGCGAAGCGAGCGCCAACTTTTTCACGCCTGCACTGCACCACTATGTAGATAGTGTTGAAAAGATAACCAAGGGCGAAAATTATACCAAATAAATGTCTCGGATCTGTAAATGTTGTAGTTTTCCAATGCACTCGAGAATATTACAGAGATTAGAACCGAATAGGTTAGTAACTTAAAGTACTGACGATATGATTGTATTAATTGAATACAACTTTGTTACAGATATGACGGGGTCAAACAAAGAGGTACAAGTAATCAGAGATAGGTTCCCTAACAAAATTCCGGTAAGTGGAATATGCAATTTAATAAACTATAATTGAATTTAAGAAACTATTATTGAATATTGTTACAAAAATTCTGTCAGAAGAAATAGAAAAGAAAAGTAAACCAGTCAATTTAAGAACTGAATATTTTTATCTAGAGGCGCCCCCCGCGGCTGCCGCGGTTCATAAATAAAAAAAGGTTGGCAAAGTTGCGGCCAAAAGCTAGTAGCAAGGGGTAGCTAAATTAATTACTTATCATACACAATTAGTAACCGCGCAGAAAATATCTTTTGTTTGATATATTTAATCAGTTGTAAGTTAGTAGATATGCTACCCTTGATTTGGTAAACAAACTAAAATAGGTATCTGTTATTTAAAAATAGCACAACTGATGCGTTGAATATCAAATTAGCACGGTGTTTGTGTTTAGCTTACTTTTTTTTTTCAATGTGGGACGGATTGATAAAATAAAAAACAGGAATCTAGGTAATCAAATAATAGCTTGGCTAATATTCTTTTTTTTTTTTTTTAAATCCGTGTGATGGAGTTGCTAAGCTATTACATCGCTTCAAAGTTGATATACGATGTATCATGTGACGATGGCAGTATGAATGCAGCTTCGTTAAAATCTTTGCTAGGTTTTATTATTGGCTAAGCAAAATTAAGGGCCCTTTGACACTATCTTTTAACTGATAGTTTCAGATAGTTTTGATTGCTTTTATCAAGAGTGGATAGGCATCTTTATGTTATTTTTTTTAAAGAGCATTTCAAACCGGGGGTAGATTCACTTCACAATTAAAAAACACTTTGTAAAATTTCATTTGATTGAAAAACTTTTCAATTCCATTTTTCGCATTATGCATTAATGACTTTTTCTTTTATTTAGCTGTACGTAGAAAGATACTCGAGAGAAAGAGAAGTCCCGGTTTTGGGAAGAAATAAGTTTTTGGTGCCGCAAGAACTCACCATGTCCCAGTTTCTTTACATCATACGGACGAAGATGAAACTCAGAGATTCCCAGGTAGATATCCATATTTGTCGCAAATATTAATTAGCGTAATGGCGAATGTAATTAGCAATCAGTTAGTAAAAATCATTCTTTATTGGTAGGTTTCTATTACGTACCCACGTTTAAAGGTCTCAAATACTTGATTGATAACACATTATTGCTGGTGTGCATCACGTATGCCAGCATGTTGACTCAACGTGTACCTATCTTTAGTCATACGAGTATATTTTGCCAAAATATAGGTACCAAATAGGCCCTGAACAATATTTATAGCCTATAACCTATATATGGCCCAAAGTCAAGGTAGACAGTACGTGGTAACTTTGTTTTGGTATTGATATAATGCGACCGAGATAAATAGAGGAATTTTAATCCACCATTTTCTATTTCTGTCTTGCTGTCGTGTATCACACGATACTGAGTAAGACAAGAAATAGAACATGGCGGCTTGACATTGCTCATTCATTCATTCATCTCAACCTTTGAGTATATAACCAACATCTCAACCTACTATTACATAACCAGCCTACTATTGGGCACACGTCTCCTCTCGAATAGGGAGTAGTTAAAAGGGTTTGGCCCTGCTCATTGCTACTCTTTTTAATCGCATCATAACTAGCCCCACAGCCGTAAGTCGTAACCCATAGGTATTGGATCTGAGTGAATGAAAATAAATGATAAAGTTTTTTACAAACGATTGAAACGCTGACAAGACAGAAATAGATCAACCAGATTATGACTCTCAATTCAAGAGCAAGACTCAATTATTAATCTTGCTAGCGCCAGAGAATACTTAGGTATCTATACTTCATTCGTTCAGCTCAATCCATAACCGGCCCACTTCTGGCCACCTGTTAGTAACTATACAAGTCTCCTCTCGAGTGAGAAGGGTTGAAACTTGAGGTCATTTTCACACAAATTTGAGAGCTTTCCCCTCTCGGGCATGCAGGTTTCCTCGCAATTTTTGTCTTTGACGTTATTGACTCGATGACTCCAAAAATTTTTGAAGGTATTACTAGAATTTATCAAAAGTCACTATACTATCTAACAAAAGTTCTAACTATATTTTTGTTCCTCAGGCGTTGTACCTCCTAGTGAACGACAAAGTGCTGGTGAGCCATAGTATGACGATGGCTCAGGCGTACGAACAGTTCCGTGGCACTGATGGCTTCCTCCATATCACGTATGCCGCACAACAAGTTTTCGGCTGAAACTACTGGTAAGTTCGGTATTCCTATTTCCTCTTGATTGATTGATTGATTGACTTTGATTATAATTAATATTATAATATTAAAAACCTTTATTTTAAGTATATAAAAAAAAATAGTCGATTGGTACCGTTACCTTGGAAAAAAGGAAGAAACCCAAAAATTTTAGGTACCTACTGTGAACTCGAAGGTTCTAATTGTTATGTCAACAACATCTGCTAAATTCAAATTAAAGGCCAAACAGTCCTTGCGCTTATCTAAATTGCGGAAGTTTTCTAAAATTAAAACAGAACAGCCCATTTGATTGTATAAAAATAAATTAACCTTCACAGCATACATGCAGGACTGATAGATAGATCTGCAGATTTGTACCTATGTATTAAAATAACTATGTTTTAAATTAAAACTTTTAATACAATAAAGTAATTAAAATATCTTCTCTAGAGATTTTAATACTTATTAATATTATTTTAGGATAGTTACTTACTAGTATTTCTCTCCAGTTCAAAAAAATAAAAAACCAATCTAGGTCAAAGCAGACTGCTATGAACCGTAGTTAATTAAATTGTTTCGGAAATATGCCAAAAATAAAATTGATAGCGGGTCAAAAGTATAAAAATAATTAAGTATACTGAATTGAAAGTAAACAGGAACAAATGTATGGAGAGGAAGTCCGTTGGAAAAGAGATAGCGGTGTTTACATTCACTTTGTATAAAATACGACCCATATCGGCCCTATCAAGCTCCACAGACGACACTGAGGTTCTAGAAATATTGTTAATAAGTAATTTTCCGCTATGTTAGATTGATAAAGACTTGAACTTAGGGCGGGAAAAACCATAAACAAATTTTTTTTTTGTCTATGGTCATGTTATCTACAAAAATAGTAAGCTCCACAGACGACACTGAGGTTCTAGAAATATCGTTAAAAGTACTTATCTATTGTAATTTTCCGCTACGTTAGATTGATAAAGGCTTGAACTTAGGGCGGGAGAAAACCATAAACAATATTTGTTTGTTGTGTCTATGGTCGTATTATCTACAAAAAATAGTTTAAACTAGAAGTGTTTATTATATTACAGAGAAGAGCACGAATAGAGCTGTTGATCTTTAATATTGATTAACTTTTGTCTGCGGCTTCGTTCACGTTAAGTTAGACTTTCCAGATCTCTATTTTACACCGAATTTTTAAAAATACTTTCTTATCTGTATGTCTTTCAGCACGATTTGAGCTGTGCGTTGATAGATCAGTCAGTCAGTCACCTTTTCCTTTTATATATTTAGACTAGATTTTGCCCGCAGCTTCGCTCACGTTAAGTTCGATTTTCCAAACCCCTATTTTATCCCCTTAGGGGTTAAATTTTCAAAAATCCTTTCTTACCAGATGCCTATGTCATAATAGCTATCTATGCCAGCCCGATTTGTGCCGTGGTTTGAGCTGTGCGTTGATAGATCAGCCAGTTAGTCAGTCAGTCACCTTTCCTATTCATATATTTAGCAGATACATAGATAAACTCTGAGAACTTTTCATTTAACATACCTAGTGTGTAAAGCTTTCACTTGTATGATGATTTTTTGGTTTATAAATAAAAAAAGAGAATATTAGCCAAGCTGAATTAGACTATACTAGCTTTTGCTTGCGGCTTTGCTCACGTTAAGTTCGATTTTTCACCCACCCTATTTTACCCCCTTAGGGGTTGAATTTTCAAAAATCCTTCCTTAGTGTTAGCTATGTCATAAAAGGAACCAACTGTAAAAATTTCAAGTTTCTAACTTCAGTAGTTTAGGCTGTGCGTTGATATCTCAGTCAGTCAGTCAGTCAGGACTTTGAATTTTTTATATACATGTATATAGATATATAGACTACTTTTTATCCCGGAAAATAAAAGAGCTTCCGCGGAAATAAAAAACCCCAAGCCACGCGTACGAAGTCGCGGGCATCAGTTAGTCTGGTATATCCCCACACTTCACAAACAAAATGATTAGTTACTATACATAAATGATTTATTACCTTATTTATCATTTTAGCATACAATGTTGGTAGGTACTTTGGTATAGAAGAAAACATACATGATCTCAAATGAATAAGTATAGACTTGCAGTACCTACGTAAAGCTTCTACGAGTATTACTGTATACTGTAGTATAAAGTATAATACTACTGTATACTGCACTATAATATCTTTTGCGGCGGCTAATCTCTATGGAGATTGGCCGCCGACAATAAAGTGTTTTGTACCTACGTAGGTAGGTATAGTATATCAAGCTGTCATAAAAATCCTTTCGGATTTTTTTTTATACATTACAGGCACGCTTGACCACTATCACACCTGATGGAAAGTGATGATGTGGTCTATGGTGTAACGCGTTTGCCTAAAAGATGCCTATTTACTCGGATATATAAGTTTGTAACTTAATTGTGGAAATACTGTACACATAGCATAGTTTTGTTACCTATTGTAAAAAATTTTTTTTGGAAAGAGGAATCGCCGAGTTTATTGCTGGCTCTTCTCGGCAGGAAGGGCATTTCGAACCAGTGGTAGATTCATCGACGATTCAAAAGCACTTGTAAAAGTTTATTTGAATAAAAAATATTTCTATTCTATTCTAACTCACATATTAACATATATATCTGTAAAATTAAATGATACGTTCAGTACCAAAAGATTTCGACATGTTGCCATGGAAATAAACCAAACGGTTTCATTTGATATCCCTTTATAATTCGCTATCTGAAAGGGTGACTGCCCCGATACCGACATAGCAACCGGAAAAATTAAGTAACACTATCCTATCTAGTAACAATAGAAGTCCTACAATGCTTTTGTAACAGCACTGTTTAATTGTTTCCATAATAGCTTAGTGCGGAAACTGATACGCCGTCTGTTGACCCCTTTCGTCTGCAATGAGTTTAACCTTGAATTGTTTCACTGTAACTTAGGCTGAAATCTTGACCTCCCTGGCGCAGTGGTCTTACAACTGGGAGGTCTCGGGCTCGATTCCCGGCGGGGACAATTTGGGAATTTATAAGTTCTGAATTGTCTCTGGTCTGGTCTGGTGGGAGGCGTTGGCCGTGGCTAGTCACCACCCTACATTCGAAGACCTGCCGCCAAGCGATTTAGCGTTTCGGCACAATGGCATGTAGAAACAGGTTAGATGTGTGGGTTGAATGCACACTGCCATACGCCTTCCAAGTTAGCACGCTACCATCTTAGACTGCATTATCACTTAACGTCAGATGAGATAGCAGTCATGGACTACCTTGACGTCGAGTTAAAAAAATCTATAGATCACACTCTCACTCAACTCTCACTCACACACACTCACTCACACTCACACTCACTGATCAAAAGACAGAGTTAAACCGAGATAGATTTATATCAGAGCATATTTATGTCTTTGTTTAACTCTATCTTAAGTCCGAGCTACGTCGGAGCACGGTCTATAAATCTCAGCATTAGACACCAATCTTTTTGTAATTAAGTAGTAATCTTTTAGTAATTCAGGAGGACGTACTTATTCCTAGAATAAATTCTAGGAATATGTACGTCCTTCTCAATTTTTGACAGTTTTTGTATAGAAAAGTTGTCAAAACGGTTCGTCGGTTAAAGTTACGCGGCGATTGAGAAATAGACCCTAAGTTTGTATTTACTTAAAATAAATAAATTTTGCTTTAAAATAGGAAGTAAATACTTTTGGTTTTGCTTTACAATATAGCTTTCTATTTTTCCTATATTTCGCGTTACGTTAATTAATATGGTAACCCTATCTCAGGGTAATATTCCACCGAGCGTCGATATTTTAATTTATGTCACAATAATAACTTTATCTTCGCCCGAGCACAAACAATACTACGAAGAGCGGGGCCTGTAGATAAAAGTCGATTTATGTCCTTTCTTACAGTCTATCACCCCCCAAGGACTTTAATGTCTTGGTGATTTATGCTTGTATGGGTGTAGAATGTTTCTTTATCGCAAATGGAACAACTGGTCGAAGCTCGAAGTTGTAATGAACTGTGATAATATGATTTTGTACGAATATACCTACACGAATAAGTAATTTAGCTACGTATCGGTACTATCTATGTTTCTTTTACAACTTGTTGAATTTAAAACCATGGCATTGAAATAAATGTTGGCACCTGGTTGGCACAACCTAAATAAAAATAAACTGGGAGAGAGTTAAGATTTTTCAATTAAAACGTCAATATCAACTTGCTGTTTTTAGGTTTGCGTTCCCAATGGGTAACCAACCCTATTGCTAAGCTTCCGCTGGACAGCCGGACTGACGGAAGTCAGTCTGTCTGTCAGGAGGCTGTATCTCATGTTAGGTAGAGATTTGAAATTTTCAGAGAATGTATATTTCCGTTGTTGCTATAACAACAAATCCCACTATCCTACTATTACTAATCCTACTAATATTATAAATGTGAAAGTGTGGATGTTTGGATGTTTGGATGTTTGGATGTTTGGATGTTTGGATGTTTGGATGTTTGTTACTCAATCACGCAAAAACGGCTGAACGGATTTGGATGAAATTTGGCATGCATGTAGCCTTTGACATGGAAAAGAACATAGGCTACCTTTTATCCCGATTCCTTAAGTAGTTCCCGAGGGAAAATTGAAAATTATTTACGAGCTAAGCCGCAGGCAGACAGCTTTGAAAGGAGGTGGGTTGATAAGGCAACAAAATCCGCCCCTCATACACTCGAAAAAAAAAGTTCCAGATTTCGACAAATTGTAAATGTATTTATATACTTGAAGATATAAACTTTATTTTAATATAAAGTTTAGGTGATAAAAAAAATAGTAAGTTACAGAAAATATTACCCAAAAAGAGAGTGTTTCTTTTACTTTTCTTACATTTTCATACATTTTAGTCGTTTTTTAAGCTTTGATTTAATATTTTAGAATGAGGCGCTCCATGAACCATGGTAAACGTAACTGATAATGATGCTCCTTTTTATAAGCTTTTATATGAGTATTAATTTATTTTGGTTCATGGAGCGCCTCATTCTAAAATATTAAATCGAAGCTTAAAAAACGACTAAAATGTATGAAAATGTAAGAAAAGTAAAAGAAACACTCTCTTTTTGGGTAATATTTTCTGTAACTTACTATTTTTTTTATCACCTAAACTTTATATTAGAATAAAGTTTATATCTTCAAGTATATAAATACATTTACAATTTGTCGGAATCTGGAACTTTTTTTTTCGAGTGTATGAGGGGCGGATTTTGGGCCTTATCAACCCACCTCCTTTGGTATGCATGTAGCCTTTGACATGGAAAAGAACATAGGCTACCTTTTATCCCGATTCCTTGAGTAGTTCCCGAGGGAAAATTGAAAATTGTTTACGAGCTAAGCCGCAGGCAGACAGCTTTGAAATTTGGTATACATGTAGCCTTTGACATGAAAAAGAACATAGGTTACGTTTTATCCCGATTCCTTAAGAAGTTCTCGAGAGAAAATTGAAAATTATTTAAGAGCTAAGCCGCGGGCAGACAGCTTTGAAAGGTATGCATGTCACCTATGCTATGGAAAAGTACATGTACTTTCTATACCGATCTCAAATAGTTCCCGTGGTAAGATATAAAAACTGTTAACGAGCGAAGTTTTAGACCCAATTCTGAAGTCCACGCAGACGAAGTCGCGGACAGAAGCTACTACTACTACTAATTTTAATCCCGATCTCTCAAATTTTTTCCGTGGGAAAAGCATAAATAATTGCTGCACACCAATAATTTGTTAATAATAATAATATTATAAATGCGATGTTTGTTACTCAGTCACGTCGCAACGACTGAACCGATTTGGCTTAAAGGCACAAAGATAGATTATGGTCTGGAATAGGACATAGGCTACTTTTTATCCCGGGAAATAAGAGTGTTCCCGCGGGAATAAAAAAACCTTAATCCACGCGGACGAAGTCGCGGGTATTAGCTAGTATTACTATATTTTATTTTATTATAAATGTGAAAGTGTGGATGTTTGGATGTTTGTTACTCAATCACGTCGCAACGACTGAACCGATTTGGCTGAAATTTGGCACAGAGTTAGATTATAGTCAGGAATAACACATAGGCTACTTTTTATCCCGGAAAATAACAGAGTTCCCGCGGGAATCACAAAATCTCAATCCACGCGAACGAAGTCGCGGGCATCAGCCAGTAATAAAAATAAAAATTAATTAAATTTTTTTGGTACAGAACTATCGTCGTATGCGAGTCCGAATTGTATTTGACCGCTTATTTCTGTTTTATATTTCAACAAAAACTTGGAAAATAACCAAATAGTGATTAATTTTTTTTCTCTCTTTACAGGTACATCTGCTTGTGCATGAGAAACTGGCATTTAATGAAACAAAACCAATTCAAAGACTGATAGTATTCTATTTTATATGTGATACATTCTAGTTTAGGATTTAAATTATAGGTATAAGAGTTTTGTTTGGCTTCCCTTAGGTATTGAATGTATTTAGGCCGGTTACAAATTATTATTTTAAAGTTTAACGACATTATTATGCAATTGAATATTATTTTATGGAATAGATTTATACTTATTGTTATCACTATTAGTCATACCCATTAATTTCTAAATTCTAGAGTTAATTATTAACTATTAACAAAGTTCTAAGGACATTTTATAATGATCTCAAAAATCATTTAAAATATTGGTGTTTTATCCTTGCTTTAATTTAGGGTGTTTAAATGTAATAGGTGCCTACTATGAAATTGAAAATATATTTAAGTTATTGTTCAAAATGTATGAGTAAATAAAATCGGAATGGTTTACGTTTATAATAATAAAAAAATCTCGTGTAGGTCAATAACGCTTTAATGAAATAGATTATAATTAGTTTTAATTAGTACAGATAATAATTTTAATAAATGATTTACCGCTCTATGGATTGTTTTACTTGTCTATGGTCACTCGGCGGGCGATATGTTTTGTGCGGCCGCGACGAGTGTATCGTGGATATCCTTGGCGTATGAGATCTGGAGTCGAACGGTGTTCAAGTATTGAGGGTAACTGAGGGTAGTCTCCTGAAATAATATAAATGATTGAGGTTAGTTACATCCTAAAGTCTCGAAATCTGTATGATATCACAAATGCAAAAGTGTGTTTGTTTGTTGGTTCGTCCAGCAACGGACAGACGTGATTTTTTGCACGGGTATAGAAGAGTGAATAGGGTTACTTTTTATCCTGGAAAAATAGAGGGTTACCCCGGGATTTTTAAGTCTAACTCCACATAGCAGGGTGAAATAAGAGAGAGAAAGAGAGAGAGAGAGAGACTGACAGGAAATTGTCCCTAAAATATACATCGCCTCTCCTTCTCCTTTCCCCTGTCGTTGTGCTAAAGCATAACGACAGGGGAAAGGAGAAGTAGTTATATTCCTATAAGTATATCCACTATGGATATTATTTCCCCCGTTTTTCCTATGCTCGACGGGGGGATAAAACTGAGCGAGGAGATAGCATATTATCCTTTCGCCGTGGATAATTATTATGTACTCTGCCCATGCTCAACCTGCAGATGAAATCGCAGGCAAAAGAATGAGATTTGAATAATTAGCTTTTATCGATAAATAAACTATCTATCTATCTATTTTTACTATATTATAACAACTGTAGCTTTATCTTCACAATTTGAAATGATTTAATGAAAAAGCCTTAATATTTCATTAATGATATTGATTTAGAAACTTGCTAATATCAGACGTCATAGTTTCAATTAACTACAAAAGGGCATAGATCAGACTAGGCGTCATATCGATCGATCGATAACTGATCTAATGTGGGCAGACCTCTGGGCTCGCAACTGACAGTCCTAACATTCTACGCAAGTCGAAAACAATCCGATGAAGCCTTGAAGTGCACGATAACATTTATTGCAATATTTTATAAACAGCTCAAGGAAAACAGTTACTTTGTATTGATTCTATATTTAGACTGTACGTTAAGTAAATAACACTTTCTATGACTTTTTAGAGTCATGGGGAAATAAAAAAATCTCTTAGATACATCATCTGCATAGCTAGCATAGGCAGGAGATAAAAAATTTATCCACTGAGAGGGGATAAAATTATCTTTTCCCTATGCTAAAGCATGGCGACAGAGGAGAAGGCGATGTATATTTCTATAAGTATATTCACTGAGTGTTATTTCCAGTTTCCGCCGCTTTGCCCATGCTCGACGGGTGGATAAAGCTAAGCGAGGGGATAAACATTTTACCCTTTTCCCGGGGATAAAATTTCTCCCGCCTATGCTAGCCCTGCAGGATTAGATATTGCTCAAAAAATACAATGTCTTTTTAGTGGCATACATTTAGCCGAAAAACATGTCTAAGAACCTCCTCGGACCTACTAGGTATTTGCTTAGACCCTAGAGCAGGGGTGGCATGACTTTGCAAATCCAGCGGAAGATGCTCAGGCGCAATGCTAACACTGATATTATGAACAACGAGTTAGTATAACTAGTTACTACGAATTCAATTTTATGTTTTCCCTTTTAATCAAATAAAAATTACAACATAAGTAACCAATCGAAGATACGTTTTTTCCACTACTAATAACTGCATTGTGACTTAAGCTCACGTCACTAACGCTAAAACTTAATTTTATGAATACTCTAGGTTTATTACAATTTAGGTACTTAATAGATTTAATCTAAACTAGGTTTAATCATATTAATGATTTAAAATTACCTGTGTTGAGGATCCCGAGTCCAATCTTGACGGGATAACTGTGAGGGGCAAATAATGTGCCGCAGATTGTGCTTGTTGTATGCAGGTTATTGCTGTTCTCTGTAAAACAATGAGATACATATAGTATACATTTATATTATTAAAAGTATATTATACATATGCCACAAGGACGAAATCATCGAAAAACGTGGCCAAAATGCTACTCAAAAATCATCATGCGAGAAAAAGAAATTTAAAATTATCTATTTGTATACCTACTTTGTAGGCCAACTTGTGGCTCTTATAACAAGAAAAGACTCCACGACCGATTCAGAAAGCTGGTAAGAAGTTCTCGAAAAAAATATCTAGCTTGTCAATATATAATCTAAAATAAACTAGTTAATGCCCGCGACTTCGTTCGCGTGAATACAGGTTTTTAATTTCCGCGGGAACTCTCGTATTTTCCAGGTTAAAAACTAAATTGTTAGACAGGCTGAGATCTAAATTGTTTTATATCTCAGGCTGAGATCTAAAACAATTTAGATCTCAGCCTGAGATCTATAGAGCGTGCTCTCATTTAGGTCGGACTCAAGATAAAAAGTTAAAACGAGACACACATCTCCAACATAAATCTGTCTCGTTTTATCTCTTTCTTGAGTTTGAGCAGAGTCAAAGCACGCGCTATAGATCCAAGCATTAGTATGGACTAGCTGTGCCCGCGACTTCGTTCGCGTGGAATAGTGACTTTTTGGGGCGCGGCTCTCAGCGCGCTTTATATAGCCACGGACGCTCAGGCGCGAGGCGTGTAGTACGTACTCTGTACGTTAAAAATGTTCGCCGTGATTCTTTAAATTGACATAACTTTTTTATTTATGAACCGATTGACATGAAATAAACACTAAATGTTAAGTGAAGCTTACTACAATATATTAGTGAAAACCGTATCTAAATCGAATAAGCCGTTTCTGATATTAGCGTGTACAAACACACAGACAAACAGACAAAAAAAAATTAATTACAATTTCGGGGTCGGCATCGATATAATAACAACCCCTGCTACTTTTTTTATATATTTCCATTGTACAGACACCACTTTTCTACAATTTTATTATATGTATAGATTTTATAATAGGTAAGTACTAAGTAGGATATATCTAAGTACTTCTAAAGTGTTTTCTATAAGTTCTTCCTTACAATCTTTTCCTCCTTAGATAACCATTCTGTGCTTCAAATTGTAAAGTTGTTTATGTACAGAGATACATTTGAGTAAACAAACGTATCAATCGTGGAATAAATAAAGTAGAAAAATGCATTAACGCAATCATGCGACTTGTCACGTCATAGTGTAGTTATGTGGAGTATAAAGTAATATGGATAAAGCTGGAGGCATACTTGGAGCGATTTTGACTTGAATAGGTAGGTACACCAAGAATATGTGATCAAAAGTATTATATTTTGTAACATGATCTTGTTTTGTCGTAATCTTTACTATGATTATAATGAAGTGTGTTTGTTAGTTAGTTTGTCCTTCAATCATGCTATAGGGTAAAGATGCCGAATATGAGATACCATTTACATATTCGGCTATAAAAAATAAATTATTGCACTAATGACTATGAAAATTATTTATATTCGATAAGTATTTAATGAAGTTTATCCTTGAAAAACCGTTTAGTGCTAGGTATAATAGATTTTTTGTTATATCAGATAATATTAGAAAAGTCAGAAATTACGTCTCAGGGAAATGGTCTCCTATTATGAGATACCAAGGGTTTTTAATATGAGATAGTATAGATTTAGAGAAAAAGGAAAGAAATCAGTGCAAAAAACTTTTTATTGGCTATATTTATTAATCTACAACATCGTACTACTAAATAAAATAGGTTTTAGTAACAACTTAATTATATATTATCATGTGCTTGTGCCAAGTGCTTGATGTTCTTCAGATGTAGATGTAACCCATAAAATTGTTAGTCCAACTTTACAATATTTTTCTATTTTTGCTTCTAAATAGTCAGAAAAAGCTGGAGATCTTCCCATGAACCTTGACAAATACTTCTGCATTAGCATCTTTTTTGACATAACATACTCTTAGGAACATCGAAAGTTTTGACGCTATTACGTAACATATTTGTTTGCTTCGCACTGCACTCACGGCCCGTATTATGGCATCGTGGTCCTAGGACTTCCTTGATCGACGGCATCTAGAAAAAGAGGTTTTTAAATAGTCGTATTTCTATACATCCTAATATGAGATATCTCATTTAAGGAGCCTCCACGTGTCTCATATTAGGAAAACACTCAAATTTAAAAACTAGGCTGCCTATTATTTCTTGACGAAGAAAATACAACTAAACTGCAAATGCATTGTAAAATTAATCATATAACTAATACAATGACTGTAAATTTAAATCATTTAGTGTGACTATAAAGTTGTAACATACCTCGTTAATATTTGGTGTCAAAAATCGGGTTTTGTGGTTTCGTAAAAATCCGCACGTACACAATCTGACTTCGCCTCGAACTGGGAAGCACCAACACATGTTTCAGTCTGTTGCCACGCGGCTTCTGGTGACAGTATCGCCAAATAGCTGCGGCGATTAGTTTCACCAAAACCTAACTATCTCATATTTGGCAACTATCTCATATTCAGCATCCTTACCCTAACAAAGCGACGGATCAACGTGACTTTTTTACTAGTTAGGTATATGTATAAAAATCACGTCAATACGTAGCTAGGACATAAGCTACTTTTTAACACAGAAAATCGCAGAATTCCCTCAGGATTTTATAAACTTAACGTAGATAGCTGATACCGGGAGTAACATAGGCTACTTTTTTAACCGATTTTCAAAAAAAGAGGAGAAGGAGTTGTGTTTTTCTACCTATGTACCTATATCGATATCTCCGAGATTTCTGAACCGATTTGTGTGAATCTTTTTTGATTGATACAAAAACTTTGCGAAATGTTCCTATAAAAAATTTAGGGTTCGGGAAGGAACACTAGCGGCGCTAAACCGGGTGAAATACGCATTAGTCATTCAGAAAACACTACTACACTTACTCTGTCTTTGGATTAATTTAACCAAACAGTAATTACTTAATTTAATCAAACATTAATTACTTAATTTGTGTCATAAGAGCTACAACTTGACCTACTCCATTTATGTATAAATAATTTTGACTTTTGAATGTTGAATTTTATGAGATAGATCTTAATGTGGACAAAACTTTACCATTAAGAGTACATTGCTTGTTATTGCTCACAGATTGATAAGAAGTCATGCAAAGACATCAGAGATAACGCATCCAGTAAGTTATCCCATTTGTTGCCAGGTCAATAAGTTAATTGTTGCTCTTAGATGCATACATGTTTACTGGTTAAGCGTTACATAGTAATCTGGGAGGTAGGTATATTTGGTTACCATAATATAAGTTCCCCATTATTCATTTAGCTTTCATGTTTGAGTTCTTTTTATTTCTTCTTCATAATGTAACATATTACACAAGTCTATTCTTTCATTACAAACACACACAAAGTACAAATTTTTTTTTTAACCGACTTCCAAAAAGGAAGAGGTTATCAATTCGGCCGGTATCTTTTTTTTTTTTTTCTATGTATGCCCACCTATTACTCCGAGGTTTCTGAACCGATTCCCGACATTTTTTTTTAATCGACAGAGGAAGCTCGCGAAATGGTCCCATAAATTTTTTTACCTTCAACTCCTCAAGCCTGATGCTGCAGGGGTATTTCCCCCCTAAATTATGGGACTTTAGGAACCGTCGTTTACGAATTGGTATGCTTGGCTTAAGCATATACTAGATCATAGAGTTCCAGGTCCTACTCTTCAATCCTGATGCTGCAGGGTACTGCCCGCCTAAATTATAGGGATGTAGGAACTGCTAATCATGAATTGTTATTGTATGTAATAAACATATACTACTCCATCGAGGTCTAGGATCTAGCTCCTCAATCCTGATGCTGCAGGGTACTGCCCACTTAAACTGTGAGGATTTAGGAACTTTCGCTTGCGAATTGATATTGTTAGTATCAAGCATATTCTACATCGTGGAATTCAAGGTCCTTGCTCTTCAATACTGATGCTGCAGGGGTACTGCCTACCTAAACTGTGAGGATTTAGGAACTGTTTGTGTATTGTTAATAAGTACTGTAGGTACCAAGTGTAGAACTACATTAGTATCGTAGCGTTGGAGGGAAGGGAGAAAGAGAGCAGGAACAAGCTACACTTAAAAGCTTAAAATAAAAATTCTTTTCAAAAAAAACCAACTTCAAACGCCACTACAAAGTATAAAAATAATTATATTTTGTACACGTTTGTTGAAGTCGGGCGGGCTTAACTAGAAACGATGAAATCGATGCGCGACGCTTATCTTATGGTGACATATAAGAGACACGTTTATTGAATCGGGCGAGCATCGCGTATCGGTTTCATCGTTTCTATTTAAGCCGCCCGACTTCAACAAACGTGTACAAAATAAAATTATTTTTATACTTTGTAGTGGCGTTTGAAGTCGGTCTTCATAATGTAACATATTACACAAGTCTATTCTTTCATTACAAACACACACAAAGTACAAATTTTTTTTTTTAAACTAGTTGCCTTAATGCCCGCGATGTCGTTCGCGTGGATTAAGGTTTTTCGATTCTCGCGGGAATTAAAATTCCAGACTATATATCAGTCATTGCGGCGTTATTGAATAACAAACATCCATCCATACATCTAAATTTTCGCATTTATAATATTAATTGGACACACTTGCTATGTGGAAATAGTGAAAATAACAAAAATTAAGCTGACATACTTTTTTTTGGTCACTAAAGAAAGCAAAACAAATCAACGAAATAGCGAACAACAACAAATCAAAATTGAGGAAATTTAAATGTTGAATGACAGTTAAATACCCGTCAAAAATCTAATTTTGTCTATTTCCACGTGAAAATGTAGCACCCTCCAGAATTATTTTTTTTACCAACATACAGCATTTTATTTTTATTATTTATTACAGATGATAACAAATAGTATAAAAATGATAACAAATAATAGAAAAAAAATCTTTGTAAACTTAAGGGGACTGTTATGTTTCGGAATCATATTTTATGGAAACACCCCTAGAAAGAAAATTCCTAATGTCAGTGATAATAGTCATAGGTGAAAGTTGTCTAAGTGACTTTCATAATATTTACATCTCAATCATTGCATGTTTACCTGATCGTTGGAAAATTATGACATTTCGCTTATACTTACAATGTTATAGTAACAGAAGCATTTGAGTTAATTTCCATAATAAACATGTTAGGTTATTTATTAGTAAATTATTTAACAGAATTTATTTTTACTTAATGGTAATATTTTCATAAGATCCATATAATATGCATATAAAATCTATTATTATTATACTAAATTTTTGTTCAAAAACATATTTTTCGAAAGGTACATAAATATATTTTTGATTTTGATTCTAGATGCTGCCCCCGACTTTGTCCACATGCATAAGGATTTTTTAAATACCCGCAGGAACTCTAATTTTCTAATATAAATAAAATATAGCCGATGTGTTAGTCCTGGATATGTGCTATCTCCATTATTTTGTTAGAAAACTAAAATTTGTCTATGCTTTTCATCAAACCCATGTATTTGACATTGACAGCTTTCTTTCATTCCTTATTTTAAACAGCATTACATGAATTAACCCATTAAGAAAATTAAGTCCACAACAAAAACTTACAAGATGTAGTTCCATTTGATCACAAAGTGAGAAAAATTCCTCTAAATTCTTGTCAAATCTTGGTACAGGATTATCCATGCCTTTCCTGCAATAATAAAAATAATTTTCTGCATTTATCTCCAAATGTATTTAGAATAATTATTTGGCTGGTCATTTTCATGTGCTTAGGCATTTTTCTTTCTATTGAATAGAATAGAAATTGAGTTGAAACTTAGTAGTATTATTAGTTGACACTCTTGTGAAATATTCTGATATAGTATCATCAGCATAATATGATATAGTTCTTGCAATTCACGAGGGTGCGTGGCTCATGGTAGTGTGTGTGTGTCGTATCTATATAAGTGGGAGTGACAGCTTGCTCGCGCCTGATAGCTCCCACCTAGGCTCCTGACAGGCACACACATTTATGTGATGTGCTTGTACACAACGTAACCACAAGTAAAGCTCACGTGCCCTCGTGAGTTGCAAGAACTATACACATTTATTGTATAATTATGTACTCAAGTCAAAAATAAAGAAAGAGGTATAGCAACACTTCACCAGTACATACTTACTGAGTATTTGAATCCACATTGTAGTTTTGATGTAAAATTTGAGCAGCTGACTTCAATGTCATCTGAAACATATTTCATTAATAAAGTGAAACAAATATTTTTGCTTCATATATTCATTCTGATATTAATGGATTTTACCTCTTACTAATTTGTGCTCAAATTATGCTTGCACTATCACTGAACCATTCCTGAGAATATTGGCATTCTGGAGAAAAAGGACTGCATAGCTGACAGCAGAATTTTAATCAGGACAACAGCATTGCAACTTGTGAATGGTGGAGAGAGATCACACAAAGGGTTGACAGCTATACTTGCTTGAAAAGGGGACAGTATACCAACAAATTCGCAATCCTATGCTACTACTGAGTATTTTTTAATGCAAGTCTATCATACTTGTAGCACAAGCATGCAGCCTACATTCATTTTTCTATTGTGCTGGGAAAGCACTATTGACTTAATTAGGTAACTGGATCATAGATGACTTTGGGATTCTGAATTATGCCTTTTCTGTCCTTTAAGCCAGTGAGCATACTAAGCTGTCAGTCCTGGTTATTAGATGTACCACCCTGAGAATCCACCACATTATGAGCTAAAATAATCTCTACCATGCAACTTGAGCAATGAGGAATATGACTCAGAGAAGTAATTAGAAGGTTTAACAGGCTTCATACTCACAGGCAACGATTCGCGTAAGGAACCCATCAATGTCTTGACTTTGGATATATTATCCATTTTATCCTGCTGTGTCTGTTGCTGGGGCATTGCTTGTTGTACTTGCATTTGCTGCGGCGATGGTACTGGGACTAAGGAAACTGACATAGGCATGCCCACGTTGGGATTCGCCCCGACGGGGTTCATCGGTACGTGCATGTTCATTTGATTCATGTTTGTTCAATTCAAAGTATAATAGGTGAGTACAATTTTTGGTTATACGGCACTAATAAAATGTCTTCCAAATATCGCATGAAAGAAAGAATATTCAGAGGTTTGTCATTTTTTTAACAAATAAAGCAATATGTGTTTATTTTAAAGAAAATTGGACAAGAGATGTATTATAACATATTTACTTTAGTTTAGCACTTCAAAACAAAAAGTTTTGGTCTTGTTTTTAAACATTGACAATGAGGTTGACATTTGACATTGACAATCACAGATTAATGATTTAGTAGGTACCTACCTAGGTAGGTACCGTAGACAGAGAAGGCAATAGACCAAGGTACTGTGTAACCGCGACTGAAATAGAGATAACATGACGTAACGATGACGTCACATGACAAGTTCGAGTTTAATGTTGCCACAATAACTGCACTCCCCTAGTACCCCAAATTAGATGGAAAATTCTTCCCAGGATTTTTAAATAAAACGACAAAACAGATGCTGAACTGTTTTATTTTTTAAATAACATACCTACACATATAAGGTTGTCTGGGAGAGACATACCTATTAGGGTAAGCTTCTATTTTTTACATATATCTTAATATTGTGTGCAATAAAGAATTTATTATTCTTTATTGCACACAATATTAACTTCAACCACCACTTAAAAGTATAAAATAATTTTAGTTTGTACACGTAAGTCGGTTTTTTAAAAATATTTTTTTTTATACTAAAGTTTTTTAATGTACTTTCATAGGACCAATTCACTAGATAATTATTTGCTCCTTAAAAAAAATATTGAAATGCCGAATAGAAATTTAGCATATGTGAGTCACTTTGAAAAAAGATGTATGTAACACAAAGGAAAATTTTTTTTCGTTACTAGTAAGAATGTTACACAAAATAATTTGTAATGAACAGTTAAAATTTTCCTTCGATCGAGTAATGCTATTGAATTAAAAGCAACAAAAATTGTATATTTAGTCATCAAAATCATCATTAATGAAATTAACAGTATATTCCTTTTTTCAGGCAGTCGTATAAAACTGCAACTCTTCATAGTTTAAGTTAATAATTATTTAAAAAAAACATTAAAAGTCTGCCTCTAGCTATTTAAAAATGGCTTTAAAAATTAAGAACTTTGTAAATAAAATAATTCTTAAGATCGCCAACAGTTCTCGACTGGTTGTTGGACATTCGAACGAAACTTCAGGATGATTCAGAACAGTAACCGACACTATCTAACTGAATACACTTTAATCATCGCCGACATATATTATATTCTAGTATCCATCATCTTTCTTTTCTTTTCTCATAATATTCATTTCTTCCATCACGACTTTATTTTGTTTCAACAAAAATTAAAAAAAAAATTGAAAAAGTAGCCAAAGTAACCCGCCGTTACGGTATGTCAGAGGACATTACTAAAAAAACCTATCTCCGTGCCAAATTTCAGCCATATCGGTTTAGTGTGGCGTATTGAGTAACAAACATCCATATGTTTGTTACTCAATCACGCCACACTAAACCGATATGGCTGAAATTTGGATGTATGTATGGATGGCCCTACATACATTCAAACTTTCACATTTATAATATAAGTAGGATAGGGAAAATCGGGACATTGTATAGGTACCTAAAGCTGGCAACACACATAGATACTAAATTTTCTTATTAACTGTCAGTTTGTTTCGCACAAAAGTGTGTCGACCTTGAAAAAAACTGGTTACACGATGAGGGACAAAAAATTGGGTAGCTGCGTCTCTGTTTATCACATTAATAACTTTATTTCTGCTCTCTTTTTAGTGTGAGTGAGAAAGAAATCGTCACTGGCTCTATGTCTTCTCTCTCTACGGTAGGTACCTATCGTTGACAATCAAGCGTATCATAGACAAAGTAGACCTTGTAAACCGTAGACAGAGAAGACTGTCTTCTCTGTCTACGTTGTAAACATAGTCAAATAATACAAAGTCAGTAGATAGGGTGGCAGACCCAATTATGGGCACTTTAAGAGTTTATCTAATTTCAAATAGGTATGTTTTATAAATATAAATTTAACAAAATCCTATAAATCACTCCGTTCATAAGGTTACTTATTTAATAAAATATATAATAAGATACCTACCTATATTTGGATGAATTTTCAGTACCTACCTACCTAAATAAAAACAAAAATCGTACCTACCTAACTTTTATCTAGGTAGGTACCTACCAATTAGGGTGACCGACCCAATTATGGGCACTTTAAGAGTTTATCATATTTCAAATATGTTTTTTAAGTATAAATTTAACCAAATTCTATAAATCACTGTGTTCATAAGGTTACTTGTTTAATAAAATATATAATTAAAGAAGATATTGAAATTTTTTTGTTTAAATCAACTAGAATTTTAAATAAGATTGAAAAATGACCCAGTCCCCAATTATTCGCACATTTGTTACCAGTTATGGGCACAAAATTATCCAATTATCAACACTCAGATTTTAATAGAGTTTAAGGGAAATATAACGCTAGGCTACCTATGGAAGTCTTTTAGAATATAGATTTTATTACGAAATAATATACGGAAATTCTTATAGTAACTGTAGGTGACTTAATTTTTTTATATTTATTATATTTAAAACAAACACCCTTACATATTTAATAAGAAAATGTAAACATAGTCTTTATCAAACGACAGACGTCCACAGCTGGACAAAGGTCTCTTATATGGACTTCCACAGGCCTCGGTCTTACGCTACCTGAATCCAGCGGCTCTCTGCGACTCGTTTGATGTCGTTGGTCCACCTAGCTTCCCGGTACGGGATTGCTACTCCAACACCATGGGATCCCATCGACCATCAGCTCTTCGAACTATATGTCCGCCCATTTCCACTTCAGTTTCGCTTAGCTATGTCCGTGACTTTGATTCTCTTACAGATATCTTCATTTCTGATATGATCTCGCAGGTATACTCCGAGCATAGCTCTCTCCATCGTCCGCTGAATGATTTTTGTTTCGTGATAAATAACTGCCCATAGAACTTCTCAACCTCTCTCCATACCTTAGGTGGAGAAGAAACGTGACAGCCTTCGTCAGTTTTCAGCCGCGTCAGCTGGCTCTGTCCGATAGATAGATCTCTCACGGACACTTTGGAATGGAACTTCTGTTCCACTAGATGGTATCGTTAATACACTTAGTATTCAAGGCCCGCAGGTCGCGAGTTCTTTTCTTAAAGATCTGCCTATTGACCTACCAGTAGGCATCCGCGTCTGCTGACGACTGAAGTCTCATCTCTTGTCTGTCTTCCATCAGTTTGAGAGTAAGGTCAGAGAACTTCTTGGTCCTTTTCGTGTGATGGGTCTTAAAGAATTTAGACTCCAGAGTATGGACAGTTTACACACACTTGTTAAGATCGTCTACAGACTCCCAGTCTGCTAGGGAACCGAATCGCTTCGGAGTGTTAATAAACAGGAAAATCTCCAAATTTTGTAACCAGATACTGACACCCCTTGTTTTGCAATGAAATAACGGGAAAGTTTCATTTACTTTTTGAATTAGTAAATAATAATACTTAGAAAATCAATTGAAAACAATTATATTATTAAAACTCAAATAAAACCACAGTTAAATCATTATTAAGTAAGTACTGACCCTTAACGTCGATGAGTCAAAATGGCCGAAAAAATTCGGGAACTCCAGAACGAAATCTTTCAACTACGATACTGACGTCATTTTAAAACTTTCCAGATTAGAAAGGTTTCGATTGTGAAAAATATGAATTCCCCTAAATATTTTTTAATCTGAAAATTAAAAACCACTATCAGAAACTTATATTTTAATCTTTTTTGCCAAAGTGCGAATAAACTGGTGCAGTGCTAGCTATTGGGTTGGTCACCCTACTTTAACTCAACGCAATAAAGTAAATTTTCCAGTACAGTAGGGTGGCAGACCCAATTATGGGCACTTTAAGAGTTTATCTAACTTCAAATATGTTTTTTAAATAAAAATTTAACCAAATCCTATAAATCACTGTAGTCATAAGGTTACTTGTTTAATAAAATATATAATTAAAGAAGATATTGAAATATTTTTGTTTAAATCAACTAAAATTTTAAATAAGATTGAAAAATGACCCAGTCCCCAACTATTCGCACATTTGTTACCAGTTATGGGCACAAAATTATCCAATTATCAACACTCAGATTTTAATAGGGTTTGAGGGAAATAAAAGGCTAGGCTACCTATCTAAGTCTTTTAGAATATAGATTTTATTACGAAATAATATAAGGAAAGTATTATAGTAACTGTAGGTGACTCAATTTTTTATATTTATTATATTTAAAGCAAACACACTTACATATTTAATAAGAAAAAAAACCATAGTCTTTATCAAACGATAGACGTCCACTGCTGGACAAAGGTCTCTTGCATGGACTTCCACAGGTCTCGCTCTTACGCCACCTGAATCCAGCAGCTCCCTGCGACTCGTTTGATGTCGTCGTTTCACCTAGCTTCCCGGTACGGGGTTGCTACTCCAGCACCATGGGATCCCATCGACCATCAGCTCTTCGCCCGCCCATTTCCACTTCAGTTTCGCTGAGCTATGTCCGTGACTTTGGTTCTCTTACGGATATCCTCATTTCTGATATGATCTCGCAGGGATACTCCGAGCATAGCTCTCTCCATCGTCCGCTGAATGATTTTTGTTTCGTGATATATAACTGCCCATAGAACTTCTCAATCTCTCTCCATACCTCAGGTGGAGAAGAAACGTGACAGCATTCGTCAGTCTTCAGCCGCGTCAGCTGGCTCTGTCCGATAGATAGATCTCTCACGGACACTTTGGAATGGAACTTCTGTTCCACTAGACGGTATCTTTAATACACTTAGTATTCAAGGCCCGCAGGTCGCGAGTTCTTTTCTTAAAGATCTGCCTATTGACCTACCAGTAGGCATCCGCGTCTGCTGACGACTGAAGTCTCGTCTCTTGTCTGTCTTCCATCAGTTTGAGAGTATGGTCAGAGAACTTCTTGGTCCTTTTCGTGTGATGAGTCTTAAAGAATTTAGACTCCACAATATGGACAGTTTACACGAATTTGTTAAGATCGTCTACAGACTTCCAGTCTGCTAGGGAATCGAATCGGTTCGGAGTGTTAATAAACAGGAAAATCTCCAAATTTTGTAACCAGATACTGACACCCCTTGTTTTGCAATGAAATAACGGGAAAGTTTCATTTACTTTTTGAATTAGTAAATAATAATACTTAGAAAATCAATTGAAAACAATTATATTATTAAAACTCAAATAAAACCACAGTTAAATCATTATTAAGTAAGTACTGACCCTTAACGTCGATGAGTCAAAATGGCCGAAAAAATTCGGGAACTCCAGAACGAAATCTTTCAACTACGATACTGACGTCATTTTAAAACTTTCCAGATTAGAAAGGTTTCGATTGTGAAAAATATGAATTCCCCTAAATATTTTTTAATCTGAAAATTAAAAACCACTATCAGAAACTTATATTTTAATCTTTTTTGCCAAAGTGCGAATAAACTGGTGCAGTGCTAGCTATTGGGTTGGTCACCCTACTTTAACTCAACGCAATAAAGTAAATTTTCCAGTACAGTAGGGTGGCAGACCCAATTATGGGCACTTTAAGAGTTTATCTAACTTCAAATATGTTTTTTAAATAAAAATTTAACCAAATCCTATAAATCACTGTAGTCATAAGGTTACTTGTTTAATAAAATATATAATTAAAGAAGATATTGAAATATTTTTGTTTAAATCAACTAAAATTTTAAATAAGATTGAAAAATGACCCAGTCCCCAACTATTCGCACATTTGTTACCAGTTATGGGCACAAAATTATCCAATTATCAACACTCAGATTTTAATAGGGTTTGAGGGAAATAAAAGGCTAGGCTACCTATCTAAGTCTTTTAGAATATAGATTTTATTACGAAATAATATAAGGAAAGTATTATAGTAACTGTAGGTGACTCAATTTTTTATATTTATTATATTTAAAGCAAACACACTTACATATTTAATAAGAAAAAAAACCATAGTCTTTATCAAACGATAGACGTCCACTGCTGGACAAAGGTCTCTTGCATGGACTTCCACAGGTCTCGCTCTTACGCCACCTGAATCCAGCAGCTCCCTGCGACTCGTTTGATGTCGTCGTTTCACCTAGCTTCCCGGTACGGGGTTGCTACTCCAGCACCATGGGATCCCATCGACCATCAGCTCTTCGCCCGCCCATTTCCACTTCAGTTTCGCTGAGCTATGTCCGTGACTTTGGTTCTCTTACGGATATCCTCATTTCTGATATGATCTCGCAGGGATACTCCGAGCATAGCTCTCTCCATCGTCCGCTGAATGATTTTTGTTTCGTGATATATAACTGCCCATAGAACTTCTCAATCTCTCTCCATACCTCAGGTGGAGAAGAAACGTGACAGCATTCGTCAGTCTTCAGCCGCGTCAGCTGGCTCTGTCCGATAGATAGATCTCTCACGGACACTTTGGAATGGAACTTCTGTTCCACTAGACGGTATCTTTAATACACTTGGTATTCAAGGCCCGCAGGTCGCGAGTTCTTGCCTTAGAGATCTGCCTATTAACCTACCAGTAGGCATCCGCGTCTGCTGACGACTGAAGTCTCGTCTCTTGTCTGTCTTCCATCAGTTTGAGAGTATGGTCAGAGAACTTCTTGGTCCTTTTCGTGTGATGAGTCTTAAAGAATTTAGACTCCACAATATGGACAGTTTACACACATTTGTTAAGATCGTCTACAGACTTCCAGTCTGCTAGGGAATCGAATCGGTTCGGAGTGTTGATAAACAGGAAAATCTCCAAATTTTGTAACCAGATACTGACACCCCTTGTTTTGCAATGAAATAACGGGAAAGTTTCATTTACTTTTTGAATTAGTAACTAATAATACTTAGAAAATCAATTGAAAACTATTATATTATTAAAACTCAGATAAAACTACAGTTTAATCATTATTAAGTAAGTACTGACCCTTAACGTCGATCAGTTAAAATGGCCGAAAATCTTCGGGAACTCCAGAACGATATTTTTCAACTACGATACTGACGTCATTTTAAAACATTCCAGATTAGAAAGGTTGCGATTGTGAAAAATATGAATTCCCCTAAATATTTTTAATCTGAAAATTTAAAAACCACAATCAGAAACTTATATTTTAATGTTTTTTGCCAAGGTGCGAATAATCCGGTGCAGTGCTAGCAATTGGGTTGGTCACCCTACATAAGAATTGATAATCTATTACATTGGTAGGTACGTGGTAGGTACCTACTCAGCTTAAAACTAAAGTCAGTGCCAGTGTCAATGTCAATGTCATACTTTAAAAAAACTAATTTTGAAATTTGAATTGGCGGCGAACCGCGCTTTGGAACCGCGTTAAAGTTAAAGTTTAAATACTTTGTGAATACACAAATTACATAATACTCCGTTATGCAAATAATAATACAGTGTCCTTAAACAAAATCCTGTTGATAAAATGAGTTTTAAAATTTTTAATGCTACTGAACTTTGGCAGGTAAAAATTTCTATGCTTAATCAGTTTCAGTTATTCTTGCTAATTAAATCCACAATATATTGTAATTAAATCATTTAGCAAGAATAATTAATGCGTATGCGAATATAATAAATTCGTGTACGTGTATCTGGCTGTTACTGTTGTGGATAAAAATTTTAGGTGGAAACAAGTTTACCTTCCATACCAACTTTTAGTCAAAGCCTAGACAAAGTTATTGGCAACGAGGGACTGCAATTGGGATCACTTACAGAGTTATTAGGCTTACCAGGCACAGGAAAAACTCAATTATGGTCTATAGATAAAAATTCATTTATGCTTTTTAATTATCCCTCTAACCATACTTAAACTTATTAGTGATATCTACTAAATATCACAAATATGTAGTTGTGAGCTTGGCTTCCTATATTATTGCTGTTTTGATTGATTGCTATTATGATTTTAGTCAGATTTTTTTCCATTCAAATCAGTATCAGTGCTAAATCTCTAAGAGACATTACAAGTAAATGGGTAGGAAAAGTTTTCTTGCCCTAAGATGTTCAAACAAAAGTACTCTCTTCTAAGTGTACTTTTGCTTGAACATCTTATATTAAGCTTCCTTTATATTTCTTTTTGCATATTTGTCTAATATGTTTTTATTTATTAAATTAGTTTTGGCTTTAGTTTACAGCTCTGTAGTTCAATTCAAATACCAAAAGTATTAGGAGGATTGTATTCTGAAGCTCTTTATGTGGACACTAATACAAATTTTACAATAAATAGATTTAAAGGTAAGTTTGTGTAAAAGTGTTATAAAATATCTGTCTCTTAAAGACTGTCCCTATGTTTTGCTCAATATTGTTAGGTTGGCTATAAAAATCATGCACACTCCAACAGGCTGCAGCTTTACTTACCATCAGGTGTGATTGCAGTCAATCACTGGTCTATTATATTAAAAAAAAGTGCAGTGATAAATGTCGCCTATGTACCTATTCACTTAAGTCTTCTTTTCCTTTTATCTTATTTTAGCTTTATCTTAGTTTTTCTTCTTTGTAAAGCAAAAAAGCTTTATTACTCTATTTTGCTATTTGGCTTTAGATCCTTATTTCAGATGTTCTGTATTTTATAGAAATACTATTCGCAAGCTTAGCAAAATGCCAAAGACTACTGGAGACTTCTATATCATTTAATGAAGAGGATGCATTAAGAAAATTGCATTATGTTAATGCATTTGGACTTGAAAAGTTTTGTGCATTTTTATATCAACTACCCAATTTTATGGAGAGTAGACCAAATGTAAGTATAGTTGTATTTTTGTATACTTTTATGATTTCAAACTGTATTTAAGAATTTAGAAAGTATGTAGATATTTTTGTTTTCAGATTAAGCTTATAGTGATTGATTCAATAGCTTTCCCATTTAAAGAAGGTATATCATTAAAACAAAGAACTGGATTACTGTACAGGCTTATGGCAGATTTAAATAAATTAGCGGTACAAAAACAAATTGCGGTATGATCTTTATCTTTATTATTTTTAAGGTATGCACTATAGCTCCTGTTGCTTATGTACATATATAATAGTATACCTACTTCAAAACATAATATAGGAAATTAACACTGGGTGGACCAACAACATCAGACAGGTTGCAAAGAGCCTCTGAATATATGCAATACCAGGCTGAGTCATATGGGAGTCTATGACAGAAACCTATGTCCGACAATTGACGTCTATCGGTCAATAATGAAAAAGAAGAAGTAGGTAGATTTTGGTCCATTCATAACAGCTAACAATATTGATCATACATGAGAACCTTGTGTTGTAACAGTTAAGTTAATTTATTGTTATTTTGATAATACTTGCAAAACATTTTTATTATGCTTTTATTGGTATCTGCAGTCTTTTTAAGCATTTATCTTTAAAATTATATTATGTACTATGATCAACAAGATCAAAAGCTTTATTAAATTCTCAGTAGATGCTTCATTTTAGATTCGTATCATAGATCTTATTCTTGCTTTTAGGTAGTAATTACTAATGAAATGGCTACGAGAATAGGTTTGTCCTCTGGCCCTATAGTTGGTGCACTCGGCGACGCTTGGGCACATCGTTCTAACAAACGTCTGCTGCTAACTGCACCTGATCCACTCGCTAATATAAGAATAGCTATGCTACTTAAAAGTAACAATGCTCCAGTAAATATTGGCAATTTCCAGGTAAGGAAGCGACAAAATATTTTTGTTTGAATTATGATATCGGCTAGGTAAAGATTTAATTATTGTAATTATTTTAAAGTTAAGTTAGGTAATGTTTTGATTTTAAAAAAATATGGCCTTTCAGATAACACAAGAAGGAATTCGGGATATTGATTAAAAAGCGACTGGAACATACATAGTTTTATTAATAATGTATTTAAATATATATTATAATACATCGTAAACAAAACTACAGCACCAATAAATATCTCATTTTCACAAAAATATCAAGCTTTTATTTCTACAACATCTCAACAGTTATATAAAGGCAGTTTCATATCGGAACTTAGCTTTTCAAGTGCAATACAAACATTCTTACATTTTGGAGTCTTATTATGCGTTTTCTTAAGAAATAATAGTGAGTAACACCCGTTTGTAGTCTCCTTTCGTATCATCCTGCAAAATATTACATTCATATCTGTAATAGTACGATTTGTAAGCATGCATTGCTTAAGAATATATAAAAAAATAATTTAGACGCAAACAATAGGTACATAGATTATTTTGCAGGACTTAAGCACAAAGTGTGACTAGCACATTCTTGAAGTCACCATCTAGGTCGTCCTGTAAAGATATCGAAAACCAACACTGTAGCGGTTGCAAAAGTAAAAAAAAAAAAAGAAACTGGCCCATAATTTCTATTGATACACACAGCGTGCAATCGAGATTAGCATGAGATTACAATTCATATATTCAATCAATGTGTATTAATTTAATTAATATAACTTAAATAATAAACGTTTTAAAATGCAACATTAAGTAAATCGTACCATTTAAAAATTTAGTAACGGTACAGATTAAATAGTCACACCACACAGGTTATACAAGGTAGCGTGGCGCGTGTAAATTGTGTCTTTTATAACTGTAGTAGGCTTAATAAGCCATAGCAGATAGGAGATGACCGAGTGAACCATTAACCTCCTCCTGAAAAAATGGCAACAACTACTTGTAAAAAAAGCATTCTTCACACTCGAGGTACATTACCTACCAACCACCATGCACTCACGTGTAAAAGCTGTTATCTACTGTGCAAAGAAAATTACGTGACGATGAAAAAATAGAAAGCAAAATATACAGATCTTAAGGAAAAAAAATTACACCCGGCATGGATAACCTAAGATATGAAACACTGAAGACAAAATAGTGTATGTTTGTGATGAGTTTGAGACTTAACGTGTATGTGAAAAATTAATATTTTAAGAAACCAAGACTCAACAATACCTTACACTTAAAATCATAATATCTTTTGTGATAAGGTGATATAATACGTAACAAACAAAGTACTTATCGAAATTCCTCAAAAGTGAAAAAATCAACCAATTTTATTTATTTTTGAAGTAATTGAACCTAGGTATATTTATTGGCTGGATTTAACGAATTGTGTGTGTTTTTTGTGCAGTTTTGGGACTGTAAATCTTGGTTTTTTATTCATGAATGACAGGAATGTTTAATATTTTGTTTTCAGTGCTCGTGTACCCCTAGCACTTAAGAGCCTAACAATTGACAAAAAGAATTGAGAACAATATTAAAACTAAGTGATTCGTTGCGTTCTCGATCATCCGTGTCATAATCTATTCAACAAGCGTCAGTAACGCCTTCTTGTAATCCCCGGAAGTGTCGCCCTGAAATCAAAATGTTTCACTATTCTAAAGCGCTGCTCGTTTGATATATATTTTACTTATTTTATTGATATCTGTACAGTTTATAATTGACATAATATTTCAAAATATGTTGGTTATGTGCGAGTCCAATTGCCAAAAGGGTGGTTAAAGTTTTAGTAGATACCTATTTGCAAACGTAAAACGGTTTAGAGTAATTTGTGCAGTGTGTTTCCTATGCAGTAGCTTCTAAGGATTCCATAAATACTTCTTTAATACTTGCTTTAAATTTTCTATTGTACATTTAAATTTTTAGAAAAGAAAAAATAAATCGTACTATCAATAAATTACTGCACTTTTCACGGAACGTTTTTCTTTCTTGTTTACTGAATAATTACTCATAACGATGGAGAACCCGAAAGCTCGAGAAAACTCTAGTTTTTATCCAAACATAGTTTTACTTTAATTTAAAAACTACATGTCGGCTTGATTTCAAACTTTGCAAATATGTGGTTATAATAAGTGTTAAGTGAGGTTTTGTTAATTTTTTTTGCGTTTGTGCTGAGGCATTATTTAAATGACTTCTAGCTTTTGTCTGTTTTATTTCTCAAAACAAAAAACAACTTAAAATCTCGATAAGTAGGCATCTCATCCTATTATATTGCCAGTTTGATATCAATCTAACAAGTTTCATAATTAAAACAAAACTACTTTTGCAAGGAAACAAGAGATTACGGAGGACCGTAAAACATTGTAGGTAGGTATCTAAATTATTGAATTATTATATAACTTATTTACAAAACATAATTAATATACAAAATAATATGCTTTATACAAAATAGGTTAAATGAAAAAAACAGATATAAAAATTATTAACAATTTCGAAAAAACAAGTGTTACCAATGAGCACGTAAAAAACCCACGTCTCGTTTCAATACTACAGAAAACCTTCATCAACCTTTCATAAAGTAATATAGATCTGTATTTGCCTTTGAGAAAAAAAGATACATGAAGAAGTGAATAGATGATTAGGTATAATGGAAGAAGAAACTGCTTTATAAATAAAATAACTTTTTCTCATGCTGATTAAAATAGGTATTAAAGCACATTGTTACAATTTTTGTACACCGCGCTTATATCGTAGAAAGTATGGGTCAGCATCTTAAATATTTAATGTAAAAATGTAGGTTTTCCATGCTGTTAGTTACGACACTATACAAATACAATAAACAATAAATAGTTAAGTAGTTAATTCTGTTCTAAGACACGTAAATAGTTAGTAGGTATTATTAAATGAAAAATATTTTGATGATTATTTGATAAGCGTATAGGTATAATTTGTTAGTTTTCCTATGAAATATTTCGATAAATTATATGGACATATAAATTGAATGAGAAGATAATAAGAACCTTTATTATTTCTGGCGTAAGCTGAACCGGTCTTTTATATAAAACGTGTAAAGAAAAATAAAATCTACAGAAGGACTTGCATAATATGACTCAAAAACAGTATAAAATGTTGAAATTTCTTTTTAATCTCACTGTAAGAACGTCGAATTGTAACATGAATCATGTTTATCTTTGAAAGAAACTGGAGCAGCATACGCCATGCAAGATTTACTTTAACAACAATTCGGTAGTTAACTAGAACTCTTTAAACTGAGCAAGTCACGTTAAAGAAAATTACTACATTTTCATGAATAGTGAACTACTAAATTGTTCTTATAGGCTTCAAATTAATATCAAGTTCCAACAAACACCAGCAAACACAAAATACTCACAGCAATCCATTCCTCCAAGGGTTTGCCGAATTTGTCAAGGAATGCTTGCTTGATGTCGCCAAGGTCAATCTCTGAGCGACTGACGACTATTCTGATGAGGGTCTTGTCGTTAGTGCCCATTCCCTTCATGGAGTAGTAGAGGCGCTCCGCAAAGAAACCAACTTTGCTCTTAACGCATTTAACTATAAGAAATTATTATTATTATATTAGTCATGTACTTACATTTATGGGTCAAGAAAAAGCTCTTTAAAAAGTTTTCTTATCCTATTACTCAGAATGTGTGGACTATTTAATATTATAACTATCTGGGGAAGTTTTTTTAGTGCGGTCTTGACAAACGACAGTAGGTAATGTTTTTTTGTCAAAACATTAATTATGATTGTGGCAGTTCATTCAGGATTCTTCGCGTATTATTTATGTCCACATCTTTGAAACAAACAAAAACCAGTTCATTATTTCACATCCACTGACAAATTCAAGATAAAGCCTATTCAGTGACGGTACATGAGTCAGCGCGAGGTCACAATATGGACTTCCTATTCTAGTTACATCTGACCTTGTGACGTAGCTAAAGATTCAAATCTTAGGATTACATTACGTGTTCAGTTTAATTCAATGAATCTAAGCTGCTTTATATAATCCGGTGTTTCCGATTTAATCAAAAAATTTTTTTTTATCGCTTGCATTATCTACAATGTATGGGCAAAATGTCAGTAGTCGTAAGTTTTGGAAACTGGTTATATTCTATACCAATGACTCAATTCCTAACAAATTCTTATCGAATTTTTTACTAATAACTATAAAATATTATAGTTCCCAAGATTAGTCAGTCTAGTTTTTCGAATATTTTACAAAGCATCAATTTTTTATCCTTTTTTGTTTTGAATCACTTTTCAATCAAATAGAAAAGTCAAATCTTACCAATAGCAAGCATGCCCTTTTCGACGCTTCCAGAAAATTCCTTTTTAATTGACTCTTCGATGTCTTTGCCAGTTAACGCTTCAAATTCAGCAAACACCTGTAACGATAACGAATCGAAGACATTGTGTCATTTAAGTCATATGAAACATGAATAAGACAATAAGACGTCTGCGACTATAATTAACTTTTTATTCTTAAATACCTATGGCTTCCGTCTGACTCATGACATCAGGGTGACGTCACGCTAGCTTATACGATTTTGTCAAAAACATATTTTTTAACTAACTTTTTTTTTTACATATAATTATCCTTTGTTCATCCATTGATTATAATAATTATTTTTAGGTACTTCCCATTGCACTATTTGGTGAAAGACAGAAAGACCAATGTCGTCTTTCTAGTAAATAGGTACCCACATTGGTACATTTTGACAGGACTGTCGATAGAAGTCCACAATAGAAATTGGTCTAATAAACAGAACCTAGTTCGATATTTACGGTTAAAATATTAAAGCCAAACATCTATGCCATTCACACATTAGCGAGGTAGCCATATCGATTAATCTACACTCGTTAAAAAGTTGTTCAAGGTTTTAAACTAATATTTAAGTTCCCTCGACATTTAACCATTAAAACACAGTAGTCTAATGGATTTTATAAAGGGCTTTTGCATGTTCAGCATTAGAAATAAAGAGGTAAATTCGACAACTTTAACCTTTCGTTAGTAAATAGATAAAAGATTTTGTTTTAGATATCGTGGTCTCACCTGTCTTAACTGTTGGTAAGAGCGTGTGATAAGAATGGAATTGAAGACGGACTCTTCTGTGCCCCACTGGCCTTCTCCTGCCGCTGCTAAAGCTTCTGCATCAGCTTTGGCAGCTCCTTCGTCGACGCCCGCGTTCTCGTCACGGTTAGCCATGCATAGCGATACGCAAAGACGTTTGAAGTGACCTGATGTGTCTCCCTTGAGGTCTGATTCCAGGCTTTTTCCATACACTGTGATGAAAAGATTTTGAATTAGCAAAACTACTTGCGTAGTTATTTTAAATAAGTTTTGACGACTCGGCAAAAAGATCAGTTTTCGCTTCAACTTCGGAAAAGATAATGGATCCTTCATTACATAGGTTTCTAGTGATTATATTATACCCGTATCTATTCTTGGAGGTCTTATTCATCACATGACATAGTGGACACTGTTACGTGACTGTTACTGGATACAATTTCAATTTGGGCTTAGTTGGATAACTTGTCCGGGCTGCCATAAGTCACTATGCCTATTACTATAATCTGCGATTTAGTTGCCCAACTTGAAATTGTAATTCATAAGAAAGGCGTTATATTCGATCCATTGACAAGTGACAAACCATGACCTATGATGGAAGAAGTGTTTACATGGTGTCTGTCCCATACCAACGACACTGTTGGCAGTCCTTGCTTTGATTGACACAAATTCGTCGACAAAATCGCTGATTTTAAATACTAATTGCATCCGCAGAACTAAAGCGTCATACTAATGGGGTACACGATAGCTTTTTAGTACCAACTTTGGTCTTCTATGTTTTCATAAGTTTCGTGTCTGGCAAATGAACGTTGCATTCTCATTGAAACCATGAATACTAATGGAGCATGACGTAGTTACATTACAACGTGACCTAATAACTCATGGCCGGTGTCGATTCATAAGAATTAAATGTTTAAACATATCAGCAAAACTAACCTGCTCAACGAATGCAAAAATTTTTTCACGTATACTAGGTACCTAATCGTAATAGTATCACGTGTAAGAAAATTTGTAAGAAAGAGTAACTAAAATTATTAGCACAAAATAAGCGACATCTTTGTTAGTGTTCCAACTTCAAACAGCAGTTCCGATGTATACTTAAGTTGTGGATCGATAGAACATTTTGCATATGTAAGTTGTAGGTGAATTGCAATCGCGTGATAGAAACATATTCAACTTATTATTACTCTCAACCTAAAACGTATATTTATCTCTAAACATGTAAAAATTTCATAAATTCTTCTTTAGGTACAGAAGTCTTTTGAAACGATTCTATTTAATTTTTTGCGCGATGAGTCCATTCAACTGCCAAGGCCAAATTAATATTCAAACTAGGAATACAAAGGCTGTCTGCATAACTAGGAATACCAACCGTCCCGCATCATGTTGGATGTCGAACTTTTTACTTTTATTCCCAATATCGAGTTTAATTTGGGACTATCCTTTTTAACCTAATGTACTTTTAGGAAATGTTGCAAACATTAAATCAAGCATTCTATAGACCAATTCTACGCAAACCTTCTCGTTAAGTCTAAGTATATCAAAAAGTAGTCGTAAAATTCACGAGTTATAAAACATTTATTTTTCCACACAATGTAGGAAAGTTGAGAGGGTGAGATAACAAAGAACATTAGCGGCCGCTTTAAGTTGACCTTACTTTATGAAAATGTATAAACTGATTTTATTTTTACGATAACACATTTCACTTAACCTGTATTATTTGAAGATAACTAAATACCTAATGAATTCTTAAGCACCGTTACTGATAAAATTAAGACGCCTTAAAATAGGTAGGACTGGTAAAATCCGTAGCAAGTCGAAACTGTATTTTGAAGTACTCACATTGCTCGTAGAAAGCTGAAATGGTGCGGATGCCATAGTTTGACAGGGTACATAGAATCTCGATGATGGCTTCTTCATCCGTGCCGAGCCCGGCAACAGCGTCGTGCAATTCCTTGGCGTAGAAGTGAGGTAGAGGAGTCATAAGAGCTACAATAACGTTTTCGAGGTTGCCGCTTAGTTCACTTTTCAGTTCGCTGATGAGGTCCTGTTATGAACAAAAAATTTAACCTTAGGAAAGGTATAATTTGTATAATATTTTCATCGATAGGTACCCGTACAAAATGTTGTGTACAAATTAAGGAAATCTTCGGTATTAATTATACACCATAAACATAGTATTACCACCACAGGCTTTATATAATTATGTCACACAGACATACACTTATGAATATGGTTTTCAATGACAAATGAATAAATAACTTGACGTCGCGAATAAATAACTTGACAATCAAACATCGCATACATTACGCCAGACAACTAGGTACATTAACTTTTTCAATGCATTCTATGGTTTCAAGAAGCATTTAGCTTATAAAAGATATGGCTCTCAATATTACTGTTGCTATTCTGCTATTACTTATTCAGCTCATAGCAAAGCTCTAACGTAGATGACGCAAAAACTACCAGACCCGTTTTTCAAGAGAAAATGGAAGACCAAGTATTTCAGAACTGTTGCCCAGACGGTTGTTAAAAATACAATCCTATTATGCATTAGTTACGAAATACAATCTTTGACGAACGAAGGATAAAGATTTATAGTACCTACCCTGGTTTTAAATTAAGTGCCAAATTGGTAGAATAGAATAGAATAATTTTTTATTCAAATAAACTTTTACAAAGTGCTTTCGAATCGCCGAATGAATCTACCACAGGTTCGGAATGCCATTCCAACCGAGAAGAGGTAGACCACTCTGTCATATTTTATTTATTCCTCCTACAAAAGTAAAGTAGCACCCGCAGGTAAAAGCATCAATAAGTATATTGTTAAAATAGTCCACTTTGGGAGTATTATAATCCAAACGATTAAAGTTCAAATAATAGACATTTCGCGTAGGTACGCAGTGGCTACCTACTGGTTAGTCATGTATGATAATTTACCGAAATTTTGTACAATCAAGACTTAGTTATTAGCGAAAAAATCTCTCGCCGTACCTGTAGACCTGGTCTACGAAATCGCGTTTACTATAAATATTTTGTAGTAGGATATCTTGTACAAGAAGCGATTGAGATGCTATTGGATCGCTAAAAATAAATGATGTGATCATAAGGTAAAACCACAGCTTTGCACGCTCCATAATGGATCTTTAGCCCATAGTCGATTTTTCTTTAGTCTGTCTTAAAAGGGTAAGCAAATCGCAGAAAACGTTTCTCCGAAACGTGTAACCGACAAACATAGCCGAGCGCTTACGACTTTCTTATATTTGTTTTTTATTTGTTACACGGTTTAATTGTTTGTGCAGTGAGAACTAAGAACGTTCTATGTGCTGTGCTTAGCGCGTCCTACGTATTTCTGCGTTATAAAACCACATATATTACAGCCAAGATTAGCCTACTACTAAACGAGGTTAATTGTAAAATGCCAACAACCTTTTACAGACAACTTCAAAGTAAATAACTTTTGTTCCACGACTTTTAAAAATTCCTAAAGAAAAAGATTTTTTTTCATACAAAAATAAAAATATTTATTTTTCTGTTCTTTTTAAAAACTCTACTCTGCATGTGTCAAGGGATATTGTTTGAATTTATATTTTCATAGTAAAATTCATAAATAATGCAGATATCAAATACAAAACCATATTTTAAGAAATTTTTGTAATAAAGTGTACATGAACAATTTGTACAATCTTATGCGAATACGGATTATAATATGTAGTAGGTATGTAGATTATTTATTACATACCTGTTTGTTATTGCAAATTTGCAGATTGCGTTTCGCGATATAGGTTTTACAAACAAAACGTATAAACAATGATAAGATAAGGCATACCGGGCGAAGAAAATATTCTGAGACATATTTTAGGCGAGATTTATTATCTTACTCGCCATAGCCGTGTTAACTATATACCTACCTACTTACGTAAAATAAATAATTTTAGATTCAGATGACTAATTAAATAATAATATTGTTACGATCATGATTATGAATTCTATCTAACCAATGTTTACCGGAATAGAAGCATTCCTATACATATTTATTATCATACCATCGAATGCAAAATGTTTAACTTGCCCATTAATTTAAAACTTAAGTACTTATTAAATCGGTGCACCTTAAAAAATTCGACAGATTTATAAAAGTTATTTATATAAGTACGTATAAATTAATGTACCTACTTTACTTATCAAGTTCAGAGTTACATAGAAGGTGCCTACGTACCTAATATTGTTCATGATTCACGGCATTCGAGAAGCCTTCATTGAACAATACTACCAGTTATATCCCTATTATCGTAATAAAACTGTTGACTCAGCTCTAACTTGTGATGTAGAAGAGAAAAACAACTAGTTTACTATTAACGTAGTAAAAAATAATACCTATGTACTAAGTTTTACACAGTGAATTCTATCTAACCGATGTTTACCGAAATAGGGCTGTAATAATCTAAACTGAAGCGTGAATGAACTCTAAAATCATGAAAGTACTATAAAACCGACATTATTTTTTTTGTAGTTAACCCAACATTTCCTAACCAATCTTTCCAACATGTCCAAGCATTTTATGCACTTAACGATTCAATACCTACATTGTATGGTCGAAACAGATCGAAACTTTATTCATTACTATTGCACCGCGATCAAGTGACTCATCACTCAAGTCGTCAAAGCAAGTCGTGTAGCAAAATTGATTCAATTGTGTACTCATAAACGTCTAAAATTGTCCCCAGAGGCAAAATGTACCTAATTTTGCATAAGATAAATATTGAAATACTCGTAGTTTCCAGTGTCTATTTCCTTGTAGCACACTTCTGTTGACATGTTTAATCAAGGTCTATCAACTTAATAAAAAAAAATTCATCTGCACTCAAAAATGTATTTTGCAATTTTGATAAAAATCCAAAATAAATCGTATTGAAACCTTCACATCTAAAACGATTAAATGATACTCGACATACCTACTAGCTTAGGCAGGTTTATAGGTAGGTTTAATGAACGAGGGGAAGGGCTTATTTTATTAGCGTATTTAGTAACCCTCTTTGACGCAAAAGTTATATACATTGACATTTGTAGTACTTTATAGGTGTTCCAAGCTTTCTATGTATCAAATGACCACCGCACTGCAGGCATGTAGACATTAAATACAACTTAGTATGTAGGTCTTTTAGTTCGTTGACATCAAAAAATGTGTATGTGGCGTGCATTCCGGAAAAGCAAAATGTACTGTCGTATTGCCCTAACCATAAAGCACACAAAACTGGAATTTATCTAGTTATTCCTACCACCTACCTACTTTCGTACATAGAAAGATATTAACCACTCTGAACGGATTGCGCTCGTCACATTGTTGCTTCTTTTCTCTTAAATCTAAATGGTATTATCAAAATACGGTATGTTTTTGGGCTTAGTTCAAACTATGAAACGTTTTTATACCTACAGTTGAGCCCAAATTAGACGGTTCATTTTTCGAGATTTTAGCTTTCATTTTCGAGGCTTCACCGATGAGTCATCGAAAAAGAACCGTCTAAACACCGACCTTTCATCGCAAAAACGAACGATGAACGGGCCACCGTCTAATTTGGTCCTTATCGCTATAGTTTAGAGAATTTCTTCCGGATGATTTATAAATCCGGAAGAAATTCTCTTCCGAAGACGAGAGATATACGATACTTTATGCCGGGAAATCACGGGCACCGATCTTGATGGTAATAAGAATCAATAAAAAAATACCCACAGAGAAATTAATATGAGATTTCCCAATAATAATTAATGTTAATGTTGCAATAATATATTAATGCGATCATGAAAAAAATAATATTTAACATAGTGTTAATAATTAATTTTACTGATAGTTTATCGGTAGTAACGGACGGGTTATTGCACTATTAATACAACTAATATAATGAAGGTCATTGAATAAATTATTAAAAAGTTCCACTACTGTAGATAGCCTACAGACTTATTTAAATGAAATACTGGACATAGTTGTAGGTAATTATTGTTAGGCACTATATATGCAAAAAACACAGAGAACATAACATCATTTTCCTGTTCCCAAGTTATAACTTTGCCAACATTTTTGAAATCTGGCAACATTATGTCAACTTTGGTATGATTATGAAAAATTCTACACAAGTGCTTACACGACGTCAGTTATTCTCCATTAGACAGACAGTCAACATCACACGATTCCCTGGTAGGCGTTAGATACAAACGGGATGTGGTAGTCCTTAAAAGGAACTATGTCTAGTAGTGCTTTCAATATATCAATGGCTATCGAAAGTTGCTACCTAAGACCTGCCAAACCCGCATTTTGTGTTGCGAAATGTGGGTTTGACAACTCTTCGCAACTCTCCATTGTTTTGTATAGCCACAGGGCATCTATCACAGTTGATAAAGAAAAAGATTAGAAGAATGTATTATCTTACCTTTCCATAGTTGGTCTTGAAGGTTTCCGCGATTTCGAGGCGCTGCACGATGCCGCGACGGCAGAGGACGTCGATGATGGCTTTCTCATCGGTTCCGAACCCTTTCATAGCCTTGCGAAGGGTCTCGGCATCCGCGGCCGGGTCGAAGGGCTCCGCGGGATACACCGTGGGGGTGCACTATTGAGAAAATGGAATTCATAAATTTTTTATTCGATGACTAGTCCTTGACTGCGATCAAACCTGATGGTAACTGAAGCACTCTAATTGGGAAAAGGCATTGCAGTGTAAATTAAAGTCTCCCAATCGGTTTTTACACGCCAGGAACGCTAAATGGCTTGGCAGTATGTCTGCGGCGATTTGTAATAAATTACTTTGAATAAATCGATGGTTTGAATGAAAAAATACATTTATTGTGGCGTCTTATGACAACTAGCTGAAGGGTATTCACCCTTCAAAGATGTCGCCACTTCATAGCACGAAGTCTTGGATTATTTGAAATATGTTTCGCCGTAAAAACTTGAACACGTTTTTTGGGGAAGGACTTCCAGTAATTCCATTACATCTCTAAGGTATTCGAGGAATATTTCCTGCGAATTTCCAATCACTAGTCCACCTGTTTAACTTCTATGTACCTACGTTGTGAGTCAGCCAGTTACGTCTCACGGTACTACTTTATATGTACTTAGAGGTTATCAGATTCTACAACTGATAATGTCAAAGATTTTCCGTTAAATCTATTGGACTATTGTCATTCTCGCCGCTGCAACACACTTCACGCTTAGTTGGAGTAGAAAGCAGAAAAGTGAATGTAAAATTCCATTGAATCGCTCCCATGTTCCTATAATAGATAGGTACTATAGTAGTTATATTAATAGTTTAGTGTAACTGGAAAGGGATAGGCCCTTGCGTGACACTGTCCGGTGAATACGTAAAACTATGTCACCAATTACTTATCTACTAGGAAAACTACCTACTTTATGGAATTAAGTTAATGTGTTTTCCTAATTTATTAAATCTTTTAAAGTAATAAATAGTTTACTACAGTTTACACTATACATACAAATTAATTATACCTAGTTAGTCAATGAAATATTTAGTTTTCCAACAAAAAAGTTATGTCTACCCGCGCGCGCGCAAGATTTTGAAAATAGGAAAGTAACTACTAACTATTAAAATATTTGTGGATAAGGATACGTTAACTTTATTAACATACAGGTGCCTAATTATTTCTCTTTTAAACTTGTTTATGCATTATCTACATCTGGTACATAGGTACTCGCTACAGCAGTAACCTTGTCCGGAAAAGATGACATCATCTCGTGTGAATCGATACAGCTAGGTGTTCCTATAGTTATATCTACAATTTTACAAGTAGGAGGATAACTTACCTTGTAGGGGTAATACTGCTGTCCGCTCATGTTGAATTCTATAACAAAAGGCAAAAGGGTGTAAAAACAAGTAAATCAAACACTGGAACGCCTAAACTCGGACTAAAAATAAACTACGAGCACGCGAACCGGCTTTTTGCAAACATGAATGCCGCCTCAAAAATGTTGACTTCACGTGATAAATAACAACGTTAACTTTTAACAATCACTGTAGTTACTATAATAATTGCTTGATAATAGTATTAGAGTATGTGGAATTGGTTGTAAATACGTACTTTTATTATATTCTTGCGACACACCCAAAGCTCTATGGGACGAATTCGGAAATAAACACGACACGAGTGTACTCCGTGAGATCGGTCTGATTCGTGGCGTTTTTGTAAGCCCTCTCACTCACAGCGCCAGGTCAGAGCTGGCCGACCATTGGTCCGAATTTCACTGTAATTAGTTTGAACTATCGATTTTATTAATTCCCTGTCAGTACTAGCGTTTGTAATGCTAGACAGGACAGCGAAGTTAAAGGAATGTTTAGGTATCTTTTTTAAACTCAAACTATCCTACTATCCTACTAATATTATAAATGTGAAAGTGTGGATGTTTGTTACTCAATCACGTAGCAACGACTGAACCGATTTTACTGAAATTTGGCACAAAGATAGATTATAGTCTGGAATAGCACATAGGCTACTTGTTATCCCGGAAAATTAAAGGGTTCCCACGGGAATAAAAACCCTCAATCCACGCGAACGAAGTCGCGGGCATCAGCTAGTTCTTACTAATTCCTTGCTAATATTATAAATGCGAAAGTGTGTTTGTTTGTTCGTTTGTCCTTCAATAACGCTGCAATAGAGCTACGGATCGACGTTTTTGCATGGGATAGTTGAGGACCTGGAGAGTGATATAGGCTTTTTACCCCGGAAAATCAAAGAGTTCCCGCAGGGTTTTAAAAACTAAATCCACGCAGACGAAATCGCGGGCTTTTATCAGCTAAGTACTGATAGATAAATATTTCTACTCTGTTACATGGTTTATGAAATTGGGTCCGAAATAATATTGACATTACCCAACAACAAGATGAATATTAACGAACGAAGATTAGTTTAAGTTTACGATAAGTAACCTAATTTTAATTGTAAATATTAAAATTATTACTTAAATATAGTAGGTACCATATTAAATAAGTACGATGTGATGGGGGCATGAAACCAACACAATTTTGGCATATCAAAAACTCCATCTCAAAACAACAAATAAGTATCACAAGATGCACGGTTGCGCACCCCTGGTCCACGTAATCGCTATGATGTCATCGTACGGCGTCGCTGCGGCCCGCGCGTTGCCGCGGTGTCGGCCAGGCGCGGCCAATGGAACACTTCGCTATACGAATTACGAGTATATTTTCCTTAGCTTATTCAAAAGGATCGTATCCCTGCAGAAACTTAGACTTCGTTTCCATTTCATTTCGACGTTTCCAGTTTGGGCTTTAACTTGCATCACGGTTTCATTTATGACTTGGCTATAGCTCCATGTTTATGACACATAACATAACCAGAAATATTTAAAAGACTTTTGCTTCAACCACGTTTTCTAAAGTTTTAACTTATAGCTAAGTATTAGGTAGGTTCGGTTTCGTTCACGATATGAAGGTCCTATACGCAGTGCGTAGCGCGTCTTTTACAAGTTTCTGTTAGGTACCTAGTAGTTTTTAGTATGCTAAGAAAAAATATATTATGTAGGTTTTATATATCTACTTATCTACATAGCTTAACCTAAAATCGGACTCAGAGCCTAACAGCCGCTAGCATTCCGGAAATGAGCAAGGTATACCTGTTCCTATTAATTTCCTGTACTTACCTAAGTATTTATTGAGGGGTAGATACTTCCATATAGGAAATTGGTTCTTCTACACACCTACCCTTTAACCTATCCTTTTTTTGTTTCAAATAATGTTGTAGTAGAATAATTAACTATGTTTTGTCTTATTATAAGTACCACCGGTAAGACCTGAATTTACCGGAAGCAACAAAAAGAAAGATTGATAAGAACTCGACGAGCTGAGCTGAAGATCTTATTTATCAATTGCTGAACGTAGATTTCTTGCATAACTTCCACATGCCTCGTTTTTGTGCCGTCAGTATTCAGCGGCCCGCTGCGACTCGTCTGATGACTGTCCACCTTATGGGGGGGTCCGCTAAAATTGCGCTTTTCGGTGCGAAATCATCACTCCAATACCTTGAACCCTAACGGCACCAACGCGCGGGTCGTTACGGGTGCCGCGTCCATTGCCACTTCAGCTTTGCGACTCAATAAGCTAGGTTACCGAAAAAAATAAAGTTACCGAACTTTGGGATGTAGCGATATACTTTGTGGATTCTATTTTTTGGATTTCACCCGGTTTCACTCACATCGCACATCCCCGTTGAGAATACGGCATAAGATGTAAAAATAACCCTAGCATAATTTGTAGGACAAACGTAATAATCGTCATTGATCTTATTCACGATCATTAGATCATCATAGCATCTTGTGACTCACTGCGTAAACGGTTGTGACTTTAGTAATAAATTCAAATGACGTGACGTGGCAGCGTAAGTGTTTGAAAACTATGCCTACGTGTTAGAAACGCATGTCGATTCAGTAAATATGATTGCATCAGTGTAACGATCGCAATGGCTTTTGATTGGCTGAATTTATGGCATTCTTGCTGTATCAATGCATTTTAACCAATAACGGGAGGGTACCAGCCAATCAGAAGCCATTGCGATCTGTAATTCTTATACAAGAAAAAATCTATGAATATAGCCTGTCACTCGGGTCATATATAACGAATTAACTCACGTATTGACCCCTCTTTCATCGGTTTAATAGTTGAGGCGCTATGGTGGAACTTACGTAAATACAAACACACATAATCTACATAACTACTTATAATCAAACTGCTAAAATCATGACTGCCATAGAAAGGCACAACTAAGGTTAATCGATACCAATATCAATAATAGTTGTGCCTTTAGTACGTTAGTTTTTAACCTCCGAAGAAAAGAGGGGTTAAAAGCACAGAACAAGTTACGTTGAAAGTTTGACGTGTGTATGTCTGTTACCTCGTAGCTCCTAACGAGTGGACCGATTTTGATGCGATTTTTCCTATTAACCGTAGGACTATTGAGGCTTACAATGTCTGGAGTCTTAAATTTTTAATTTACACTTGTTTAAACTTAATTTGAATAGGTAGGTACTAGGTAGTGAAGTAATTTAACAGGTCAAACGTAAAAAATTCGATTTATTACAGTAATACAATACATTAAATTGGAAATATATGGATGGCTGGCCATCGGCGTTGTGACAGATCATCTCTGATACACAATATGATATTATACATACATACAATATACATATATAATTAGCGAATGTTTTACAGTGGTGTCTAGTCCTCCAGGAAGAAATACTGGCCCGCCCTTTTTTGTTCTATGTCCTGTAACAAACAAAAAAGTTTAACAAGGATAAAAGGACATGACCAGTGGAGCAAAGGGCTCTCGCCTAGGTGTCAAAAATCAACGTGCAGCAAAGATTGTTTTATTTTTGGAATTCTTATATTCTATAGTTTTCAGATAAAAAACTTTCAGGGGTCTAAAGGCTCGGAAAAATGAGAAAAAAAATAGAAAAGTTTTACGGAATAACTCTGCCTTTCGATACTAGAGGGCGCTAGTTATTGTGGTTATCAAGTCTAAAATGTTAAAATCAACGTGCAATAATAATAGTTTTATTTTTGTAATTGTTATATTCTATAGTTTTCAGAGATGAAAGTTTTAGGAGTCTGAAGCCTTGAAAACTGAGAAAAAATAAGAAAACTTTTCAAAAAATACCTCTCCCTTTCGATACAAGATGGCGTTAAGATATGTTTATCGAATCGTAAGAATAATTTTTTGCTATTAAACATGCCATCTATGCGCAAAATTGCTTAGAAAAAAATTGCTTAATATTTTTGTACAGATCCTAGGACACGGAATAATACAACTTTATTTGCACGAATAATTTAATTTTTCAATAGACAAGCGCTATCTAGTGTCGCGAAGCGGAATTTCTCTTTACTATTTAAGTGCGTGATACACATGCTTGTTACTCGCACAAAAGCATGCCAGTTACAAGCAATAATGAGCTACTCGCATGTGTATCGAGATTCTGCCAGTAACTCACGTGCCAGAGCAAAGCATACGAATGGCTCGCAAGCCGTTTGATTTTTTCCCCTTGAAGGGAAGTGGGACGGGAGATTCGTATTGCCAGCTACAAATACGCGAAACAAGGGGCTGATTCTGTAACTCAGTGCCTATCAACGACGATAGGCATTTTTTATCCATTGAAGGTTTGAAGAGAAATATGATTTACTTTTTCATAGTAAACCTTCAATGGATAAAAAACATATGTCAGTGGCTTTCATTTTTTGATAGGCACTGAGTTACAGAATCGAAGGCAGGTCGTAACGCTCGCATGCCACTGGCAAGGTCATTCGCAAGCATGTATGTCACGCGCTGATATTCTGTCAGTACCTGGCATGCCAGCTTACCAGCATCTAGCATATCATCCACTAGCATGTGTATCACGGGCATTAATACAAGTGGGCGGAAGTTTAAGTATGAAGTAGTGCATTAAAGAGAAAGCGGAAGCAATAAACATTCTGATTTTTTTTGATATTTTAAATCATGCCTTTATCGGAATAATAAATCCATAGTAAATTAGGCCTCAATTTTTTAATCTTTCTGTAAAAGCTGTAATCCTGCACATTTTCCCCATCCCGAGGGCAATCACTGGTCATGTCCTTTAAAAACTAAGCAGAAACTTGGATGTAACATATCGAAGAAGGAAAGCAATTTTGTTGTATCTTATATATGCCACATATTATATAAGAATTTTTTTATTTGATGACAAGATAGCCTTTGACTGCAATCTCACTTGATGGTATGTGATGATACAGTCTAAGATGGTAGCAGGCTAACGTGTTAGGGACCCATATGCCTAATCGATTTCTACACACCATCGTGGCAGAACACTAAATCGCTTGGCAGCACGTCTGACAGAAGGGTGGTAACTAGCCACGACAAAAGTCTCCTACCAGACCAGACCAGAGACGATTTAGAAATTATAAATTGCCAAATTGCCCCACGTAATTTGACGTAACATTGACAAGCAAGAGGCTTAAATGGCAGTGGGCAGGGCACATAGGGGACCAGAAAAATGGAGTATAACGTTAATGTACTGGTACACAGAGATAACAGAGATGGGTCGACGACATTCGGGCAGTGGCGGGCGGCTAGTGGACCCGATTAGCTGGCGACAGAGACGCATGGCGGTTGTTGAAGGCCTTTGCCAGCAGGCAAACAGACATAGCTATCGAGGCATTTAATAAAAATAAAAAAAAATTGTATAGTTTTAAGTATGTTTGAATAAAAGCTTTATTTATTTTATTTATTTATAAATTACCCCACTGGGAATTGAACCCGAGACCTCCCAGTTATAAAACCACTGCGCCAGGGCAATTGTCAAAAAATGTACCTTAACAGAGGAGTGTTTGTTGATCCTCGGGCGGAAGTTGTTGGGGTCCCTGCGGAATGTGATGCCGAGGAGTTCCAGGAACTTGTTCATGCCGTTGAGCAAGGACTGCGGCGCGTGCGCGGTGGCGCTCGAGGACGGGGTGCCCTCGAACACTATGACGCGGTCCGCGAGGTAGGTGGCCATTATGAAGTCGTGCTCCACTACGAAGCCTGTGCGTTTTGCATGGAGGATGAATCTGAAACAAGTTTTATGTTTATTAATCCATCCGATGTGCCAGATCTTTTTCTCCAAGTACTTTGAAACTGTGGAACCAACTTCCTGCGACGGTGTTCCCACTAAACTACAACATGGGGTTATTCAAGGGGTGGACCAACGAATTCCTAAAAAGCCTGGTGGTGCCTCAGGTGCTACAAATAAATGTACATGGGCGGCGCTAATCACTTAACATCAGGTGACCCACCTGCTCGTTGACTAGCTTAAAATGAAAAAAAAAAATTAAATACTACTTGATGCCTGGAACTTCATCCGTGTGCATCTATAGGGGTAAATCTTTAGCCTATGTCATTCTCCAGGTCAACTATACAAATGGAAATAAATGTAAAAATTTTTTTTACAAAACTGACTTTAAATGCCTCTACAAAGTACATCAATTGTGCCTATAAAACTTGAAGAATTCCCTTGATTTATTCAGGATCCCATCATCAGATCCTGAAGAAATCGAGACCTAATGAAAATGGGACCATATAGGCGGACAGTGAGGGTTTTGTTTGACTTTGCTCATATTTTAACTTTGTTCCTAAAAAAAATGCAAACTTCTATAAATTTCGTGTTTAAAGAAACAATTCAATATTTCTTTCACTATTGTATTCCACTAAGAAGTCTGTTTTCAGTCATCTGCCACTCTTACCAGACAATTCTTTTTTCTTTAAAATGAAAGTAAAAAATACAAACCTTTTAATAACTTTGGCGGCGACTAGACGTTGTTCGGAATCAAGGTACGCCGACGGCTCATCTATGAGGTATACTTCAGCCGGTTTGCCCAAACACAGCACCAATGCCACCCGCTGTAACTCACCACCAGACAGATTCTGCACCTCCTGGTCCATTATCTCCTCTATTTTCATTGGCTTCATTACATCAGTTATAAACTGAAATCAAAGGTTATTTTTTTTAAAGGATAGTTGACGAAAAATTGGAAAGTTAACATCATTCTAGCAGGAAGTAGTATCATAAGTAGAATAGAGTATCATAGGAGTTTTTTTTAATCCAAATAAATTTCTATTAAATGCTTTTTACAAAACATATTTTGTAAACAAACAAGCCTAATGCCTGTTTACTTATATTTAACTGTTTAATTCTGTGGCAATATGAGTAGTTTACATTTTTATATGTGTGTGTGTGTGTGTGTGTGTTTGTTACTCATTTATGCCACACACTAATGGACTGATTTGGCTGAAATTTTGAATGGAGATAGCTCACACCTAGGATTAACACATAGGCCATATCTTGTCCAGGGAAATTAAAGAATTCCCGAGTAGTCTACATTTGTATGTGTATGTATGTTTGTTACTCCTTCACACCACACACAAATGGACTGATTTGGCTGAAATTTTGAATGAAAATAGCTCACACCTAGAAATAACACATAGGCTACATTTTATCCTGGAAAATTAGAGTTCCAGTGGGAATTGAAATCCTTAATCTACATGGACAGTCACATGCATCATCTAGTTTAAAATATTTACCTGTGGATGTGTGTAAGCATCTCTGATCTTGTCATGTAGCAGATTGCGAACCTGCCCCTGTGACTTCGGGGATATTTTCTGTGGCTTATAACTAATATGTAACTGCGGCAGTTGGTTTGCACCTGTGAACATGCAACATGTAATTAGGAGTGCTTCAACCATTCCTATAAATGAATTACATTCAATAAATAGGTCAAAACCTGTGCTATGTTTCGATCTATCTTACCCTAAAAATATTCACACTATTTGTTGATTACTATTCAATCACAAACTACCTATAGTAACCTATAATTCAATTAACATTGAATTACCAATGTATAGTATAATTATATCAAATATCTATACCATACTATCTTAGATAACTTATAAAAATAAATGTTTGTCTGTCAGCCATGAGTTCTCCCTTTATGTGTTCACTCATTTTGAGTTAAAACTTGGAACAGGCCTGAAAGTTTCCATAAGTCTTCCAATACTGCACAGATTAGCTATTTTATTATATAGCTTCCCTATACACCTCAATCTTATTTGTCGATAAAGTTACCATAAAGCATATGGCCAAAAATCCTTGCTTATTGAATGCCTATGTCACAATAGCTATCTGTATGCCAAATAGCCTGATCCGTCCAGTGAGTGGTTTGAGCTCAGTCTGTCAGTCAGTCACTTTTTCCTTTTATATATTCAGATTATTGTTTATATAGGTCACATTTATTTATTCAAGTTGAAATTAGCTAGAAGTAGGTCGCATGCATTTTCTGATTGTTTTAATTTTATTTTTCATTTTTATGTTAGTGAAAGTGAACCAAAATGCCAATTCTGTTACTATGCAATCATAACAAATGCAAATTGCCCTCTGGTATAGCTATATACTTTTAATACTTTACCATCTGCAGGTAATGTTGATTCTGCATGTCTCAAACACTTTTGGAACACAGGATGAAAAAATAAATCAAACAATTCAGTCCTAGCCATTGCAATGGCTTTTAAATGCCACTATTTTCATTAAAATACACTTATAAACTCTTATAAATTATCACCTATATAGCCTATAACCTCAACAATTGTCATCTACATTTTTAAAGCGAATATATAATATGAACTTTATTTTCAGTTTATCATTTGCACATAAATTGTCTTGTGAGTACGCAAATATTATGATAAAATTTCGATATTTTCTAATTTTCACGATGATTATTTCAGTACGTTTGACACACGCTTGACAAGTTTTACAAGTCGAAATTTGACAGTTCACAGTTGAGTTTATGACAACTGACAGTAGCACTTTAGTGTTGCCACTTTGTACGTAACACACGATCGGATACACGTACTGTGACGAAGATTTTCTATTTTCTAAAATATTATTGTTTTACCTGTTTTCTTTAGATGGTTATTTTTATTTTACACAAGAGTAATGTTAAATAATTTTATATTCAAAGTGTAACTTTTTCATACCTTCATCAGGTTCCAGATTGCCAGCCAACATTCTGATGAATGTTGTTTTGCCAGTACCATTCTCACCAAGTAGCACTAGGATTTCAGAGTCTGAAAACTCTCCTTGTACGACTTTGAGGTGGAAATCACCCATACTTTTGCTCATCTCTGGATAATCATAGTGATTCATTCTTTTTATCTGTATGAAATTTAACTCACATAAAAAAAGTATGCATAGTGAATAAATACAATTTATACCTAACATTAGTCATGCATAAGTATGTCTGTCTGTCTGTTAACTATTGTCATCTGTGTGATCTTGTAGCTTGGCATCTGATCTGATCTTGATCATTGAATCATCTAGCTTGCATGCTGAAGTCAGACATAGCATACATTTTATCTTTGAAAATCAGAGTTACCATGAGATTTTTACAATTCTAAATCCATTTGGACGACGTCACAGCTATCATAAAATAAAATATATAGGGTATAATAACTTTTAAGGAACCATATTTTACATTAAAATTATTAAAACATACCTCTTCTTCTGTGGCAGATTCTGCTACTTTGAATACTAGAGATTCAGTTCTGAATCTCATATTTTCAGTGGGCACAAACCCATCTAAGAAAATGTTTATACCTGGAAAAAATTTATTATCTTTAACATTTGTTTGATATGTAGATTCTAAACAAAGTCCTGCAACATTGTGGGCTGTATTCTGTGGGACATTTTGATTAAAATAACTATTCTGCCAGCCCACATTCACCCTGCCTCTATGGCTTAAATACATTAAAATATCTTACAAATATTTAATCTATAAAGGAAAACTAAGAAATTGCAACAGTTTTCTTACACATCTGAACTATGAAATCTCAATTATCTAGTTGATTATAAATCGTTAATAAGATTTTACACCGTTTTGAAATTCGTTCAGAAGAAAATGCTTATAAAATCTATTACTGACCTTCTCGAACAGAGAAAGGCATAGTCACTACACCATAAGCACCAGGGACGCCGTATAGACAGCAAATAAAATCAGACAAATAGTCCAATACTGACAAATCGTGCTCCACCACTATAATAAATCTGTACACAACAACAAAACATCATATTATTAAATAAATTAAGTACTACTTTTAATTTAAGTTTTATTTCAAAATAAGTATTCATTTTCTAGGTCCACCATTTAACTGAGGAGGCTCCTAAGGCGCGATGTGGTAGGAGTATCTGAATTTACTTTTATGTCAACCGTCAGTCCTCCCGTCTCTCGATTGTCAAACTTGCTACCTCAGGAATCATTTCAGTTCATCATCATCATCAACAACCCATCAATGGACCAATACTGAGCGCAGGATTCCTCTCTAAGGGTGCATAGGTTCATGGACCACCACACTGGCTCAATGGGAATCGGCACACTTTTGAGAACATTATGGACAACTCTCAGGCATGCAGGTTTCATGTTTTCCTTCACCATTGAAGCGTGAAATAAAGTCAGGTCTGGGAGAGCCCGGGATTGAACCAGTGACTCCCTATAAATGACTGCAATCTTAGGTTATCTGCAGTAACGATATTACCTATCATTAACAACAAATTAGTCCTTGACTACGATCTCACCTAATAGTGACAATGTAGTCTTAGATGGTAGCAAAAAAAGTCTGATTGGTCAAAGTTATTATGGAACCACGGCCAATGTTGAGACCCCTTGTGCCACCATATAGATCGATAAATCACCATGAAGCACGCATCATCTTAGGCTGCATCTTCACTTACCATCAAGTGAGATCGCAGTCAAGTGCTAGTCTATATATTTAAAAAAAAAACCACGTCAATCATTCAAATCAAGATCAGCGTTATTTTTACGTGATACAGCAGGTGTAATCATTTCAGTTGCAATACGACACAATTAATAATAAAATTGTGGAACTTACTTATCGGGATCTATGAGCGAACGTATAGTCCGAGCAGCGTTAAGACGCTGCTTAACATCTAGGTACGAAGATGGCTCGTCGAACATGAAGATATCCCCGTTTTGTATGCACACCATCGCGCACGCGAAACGTTGCAACTCTCCGCCGGAGAGCGCCCCTATTTCACGATCTCGAATATGAGAGAGATCTAGAAAATAAGATGAGATATTAAAAAACCAACTAGATGATGCCAGCGACTTCACCCGCAATATATTCACGCGGGAATTTTTCTGGGGTAAAATATAGCCTACTAGCAGATACCCGCGACTTCGTCCGCGTGGATTTAGTTTTAAAATCCCAGGGGAACTTTTTGATTTTGTGGGATAAAAATTAGCCCATGTCACTCTCCAGGTCCTCAACTATACCCACGCAAAAAATTACGTCGATCCGTTGCTTTGTTGCGGCGTGATTGAAGGACAAACCAACAAACAAACACACTTTTGCATAATATTGTATAATATTAGTAAGGATTAAAAAAAAACTTACCAAGCATTTTACATATTTCATTTTGGTTTTTCCTTTCATCTTTCTTATCGAGCAACTGTCCAACAGTTCCTTTCACAGCCTTGGGGATTTGATCCACATACTGTGGTTTGATGAGTGCCTTGAGGTCATCCTCAAGGATCTTAGTAAAATAGTTCTGAAGCTCAGAGCCACGGAAATGAGATAGAATCTCTTGCCAGTCTGGAGGATCCTATTAGTTTTAAAATGTAATTATTATTATTTATAATAGAAAGTTCCTAAATATAATTTCATTGCTAAGTAAGCAGTATTCATCATAATTTTCTCTATAAAAACAAATATTAACTTACAGCAAATCTACCCAAGTTGGGCTTCTGTTTTCCAGCAAGGATCTTCAAGGCAGTGGACTTGCCAATACCGTTCTGTCCAACCAGACCAAGCACTTCACCAGGACGAGGGATCGGCAAGCGATGGAGCTTGAATGAGTTCTTGGAGTAACGGTGAGTAGTGTGCTTGTCCAAGTTGGAAGGTATATTGATGATTGTAATAGCATCAAAGGGACATTTCTGTGAAAGAAAATGAACATGAAATTATATAGTGATGGTAATTAAATTAATCACATCATAATTTAATAAGATCTTAGGCTCAGATATTCCATAAATTCTATATTTAAGTCTTACTTGCAAATGCAATTAATAATGAAATAAAATTTTGTAAACATTTTTTTACAATAGCACTATTATGTTATACACAATTTTAAATACATAGTTTATGTAATTCGGCCTAGAGTAAATTTTACTTTAAGTAATTAGGATCAATGGGGACTTTTTTCTTTATACTAAATTAATGAATTAATGAATTTAAGATCTAACAATTTACACATCTATTTGATTTTAAAACAATAGGCACTTACTTTATAATTTAACTGCTAAATAATACCAAACAATCTGCTAATATACTTAATTAGCTGTCAAATTCATTGATTATCAAGTCCATCATTGGTGAGCTATACAGGTAAAAGTTGTATAACTGTACATTACAAACCTTGACACATATACCGCAACCGATGCAAAGCTCCTCGGATATCGTAGCGATTTTGTCGTTGGGAGTCACCTCGATGCAGAGCTTGCCCATACGCACCACAGGACAGCTCTTTTTACACTCCTGCCTACATCTTTTAGGCTTACAACGATCAGCATTCACGATCGCGATACGAGTAAGTTTGTCCGTTTCTTCATAGCCTTTTTTCCGTGACATTACTGCCGAAACAACAAATAATACTTGTAGCACAATTATATTACGTCAATTTGTAATTTTAATACACCTTTCTTTCGATGTGGCACTCAGAAGTTGATGAATATAACCTCAACAATGATCATATGGTAAAGACATATTAATATGCTGTTAATTAAATTGTAACTTCTAGATATGAACTTGCACTTTGTTTTACATATGTTTCGAGTTTAAAACAGTCGTAATACCTAATAAAAGAAGCGAACGTTGGCTAAACTTTGCCTACGTTCTCGTGTCCCAAGTTCGGAGACGTCAAAAGGATCATTTGTAGAAATTGTCACGCTCAGGTGACATAAGACGTTCGGATATTTCTGATAATTAGGTAGGTAGGTACTCAAAAATTCTCTTTATTAAAAATATAGGTACCAAAATAAATGATATTTTTTGTATTTTGATTTGTTATACCTACCTAATATAATAAATTATGTTGGCCAAGGCAAGGAGAGCTAAGGCAGTAGGTACCTACTTTTTAAAATAACTTTTTATACCTATAGGTACCGTAAGGGCGGGTTACTTTGGCTTTTTTTTGCGTGTATTATTAGAAATCCCTCTGGTGTAAGGACTGTGATTGGCGCCTAAGGGTTATTATGGTTTTATTTGGTAAATAAGGATAGTAGCTAATCATTAATAAATTATTTTATATTAAAAATATAACAGTTCAGTTTTTTTTTATTCTTTTTTATTTGAGTCAAAGTTATTCCTTGAAGAGGGTTACTTTAGCTCGCCAATTTTTTTGGCGCAGAATCTATACAGAACCAAGCAAAAGACCAAAATAAACCTTTAAAATGAAAGATAATAAAATAATACACGTTTTGATATATAAAATTCTTTAATTCTTAAATTAATTAACAAAATAAACATTCCAACAGCCTTGTTACTGAAATTTAACAAAAACTTAAAAACTCTTTTTATTTATTATTAAATTACTAAGTTTTAATTCCTATCTAAAGTAAAAACTTTGATATATTGCAATAAATAGGCATATATGTCTACAAAATAATCTTACAGCTTCTCTATTATTGAGATTCATCGTATTAAGGCTCATTTATCTTACTAATCAATATATGCTTAATTCTAAAACCAAATATGATTTTAAGGAACACTCTTTTGTTTCATTGGTACTTGGCAATCTAACTCAGGTACTGAGAAACAGCCTTTTTTTCCAAATTTGGGGGGTCTATCTTGCAGACAATATAGTCCCAACTATAAAGCTGCTCGTCTTTGCAGACTGGCCATCGCCAATAGTTTTTCTCTTTTCATACAGCTCACAAGAGCTCCCTCTTCACTTACTGCAGCAGTCACTTGCCTAGGATATTGTCGTAAGTTCCACTTGATCTTGAGCTAATGTTACCCGAATTTATGAGTCAAAGTATACCCATACTTAGTATTTAAAATTTTGCTATCTAAACTTGTAAAAAAGCAATTGTTTATAGCATCATTCTAGTCTTAAATAAATTTCTGAACCTATTTAATGTAATATTAAACAATACTTACCTTAAAAACTCCGTTACAATATAAAGTTCGCAGACCTACACAAAACACGTTCATACATGCGATAAGTTCGAAACACAAATGGCGCCTTTTTACCTTGAAATAGTTCGGGCAACCAAACAAAACGAGTGCCAGTTATGTCTTCTAACAATTCCAGCTTAAACTAAATCGATAACTGCGATGGCTGCAAAGAGGTGGGAATTTTAATCTTTTTTTTATTTTGAGCCAAAGTTACCCCTTAGAGCTAAAGTAACCCGACCTTACGGTACGAGTAGATATATCATAGAGTAAAGTAATAATACCTAGGTTAGGTACTAAAAAGATAATAGCTATAGGTATTCTCGTTTTTGCCTTGCACCTTGCAAGAGTTAGGTAGGTATTTCAGATTTTCAGGTTACCTACCAACTTACAATAAATTAATAGAATTTTTAATTTTTTGTTTCAAAATAAAATTGTAATGCCGACTATTCAGTCTCCTCAAGGAATCGCGAGGCTTGAAGAGTACCTACTCGCATGAGTGATGTACAGCCGGCATTTTTGCAATAGATTTCGAGACAGGAATTCGCAGGAATCCAGAGCCATTATTAATTTGTTATTTATAAAAATAAAGTTTTCTTTATGGCCGTTGTTCGTGTTATTGGTCTGTGAATGTGATTATGTCACTGTCAAATTTTAATTTGCTAAGCGCGGTAAAATCATTTATCATAATTGTTTTTAAATTCTTTTAGAAATTAAAAAACTGACCTAAAAATGATAGAAGTTTGCATCGACAGTTTAGAATCAGCTTATAACGCAGTTAAGGGTGGTGCAGATGAGTTGGAGTTGTGTAGTTCTCTCGTAGAAGGTGGTCTAACACCCTCAGTAGTAGTGGAGCCAATAGTCCTATACGCCGCCTGTGCCTGGGCGCCTGCCGCTTTAAAGCTCGGAGTGCGGAAGCGCTTGGGTGCACTCCAGAGGGGCTTCGCGCAGAAAATGACCAAGTCGTACCGCACCGTCTCCCTGAACTCCGCGTTGATACTGGCTGGCATGCTCCCCTTGGATCTTAGGATCCGAGAGGCCTCGGCACTGTACGAGGCCAAGAAAGGAGTATCCCAGCGAGTACTCGGGGACAGGGAGATGGAGGGAAGGGTGCCGTACTGTGAGCGACCACATCCGGCGGAACAAATGTGCCTGCGTTTTACCAGCCTGGTGGACCGAGAAGACCTTGAGAACAACAACGCTCAAGCGGTGCGCATCTTTACCGATGGCAGTAAGATTGACGGCAAGGTGGGGGCCTCGCTTTCCATATGGAATCGCGAGGCCGAAATCAAAGCCGTCAAGCTAAGGTTGAGTGCGCACTGCTCGGTCTACCAGGCTGAACTTCTTGCCCTGGACAGAGCTGCCTCTGTCGCGACGAAGCGCCCGGAAGCTTCCGTTGGCATATACACCGACTCAAGATCATCCCTTGAGTCGGTGGTCGGGCGCAAATCCCTCCACCCCCTGGCGGCACGCATCGTCGACAATTTAAAAATATGTCGCACCCAGAATAAAGAAGTTTCCTTGTTCTGGGTGAAAGCGCATGCAGGGTTGGAGGGAAACGAAAGAGCCGACGAGCTCGCGAAAGAGGCGGCTCTAGGGCTAAAGAAGAAACCGGACTATGACCGGTGCCCGGTTTCGTTCGTCAAGCGACTGCTCCGCGAGGAGTCGCTTGATGAATGGAGCCGGAGGTATACGTCCGAAGAAACCGCGGGCATCACGAAGATCTTTCTGCCAGATGTGCGGTTCGCATATCGAGTGGTCAAGCACATCAAACACGGTATGGTGCTTTCTCAGGTGCTGACTGGTCATGGAGGGTTTGCGGATTACCTGCACAGGTTCAAACGCAAGGACGACCCGAGCTGCGTGTGCGATGACAGTGCATCAGAATCGATACAACATCTTCTGATGGACTGTCCTCAGCACGAAGCGGCCCGGGAGGACCTACAGCAGGAACTGCGGGTGAGGCTGTGCAGGGAGTCCGTGCCCGCCATACTGGGCGAAGCCGCTTCCCGAGATGCATTCTTAAAGTACGCAAGCAGAATAGCGAGAATTGCTATTGCGAGGAACAGAACAACCGATAGAGATGCATAGTGCCTCTCGTATCGTTGGTATATATAGATGGCACTTGCATATAAATCGTGTTGTTCTGCTCCTCGCAAAAGTCGGAACAGTCTCTTATTCTGCGCACTCCGGGCTCCGAGATTTAAAGAAAGAGCACACCTAGACATAATTTTGTTAATTTAGTATTTAATTGGAAATTGTTAATTAGTGTATATTTTTGATATGTTTAAATTTAATTTGTTTTAATTTGTTTAATTAGTATATACTTTTAAATAGAATTGAAAAATGTAAACTATAACATTTAAAAATTGTAAAATAATGTAACGAAACAGATAAAAATAAAGAAAGCGACAAAAGACCCTTTCAATGAAAGGGGACACCCTGTTAAAAAAAAAAAAAAAAAAAAAAAAAAAAAAAAAAAAAAAAAAAAAAAAAAAAAAACACCCTCAGTAGGACTTGTGAAAGAAGTTAAGAGCTTGGTTTGTATGAAGGATATAACTTATTCATAAGTTTCATGTCTATTGTTTTTGAACAGCTTTTAAATGCTTCGTTTCTTAGCTGTTTTTAATGTAACTATGCAAAGTTTACAGTTTTATTCATTAAATCAATGGCATTTATGTACTTAATAGTTTTCTGAAGAGTGCTGACAATTTAATATCGCTTTTAGGTAAAAATACTTAACATAGTAGGTACCTATATATTTAAAGCTAATAGAATTTCTTGATAGATCTATCTTAAGATTTTTCATATTGTTTTACAGATAATAAGTCAATTAAATATTGGAAACTCCCTTTTTTCTGAGGTAAGGTTTATTTTTTTATATTATGTGCTTATTTGGTGTATTAAATACAATATAGCTTTACATAAATTATTATTATTTATGTAAACTTACCTATGGTTGTATACAATATACAATCAGTCATAAAATAATGCAATCTTTTTCCACAAGGAACATATTGGAAAGGGTAGCACTATTTTAGAACTTTTCATATTAAGTTTAATTCAGAGTTTGTGTAACATTAAATTAGTACTTAACAGTTCTCTACTACTAAAAACTACCCCCTAAAGTAATCTTGATCTAAATCAATTTGGAATATGAGTTACAATGACAAACACTAGTGAGTAAAAAATTGTTTATTAATTACAGCCAAAAGTGAATGTAATGATAAGATGCAGAGGAGGTTCTGATTTCTGTTACTCTGAGCAGGAAATGAGTACAATGCTTGCTGATATTGAAGTCTTAAAATTATTGGAAGTTGATAGATTTGTTTTTGGAGCCCTGACAGATACACAGGAAATAGATAAAACAAAGTGTGCAAAAGTAATAGAAAAAGCACATCCTATACCTGTGACTTTTCATAGAGCTTTTGATCTCTGTGTGGACCCTAAAAAAGCTATTGAAGATATCATAGAACTTGGCTTTAATAGGCTCTTGACAAGTGGCAAAGAGATTTCAGCAGATAATGATAATGCGATAGAATTCCTTACATTTCTATTTGAAAATTTCAGTCATAAGATTGAGATTATGCCGGGAGCTGGTATAAATTGTGATAATGCACATAGATTTGTTGATATTGGATTCACTATTATTCACAGTTCATGTAAAATAACAAGGCATTTACCTGTAGTAGGTAATTTGAGAATGGGCAGTAATGAAATGTATGTGACTGATGAAAATTTAGTAAGAAAGATGAAAAAAATTATAAAGCCGAATAAATAATTTGAGGTAAATTATTTAATTTTTAAATATTTCACGTTTTCATACACATTAGTGTTATGCTCATGTTTCATACAATTTTGTATATTGGAGCTTTTGAATTATTCAACTCACGAATGAGAAGGATTAAGGCTGCAGGCCTCACTGTCCAAGTGTGGTTTACACTTGACAGGCGTTTCAGAACATTATGGAGAAATCTCGGCCATGCAGGTGTATTCAATATTAAAATGCACATAACTCTGAAAAGTCAGAGATTCATGCTTGGCAATGAACCCCCAGACACCTGAAAAAGATGATGAAGTCTTAACCACTGGGCTATCAGCGTTTTTGATATTTTTTCAAAATAACGTTTAATGCCATGTTTTAATGGCATTAAACCATGTTTTAAGAGCAAAAGTTTCAAGTCGTGAAAAAAGTTAGGATATATCCATGGCATTAGTGTTCATCTTGGCAACTTCAATAAACTTAACTTTTAATGTGGGTAGGTACCTGGAGGGCGAATAACGAGCTCATATCACTAAAAAGGTCAAGGAAAAAGGAAAAGATGTTTTAGCAACATTTATAAGTATTGTTCGTAATTTAATAAAGCATTAGGCATATTTCGAGAAAAATATCCGAGCAGCCTTAATGACGCCATTACTACGCTGAAGGAAACAATATCGGGAGCGGGTCAAAGTCAAAACGACTGTACTACGACCTTCCCTCCATTAAGAGAAATTACCTGCCTACTGTGTGTACTGAGTCTTTTATTCCTTGATAAGAGGCTTGGTAATAAAATAGGTACTAAACATGTGCCTCTAAAATTTTTTCGTGTGTTGAACCTCATGGAAAATTTAAAGACTGAATTCCTCTGTCGCTAATGTTGGTCGCGTTAAGTCGTACATGATTCGTACAATTACATTATTTAATCTATACTTATACTATAATAATTAGTAAATAGGTTTAGCCTGGTGGAAGGTAGGGAACCTGTGGCTAGATCCCACCCGTGTAGAAACCGATTAGGGGTACCTACTTACTATGTGCTACCTAATTTAAACTGACATGCTCTTTCCCAGCGATTGAAAATATTCATTCGCTGCTCTTTCTAAATTAACCCGTCTAAGCCTGCATCGTCACTTATTTTTATCACGTGAGGTCGCAGCCAAGGACTATGTTATCGAACAAAATAGGAAAAAAATTGCAGTTAATAATTAATAATAATTCTGCTAACGGAAATAAAACTGGCGCCATTCCTATTCTTATCTTGGTTAGGTATGTTGTTCCTACGCGACTGTCATCAACTGCAGGAGGAAATTCATGTCTGAAGAACTCTTGCATAACGAGGAAGTACCTAGTACTTACTTTTCTTTTTTTTGCTGCTCTTTTCGTGCGCTCATTTCGGATTAGTTATTACAAACCCATTACATTAGTGATAGTGAGACGTTAGTTTGGCCTTTGTCATACATAACACCCGAATTTGATAGAGTATACACAACTTATGTAGTTTTTTCCTACATTATTATCCACATTTCAATATCAATACCATTTAGTAATTTCTTGTATTAAAATGCATGCTTCGGTTCGTAATTATTTGGAGCTACTGAAGATGACGTAGCAGTGTTTTCAAGTTTCTCCTTTGTGGAGGAATCAAAGCGTGTTTTGCAATTTGTAGTAATCATCTACGTTTTGTTGAAACTCTTATAGCATCTTAGGTCTGAAAAGCGGGATGTCATTAATTTTATTTTTTGCCTTTTATTCCAGTGTAGATTCCGAAATGAAACGAAGAAAATTTAAAAGCATTGCTAATGATTCCCTAACACCGAGACGTTAATTTGTCCGCTGTAGGTTGGGGTCTGGGGGTGTTTTGATTTGAAATGATTGATGTTGGGCCCTGACCACCCAAAAGGCCCACCGAAGCGTGGTTTGTATTAAGATCGCGTCGCTCCATCTTTACCCCATGTTTACCTCATCATCAATCATATTTTAAACAAACTTTTACATCAGAAGTTCGAATTAGAAGGGCTGACCAGTGAATAATTTTCGGTTAAAATATTCGGGCAAAAATCAAACACAGGCATTTAAAAAGATTTCATTTATTTAGGTGGATTCAAGTGAACAATTGTTTCTCTAATTCATTAACCATTACGTATTATCTACATTAGTTTAAGTCTAAGGTATAAAATAAGGCGTATCGTGAAATGTGAAGACGCTTACTTTAAGGCAGTTCTTGCTTACCGTGTCGTGCAACAGATGCCTTGTAGTGTAACTTGCTTGTTAAATCTCTTGACGATTTTATAACAACATTTAGGTACGCAATGCAATTTCTCATTCATTCGTTCGTTCATATCATCTTATTTTCGGCTGACAACTGGGCTCTGGTATCCTCTCGAATGAGAAGAGTTTAGGCAATTTGGCCTGAGTCCCCTCTCTGAAAGGGTTTTTATTAAAATTTAAAAGGTACACTACAAGGCTTCCCATTATAAAATTAATTTTAATATTTACATCGTAACATACAAGAAGCTCCTAAGTCCTAAAACCTAAATATCATATTAATTGGTCAAATTGCACAAGTTTAGGATAAGTAAAGCGTTAAAATTCCTTAAGCAAGCGTTACCTGAAGTACCTAGATGCCTTTAAATCTAAAACATTAAATTATTTTTTTCTATTGTGCATATTAACCAATATCATGGTAGGGTTTTCCGGGTACATGATACCTTTTAGGTGTATTTTTTTATGTTATGTAGTAGGGAACTTAAAAATTTCATCTTAATAGGTAACATCCAAGAAATAGTTATCAAAAGTACCTTCATTTTCAAAAGGTATTATTCCTATGAAAGCAAAATCCAGATATCTTATAATAAGAAATTTTTGGTATTTCCAATTAAGTAATAATTGTCTTTATTTTGTACTTAAGTAGGTAGGTTTACACATTATTTAAATAATAATAGTAATTGGTCTTAATCACACGATTTTATAATAGGAATGTGGAAAATGTTCTCAAATATTTTTTGCTTTGTAACACGTACGCGTATGAGTTATATTCTAAACGATTATTAATATTAGGTACTTATAATATTAGTTATCACACCCAAGACATAGACGTATAAAGGCCTGTTAATTGTTTAGAAGTACTATATACACAGTAGGTAGTACCCACTTCCTTTGAATACATAATAAGTACCTACACAAACAGCACAAAATCTTTGTTTTTTACTACGTACAAGATCGCCCATTTAGAAACCAAAACTACAAGTATATCTACCCACGTACGCTTACGTATACATTGCTATAAATTTTTTCGTTAAACCCATACATCTATTTTTGCCTTTATATGCCTATATTAATTTTATTGTTGCAATCTAAAAAACCTCTGCCCCATGTGTACAAATATCGATTGATAACACCGGCTATAAAATAGTTCGGTTCGTCTTATACTGGTAATTCAAGAGTTAGAAAGATATTTTATTTAGAACACATCGATACGGCATGTACAAAAGGTCCTTAGAAGTTCGAACAGACGTTTTTTTATTATTATAATAATGTATTTCGAAAATTTCAGTTCGAATATCCCTCTTGTTTGAGAGACGCGATCTGTAAAATTATTCCATGAGTCAATAACTATTAAGTATTTACACTATGACTGAATGTCTATTAGTCTTTTTGTCGGGCGCATAGGGTTCTAGTTTAGCTGGCTCGGTGTTCAAAGCGCTATAGTCTACAGGAAACGGTGGCTGTGGCAAGGAACCCTTTGGGGGTACCAGCACCCACTGTCCGGGTCCGTTGGGGTTTTTTCCCATCAACCAGTTAGTGAAGCAGTGCACGAAGGTCCCATAGTCGAGGATTAGGTAACTATTCTGAAAAAAATATAACGGCTAATAAATTTTAAGGTTAAGTAGCTTAATTACGTAGGCATTGTTGGTACTAATTATTGTAACCTTCCACGTGATGTCGATTTTCCTGTACACTGGCTATTGTGCATTAATTACATAAAAACAAGTTAAATTACAAAAATAGGTATAGTACGTTTATTTCACGAAGTTACGGGCGCTTTACTTGTGGTTATGTCGTGTACATGCACATTGCGTGCCTGTCAGGAGCCTAAATGGAAGCGGTCAGGCGCGAGCAAGCTCTCGCTCACACTTGTACAGATACGACACACACACACAACCATAAGCCACGAGCCCTCGTGAAATGAAGGAACTCTACTTAGATGTATACAGTATAAACGGAAGAGTGAAGACAAGAAAAACTTCCTATCCGTATCAATACAAAAATAGGATAAGACCAAAATTGCTTACGCTCGTCATCCTGTCGTAGGCCGTATCGATAATCTCTTCGACTCTTTTGGCTGAAAGCCCGATCACTGAACGGTAAAAAGCCGCTAGCGCTGGCTTCCTTATTTCTCCGGTACCTGGAAACATGATGATTATAATAATTTTTTTGTGGATACTTGCTGATCCGCTCCAGCTTTGCTTGGCTGAGCTTTGTTATAGCTGTTTGTTCCCCTCTAAGATTAATTAATTCGATTTTGATGACCTCTGGGGGCAGTGGTGAGCGCAGTGGTCTTATGACTGGGAGGTTTGTCTGGTGGGAGGCTTTCGCCGTGGCTAGTTACTACCCTATCGTCAAAGACGTGCCGCCAATCGATTTAGCGTTCCGGCACGATGGCGTGTAGAAACCGATTAGGGGTATGGGTTGTATTTACACTGCTATTACCCTTCCAAGTTAGCCCGGTACCATCTTAGACTGCAGCGTCACTTACCATCAGGTGAGATCGCAGTCAAGGGCTATCTTGTCATCGAATAAAAAAAAGTCTCGGGTTCGATTTCGGCGCATAATATATTTAGTGTACCTATACTACCTATCGATAAATTATCATTATGGTTCAAACAATTTATGCTAAACAACACACACACAACACAACACACAAATCACACCTAAGCCTACTCGCAAAACCAGGCTATCCATATTGCTGAAAACTGAATGAAAATTCCTATACATATTATAAGTATTTGAGGTTAGCGGGTGAATGTTACAAAAAATAAAAAACATGCTAAGGTATCAATGCTTTAAAAACCAATGGATTATGAATGTAATGAATAGGTTATTGTTTTTTATACGGCCTCTAATCAACTGTAGTGCACTCACAGAGGAGTAAGTAGGTTAAATGAAACGTGTTTAATTAATTACGTCGAGCCAGAATTTCCCGAGAATTTAAACACCCATTTCACTGTAACGTTCTTATTCTACGAGTATGTTCTTATACAGTTTTACGAACGTACCACAGTGAAAAAGGTATCTGGTAATTTAGTCCAAAACTACAAGCATAAAGTAGATGCGTAGTACAATAATAAAATCGAATTGTCAATTTTTTAACTTTTGTAATTAATGAAGTAATTATGCGAGATACTTTTATTTATGAATACTGAATGAAAGTTTTTGTTCCAACAAAGAAGTGCCAGATTTGTACATTTTTTTTTATTTTTATTCGATGACAAGATAGCCCTTGACTGCGATCTCACCTGATGGTAAGTGACGATGCAGTCTAAGATGGTAGCGGGCTAACTTGGAAGGGGTATAGCAGTGTAAATTACAACATTACAAGTAAAATTAAAAGAGAACGTTGCGTCGCAGCTAAAAAGATTGCTTCTACTTAGTAGGGCTTTGTGCAAAATGTAATAAATCTTGAATCTTTCATTTGGTTCTAAAAATAGCTCTTAAAAATTACAGTTAATGTCTGTTTCAACACTTGATGGAGTGTTGGAAATAATGCTGTGAAAAGATAAAATAAGAGTTAAACAATGTAAAGCAAAAAAATAAAAACTTGACTTTGAAATTTTTCAATTTCAAACTATAGAGATTCGCCATCATCATCTTCATTCTATACGTAGATCACCTTTTGTGTTTTGTCATATCCGCCATATTGATTTTGCTATGACTTCATATAGCCTATACCAGTGGCGTGTACTACAGGGTAGGCAGATGATACAAAATGGAAAAAATCTTCGGTGTGAATTTAAAAAAACTTAAGGGTAGGCATTGTACAAATTATTAAAAGCCTACCCTTAAGCTTTTATAACTCGTACTGGCGATTTTCTCTATTTTATATCATTTTTCCGCATTATGTCTACCCTGTGTGCACGCCACTGGCCTATACACAGTATACCTACATATTGCACGCACGCGGACTATACCTAAAGGCAAAGTCATAGGTGGTTAGGTAGGTACCTTAATTAATTCTATTCTTGCAGGTTGTGAGCATATTGAATCAACAAATAAATTAAAACAAAAAACGCGTTAAGTTGAATGTAAAAATCGAACTGTTTGAGACCATAACATAAGTTAATAGTTGACTTTTTCTCCTACAATTTAGATTATCTACTTACGTGTGTTGATTCATGTTTGGATACCGTAATTTAGCGCTCAAAATTCATAGGTAATTCAGTAGCAATATCCTTTTCAAAATGTGATTCTGACCCTAACGTATTATAGGTACTTCTTTGAGTGTATAATAAATCACGTAAACATAGGGCCTCAGGCGAGGACTGGCTTAAATAGTCGTGATTTACAAGCACCCTCGTCACAACAAGTAATTCATAATATTGTTATACGTGACGATTTTCTTCGTTAATTAACCAACTCTATGACCACTGACCTAGAATATAATTATTATATATATGGGTAATTAATCAATTAATTAATATATCGAGTCTTTTATATACCTAACTTTCCAACGTGTTAATGAGAAGATGGTAGAGTTAACTATGTGTTTTAGTTTATAGGAGAGGTAGGTAGGTACATCATTCTTATTTAATTTTCCAATCATTGATTCTTCTTTATTATGAAACTTTCTACTGTTTGTTCTTAAGTAAAAATCTGATATTATGTATGTTAGGCATATTTTCTCAATTTCAATATTCAATATTCGAATCTCGCTCTAGAAGATAGAGCCGCCCCAACATAAGTGCGTCATGAAAAATACGTACGTCGTTTTATTATTGCAATACTTTCAATAGGAAAAGTTACTAAACCCTACCTATATCGCAATAATATGTATATGTGGTGTAGGCTTTAATTAATGTACAGGATGAAAAAGGAAACCACTTACTCTCTCTATCTATGACATGAAACATAATCTTGCAAAGGTATTGCAGGTAAAGCGGTAAATCAACAAAACGTTTCATTTCTGAGAGTTGTAGCGCCCATCTTGCTAACCAGCCTTCGAGGGTAGTTCGCCCAGCCATGCCACCGGCTTCGGGTCCACAAACTCTTCTGTAGTATGGCAACTCTGCAAATCTGGTAAATAAACATAAAATTTATTTACTATCACTAAATTGATCAAACCACGTGCTCTTTGTAGGTACATAGTCTTTAACTAAATTAACATGATAGGCATATAGGATATTACTACTTCCTTTTCTGCAGTAGAAGTAAGAGATTATAAACAGTGGGTTGATCCTTTGAAGTAAGGTCTTTAAGTGGATAGACAATTTCAAGTGAGTTATCAAGATCAAAAAAGTGTAGCCTTGTAAAAACAGTAAATATCCAAAATAAATCCAACAGTGGCGGTTGGTTGGACGGCCAAAATATTGTACCTTTTGCCTTTATTCTTCCTTTATTGAATTGATTTTTATAAGATGAGTCGAGAACTAATGGAATTAGGACCATTATTAAATTTATTCAATGACAAATATTAAATATAAAAATCTTCACTCAAGAAAATAATCCTCTGAATAGGTGCCGAATATTTTTACCAATTTATTATTGCAGATCATTGGCTTTTCTACTTAAACAAGTTGGTCAACATGTATGTAGATAAGTCTACTCACTTTGTGGGCAATGGGTTGATAAAATGCTCGATGAATTCTCTTTTAACTTCCAGCATGATGTGAAACTCGGACGAGTTGCTCGACCAGTCGGCAAAGTGTGCCAGTTTCTGTAAGTTTGCCGCTTAATTAATGTAATTGGACCAATTTCTTACCCTTAGTTGTAACTTGTAACAAAGCATTTAAGACTATTTTGTTTTAATTATGATAAAGTTTATCTGTGCGTTTTGTAGATAATTTTTTCGATATTATTAATGCCTTTTGCTAAGGCCTAAAAGTAATTGCAGTTTTACTTAGATATGTATAATACTTTTACTTAGATAAGTAAATAGATAAAGGTTTGCTTAATTAAAAAAAATATTTAAGTAAAGAAGCTTTAAGAAAATTCTAGCTGAGAAAGAGAAAATAATTACTAGTATGCAACTAAAAAATATTTATTTTCAGATTAAGGTGGATCAGGGATGCTCTAGCGGGGATTAAAGCGTGGAAAATTTACTGCAGGAAAACCTAGTACATAATTTCTTCTCCTGAGAGTCTAGTTGAGATTCAGTTCATAATATTTCCTGAAGGACTATTATATCTTATCTTTCTTTAACCCAGTTTTATCATATCTATATTTATTTTTATGTTTAGACTAAAATTTTATTTATTGACGACGTCACGTGTACGGATTATTTTTTATTTTATCTCAATCTTAAAATGCACTCCGGAAAATTAACGCGTAGGCATAACCAATTGACAAGAGCTTTGCCATTGCTTTAACTTTTCTTAATATACCCAATTTAAAAACTTTTATGAAAGACAACTTATTTGCACATTTATTTTTAGAATCCTCAATGTCGAAGAATTTACCAAGATCTATTGTTAACTAAGTTTTGCCCGTGGCTTTGCTCACGTTAACGTTCATTTTACAATCCCCTATTTTACCCCCTTTAGGGGTTGAATTTTTAAAAATCCTTTCTTAGCGATTGCTTACGCCATAATAGTCTGTATGCCCAGCCCGATCCGACCAGTGATTTGAGTTGTGGTTGATAGATCAGTCAGTCAGTCATAAAAGGGGAACTTTTATATAGGTATCTAGATTAAAGAATGATTTGTTATGTCTTGCTATTTGCATGCATCATACCTCAAAAAAATTGTCAAAATCCTGGTCGCAGATGACGTCATCTCGATCGTGGTCAAGAAGCTCGGTGAAGAAGAGCGTCATTTTGTCTGTTTGTATGGAACTGAGCTGTGCTAACGGTTGCTCCTCCTCCAGGTCTAGGCACTCCAGGTCTTGACTGCATCGGTTCACCCATGTTGCTGATAAACAATTAAAAGCCTTGTTTAAACTGATAACACCAGATTACACCTACTTTTAATACTTAGGCTGGTATTTTACATCTGATTTGGAACACTACAGGCATTAAAATAATGTCCAAACTAAAACCAGTAAGTTGTGTAGTCCCAAAATTCTCTTTTTAACAAGATATCGCGTTCTTAAAAGCTATGTCTAATTCACTCTTTTAAATGGATGTGATATTTGGATGCTAAAAAAGAAAGTTGAAGATACGTTCAGCTTTCTTTTGTTGCAAGCATGTGAGACGTGAACATTGTGAAGGATGTTTAAGATATCGTGGATAATGCACGTGTATTAGATAAATGTAATGCAATGACAACCATCATATGGAGGAAATTAATTTTTTCGGTCACTTACAGGAAGATACCTCGGGTTTTAATGGTAGATCTCAAATGGCAAAATAGTTGGAAAAAGGGCATCAGGAAAATAAAGAAGTAGTTCGACGACATAATTGATTTGTGTACGGTTTTTTCTGTGCGACTGAAATCAACAATTCTGTTCACAATTTGATTTAAATATCCATGAATTTAGGCATTTTCACATTTCTTAGGGCATTAAAGAGGGGATCATCTACCGTCGCCAAGCGGGTGATGAGTCCTATGTCAGGACTACGCCACTCATTCCCGTGTTTAGACACAGGTTACTGGTGTAGGCGCTTTAAGTATCAATACAAAATCGCAGCGGCCTACGCCAAAGTAGATGTGGGTTGTGGATGTAACGCAGATGCCTATCGTTTCGGCGGAATGAAAGCCTCGCATCCATAACAAGGGCTATATAACACCGCACTGCGGCACTTATTGTGGGAAAGTTAAATTGGACAGGTGTTTATTTGGAAACTGTAACCGGAAAGTTTAACCATCGTACTTTACGAATGTTTTAAAATGTTTAGCAGTTCTTTTGAGTTGAGTTGAGTTTCAAATTAAGTGAAGTTTTACGGACAGTATTTTGGATAAAAGTAGACGAGTTAATTACTTAAGAGAAGTACTTTAGGTACAGACTTTGGTTTTTCTACTACTTATTGTGTAACTTTGTTTTGTTTGATTTGAAACCAATTTTCCTGTTAATATTGATGCGTGGTTTTACAAAATATGTTGTATTATTACTCAATATTTAGTTATTAGCGTTATTAGCATTGCTTCAAAATTTTGCTGGTATAAACAAGCTTTTTCCAGATTAAAAGAAAATGACGTGTTAAATAAAATAAAGCTTTGGTAATAAATACAAATGCTTAAAATTAGTGAATGAAAATAAAAAACTTTTATTTAATTTTACTGAATAAATAACATTATTACTTAGTATAGTTGGTACTTGGTATTGCATATTTGTACATTATAATTTAATAATAAATAAAATAGTATTTACTTATTTTTATTAGAAATACAAATACTTAACTATTGAGTATTAATATCACTTTTTCCTAAACTGATTAATTAAGTAACAACAATAAGGCATGCCCACGATGACATATGCTGATTAAGGATGTTTACCTTACCCAATAGGCGAATATAAATCTAAAATATAAACTAAAAAGCTTAAAAATTATTACATACAGGAAAAGAATAAAAACAAGTTGCACAAAATATGTCTGACGATATTGATTTGTAATTATTGGATCATGTTCAAAACGTTTCCATAACCTCAATTGTTTCAGGAACAGCAAAGTCCGAATCATCAAATTCACAAGTTTTTGGCATAACTTCACTCAAGCGTACACTGAAGGGCACGATCACTTTTAGTTCACGATTCACCATGTACCATTCTGCGCGTTTCACATCCACCATCATAGGTAACATCCTCACATCTACAAAAGGATCAAGATTGTTCGTTTGTTCAATGACCGTGAACAACACTCTATTTTGAATTTTCACATCGAGAGTCGATTCGTCCAATCCATCTAGGTTGTACGATATCACATAGCCGTTGTTTGTGTAAGTCTCCGTAATCCAATCTTTATTATCCTCACACGTAATCTTCAGAAGGCTGTCCAGTCTGCGGGCGTACTTCAAAACAGTTTCGAAATACTCTGATCGAGTTAAATATTTTTTTGTCGTTTTACTTTTCTTTGAAGAGCGCAACTCAGCTAAGCTAACAAAAGCAAGCATGACACACAAGAGCGATAACCAGTTCATTTTGAGACTTGATACGTATACCTCTAAGTTTCGAGACTGAACTAAGAATGAATCATAAAACAATCAGCTTATATTAAAATTACAATACAGGAAAATACTACTTCGATGAAACCGTGATGTAGAAAAATAACACAAATGGGAACTTATTTAAATATAATCTCCTCCCGAACAAATCCCGCCACAGCGGCCAATTTCCACAGAGATTAGCCACTTGCGCGGGAGATATTGTAGTGCACTCGTAGGTGCGCAAATAGGTGCACTTTCTATTTTCCCACTCTCATAGTCCAAATGGGACTGCAATCTGACACAACCGAAGAGAGATCAGGCGCAGGGTCGATAGCTTTTCATGCCTTTCAAAGCATATGGGGCTTACACAGTACACACGTTAACTCTATCTATGAGAATTTCTTGACAGAATAACTTAATTCATTTGTTGGCCCGACCCGGGAATCGAACATAATATCCAATAGACCAACGAGGCATTTAAATATAATAAATTAATAATAGTGCTTTATGAGAGTACATAAGAATAACCACCAATTATTATTATTGTCAAAAGTTGTACCTACATCCTCTGCAGTCTAGTTTGTACAAGGAAAGCCCCATGAATCGAATGAATATTTTAGATTCCCGTTACGACTTAATTCTAGGTAAAGCCATTTTATGCATCAAATTCTCGCAATTCGCGAGTTTCTGTATAAAATTGTAACCATTGTAAATTTTGCGGTAGCCGTTATTCCGTCGCATAAAATGTACGTGCCATAAATTCCACCATCTAGACAGGGGTTTTCAATAAACTTCCCCCAGAGTACTTTTTACTCGTGCGTTTGATGTGCACTTCATCTTCATAAATTTTAGGATATTATGTTTCCAATTCAGAATTTCTCCGAAGTTCCTGTATTGGTAGGTAGGTAGGTACTCAGTAGAAAAATCGATTGCACAGTGAACCGAAGCGAAGTGGAAAAAATGTTTAAATCAAATTTTCAACGTGATTGCAAGTGGGTATATACATATAAATATAAATTAAATATGTCAGTTTCTTGAAATTTACATTTGATGTAGACTCCAAGATATAACAGTGAATTGCAATTTGCAACTAACATAGATGAAATTGCATCGGATTCCCCACAAGCTATGCCGACAAGCTATCTTATCAATCTTGAAACCTAGTTAGTGCAATTTCACAAGATAGTAATAGCTTTTAACGCTTGGAAGGAATAAATTGAGACATGCCAGAGATATATTAGAAGTGATTATATGAGAGTCCTCCATCATGTTCTCAAAGATGTGTAAAGTCTGCCAATCCGATCCGATCCATATAAAATTGTGAACCAGTTTAATGATCCAAATAAATAAAAAATCCGCACATAGCCAGAGTGGTGAACGATGGTGACTCTTCTAATTGAAAAGGACACATGTTAAGCACATTTAAAATTGAAATATGTAACTATAGCCATACCTACTCGTATTGTAGCATACATTTCATTTTTAAATGGTGTTATGAGAAATGGCTATATAGGTACATATTAAAATTTATTTTGAAATATGTAGGTATGTAAGATATGTAAGTAAGAAGTTTCTGATGCACTGCAGCTCTTTTTAAATAATTCATGAGTAGACAAACGAATCAGACGTTAGTTTATTTCAAATATTCCTTTGTTCGTTGAGACTGGAATGGACAGAATAAAAGAATAAAACAAAGCTTTGCTTAGCTTTACTCTGCTTTACTCCATCTGAAATGAACTGTCATATATTTTCCAAAGGCACCATTGCAGGTGCATATTTTATGAATGAAAGAACAAAACATTTCATCTTTGATTTTAAGCGAGATAAATAAAAGCTCAGTGTGAAGTACCTAAACTAAAAATTTAATATTTAAAAAAATATAACTTTTAATGAACGCCTTTTGTCTCTCATTTCATGATTGTTTAATCACGTCTATCCGTAGCTCCGTTATAGCATGATTAAAGGACAAATCAACAAACAAACGCACTCGGAATTCTACGACAGCTTGAGCTTATGAGCGTCTATACATTATAATATGTATTATGACGAGTATAAAAGACGTACACAAGAATACTACTTACTAAGAAAGTACTAAGAAGGATACTAGAACTTTAAATATTATTGTTTATTTTATTATTATTGTAATAACTAGATTAAATGGAAGTTATTTAGTTTGTCTTTAATTTTGGCTTAGTGAACTTTTCTGTTTTAGGATTTTTAATATGAATTGCTTTCTTGGACTTCTTCACCTTCTTTATCGCCGGGTTAATACCTTGTTTTGTCATATTCCGTGTCATCATATTTTTGTATGTATAAAACCCTTGCTCCTTCAAATTGGCTATTCTTGTAGATCTTTTTGTATAATCATCTCCAATAACATCCACTTTGGTTTTGGTCACATTTGGAGGAATTTCTTCATCATGTTCTTTCTTCTTCAATACTTTAGCCATTTATTTAAGCAATGTGAACTTGTTGCGAACTTACGGTGTGATTATATTCTCTTGGAACTTATGTACTTATAATAATTATTATTTTGTCTTATTATCACATTTGATAGAATAAATATCGAAATACTGAGCCCACAGGATTTATATTTTACTTGTCATCTCTTTGTCAGTGTCACCTTCAAGTAAACTACTTGAAAAAGATTTGAAACCTATGGTAAGTAATACTTTTTTTTTTAATTCTTATTATTAATTAATGGTAATACTATTGGAACTATAACAGTCGAGTGTTTTTATTATAATCTTGGTGATCTTGGCTAACAGCTAATAGTACCTATTACCTACTCGTAACGTTTTTAAATTCATATTTTATTATACGTAAATCAAAATACAGTAGAATCCCGATTATCCGGATCAAATAAAACCAGGGGTATTCCGTATAATCGAAAATCCGGATAATCGATTTCAAAGCAAATGAATTACAAAGTACCTATGTAATTTAAAATTTTGGTTCGAAATAACTTGTTATTGACCTTTGACGTAATCAATCACATCTTTTGAGTGATCACGAATGAGTTCGGATAATCGGATGTTCGGATAATCGAGGTCCGGATAATCGGGATTCTACTGTACTACTTTTACTGCGATGAGCTTTGGGCGTATATTATCCCACGACAATTTTAATTAATTATTGGATGATTAATGAAAAGGGTCACAACTCACAACTCTTACTAATCAGGAACCTCACTAATGAGGAATACGAGGATATACTTACTCCAAACATGCACACTCCATCCGTGATGTTTCTCGTCCTCACTGTGCTCCGTCGCTTGCATCGGGTGTCCAGGGACGTCCGTCTCCGGCAACGTCCGCCACCGCTTTAACAACTCCTTGGTTCGATCCTTCGTCTTATCGCATGCCTGGCGCCAGTTGGTGAAGTATTTGCGCGATACCTTCGGGCTTAGCGTGGTCGATTTTGAGTCTTGCCTGAAAAGATTTTTTGAAATTACTTAAGTACTACCTACCTAGGTGCGGGATTAATGCGGGTCTAAGGCTGAAATCTATAGACCGCACTCTCACTCAGCTCAGACTCAACACAGAGTTAAACGAGACAATATCAGAGCATATTTCTGCCTCGTTTTAACCTCTATCTTGAGTTTGTGCTGAGTCAAAGCATGCTCTATAGATCTCAGCATAAGAATGATTGCTAGTGTGACAATAGCAATCATATCTAATTGGCTCAAACTCACTCGCTATTGGTTAAAATGCATTGATTTTATTTAAAAAAATATAGGGATGGATAGAAGCATTGCTGCACTGCCACATTTTTATCTTCATTCACGCCTTCGTTTATGTTACCAGGAATATAGTGTCTATTCATTTTAATTCACCGATTAGCTATAAATGACTATATTATGCAGATTGTTAATAAATAGGAAGAAAATAGAAATGTTTATATGTATTATACATACATATATCGTACCTATCTCTAATAGGATACTTATATAACAATTAATAATTTTACTTAGTGTTTTAATCCATAAGATTAAAACACTGAGTAAAATCCTAAGAATAATCCTAAATATCTTGTAATAAAAGTTTAGAAGTAAGGTAAAGTATCTAATTAAAAACAAAAACACTGTAAAATGGTTGCCACTTGCCATCCATGCTGCCGTAAGCTTCGCTTGTTACAAAATAAGCCAGCTTTTATAAAACTTGGCGGAATGTGTGTCGTAAAATACTCTACGCGTGCGGTTTCTTTAAAATTTCATACCAGGAACACTGCCATCAGGAAGATACTTTCCGCTTATTGTGCATTTTTTTATAAGCTTTGTGCATATAAGAACTAGTCAAGTATACCAACCCCCCAAACGTTTTCAACCTCCATGTCGAAGGAATTTTTTTTTTTTTTTCAATAAATAAATTTTAAATTTTTATCCGGGTAAAATAATTGATTTCAACAAGATTTAAGAACAACTAAACTTCAAAAAGGTGCACGATGTCGCGGGCAAAAGCTACCTCGTCAATTTTATAAACTAATCAAGTGGAAATGTACCTACTTACCTAACAGTTTAAATAACAGTTTGTGATTAATTAGTCAACATCGTCAAATTGAAAGCGTGTTTAATTTTACAAAGCACACAAGCTTACTCGTAATCAACGCTGTACGAACCGAAATGCAAAGGCTTGATTAAAATGTCGAATGAAGAGCTACGGTGCTCTTTTATTTACATGACACTCTCTAAAATTACTCAATGTTGGTACAATTTGGAAGTTAATGGACATATCTTTTGAGCATTTCGCTTTGTTGTTGTGTCTTTATTATTTACCTCTAATAATTACCAACTCCAAGGCTTTTTTCATGGTTTACCTGTGGTTTACCTACTATGTTTTGATTTAAATGTCAAGATAGTCCTTGACTAGTCCAACCGAAGGTCGATTTCTGGTCAGAGCCGAAGCGAAAGCCGATTAATCCGCTGTCAACAGAACTTTCGATCGAAGCCGAAGCTGAAGGTGTTAAGAAATTCGGTTCAAGATTGGCAACAAGTGACTGGTTTTTTAATTTTTATTGGTTTTTGTAACTTGTTAAAAATAATAACACTATGAATCACTGTTCTCCGTATCCACGTGTATCGCCTCTTCCAATACAAAGGGTATTGGAAGAGGCGATACACATTCGTAACAGTTCGTTAAATTTTGATGCATGCTAGAAATCTTCGGCTTTGGTCATAATTTCGGCCCCTTGTGGCCGCAACCGAAGCTTTAGCCAGGCCTTCGGCCAAAGGTGGTAAGTATTTTTGGCAGAAGGTTCGGTCGGACACTATCCTTGACTGTGATCTCAACTGATGGTAAGTGGCGATGCAGTCGGAGATGGGAGCGGGTCTATGGACAGATTTACGATTGAAATATGTAGCTACCTACAATAAAAATATGTAGCTACCTACGTACTTAAACATAGTATTAACTTCTGGTATAGACGATTTGCTGACAAGCTTCGTATGGAAGAACAAATATCGACGGCTCCATCAGTCATTGTAATTTGCAGCCCATCGATCATCCGCCGGCTGGGAGACAGTATGAGTGGAATATATATGATTCAGTAAGTAAATACTTGGGCACACATTAAAGAGCAACGGTTGTTAACTTTGCACGCCATTAATGGCAGATTGTGACATGTACCTACTTAGACTAATGACACATTTGTAACACCTTAATTGTAACTTACAATCATGCAATAAATGAATTGAATTGAAAATTGAAACGGCACCGACTCACGACAGCAATATGCTGCGTTACACTGAACCCGTTAAAGAAAGCATAAGGACGCTGACGGAGATATTATAATGCAAAAGTGAGTGCGCAAACACAGATGCACTCTCTATTCTCTCATTTTCATGATCCGAACAGAGATCAGGCATATATAAATTTTTGTTGACACTAGAATAATAAAAATAAATACCTACCGCATAATTTGTAGCTTAACCATAATCGCGGTTTGCTTAGAAAATTGTTGTGGTTATTGGGCAATGTTTATTCAAGTGGGTAGGTAATTTAGCCGTCTGTAACTTTGCCACTTCAGTGGGATTCGATATATTGTGTACCTAATAGCGAAATATACGGTTATACTCGGGCGTATACGAAGGAACTCTGTGGAAGGAACGTTTAGAAATGTGGTACGCAAAAGTGTAATGAATTTGAATTTCTTTCATTTTCTCCCGGAAAATCACACACAAAGCTGAATTTCTAATAACCGGTCAAATGCGAGTCGGACTCGATACTGGGATACGAATGCTTCCGTACCAAAAAACGCCGAAAAAACATGTTTCTAGTAGGGGAGCCCCCTTTAATTTTTAATTTATTTTTATTATTTGTTGTTGTAGCGGCAACAGAAATACACATTCTCTGAAAATTTCAACTCTACCTATTACGGATCATAAGATTCAGCCCGCGGACAGACAGACAGACGGACGGACAGCAGACGCTTAGTAATAGGGTCCCTTTGGTTACCCTTCGGCAGGGTTATTACGTATCTCGCGACAGGTTCGCGACAGGCGTAAATCGCGCAATCGTTGCTGTCAAACGTCACTTCTGCTGTCAAACGTCACTTCTCAAACGTCAAATTTCAGTAGTGACAGCAGTAGCAACACGACAGCAATCACTACGCGATCGGTTGCAAAATGTCACTAAAATTCGTATTACGCAAGCCAATCGCACGTCTATTGCTCGCCTATTGCAAAATGTACTTTTCTTCTCTAGAGATGCTTGATGGAGAAGAAAGGAAGTCCAAATACTTCGAGAGGGTTTTACCACAGACCACAACACAAAACAAATAAAAAATATAACAATTCAACCACTGACGACGATAAAAACTGTGTATTTTGTTTACATCTATTGCCGTCCTATCGCGAGTGGCGCTAGTATCGACACGTGAGCAATAGACGTGCGATTGGCTTCCGTAATACGATTTTTAGTGACATTTTGCGACCGATCGCTGTCGCGTTGCTATTGCTGTTGCTGTTGCAAATTTTTAAGTAATCAGGGTGCCGGTACGGAATCCCAAAAAGGACAGAGTCGCGAGCAGAGATAGTAGAACAGGGTTGTGGGCCTGCGAGAGCAATATGATTGTTTTTGATGCATTAGTTTAATTTATGGCTAATTATTTATTATAGTAATTATACATTGGCCTATTATCTCGGTGTCGTCAGTAACTAATTGATTACGTTTGTATGTCATCAATTGTCAGATTGATTAATGTTAGTTAGGTACACGTGTGATAGATCTTCCTTTATTTGCTGACAATAGTTTAGTTCACGATCTTTTGTTGTGCCGTGGGAACCTTAGCTCGTGAGCTGTTGGTGGGATCGATTTTAGTTTGAGCTGAAATATTTTTTGTACTTAATCGATTAGGTCACAACACAAAAGCTTGGGTGTAAAAGCTTAAAAATAAAAAGATAAAGATATAAACTTACTTATATATAAATTGTTTTCAATAAGGATATTTAGTACACACCTAGAAAAATAGATAATTATGATTATTGATGTCAATTCCAACCAAATCAACTCTATTTTTATTGCAATTGTTAGAAATTATGTGAATAATTGTGAGCGACTTAGAGATTGTACACTAATACAGATAAAATTGACTGAGTTCACGTATTGTAATATTGAGAAAACATTTGATTGAATGAATTATAAGGTATCAATACTTATTCATTCAATCAAATGCACAATATGTATCCATAAAATGTATGTAGCTTTAATTTAATGATAATTAAGCATTAAAATTGCTAATATTATTTATTAGGGTTGTGATACACATTTTTGTTTCTTAGAATAATAATTAAGATATTGTTTCTACTGATGTTGATTTTGATGTAGGTAGAAACTTCATTAATAGCGAACTTTATTCAAAACAATGTTATAAAAGCGAGAAGACGAAATTAGAGGCAGTCATTTTGTACAGAAACTTCGACGAATAAACATGTGAAGTCGGACTTCGAGTTGTATTCTTTACCGGCTTCTTATACAATGTTACAAAATATTCTGTCATTTCGACGTACAAATATTTAAAATCTAATTAACTATAATAATAATTGAATTCAGTTCAGTTTGTTTTAGTAATAATTTCAGTGAATTGATCAAACAGCAAGGTCTAAAATACCCATGACTTATTTATTTTGGACCCAAAATAATAAGGACCATACTGTCAACTCTTTATTAGTTGACAAAACTTTATCAAAGTGAAAACGTGAGCATAGTATATGGGAGCTTGTAAAAAATAGTGAACTGTGAGGTCATAAACATCGTCTAGGTATTTTAAGTCGTATTGATCACCTACTCACGCGAAGCCCCAGACAAATGCTAGTATACAATAGTGGTATAATTAGCTGGTTTATTAAATAAATTAAAGTAGGCCACTTCTGTTATAATTGGGTCAAAAATCTCAGTTAAACTTTTCAAATAAATAGATGCTAGATAACTTTTAATTGTAGAGCCGCTGGGAACAGGGTTTCCAACTTTCTTCCTAGGATTTGCAGCACTTTATCTCGGAGCAGATTTTGCATAATATTTCAAAATCCACTTTATTAAGTATAAAGAAAATAAATCAGTAGGTACGTTTCTTGCAAATAAACAAGCATAAAAAAATACGGGTACGGAAAATTGGGGGAAACATTCGTCATATTGATTTTGTTCGGATAAAATATAACCTACTAGTTGATGCCCGCGACTTCGTTCGCGTGGATTGCAGGTTTTTTATTCCCGCAGGAACTCTTTAATTTTCCGGGATAAAAAGTAGCCTATGTGCTATTCCAGACTATAATCTATCTCTGTGCCAAATTTTAGCCAAATCGGTTCAGTCGTTGCGATGTGATTGAGTAACAAACATCCACACTTTCACATTTATAATATTATAATAGGATGTCACCAGATTATAATGACGAATCGACTGATACCTGACTCATCAAAATCGGCTCAGTAGATTGGGCACTACGGTGAAACATACGTAAATATTCACATACATGTGGTCGGGGACAGAAAATGTTTATCAGTTTTCAAAGTAGATTCTACATCACATTGCGTGCAGTAAGGTCTATAACGCCATAGAATATCGAAGCATATCGCCTGTCAGGCATAGACGTGTGCATGCACCTAATTATGAATCTTAAGGTGGTAAACATTTTCTGTCCGCTACCGTACAAATAGTTGGGTAAAAGGTCTGGATTTTCCCGACAAGGGTTGTTTTGCCAGAAGAGAAAGCACGTTTTTCCCAAATATAGGACATTTGATAATATGGCAACCCTCATTGTGAAACTTTCAAATGATATTTCAATGAAAAGTTGTACGAGTAGTTAGATATGCAAACAATCTCCGTTGCGAACGATCGTGAACGATAAAACTTTGCGAAAGTTAATTTCATTGAGTTTTGTAAATACTTACCTACTCGTAGTTGTCATTTATTGCATAGGTAAGTTCTTGCAATTCACGAGGGCGCGTGAGCTTTACTTGTGGTTACGTCGTGTACGCGCACATTGCGTAAGTGTGCGTGCCTGTCAGGAGCCTAGGTGGGAGTTGTCAGGCGCGAGCAAGCTCTCGCTCACACTTATACAGATACGACACGCACACAACCATGTGCCACGCGCCCTCTTGAAAGAACTTTAATTTTATCGCTGTTTCTGATAGAAATATATTTTTTAATAGCTTTTGCAAGTCTAACTGATTTTTGATCTAAGTAGGTAAGTATAGCATAATTATTATAATAAACATTTTTTTTCATAAAGCGATAGAGGAGGGGAAGAGGACATTTTACATTGAAACCATTGAAGTGTGCTGCCTTGCTTATATTTTATAGAAATAGTTACATTTTTGGTATGTGCAGGGAACAAAGAAGGGTACACAAGGGTTGCTACCATTGACCTCCGTAATAATCTATGATTAACACTGAACATTTCATATTTTTTGAACCTAATTGATTAACGCCATTTTGGCGCTATGAACAGTTACGAGTGTCCAAGGAACTAAAGTTAGTGAGGGTGCTAGTTGACACTTTTTGGCACTTCCTGCATCCCTACATTATTAGTTCCAGAGACAATCGTATGTGAAATGTGGCGCTTCAAATTGATCCATAATTTAAGCTGTATTGTATATAGGACAGCCAGTCCAGTGTTAATCATAGATTAATTATAGAGGTCAGTGGTTACTACACATAGTCGGCTCGGCACGGCCAGGCGCGGCGGTAGAATCGGATACACAACATAATTTTTTGTTAATGAAAAACGTGAAAATTGGTCTGAATCAGTCTTTACCTACCTAGCTTAATAGATTGTAATTTTTTTTAGCGCTTGACTATTTTTATTACTTTGGAAGCGAGCGCGCAGTATGGCATTTGGTGGGCACGATTCTTGATAGTGAGCCTCCAAAAGTTCATCAGTTCATTTTAAAATATGTATTTATTAAGCTATTGCATAGCTTCTATCGCGGGCCTTGAGCATGGAGACCGAATCCAGAAATTCCGTAACAAAAATAACCTGACACGGGACTCCTCTCACCGCTAGATGGCGTTGATAAAAAATGCTATGCAATAGCTTTACCGCGGCAGTCCCCGAGTGCCACACGTCTTTTTTTTTTAAAAATTACGTAGATTCTTTGAATGATGTTACGTTATAGGTAGATGATTTTTCAATAATAACCGCACAAACTTTTGATGCCACAGAGGAATCCGCTGTCGAAGATATATTAAAAACTGGAGCTCATAAAAACTCGTATGGTTCAGGCAAGCTGATTGAAAATCGAACTTATGTAAAAGACATTGAGTCGATGTTTTTGGTAAATAAAATCATGTAATCGAACGTGGCGATCACTGACTATCTATATGTTTGACTGACTTTGCGTATCACTGACTATGTGTACCACTGACTATGTGTACCACTGACTATATGTATCGCAACCCTTATACGAAGAGTTTTCATTACCTGTCAAAAGTATCTCTGGAACTTTCACTTGCTTTTGAAAATTTTCTTTCAGCCTTCCTTGAGCCGTCGTCGCTTGGAGACTTGTCGTGGATTCTCAGCTCCTTCTCCGACTTGCTGCTGGACCTGGACGTCTTTCCTTCTTCTTCCTTCTTGCTAGCCGGGTTCATGGGCGACAGGTTGCCCGGCTTTTCATGACGTTTCATCTCCATATTTCAGCGTGGGTGCACATCGTCGCTGCTCGTCTGTGGAGGAAAATAATATGGGATTATGATTAATGTCAGTGGTTTGAAAACCGACTGTGAAATTGCAGTTTTTCATTGCCCACTAGCAAGTTTAATTTCCGCAATTTCTTGCAGAAGTCAAATCAGACTTAAAAGTTTTCAGAAATTGACTCACACAACAGGTTACTCCTGCAAGTTTTATTGCTAGTGGACACAACGCTTAAGTATTTGACACTATTGCAACGCAAATACCCATCCACTGCACTCTTAATGCAATCTGACTGCAGTTTTAATTCAGTTATATCAACTGCAGTGTAAATGCTTCGTAACTGCAGTTTTACAGTTCACTTGCAGTCGGCTTGCACTGTATAGACACAAACAATACAAGTGATAATTTGATATTACTGTGAGATGATTTTTAGAGTCGTGAAATTATGAACAGATATTAGCAATTCGTCTTAGGGCACCTGCAATCTACATTCTCATGAAACTATGCCAGCTATCAATAACCTCATTTCTTCATATGGAGGCTGAATCTAGAAAATGATGAGAGGATCATCAATCATTACATTATGTGGAGGTGAATGGAGGAAGCCATGTCAAATTACAAATGTAAGCTAAATGATGACTTGAACTATTTTTTTCAACGAACTGTGATAACTGTTAGAGATTATAGTGACAGAGACCTACCTAAACTGGTTTCTAGTGGGGATATGTATGGCATCATACTGAAATAGCGATAGGTATGATACCTGCAGCATAACCGCCAGCACAGTTCCCACAGCAGTTTCACACGGTGTAGGTAATTCTTCTGTTTCACGTTAAATAAGTTATTGGCCTCACGAAGTCTTCTGAACGAAAAACAGCCCAACAAAGCTTATTAAAAGTTATTAAGTATTCCCGAGGATTAAAGTTTTTTGACCTCCCGCGGGAACTTTCTTATTTTCCGGTATAAAAAGTGCGCAAGTTTGGATGTATGGATGTTTGTTACTGAATCACGCCGCAAAGACTGAACCAATTTGGCTGAAAATTGGCACAGATGTATATTATAGTCTGGAATAACATAGCAAAAGAATTTTTATCCCGGAAAATGACCATGAGATTATTGCCAGAGAGTTACCACGGGAATTAAACAACCTCAATCCACGCGAACTAAGTCGCGTTATCAGCTAATAAAATATACCCAAGTATTCAGTTTAATGTCTGACGATGGAGCTGGAAGATAGAGGGTTACAGGACTTACAGGATGCCGGGTATATCGTGTAGGTATATAGGTACATCCACCAAAAATCAAGTTAATTTAAATTATCATTATTTGTGCATGTTGGTGGTCTCGGCCAGCTCTATTATCTGAGTAAATAAGGTTTCTGAATCCTTATTGTTGACGACACAAACTTACTGTACATGTATAGAGCAGCTACATATTTCAGAAGGCAATTGGGTAGAAGGGTAAACCCATCCAATACACATAGTACAAAATTCCTCCAGTTACAAACTTCCGAACAATTTGAAGGGTACAATGTATAGCAGAAACTTGGAAATGGAGTTTCATCAAGTGGCTGACTTCAGATTTGACTTAAGAACGTTGTTCTCTTAAGAGAAGTTATAAATGCGAAAGTGTGTAAAGTTTGTTGGTTTGTCCTTCAATCACTCAGCAACGGAGCAATGATGACTCGACGGGATTTGTTCCATGGGTAGGTATAGTTGAGGACCTGAAGAGTGACATAAGCCTATTTTTTAGGGTTCCGAAAAAAACTTCGGAACCCTTATAGGATCACTTCGTTGTCCGTCTGTCTGTCAGTGTGTCACCACCGTTTTTCTCGAAAACGGCTTATGATCCGAAGTCGAAATTTATACTGAATATAAAGTTCAATGGTCTCGTAGTGTTTTAAGAATATCAAGCTTATAGCTTAACTCAGTAAAAAGTTACAGCTTGAAAACCACGGTTTTCTCATTATTAAAACAAATTAAGGCACATCTTCAAAAATCGTTTTTTTCCATACCGAATTCTTAGTTTCATAGTAAGTCCCGTTATATTTTACAAACACCAGCCTTAAAATCTTACAAATTACGGATATTTTGATACCTCTAAACCTTATAATAGTACCTAAAACAGCCAAAAAAACCAAAAAAAAACCGATATCTTACTGTGAATTACAACTATTGCTACGCTTCTTTAGTGACGCGTCACGTAGACAGATTATAATGGTGCGGCCACACTATGGTAAACGTCAATGTCGATCATCTCAACTATTATCGTGGTTATTTCCGACAATATTAAACGCGACAAACTGAGTGCTCACACTTCGTCAACGTCAACGCAAATTTAATTGGCGATAACGCAATAATTCTGTATTAATTTTTTAATGATGTATTTATTAATCCTGTATTAATTCATTGGCGATAACGCAATGTGAATGCAGCAGCGTCAGCGTCCATCTTAAATCAAGACATTTTATCGTCATTATCGGGCATTGACGTTGACCGTTCAAGTGTTTCCGCTCAATTTTTCGCATTAAATATTGGGGGAAGCTGCCGTGTTAATAGCGGCAACGTTAACCCTCTAATGTGGCTAGCTCATAAAGCTAAAACGACTAAAGTGAGAAGACATTATGTCAAAATATGTATGTAGGAGCAGGATAACGCATTGTGTTTCTATTTGGTACCTATCCATTGACGTGTAGAGCTGTCTCTATCTAGAGAGCCATGAAGTAGAAGCATAGAGAAGGATGTATATATAGACTCAAGACTGTAGAAGTCTGGCAACCTCGCAAGGTAGTGCGTCCGTGTTATTTTGTTTTGTATATAAAGCTCGCTGCATACATAACGTGCACGGGACGTGGACGGGACGTGGCCCGGACGTGGCCCGGACGTGGTTAGTAAACACGGACGGGAATTTTTAATGCATACGCAACGTGGCAATAACTCAGAACTAACGTGCTAGTGATGTGAACAAGGAAAGATGGATTTTTCTAAGATTGTAGCGAGCTAACTTGGAAGGGGTATAGCAGTGTAAATACAACCCATACCCCTAATCGGTTTTTACACGCCATTGAGTCGAAACGTTAAATCGCTTGGCGGCACGTCTTTGACGGTAGGGTGGTAACTAGCCACGGCCAAAGCCTCCCACCAGGCCAGACCAGAGACAATTTAGAAATTATAAATTCCTAAATTGCCCCCGCCGGGAATCGAACCCGAGACCTCTCAGTTATAAGACCACAGCGCTCACCACTGCGCCAGGGAGGTCGTCAAAGGTTGATACTATATACCTATTGATTTGAGCATAAAAAGTTCAACTGTAATTATTATTACATATTAAAATATAAGTAGAGATACCAATGCAATAAATTAATAAAATAAATCTGACCGTTTTCAGTGAGTGATAGTTCGACTGCAATTTTACGCCACAGATAATTTTTATATTTGGTGTCTAAATACTTTCAATGATCGTACACACTCAATTAGTTTTTCCATTCGTCCATTTTTGCTTCGTAGGTAAATACACAAACATCACTACTTAGCTCTCCGGAGCGAACGGGGCGACTGTGCATACGCAGCGGAATCACGCACGGGACGGGGCACGTACGGGACGGGACGTGCTAAACATCGTCGCCGACGATATTTTTCCCGTTCCGCGCGTGGCACGTTCCCGTCCCGTCCGTGCTCCGTGACGTATGCACAGTCGCTTACATTTTCTATGAAACGATGTTTCCAAAACTCCACGTCCCGTCCCGTCCACGTCCCGTCCCGTCCCGTGCACGTTATGTATGCAGCGGCCTTTAATCATAATTATTTAATAAAAGTTACAATAAATTTAATGTACGGTTTCAGTCAAGGTGCATAGAAACCTAAAAATACATCAGTTACGACGAGATAAATCCATGTTTCGTACCTACCTATATGTATAATGTATATCGACTGCAAAGTGCAAACAAAATTGCAAAGGTAAAAAGCTATATTTATTACTAACTGGCTAATACTGTCAATATATTTTGGTGTAACAAATGAAGATATTTTCGTTTAAAGATGTTTAGTAAAAAGGTACATAGTAACTTACAATTAAGTGCCAGATTCATAATTTAAATAAGTAATAAGTATCTAGGTTTGAAAACATAACCTACAAAACAAATACTTATATTTCATTTTGTTTATGATAATAAAAGTTATTTTAACTGTTTTAGATGCCAAGAAAATGCTGTGTGCCCGAATGCAAATCAAATTACGACAGTGTTATCAGCATTGAAGGAGCTAAAAGTACATTTTCTTTCCCGAAAGATGCTCATATCTCTCAAGCGTAGCAACCATTTTTCAAGAAGAAATAATCATTGGACGTGATGGACAGAACAGCAATTGATAAATTTTTAGAGTGACATAATAACATCATTCGCAGACTTAGTGTATAAATTCCAAGAAAATTTAAGAGACTAAATGGTTGTATCAAATGATACCTAATAAGAGGCTATATTTCTATTTGTTAAATCTTGATATTGAAAGTGATAATGGTGACAGCAATGTAATAGTGTGTTAATAGTGTGTTGGTGGATGAAAATCTAAGCATTCAGGTATATGTAAAATGACATTTAATGCATCATGAAGATTTGAGCTGGATATTACCTAGTGAACTTAAGCTTAGCAGATGGTCACAGCTTGAAAATATACTATCTTGTTATTATAACAATAGTTGTGAACCAACAAAGTCATTTGACAAGACAATAGTCTTGATAGGTCTATTGAGTACTTGAATGAAGCAGTTAATCTTGAAAATGGTAATTTTGCTGCAGAGCTTGTTCTAGACCAAATGAAATTGCTAAAAAATAAGCAACGTAGATGTAGTGTTGAGACATCTCTATGAGACGGCTATGTGTATAGTATGTTAATGTTGGTATCGGATTTTTGTAGTGCTGCCAGGGATCGCAACTTATGGGGGTTTCTCCCCAAATTAAGGGAGTAAACAAGTGAAATGGGATTATTTAGGGGCTTTATATTTTAAGAGGTAGGTAGGAACGAAATTGCCGAATGAAATCAACCAAAAAAACGAGAGTATACAATCAAAGAAAAAAACCTTTCATGGGTAGGTAGCTAATAAAACAACTAGTTTTATTTACTCGCATAAAGTATGTTAATCAAAGATTTATATAATAAAGGTCTCATTCTATACTATACCGGTGAAACACCAGAGAAAAACTGGTGTTTTACCGGTTATTATTGAATCATAACTCAAGTAATTTTATTTAAATAAAAAGAAGTTTGATGATCAACATTGTTCATTATTTAATAACATTTTTTCAAATACAATTACTTTATCATTATTTAAATTCAAGATCAGTCAAATTTTATTTTATTTTGTAAAAGAAATATTATAATAATTTGTGACCATGTATACTTACTAGTGTTTAGATTCGTTATAAGATGTCATTCTGTACTGGTTAACTTAAGATGTATTAAGTATGTATGAAAACTGTATTGTTTAACTTAGGTGTATTAGTGTTGAGAAGGTATGCGAGGAAGTATGAATATGGTAAAGATGTATAAACGGAGAAGGTATGTCTGTGCAGGATGACAGAATGTGGGAAACGGAATGTAAGTGTATGACAGGGATGGATGTATGCGATAGAGAGAGTGGGAAGATATGGAGATAAAAAAGATTGGCAAGATGGCATATGGAGTTAAGACATGCTAAGGAGTGCTAAAAGTAGTTTAAATAAAAGAAGTTAATATATATTTAGTGTTTTTACTTTGAGCTATTCCCACATTTATTAGAACATACAATACTATTACTTGCTTGTTTAGACATGAAAAGGGTCACAAAGAAAATTCTATCAAACATAGAGAACCTTTTGATTGACTATCTCGAATGCTTTAAAGACAGCTTAGACTTAGTTTTACAGGTTATACATTGTCTTATGGAAGTAACTCAAAGAAACAAATAATGGGATGAAAGATGGATAGTGGGAACTGTGAGAAAACTACACAACCCCATTGAGTTTGGGCTTGTTTGATTCATCTTGACAGTAGGGTGATTTCGCCGGTTGGCGACCGATTAGCGGGATATTCAACTTTACGTCAATATTTAAGTATGTTGCACCCATAGCACATGTATTAAAGTTATATGACGGGGTCCTAGATATTGTCAAGTTATATTTAAAACTAAAAAAATAAGAATTACAGTTGTGAAAACATTTTAAATTTAATAAATCTTAAAAACTATGTGAAATGCTAGTTGGCGACCACTTTTGCTAGTTGACGACTGCCCCCTCATCTAGTTGGCGACCTCTCGATTTGCTAGGGAAAACTAAATTTTATTAATTAAAAATAAAAAATATGAACGTGTTAATGTTTAAAAAATAATTATTATTCATGCTTTATTATTCATACATTATAATAAATTATTAAAACACATTTTTTCATGAGATCAAAGGTACACTTTAATATTCAAGCTTAAGCTTAAATGAATCTTAGCAAATATTTGCCTTCACAAGTACAAAATTAAAAATATCACTTTAAACAACAATTACAAAAGTTTAGAATCAAATCATCAGATCATCAGATCTCGGGATGTTATACATTTTATATTTCTTTCTAATACCGTGTCCTCCTTCTCTTATATTTTTAAAGCACATTCCAGATCTCTTTGAGAATAAGCCGGTGTTATTTTCTAATACGGTTTGTGGAGGACATCTGTAATGAAAATATTATATATTAAACACCTACATTATACAAAAAACAGATAAGATTATAAGTAGTGATTGCAAATGGTCGTAAACCCACATATTAATTTGCTCATTTTTAGTTGGCGACCACTTGATACCCATACATTTTAAGATGTTTTATAATAATAATTTGGTGGTCGTAAACTAAAAGATACACGGATAAAAATAAACAAATTAAATTGAAAGTGATTAAATTCCGAATTAGATTTGTAGTCTATAAAAAATAAAAATAAATGTTTTCTTTCTAAATGTCTATTGGCGGCCAGGTGATCGCCAACTGAAGTTATTGGCTAATTCCAATTTCAGTTAGCGACCATTCAATTTTTTTACCTGATTTTGTATATTACTTGTAATAAATGTACAAATAACGTAAAACATATATATATCCACTTAATAGAACATTAAAAAATTGACTCAAATAAATACATCACGATCTACTTACCTCGAACGCATCACTTACTCACTATTTTTTTCGTTGTTTTGGGAACGTGTACGCGCCGAAAGTATGAGCGGCGGATTGAACTAAGATTTGTTTGCTTTCGGGTAAACACAAAGCTGCCAACTATTGTAGGTAAAACTAATAGGTCTATCCCCCTCTTTACTTAAGTGAATTTCATTTGGAAAAGAAGAATAGAATTCTTATTATTTTCGTTTTAATGCCGTAGGTCCTGTTAGTGGTCGCGTAACTGACCCTGGTCGCGTAACCGGCGAAGTCACCCTACTCTAGTCCTAGATGATATGCAGGGTCTGATGATGAGACCGGAAGGCGTCTATAGGAACTGCAATAACACTGAGCACTTAAGTTGTCATCTAGTAGGTACCTAATTAATCCTAATTAATACAATGGTCAAGAGTTTCGGAACCCTCAGTGCGCGAGTATGACTCGCACTTGACCGGTTATTTTAACTATAGGCATACTTTACGGCGAAATATCGAAAAAAAAGGAGTTGGGAGACACAATCGAAATTAGCAAGTTAATGTAAGTATATTTTTAACCGATTTCCAAAAAAGGAGGACGTTCTCAATTCGTCGGAATCTTTTTATTTTTTATGTATGCTCCCCGATTACTCGAAGACGCCTGGACCGATTCGGAAAATTCTTTTTTTGTTTGAAAGGGTATACTTCCCAGGTGGTCCCATTGTCATCAGATCAGGATCTGATGGAATCCTGGAGAAATCGAGGGAACTCAGTGGCGTTTGAAGTCGGTTTTGTAAAAAGGTTTTTTACGTTTATATCAAAAGTTTTCTAATTACTCTAAAGCCACCTTGTTTAAAAAACACTACACATAAGTAAAAGCTTTTAAAATTATTGCAGCAGCGAACGTGTCAGGAGCAAAACGTAGGATATTACAGGTGGCAGCCATGCAGGATGGAGTCTGTTGATTAATCCATTTACGGGCCACTTCAATAACCGACTTGTTTACTTTCCGGCCAGTGTCCACTGCGGACGCTATTGGACCGGCCGGACCCTGTCACTAAATTACGAGAAGCGGCTACTTTGAAATTTATCTATCACTAGCTGTGCCCGCGACTTCGTTCGCGTGGAATAGTGACTTTTCGGGCAGCATATTTTGAATTACATATACCGTCGACGCTCAGGCGCGAGGCGTGTAGTACGTACTCTGTACGTTAAAAATGTTCGCCGTGATTCTTTAAATTGACATAACTTTTTTATTTATGAACCGATTGACATGAAATAAACACTAAATGTTAAGTGAAGCTTACTACAATATATTAGTGAAAACCGTATCTAAATCGAATAAGCCGTTTCTGATATTAGCGTGCACAAACACACAGACAAACAGACAAAAAAAAAAATTAATTACAATTTCGGGTTCGGCATCGATATAATAACAACCCCTGCTACTTTTTTTTTATATATTTCCATTGTACAGACACCACTTTTCTACAATTTTATTATATGTATAGATTAGGTACGATCGAAATAGGTAGTGCATTTGGGGTGAACGACCTCAAACGTTATTACGTAATTAGTCTGGCTGCTACCAGTGAGTATACACAATACAACCACTACGTTACGACTGTGGGATTACGGAATTATGATTACCATTACCGATGTAGATTACGCATTATCATTAAGCAAGATTTCACTTCACCAGCTAGTTGAACCAAACCGAATTCTTATTTTTAACGGTCTACCTGAGCGATCTCACATCTAATCTTCTTATATCTAAACTAGCATTAACCCGCGGCTTCGCTCACGTTAGGTTCAATTTTTTTAACCCCCTATTTAACGCTCTTGGGGTTGAAATTTTCCAAAATCCTTTCTTAGCGGATGTCTACGTCCTAACAGCTACCTGTATACCAAATTTCAGCTCGATCGGTCCAGTGGTTAGAGCTGTGCGTTGATAGATCAGTCAGTCAGTCAGTCAGTCAGTCAGTCACCTTTGCCTTTTATATATTTAGATATATAAAAGGCAAACGTGACTGACTGATCTGGATACTGGATGTATCGGGCTGATATTTGGCATATACATTCATCCACTAAGAAAGGATTTTGGAAATTTCCAATCCTAAGGGGGCGAAAAGGGGGTTGTAAAATCGAACCGAAGCCGCAGGCAAAAGCTAGTTTTAAATAAAGTCTTGGAATTGTTATATTTTAGAATTTTAACTATGTACCTAGTCGAATTTATTTATCCCATTAATCTATTACTAACATTATAAACAGGAAAGATTTGTATATATAAGTATGTTTGTAACAAATTGGCTCAAAAAGTATTTGGAACGATTTAAAAAATTCTTTCACCATTTGAATGCTACATTATCACTGATTGCACTATTTTATAATTGCAAGAAAAAATTTCCACCAGTATTCTATAAATCCCAACTTAGTATATAATATACTGTTACTGGCGTATCTATATTTCGATTAATTGGATCGGATGGAAGTAAGATACTACTAAAAACATTTTCATATAATTATAATTGGCAAAGGAAATGAAAGGAATTCTTCATTTATTTATTTTATTGAAAAGCTATTAAATGTGAAATACATTTTCTAGTAGGCAGGTAATTGCTTACAAGGCGAACCGAAAATTAATTGGCAGAAACAATTATTGAACATAGACGTCATTGGGTAAGAATTTAAAGCGATCACAATGTATAAACTTTTGCCTTTGTAATATTAGTCTAAGTATATAAAAGGCAAAGAAGACTGACTGACTGACTCACTGATTAAGTGATTGACTAACAGATCTATCTACACATAACTCTAACCGCTGGACGGATCGGGCTGAAAGGCATACAGATAGCTAAATATTATTAAACGGGATGTTCTTGTTAGCAGGCAACTTGTTAGTTACAGTGCCGTGATAAGAATTTGCGTTCGTGCGAATACATCGCGGTTCGACGATAATGCGAATATTCGCCGAACCCCGATAATGTAACCGCATATATATAATAATAAATTAATTATTTATTGATTACACTGCAATTTTAATGAAGGCATTGTGCGACATCACGAACAATAAAATTATTACGGAATAATTTTTAACCATTGTTAGTTTGACACCCCCTCGTCATTCGCGAAATGTTCGTGACCTGAATTTTTATTACGGAGGTTTATTTTCGTGAGACTGAAGTAAAATTTTTCGGTGTTATTACCTGTGTCAGGTATTTTGCGTGGAGATTGCAAAATAGCGCAAAATTCTTCATAGTAACATATTCTTTTCTCTTCTTCTTTAGACTACGCTATATAGACTTAAAAAGCTGGACATAGGTGTCTTGTATGGATTTCCACACGCCTCGGCCTTATACCATTAGTATCCAGCGGCTCCTTCGTCTGATGTCGTCAGTCTACGAGTGGGGGATATGCACACTGCTTCCCGGTGTAAGGCCCTTCCACCTCTATCGGCACCTTGCATCTTGGTTATCGTTTCAAGGTTCAGATTTGAAGAAAATTGGCTCAGAGAAAGCTCCAATCCTAGGCTGAAATTTATAGACCGCACTCTCACTCTGCTCAGACTTAAGACAGTGTTAAAACAAGACAGATTTATGTCTGAGCATATTTGTGTCTCGTTTTAACTCTAACTTAAATCTCAGCTGAGTCAGAGCACGCTCTATAGAATAGAATAGAATAAAAATATTTTTTTATTCAAATAAACTTTTACAAGTATGTACCTACTTTTGAATCGTCGATGAATCTACCCTAATCTAATCTACTCTACCTAATCTAATCTACTACTAGTTCGGAATGCCCTTCCTGCCGAGAAGAGCCAGCAAAAAATTTATAATAGGTAACAAAACTATGCTATGTACACAGTACTTCCACAATGAAGTTTCAAAAATGCAAAACAATCCAATACATGTTAAGACAGGCCGACAAAACCAGACCCATTCCCGTTAGATCTCAGAACTAGAAACGGACCCAAGATTAGAAAAACTCGCGTGTTTATTTTTCAACCATCATTTGTAGGCAGATCATCGTCACAGTGTGGTGTTGAAGCGTTCGACACGTGACCTCCTTCACAAAGTTTCGAGTATCGCGATTCATGCTACCAAGATGCTACCCTTTACACCCTCTCAAGTTCTCGTGGAAAATTGCGAAACTTATAGCAATAATGATACACTATGTCACTTTTTGAAGAGAAATTAAATAAAGATTAGAGTTATGCAACCTTTGCAGGACTGTTACTTTTTCCGTGCCTATTTCATTTGAATTAATTCGCTATGCTTAACTTATTATTACTTATTCTCTTTCATATTTTATTTATTTATTTTTAATTTTTTTTTGTACATATAAGGATTTACAAGACAACATATATTAGAAGAAGTAGACATAGGTGAAGCTTATCTCTAAAAAAAGAAATTTCTTCCAGCTTCCCTTGAAAGTGAGTAAGGTGAAATTATTATAGAGTCATATATTGTTTTTATTGGCTTCACTATAAAACCATTAGTAGTTTCATTAACAACGGTCTCGGCCCTGTGGTCAGTCACTCTTAAAAGGAAATTCTTGTAATAAAACACAACACCGTTTATCCACACGCTACAGCAATTATTATAGGGTGTATTTAAAAAGCAATTTTTATACATTACCAAATTAACCCTCCTTCCCATTTTAGCGTATTCGTGACCAGAATGGTTGGGAGGGGTTAACTGCAGGTACCTTTAGAATGAGTATTTACAGTTTTCGAAAAAAAAATCCTAATTTCTCATAAATTTTTATTTACAAAGATATTTAAGTAGCCATACAGAAGGCGTCTCTAGCAAAAACTTTGGGAAATAAAACAGGTTAGGCTAACGGCGTGTTTGCACGAGCCATCTCTAACGGAAAACTAGCTGAAAAACGTGCACGTAATTCGGCTTTAATGTGTTGTAATGAAATGTTAGGGGAGATTACTCGTATAGATGTTTTCTGTGGACGCGGCAAAAATAACTTGAATATTTTGGCACTGATTGCTACAGTCTTCACTCTCACCATACGAAAGTCAAGGAGCTAATGTTAACTATGATACATTATTTATCGCGTTGCTTTAAATCGACAGAAAAATCAGTTGTCAGATGAAAGGAAAAATACGTAGGTATATACGAGTAGTTTCCGCACTCAGTTTTCTTTATAGATCTGTCCGTACATAAAACGTTATGTTTCAAGATTTCGTCCAACTTACGTAATAATATCGAACTCACGTAAATTAACAACGTATTCACGTTGGCGTACTTGTACTAATGAAACGTTTAATGAACATTAAAAAAATATATTATCCCAGCTTAACCGAGCATAAAGCAGAAAATATAAAGGATATAAAATAATAATCTTCTGTATTTATAGGATTTTGTTTAAAATGAAATAAAGGCATTTAAAATGTAAAAGGAAACATTTACTTCAGAATTTGAGATTGCGCGCGTGCGTGCGTGAGTGTATGTAAGTGTGTGGGTTTATTACTCTTTTACGACCCAATGAATGAACCTATTTGGCTGAAATTGCTGAAAAATTTGCAATTAAAATTTGGAAAAATGAAAAATTAGCTCATACCCAGAATTAACACATAGGCTTATCCCGGAAAATTAAGGAGTTCCCGCGGGAAATAAAAAACCTTAATCCACGTGGATGAAGTCACGGGCATCGTCTAGTGTCTCATTTTAGGTACCTACCTACTTCAAATGTATGAAGGTGTTAAGCTTTTTCTTACCACGTGCGAATGGGTCGGTCTGCTACGGCAAAATTGTAGCGGCCTACGATTTAGCCGTAGCAGACTTTAATCCACACTTTTATAGGTAAACAACCGTAAGCGCGACCCTCCAGTGGAGTTAGTTTAAGATTTAATTCTATTGATCATATTCTTATACTATGACTTTAGCGGCAAAGTAAAATAAACCTTAAAAGTATAAGTTTAAAGTCACAAATTCAGTACAACCGATTTTAGCTTGAAGCGTATCCGTATATGTAAAAAAAAAAGATACCGGCCGAATTGATAACCTTCTCCTTTTTGGAAGTCTGTTAAAAATAAGAAAGCATGCACAAAATTGAGCGCTAATTCATTTGGTTCATTTTACTTTGACGCTAATGTTATATAGTTTTTTGGATTTATTGCAACTCGCAATAAACATGCTATATGATTTAGCGTGTTGCAAGACAAAGCGCGTGCGCCGGCCGCCCACAAGCTTCCTAATTAAAGTTGCTATAGCATAGCATTTTTTAGAGCATGCTAAAATTTTATAGTTTATAGTCAATAGTCAATAACATGATATTGATTTATAGCATTTTTGAACAACTCTAGTCCTCTATGCTTTTTACTTATAAAGTAGATACATTTCTAGTTATGTATAGAGAGTGATTGGTTTTATTGGAGTAAAGGCACCAAAGGGTGGGCTCTTATATAGGTCAAGTATGCACGAGTGGGCACAAGAGGTCCGATGGTGCATATTACCTATATTGATTTATTTAATTATTTAATACTTTATCGGTGTTTTGTTGTAGACAATTATCTGTAGACTATTGCCAATCGATAGTCGCCTAATAATGTATTTGCATATCTAATAGAGGCTGTAGAGGTTTCCAAACGCTGCAGTCTTGCGTCGCTTGTATCCAGCGGCTTCCTCTCTTGGCCTGGTTTTCGTCTGCTCACATGGTGTCCAGACCAAGATCAAGATCTATCCGTTGCGAGGCTATCATTCTAGAACTTCTTGAATATCGGAGTATCATAAAGATGCTTTCCCAAACTAAATTTATACCTATAGTTGGGCTATTGTTAGTCGAAATCGATTTTTTATATGCATACTAGCTTTTAACCGCGTCTTTGCTCCCGCTTTGTATCTATTACTAGCTTTAACCCGCGGCTTCGCTCACGTTAGGTTCGATTTTTTAACCCCCTATTTAACCCTCTTGGGGTTGAAATTTTCCAAAATTCTTTCTTAGCGGATGTCTACGTCCTAACAGCTACCTGTATGCCAAATTTCAGCTCGATCGGTCCAGTGGTTAGAGCTGTGCGTTGATAGATCAGTCAGTCAGTCAGTCAGTCAGTCAGTCAGTCAGTCACCTTTGCCTTTTATATATTTAGATTAAAAGTAATCTGAAGTGGTGACTGCTAATACCAAAATTAGCAAATTTTCGATTTTTCAGCTGTTCTTTTGGGTTTTCCCTATTTTTATATATGTAGTGTAGAGATTCAATAATGATTCTCTCTTGAAATGGAAGTTCCCAAATATTTGCGCAATATCTTTTGCAGCCTAACTCTTCAGTTCAAATTAAAATGTGTATTCCTAAATTCGCGAATGCACAATTGCCCGAATTTGTATGGCGCCATTTTTCTTTGGCACGACTGACTGTCCATTCAGTCCGTTATCACTTCGAGCGAACATTAGGACGATTAAACGACAACAAGCCATAGTTCTTGCATTTCACGAGGGCGCGTGAGCTTTACTTGTATAGGAAGATTGTGTAAGTGTGCGTGCCTCGGTCAGGAGCCTAGGTGGGAGCGGTCAAGCGCGAGCAGGCTCTCGCTCACACTTATATAGATACGACATGCACACAACCATGAGCATCGCGCCCTCGTGAATTGCAAGAACTGTACAAGAAAACACTGAAATGTTTGAGTTTTAGTTGCAGAATACGAAAACATCTAGATTCACTGCAAATAGTAGACGAAATAGTAGCCTGGCAAAGCAGGCCAAGTAGGTACATTTCAAGTATAAGCAAGTTACTCATAAAATATTGTTATCGAGATCACAAAGCTGTTGTTCGTACATTCTGTTCTCGCAAATAAAGGAAATAGCGTAACGCGAGAATATAGCCAAAACGCTTTTTGCCGTTGCAATAAAAATAGTGAGGTTTTTAGAGCAGAGTAGGTATTGGATTTCGTACATCGAAGCATCGCGGAGTGTTATTTAGCTCTCAGTGTAGTTTTGTTTGTTTTTCCTTTGTACCTTTTCACTTTTTTTGTAATGCTGTACCTAAAGAGAAATTAAACTACAACAACTCATAGCGTTTAAGAGGAAAATAATACCTACCTAACCTATTGTTGCACCGTAAACAAAGCTATTTATGGCAAAGGTAAAAGGTAGGTGTTATGATTTTAGCAGCCCATTTGGATGTATGTACCTAAGTATGTAGTTACATACTTAGTTACACACACACTTACACGCAGTTGCGTGTTATATAATAATACCTAATACGCACCGCAAAAATTTGGATTGCCCTTCCGGCTTCGGTTTTTCCAACTAACTATAATGTGGGTGTCTTTAAATCAAGAGTGAATAGGCATCTTCCAGGCAAGTGCGCACTATTTTAGGCTGCATCTTCACTTAATTACTATCAGGCGAGATCGCAGTCAAGCGCTAGTCTATATATTTAAAAAAACTTGTTACATAGATATAGATGTGGCTAAAATTTAAAAATGGAGATAGCTCATAGCCAGGATTAACAGATAGGCTACATTTTAACCCAGAAAATTTATAGAGTTCCCGCGGGAATCCAAGAACCTTAATCCACGCGGACGAAGTCGCGGGCATCACCTAGTAACAAATAAAAGTAATTAAACCTAGTCACTAGTGAAAAAAAGTTATAAGTATGTAAATTGTAACTATTAATTATATCGATTTAAATTAAAATATTTAATAGTTAAATATGGAAGCATATCAATAATTAACTATTGTTTAGTGCTACTTATTTGTGTATGAAATCCACTTTGTAAACAGAATTTCATGCATAATTATGAAAACTACTATTCCCTGTTTACCTTTAATATGAACAATAACTAACGTTAATTGAATTTCGCTAGTAAAGCTAATGATTAACGTAAGCTGTGCTTTTATTTTAACATTAGCTTCGTGTGCTTCATTGTTGAGTAATTTTGTTATTAATATAGGTATTTTCACCCGCAACTTCGTCCGCGCAGAATTTATGTATTAAAAAAATCATGCGGAAATCATCGATATAAAGGAATGAATGAATTTTATAGTATCTATGGTATCCTTTAATATTGTCGAGCTTTTGCTCTGTTGTTACGTTTTTAAGGAGCAAACCAACAAACAAAAATATTTTCGCATTTTTATTAGGTATTAGTTTGTTTTAAATTTTATGAGATTATCACTATAATTTTACACGTCTTATTAAATTTTATTAGGCCCGATTTCACCAACGTCTTTTCCGAGCGTTTTTTTGATGCTTTGACAGTATTTGTATTGAAATCTGCCAAAATATCAAAACGATTGATATCAAATATCAAAATGTTTTTCGGGTAGTTTATTTTCGAGTGTATTTATGCATGTACTTAGATACCTATCTAATACAAGTAGGTATTTAAATCTACTTCGACAAGTAGAACTTTTGAATGACGTCATATTACAATAACGTTTACGACAATTTTTCGTTGAAGTTTTCAAGATGAATGTTATGAAAGAAAATAATATAGAGTTAGAACCTTTCACTTTAACAGTTTCTTATCGCGATGCAAGGAGGCGAAAAGCAGGTCATTTGCGCCGGGAGGAAATTACGTCGTGTGAACCCCTTTAGATACTTTACTTCTTCGAGTAACTTTGATAAGGTTCACATTGGTGCTATAAAATGAAAATATGGTGATTCGGATGGGCGAAAACTCGAATCTATCTAAATATTATATAAGGCAAAGGTGACTGACTTTCTGACTGATCTATCAGCATACGGCTCTCACCACTGGACGGATCGGGCTGAAAGGCACAGATAGCTATTACGACGTAGGCATCCGAGGCAGGGTTTTTGAAAATTCAACCCCTAAGGAGCTAAAATGAGGGGTTCGAAAATCGAATTTAACGTGAACAAAGCCGCGAGCAAAAGCTAGTATAATAATAAATTAAAAAAATCAAAAACCCGACTGCGTAAAAATTAAATTTTTAAACAAGTCACTCTAAACTTTTCCACGCGGACGAAGTCGCGGGAATCAGCTAATTTTTAAATAAAAACTGAAAATGAAAAATCACTGACTCCTGACAGTTTAAATCAATATTATTTATCTAACAGTTCTAGATAGTAGGATACGAAATTAGTGATGTTCGATGGATGTATGTTTGTTAATCCTTCACTCCATAACGAATGAACCAATTTGGCTGTTTGAAATGGAGATAGCTCATTCCCAGGATTAATACATAGGAATTAACACATTTTAATATCTAATTAATTTAGTAGTTTTTCAACTTACTTAGTTTTTAAATAAATCATAAATAACTATCACCTAATCCACTGCTAGAAGAATAAAATTGTTCACTAAAAATAAATTTCAAACAAAATAAACGTTTCAATTGTGATTCAACGAATTTTGTTATCAATTTAAACCCGACCCGGTCACGAGAAACTAAAACAGTTTATTTCAAAAGGTTTTCAGGTCAGAGGCTTAGTGAATTCAAATAAAATCATCTATAAAATATATTGCGGCTAGACTAATTAAATACCTATTAATTTATTGTATGATAAGCTTTAGATATTATTAAATGTAGATTCGTTAGGTTATAACTTTTAAACAACACAATATAAAACACAAACAACAAATTACAACGCATCACACAACGCAAGCGATTAGAAGCCATAATAGCCTTGTGGTTGAGGACTGCGGTCTTCTATTCAGGGGTTTGCAGGTTCCATCCCGGGCATGTACCTCTGAATATTTGGATTATTTTGGATTAAGTGCGTTTAAGCAATTAAATATCGCATGCTTTAGTGGTGAGGAAACCTGCACGCTTAAGAATTCTCCATATTATAATGTTCTCAAAGGTTTGTGAAGTCTGCCAATTTGCATTGAGCACTATCACTAGGCTATCACTACTTTTTGTCACACAACAAACACATAGCAAACATTTTCATCAACGCAAAATCTCTACATCAGCTGTTTCTTAAGTAATTAGGCACACAGGTGCCAAAAATTTATTTTTTCCTACTAAACCTATCCTAGCCTACTAATCCTATCCTATTAATCCTATTAATAGGATAGGATTATAAATGCGAGAGTTTGGATGTATGGATGGATGGATGTTTGTCAATCACGAGGGAAGGCCCGAACCGATTTGCCTGAAAATTGGCACAGAGATAGATTATAGTCCGGATAACACATACTTAGAGGCTATTTTTTACCCGGAAAATAAACAAGTTTCCGCGAGAATTAAAAACTCAATCCGGCATCAGCTAGTTAGGTACTTAATATATCCAAGTCTATAGAGACTAAAAGCGGGTGTGGGTAATTCTTATGCCTAAAAGGTTTTCAGGTCAAAAGCTTAGAGACTGAAATACATTTATCCTTAAATAGATCGAGAATTTGAAGTGTTGAATTTAAGCGCCTGTCTAGGTAGCAGTGTATTTTCAGTGCAGGTTCTGTCTTTATTTCAGATTCATACTATTCTGCCAGCATACTGTCTAGCAAACCAATACAAAATAGTAATAGGTTAGAGTGAAACATGTTTTGACGACCTCCCTGGCGCAGTGGTGAGCGCTGTGGTCTTATAACTGGGAGGTCTCGGGTTCGATTCCCGGCGGGGGCAGTTTAGGAATTTATAATTTCTAAATTGTCTCTGGTCTGGTCTGGTGGGAGGCTTTGGCCGTGGCTAGTTACCACCCTACCGTCAAAGACGTGCCGCCAAGCGATTTAGCGTTCCGGCACGATGGTGTATAGAAGCCGATTAGGGGTATGGGTTGAATTTACACTGCTATACCCCTTCCAAGTTAGCCCGCTACCATCTTAGATTGCATCGTCACTTACCATCAGGTGAGATCGCAGTCAAGGGCTATCTTGTCATCGAATAAAAAAAAACATGTACATAAAAAAATTGTTTTACCTACTGGATGATATGCGCAACTTCGTCCGTCGTCGCGTGGATTAAGGCATTCGGATTCTCGCGGGAGCTCTTTAATTTTCCGGGATAAAATGTGTTAATGCTATGTATTAATCCTGAGAATGAGCTGTATCTATGTAATAATACGACAGCGACTTCGAATTATCAAAGCCAAAAGGAAGGGTAATGATTTTAACAGTCTATGTAGGTATGTATGTGTCTATTTACATAATATGCTCCTCTATACCGCCTAAACTACTGAGCCGATTTTGCATTCATCAAATCGAACACGTGTCAATCGATTCGTTATTATAGCTTAGTTGACTTAGATTAAGTACATTTTTAACCGATTTCAAAAGAAAATTCGTTCATATTTTTTTATTGGCTTAAAACGTCAACTTAAGGAACAATAAAGATTTCATCAATATCGTTCCAATAGTTTTTATGGTATGGACACTTTTCCCTTTTCATTTATTCTTTATTTATAATTGAAGTAGGTTTAAATTTTCTTAAATTAAAGCAATCAATATGATTTTCACCGACTTCTATAATAAACTTTTCGTTGTTGATGAGTGCACAGACGCCCTTAGGAATTGCAATGCATTTAAAAAAAAATGCTGTCTGAAATAATAACTTACTTGATGAGAGACACTTATCTTAATAATACTAGAAACTCACTTCTCTTAATATAGCTAAAGTTAAGGCTTTAATGGTATCAAGAGTCACGCTATCGAGCGCCAAATGGAGCTGCAATCAGGTTCTAATAGGATTTGCTTTTGAGCTAGACACGAGATACCTACACTAATGAATCCGGCTAACGAATGCAACTATTTGGATAGCCAAGTAACAACCTATTAGTGTTAGTTAGTTAGCCTGTTGGTTATATACTCAAACGTTAGCCTCTTGTAGGCAAGGTGGAGGGAAAAAGACCACGTGGCCGATCACCTAGCCGCTGGTCAGACCAGGTCAAATCACTCACTGGCCTTCCTCTTACAGCCGCAATTAGAAAAGCTGAAGACCGGACAGAGTGGAAGGCTGTACTTACGAAGGCGACGAAGGCACTTTCATATGGACACGACGTTCAGCAATGAAGTGTGTGACCAAGGAGAAGAAGTTAGCCTCTACTTAAGGAAGTTAGTCTCTACTTCTATCACATCATAGGAGAGAAGAATAAATACCCACCTACTATTACATATTATCATATTAATGAGGATTTTTGACTACGAGTACGTTCCATAGAATTTTGATTTTGGTTTTTTTTATAATATATGAATAGAGAGCAAACGAGCAGCCGGGTCACCAGATGTTAAGTGATTACCGCCGCTCATGAACACTTGTAGTACCAGAGGCACTACAAGTGTTCATGAGCTTGTAGTACCAGAGGCACTACAAGTGTTCATGAGCGGCTTTTCAGGAATTTATTGGTCCGCCCCTTGAATAATCCCATGTTGAAACTAAGTGGGAACACCGTCGAAGGGAGATGATTCGCACCAAACAAACACATTAAAATGTTAGGTCTGTATGACATCTAAAAATATTTCAATCATCGCCAGTGAAGCTCATAAATCTTACTTATCAGCGAATTATCGGTGTCTGACGTCGTTCACTCAAGCGGGAAATTAAATCGATGCAATCAAGAGCGGATCGGATTTGCACGACCTACGTACCTACCAATTACCAAAATCATGGTAGGAACACAAAGTTTGTTGTTTACTAGCGGACACCCGCGGCTTCGTCTGCTTCTTCAATTCACAATCGACAGTTCCTAAATCCCTACAGGTTAGGTGAGCAGAGCCCCTGCAGAATCAGGATTGAGGAGTTGGGTCTTGGAATTCAACGACACACTTACGTGTTACATTTTCGATTGTAATTAATGAATTTTAACAACAGTCTAATACCCAATTACGAATCTCTTGCCACGTCATTCATCCCAATTGGTCCAGTATATGAGGCATGGAACGTGTAACGTAAAAACATGCATACATACATAGACTGCTAAAGTCATAATCCTTCTTTTTACCTTGCCGCAGTCGGATAAAAATGAGTATTGCAAGCGGACAAAACGGAGCATACCCTCTGGGTATAGAATAATTTAGGTTAGCCGACATCAAATGCATGCATGTAGGTATATGCGCGGGCTTGTAAATAAATAAAGCGGAATGTTAGCAAAATATTCAGCGCAATATTATCGTAGGCGCCTCTAGCCCCAAGCATGCAAAAACCGTCTACAATTTTCGTCACTCCTTTATGGCTCCTTTCAGTGGCGTAACTATAGGGTGGCAAGACGGCAAAATGCCGCGGGCCTCCAGCAGGAAGGGGCCCCCAGTCAGAGAGGGCTGAAAGCACAAGAGGATTCCAATATTTATAGCCATTCCTGTGACTACGGCTAGTGCCGAACGATCATTTTTTGGGGAGGGAGGGAGGGCCCCATCCGATGAATTTGCCACGGGCCTCAAACGTTATAGTTACGCCACTGGCTCCTTTGTTATTTTTGGACGCGAAAATTTAAATATGCCTAGAGTAACGAAAAGTGGAAAATTTTTCCACAGGGACTATTATATTATGAGTTTACGGGGTTTAATTTAGCATATTATGGTATTACTCGGTATCTCCATCTCTTCTCTTATCTAAATACCTACTACTTCTTTTTCTTGTATCGTCTCTCTCTATATTTTTAACTTTGAGTTGTGGTAAGTATTTTAAAACTTAATTTAAAGGAAGGAAGGAATTACTGGATTTCCCATTGAACAAATTTACACAATGCGTAAAGACACATTTTTTAAGTCGTGGTTATTACAAAGTTAGTGACTTTCTTAATGACAAAGTTGCATGGAATCAATTGGCTCGGCATCCAGCTACCCACAAGATATAGTGAAATAAGTTATTACGTTGTAATATTATATTGTTATTATGTACATTAATATTGTAATAGGTACTTTGATATGAAAAGAGCAATTGCTGAGTTTGCCGGCTCTTCTCAGCAGAATCTGCATTCCGAACCGGTGGTAGAGTCATGACGTGTCATAAGAGATACAAGTTGGCCTACCTTAAATAAATAATTTTGAATTGAATTTTGTAATTTTTTAACGAAGGTTACAAACGGAACTGAATGATGTTTTATTGGTGGGTTTCACACAAATTCTTCACAATGCTTATATATACCTATAGTATTTCTTCTTATTCAACTTATAGACGTTCACTGCTGGACAAGTCTCTTGCATGGACCTCCACAGATCTCGGTCTTGCGCCGCCTGTATCCAGCGACTCCCTGCGACTCGTTTGATGTCGTCGTTCCACCTAGTGGGGGGTCTGCCAACACTGCGCTTCCCGGTGCGGGGTCGCCACTCCAGCTCCTTGGGACCCCATCGACTATCAGCTCTTCGTGCCCCGCCCATTTCCACTTTAGTTTCGTGACTCGCTGAGCTATGTCGGTGACTTTGGTTCTCCTTCGGATCTCCTCATTTCTGATTTGATCTCGCAGGGATACTCCGAGCATAGCTCTCCTATAGCATTTAATGTCGTTCTATTTCTATACATTAACTCAAGCCGAACATTATTTAGTCAATTCAGTTCACCCAATGTGCTTAAATATTTATACAATATCGATCGACAACACGTGACAACTGCATAAATCCGAAGTCAGGGCATTGGCTCGAATTTGTGGTAAACCAAACCTCAGTTCGATTGGCGTTGTTCTGTCTCTGGTAAATACGAGAGTAATCATTAATTGTCATGAATTTTGTATTTAATATCTATCTGTATTTATGTTTGAATGATTCATGAAGTTTCAGTTTCAGTGTATGTACATACTACCTATGTATTTGTATGTATACAATATACATGCATGTACATGTATGTGACTATTTACGAATGTTCCACCTAAGGGAATAAATTACTGAGCCGATTTTGATGAAAGAGTTGTCAATCGATTCGTTGCGATGGTGCGGGTGACTTTACTGGTTGATGCCCTAGGCTTCGCTCACTTGGATTTAGTTTTTAAAATCCCACGGGAAGTCTTTAATTTTCCGGGATAAAAAGCCTATGTCGATCTTCCGGTCCTTAACTATACCCATGCAAAAAGTCACGATCCGTTGCTTTGTTGCGGCGTGATTGAAGGACAAACCAATAAAAAAACACAGTTTGGCACTTAAAATATTACTAGCCGATGCCCGCGACTTCGTTCGCGTGGATTTCGTTTTAAAATTTCCGCCGTTTAATTTTCCGCGATAAAAAGTAGCCTAAATGTCACTCTCCGTCCTCAACTATACCCATGCAAAAAATCACGTCGATCGGTAGCTCTGTTACAGTGGGATTGAAGGACAAATCAACAAACAAACACACTTTGGCATTTATAATACATACTAGATGATGCCCGCGAATTCGTTCGCGTGGATTAAGTTTTTGATTCCCGTGGGAACTCTTTGATTTCCCGGGATAAAATGTAGCCTATGTTTTAATCCAGGGTATGAGCTATCTCCATTCTAAATTTAAGCCAAATCCGTCCAGTAGTTTTTGCGTGAAAGAGTAACAAACATACACAAACACACACACACACACACACACATACACACACACACACACACACACACACATACAAACTTTCGCCTTTATAATATTAGTGTGATTACTAAGGAAGTAAGGATAATAACAAAAATTACATGATCATGCAAAATGTAAATTATAGTATGTAAACAAGTATATAGCTTAGCTGTAGCAACTAGGCCGCCACTTAACCCTGCCTCGTTCAACATTTATGCTCATTGTTATACTCGCAGTTCGCTGCACGAAGCTGCTACCCTGGTAAATTATAAATTATAATTTACATGCATAGTACGCATTGGCACAGTGGTCAGGTGGTAGTCTTATAACTGAGAGGTCTTAAGTTTAAGTTTTATTTTTAAGCTATTGCATAGCTTCTATCGCGGGCCAGCGTGGAGACCGAATCCAGAAATTCCGTAACGAAAATAACTGACACGGGACTCCTCTACGGTGAGCTGCTAGATGGCGCATTTTTTATCAACGCCATCTAGCGGTGAGTCGCTAGTTGGCGTTGATAAAAAATGCTATGCAATAGCTTTACCGCGGCAGTCCCCGAGTGCCACACGTCTTTTTTATTTTTAGAAGAGCAACCGCCGAGTTTCTTGCTGGTTCTTCTCGGTTGGAACACCAGTGGTAGATTCATTTGACGATTCGAAAGCACTTTTTTTTTTTTTTTTTTTTAATATTTTTAGCGAGCAAACGAGCAGGCGGGTCACCTGATAACACCTGTAGCACCAGAGGCACCACCAATGCGTTGCCGGCCTTTCAGGAATTTGTTGGTCCGCCCCTTGAATAACCCCATGTTGTAATTCAGTGGAAACACCGTCGCAGGAAGTTGGTTCCACAGTTTCAAAGTACGTGGAAAAAAGCACTGGCACTTTGTAAAAGTCTATTTGAATAAAAAATTATTCTACTCTATTCTATTCGATTCGCGGCGGAGGCAATTTGGAGATTTATAATTTCTAAATTGCCTCTGGTCCGGTCTGGTGGGAGGCTTTGGCCGTGGCAAACTAATTTTGAGTCGGCGACAAACTTTTTTAAAAGGTTAGTAGGTTTTAAAAAAAAGCTGTGCACGCTAAAAAATACAGCTCGTAGTTAAGCAATCTGCTATGTTTAAAAAAATGAAGCTAGGCTTTTAAAAAAGTTTGTCGCTGACTCAAAATTAGTTGCATTAGTTTAAGAGCTTAGTTAGTAAGACTAAAAAGATTTATAATTTATTTTTTCCTCTTTAGTTGCTTCTATCGTCGGTTCAATTTTTTCTAAAAAGTAATTATTGTCTAGAATGGTCCTACTCCTAAAACACATTGACCTACAAAGGACTGGAGTTTTACCACGCTGCTAGCTAATTGGTATAGTGCACCAACTGCATTTGATATAACCTAATGCTTTAAGCTATTAAGCTAGAACCTAAGTTAGGATTGAAACCATTTAAAGACCAAAATGGATATTGTTCGTACACTATCTAATAGTTACTTCGTGCAACGTGCTACAACTTCTTGATAGTATCATAAGTACCGTTTGGTAGTTACCACTAGGGTTGCCAGATTTTTTTCAGCCTATAAGGGACAAATGGTTAAATGGGCAAAAAATACGGGATTTCAGTTTTTTACCCGGGACAAATAAAAAACAAAATTATGTAGTGTCATTTTTTTTTTTTCCGCGGATCGAGTCAGTTTTAACATTGTCATTCTGACACTAACACTGTCATTGGTCGATGCGGGCTGCGAGTGCAAGTTACTTTACATTACACAGTCGCTCGAGACGAGCCGAGTCAGACAATGTAAACCATACTTTTTACGACGTTGCGTGTGTGAATAGGTACTTAGATCGATTTCATAATGAAAAACGAAGTACGGTTTAAATACGGGACAGAGTCAGTCCCGCCGGGACATTTTAAACTATGCCTAAAATACGGGATGTCCCGGCAAAGACGTGCCGCCAAGCGATTTAGCGTTTCGGCACGATGGCGTGTAGAAACAGATTAGAGGTATGGGTTGAATTTACACTGCTATACCCCTTCCAAGTTAGACCACTACCATCTTAGACTGTATCGTCACTTACCATCAGTTGAGATCGCAGTAAAGGGCTATCTTGATATCGAATTAAAAAAAATAGGTTCGCTGTATGACTTGATTTGAAAAAAGGCGAAAGCTTTAGATTGTATATAGGAGGATACCTAATGGACCCAATGCTATTATTATTATAAATAGTTACACCGACTCTATACCAACAAGAAATACTATGTTTATGTTACCAACTTGCTATAGAATTCCGTAATGGATTTGTCTTGTCATACATTAATCAATTCATTACTCAAACCCTAGTGGATTTCTATGACTATAGAACAATTATGACTTATGAGATGGATAACTAATTATTTATTCATATTCAGCAATGATATTAAGCCACTAGCTGATGCCCGCGACTTCGTCCGCGTGAATTTAGTTTTTAAAATCCCGCGGGAATTCTATAATTTTCCGGGATAAAAAGTCTATGTTATTCTCCATGTCCCCAACTATACACATGCAAAAATCATGTCGATCCGTAGCTCTGTTGCAGCGTGATTAAAGGACAAACCAACAAATCAACAAACCAACAAACAGAAACACTTTCGCATTTATAATAATAATAGTAAGGATAGTAAGGATTTATAATATACAGTATATACACATGGATACTAGGTTGGTATTGTTTAAATATGACCATTTCCAAATGAGGTCCATTCCATTCCCGGTTGATTTGAAATTCTGTTGTCGTTTTGCTCATTAATATAAATTAGAAATTGTAGACTCGCCTTTACCAAAGTCTTTACCGTTAAAAATATTTTTCAATCAATGAATGTGCTTGAAATTAATGAATGAATAAATTTATAGAGTGAAATTTTCATTTAACGTAAAATGTAGACTTTAGAACACTCTCCAAGTAAATATGTATGTACATATAAAATTCGTTCTAAAATAAAAACTAAATGCACCTGCTACATTTAGACGCGTACGTCGTACAGTTTGGTTGCGGGCTCTTTTTGCACCTTTTTTTCCGAACGCTATGTAACAAACAACTATATTTTTTTCACATTTTTTCACTCATATATAGCCGAATGCACTCTGTGTATACCAAACTGTAACGCAATGGACGTTTTATACTGTACGAGTTCAGTTTTATGGAAAAAAGGAGCAGGACGCTGTGCCTAGGTCACAGATAAATGAATTCATTTATCTATGGCCTAGGTATATTCGACCGGTTTCAGTCGGTGTTCACCCGATTTTCAGGCTCATCCGAAGTCATGAAAGCATGAGTTTGGAACATAAGGGGCTGATTGTTAGTCGGACTTACAACGACAAAAGCCAGCCGTGATTACAACTGAATTCTTGGATTTCTTCTTTTTCCTTATCAACCGAAAGACGGTTGAACAAAAGTGTCTTGCACGGACTTCCACATCGGTCTTGCGCTGCCTGTATCTAGTCGCATCCTATGACTTGTCTAATGTAGGTTTACTTGGTGGGGGTCTGCCAACGCTGCTTTTTCCGATTTGAAGTCACCACACCCCCACCTTGGTACTTCTCAGTTCTTCGAAGTATAGGTATGCTCCGCCCATTTCCACTTCAGCTTCGCGAATCGCGACTGGTTGTGCTAAGTCGGTAACTTTGGTTCTCCTGCGGACCTCGTGGACTTACGATGCATTTGTAATATAACCCTTTTAAAGGTACCATAAAACATTGGTTATACGGTACTGTGATACGTAGGTACGTGGTACTTATTCCTCAAGATTGCAGCATATACGTAATATCTCTTACCAAACGCCTACATATTAAATTAATAGCCCATAAATCCTTAAGAGTACACGAAATGGGTTAACGTAATATGTTCAAAGCGTGCGAGAATATTTAGAAGACACCTTCACTCCGCCATTAAGTGCTGGGTCATTTACGTTACTTTTACGCTCTCGACAGTTTGCGTAAATAACGAAGCTCGGGAATCGGGACGCGTAACCCTAGCTCGGAGGCGGGGGATAAATTACAGCATCTCATTATTATGCCGTGTAACTTTCGTGAAGTACAATGTTTCGGGTTTATTATATTACGAGTAATCCTTTAATGCTGGTTGTATATTACGCGTGATTATATAGCCACATAATTAGAAAAGGGATATAATAAGTCGAGCCGCAGAATTTTTTTTTGGCCACAAAACCTAGCTTCTAATTTAATAACTTAGCCACGGGAAAATGATAAAGCTTCTAATATACTAAGTCGCCTTCTTCACAATGGCCACAAAATATTCCAAAGAAAACATCAAATTGAGGTGTATAGCCTAGAAAGCGATGTTAATTAAGTCAGAATAAATCTAACTGCCGAGAAGTTTAGTCGTATCATTTAACCAAACACCCATCCTTACATGGCGACCCTGCCTGTAAGCGATCGGGTTCGCGCCGCGTTCCGATCGCCATATACGGCTAAGTTATAATAAACATGGGCCAATGGACATACTGTGAAATGTAGACAACGAGTGAATACAATAGAAAACTAATACTAAACTGTATATATATTTTCAAAATGTGCCGATCTAGTGTAAAAAATGAAGAAAATTTTATAAATCAAAATTCTGGAACTGGTGGGAATGCAGCTTCGATTGAACAAATTACCTATCATATGAACACCATGAATATAATTTTAACAATAATTTTGGTTCTCCTACTTATCGGTGTTTCAATATTTCTTTATAAAATCTACAAGAGATGCCACCATAATTGGATACGAGCGGAAATAAGAGAGGACACGCTGCGACGCTCGGTGAGCCGCCGATTCAAAGAACTACGTAAGGCAGATGGAGAACAATAAAAAAAAAAAAAAAAGTGAAAGTGAAAAGTGCATAAAAATAATTACTTTATCAGTGGAAAGTGAAGTGTACGATAAATTTTTATTTCTCTCTCCTAAAACTTTTATATAATATTATATTTAATCTCATTTATGGCAGAAATATGCGAGAAATTTTATGAAAGTATATTAGAAATAAGAAAATATCTAATAAAAATAGGCCCACAAAGACGCCAAACTGGCAATATTAGTTCTAAGAAATTAGAAGAGTCAAATATAATTTTGGACAATTTTGAGAAAGAATTGAGCAATTTACGTAAATTAAGGACATTAAGTGACAGTGAATGGGTTTTAATAAATAGTTATACGGAAGAAATTTATAAGTTAATTAAGGAAATTAGACTTTTATGTAACGTACCTATTATAAGCAAAATGGAGACGTTTAACTTAAAAACGGCTGTCTCTTTACTACCTTTGATGAACGACAAGGAGGAGGTTACAAAACAATTAATTTCATCAATTGAAATGTACAGTTCTATGCTGGATTAAAAATCAAAACCAATACTTACAAATTTTATATTAAAAACTAGATTATCGGAAAGTGCTAAATTGAGACTATCCCAAAAATATGAAACAATAGAACTCCTTATTAATGATATGAAAAAACATTTATTAACTAAAAAGTCTTTTACAGCTTTACAACAACAATTGTTGAGGTGTACACAAAACCAGAAAAATATAGAGGACTATGGTAAAGACATAGAAAATTTATTTGTAGAGCTGACTATCTCGCAAGCCGACGGGGATGCTAACAAATTTGAGATTTTAAAGGAAATTAATGAAAAAACAGCAATAAATCGGTTTGCTACCGGATTGCGAAATAGTCACCTCAGTACAGTAATTTCAGCAAGAAATTACGCAAGTTTAAAAGATGCAATTCGAGGTGCAAAGGACGAGCAGATTTCTACATTTGCAGATGATAGTATTATGAAGATAGGTCGTAATAAACATTTTTCGCAGATGTCTTACAACACAAGAGGACACAATACTCAAGGTAGAGGCGGTTACAATAATCGTAACTATCCCCATGGCCAGTACAATCAGCGTGGTCACCCTACTCGCGGAAAATTTAATTTTTCTCGCGGCCGCGCACAGCCTTCATATTACATTCCCGCGACACAAAATATCGCAAGGAATAGAGGTAGGTACTCTTTTTCTAATCGCGGACGTAATTATAATGTTTCTCGTATTAATTATGTGAATTCAAATATGCAACAACAACTACAACAAAATACTACAGAAACCGATTTAAATCATAAAAATCAGTTTTTTCGTGAATAATAACGACATTAAAAATAATCATGCCCAAATATGTTATTACAATAATTATAATTCAATACAATTGTCACTTGGTAACAATTTATGTAGTTGGTTAGTTGATACCGGCGCCTCGCTCAGTGCCGTGAAATACGAACAGTTATCACAACAAAACATTCCATTCCATATCGGGCAAGTAAAGATAAACGGAGTCTGTGGGGAACTTTGTTCGGTAGGTTACGTTGATTTAACGTTATCATTTATGGATCAGACATTTATACATAGATTCCATGTATTTAAAGACTTATGTTGTTCTACTGACGGAATTTTAGGTATGGACTTTTTGAAAAAGTATAGGGGTAAATTAAATTTGGAACTAGACACCTTAAAGTTATTTAATAACGACATCGAAACTACTTTATCATTGCAACCGGGTTACAAAATAAAGAGCCACTATTTTTATTACTTGTCCCCTTGATTTATATCTGGCCATCTAATTTACTTACTTAGCCACGAATTATATAACTCAGCCGCATTGCAAATGAAATAAGCAAATAGCTTACCAGTTGCTTGTTTTCCATTTCGCTTATTTTCGATTCTTAAAGCTAAGAAAAAAATATCCACTTCCGGTTGTAAAATTCAGAAGACTTCAACTTAAAGTGACTTATTTGGTGGCTAGGTAACTTATGCTGATAATCTACTGGCTCAAAAATGAATCTAAGAAGGAGCGAGCCGAACTTTTTCAAAAGTTATGGAGGTCTTTTAAAAGTTCAGGAAATTATTTAGGAAGGATAAAACATCTTCAGCATATTGTCACTTACCAGGGTCCTTCAGTTATTATCTCAAGAGTTTGATGTTTGTCCTATCCGGTTATTTACGTATAAACGTTACGGTGAATATGGGGAATTATCTTCCGGCCTAAAGGGTCGGACCCTTTAGGCTGGAAAATAAATTCCAGCTGTGCCACGTTATTTTCCTAGTAGGTAATGTGGTGTGAACGACAACATTGACATCGCCGGCCAAAGCAAACTTGCCGCTCTTCATAAATAGTTTGAATGGCGCCCCTTGACACAAAACAAAATAAAAGAAACATAATGTTCATTAATGTTGGTGCGAAATTTTATCTTAATTTCACTGGAAATGAAAGCAATCTGTGTTATTTTAAGGGAATTTTTAGAAAATACTAATTGTTTACCACGAATTTGTCTGCGTGGAGATAGGTTTTAAAATCCCTTTGCCACTTGAAAGCATGCAAAAATTACGTCGATCCGTTGCTCTGTTGCTTCGTGATTGAAGGACAAACCAACATTCAAACACACCTAGTACGGATACGAATAGTTTGTTTTAGTAGGGATACGAATAGTTTGCGTGTTTATTTATTTAGCCACTCGCATGATGCATAATATTAGGTGTAGCATTTAGATACTGAGGTGACAATGTTCGTAAAAGGGATAGATAGATACTATGTATAGATATGGACATGGTTGAGTGAGGTCTAAAGCAGTGAACATCTGCTACTTTCCCTGAAATATGGTGTCAATAAATCATAACTTCCGAAGTAGATACCTACGTTACCATGTATGATAAATTGCGTGTTTTACCCCTTAGAATAAATTATTATACTCGTAAATGTTTATGTTTCTGTAATTTTATCCGAAGTAACTAGGCTGTCTAGGGAGATAAAATAGAGCAGCAATAAATAATTAAAAAAATGCACCATATTCGGTTTCAAAATAATATTGTATTTTTTGTTTCTTATATTTCCATCGTCAGTTAACCATACCAAATAGACGTCCACAGCTAGCCACAGTATTATTGCAAAAATCGCGATCATGTGCCTCTTGTATCCAGCGACTCCCAGGAACTTAGTACGTTGCTTAAGTTTTAAGTTCCTCAGTGCAAGGTCACTAATTGGTGCAAGCACGTTGGCAACTCTATATCTAGGGCTGAAATCTATAGACCACACTCTCACTAAGCTCAGCCTCAAGACAGAGTTAAAACGAGACAGATTTATGTCAGAGCATATTTGTGTCTCATTTTAACCTCTACATTGAGTCTGAGCTGAGTCAGTCTATAGATCTCAGCATAGGTATCGGTTCCATGCCACTTCAGCTTTGGAACTCCACTAGCTATGTATGTCGATAACTCTGGTTTTCTTACAGATCTCCTCATTCCTGATATAATCCTCAGGGATACTCTGAGCATAGCATATAATTAGACTAGCTTTTGCCCCCGCGACTTCGTCCGCGTGGAATTAGATTTTGGGGTGGAATTCAAAAACTGTGACACACGTAATTCTTTATTTTTAACTGAAAGCTCAAATACCAACTTTGATGGAAACAGCTTGAAAAATGACGGAGTTTCATATAAACTTCCATCCCCTATTTAAACCCCTTAGGGGTGGAATTTCCAATAATCCTTTCTTAGTGTGTGCCTACGTCCTAAAAGGAACCAACTGTAAAAATTTCAAGTTTCTAACTTCAGTAGTTTAGGCTGTGCGTTGATATCTCAATCAGTCAGTCAGTCAGTCAGGACTTTGAATTTTATATATATAGATAATCTATTTTTAGGGTTCCCTAGCAAAAGTACAGGGAACCTTTATAGTTTTGCCAAGTCAGTCCGTCTGACCATCTGTCCGCAGAGATTATTGGTACTAAAGAGCTGTAATTTGGCAAGGTATATACATATTAATTACGTCGACAAAGTTGTACCTATAATAAAATCTTTTAAAAAACCTATTATTTTAGGTACCTCAGGGGGAATGATAATTTTTTTTACTCGTCTATGCCATTGTGTGGGATATCGTTGGAAAAGTCTTTCAAAAATATTGGAGGTACGTCATGAATATTTTTTCGATTGAGGGATCAGTTTGCGAAATATTAAGCCTTAAAGTGAAATTCTTTGTTAGAGTATGTAGGACGTCTTCCCTCTAAAAACTAAACTATTGATGTTTTTTAAAGGTTAAAATCATTAGTCAAAATTAAACACAGTTGGATACTACGTAATATTCAGTTACACAGCCAAAAAAAAATACCATTTTCATTTGGTGAAACGTCCGAGCCATAAAGATTCCACTGAAAATGATTAGCAAAGGCGATTCAATAAAAATGCAAATTCTCTGCTATGGATCTGTTATATCCAGTTTTTACAGAGCTTTTAGTCTCTATGAGTTCTTGCCGAGGGATATTCAATTTTCTTTTGACCAAAATTGCCTCAATTTCGTATGAAAACTGATATGTATGAAATATGTAGGTAGTCTCACTATACTATTATCTTAGGGTAATCTTGTAAAATGTGACACAAGACTATCAATGTCAAATTCAACCAATAAAGGCAGTCAGTATCGGAATCGTGGTTTTAATACACAACATTGGCGACGAGGTGTTAAATAATTATTAAATCGAAGCAAATTGTTAAAATAATAATGCCTCTCGGCAAAGTGGAAAGTTTTCACGTCGGAACTCAAGATTGGGACGCGTACGTGCGACGGGTGAAACAATTTATCGCGCTGAATAACATCGAACCTAACCTCCATGTTGCCACGTTGGTCACTTTAGTAGGTGCAGATTGTTATGCGTTAATGTGCGATTTGTGTTCACCTGTGCAACCCGAAGATAAAACTTTCGACGAATTGGTAAAACTAGTGAAAGATCATTTAGAACCCGAGAGATCCGAGATAGCTGAAAGACATATATTTCGGCAAAGAAAGCAACAGGAAGGCGAAGAGGTCAAAGTTTACCTACAGAACTTAAAACACCTCGCTAGGACGTGTAGTTTCGGAGCACAACTGGAAGTAAACCTGCGAGATCAGTTCGTCTCGGGACTTCACAGCGAGGAGATGCGTTCGCGGCTTTTTGCCGCGAACGCATTTGGAGTTGGCGTTGGCGCTGGAGGCGGCGGAGCGGCATGCGATGACGGCGTGCGCGACGGCCGCGACGAGCGCGACGGCCGCGACGAGCGCGCGGGCTTCCACGAGCGGCGCGCCGGCCGACGACGGCCTGCATCGGGTGGGCGTCGGGCGCGGCCCGCGAGCGCCGAGCGGCGGCGGCGACAGGGCCGGCGGCAGTGCGGGCTCGCGGCGCCTCTGCGGGCGGTGCGCGAAGGGGTATCACCCCGAGAGCCGTTGCAAATTCAAATACTATAGTTGTGATTTGTGTTTCAAAAAGGGGCATTTAAAAAGCTGCTGCCCCGAGAAAGGCAAAGGTGAAGTAAGTGTAGTGAACAGTGGTTCGAGGCAAAAACAGAAAGGTCAGATGCATTTTAATAATTTCGATTCAGATAGTGATGACGATTGTCATTTTTATAATATTGTGAGCGGCGGAGACGATGGCCCTTATTATGTGATTTTGAATATAGAGAACACGAGTCACAAATTCGAAGTAGACACAGGAAGTAAAATTTCAGCCATATCTAAACGATATTATGATAAGTACTTGTCTAACTTTCCAATACAAAATAAATCTTTGATTTTAAAATCTTACACTGGTGACGTAATAGAAACGATAGGTTTCATTTCGGTCAATGTGACTTGTGGGTCTAAGTCAGCGAAATTAAAATTATACATAATCGAAAATGGGGGCCCTCCTCTCATGGGCAGAGTGTGGATAAAAGAATTAGAGCTTACTGTTATTCAATGTCACAATTTGTCCAGTGAAGAGTCTGTCGCTATTAAGTTAAAGGACGAGTTTCCCGAAGTGTTTGCGGAGGGCTTGGGCACATTTAAGTCGCGGTTGCGCTTGCGCTTAAAAGACGATACGCCCGTGTTTGTTAAAGCCCGTCAGCTGCCGCTCGCGCTTCGGGAGCCGGTTGAGCGCGAGCTCGAACGTCTGCAGCGGGAAGGGGTTATTTACAAAGTTGACAGATCGGACTACGGGACACCCATAGTGCCGGTGGTCAAAGCTAATGGTTCGATTCGCATTTGTGGTGATTACAAAATAACAATAAACCCACGCCTTAAAGATTTCCACTACCCGCTGCCGCGGATCGAAGACTTGTTTGCCACACTAGGTGGGGGCGATCAGTACACTAAGCTCGATTTATCTAATGCTTTCCAGCAGTGTGTGTTAGAAGAAGACTCACAGCCGATGACAGCAATCACGACTCACGTGGGCACTTTCGTGTATAGGCGCGTTCCTTTTGGAATTAAATGCATTCCTGAGAATTTCCAGAAGATTATGGAGGAAACGTTGAGCGGGTTGCCGTCAACGGCTGTTTTTGCTGATGATATTTGCGTCACGGGCAAAGATAAAAATACGCATATGAAAAATTTAAGGGCAGTGTTACAGAGATTGAACGAAAACGGATTAAGAATTAATTGGTCTAAATGCCAATTTTTTAAAGACAGTGTTACATACCTGGGTTATAAAATAAATAAATTCGGTTTACATACGGATGATAAAAAAATTGAAGCCATAGTTTCGGCACCGCCTCCCACGAATGTAACACAGTTGAGAAGCTTTATGGGGCTTGTAAATTTTTACTCAAAGTTTTGTATGAACATGAGTGATATATTAAAACCGATGTATAATCTGTTAAAGAAAAATGTTAAGTGGAATTGGGACGAAAAATGCATGAACGCCTTTAATAAGATCAAAAAGGTTCTGAGTAGCTCTCCGGTGCTGGCGCATTATGACCCAAGCCTGCCTCTCATATTGGCCGTGGATAGCAGTCCCTACGGGCTAGGCGCGGTGCTGTTGCAGCGCGACGCGGCCGGCGTGGAGCGGCCGGTGAGCTGCGCGTCGCGGACGCTCTCGGCCGCGGAGAGTAATTACGCACAAATAGATAAAGAAGCGCTCGCTATCGTGTTCGGGGTGACGAAACATCACCAGTACTTATACGGACGACATTTCATCCTACGCAGCGATCACCGCGCTCTCAGTTATATATTTGGAAAAAAACGTGGTATTCCTTTGACCGCGGCGAGTCGGTTACAACGATATGCGGTTAAATTGTGCGCGTATAATTTTGAAATAGAATTCGTGAGGTCTATGGAAAACTGCCAGGCTGACGCGCTCTCGCGGCTTCCCCTGCACTCGACCGACAATCGAGTCAGGAATGAGACCGAAAAGGGTAGCTACTTTAACTTTGTTCAAGACGATTTTCCGCTCAGTTTTAAAGAAATTAAAGCAGAGGTCGTGAAAGATTCGCTATTGAGTAAAATTTACGGTTACGTAATGTTCGGATGGCCAAATAAAGTAGATTCTGAGCTTGAAAAACCTTATTTTAATAGAAAGGAAAATATATATATCGATCATGGGTGCCTTATTTGGGGCTATAGGGTGATAATTCCGAAAACATTGCGAGATAAAGTATTGAAAGAAATACACGAAGGGCATCCCGGGATCGTCAAAATGAAACAGATCGCTCGAAATTACGTCTATTGGGAGGGTTTAGACGCAGACATCGAGCGCGTGTCGGCGCAGTGCGCGGCGTGCGTGTCGCAGCGCGCCGCGCCGCCCACCGCGCCGCTGCACTCGTGGCCCTGGCCCGCCGAGCCTTGGTCGCGCTTGAACGTTGACTTTTTGGGACCGTTCAACAACGCGTATTACTTAGTTATTGTGGATGCTCATTCGAAATGGATCGAAGTTGAGAAATTAAGTAGTATAACCGCAGCTGTCGTAATAGGTCGCTTTCGGCAATTATTTTCTAAATTCGGTTTACCAAAATTGGTCCTGAGTGACGGAGGTCCGCCTTTTTCCTCGTCGGAGTTCGCGCTGTATTTAAAGCGGAACGGAATTAAACACACTCGGATAGCTCCATATCACCCTTCGAGCAACGGCGCCGCTGAGAACGCGGTTCGTACTATAAAGCGGGTATTAAAAAAGGCGGTAATCGAGAAAGTAGACGATTTAACTGCGCTCAGTAGATTTTTGTTCACGTATCGCAACACGGAACACAGCGCCACCGGTCGCGAGCCGGCGGTGGCCATGTTCGGGCGGCGGCTGCGCGGGCGCCTCGACCTGCTGCGGCCGGACGCGGGCGAGCGCGTGCGCGCCGCGCAGCAGGCGGCCGAGCGCCGCGCCGCGCCGCCGCACACGCTGCGCGAGGCGCGGCCCGGCGACTCCGTGCTGATTCGTGATTATGCGAAGAATAGTTCTAAATGGGCGGAGGGTGAGGTACTCGAGCGTAAAAGTCCAGTGACATATGTCGTCAAAACGGTGGATGGTCGGGTACAGAAGCGCCACGTAGATCAAATACTTACAGACAAACGGAAGTCGCGTCATTCGTTAGCCTTGGTGTCACCGAGTAGTGAGGATCAAAACTCGATAGCGAGTGAGGTGCGAGACTCCGAAAAAGAAAAGGACTGTCAGGCTAAGAGTGAGGAAGGTTTGTTGTCTGACGATATAGATAATTTAAATAAAGATGATAAAGTTACTAATGCAGTAGAAATAGATAGAGATTTGCAACAAAATATGCGTTCGCGTCGGACAGCGGCACTAGAATGTATTCAAAAGGTAAAACGATATAAATAAAATGTACTGTGTAATTTAAGGTGTATGTATACCATGCCTGTTTGTATATCGTATTGTATTTCAATTGGCTACACTGATTATGATTAGATTTAGTTTGGATTGTCTTGTTTTTAGAGGAGGACAATGATATGTATGAAATATGTAGGTAGTCTCACTATACTATTATCTTAGGGTAATCTTGTAAAATGTGACACAAGACTATCAATGTCAAATTCAACCAATAAAGGCAGTCAGTATCGGAATCGTGGTTTTAATACACAACAAAAACCTCTTTTCATTTTTACTCTTGAAAAATGAATTTGCCCCGGAATCGGTGAGTGCATGACTTTTAATCAGGTAGACTGAATGTAGAGCCATTAAAATTAAATTTCGATAGCGAGGTCACGAAATCGTTATCGGGGAATATAGGTGTAATTATTATGAACGCTGCATTATGCACTAATTGCATGATGCATTTTTGCTGCTTGATGCCTGCGACTTCGTCCGTATGGATTTATGTTCTAAAAATCTTGTGACTCTCCGTGATAAAACTACCTACTTATCTATCTCAATATGTCCGACTTAGGGGTGCAATCTACGCGCCTCAATATTTATTTATCTTTGCCTTTGGTAGTTATTTAAACAAACGGCTTATTTCCAATCGGAATAAAAATATTGCTGACATCAGTCGCTTACTCCTGGCGCTTATGCTAGCCGCTGACTTGAGTCGCTGACGGTAGCCGCTGACGCCAGCCGCTAACGCTAGCTACTGTCACCAGCCACTGACGCCAGCCACTAACACCCTATTTACAGTATTGACACTATTTACTGACGCAAGGCGCTGTCACCAGCCCCTGACTCTAGCCTCGCTAGATTTTACATAATGTTCACACGCCGAAATGGCAGATTAATTTTAAAATTAAGTACTTATCTTATCTATGTATCGTAGTAACTGACATTGTAAATTACCTTAAATTACTTACATTAAGAACACTTTACTCTTAATTTGTAAGTAGATAACTCATTTGAGCAAATAAAACTACTCAATCTTTATCTTTTATGTTTAATTTTTTTAGCCATGTAATAGTATTTAAATTATAATCAGGGCTTTGAAAATTTCGCAACGGATTACCATTGTTATGACGTCAATGCAAAATTCCCGACACAGAAAGTAAAAACGCTAACTCTAAAAAACTTTAAATTGAAAGCGAATGCCACCTTTGTTGGCCGGACCTTCCATTTCATTTCAGAGGCACCCGTGACATGAATATTTTAGGGGCTTAGGATGTTCCCGACCCGAAACAGGGTAAAAATATCACGTAAAGGTTTGGAGTGATGCGGGTTCCGGACATTATGTACCTAACGCTGAAAGTTATATTTGCTAAACGAATTAATAATTGAGTATTTGACTAATTTTTTGTACTTAAAATAAAAGTTTTTAATATTTTCCTTTTTTTAATATCTTTAATTATAGTCTCGAAAATATAAAGCTTTTAAGTTTCCTGTTAGAAAAAGAGAGCGCTATTGCAAGATGACGTCACGTTTCAGTAGTTCCATATCCTGTAAAGTGTACACTCTCCATGCAAAATTTCGTTTTAGAAAGAGGGATACAATAGCAGTACAACAGCTTATAGTTAGTTAACTTATTTGTTTTTTGACCGTTTTTCTTTCTGTTTTTACGAATGTTATTCTTAAATGCTTACATTTTCGATTACAATGAATTCACATTTTGATAACAGTCAAATATCTACTCAATTATTTCTCTAAGTTTGGAAGTGTCCTTTGATGTTGCAACTATCTTTGATCATGTTTGACAAATAAATTAGAAATGATTGTAAGAAGCTTGAATAAGAAGCTTTTTGATTTCTTGAGAAGAAGCAAAGTCGTCTCTTGTATTGTTAAACTGTCAGGTATTGCCAACTTTCATCATAATGTATAAGGATGGTTGTTATTTTAAATTTTGTTGCTTTATAGTGATTTTTAGAATGAATGAACTAAGTTTTTTTTTTTTATTATTATTTTGACCAACAAGTCAAAACTAAATTTAGCGTAAATAACATTTTATAAATATACAAAACTACGGAAATACAAACAAATAAACACACGTAAAATGTTTAACGCTACATGTAATCCCGTAGGAAGGGAAAAACTCCCATAAAAAGGTTGAGATGCTGATTTCACTACAATAAAATAAGTTGTATCCGAGTGTAAGGATATTTTGGCAAATTCTCAAAACAAAAACTGTCTGAACGCCTAATTTATTTCTCGGTTAAACTTGACGTTGGTTATATCAGCACTAAGGATAATATCATTATTTATTTAACAGCTTAGAAGTATTACAAAGCAGTAAATGATAAGCAATGACATTTTTAAAAGTAAGTTGGATAAATATGGCTGGCGGCAGCTACTTCCATTTATCATTGCCTACAGTCTTTCTGAGAAAATATTTCTTTTATTTCCACTGAACAGGTCACGTATAATCGACGAGTTATGAGATGAAATTATGAGCGAGTGCTCGTGATAAATAAAGCCGTCCTCGCGATAGACTTCACAAGATAAGAAGAGATAATAATAAGAAAAAAGCTATTTAAAAGCAAACGGAACAAGTGTCAGTTAAAAAATTTAAACACCCCACTATATGTGAATCTTTGGCCAGACTCTATACGATAAAGATGACATCCTGTTACCCAATTTTCTGCTCCATCAGTAGATCACAATTTTACCTAACCTAATTAAAAATTATATTGTTTTACAACTTTTAGTTCTAAAGTTCTAGACGAATGGATCTATAAAGAGCACTGGAGTTCTTCACAAGTAGTTAGGTTTGCGACAGATCTTTTTGTAAACGAACCGTATTTACAAAGTTGCGGATGAAACTTGCGCAATATTATTTTAACCAACAACTATAAAAATGTAGAAATTGTATACAGTAGTCAGCAAATGAATTTTCAAGTTGCTTTCCTATAAAACTTCTGAATTAGTGCGTGCGTTACTCTACTTATTTAATATTCTGAATTATAAATGAATCAGAATATCTGCAAGCGTTTTCTGACTAGAAGTAGCCTTTTTATGATAAAAGTTGAACGAGACATATTTATAGATACGTCGCAACATGAAAATATTTTTTTCTTGAAATAGGAAATCTGAAATCAATTTTCTTAGCAAAAACATTTGGAAATTAGTTTTAATCGGAAACGTAGATAAATTACAACTACTTTAAGACTCTTTCTCAGAAAATTTCTCCGGTGAAATCTTTAATATTCTTGTCATTAATTTTATACCGAGATCTTGTAGCACATCTTTATATATCTTTTTAAAAACTTCCGAGTGACGGATCCCAACATTTTATCTTTATTCCTTTGATTTTGACGTGAAGTTTATCTTGAATGAGTCTTATGCAAATGAGAGATTAACATACAAATCTTTGAGCCCGTGGAACTTCGAAACTATATCTTGTTCAAAATGTTCGTGGCAAAATTTTTATTTCCCAAAAGCACGCAGTTGATTGCCGTGTAGTTGGGAGTGTTATAGTTTTATAAGTATTATTTGGGAATTTATAATTTCTTAGTTGGCGTCAGTTGGCCAAATGCTTTAGAAAGAAAGAAAGAAAGAAAAAGCATATTTTATTTGCACACACACATGCACAGTTAAAGACAGAGAGACATACGTTAGACAAAATACAAAATAAATAAATATGTGTGGTCCAGCGATCACAGAAAGTCCCAAAATGGTTTTAGCCAACTAATTAAATTGTATGGCGTTGACTGAAAATGTCAGAACCATAAAGTTATAGATCAATATTATGCCGGTAGTGAGGGCCATTGACCGAGTGCGGTCGATAAGGGTCGATACAATTCCTCATCAAACTTGCCATGGCATGTTACAGACCAACAAAATTACATTGACTTGCAAAACCATGGTATTACTTACACGTAATATAAGTGGAAGTATTCGCAGTTTTCCTCGACCCACAACTTGGTACGTACCTTCATTTGTTTATTTTATCATAGAAAATACGAACAAGTCATGGCGAGCGGGACACGCGATTTCGCGTTCAAGCTTGCCTTGGATTTACGCAGGTTTTACATAAATGACACGATTTAGAACTTATTTGTCACGTGAGTTTACAGGACTTTCCAAGTTATTACACCCGTCACTCACATGTTTGAAACACACTGAAAGCGAAATTTATTTCATGTAGGCCAACTTGTAGCACTTATGACAAGTCGAGAATCTACCACCAGTTTGGAAGATAGGTTACCTAGCAACGTTGCTATGCTATTTTCAAAAAAGTTCATAAAATGACACATTCCCTGCTATTCTCTAAAATTGATTGCATCAGTTTAATGATCGCAATGACCTCTGATTGGCTGGTACTGCCGCTACTGGTTAATTAATTGATGCAGATTCAATCTAAACAATTAGGCATTGTTAAGTGGAGATTATTACAAGGTTAGTGACGTACTTAATGACAAAGTTGCATGGAATCAATCGGCTTGGCATCTACAATGACCACGAGAAAGTGTTATTATAGTCTGATTTTTAATTGCGTGGAATTCTGACGTATCTTAATGTTACCAGAGATTTAAAAAATCCCACAAAAAAGATATCAAATTTAAATTTAGAAAAATAAATATCAATTGTCACACATAGATATTTATGACAAATGCCTGACAGATAGTTTGGGGTAAAATCGAACTACAGGTGGTAATACTGTTTTTCATACAAATAACTCGCTCGATTTATAAAATGACAGTGTCAGAATTCCACCGAATTAAAAATCACACTATAGCTAGTTTCATTAATATGTAGCTTTACATTAATATTGTTATACTTTTTTATGAAAAGAGCAACTGCTGAGTTTCTTGTCGGCTCTTCTCAGCAGAATCTGCATTCCGAACCGGTGGTAGGTCATGAGGTGTCATAAAGAGGCGGACCTACGTGAAATAAATAATTTTGAATTTTTTTGTTAAGACAGCAGACGCAATTTAATCAATTGACTATGTTCGGTTTGCAATATTTTGGCTGTTACTCTTTGGGTTGCTACTTGCTAGATTTAGGATAAATTAGCCCTATGTTTTTCTCATTGTTGGCAAGCTACACTTGCAGCTATTCTGTTTTGAATGTAATAATGGCTCGCATTGAAGAAAAGTTGCTTTGTTCCTGCCAAGTTGGAGTGTGCAGTGTTGTGTAATCTTAAGTGCAAATACACGTAGGTACGAGAATGTGCTCCAAATCAATAAGACGCTCGGCTGCACGCTCTGTGTTATCCACTTTCTTGCCAATTAGCCACAGGGCCGATCATCCATTGTTGTCAGCTTGTACCTACTTGCGAGATAAAGTCACAATCAGACATGCTATCGTATAAGAAAACTAGATTTTGCCCCCGCGACATCGTCCGCGTGGAATTTTCAAAAACTGTGAAAAGACAGACGGACTTTTATACAATCATTCATCCCCAAAAACATAGGGTTCACATCGGTCTGCATTCCGTACCTGTGGTAGAGTAATGACGTGTCAGAGGAGCTACAAGTTCGCCTACATGAAATAAATAATTTTGAATTTTTGATTTTTAATATTCTGACCTAACTTAATCTAACCTAACTCCACGCTAGTAGTAGTTAAATATTTATGTATTTTTGGTAACATAATATTTATACACAGGGTGTACCTACAGGACATGACAGCATAGCCAGCACATTAACAAAGCTTAACTGGAAGATAATACTTTTATTAGGTATTAACTTCTTGTTTGTACAAAATTATGCAATAATTATGCTCGCATGGAATGGTGCCAAGAAAATATACGCAAAAAATAAGTCAGTCCTTCTGTAGCCAGCCAGGGAAGACTTACTTGTAAAATCATACCTTTAAAAACATAAATGTTTACAGTGCACGCCCCTAAATACAAATTGCTCGTAAAAACATCTCGTTGAAACGGTAAAAAAACGCGTATCGTTCCCTAAATTCAAATACGGAAATACGGGTAGTATGTAACCCGCCAAATCCCCGAACAAGCATTTTGTTGAGACATGGTTATATATTTCTAAATCGAAATAACAGCTTAAGCTGGACGCCCATTGACTATTAATATCGCCAGAGGAATTGCTTTTTTGCTAATTTGTAACAACTTTCATAGGCTGTCTTCTATTTATATAGTCTAGTCGCCGAACAGAAAGAATTTCGTACAATGACCTCTTTGCCTACTGACAGTGGTCACAAACATTTTTCTATTAAGTGCGGTTTATATAAAATATTTGAAGGAGAAAAAAAATTAGTAGCTTATTAAATAAATTATTTATTTTTAAACAGTTATTATAATCGAGTTATATTAACTTATTACATAGAAATAAAAAAATGAAAATTCAAAAATCAAAGTCCGATTTCTCTGTATCGGAGTAACTACTTTCCGACGACGTCTCGCCTGTCACAGTTATAACGAAATAATGTACAGTTTTGTCTACATTATGATCTAGACTCCCTAAATTCAATTCACAAGCAAACAAAAACAAACCATAGGTTTGCAAGTAAAAGGTTTACAATCCCCGAGGACGGCGGTCATTGCATTCGTGCGAGCGTGACGCATTATTTTAAAGCGGGAGTGACAGAGACAGGTAGTAACAGGTTAATGTACGAAATTCTTTCTGTTCCGCGACCGCACTATAGATTAGGTTCTTTCAATTCACGAGGGCGCGTGGCTCGCGGTTATGTGTGTGTATATAAGTGCGAGCGAGAGCTTGCTCGTGTTTGGCCGCTCCCACCTAGGCTCCTGACAGGCACGCACACTTACGCAATGTACATGTAAACGACGTAACCACAAGTAAAGCGCCGTAACTTCATGAGATAAACGTACTTTACCGATCGTTAGAGAACATCAACCGAAAATTCGAATAGATTCGATAGCTTTTTTCGCAGATCATGTCGCTCCCACAATAAATCTAATAGCACCTCATAAAAATAAACCTCATAAATAATCGTGCCAAAAAAATAGACATGAATACTTACACAGTCTTTCGACAGTCGGTTAAATAAGCGTCACCCACCAACTTATCACCACCCAAAATGTTAATGTATGCCAATAAGTATTACGCATAGCGTTGTCCTATTTAGCAGATAATAATCGCTTGTAAAAAGTTCCAATGTCATTCGTTACCAAGTAGCAAGTAATGTGCGCCCAGCCTTCAGGCGAGAGGTACACAGCTTTGTATAAATTCATCCCATATAAACAAAGCCACACAACGTTTGCGTAGGGAAATACCTTCTTAATTCGCGACGTGAACATTTTTGTGAAGAGTTGGTATCTTTATTTGAAACACGCTGTTTAACTCTACATTTTGAAAATGTTTCTTTCACAATATTAGGTCATACTGCTCATATTACTAAGGTTGGTAAATCTGTATACACATATTATAAGTAGCGCTATCGACATTTGGAAAATAAGTTTGAGCTAATATTATTTCGCGGATTTTATACTAGACCAAGAAGTGCAATTGCGTGTTTATTTTTCTACAATCTTACCATTTTCCTGTTATCCGTTATACGAGTATCATCTTAGAGCAGGTTCTTTTTCGTCTTCACTAATAGTTTTTTAATTGTTTATTTTTTTTTCACAATTTATTCACAAAGTGTTCACAATTTTGCTGCAACGATGTTAAAACTTTAATTGTATAACTTTAAAGTTTAAACTGTCCAAAAACTAACTGGATACTATAATTAGTTTTAAGTAGGTCAGATTCAGTCCTAGTAGGTCAAGCCGTTGTTTATTTTGGAAAGCGGAGTCTGGTAAATGCATCGTTGTCGTCAACTCATAGACTACAATTTGATAGTCTTTACTCTTTAGTCTCTTGTTCATAGGGATTTTATAGGGACTGCGATTTTTTCATTGGATAAAACCACAGCTTTTAGACTGTTTCCATTCGTCGCGATCTTTCGCCGCTTATATCCATCGGCTCTCTGGGGATGTCCCTATATAATATTTGGGATGGTTCTTCTCTATTTTTACCTAACTGCCCGACGCAAAGAGGGTAAATGTGTTTATCAGTCTATTTATATATGTATCTACGTATGTAATGTATGTATGTTGTATGATTTGTGTTAATCTTGGGAGTTTTTTCCTTTTCAGTTTTTAATTAGGCAGTCGGGTTTTTGATTTTTTAAATTAATCTTTTATTTATGATAACCTGTTCAGCTTTTTAAGGATTTTCAGCTCTTTTCAGGATCTCAGTCATGCAATTATAATTTGTATGATTTCTACTTGAAAGATAGTAACTAAACCTGGCGAAAATAATATGGACCAGGACATTTTGCAGAATACCCAACTCCTACATACATTTTTACGTCAGTACTATTATAACTTATTCTGTGACAGGATCAGAATTTAATAAATAATTTAAGGTCGGAAGAACTTAGCCCCTTTAAATTTAGGCTCATCAAGTTTGTAATGGATTGGACTCGATGATTAGTACTACCTACTAATAATAATAATGTCCTTCCGACCATCTGCGCGGTAATATTATAGTGCACAAATGTGTGGGCAAAGAAAGATGCACTGTCTATTCTCTCACTCTCATAGCTCAATGAAATCCGATACGACCGGAGACGAGAGAGATTAGGCACAGGACCGACAGCTTTACGAGCTCTTCCGAGGCAAGGTGGTATTAATATAATGCATCAGTACGGCTCAGTGCACATGCGGCCTTATGTGGAGATAGTAATAATTAATTTTGTTATAAGCGACCCTGCAAATATAAGTGCACTGCAGCTTTCAGCCAGCGCAGATGAATGTATTCGCAGCAGTGATATACGAAACGCTGCATTGCCTATGTTTCAATGAAATGTGAAACAGTTAGTGTGTGGTTTCAGAACGTTCAAGAGATTTATCGCTTTAAATGTCATGTTTTATAGGATACACATCGTTCACTGTGAATTTGTAATGAAAAAAAATATTAATAAACGAACAGACAGGCAGACAGACAGACTTTGTTTTATAATATGTGATAGTGATAATAAGTTTTTGAGTTTTGTAGAGCCAAGGCCAATATTCGTTTTTGGTTTTGTCTTTCTTATTTATTTATTTATTAATTACCATTTACAAATTTGTTATACACATTTACATAATAATGCACATCGAAGAAATCACAGAGGTTTGTCCTCGATGCCACTCTGCAACATAGCATTTAAAATGAGTATGTACAAAACAATATATAACTAAACATACGGTCTCATTCATTTAAATAGGTAGGTATACTTTTAACTACTTCTTCTTTCTTGCATCAGTGTTATTAAATAAATGTTTATATATTCTTTGCTCTCGTATTTTAAAATTGGGCAACATTGTAAAAGCTGAGTGCTTTATACTCGCTCAAACTGAATCCAATTTGTATGCACCCTTGATCCGTTGAGCTAGCTCCGTAAACCGATTCCCTCACAGAGCAGACTCATACAGCGAGTGAAACAATAACTCGATGATACGAGTACCCACTACCTATTGAACTGGCAGGCGAAGTTGAAATTCGACGCGGAATTTCGCAATGAATCATTGCTTTGTCATGCCATAGCTCCGAAAATAGTTTTTACAGCTAGGTTTTAGTTATTAGATGGATATGTTCAATAAACAGCCTAGCCGTTTTACTAATTAAATTTAAATTATTTTTATTGTAATGCTATGGAATTTATTCTGAATTATATGATTATTTATTTATTTATTTTATTTAAACGGCGCTGTTCAACGAGTTTCATGAATGATATTCAGCTGTAGGTACTACTTAACTAAATAGTTATAATATAATAGATATTGCTATTTGGTAATCACGCATTTGTTTCCTAAAAACGAAATGCGAACGCCCCGACTCTACGCCGTCTTTTCTGCCCTAACCCTGGAGTTTTTTATAAGGCCAGAAGATCAAGAAGGAGTTCCTGAATTAAGCGAGCCTACTAGCTCGAAAATTGTAGTATTGGTAGGTAATCTGTTGTCCTACCGACTGCGCCACTTATACATAAGTAAAACTTCAATGGCGTTGAACTTGAGACTGATTTATTCGTTATATAGTTTGACAACTTTGACAGCTTACTTGAAAATACTTTACAATACATTACAAATTTCAATCATCGTTTACTTGGCGATAGAGAAAAAGCACTCATAGTACAGCTTCCTTTTTTCTCCCGCACAGAAATCATCATTTGAAGGCATGTGTATTGTGAACCTACAATTGGATTCACATCGTATTTTTTAGGTGGTTATTTTCTGTGCGCATTGCACTTAATTCATTTGCAAATAAAATGAATTCTAAAATCTGCATCGCTTTAATCTCGTGGGATCCAATTGGTGTGCACGACGTAGCTCGAATGTGGTAATCTAATTTTGTTAGCGTATTGCCAAACCGCGGTTTGTAGTCGATGAGCGAAACAATTAATTAAACTCGGCAAATGTATGAAGAATTATAATGCGAAAGCATAATGGGTAATTTTGTATGGGCCCCGTACCAATACATTATGAACTATGTCGGCTATTGTTGCCCAAATGTACTTTAATGTAATTGTACTTTAATTAATCCTAAGTCAGCATGTCTGAATTCACATTGAGGAAAATGATATGTTCTTTAGAAGAACTGATTTTTTCTAACAATTAATTCATTAATTAGTATAAACTGTCAATAACTAATTAACTATCAGTAACTTTGGATCTCCTCACTTGATACATCTCTGTTAATTAAATAATACGAGTGACATTAAGCAGAGGTCACGTTGGCGCTGACTTTTGACGCCATCAAAATTTTTTCGTTACGCTCAAAGTTGCTGAATCTCCTGCTGAATGCTGACGTAACAGAAAAATCATTAACTGAAAAAAGAGTTACGTCTACCCAGCGTCTACTTATTGCGGATTTAGCCAGTCACACGATAATTTTATGCTTTTATGGCTTTAAAACAACGTTTTTATTTAATTTGTTAAAAATTCAATTTGTAAACGAAATGTCTCCGAAGTCGTCGTCTCAGAAAAGCTAGCAATTAACTAATGTTTATTCAAAATAGGTACTGCTTTTCTTTTATTTCTACCTTTTTCCCCGTTATCTCTACGAAATTAGAAAGGCAAATTGTTTTAATTAATTTGTTTAGGTTGGAGTTCAAAACAGTATTTTTCTTAACTTCATACCTACTGTTGGCAAGCATTCCAATTAAATATACACGTTCACAAAAGCTGTGTAAATTAGAACAAAAAGAACATTTTACTGGCAACCTTTTTCTAAACGCTCTTTGCAAGTCGCACAGGGCCCTATAAAACTTTGTTTAAAATTACTTTGTATTGTTTGCTTCCTACGCATTTCCTTGTAATATACAGTACATACCTACTGATTAAAAGATGGAATGCTTTCGAACTGTAAAAGTTGGGTTACAGTTGGTTAATTAAACTTATTAAGATACGTTTAATGAACTGTTGTTTCCTTCGTTATTTCATTCGTTATTTGATATCATTTTATATCAAAATTAGCCGATGTTTGCGACTTCATACGCTTGGATTGAGGTTTTGAATTCCCGCGGGAACTTTCTTATTTTCCAGGAATAAAAAGTAACCTATGTGTTATTCCAGACTATAATCTATCTCTGTGCCAAACAGCCAAATCGGTACAGTGGTTGCGGTGTGTTTGAGTAACAAACATCCATCCATCCATACATCCAAACTTTCGCATTTATATTATAAGTGGGAAAATGCGAAGTTATTAGCATTTATACGAGCAAGTTACTGTAAGTTTGCCATGTTTAGTATTTAACATAGTTTAATAAGAAATGTTGTACAAAGTTCTATAAAAAATTGCAACACGATAGCAAATTATAACTTTTTAAATGAAACTAGTACCTATCTAAATGTAAAATCACTACATAGTATAAAACAAAGTCTTTCTCTGTCCCTATGTACGCTTAAATCTTTAAAACTACGCAACGGATTTTGATGCGGTTTTTTTTAATAGATAGAGTGATTGAAGAGGAAGGTTTATATATGTATAATAACATCCATTAACATGACATAGGTTATATATTTTATACCCGTGCGAAGCCGGAGGGGGCCGCTAGTATTATATATAAAGATTACATAATATTATTTTATATCATACTTGCTCAGTAACTAGGGATTACTATGGTGGAAAGTCTCCTTGTAAGTTGGTGTTTGCAATTCAAGGCAACATTACGTCGCACTATGCTTTAATTGTAATGTTCACTTTACAGTTCAAGCTATGCAAAACTCCTTGGTAAACAATCTCTTTTCTTATAAAATGGTAAGAAAACTTTTTACTGAAAAAAAAAAACTCTGAACATGGCGGCATTTAATTTCCATACATTTCAAACTATGCAAAACTCCTTGGAACTCAGAGCCGTAAAAAAAAATGGAAAACTATTTACGAAAAAAAAATGGAAATGGCGGCATTTCATTTGATCTGAAAGTTTGTGAAGTTTGTTCGTAAAGGGATTTAAGTTATTTACAACAATGTCAAGCACTTCATCAGATGATGATAAAGGAGGAGAGCCTGATTTTTGTTTGCTTGAAGCAGAACAAATGATGCAAAACCTTTTGCCGGATAAGTCCAAAGTTACCTCGCAAGAATGATATAAAGTAGAATGCTTACCTCGGTTGCAAGTAGCTATTACACCCTCGAACTATATTCACCCTCGCTCGCTGCGCTCGCTCGTGTGACTAAATATCTCGGGTGCACGCGATCCATTAGCGCCCTATGCGAGCTGCGCTCGCACTGGCGCCAAATTGGATCTTGTTCTGTAATAGCTTACTTACGTCCCTTGTGTAACAATCTACTATTATATCATACTTGCTCAGTAACTAGGGATAACTATGGTGGAAAGTCTCCTTGTAAGTTGGTGTTTGCAATTCAAGGCAACATTACGTCGCACTATGCTTTAATTGTAATGTTCACATTACAGTTCTAGCTATGCAAAACTCCTTGGTAAACAATCTCTTTTCTTATAAAATTGTAAGAAACTTTTTACTGAAAAAAAAAAAAACACTGAACATGGCGGCATTTAATTTCCATACATTTCAAACTATGCAAAACTCCTTGGAACTCAGAGCCGTAAAAAAAAAATGGAAAACTATTTACGAAAAAAAAATGGAAATGTCGGCATTTCATTTGATCTGAAAGTTTGTGAAGTTTGTTCGTAAAGGGATTTAAGTTATTTACAACAATGTCAAGCACTTCATCAGATGATGAAAAAGGAGGAGAGCCTGATTTTTGTTTGCTTGAAGCAGAACAAATGATGCAAAACCTTTTGCCGGATAAGTCCAAAGTTACCTCGCAAGAATGATATAAAGTAGAATGCTTACTTCGGTTGCAAGTAGCTATTACACCCTCGAACTATATTCACCCTCGCTCGCTGCGCTCGTTCGTGTGACTAAATATCTCGGGTGCACGCGATCCATTAGCGCCCTATGCGAGCTGCGCTCGCACTGGCGCCAAATTGGATCTTGTTCTGTAATAGCTTACTTACGTCCCTTGTGTAACAATCTACTATTTTATACCACACGTTAATAAGTTTTTGTTGATGTGAGAGCGTAAATAGCATCTGCGAAGTGCATTACATTTATGTTAGAGAATGGTTATAATTTTTTCTAACATTATTTTAAACACCGCAGTTTACACTGTACAGATTACACGTTGTCTAATGTATTAGACCTAAAATATTGTTATCCTAACCTAACATGTATGTGTAAGAAGAAAGGTAGATATTTTTTTATTCGTTGACAAGATAGTCGTTGACTGCGATCTCACCTGATGGTAAATGACGATGCAGTCTAATATGATAGCGGGCTAACTTAGAACGGGTATGGCAGTGTAGATTCAATCCATAATCGGTTTTTACACGCCATCGTGCCGGGACGCTAAATCGCTTGGCGGCACGTCTGTGACGGTAGGGTGGTAACTAGCTCCCACCTGACAAAAACTAAACCAGACGAAAGCTAAAAGGTTTCGATGTGTTAGGAAATATTTTTCGGATTAATGCTCGATGTTTTCCCGACACATCGAAAGTTCCGCAGATTGCTTGACGTATCGCAATAATAAATCAAGTGTGGGAAAACCTGGAGCGTTCCATTCAGCTGTGTTCGTGTTTCTTCCGATACAGCAAATTATTGTTAGATTACGGTCCATGGAACAAAAGCGTATATATTGGAAAAATAAAATATTTTATTGACAAGTTATATTAAAGAAAAATTAAAACGACTTGGATATACCGAAATAATAACTGTAGTGTCAATATTTCGAAAACTACTGAACCGATTTTAATGAAATCTTTACTGTTCCCTGAGGGAGGAGTAAATGTAAGCAAACAAAAAAGAATGAGTGTAGTTCAGATCTTCATAAATTATAGCTAAGATCCATCTCGATTACGTTAGCTTTCAAACAGAAAAAACCGCATCAAAATCCATCCATCCATCCAGGTCCATTCTTTATGGAGCTACGAATGAACAGACAGACAGACAGATACACACGTGAAACTTATACCACGTCTCTTTTTCAATTAAATGTAGGTAAATTATGATGTTGATACAGTATTTTGCACCCGTTACCTACTTCTATTGAACAACAAACAGTATCTAATAAAGATCGAAATAAAGAATAACACTTTTTAACAGTATGGTAACCCTGATTATGCTTACCTTCAGTCAGCAGTAACAAAACGTAATAAAAGCTTGTTAGTACCTATAAACTGGGTATTGCCAAGAGGGCTGTAAAGCTAGTTAGTACAAATTAGCTAACAGCTAGTTAGTACTTTTTCTCAGGTGAAAGTATTCTTTGACATAATTTATTAGGATGGAGGACCTCACCTCGTCTTTCTCTTCTTTTCGACCGATAGACGTCCACTGCTGGGCAAAGATCTCTTGCATTGACTTCCATAGGCCTCAGTCTTGCATTTTTCTTGAATGTCGAAGTTGTACAGTAAGTACAGTAATGGAATTAAATACAAATACTCTTATTTTTACTTATAAGTATTAGTGGTGTAATATATGTACCCAGTACAGGTGGAGCGTAGATCGACGGGCGATCAGAAATTCTCTCGCCTTCGTTAAATATTCAATATAACATACAACGAGGCAGTAGAGGAATGGTCAGCTAAATTCGGACCTCAGTTTTATTTTACTTTGGCAAACATTCCTTCCAGATCTTGAAGTGTTTCCATTGTATTCCACAGTAGCTCATGTCCGCAAGGGATAAGCCTTTTTAAAAAACCGTAACCTCTCTTTGATTTTCCGATATAAAAAAGATACCTTTTCAGCAACCAAACTTTCTATCTCTCTACCACAGATTTTGTCTCTGGCTCAAAGATAGACAACTCTTTGAGCCCGCAAACTTTTAAAAATATTCAACAAACCATAGACACAAATTAGTTTCTAGAGTGGGCCTACAATCACTAAGCTCTATTATTAATCTATGATTTCATTTTTGTTGTTGTATGATTTCATAGATTAATTATTGAGGTTGGTGCGCCATTTGCAATATTATTAGTTCCAGAGACACTCGTATGTCAAATGTGGCGCTTTAAATTGATCCATAATTAAGCTTACATTTGTAAAGGATCAGCAAATTCAGTGTTGGCAACGATTAACTATAGAGATCAGTACCTACAATTTATTCAAAATCGAAAAAAAAACAAAATACTAATATAAAAACTCAATAACTTTAAATCAAACACCAAAGCATAATATCCTTTGAGTATATAACCAACAAATACCCTATTAAATTATTATAAATTTTACGCTATAATCTTCATAATAAGTACCTAGGTAATAGCTATGTTACTTTGATAAGTAATACGAATAAGTACACACATTATTTACGAAATAGGGTAGAGTGTGGAAACGGTCAGAAATTCCCGCGGCCTGCTTAAATATTTAATAAGTAAATATAGGTATGGATAACATACATACTCGTTCGCCCCGAAATTGGACCTTGCGGCCTAGAATTTCGTAAATAGAGATACCTACCTAGAACTGTGTGGAAAATATTCTTAGAACAACTTTTGCCAAAAAAATCGTATTTTTCTTTTTAATACTTTTCTGATAATATTAGTTATGTTTATGGGTACAACTGAAATTACCTATACTAAGAATTCGTTTAATTTTCTGTACAGCTTTAATGCGAGCCTTAATATTAAGCCTTTTGTAAAAAATAAAATCGTCAAGCAAATCGTCAATTTTTGAAATAAAATCAAACAAAAAAATTTTTTTTACGCTTTAAAAGATTTTTTCTTTCGTTTTCTTCGAATAAAGGTTTTGATGACTTTTTATGTTATTTCCTTTTCTGTGCTTTACAAATTAATTACGAATTTGAAGTGATTATTTTCATTTATTTAGGAGACGCAAGGCTCTGACAGCTAAATTGACAAGTAAGATTTCACCCAATTTCATTCGAAGACTTGTTCGGAGATATCGCTTCGCTTGGTTAGTTTGCATAGATAAGGTTTATTATCAAACAAAAGGCTAAGAACGGACCAATTGCGTTACGCAAGTAGGTACACGCAGAATCTCAAACAATAAGTTTTGTGTATTGAGGTGAGGGTACGGAATATTCTCTGGGCGTTTATTTTGCTGAATTTTCGCTTTCGGAGTCTTAACATACGAAACCGCCTACCGCAGCGGTGCGCGGTGAAGCAGAGTAATTGTATCCTTAGTAATCCTTACTAATATATGTATAGTTGCTAGCTGATGCATACGACTTCGTCTGCGTTGATCGTTGATTGACGGAATTTAAAAAAAAAAGCCACGTGGACGAAGTCGCGGGCATCACTAGTGTAGTAAATTGTATATATTGTATACCTAATTGTGGTAAATCTATGTTCCGTTAACTCACTTGATAAAGGTATCAAAAGATAAAAAATCAAACCGCAAAACTCTTTCAGTACAAAGCGTAAGCGATTATAAACATCGCTGGGGACGCTCTAAAGTTTGTTTTATCAGATCTGTGAGACTTACAAAAGGCGTTTCTGCATAAAGCATCTTATTTGCCTTTTAATTTATCTAGAGAGAGACTAATTAGATTGTACTTTATATAGTTGCCCACTCTCTTGACGAAACTCGGACGGAGTAGTTTAATATCTTTATCAGTTTAGCAGACAGTTTGCCGCACGTTATACGCTTTATATGAATGCGCTCTTAGAAGAGACGTTCTTAGATTATAAAGTGGATTATTCACGTGTGGGTACTCTAGAAATGTTACGAAATGTAAATTAAATTATGTAATACGCTTGCTTTTGAATTCTGTATTAGATTATTGCATTAGCATTTGATATGAAATCCTACGGAATAGGTAAACTTATAGAGACATATAAAGGCAATTTATTACTCAAATTACATTTTCGAGCGTATTCGTAGTACGTACGTACGTAGTTACGTAATATTATTCGCCATGGTAAAATGAGTTATATATATTATAATATGGTATTCTTGAGTCAATACGATTTTAACCGACGAAAAAAAAGCATTTTTTTTTAAAAGGTATCTCGCAGCCATGTTTAAAAATATAGCTCGTAGTTATGCTTTTAAAAAAGTTACTTACATTAGTTTGGGAGCTTAATTAGTAAGACTAAAAAGATTTATATTAAGCATAGCTTCTATCGCGAGCCAGCGTGGAGACCGAATCCAGAAATTCCGTAACGAAAATAACCTGACACGGGACTCCTCCACGGTGAGCCGCTAGATGGCACATTTTTTATCAACGCCATCTAGCGGTGAGCCGCTAGATGGCGTTGATAAAAAATGCTATGCCATAGCTTTACCGCGGCAGTCCCCGAGTGCCACACGTCTTTTTTTTATTTTTCCCTTTTTTGTTTCTACTATGGTCGGTTTAATTTTTTGTAAAAAGTATTTATACTTAATCTGTTATTGTTGAAGTGATCGTTATAGAACCTTGCTACATAACTCAATTACCTACATACTCACTAAGTTAAAAATGAAACTTCAATGCTGGACGCTCGTTTTAATTTTTTTTTTTAAAAGACTAGAATTTTATCTACATAAGAATTTGAATTGAACTTATTTTGCATCATTTATTGTTGCAATTATAACGTTCAAATTCACACCATTCTATCCACATGTCACCCACACCATCTTATTATGCTACAAAAAAAATGTAGATATGATTCTTTTAGTTTTACTCATCTAATTCATTATTATACTCGTAGTGTTGTTCACGTTTCAAGTCATAATGAAAATTTTAATATTAAAGCAATAAAAACTCCGTAGTAAAAGGGTAATGGCGTGTCTACGAATTACTGTTAAATAAATTTATGATGTGAGCTTTATAGTGAGTGTAACAACGCCTTAATTATTCCACATTTTGTATTCACAACGGAATAATATTAGAGTAGGCTTAATTAAAACCACACTAGATTAGGTTAATGCAGGTTTGCACTTTGCGTGCACTAAGGCCTAAGCTATATAATTATAGCTTAGGCCTTAAAATATTACATCCTGTATGGGTCTAATCTTAAGCTCCGGCTACACACTCCATCTTGCCTGTGCAGTTGCACAGGCATGCAGAGACCGAGAATTGCGCAGTCCAACCTTCCGCAAGTCGACGATCAAGCCGTGCTTTTGGAATTTAAAAAAAAACAATATTAGCCAGCCTGAGGTTCTGACTAATATTCTCCTGTCCCCTCAAAATAAGCGGAAAGCTTGTGTTAGGAGTGGGTACGACAATAGTGCAACGGGTGGGATTCGAACCTGCTACCTTACAGTATTCAGTTCACACCTTTAACCGTTGGGCTATTGAGGCTTATTATTTTATTAATTGTGCGGAATACTCTCTTGCCGTCGGCACGCACGCGCTTGACTGCGCAAACTGGTTTGTGCAGGTAAGCTCTCAGGTTTATGCTGGGTTCCCACGGTGCGTGATCCGGGGATCACACCGTGCACAAGGCTGTTCCCAGTATGCATATCCGTCTGTGTAGGCTTTGAGATTCCATTTTGTCATTCCAAAATGCATAGTGAAAGAGAACGTATCGCTCTTGTGGTATTTTTAGCTCGGAAAAATAAGCTTGGTCGTCCACTCAACTATTAATTATTAGAAGCCGAAAAAGAAAACTCCACTGTAGTGCATGCACGGCTGTCAAGTTTCAAAGAAATAACCAGTTTTTGATCCAAGGGCCGATTTTACCAACGTAAAAGCCGTAGTCTTATCCGAGCGTAAAGATATTTTAACAGTTTTTGTATTGAATATCTGCCAAAGTGCCAAAATGCTTGGGTAAGAACACAAAACAAGTTTTACGTTGGTAAAATCGGCCTTATGACAGCTAAAGAAAAATAGAGTACCTACCTATGGTATTTTGAAAATAATTTAACCCACTCGGACGCTACTGTCGCGGTCATCAGTTATAATGATAGTTTAGACTTAAGATAAATGTGAGAGCTTCACTCTGCCGCTAAAATGAACATGTAAGCCGATATATTTATCACGCGGTGTCAAAGCACAGTTTGGCTTGACGCCAGAACTTCCACCGAGTCGCGTAACTCTTTACTGCTAATGTAACCGAAAATTGTGACTATATACGCTTTATATCGGATTCATTTTATATCACAACTAGCTTTTGCCCCCGCGACTTCGTCCGCGTGGAATTAGGTTTCGGGGTGGAATTTTCAAAAACTGTGACACACGTACTTCTTTATTTTTAACTGAAAGCTCAAATACCAACTTTGATGGAAACAGCTTGAAAAATGACGGAGTTTCATATAAACTTCCATCCCCTATTTAAACCCCTTAGGGGTGGAATTTCCAATAATCCTTTCTTAGTGTGCGCCTACGGCATAAAAGGAACCAACTGTAAAAATTTCAAGTTTCTAACTTCAGTAGTTTAGGCTGTGCGTTGATATCTCAGTCAGTCAGTCAGTCAGGACTTTGAATTTTATATATATAGATAGAAGATAGATAACTGCATCATCGGTCTAGTTAAGTGTTTCTAAATTAGTCTGGGTCATGCAAAACTGGCGGTCATTATAGCCTAAATGAGTAAACGATTTTCAGGAAGATTAATAACCCTTCCTAAACTATAGTTACCCTCCGGATATGGAACCTTAAAAATGGATGTGGTAAAACTAAATTATTTTGCAGCCACACCAGCCACTTTAAAAATGTATTTTAATAGCAAATAATGTTGTTATCATAGTGCCTACCTAACCTTGATTTGGAGAAATTCCACGCTTTTGAGTTGGTTATTTTAATTGGATGCACTACTCTTTATTTTCTTTTGATTAATTACTTTCAGGTGTACCCCGTTCAAGTACAAACTGTCAGTAGAGTTTGTAATGAATTATTTGTTGTGCAAACTATGAAAATAAGAGGAAATGAAAAGCGCCTTTGATATTTTAAACTGAAGAAAGTCATCTGTGCCAGGAAGGATATTTGCCTAGTTCTTGGACACATTTTAGCAACTACAATAATTCTCTATTTAACGTGCTTTGAAAGCTCATAGAACTTTGTCATATTAACTACGTTACTTTAGTGCTCATTAATTAGAAGTGTAAAATAACATTGAAAAGTTAAAAAGAAAGAAAGAAAAAGCATTTATTTGAGACACACAACACAGTTAATGACAGAGAACATACAAAACAAAAATTAATAAATATGTGTGGTCCCAAAATGGACTCCACTCAGCATATGCTATCCCTGTGGGAAAAGCACAGGCATAGCGCTGGTCTTCCGTGGATCCAGAGGTTTCGGATGACTGTTAGTCACGATAAATAGTACTACGTAGCAAATAGTTAACATAATAAATAATAAAAAATAAAAACGGGTTCTAAATTTTACCCCGCATTTTGTGAATCCTTTTTATAAGTCAAAAGGCACAAATTGTGCTAAAAAATATTACGTCACGTTATTAAACAGCTACAAGTGCCCACAAAAAAAAAATTGTTTAGATATACTAAATAAATTAAAATTAAAAATGTAAATTCTTTTTTGTTTTCAAACAAAAAAAGAATTTATATTTCCAAATCAGTCCAGGCGTCTTCAAGTAATCGGGGAACAAACACAAAAAAAAAGGTTTCGGAAAAAGTCGGTTAAAAATGGTGAAATTACTGAACTAAGGAATAAAAGCAGTAAACCTTTACCTACAAAAGCTGGCGTTGTAACCCTTACACAACTCGCACAAAGATTCTAAGATTCTCAATTATACTAGGTAGGTATTTTAGAACTTATATTACTTTGAAGACGGTTCTTTGAAATTCTGTTTAAATATTCAGACTCTTGACAATATCTGAAAGCCGTAGCCGTAGGTAGGTAGGTAGGTACTTGAGCGATTGCTGTAGAATAAAAGCAAGAATCTATTCAGAAACCGGGTGACAAGTATGATCTGTATTATATTAAAAAGCTGCAGAGGCGAACATATCTTGATTCAAGATATCTTCACACATTTGTCAATCTAAAATAAACCCTGATAAACGAAATATAAAAGCGAGGTTGGCGTAAAATGTATTATTACAATACCTTATCGATTGTAAATGCACGTCAGTCGAAATTCGCGAGTGCAATGTGAAAGGAAAATTGAGTTTGCTTTTTACTGCTTGGATGAGTTTATTTCATTGATTTTATTTTTCATAACAACCCTATTGTTTGTTTCGTTTATGTGCACATTATTTTATTGAATGTAGCTGATATTTTCAGAAATAACTTGGTACACCTACCTTCTTACTTGCATGAAAATCCTAGATAATATAATAGCACAGAAAAAGTAAATTCTAGATTACCTATGTTCTACGCACATACACAAGCACACGCACATGCACACGCACACGCACACGCACACGCACACTACTTAATCCTGAAGCATCAGCTCAAGGTTTACATGCCTTGGATATATCACCGAAGTAACAGTGCTTGTAGTAAGTTTCAAATCAATCGGACTTGTGAAAGTTGGTAAAACCCCTTTGTTATGTAACAAATGAGCTGATCTGCGAACGCCAGAACCATTATGTCAGCTTTGGAACAGAAAAAAATAGCATCACAATCGGTCAATTTGTTGGGGAGCTACGAGGAAACAGTGTGTCATTAATCATTATATTGGGTACAATAATGGACCCAGGGGATTGAGGCGAAGGGCTTCACGTTTATAATAAGTTATTATTATAAGTACAGATAAAATGAAGGAATAATATAATCAGTATGTACTCTGAGTGAGTCATTTATCTATTGGGACTTTGGAGAATAGGGCCTAACGGACATATTGGACGTTGGGGAAATTGGACGATGGAGAAATTGGACCTTCCGGGCAGGTTGTAGATATCCTTACTAATCCTTACTTGTCCTTCAATCATGTAACAACAGAGCTTTGGATCGACGTGATTTTACAAGGGTATTATAGTTGAGGACTTGGAAAATAACATGGCGTCCTTTTATCCCTGAAAAACAGAGGATTTTCGCGGAAGTTTTAAAAATCTAACTCCACACAGACAACGCCGTGGGTAAAAGCTAAACTAAATATAGAAAAGGAAGGGGTGACTGAATGACTGACTGACTGATTGACGTATCTATCAACGCACAGCTCAAATGACTGGACAAATGGGGCTGACAGATAGCTGCCTGCGTCATATTATGACGCAAAGAAGGGCTTTTTGAAAATTCAACCCCTAAGGGGGTAAAATAGGGATTTGAAAAATCGAGCATAGCGTGAGCGAAACCGCGAGTAAAAGCTAGTTGTTAATAAAACCTTGGAGTTTTAATAACATAATTTTGTAATAGTAAATCCGTCCCCAAATCACATTGCTGTAGGTTAGAAATAGGTTAGCAGTAATACTGAAATCAATATTATGCCGGCTATGTTTGCCGGTGACCGAGTCGAGGAGGATCGATATTGCTGAAAGGCTTGGGCAGATACATCGCGGAGCGTTCGCGTAGACATGACGCGGTTAAAGCTTGGATAGATACAACGCGCAACGATAATGTTATGTTGATGCGGCTCCAGAGTTGAGCGTAGACGTTGACGCAGCTGTTAATAATTTAACTGTAGTATAGTAGGGTAGGTAAATGAAAACCCGCGTAGCTTTTTCGTAGACTGTATTAGCGTTACATAACAGGTTGCCAGACAATTTCCTATATGTAAGTGGGTCAACTTATGCATCGCGCGTTGCGCGTTCCTGTAATTGGCGCGTACGTCACCGCCGCCGGTAAAGTGATTCCGACGAGCGCGGGGTGCGGAGAGGGCGGTCATTCCTGGAAGCGGCAAGGTACGCGCCTTGCACGGGATGCACGCGGAAGGGGGGTTATCCTTGGCGTTACTATAAGTACAAGATACTGAATTAAGACGGTCACACTGCGTGGCTTCGAGTTTCCAAGTCAAAGAAAGTTGTTGGAATTTCTGTTTCTGCAAGAACTCAATCGGAGTTCTTAAGATGGTGTGTTCACCCCCGTGCCTTGGATAGAAAGTAAAACCATCGCGGGTCGGTTGTGTAGGATTGCCGTCTCATAGAACTTTGAGTCAGTCAATCACCTTTTCCTTTTATATATTTAGATAAAGAATAAGGACAGAGAAGGAAAATAAATAATATTTTAAGAGCGAAATATATAATACTGGCGGCCACAGGGCCGCTGCATGTTTGTCCAGGCCTTATCAGTAGGGGAACGTGTATCGTTGAATATTTTTCTAAGCTGAATCTGATTTTATTTTGAGAGGCAACAGTAATAATAAATATTATGCTGGTATGGTACAGTGGTTTATATGTATAGTCTTTCGACATTGTAATATCAGAATATTGAATTTCAACAATTTTTTTTCAACTATAGCTTTTAACTGTTCGATACAAACTTTTACTTGAGCGCTATTATCTTGGGCACCATGCCCAATTGCCCAAAGCCCAAACATGACCACTGTCTGAATGGTAGGTATATTTTTGTAAATATTAATTTATTTATTATCGATTATAATGACATTATCTGTAAAAATATGAAATATATAAGTTTGAAAACTAAAAATAATTGATTTTTACTTCGGTAAACGAAAACTTTCTCAGCAGGGCTAGCATAGGCGGGAGAAATTTTATCCCCGGGAAAAGGATAAAATGTTTATCCGCTCGCTTAGTTTTATCCACCCGTCGAACATGGGCACAGCGGTGGAAATAACACTCAGTGGATATACTTATAGGAATATACATCGCCTTCTCCTCTGTCGCCATGCTTTAGCATAGGGAAAAGATAATTTTATCCCCTGTCAGTGGATAAAATCAGGAGGTCACTATGCAGGAGTTTTAAGTGATTCTTTTGGAAAAAATGGAAAATTCTGTAGACTCAAGCGTTGAGAGTAGCGTGGTGCGTCCAATCTATATATTAAACCATACTATACTTTGGCCCAATATGTAATTTTTAGCATCTTTAAAAAGAAAAAATGTTCTCATCAAAATACCTACAATCTACATAAGTTAAAACTTCGATAAATTACGATCCATACAAAATCTTATTGAAAAGTGTATCTGAAAATAAATTCTTAGCAGTAAGAAATACGTTAAAATACATTTTCTTTCAAACTTCTTTGAATCTGCTGTGTTATTAACTTATTACGAGCCTATTAACTTGTGCTGGTGTATTTACAACTTTTCAGAGCTCACTGCGGCGTTCCTATTTATTATATTTTTTCTTACACATCGACTTTCTCATTGAAAATAGGTTTGCAAGAGAGTTTTTCACGGGTTGATACTGTTTGGCGACGGATATGTATTATAGTATATTATGTATTACATTTTTCATTTTTTCAATTTTTTTTTTAAGAATATCAGACAAGCGGAACTTGACTTATATTCTCCTCTCCCATCCAAATAAGTGAATAGCTTGTGCTAGGAGTGGGTACGACAATAGTGCAACGGGTGGAGTTCGAATCTGCGACCTTTCAGTGAATTATGTATTATACAACGTGTAATCAAACTCCGAAATAATACTGAAGGAGGTGAATGTGCTCATGAAACTGAACAACTTTCCCCAAGGAACATAGGTCGAAATGGGGGAAAAAATATGGACCTCCCATACAAAATTGACGATCAGCTGATTGATTTACTATGGGAGGTAAAAATTTTTTTTTTATATTTCGACCTATGTTCCTTGGGGAAAGTTGTTCAGTTTCATGAGCACATTCACCTCCTTCAGTATTATTTCGGAGTTTCATTACACGTTGTATATTCATGATCAAAGGCTTAAGTCTAGAAGAGAATTTATTGTAGTCAACAAAAACCTTAAATATGTATAACTAAGGAGCAAAACTCACCGACGGAGTGGAGTTGTAGGAGGCGCCACGTTTTTGAATTGTCCCAATTTAAATTCAGCTTTATATGCTTTAACATACGGTTGAGAACAAAATAGCTAAAACACGATCAGCGCGTAGCTGGCTTGCAATAACCCTAAAGCGTGTTTAATTAAAGTTGTTAGGGTCCTATTTCCCTGCTTATAGAATTAAAGGTATAAATATTACTACTAATTCTTAGGTAGATAATTATATCTTCTAGCTATATAA